>CM029509.1:20242937-21492937 GCA_017140475.1 Eucalyptus fibrosa | reverse complement strand
TTCCCTTTGATGGCCATCGCTGGACCTCATTCATGCTCAACGGAGGTTGTTGGCTACTAGTGAGGGCCACCCTTGTTGGGTCTGATAAGGGCCCCTCTCCTTGGCCTTGGGTGAGGGTGGCTATTGCCTAAGGCTAGCAACCTTTGCCGGCAATCAATGAGGCCTGACATGACAATGGTTGATGGAGAGAAAAGGCCAAAAAAGAAAAAGAATAAAGAAAAACAACAGAAAAGAAAAAGAAAAATTCCAGAAAATTAAAAAATCATTGCAAAAATTGTCAATGTCAACACTAATTGTGCCACATAGAAAGGCTAGTCTTGACTAGACCACAACGTCGGCGATATTTGGCCACAATTTGTTGGAAGAACTAAATTGGCAAATTTGTAAAAGGTTGACTAAATTGACAAAGTTGGAAAATGTTTAAGACTAATTTCGTAAATTTGTCAAAAGATTTAGGATTAGATTGGCAAAATTAAAAATTTTAAGATTGAATTAGTATAAATGTAATAGATTTAGAATTCTTTTGATAATTTTTTACATTGTAATTAGATGTTTACTTGCAAAAAAAAGAATTCTCTTTTTTTTTTTCCATAATAAATTGGATAGATCATCATTTATAATAAAGTCAAAATGTCATGTCATATCATATTACACGAAGTATACAAAAATGTGATTCCATTTTTGGATCTTGAGACATCTTAAATTTGTTATATACTAATAAATAATAATGGATTACAATATGAATAAAGTGTATAAGTATCACGCCTAATGGATTATATGAGCATATGCTTTCTTTGAGCTTTGGTACAGATTTATAATATATCGTATGCAGATACATGTGGCGTGTGGTTAATAATGTATCGATTCTTATGATTAATCAACTTTGATTGTCATTATTGTTGCCGCACTACTCCTCTAAAAAGATGCTCATAGACCTAACTCACTTAATTACATTTTGTCTTTTCTTCTAATAATTCATGGTGCATTTGGTAACATTTCTGTTTTATGGAATAATATCTTTTTAGAAATAGTATTTTTTTTTTGTTTCTATTTTCTAGAATAGTTTTTGAGTAAAAGAACGTGATTGATAACTATATAAAATTTCTATTTTTGAAATAGAAAAAGAACATGATGAATTTGGTATGACCCACAAATTTTTTCGTGATGTGAAATTTCTTTTAATTTCTTTTAATATTTTCTAGATTTTTTTTTTTTTTTTTTTTCCTCTCTTCTTCTTCCTTCTCTAGCCAATGGTAGCTCACGACAACGGGCAATGAGTGGGTGACAAGTGGTGATGAATAGTTAGAAGAGGAAGAAGAAGAAAAGAAAAAATGACTTATTCCGGAAATTGTTCCCGGGAACAAGAAGCAATCATTTTTTTATTTCTTGTGCCTGTTCCAAATCTATTCTTCAGTTACTTTTCTATTTCAGAGAATAAAAAATTAGTTGACTTTTTTTTTTTTTAAGAACTTTACCAAATGAATTTTTGTTCTTTTTTTGTTTTGTTTTTGTTTCAGGAAATAAAGGAATAAAAAATTGGATAAATAGAAATGTCACCAAACAAAGCCTTAGTTAGCCAAATAATGCTTAATTAAGTGTGGAATCGTCTTTACTTCAATCTGAGGCCAAACAGCTACGTAAAATCAATAAAGCAATTAACATATAAATTGCATTACAAGTTGAGAAAATGACACAAATGGTCCTTGAAGTTTGATAAGTGGTGCAATGTGGTCCCTAAATTTTTAATTTGTTCAATAGGATCCTTAAATTTTAGCCTAATGTGCAATGTGGTCCTTGAATGTTCTATCTAGTCCATGAATTATATGAAAATATTCAATGTCGTCTTTGAACTTGAATTAATAGAAAGATAATATTGAATATTTTTATATAATTTAAGGACTAAATTGAACATCTACTAATAGTTCAGGGATCACATTGCAAATTGGGATAAAATTCAAAGACCACATCAAACAAAAGAAAATTTAGGGACCGTATTGTACATTTGATTGAAGTTTAAGGACTATTTATGTAATCATCCCTCGTAAGTCCGAGACAATGACGAAACAACAATTTGAAGACAGAGTCCCAATTGTCGAATAAGACATTATTAGTCTCCTCTCATGGGACAAACCAAGTTAACCTCATGAATTGATTTATTTTTCATTTTTCGACCGAGAAAAAGAATTGACTTTCAGAAAAACTACAAAGTTCATCCTTACTTTTATTTCTTGATCTCACGGCATATCTCTAGTTTTGAACTCTACACTTATTATCCCTCGAAAAGCCTTTCTATGATATATGCTGAATATTCATGATAACGATCGCATCAACATTTCAATTAAGGTTTTCAACTGGGGAACTAACGTGACTAGACAAATATATATAGTTCAAAGGACCCGATTATACCAAAAAAAAAAAAAAAAATAAATAAATCAAAAAGGAAATTGCATATGTCTAAAAATTTCAGTGACTTGCGATGGCTTTATCCTATATAAAGTAAACAAAAGTAAGATTCAGCAAAGGCCATTCAAAGTGAAATATTAAAATTCAGAAAAATTTAAAATGGCGCTTTTAAAATGTGGGGATGCATATTCTATGTCGGTGCAAAGCATGAGGATGATAACTAAAAATTTTCTCGGATTAATTATGTATCATAATAACAGATAAAAAAAAGCAAACATCTAATTGCGAACATGTTTACTCAAAACTCTAGATCCAACGCAAAAGTGAATAAGTCTCGGATGACTGCCTTGCATATCCATAGCCCTAGATATTCTTGTCTACATTTGAAAGTGAAGAAAAAATCTTTAGATTGATTATAGCTCTGTTTATTTCGCGAAATTAAATGATTTGAAAAATATTTTCTTAAAAACGATCGGTTATTTACTTTTCTTTGAAGAGAATGGAAGAATTCATGATATACTTGATGCTAAATGATTGTTTGAATGGACAGTAATAGTGGTTCCAAGTTAATATTTTTTTTTCCCAGAGTTAAAAGCGTAAATTTTTTTAAGTTTTTTTTAATAGAAAATATACTCTCATTAATAGTTTGAGTTTTTCCTTGAATTTCATCGCTAAAAGCTTGAGTTTTCCAGGGAAAGGTTGAATGCATTCGCCCTACACCGTTTCGGGCATTTCGTCACTCATTTATGGACTGCGTTGGACCTTTTTGCGATTAAAATTCAATGAGAGAGAGAGAGAGCGCTAGTGTCAACGGCGGATGACGGGGCATGCGGTCGTGATTGGGAGAGGCGAGTTGAGATCTACTGCATCTTTTTTTTCCCTCTACGTCTCGTTCCTCTATGTCTCGTTCCTCATTAACTTTTATTTGAATCCCAAAACTACGCATCTTAATCTTCTGTCTAAAATTTCTCGTTGACAATCAAGAGATGAAAAACTCTCGAGCGTGACCTATTCGAGCATCCTGGGTCAAGTCTCTCGAAGACAACTTCTCTGACTATGAGAAATAGGAGACTCCCAACTACAAGAGATTGAGGATTGAGTGCGAAATTGAAATTCCCAAGCGAGATGCAAGGAAGACTTTTTTGAAAAGTAAGAGAACTTGAAGAAAGCCAACCCTAATTACTCTAATTTTTACCCAAATTCATCTCCAAAAGATTGTTGGATATATTATTAATATAGTCCAAAATAATATGTTCACATACAAGCCCAATAGGTAAAAGCATGATTATTTGGGTCCATATGGGCCGAAGCCCAATAACGTGCATATAAAAAATCTAGGGTTTCCCTATGCTGGAGGTAACACTGTTGAGCATTCCAAACTTGACGTCTCTTGGTGTAATACTTCAAGCAACTACTTCTACTCTCTCAAACCTATTACCTCCCTTGTAGATATGGTCTTAAACAAGCACCTAAGATGTGGCATCTTAAATTTGATGAAGTTGTAAAGAGTTATGGCTTTCAGTCTAGTTATTCAGATAAATGCCTTTACCATCGTTCTATGTCAAATAAGATAGTCATCATTTGCTTGTATGTTGATGACATGTTAATTCTTGGTTCCGATCATTCTGTAGTGAGTGACGTGAAAGCTACTTTAGCTAAAGAATTTGACATGAAAGATCTTAGTATTGCTAATACCATTCTTGATATGAAAGTAAGCTTTGAACGGCAAGTCATCTCCCTTAGCCAGACTCATTATATTGAGCTGCTACTTTATACTTGGGGATACGATAAGTGTAAACCGAGTGAGACACCATGTGATTATAATAATAGACTGAGTCCTAATGAAGGGATCAGCGTGGATCAATTAAAGTACTCGAAACTGATTGGTAGTCTCATGTATGCTATGAGTTGCACTAGACCCGGCATAGCCTTTATAGTTGGTATGCTGAGTTGTTTTACTAGTAATCCTAGTAAAGAGCATTGGGATGCCCTTAATAGGCTAATGAGATACCTTAAAGGTACTAAAGATTATGCGCTTTATTATTCTGGTTATCCTCCAATTGTGGATGGATATTCTGATGCCTCATGGTGCTCAGATATTGGAAATAGTAAGTCTACTAGTGGGTATGTATTCACTTTGGGTGGAGCTACTATTACTTGGAAATCCAAACGACAGACTTGTATTGCATTGTCGTCTATGGAATCAGAACTTTTTGCTTTAGCCTCAGCCGATGAAGAGGCATAGTGGATAAAGAATCTAATTATGAATATTCCTTTGACTCGGCTAAAGATTAATTCTTTAAGCCTATTTTGTAATAATCAAGCAGCTGTCCAAGTCGTCAAGAATACTCTCTTTAATTCAAAGAGAAGACATGTGAGACTAAGACATGCGTTGTTGAATTATCTGAGAGAACAAAGGGTTATCACCTTAATCGATGTGAGATCGAAAGATAACATAGCCGATACTCTCACCAAAGGTATGCCTAAAGATCGATTATTCAAAACAGTGGGGGAACTGGGGTTAAAGACTATATAGGCAAGTCTTAACTACCATTTACTTACCTGTGTTTTGAATTATCAAATCTCTCTTTATTGGCTACAATGATAAGCACAATTTATATGTTTCATTGATGTTCACAGCTGCTGACTAATTGAAGAGGGTGAGTTGTCTCATTCCAAATTTGATGAAGATGACTTTAACCTAATTCAAATGTTCTATCTGGAAAAATTGTGTCATTCCAAACTTGATGATACAATTCAACTAGATTGGACTATCCTTTTTGGTTAAATGATCTCATTCCAAACTTGATGCTAGATTATTTGACTTTAAGGAATCAGTAATTGTGACATTCCAAATTGAAACATAGAAACAATTGGTTACATAAGAAGCCTATTTGTCTTGTTCTTAATTGAAACTTGATATTACATGACTAGGTTGTTGTAAGTGACTTGACTATTGGTCTTGTTCTTTGAAACTAGACAATAGTTACTCTCCTACAAATAAATTTAAGTTGATGGCTCTTTGTAAATCACATTGTTTAGGTCTTGTTCATAATTTATGAAAGCGGCTTGATGCTTATGACATGATATTATGATGCTTTATGACATCAATATATGTTCTTCTCCGCTTTGATGGAATGGTGCTAAGTTTTTATTCAATTGATTGAATTCATGATAATATGAAATTCATATTTGACATTCTCGGGGGATGGCGAGAGATGGAGGAGAGCTTAATGAGTGGGATCGATCGGGATGACCTACTTGATGAATGAATATATATAACTTAGAACGTGTGGGGACTTGACAGTTTACCTGCTATTGCCTATTTTGATGAAGTCCATTTACTTGAGACTTGCATTTTGCTATTTCTATTTTGTGGACATTATTATGCTTGTTTCTTATATTTGTAAGGCCTTAGACTATTTTGACTGGCCTACTTATACTTGATTAATATGCATATATTAGTTGTGAACTGAATTTGAGATTTATTTTGGGATTTGGATTTTTAATCTCAGAACAGATTCATGATAAGAATGATTCACTTATTTAGTTTGCACATGATGATTTAGTTTAATACTTTATTGCTGGAATACTCTTTGACCGATCCGAGTTGATTGTCTTGGACTGAATGTGGATGATTTATGTTTGTTTGAACATTACACTGACCAACTTATTGGATTGTGCTGTATGGTGAACATATGAGGAGATTGTTGGATATATTATTAATATAGTCCAAAATAATATGTTCACATACAAGCCCAATAGGTAAAAGCATGATTATTTGGGTCCATATGGGCCGAAGCCCAATAACGTGCATATAAAAACTCTAGGGTTTCCCTACGCTGGAGGTAACACTGTTGAGCGTTCCAAACTTGACGTCTCTTGGTGTAATACTTCAAGCAACTACTTCTACTCTCTCAAACCTATTACCTCCAACAAAGACATCTTCTTGGATTTGAAATTTGAGGAAAAACTAGAGTAATGACATGGAATGCCACATAGGATCATTAAAAGTGATTTTGTTTGGAGGGTTTATAGAAGTAGACATTAGATTCAATTAAAAGTTGGTGGCTTTTTATGAGACAAAAAAAATAAAATTCAGAGTAGAGTTGAGATTGGATCTAAAGTTGAGAGTTCTTTTAGAGTATTAGGCTCCATATGTGTCTTTTCTTCGTGTCTCGCTCCCTATTGTTAATCTAGGTGAATAAGGGTAGATGTGATATTTATGATTCGATATATGAATAGTTGAGATTTGACATTCCAACAAAGATATAATGTGGAGTTGGTCTATGAGAAGGAGAGAGAGAGAGAGAGAGAGAGAGAGAGAGAGAGAGAGAGAGAGAGAGAGAGAGTTGGTGGGGGTATGAATAGTTGAAATTTGACGTTGTCGCGACCTCTTTTTTCGGCGCCTGAATCAAGGGCGGGCGCCTTGCGGAGGCTAATGGCTCGGTTGAATTTAGTTATGCTCGGACTCTCCCAAGTCCACCAATTCACGACTTTAATAGCCTAAATTTTTAACCTGCAAGTTAATTTTTAAAATGGAGTTGCTACTAATCGATTTGGGGTAAGTTGATTAGAAACCCATGCGAAGTATTGGGAGAAATAGTTGCTCCTGCGCAACTAGAGAAATTAGGATCGGGGACTTGATTACACTAGTTAATCACTAATGCCTTTTCAGTACCTAATTTTGTTTAAACCTTGAGGTTTTTGGATGCTTGGAGGATTTTTCATGCGTTTTGGGGATGAAAAAACATTCTTTGGGTCTTTTTCTCATTTTTTTTGGGCATAAAAGGGATTTTTGGATTTTTGGGTATTTTTAGAATATACAAGTCTTTTTGGCTTTTTATGAATTTTTTGGCTTTTTCATGAATTTTTGGCTTGTTTTGGATTTTTGGCATTTTTTGGAAAATATGAAATATTTTAGATTTTTTTGGAAAATAAATATTTTTAATATTTTTTTGAAAATAAATTATTTTAATATTTTCTTGATATTTTGGAAAATAAAATATTTTTACTATTTTTAATATTTTCCGAAAATAAATCATTTTTTATCATTTTTTTTGACTTTTTAAAAATAAATTATTTATTTATTTTTGTTTATTAAAAAATTATTTTAAATAATAAAAACCAACCTGGGTCGGATCCACAGGTTGTGTCCGACCTGGGCCAACCCAAAACGCAGACGGGCCCGCTACGCGGGCCCGACTTTTTTAAAAAAAAAAAAGTCCTTAAAATGATGCCGTGACCGGGTGTTTGGGGATGCCCAGCCCGACTAGATGACTTGGCCCCGGCAACCCGATCTCCCGGCGAAACCCTACCCAACCCGGCTTCGGCTCACGACCCGTCTTCCAGCAACCCCAAAATCGCGAACCTTACCCGACTTTCGAGACCCGGATCCGCTTCGTGACCCGGAAAATCGCAAACCCTAGGGTTTGTGAATCCGCGGTGCCGAAGGGGGGAACATAGGCATTATGGCGGCTACGGCGGCTAAACGACGGCGATAACGGCGGCTAGGTCAACGAAAATGGTGATTGAGATGAATAGCAAAGGCAACGGCAGCGGGCTTTTCACCTTTCTTCGAACAGGAACGGCAACAAACAACCTCCCACCTGGCGGCGATGATCGAGGTGCAGCGAGGGTTTCTAGAGAAGCAACGGTGACGGCGATGACGGCGGCGACGGCATCAGGACGGTGGCACGGTGTCAGGGCCGCGGAGGGGCTAAGTCACCCCAGATTTGAGGCGCAGATCTCGGCCGGACCTTCCTCAGCCTTGATTTTCTCTCACTCCGGCCAGATCCGAGCCTCCATTTGCCAGATCTGAGCCTCTCGAACTCGCTCGCCGCCGGCCTTCCCCGAAGTCTCTTGGTGGAGGGTGGGCTTAGCTCGCGACTCGAGTTCTCCCCTGCGCTCGCCCTTCGATCTTTCCCGATGTCTCTCAGTGAAAGATCTCCGAGCTCGCCACCCCCTCTGACGGTGCTTGCGGCCGCCTATTTATAGGTGAAGGAAATCTGGTTGACGGAAGGCCTCGGCCGTCGGCTTCCAGCTTGCGCACCGGTTCCCCTTGGCTGAATCGATGTCCCATCGAGCTTTCCAGCGAAGCTTGCTCAGCATTAATGGCACCTGAGATCTTATCCTCTCCAGTCGATGTCGGCCTACTCTCCTCAGTCGTAGGCCGTCCTTCGCGCATCGGCCTCCCTCACGCGCGTGAGTTGCAACGGCGAAGGAGAGGGAAGGAGGAAGAAGAAGAGAGAAAGGGGCCGGGCCGGGGGGTGAAGAAGGAGGAGAGTGGGCCCAAGGCTCGCGCGAAAGGAGGAAGGGATGGGCTGGGCTTTTGCTTTTCTTATTTTTCTTTTTGTTTTTTTTTTGTTTTTTTGTTTGTTTTTTTTATTATCCGAAAACTTAATTAATAAATATAAAACCTAAATAAAATTAAGGTGCCAACAGCTGCCCTTCTTTGAAGGTGAGCTCGCAGAGGTTGCATTCAAAGATAAACTGATGCCTAAATTTTATCCAGCATGCGCAGCGGATTATATTTTATTTGGGACTTATTATTCTATGCGGAAAAAGAGCAATATAACTTTACATTTACTAAGACAGATAAGAAGATACCTATAGTTACTTACCGGGAGTGAGTGAGATAGGGTGTGAACCCCGAGTTTGGCAAGTATCAAGGCGTCATCTTACCTGGTGATATGAGGAGGTTGCTTTTCCAAGACTCGAACCATTCTTCGGTCGCCTGTTAAAACAATCAATAATTTATCTAGGACCCGAACCTCTCTTTAGTCGCTTTGACGGGAAATTGCCTTTCCAGGACCCGAACCATTCTTCGGTCGCCTGTTAGAGCAATAAGTGATTTGCCTCGGACCGAACCTTTCTTCGGTTGTCATAACATAAAATGCTTTTCCAGGGCCCGAAACATTCTTCAGTTGCCTGTCAGAGCAGTAAGTGGTTTGTCTCGGACCCAAACCTTTCTTCGGTCACCATGACAGGAGATGTGCCGACCTTTCTTAAGGCATCTATTTGTGGGTGCTTGATCTGTATTGAGGACACCAATTGGTACCCAACCTTTCTCGGGAGATGCGCCGACCTTTCTCAAGGCATCATATTTGTTGGGGGTGTCTGACTTCTGTCAAAGACACCGGTAGGAACTCGACCTTTCTCGGGAGGATGCGCTGACCTTTCTTAGGGCATCGATTTGTGGGGTGTTTGACTTCTGTCGAAGACACCAGTTGGAACCCGACCTTTCTCGGGAGGATGCGCCGACCTTTCTCAGGGCATCGATTCTAGAAGATACCTGGATATTCATAGGCATATCAAAGAGTACCTGGATATTCACAAGTACTAACCTGAAGGATATTTGGGCCTTTGCAAGCATCAAAAGGGGCATTTGGCTGATCATAGGCATTGGAGGGGTACTTGGATGATCACAAGTACGAATTCTTGAAGGACACCTGGATGTTCACAAGCATCGAAGGGGTACCTGATAATTGGAAATATTGAGGACATACCTTGGGTATTTGTGAAGGCGTCTCATTTCTTAGTAATGGGAATATTAAGGACGTACCTTAGATATTTGTGAAGGTCTCTCACCTCCTGGTAAAAAGGGAATATCGAGGACGTACCTCGCATATTCGTGAAGGTCTCTCATCTCCTGATAGTGGGAATATCGAGGACGTACCTTGGATATTCGTGAAGGTCTCCCACCTTCTGGCAATGGGGAATATCGAGGACGTACCTCACATATCCGGAAATGTCTACACCTTCTGGAAATTGGGAATACCGAGGACATACTTGGGATATTCATGAAGGTCTCCCACCTTCTGGTAATGGGGAATATTGAGGACGTACTTCGCATATTCGTGAAGGTCTCTCACCTTCTGGTATTATAAACTTAAATGTGGTAGGAGGCTTGCCTGGCTAGCCACAGGCACTCAAAAGGGTTGGGACGCTTGGGTAGCCGCAGGTGTACAAAGTAGTGGAATACTTGGATGAACACAAGTATTTAATGATATGATTTGGGACCACTCAGGCAAGTCCAAGTGTCATGATGATAAGCGAGCATACCTGGGTAACCATAGGTGCACAATGCGATGGAATACTTGAACGGCTACTAATATTCAAAGATACAATGTTGATGACAACTCGGACAAGTTGAGTGTCACGAAAAGGGAGTATCTAAACGATGGCTGGTACTTAAAGACAAGAGGATACTTGGACAGTTACAAGCATCCAAACTTTTAAAGACAACTCGAACAAGTCGAGTGTCAACAAAGGGAGCACTTGAGTAATGGCAAGCACTAAAAAACATGGGGATACTTGGACAGTCGCAAATATGAATACTCTGGGGACAACTCAAATAGGTCGAGTGTTGATAAGAGGGAGTACCTGACAAGTGGTGGGTACTTAAAGACAAGGGAATACTTAGATAGTTGCAATTACCCAAACTCAAGGGACGACTCGAATAGGTCAAGTGTCAAGAAGAGAGTACCTGGATAGTGGTAGGTACTTTAAGACAAATGGGGATAGAGATATGCTTATCTGGCAATATCTATGATATCTGAGAGTATGTCTGCTATTTGCACAATATGCACACATGATTGTATATGCTGTAAATTTATGAGTTCAAATGAGATTCATGCATGATAATTTTGTCAGTTTTGCATCATCTAATTTCCACTGGGAAAGATTTTGAAAGACAACCTTCATTTAGAATGTAGATGTCTTGAGCATGCCAGATGAGGGACTTTCAGTTTGAAAGGACTTTCCACTCACTCTTATGGAAAAGGCTATCATGACCATTGATGCAGGATTTATAAAAACCATACTATCTCACTGTCATCATGTCAGCAGGGGTTTGAGTATTCTTGCAAATAGTACGACTTTACCAATGTGAGAGGTCTTTGTCGAAATTGTGATGAAGTCTTGGTCAGTGGCTCATCAAAGGGGACCATCAAGGTTGAAGCCGATGGACGAAAATGTTGCACGATCATCTCCGGGTTTACAATTCAAGAACCCTATGAAAAGAGATAGAGTAATCTTGCTCGTACTTCTTCGAGCAATGCTTATGCACATATGAAATCCTACGTTAATTAAAGTGCCCCTAGTTTGAAGAGACTTTTACAATGGGACGCAATGTAGGCTTGACTCATGTGTAAAAGGGTGAGAGCTGGTGATTGCCTTGGCATTTGTTACCAGTCTTTCTTCTTATTGTCAGAAGGAGGCTCTATCAATCGAACCACAATAGCAACTTCTTTCATGTTTTTTTTTTGCTGGGGGCATTGGCCTTGCTTTTACCAGGCACACTGCTTTTTTCATGCCCCTATTTTTTATCCCAAATTTTCATTTATGGGCATTTGACCTTGCTTTTACCAGGTACACTGCTTTTTTATGCCCCTAGTTTTTATTTTTATTTTTGTTGCTTGAAGAACTAATCTAGGCAAGTTCAATCGAAGCATCATCATTTAGACTCTTGAGTCTTCATCTTCAGCCGGCGCTCTGGGCTATGC
Source organism: Eucalyptus fibrosa (assembly GCA_017140475.1). Taxonomy (NCBI): domain Eukaryota; kingdom Viridiplantae; phylum Streptophyta; class Magnoliopsida; order Myrtales; family Myrtaceae; genus Eucalyptus; species Eucalyptus fibrosa. The sequence continues at coordinate 21,481,028 of CM029509.1, read as the reverse complement.
TGCTTAAATGGCAGTAACTTCTATTTTGCCTCCATGTGAGGGTGAAATTACAAACTCAATTGGATTGTACAATAAATACAAGTGCGTAAAGAAAGAATTGCTCTTCGTAATTCTAGGGCACTTAAATTAATGCAAGTGTTCATATGCGATAAAGACACCCGAAGATTGATGCAAGTGCGAGCAAGAAAATTTCTATCTCTCTTCTCACCTTGTGATGCTGCTTTGCCTCCGATTTTCCCCAGTGTGGGGTGGTTCTTGATGGGGGTAGGACAGAAATTTCACCAATGTATGGGGCTCAATGGGGTGAGCAATGAAATGCCTCTCACTGTTTTGGTTATTGTACCATTTGCGGGAGAACTCTTTACCCTACAGTCATGGAATTTTCTACACTTATCTCACAAGTGTATAGATGGGGGACTGTGTGTGGGATATGGTTTGCCTATCATCATTTTGACGCGCCTCATCTAGCATACTCAATTAATCTTGTATTCTTCACTTAGCAGTCTATTCTAATAATCCTTAATAGAATCAAAGATTTAGATAGACAAAATCGTCATGCAAAATTCACCTAGAAAAAGGCATGCAATGTATGATGTGATAAAGTTTGTATTCTTAGCATAAATGAATGGTTTTTTTGCTCAAAAGGATTTTATTGACAGCTTTAGGGGTTAAACATATATTAAACCTTGAATATCAAAAGGAGTATTCATAAAGGGGTGTCGATGGATTGTCCCTATTGAATAGGGAGATATCACATGAATAATTAGCTAGGGGTTGATAATTTGATCGGACGTCTTTGTTTTTGCCCCGGACTTGGATCATTTGGTTTGCCCTATTTAACCATTTAATTTGGCTCTTGAATCCCAATGCTTCCTGTCAATATGAGTTCAGAGAGTGAGTGTTAGAAATGATGCCAAGTTACCTTTCCCCCAGAGTTTATTTGTGCTAGCTCTTAGGGAAGTTGCTGACGGCCTTTTTTACATTTCAATGCTTCCTTCGACTAGCCTTTCGTACTTATGGCCACGTATGCATGATTGCTGGTCCTTGATTGATTTTCAATGCTTTCCTTCTGTGGAATTTTTCCTTCTACCTTTGATTATAGCAGCATCAGGCAAAGTCATGTACCTCAAGCTTCTACAGAATTTGAGATGGACAATCAAAACTTCTAGTTTTCTAATAGCTATTACTTCTAGCAAGAGCATGTGTCTAGAACAAGAAGTGAGGCTTCCAGATTCTAAGATTGTTGACTGGGACAGAAGGTTCCTTCTAACCAAACTGGTTCTTGAATGACGCCTCCTTTACATCGAGCTAGGCGAAATTGACATGGATTACTTTTATGCGTCTGCCTAGGTAATGTCAATTTGCTCAAGTTATGCCATCGAGTTTGCTACTTGATTTTCGACACTTCCTTAAATGCTGGTGATTACCATTCATTTTTCTTCATTGAGTCAACCAAACACACATTTTTTATGATGGTGTAAATACATCACTCATATATAAAGGTGCATAGGCAATTTCATTCTGATAGAGAAGTGCTTGGCAATCCCAGACAATGAACATCTTTCAACGGTAATACTTTTTTATAGCATCGGAATTAACTGGTTTAGAGAATTCTCGCCCATCTATCTCAATCAGGATCAAGGCTCTTCTGAGGAGTATCTTATTTATTACATAGGGACCCTTGTAATTTGGGGCAAACTTGCCTCCGGGCTTTGGAAAGATTGGCAGTGTCTTTCTCAAGACTAGCTCGTTTACCTCAAAGTGCTTGGGTCGTACTTTTTGATTGAATGATCGAGCTACCCTCTGCTGGTAACACTAACCATGACAGAGGGCTTTCAGTCATTTTTCGTCGATCATATTTAATTGCTCGAGACTTTGTTGTGTCCATTCTTCCTTGGACAATCCTGCCTAGGATAAAATTTGCAGGGAAGAGATTTCTACTTCTACAGGCAAAACCGCCTCCATGCCGTAAACTAGGGAAAAAGGCGTTGCCCTAGTGGAAGTTCGAATCGAAGTTCAATATGTTGTTAGCGCGAAGGGTAACCTCTCATGCCAGTCATGGTAGTTTTCAGTTGTCTTGGATAGGATTCTCTTGATGTTCTTATTGGCGGCTTCCACGGCTCCATTCATTTGTGGACGATAAGGGAACGAGTTCAAATGTTGGATTTTGAACTCAGAAAACAATCGATCAATCAACTTGTTGTTCAGTTTTGACCCATTGTCGGTGACAATAGCTTCCGGTACGCCATAACAGGTGATTATGTCACGTCTGATGAACTTCATAACGTTTCGTGTAGTTACGCTTGCATAGGATGCGGCCTTGATCCATTTTGAGAAGTAATCGATTGCAACCAAAATGAACCGGTGCCCGTTTGATGCCTTCAGGTTGATTGCGCCAATTACATTGATGCCCCACATTGAAAATGGCCACGGCTCAGATAACTGATGCAATTCAGTTGGAGGGACATTTATCTTGTCCCCGTGAATCTGACAACGATGACAGCTTTACACATGTTGGGCACAATCGCTCTCTAAGGGGAGCCAGTAATAACCCAATCTCATTATTTTCTTGGCCAACATACGTCCATTCATGTGAGGGCCACATATTCCTTCATGTATTTCTTGCATTATTTGTGTGGCTTCATTTGCATCCACACATCCTTCATATGATCTTTTGTACAAATTTTCACCACTGACGAAGAACCTCCAAGCCATTTTCATTAGGTATTTTTGATCGGAGGGAGTGCTTTCTTTAGGGAATTCCTAATTTTGGACGTATTTCATGCAGTTGGCTTGTCTTGTCAGGACTCAGGACTTCAATCTTCGAAGGCTCTACTTCTAACCCTTTCGTTACTTGCAACATAGATGATAGCGTTGCTAGTGCATTAGCAAACTGGTTATGAATTCTAGGTAGGTATTCAAACGAGATGTCCTAGAATTCTCCTACCAATTCTTTCAAGTAGTTGTGATAAGGCACTAGTTTGGTGTCTCTTGTCTTCCACTCGCCCAAAGTCTGGAGGATAATTAAGGTGGAGTCACCGAACACTTTTAGTTTTGACACTTCCATTCCAATAGCCGCTTGCAGGCCAAGGATGCATGCTTCATATTGTTGGTGCACGGAAACATCAATTTTGCAGCCACAGGGTAATGTTGCCCATTTGGAGATATCAAGATCGCCCCGGTGCTGGAACCTGACAAATTTACAGCTCCATCAAAGAACATAGTCCATGTGTCCTCTTCTACTGTTGAAATTCGGTCGTCTGGGGAATCATCCTCGCGTACTTCCTTAGGGTAATTTGCTAACATATCAGCAATCACTCAACCTTTAACTGATTTTTGCGACATCACTTGGATGTCGAATTCTAAGACCAGGATTTGCCATTTGGCCAATTTTCCCACCAAGGCCGAGCAATCGAGCAAATACTTAATTGGGTCACTGTCAGTTACAAAGAATGTTTGGTAATGCAAGGTATACTGCCGGAGTCTGTGCAACATCCATGCCAATGCAGCGCATGTTTTTTCTGACTTGGAGTAGTTTTGTTTCGACGTGGTGAACTTTTTACTCAAATAGTAAATGGCTCGCTCCTTCTCATCATGGGGTCCTTTCTGTGCCAACATTGCACCTAGGGATTCACTATTGATGGTAAGGTAGAGGGTCAAAGAGTGCCCTGTAGTCGGGGGTATTAAAACCAGGGGTTTCATCAGGTACTGCTTTAGATGTTCAAACGCCAGTCGGCAGTCATCATTCCATTTGATTTGTGCATCTTTCCCGAGAAGTTTAAAGAAAGGTTTTGCAGTTTCGGAAAGCTGGGAAATGAATCGCGCAATGTAATTTAATCTTCCCAGGAGGCTCCAAACTTCTTTTACAGTCGAGGGAGGAGGCATCTCAAATATCGCTTTAGTTTTTTACGAGTCCACTTCGATCCTTTCACAGCTCACAAAGAATCCAAGTAATTTGCCAGAAGTTGCCCTGAACACATATTTTGCTGGGTTCAAGCGCAACTTGAACTGGCAAAGTCGATTGAATAATTTTTCCAGGGTCTTCACATGGTCTTCTCCATGTCTGGTTTTGGCGATCTTGTCATTGACATATACTTCAATTTCTTTGTGCATCATGTCATGGAAAATGGTGACCATGGCATGTTGGTAAGTTGCTCCAGCGTTTTTCAAGCCAAAAGACATGACCTTGTAGTGAAAAGTCCCCCATGGAGTAATGAATGCTGTCTTTTCCTTGTCTTCCTCCTTCATTTTTATTTGGTTGTATCCTAAGAATCCATCCATGAAAGAGAAAAGTTTAAATCCAGCAGTACTATCCACAAGAACATCTATGTGAGGTAGCGGGAAATCATCCTTTGGGCTTGCTTTGTTCAAATCGTGGTAGTCGACACAAATTCGGATTCGACCATATTTATTCTTCACCGGTACAATGTTTGCTACCCAACTAGGATATTGCTTCATTACTTCTTCAATCTTTTTTGACAACTCAGGCTTAGTTCTTCTTAGCCGCTGCTTCTTGGGGGCCACATCAGGGTTGGTTGGCAAGCTATGCTCCACGATTATTGGATCGAGGCCTGGCATATTAGCATATGACCATGCAAATACATCTTGATACCTCTTTAGGAGGGCAATTAAGCTTGCAGCTTCTTCTTTAGGAAGGTTCGCGCCAATTTTTATCTCCCTTGGACCTTCTGTGCTGCCTAAATTGACAATGACGGTGTCTTCAGTAGTAGGGGGCCTTGTTTCTTCATGACGCTCCCAGTCTCGTTGAATTTCATCAGAATTATCAAAGTCATCATCCGAGCTATTAGAATTGCTATCACGGCTATCTACGGTGTTGGTTTGGACCGTTCCCATTCCCTCATCTGCCTCTAGATTATTCCTGTGTCATAGAGTAGATAGGTTAAGGGAACAAATAAGATTAGTAGCATGCATGCTTCTTTCTTTTGAAAATGTGATAAATTGTTCTTGAAGATTTAGGACAAGGAAACATGAGGAGACCCGGGCCTCAAATTTCTTCTTTCATTTGACGGCTGGCTATCATCAACGGGCCGGTTTGGTGTGTCTCCTCATGCCCTCAAAATGTTTTCAACTTTATTTATTAGTAGACGGATTTACAGGGTGATTTCAAAAAATAGTTCTTTAAGTGGAACTGATGTTGAAAACAAAATAAGCCAGACTTTAAGAAATATGTACAGGCTCCCACGTATGGGAGTATGCAGAGGAATTAAAAAGGATTCTACTCGAGCGGGTCTGCACCCATTTCCCCCGACGGTCCTTCGTTGATAGCACCCATGAAGAAGTCTTTATACCAGTCGCCAGCCATGTCTCCCTGTGCTCCCGGTTTTGCGAATTTCAGATCATTTATGCCTTCCCATCCATTAGGGACGATGTTGTGATAATGATCATAGAAACTTTGGGGGATTGAATAATTGACATAGTAGTCAAATTTACCACTTGGTTGGCCCAAAGTGTCCATGATTGCCTCTCCTCTACGTGCTTCCTTAACATGCTCTGGGAACATGGTACAGGTGTTGGATACCACAAGGAGGTGATCCTTGCCAAAACACAGCCACGGAGAGCGGAACGTGAATACCCCAGCATCCAAAAGATCCTGAACCTTGTCTCTTAGGATAGTGCAGTCATCTAGCGAGTGTCCTAATTCCCCCGAATGATAATCACATTGCTTGGATGGATCATATTCAGGGAATTACTCAGGAGTAGGATGGCTCAGTTTGCTGTCGATTATCCCTTACTCTAGGAGGATGGGGAAAATAATGGACATTGATTTAGGAAGAGGCGAATATGGCCATGTGCTTCTTGGGGATAAGGGTAGCCGTGCCCCTCGCCAAGTCGTGTCAGTAGGGTCTTCTTCATTTACTACAAGCTCCCCATTGTGACGAGAGCGGAATGCACGGGTAGCTTGAGCGAAGTTTTCTATCAAATGGTGTACAGTCTCGCGTAATTCTTCGACTTGGTGTTGAAGCTGGATGAACGAGAAGTTATTGCTTGTCTCTTCTAGCTACTCTTCCTCAATGGCACCTATGAAAATGTCCCCGAACATGGTGGTCATGTCATCTGGCCCCTCTTTCTTTATAAGTGAGGGCCCAAAGTTGTGTCTTTCTAGATTATGGGCAATTTCGCGGGTTGAACCATTTTGAAGTATTCACTTCCTCTTCCTCATGCATCATCCTGGCTGGGCCTGGGAAAGTTTCCTTGAGACGGGGATATACAAGGCCGACTTTTTTCTTTGCTTTTTCTATCCGGGGAATATCCTAAACTGATAGTATAGGGTCTCTTCAGGGCTTCAATAGGTTGACGGATGCCCTGGCCTCTCCTACCAAGCCCTTGTCCTGGAATGAAACTGTGTCCAACCATGATTTTTCCTACCATGATTGCAGCGCTTGATACCTTTGGGGATGAGGGGCAAAGTCCCTCGAGTTTCGTGTATAGTAGACACGAGCTTGAACGATTGATAGCTGGCTTTGTTTTTGTCACTAGGTTTAACATAAGGGATGGCCGTCTCATGATAGATGCAGTGATCTTCTTCTCCTCGGACTGTGATCAGTTTTCCTCCAACCACGAACTTCACACTTTGGTGGAGGCTTGAAGGTACTGTTCCTGCGACGTGGATCCATGGGCGCCCTAAGAGGAAATTGAACGCAGTGGGGATATCTATCACCTGGAACAAAATTTTTAATATGGTTGGGCCATTTTGAATTTCGAGCTCGATCTCTCCCACTGTTTCCTTCTTTGTTTCATCGAATGATCGAACAGAAGTCTTGGGTACCTGGATCCATGATCTCTCTATTTTAAGGCGACAGAGTGTCGCTAGTAGATATATGTTAAGAGCAGATTCATTGTCAATTAGCACTCAAGCGACGTGAGATGCGTTGCACTTGACTGATATGTAAAGGCCCTTGGTGTGTCCTTTACCCTCCTCAGGAATTTCTTCCTCAGAAAATGGCATTTGATCATTTAGAAGGATGGTACTGACAAATTCCTCGAGTTTGTCATGCTCAATCGTTTCAGGGACATGTACCTCACTTAGTAATTTCATGAGGGATTTCTGGTGCTTGATAGATGTCTGAAACAATTCCAGCAGAGAGATCTATGCTGGTGATTTTCATAACTGTTCCACCACATTATATTCGCTGGCCTTAACTACGGCCAAAAACTCCTTGGCTTCTTCGTCAGTGATGGGCTTAGCAGACTAGGTATTTGCTTGAGCATAGGTTCGCCCAGATCTTGTGACTAAACCAACATCAAGGTCATAAGACCATGGTACTGCATTGTTGTATTCGTATTTGTAAGGCTGGGGAATCTCGATGACTATAGCTGTTTCTGCTGTTGATGCTTGAACAATGGCTCCCTTCCTTTCCAAGACGCTCTCAGGTGAGGTGGAATCCTTCTTCTCCTTTTCCGCATTTAGCTTGGCAAATTCTTCCTCCCAGTTGATGAGGACTTGCAATATGGTAGAAACTATGCTAGCGTGGTCGGCGTACACGATTATTCCAGCCTCTATCATTCTTAATACCCTTTCCTCTATTATTGCAAAGGGTGGTATTTCATCACCTGGATAATACCTAGTTTCTATTAGCCCTCGATAGATGTCAACAATATGTGCATTGATATTTCTGATTTGACCGACTTCAGAACTGAATATCACATTTACTTTGTCAGCATGATCAGGGAGCAGATTGCTTTGAACATTTGGTTTTGTAGTTTGGAATGAGAAAGCTTTAGTATCTAGCAGATTCTGGATCCGGTGCTTAAGGGTGAAGCATTCATCAATCGAGTGGCCTACTTCTCCCATGTGATAGTTGCATTTTTTAGATGAGTCATAGCTGGAGAATTTTTCAGCATTGGGTCACTTTGGCTCAATTGAGAGGAGGTTCTTGTTTCGGAGGATCGCCAAAACCTGTGATAAAGATCCAAGAAGTGGGGTGAATTGTCTTCTATTGTTGTGGCGCTAAGGTGGTTGACGACTGGTGGTTTGTTGTTGCCCTGTGCTCGCTTGAATGGTCGGGAGGTGACCGGTATTTGCAGTGTAGGTTGCATTGACATCTACTAGGGATTCCTTTTTTTTTTTTTTTTTTTCATGTTGAGCCTTCTGCTGACGAGTGCAGGCTCAACGAACCAACCCTCCCTTAACCCTATCTCAATCTGCTCTCCTACTGGAATGAGTTGATTGAATGATTCAGCGATCATAGTCACCATCCGGTTACGGTATTCATAAGGGAGGGTTTTGATGAACATTTTTCTTAGTTCAAAATCAGTTGGTTCGGGACTAATCTGGGCGGCTAGATTCCTCCATCCAATAGCATATTCTTTGAAAGATTCATGCTTTTTTTTTTTTATTCCGTGTGCTCAAGATCCTCACGAGCAGGGGTAATGTCCATTATGAACTTGTACTGCTTGAGGAATGCCTCACTTGCTTCACTCCATGTTTCAAGGAGGTTTATATTTTTTGTGACGTACCACCTTAGGGTAGGACCTACTAGACTTGACTGGAACAATTGGATCATTAGAGGCATATTATTAATGTATTGGGTCATTCGAACCAAGTACATTTGCAAATGAGCCCTTGGGCAAGTCGTGCCATCATACTTCTCAAACTCAGGCATTTTGAATTTTTCAGGCATTTTGACCTTAGAGTAGATGGAGAGGTCTGTTGGAGTAGGATCTTAAAGGCCCTGCATTTGTTTTAGCCTCTCTTCAAGTTTCTCAAGGCGTTTGTCATGTTCAGTTCTTAGATAAACTGTTGGGCTTTGCTTTCTCAACTATGTTTTGGTGCGTATCATCCTCCAATTCGAGCATGTTATCATCGGTATCTCTTCCTTGATCACCTTGGATAGACGGTTGTGGTAACAATACTTCGATTGAGGCTGGGGCAGGAGCCAATTTGCCTTGGATGGAATCTGTTGGAGAAATCCTCTTGAAGTATTTTGAAGCTGACAAAACGTTTCCATCAGTCTAGTCTGAAGGTTTGCAGACTCTGCTATTTAAAGTTTGAAGACCTCCGGACAACCAGACTCAAGACTCAAAGTCTATCCTCATTGACAGTCTCTAATCCGTTGAAGAAAGGTTACCCAGAACTGGATGTTTTGTTAAGGGCTTGACCTTATCATCTGGAGAAGATCTTGTGGCTGGAAAAGACTCAACCGAATTCTTTGATTGATCGTGATTGACTTGAAGATTAAGGAATCGATGATTGCCTAAATATTCTCGGAAGGTTCTACTTATGGAAACCGAGATCCTGATTGTATGGGCGAACATGATTGATGGGCTATTGACACGTTCCTTTAATAGCCAAAATGATCTTCCTAATTGATTCCATCCAACGGGTAGATTGGAGGAATTCCTTTGGAAAGTGCCAACGGGTATGATGGCATAAAAGAGTATATAAGGAAGACGTTCTAAGTTGTTGAGGTGTGCGCGATAGAATAATTTCAAAGTCTGAATCTCTTTGTTGTTTAGACAATTCGTTTGAGCGAATACTTGTATACAAAAGAGAGTCTATATTTGTGAGAAACCTTGAGGAGGTGTGATAGAACATTTACACTGTAGAATCAAGGAAAAGCAGTGCTGTAACTTCTCTTTTGTTCATAGTGAAATCCAGCCGGTGGGCTGTCAGTGCGGAAGAGTGGACGTAGGTTTGGAATAAGCCGAACCACTATAAACCCTGTGTTCAATCTTCTCTCCTTACTCTCTTTACTTTGATCGTAAATCATTTTGTGAACTCCTTTCTATCGGCTGCCTAGAATCGCTTCCGTATCTCGATAAATTGTTTGTGCACCTAATCACCCCCCTCTAGGTGCTTATACTAGCTATCTCAATTGGTATCAAAGCTCATGTACTCACTTTGTTTGAAGTGTTTTACTTCAGAGTAAAAGATCTATGGCTAGTATGTTGGCTCTAGGGCTGGTAGAAGGGCAAAGCAACACCAGACCGCCTTACTTTGATGGAAATGACTACAACATATGGAAGAACAAGATGAAGGCATTCTTAAGATCAAAGGATCCTCTGGAATGGGACGTTGTAGAAAAAGGAATCATTCCTAAAGCTGCATCTGTCTCAGAAAGAGGAAAGGACACTGTTGAGTCCAGAGAAATAAGTCAGGAAGAGATAATCAAGAGATAAGCTCTTGATGCAAAAACAATTTATTCTTTATATTGTGCTTTATCACCTACTGAATATAACAGAATATCTTCTTGTGATACAGCCAAAGAAGTCTGGGATAGATTACACATTACCTATGAAGGAACCGATCGAGTGAAAGAGACAAGAATCAACATTCTTCTCGGTCAATACGAAGCCTTCAGAATGAAACCAGAAGAATCTATAACTGACATGTTTAGTTGTTTTACAGAAATCGTGAACGGTCTTGAAAATCAAGGTCAATCAATTTCTGATCCCATGAAAGTAAACAAGCTACTGCGTGGACTCTCCAAGGATTGGAATCACATTAAGACCTCAATGAGAGAGACTCAAAGAATCATGCCACTGTCTGTCGATGAGCTGGTTGGGACCCTTCAGTCTTATGAAGTGGAACGAATCAATGAAGATGAAGATCCCAAAGGTAAGAAATCAATTGCATTAAAATCTAATGATGATTCTGATGTAACAGATTCTGAAGACAACATGGATGATGAAGAACTTACTCTCATGATAAAAAGATTTAGAAAACTGAATAGAAAAGGAAGAAGATTCAATTCAAGGAAACACAGTTTTCAAAAGCAACAGACCAAGTCTGCTAAAGATGATGAATCAAACAAAGATGTAGTCTGTTTTGAATGCAAGGAAAATGGACACATCAGACCCAACTGTCCTCTTCTGAGGAAGAAGAAAGGAAAAACTGAAAGGTATCGAAAGGTTCTCAAAGCTAAAACTTGGAGTGATACAGAGTGTGAAGATAGTGATGATGATTATGCCAACATATGTCTAATGGCACAATCAGACTTAGAATCAAACTTCGAGACTGATTTAGATTCAGAAAGTGAATTCGAGGTAAGTAATTTCAAAATCCCTATTAAAGTTTCAAAACACATTGATGAATTATGTTTTAGTCTTAAGACTTCTCTTAAAAGAATTTCTAAACTCAAAAAGGAAAATTTTGCTTTAAAACAACAAGAGAATGTTTTGAAAGAAAAAGTGAAATGCTTAGACCGGGATGTTTCTTCTCTCAAAGAAGGTGAAGATAATCTTTTGAAAGAAAATGCATTTTTGAAAAATGATATTTCAAATATTTCCAAAAGATTTTCTCTAGGATCTGAAAAACTGGAGAAAATACTTTCTATTCAAAGACCTTATTTCAATAAATTTGGTTTAGGAATGACTGTTGAAACCATTCCTTTAATCGATTTTCCTAAAGTAAAAGAAAGAATTAAACAAATACCAACAAGGAATGCTTACAAAAATCATTTTGAAATGACCTTTGTAAAACCAGTAGGTTGCAATGCTCTTAGATGTTCAAAATGCAATAATGCAGATCATTTTGAGAAAGAATGTCCTATGGCTTGGAGACTTGTCAATAAAGTCTAGGCAAAAACCGTATATCAGACTAACTCAAAAGGACCCAAGAAAATATGGGTACCAAATAAAATTTGAGTTTCCTTTTAAATGCAGGTCACTATCAAGAAAAAGGTGAAATGGTACCTGGATAGCGGATGCTCGAGACACATGACAGAAGATTCAAATTGTTTCATAAAGATTGTTCAAGTGAATGGTGGAAAAGTATCATTTGGAGGAAACAACAAAGGAAAAATAGTGGGATTTGGAACTGTAATGATTGGAAACCTCACAATAAGCAATATTTCTTTAGTTGAAGGGCTCAATTACAATCTGCTCAGTATCAGTCAACTGTGTGATGCTGGTTTCAAAATCAACTTTCAAGAGGGTATTTGTTCAGGAACCAGTAAAGACTCTACTCAGTCTTTCATGGGTCGAAGACATGGAAATATCTACCTCTTAGACGTGAAACCAGATGAATCACAATATCTAATCTCAATCCAAGATGAAGCGAACTTATGGCACAAAAAACTTGGGCATATCAACTTGAAGCAGATAGCCAAAATCTCAGCAAAGAAGCTTGTTCATGGTCTACCCAATTTATCATACCAAAAGTCTGATCTATGTACACTATGTATATTGGGAAAACAGGTAAGAAATTCCTTTAAGCCAATAAATCAAGTTTTCACTAACCATGTACTGCAGCTCCTGCATATGGATCTCTTCGGACCAACAAGAACGCAGAGCATTGGAGGTAAGAAATATTGCCTAGTAATTATGGATGACTACTCACGATTTACTTGGGTATATTTCTTGGCAAGTAAGTCTGAAACCTTCTCTTACTTTAAAAAATTTGCTAAGAAGGTTCAAAATGAAAAGTGATACATTATTTTAAGTATAAAAACAGACCATGGAGGTGAATTTGAAAATCAAGATTTTGCTAAATTTTGTGACGAATTTGGTTTACAGCATTTGTTCTCTTCTCCATATACTTCAGAGCAAAATGGAGTTGTGGAAAGGAAGAATAGATCTCTTCAAGAAATGGCCAGAACTCTCTTAATTGAAATCAATATTTCTTTATGGTTTTGGGCTGAAGTAGTTTCAACATCATGTTATATTATCAATAGAGTTTTTCTAAGACCTATTCTAGAAAAAATCCCCTATGAACTATTTAAAGAAAAGAAGCTTATTGTTTCATATTTTCATGTATTTGGATGCAAATGTTTCATATTGAAAAATGCAAATGATCGAATTGGTAAGTTTGAAGAAAAGTTAGATGAAGGCATCTTCCTTGGATATTCAACCACAAGCAAAGCGTACAGAGTCGACACAAGAAGACTCAAACTGTGGAAGAATCAATGAATTTCAAATTCCAAGATTCTATACAAAATGAATCTATTCAGACTCATTTTGAAGAAACTGAATCTGCTCAAGACTCTACAAAGTCTAATTCTCAAGAAGCAGCTCAGACTTTGAAGGACCAGGAACAAGTGACTGTTGAAGATTCTAGTAAAGGAAGTGACCATCAATATGATAAATTAACCAGCAACTGGAAACATAAGTCCAGTCATCCCAAATATCTTATTATTAGCGACATCAATGAAGGAATCCGCACAAGATCCAAAAGGCGAGAAGAGTCTAGTGCTGTGGCTCTTATTTTTGAAATAGAACCCAGGAGCATAGAAGAAGCTTTATTTGATGAAAGCTGGATTGAAGCTATGCAAGAAGAACTCAGACAATTCAGAGTTAATGATGTCTGGGAGCTGACTCCTAAACCGAAAGGTAAATCAATTGTTGGAGTTAAATGGGTTTTCAGGAACAAGATGGATGAGAAAGGAAAAGTCATAAGAAACAAAGCTAGACTCGTGGCCAATGGATACACACAAGAAGAAGGGATCGACTATGACGAGACTTATGCACCGGTAGCAAGGTTAGAAGCAATTCATTTATTACTTGCATTTGCTTGTCATAAAAATTTCACGTTATTTCAAATGGACGTCAAAAGTGCTTTCCTAAACGGTTTCATCCGTGAGGAAGTCTATGTGGAACAACCACCAGGGTTTGAAGACCCAAAGAAGCCAGACTCAGTCTTCAGACTGAAAAAGGCCTTGTATGGCTTAAAGCAAGCACCTCGAGCTTGGTACGACAGATTAAGTAAGTTTCCAATTCGAAATGGATTTGTTAAAGGTAAAGTAGACACTACCATTTTTATTAAAAGAGAAAGCAAAAGCTTTTTACTTGTTCAAATATATGTGGATGATATTATTTTTGGATCTTCTAATGAAAGTTTGTGCAAGAAATTCTCTAAGACTATGCAGGATGAATTTGAAATGAGCATGGGTGAGTTAACCTTCTTTCTCGGGCTCCAAGTGAAACAACTGGAGGAATGAACTTTCATTCATCAAGAAAAGTATGCAAATGATCTTGTCAAAAAGTTTGGACTGGAAAATTGCAAAAAGGCTGACATACCAATGTCAAGTTCCTTGAAGATAGACAAAGATGAAGAAGGAAAGAAAGTCGATCAAAAGCTGTACAGGAGTATCATTGGATCACTTCTTTATTTTACTGCTTCTAGACCTAACATTCTGTTTAGTGTTTGCATTTGTGCCAAATTTCAATCAGACCAAAAAGAATCTCATTTGAATGCTGCGAAGCGTATTATCAAGTATATTTCATTAACATCAAGCTTTGGTCTCTGGTATCCAAAAAGGGGAGACTTTACTCTTCTTGGATATTCAGACGCAGACCTTGCTGGATGCCGAGTCGATAGAAAGAGCACATCGGGTACTTGTCAACTACTTGGAGGCAGGACAGTGTCTTAGTTTTCAAGAAAGCAAAGTACAATACCTCTCTCTACAGCAGAAGTAGAGTATATAGCTCTTGGAAGAAGTTGTTCGCAAATTCTGTGAATAAAACAGCAGCTAAGAGACTTTGAAATTGAAGACTCATGCATAGAGATTAATTGCGACAACACCAGCGTTATCAACCTCACCAAAAATCCAATTCTCCACTCAAGAGCAAAGCATATAGAGATTCGACATCACTTTATTATAGACCATGTTCAAAATGGAGATGTTTCAATCCAATATGTTGATTCAAAGAACCAACTGGCGGATATATTCACAAAGCCTTTGGAGAAAAATCAATTTGAGTCTATCCGTACCAAACTCAACATTTTGAGGTATGAGGAAATCAAAGTCTAAAGACTTTCAGACTCAGACATACAAGACTTTAAGTTAGTCTCTCTTTCTCTCTCTTGAATCTTATCTTGAAGAGGTACGATCGTCAGACTGTGTTTAAATTGTTGCTATACCCTAATCGACGAAATCACTGCATCGTTTCATTTTCAAAAAGGAAGTTATTTTTAAAATGACTATTTTCGCGGAAAAAGATAGTTATTTTGAAAAGGCATCTTTTTATTTTCCTTTGTGACGGTTCGCTTATCTCTCTTTTTAAACCGATCGTGTACTGTTGATTGCTCTTCACTTTACTCTCAAAAACCCTAGAAAGCATCGATCCTCCATTCCCATTTTCTTCCCTTGTTTAATCTTCGAAAAAGTTGTCATCTTTCTTGGGAAAGTCAAGTAAGGAATCTTCAAAAAACTAAGAAAGATGTCGTCTCTAAGAAAGTCTTCGAGAATCGCAAGCAGGGGACCACGGCGAATGAGTGAGGGGCCTACGCACTTCGATCTCACTGAAGAAGATGTGGCTCCAGAACAGCGATCGAGCCCACAACATTCTCAGTAGCGTCACTCTCCTCCATCTAGCCCTAAAGGCGTTGATCATCAACAAGAGGACGAAATCATCGATGATGCAAACCCTGTAAGAATTCAAAAGCCCGCTTCTATTTATAAGCTGTATCGTGCCTTAAAAGCAACGCGTACTCCCTTGAAATATGTCGATGATTTTATTAAAGAGAAAGGGTATGGAAATGAATACATCTTTCTGCGAAGAATGGAAAGTTTGGGAATTGCTCGTAAAGGGCTGGCTGAGGAAACTCTTGCGAATATTCCGAGTGATCCTCGTGATTGGGGACCGAATCCTGTAGATGGGAATGATGATGACAAATTGTACAGTCAATTTCAATCGAGAATGGATATTGCGGTTGAAAGTCGAGGAAAAAGAGGAGATTTGTTCAGATCGAATGAACAAAAGGATTTGTACTCGAAATTGCTGAAGCGTGGGGTAATAAACCCTAGGAGTGTGGATTTTGATTTTCTGGATGCTGTAAATGTGAACTTGAGGGAGAAGTTCAGTTATCTTCAACTTGAAAAGTTCTGCTCTGACACTACAGAGGCCTATGCTGAACTAACCGCATATTTCTATTCAAATCTTAGCTTTTTAGATGTGAATAGATTTTCCTTCAGTGTCAAAGATCAAGACTATGTTGTCGATATGGATATGCTGGCAGATGTGTTGGGAGTCAAGAGGGGAAGATATCAACCGATTAAAGTTTCTATTGCTGGTGCTACATTGGAACTTGTCAAGGACAGGAGAATAGAGGAAAAGATTTCTTACTTAAGGATGAATGCATTCAACATCTTGCTTCACAAGATTGTGATCAATGCCTTCAACTAAAATCGACTAAAATCAACTTCTCATTGGGAAAGACGGTGTCAAAGATCAAGATGTTATCAAGTTTAGATTGCTGGTGCATTGGAAAAGCGAGAGGAAAAGATTTCTTACTTAAGGATGAATGCATTCAACATCTTGCTTCACAAGATTGTATGCCATTCTCAGTTTGGGAAAAGGCCATTCTCATTGGGAAAAGGTTTTTTCTTCCTCACACTGTTATGTTCCACATGTATAGAGCCATGATGAAGGACAGAGGCCAACTTCCTTACCCAAATCTTGTGACGAAATTATTCAGACATCTGAATATTCAGCCTCCACAAATCTTTTGTGTTCGATCATGCGATCATATGGTGGTAGGACTGAAAAAGGTGACCAAGATGCGTCTGAAGGAATTGAACAAGGCGTTGGAGAAATTCAAGGAGAAGACTCCACTCAAAGCTCATCAACCCTCTTCTTCATCAAAGCGGAAAGGAAAGGAGCCCTTGGTTGTTTCAAAATCGAAAAGAAGAGCTCTTATTGTTGAAGATGAAGATGATGATGATGAAAATCTCACCATCTCTGCAATGGCTTTGAAGAACTTAAGTCGTCCTGTTCCAGGGAAAGAATCATAACAAATGGCAAAAGAAGTAGAGGAAAAGGAAGCAGAGGAGAAGGAAGAAGAAGAAAGAGAAGCTGAGAAGGAAAGAGTTGAGATAGAAGAAGAAAGAGGAGAAGAAGGAGAACCTGACGAACACTCTTCTCCACCTGTAGGCATGGAAACAAGGGGAGATCAAGAGAAAAGAGGGAAGTCCTCATATCCTGACGCAAGTGAAGGAGTCAGTCGCTCACCTACAGACCCAGAGGATGTTTATGCCTCTCAATTTCCAGAAGAATGTCATGAAATTTCATCGCCAAACCTACGAGATTATGCTGATCTACCATCGTCTGCATTTACTCCATCAGATCGAGCTGAAGCAAGTACTCAGACTGATAATGTAGCAGATTCTCGCAGAATCATGAATATTCTCTTGGAGATGCAAGGTCAAATTTATGCCTTGGGATGCGAGGTTCAAAATTTGCAAACTACGGGTCACGTTTCTTCATGTTCATTGAATGATAAAATCCAAGCCCTCACTGTTCAGACTCAGGCCAATGCCAAGGGTGAGGAGATCGCACAGCTAAAAGAAGACTTGAAAAGACTGGAAGGTATCGTTCAGTTTATGGGAGATTTCCAGCTTATCCGCATTCCCAAGCAATATTGACTTCATTCCATTTTCATCTCAACCTTTTTAATGCTGGCAAAAAGGGGGAGAGATGCAAGATTTGAACAATTTAACTTTTAATCGTGTGACTGGTTGTTGGATTTTGTGGATTGTTTTGATCTGTTTAACTTTGTTTTTGTGTCTGGATGAGAACTGAACTAGACTTGGACTTGACTGCTTTTATTAACTATCATTGGTATCTTATGGATGGCTTTATTATGGATGGCTTTATCACTTATTAGACTAACCTATTTTCTGTGGTTGCATATTCTAGTGTTATTCATTTAGCCAATTATCTCTATAAGATATACATATGTGTTTGAGAAATGTTTTGCAGGTCAAAGTTGTCCAAATCTGCAGGAAAGTTTTGTCACCATCAAAAATGGGGAAATTGTTGGAGAAATCCTCTTGAAGTATTTTGAAGCTGATAAAACGTTTCCATCAATCTAGTTTGAAGGTTTGTAGACTCTGCTATTTATAGTCTGAAGACCTCCGGACAGCCAGACTCAAAACTCAAAGTCTATCCTCATTGACAGTCTCTAATCCGTTGAAGAAAGGTTACCTAGAACTGGATGTTTTGTTAAGAGCTTGACCTTATCATCTGGAGAAGATCTCGTGGCTGGAAAAGACTCAACGGAATTCTTTGATTGATCATGATTGACTCGAAGATTAAGGAATCGATGATTGCCTAAATATTCTCGGAAGGTTCTACTTATGGAAATCGAGATCCTGATTGTATGGGCGAACATGATTGATGGGCTATCGGCACGTTCCTTTAATAGCCAGAATGATCTTCCTAATTGATTCCGTCCAACGAGTAGATTGGAGGAATTCCTTTGGAAAGTGCCAACGGGTATGATGGCATAAAGAAGTATATAAGGAAGACTATCTAAGTTGTTGAGGTGTGCGCGATAGAAGAATTCCAAAGTCTGAAGCTCCTTGTTGTTTAGACAATTCCTTTGAGTGAATACTTGTATACAAAAGAGAGTCTATATTTGTGAGAAACCTTGAGGAGGTGTGATAGAACATCTACACTGTAGAATCAAGGAAAAACAGTGCTGTAACTTCTCTTTTGTTCATAGTGAAATCCAGCCGGTGGGCTATCAGTGCGGAAGAGTGGACGTAGGCTTGGAATAAGCCGAACCACTATAAACCCTGTGTTCAATCTTCTCTCCTTACTCTCTTTACTTTGATCGTAAATCATTTTGTGAACTCCTTTCTATCG
Source organism: Eucalyptus fibrosa (assembly GCA_017140475.1). Lineage (NCBI taxonomy): Eukaryota > Viridiplantae > Streptophyta > Magnoliopsida > Myrtales > Myrtaceae > Eucalyptus > Eucalyptus fibrosa. The sequence continues at coordinate 21,462,479 of CM029509.1, read as the reverse complement.
GCTGCCTAGAATCGCTTCCGTATCTCGATAAATTGTTTGTGCACCTATTCACCCCCCTCTAGGTGCTTATACTAGTTATCTTAGAATCTATCTGCTTTGAGAGCTACTGAAGCACATTGAAGACTTGCTTCATTTCATTTTCCACAATCTCGATACGGCTTGGTACACTTTCTTCAGCCATTCTAGCTTAGCTTTTGGCGAATGCAACTATCTCGTGATTACCTGCTTTGCAAAAAAAAAAAAAAATGGAGAGAACGTAAGCTAGGGAAACATATGGAACACTGGCCCATGTCAAGGGTCGAGTCATTTTTATTTATTAATAGGGGATTTATACAATGCCAAAAGGGCCTTTCAAACAGGGTAGAATGATCCTAAATATTCACATAAAAAACATTCACATCAAAAAGCCAAGCTGCCCATTTTTATATGTGATGGGAAGTTCCAGTCTTGTGAAGCTGCTTGCTCCTTCGTACTAGCTTTGATATGTGTCTCCTGCTTGTCATCAAACTTTTTTCAAGAGATTCAATTCGCCCTTGCAGGGTAAGTTTATCAACTACATCGGGGATTACTGGTTGTAGGTCCTCGGGAATTATATGGTTGAGGATGTAGAATGTGGATGCATGATGGGCTTTTTCCTGCCCCTTCAACCTTCTGGGTATGACAATCTTTTCAGTGTGACATCTACTCCATGCGTTTTGAATTATGCGGATCTCCTCCAAGTAGTTGTAGTCTATATGGGTGAAAAGGATTCGAAACAATCCTAATTTGAGCGGTGGCGAGATTTCTTGGAGGACCTTGTACTAACGAGCCACCTTATATGGATATTATGAGGTAGCTCCGGAGAGGCCTAGCAACGGGATGGGGTTGTAATAATTAAGCGCAAAGCGCACCTCTCCTGCAATGAACCATTTAGTTCGCCATAGGAATGTCTCAGGGACAGGGTTTTTTAATAAGTTAATCCACTGAGAATACTCTTCATTGGGAGAATATTTTTCCAAGGTTTGAAATTTTTGTAATGGGTGTTTAAACTCGTTGATTTCAAATATTTATATGAGGTGCCCAAATCCTTTGATATGGGAAAAGAACCACATTTGTAAAATTTCTGGAGCGGCCCTCATGATTTTTTCTTTTTGGTCCTTGAAATGATTAAGGGATAAAAAGGTTTAAGCTAAAACCATGTTTACATATCCTGCTCCGAAAGTGACTTGATTTATTACCCATGCGATTGAAAGATTTATGGCATTCTTTCTATATGGGAAGATGATAAATCCAAAGAAGGCCAATAGGAAGATCTTGGTTTTTTGGGTCATTGATTGTTTTTCAAAACATTCAGTTAAGGATGACAGTGGAAAAGCATTGTTGTTGGCTCCAACAATTTCTCTTAGCGAATGATTTTTTAAAAAGCGTGATAGATTGACCACGGGGTCAATGCCAAATGGTGGTTTAGCGAGCTCCCTTCCCAAGGGCATTCCTATGGCGAGACTGTACTCTTCCAATGTTGGAGTCAGTTCAAATTTTCCAAATACAAAGGTAGATGTTTCAGGACACCAGAAATGTGGTAGTGCTTGCATGACTCCAGAGTGGATATTGATTTGGAGCAATGGGAGGAGATGACTGATTCTTGCTTTGACGCGCTCTTGGCCAAGCTAATCTAACTGTTTCCACCATCTGAGAAGCTCTCCCTTTGGGGTAGGAATGAACTGGATATCAATTCTTCCCATCGCATATAAGAAAGGGAAATACACAACCTGACCCTATTTTGCCATGAGCCAGAAAAGATTGGGTAAAAGTAAAGAAATTACTTTGCTTTTAAAGAAAATGGCAAGCACAAAGACATGCGCATGGGACGTGTGGTTCGATTTCTAACTGAGAAGGTTTGTTGAAATTAAAAAGGTATCCACTCGTCGCAGTCTCGTGTTAGCAGCATACCCTTCTAACCTCGGCTAAGAAATTTGGGGAAAAGAAAGGCAACCTCTACATCGCAGTCTTGCGTTTGAGGTTATATCTTTCTTAACACCATCCTAGAAATCCTATGGTGGCCTAGGTCCAGTGGCCGGGTTGTGTGTGCCATGTGTAGTGTTTAAAACACTAAAGCATGCACAACAGTTTATAATCACAAGATAATCTATTTTAAGCAAAATTAAAATTAACTTTTAAGCTATTGACCTGCATAAAAAACAAAAACAAGTCAGTAAAGTGTTTAAACAAGATAGAATGGCTTAAGTCCTCAAATGTCTCCAGCGAAGTCGCCAAGCTGTCGCGACCTCTTTTTTCGGCGCTCGAATCAAGGGCGGGCGCCTTGCGGAGGCTAATAGCTCGGCTGAATTTAGTTATGTCCGGACTTTCCCAAGTCCACCAATTCACGACTTTAATAGTCTAAGTTTTTAAACTGCAAGTTAATTTTTAAAACGGAGTCGCTACTAATCGATTTGGGGTAGGTTGATTAGAAACCCATGCGAAGTATTGGGAGAAATAGTCGCTCCTGCGCAACCAGAGAAATTAGGATCGGGAACTTGATTACACTAGTTAATCACTAATGCTCTTTCGGTACTTAATCTTGTTTAAATCCTGAGGTTTTTTGGATGCTTGGAGGATTTTTCATGCGTTTTGGGGATGAAAAAACATTCTTTGGGTCTTTTTCTCTTCTTTTTTTTTTTTGGGCATAAAAGGGATTTTTGGATTTTTGGGTATTTTTAGAAAATACAAGTCTTTTTGGCTTTTTATGAATTGGCCTTTTCATGAATTTTTGGCTTTTTTTTTTTTTTTTTGGATTTTTGGCATTTTTTTGGAAAATATGAAATATTTTGATTTTTTTGGAAAATAAATTATTTTTCATCTTTTCTTGATTTTTTTGGAAAATAAAATATTTTTACTATTTTTAATATTTTTCGAAAATAAATCATTTTTTTATCATTTTTTTTGACTTTTTGAAAATAAATTATTTATTTATTTTTATTTACTAAAACATTATTTTAAATAATAAAAACCGACTCGGGCCAGCCCAAAACGTAGACGGGCTCGCTACGTAGGCCCGACTTTTTTTTTTTTTTTAAATCCTTAAAACGACGCCGCGACCAGGCGTTTGGGGAGGCCCGGCCTAACCTGATGACCCGGCCCCAGCAACCCGATCTCTCGGCGAAACCCTACCCGACTCGGCTCGGCTCGCGACCCATCTTCTAGCCGCCCCAAAATCGCAAACCCTACCCGACTTTTGAGACCCGGATCCGCTTCGTGACCCGGAAAATCGCAAACCCTAGGGTTTGTGAATCCGAGCCGCCAAAGGGGGGGGGGAACGGAGGCGTTATGGCGGCGACGGCGGCTAGGTCAACGAAAACGGTGATTGAGATGAATAGCAAAGGCAACGGCAGCGGGCTTTTCACCTTTCTTCGAACAGGAATGGCGACGGACAGCCTCCCACCTAGCGGCGATGATCGAGGCGCGGCGAAGGTTTCTGGAGAAGCAACGGTGACGGCGATGACGGCGGCAACGGCGTCAGGACGGTGGCATGGTGTAAAGGCCGAGGAGGGGCTCGGTCACCCCAGATCTAAGGTGCAGATCTTGGCCGGACCTTCCTCAGCCTTGATTTTCTCTCACTCCGGCCAGATCCGAGCCTCCATCGGCCAGATCTAAGCCTCTCGAACTCGCTCACGGCTGGCCTTCTCCGAAGTCTCTCGGTGGAGGGTGGGCTGAGCTTGCGACTCGAGTTCTCCCCTGCGCTCACCTTTCGATCTTTCCCGATGTCTCTCAGTGAAAGATCTCCGAGCTCGCCACCCCCTCCGACGGTGCTTGCGGCCGCCTATTTATAGGCAAAGGAAATCCGGTCGACGGAGGGACTCGGCCGCCGGCTTCCAGCTTGCCCACCGATTCCCCTTGGCTAAACCGGTGTCCCATTGAGCTTTACAGCGAAGCCTGCTCAGCATTAATGGTGCCCGAGATCTTATCCTCTTCGGCCGACATCGACCTACTCTCCTCGGCCGTAGGGCATCCTTCGCGTGTTGGCCTCCCTCGCGCGCGTGAGTTGCAGTGGCGAAGGAGAGGGAAGGAGGAAGAAGAAGAGAGAAAGGGGCCGGGCCGGGGGGTGAAGAAGGAGGAGAGTGGGCCTAGGGCCCGAACGAAAGGAGGAAAGGCTGGGCTGGGCTTTTGCTTTTGCTTTTCTTATTTTTGTTTTTTTTATTATCCGAAAACTTAATTAATAAAATAAAACCTAAATAAAATTAAGGCGTTAATAGACGTTCCAACAAAGATATAATGTGGAGTTGGTCTATGAGAAGGGGAGAGAGAGAGAGAGAGAGAGAGAGAGAGAGAGAGTTGGTGGTAAAATATTAACGACATAAATGATGGGTACAACTACACGATGCGAGACACGAGATGGGAACAAACTGAGGGGAGATGTTCATCACTTTTTTATAAAGCAATCACATTAGACACTTCATTTAAAGTTTACCACTATCGTATATTTAATAGATTTACTAAGATTCGTTTACAAAATTGGTCAATATGTGAGGGCTTTAAATGAGTGGGTTATATTCGACAACCAATCACAGTCTAACATATCACTTAATAAATCAATTTCATAAATTAATTATAATTTGTAATCCACTCACATTGTGGTAGCATTTCTCTAGAACTTTTTTACAGAACCCAGCATGTCTTAATTTGAGTAATAGTTTCACGTTAAATTTTTATGATCATTATATGAAGACGTAATCATGGCCATCATATGCTAAAAAAAGTGAAGCTGTTAATAAACAAGATTGCATTGGATGGGATCAAAGTAATTTGATTCTTTATCTTACGGAATCGATTTATGTTTCTAATTACATATATATATTTACAATCACATAAAAAAAATGCGCATAGTATTGTGGTTTTATAGTTTATTCTTTCTATTTTGGTATATTGTTTCAGATAACGTGAGTTTTTTCTTCTACATAATGTACAACGAGGGACGAAGTCACTTTTTCTCTCTATAGTAATTTATAGGTTTATTAAAAGATACTTTTTCTTTATTTTATAATTACAAAGTGCACATCAGAGTTATTTTTTACTCAAATACTAACCGATTCATATAAATAGATAGGGAGATATTTTTAATCATAAAAAAATTATTTCTAGCACATTATTGTTGTATACTATAGAAACAAACATATATGATGAAAATCTTTTTATTTTCAACTACGTATCTTTTCGTGCTAAAAGTCTACCATCACGTAGATAACAAAAGTCGATACTATCGAATATAGGTTAGGGTGAATATATCCGCTTATCAATAGGTTAACAGTTAAAAAAGCTTTTTTACTTATAACATGATTTACTACAGGATAAAATTTCATTGTGTTTTGGATTATTCTCTTTTGCTTTGATAAGTGGAAAGATTATTCATACGATTATTTTAGATTGCTGAAATCTAAATTCGCAAAATAATTTTTTTATTTATAAAGAAGAACAACGACCTTTTTTTTTTTTTTTTTTTTTGGTATTCAATGAGCAAAAGTCAGTTTTTAAATTACAAATAAAACGAAAAGGAGGTATGGCTTATTTTTCTACTCAGGGTCTGACTTTTGCTTGCATTAATAGAACCGCATTTTATGTATAAAAGTCAAATTTACATGTTTTATAGATATTAGATTATCATATTGCAAACTCAGTTCACCCTTCCATCCCCCATAATTGAGGGTTAAGTGCCAACCCTGGCCATTCCCCAAAGGGAAGTGGTTGTGCTCATCAACATTAGCCAATTAGCCAAATGTATATTCCCTGCGTTTGGTTAAACTTTCTCAGGAATTTTGGGTCTCTAAAATCTCTTAAAAAAATGATTTTGTTTGATTCAACTTTGGGGGATATAAAGCCATTTTCCCAAATTTTTTGACCGAAGATGTATTTGTTAAAAGCAAATAGTGTTTGGTTGATATATATTTTGTGTAAAGCGATTTTAATGTAAAAAGGAAACGAGGAAAGAAGAAAAAAGAGAGGGAGCAACTCAGCAACCACACACGAAGAGGGCAAGGATACTTCCCTTGCTTTGGCAGTAACCATCGGCTAGGCGAGCATAAATCAGTGACCCTCGTTGCAACAAAGCTTAGGTGAAACAAAGCTCAGTGAGGCCTGACCATCGTAACAAAGCTCATGCAAGCAGATCTACAAAGCCCGACCATCACTATAGAGCTCAATGATGCTAGGTGAGGCCCATCATTAAGGTCGTGTGACCTTAGGAGAATCGACGCCTAACTCATGAGATCTCGAACTTCTTAAGTCTAATATTTGGATTGGGCTTCCAAAATCTGGCCCTATAATGGTCAGCACGACATAAGGTGAGGACCGTTGAGGTCGCACAACCCTAGGTGACACAATGGCGAGGTTGCGCTACCTTAGGAGAGTTAGAGCTTGACTCTAATGTCGCAGGAGCCAAGCGGCAAGTCTAGACTTCAACTTCATGCCAGTCAAGTGATGGCTAGCCAAGGCCGTGTGACTCTAGGCGATGCAACGCTAGTGTCACACAACCCAGGTGACCCCTCTTTGGCGTCTAGCTCCTCCACCTCTGCGAATTCCATATTTGTAGATAAGATGAATAGTTTCAAGAGCAAAAACATTATTATTGGGGGTAATTTGGAAAGAAAAAGGATTTGGTAGGCTTCTACTCCAATGGGGTATGCCACTATTCTTGAGGGATAGGCAAGAAAGACTCCTTCTCCATGATAGGCGGCACCAACTACTCCTTATCCAACTGCAACTCCAACGGGCTCATCAGGAGAAGAGATTTCAAAAGACGAAGGCAGAAAGTCTAAAGCCCAAGAAGGACCCCACCTATCTCGACCCTTCAGCTTTGTCAATACTGCCATTTCCCCCACGTGGCCCAAATAAATTTTACCAAACACCTTTTGTCATATATCTATATGGGGGCAACCCCAATTTGTTTTTTTTTTTTTTGGTCGAATAACCCCAATTTGTTTAATAGTGAATAAAAGTCAAAGTGAAGATGCATCTACGTGCTTCTTCCCTTCCTTTTCTAAATGAAATTTTCGAGTCTTCCACTTCATTTTCCACGTCTTTTTCTAAAAGTCAAATCATTTGTGCATGCGATGTTTTGCGTAATACAAGGAGTTTTTTTTTTTTGGTCAAAATAATACAAGGAGTTAAAACTCCTGGATATATTATAAGTGAGGAAGTTCTTGAAGCAGTTGAATGCGTTGAGATCTCCCGGATTAGGGAATCCAGTCCACCTAACAAAACAAAAAAGCTCCGAGTCAGCAATGCGTGTTACCCCACTGTTAACCTATAAAAATAAAAAAAGCTGCCGTACGACTAGGGTACAACAATAATCTTATTTTTCTGGATTTACTTTTTTTTTTTTTTTTTCATTTAGTCGAAATTTTATGATTCACGCAATTTATTTATTTATTTTGAAGTGCCAAAACGCTTAGATTCACGTCTTTCTTTCATAATCTTTCAAAGTTTGAATAATATTCAACATTTTGACAAGAAAGTAAAACAAAAAAAAAAAACAAAAACAAAATCTTTTGCTTTTATTTAAGTGGAAACGACAAGCCCTCAATTTACCAAAAAAAAAAAAACAATTCGAAAAGTTATATTCAAATTTGACATCACAATGAAATTTCCCTTTTTTATCACACTCCTCAACTGTCAAAATTCTTTCATCCTCACATTATATCCACAAATTTTAGACTTTCCTCGTCATTTCAACTTAGGTATGAAGGAAATGTTAAGCGATGGTATGCAAACTATTCTCAGAGAAAACGACCGCACACCTAATCTTTACTTCTACGAAGAGAACCTCACACTCCTCTTCTCTACGAAGCGGTGATGATAGTTTTCCATATCTCTCTTCATGCATTGCATGTGTATCTAGTGGGGGTGAAGGGGTGGATATTATTGTTATAATATTTTTTTATTAATGTGATCCCACATTCATTTTAAAATTGCCCACGTTAGATTTCACTTAGAATTTATTATCCAAATCTAATTATTGATAACTATGGAGATTGCCCATCTCTACTGATATTAGTCTTGATGGAAGACTATAACTACTAGAATTTTTGTGGGCATATAATACAAATAGGTCATCTAAACCAAACCCTCTTATAATTTCGACAATTATGATTATTCTGATTATCTGATAATTAGAGATCTGATAAACGGAGAACACACCATCAATGTCGAGAGAGCAATTGGCTTGAAGTGTCTATTTTTGATAGTTCAAGCTTTGCCTATTTGTTTGTGACTTCATGTTCCTTCATTCGATCCAAATAATCAGGATCTTGGTTTTCCACAAATTTCTAACAAGTTTGTGTCAAAGCTTGTTTATATCTCTATCTTGTTGATTTTTCCAAAGCTTTTTTGATTGAATTAAAAATTCAGGGCAAAATTTGATTGAGAGAAAAATTGGTGATTTCAGCAAAATTTGGGTAACCCATCACCCATTTTTGGATTTGTTGGAATTCAAGTCGACGGAAGACAACTTACCTGATTCCGATGCGCAAACAGCAAATAGCCCCGGAACGAACGTTGAATTGCGAATAAATCACAAACAACACTACCTCACGTTAGTCTGGATGCAATCACAAGGAAAACACCTGATTTCCACGGCGTAAATGCCGATTGTTCTTGCAAAACTAAAATGGAATGCCTTCTTCTTCCTTGATGGAAATGGAGAGAAATTTGGTGCGTATGTTTGCCAACTACAACAACCAACGGTTGTCTTCTAAGAGGTTTTTATACCTCTCACTTCATACCCTTTCAATAATGTCTCGCACCCCATCATGGACGTACCAGTTAAAGTACAACATTTCCCACTCGGACATGATGGGCTTGATATCGCTTTATCAAGAATATAAGGCATTCAACATTCATCAACTTTACAAAACAATTCATACTGGCAAATAAGCCGTGCGACCAGTGAGTACACCTGCACTTGGGAGCTCAAATTATGCACCTGTTAGGGATGACATAATGGCTACAACCCTGAAAAGAAATAAACAATCGATGTCTCATAGTACCCCAGACATATTTTGTTACATCAGTCCAAGTATACCTATCCCTTAAAGGCTATATTTGACTATTCTAAAAAACACCATGTATTTACAATTACATCTGCAACCACATAGGACGATATAATTGGTTGACCAGTAAACACATGTGATAGATGTAAAACAACAATATTCTTCCTTCGCACTCATGTCTCTCTCAATTTCAGAACAATTGCTTTCCTAGACATGTCCCATAGGCCATATCTATTCATGATCGCCAGTAACATGCTAAAGTAGCAATATTGATCTTTCACTTCGAGAACATAGTCAGAAGTAACATATGGCACAAAAATTGAGGTAAATTATAAATTACCTCAAGGGCTCACGCGATGAGCAAATAAAGATAATTTTACTCACATTCCCTTGTTGGTCGTATAATGCATATGTAGTATGAATTGCATGCTATAGTGGATTACTCTTTCTATAAGAGCGTATGTCATTTATTAAATATATCCACTATATGGATCTTAGCCTAAACATAGTCACATGCTTCTCACGTACTCATGTTTAGCCCGAGTGCTATATCAGCTCGCTTTCTATAGAGCCTAATTAAGTACTCGCATCCGGCATCTTACAAGCATACATGATTATGGGGACTATCATATTCGGTCTTATTATAAATAAATCACAGACCTCATCTTGACTCCAATCAAGGCGACATATTTTATGTACCAGACTTACTCTTTAGCATTTATTTGTACATAACGTCTCATCCCAATGTGCTTTCTAAAGCACTTGAGCCGATTGCTTGTGTGAGTGAGCCAATCATTGCCTGCTGACATATTTTTCAATATGTGTTTGTGCTAGTTTCATAGTGGATTTGTACTTATTGATTAAAACATCAAATCACTAATAAACAAACAAGTACAATACATCTGTCCACAAATACATAAACCAATGATCCTCTACAATAACAGATATCACATTCTACGCAATCGTAGCGACATCTTATGGGTCAAGAATATGTCTCTAGGAATGGCCTTCATAAATGGATCAGCAACCATTCTATTAGTTGAAATGTATTGTAGGATCACTTCTTTCTGCGCTACAATATCTTTGATGAAGTTATTCTTTATGTCAATGTGCTTTGTCTTTCCATGATACTTGGGATCTTTCACATAGACAATGGCTACTTGACTATCGCTGGTCTTGGAACTTCAGTGACAGTGGCTAAATTTTTCAAGAAATGTTTTAGCCATACTGCTTCTTGCACTACGACAGAACATGCGATAAATTCTGCCTCCATCGTAGACAAGGCCGTGCATGTTTGTTTCTTGCTATTCCAAGAAATCGCACCTCCATTGAGCAAAAACGCATATCTAGAAGTCGATTTACGCTCATCCAGATCTCCACCCCAATCAACATCTGAATAACCCAATAGGCATAAATCATTCCCTTGGTAACAAAGTCGATAGTCCATGGTGCCCTTCAAGTATCTCAGGATCCTTTTCATTGCTTTCCAGTGTGCTTGACCAGGATTTGATTGATATCGGCTCACCAATCCCACGGCATAACATATGTCGGGTCGAGTACACATTATAGCATACATCAAACTTCCGACTGCACTAGCGTAAGGAACAGTTTCCATCACTTTGATTTCTTCTGGAGTCTTAGGACACTTCTCAGTACTTAAGTCTTCACTTTGCATGATAGGGGTATCAATGGGATTACAATGCTGCATATTGAAACGCTCAAGAATCTTTATAATATAAGACTCTTGTGATAAAGTAAGGAGTTTCCTTAATCGATTTATTTCGATCTTAACTCCTAATATATAAGCAGCTTCTCCCATGTCCTTCATCTCAAAATTGGAGGACAACCATTCTTTTATGGTGATAACCAAAACCTTGTCATTTCCAGCCAACAGAATATTGTCCACATAAAGTGATAAAATCACAAATTTATCTTTGGACCACTTGATATATACACATTGATCTTCTTCGATCATCGTGAAACCAAAAGTTATTATTGCTTGATGAAAACGAAGATACCACTGTCTAGATGATTGCTTAAGGCCATATATTGAGTGATGAAGCTTGCAAACTTTATGCTCTTGACCTTTAGCTATGAAACCTATTGGTTGTTTCATATAGATTTCCTCATCTAATTCTCCATTGAGAAATGCCATCTTTACATCCATTTGATGTAATTCAAGGTCAAAATGTGCAACGATGGCTAGAATAAGGCGTATTGAGGCAAACCTTACAACTGGTAAAAAAGTTTCCTCATAGTCTATACCCTATTGTTGAGTATAGCCTTTTGCCATAAGGCGAGCCTTATACTTTTCAATGGATCCATCCGCCTTTCACTTAATCTTAAAGACCCATTTGTTTCCAATGGCCTTACGATTGGGTGGTAGATCAACCAAGTTCCAGACATGGTTTGCCCTCATTGACTCCATCTCATCTTCCAAAGCTTTTCTCCATTCTTTCTTGTTAGAGGATGAGATAGCATCTTGAACAGTCTTAGGCTCGGCATCGTCATTTTGAGCAATCATAAATGCTTCCCATTCAATTTCAAAACGACGACGGGGAATACTTTTACGATTACTTTTACGCAATTGAATTTCTCTTGAATTCAATTCATCAGGTGATGCAACACTCCCACTATATCAAGTGTGTTGAGGTAAATTTTCATTTCCCTCTACAACATCAGTGGATGTGTTATCGGGATCTTCCATCTCATATAATTGTAAGTCCTTATCAATCTCACCTCTACTAGGAAAATCATTTTCCAAGAACGTGACATCTCGTGACTCCATTTCGGTCACACTTCCATCAGCTTGTTCACCTATGAACACGTACCCTTTGGAGTGTTCGGAATATCTTATAAAGATACATTTCTTCCCTCTAGGACCTAGTTTGCCATCTTTATGGGAAGAACCATGAACATAAGCTGCACATCCCCATGAACATAAACTACTCAAGTCTACTAGTCCATAATTCATAAGGGGTGGAAGTGACCAATTTTGAGGGCACACGGTTAAGTATACAGGCAGCAGTCAATAACGCATTTCCCTAATAGGAGATAGGTAAATTTGCTTGCGCCATCATAGACCTAACCATTTCCAATAGGGTTTTATTCCTTCTCTCAGCTACCCCATTTTGTTGTGGAGTACCAGGAATAGTCAATTGTCGTACAATTCCATTTTTCATCACAAAGAGTCTTGAATTGTTTCGATAGATACTCACGTCCACGATCGGTTCTTAATGCCTTTATTGTTTTGTTCAACTGATTCTCTACCATCGCTATATCTCGTCTAAAGCAGTCTAATGCTTTTGACTTATGGGAGATCAGAAAGATATAATCGAAACATGTGAAGTCATCTATTAAAGTGATGAAATATGAGGTTCCATGCCTCGCCCTCACATTCACAGGACCACAAATGTCAGAATGTATGAGATGCAATGGAAATTCAGCTTTAGTCCCTTTACCGAATGGTTTCTAGTTACTTTTCTCGCTAGACAATGTTCACATACAGATAGACTAACATTAGTGAGTGACCCTAAAAGGCATTCTCTAACTAATCCTTGCATTCTTTGCAATCCAATGTGACATAATCTAGCATGCCAAGTACTTGCATCAATCTCAACGTTATTAGAAGATGCAATTAAAGAAAAAACAACAATCAACATTAACATTGTACTGATCATAGTCAATGTCTAACACCATAAAACCATTCGATACATGACCTGAACCATAATAAACTGTTCCATACAAAATGTTAATACAATCACCATGGAAATTCAATACATAACCTAAGCTAAAAAGAATAACAGAGACAAAGTTTCATAGAATATTTGAAGCATAAAGGACATCATGCAGGAATAGGTTTTAACCACCACGTAAGATTAATTTACATGTGCCGATACCCTTCATTTCAACTTTTGAGTTATTCCCAACATATATCGATTTTCTTTTAGGCGGTATTCGACGATACTCTACAAATGCTTTTCGGTCTCTAGCTACATGGTATGTTGCTCCTGAGTCTACAATCCACATTGGATGAGATTCAGCAAGCATTACAGTACTAGAAACAAAAGCATTACTTAAAGTAATGGAGTAATAAGGTACCTTTTTCGGCTGAGTGCATTCACGAGCAAAGTGACCCATCTTGCCGCAATTACGGCACTCCATCTTGGCCTTGTCCTTCTTCCCACCATGCTTCTTGCGTTGGAAGGTCTTAGCCCTCTTGGGTCCCTGATCAGTCATCTTCCCTTTGTTGTTGAACTGAAGATTCCTCTTGCGCTTGAAGTCCGAAGCTTTGCACGAACTCGATTCAGCAACATAAGCATGGGTAGAGGATCTTGCAGCCTCTAGGCGCTCATCCTTTAATTCCAAATGACGCGCAATATCATCAAAAGTGACAATGTTCTCGTTATGTGTCATATTGATCTTCATATGCTCCCAATTGTCAGGAAGAGACCTTATAACAGTCTGAACTTGCTGTTAATCAATAAGGGAGTGACCTGCTGACTTTAGCTCACGGATCATATTTGACATCTCCCTAAGATGTTGCCTCATCGTTACATTTGAGCGCTTTCAGAAAGTGTCAAATTTGATGGTGAGTCTCCTCAGCATAGTAGCAGATGTACCCCCAAACTTGTCCTTCAAGGCAACCCACATAGCTTGAGCTTTATCATAACTTTCAAACTCACACATGAGATCATCTTGCATACAGCTCAGCAACGTGATGCGAGCAATGTTATTTTTCTTTTTCCAAGCTTGATAAGCTTCCAGATCTCTCATGTGTTGAGTTGAAGTCCCATGCTCAGGTTCATCCGTGGTATGGTTGAGGGTTTCAAAAACCTCTTACTCCTCGATGATGTACTGAACCTTTCGGTACCAAATATCATAATTGTCACCGTTCAGCTTCTCACCCTTATTGAGGTCAGCCACAATGGTCTTGGATGCCGAAGCCATAATCAATTACTATAACACATTGACATAACAAACGCAGAATCAATACTAGCACACTTTACAGAGTAACACACATATTTAATTTGCAGCAAAGACAAACTAAATTAATGATAATTAAAAAAAAGACACAAAAAGTAAAAGTTCACTATGTTTCTAATCAACTTCTATGTGCAATTGTTCTATTATCATTAATTAGTTTAATTTGCACAAATTTTAAGTTCTAGGTGAGAACTCCTTTCAATTCTACCAACCTACGAATTCCCACTAGGAAAAATAATTACATGATCTTATGTAATTTCTACATTTTTACTTAACAAAAAAAAAAAAACATAGCATGATAATAACCAACGTATAAACAACAATCGTGCTTCAACTATAATAAAAAAATGCAATTCAACATGTAATATATTTCCTACATTGTTCTAATTTTCTAGCAACTAGAAAATTGCAAGTATATTAAAATATATACATCATATCATTGAACCAAGCTTTACACAACATATATAACATCATTTGCACACAAGCTAGCTACTGTATTTCCTAAATCACAAGAAAATACAAGCTACAAATGACTAAATTGCGTTAAACCTGAAAAAATACACGTACATAGGCTTTCCTACGCATTTTCATATATTTCTAAAATTCAAAAGTATAAAATAATTATACCACAGTGTAGAGAACATTCATACGAACCAAACGTCGCTGACCACGCTCCAATTGGAGCCCGCACGTGCCCCCATGCGCCGCCTGAGTGCGCGGCGCGTGTGGCGCACGCGCTAGCGAGCCAAATGGCTCCTGACCGGTCCGACCGGTTTGACCGCCAGACCGGTTGACCGGTTCGACCGTTAACCGGTCAACGGTCGAGTCGAGTTGGGTCAACCGGGTTGGATCCTAGGTCGGGTCGCCGGTCGGGTCGAGTCACCGGCCAGCCAACTATCGCCGGCGGTGACGTCATTGATGACATCATCCGGCGACTGACCATTGGATGACGTCACGGTGACGTCACCACACGCTGGTTCGCTGACCGGCGCATGCTGGTTCGCTGGCTGGTGCGCGTCGCGCATGTGCCGGTTCGCCAACCGGCGCGTGTGACGCACGCGCTGGCTCTGCCAGCGCTTCAGGTGCATGGCACCCACGCGTGGGGGCGCGTCCGGCGTTGCCCGGCAGTGCTCGACCCATCGCTGAACTCGTCTCGACGAGCTCTTTCACCCTGTATATTCAAAAATTAATTTTAACCAAAAAATTATTTCGAAAAATGGCGAAAACCTCATGGATGCACGCGACCTTGAACCCGTTCTTTGCTTCGGTTCAAATTCGAGTTTTCAGATTGCAATTCCGACCAATAATCATAAAAAACAATGTAGAATACAATCTTTTGATCTCAATATCAAATGGTAAATGAGAAAACTCGATGAAAAATAAGGCAGAAACCACGACCGGGCTCTGATACCAATGTTAGAATTCAAGTCGGCGGAAGACGACTTACCTAATTCCGATGCGCAAACAGCAAATAGCCCCGGAATGAACGTTGAATTGTGAATAAATCACAAACAATACTACCTCACGTTAGTCTGGATGCAATCACAAGGAAAACACTCGATTTCTACGGCGTAAATGCCGATTGTTCTTGCAAAACTAAAATGGAATGCCTTCTTCTTCCTTGATGGAAAAGGAGAGAAATTTGGTGCATATGTTTGCCAACTACA
This sequence comes from Eucalyptus fibrosa, assembly GCA_017140475.1. NCBI lineage: Eukaryota > Viridiplantae > Streptophyta > Magnoliopsida > Myrtales > Myrtaceae > Eucalyptus > Eucalyptus fibrosa. Next base: position 21,446,809 of record CM029509.1, on the reverse strand, counting down.
ACAACCAACGGTTGTCTTCTAAGAGGTTTTTATACCTCTCACTTCATACCTTTCAATAATATCTCGCACCCCATCATGGATGTACCAGCTAAAGTACAACATGATTAGTACGGTCGCTCCGCCATGGGCAACAAAAGCCTTAAGTTAGTTTGGCATCATGTTGATCGCTGGAGGTGGATTAAGCGACCAAAGTCATGGTGGCTAGACTTTGCGTTTTGGTGAAAATTTGCTTGATTTCAAGCAATTTTTTTCGTCGTTTTTGCCGAATCTTGGACCTATGTGGTCGTGCCGACGTGGTCTTAGTATTCCAGGGCTTATTTGGTCTAAAGTGGCCTAGTGGAGGAGAATTGGATGGCGGAAGGCACGGCCACGAGTGTGGATCCAATATGCGCGCGCATGCATTAACACGCGAAGAAGAAACTGGGGCATGTGAATTACATGTGCACAGGCGCATGTGATCCACGTGCCCATGCAAGATCCTTGGCATGTGCACCACACGTGCCATGAGAAGGATTGGACGCATACAGCTCACGCGCCCGCTTGCGGGGCACATGCCCATGCAGCTTGCATGTGATTTGACCGGTTTACCTTCTTTCGCATTAATTTCCTATATTGCCTCATTGTCTACGTGATTTTAACGTTCTGCCCTTGAACTGTTGTTTTTACGTTATGCCTTTAGGCCGGATAATTACTGTTTTGCCCTTGCATGCAATATGGTGAATGTTTATGCAGAAATTAAATGTCTACTAACCCACATATAACTTTATTAGAGATTAGCCACAGCATTGATAATTATCTTAAATTATATATATTGGAAAGGACATTGATTGTATTGCCCTTTTTGCATTAATTTACTATTTTGTCCTTTTCTGCATTATTTGCCAATATTTTATGCATGAAATAAATGTCTAGTGATCCACATATTCTGATTAATTAAAGCGTAGGCACAACATTTTTAATTAGTTAAATTATATATTAAGAGCCTTCGAATCATATTTAGAAATGGATATTGATTGTATTAAACACGTTAATATAATGAATTCTATCCCACATGAATTTTCATTATATTAATATGGGATAAGTGCAATAGAAGTCCTAAAACTTGTAACGAAAATGCAATTGAGTTCTAAAACTTGTAAAAATTGCAATTAAATCCTAAAACTCGTCAAATTTATTTGGTCGAGTCATAAAGTTAACACCGTTTAACTTTTTAATAGAAAAGCTGATTTGGCATTTAAAATGATTTTTATTTTCCATGTGGCTTTTTAAAATTATTTTTATTCAAATTAGATTTAAAAACTAGAAAAGAAAAGCTAAAATTTATTTGAAAAAAAACAGTTCAAAAAAGAAAAAAGAAAAAAGAAAATGGCAGGTGCTTCCTTTGCCGCCGCCCATCGCTAGAGGGGTTGGTGACCAATTTTAGCTTTTCTTTTCTATTTTTAAATCTAATTTAAATAAAAATTATAATTTTAAAAAAGCCACATGGAAAATAAAAATTCATTTTAAACGCCATGTCCGCGCTATCAGCATTTTCTGTTAAAAAGGTTGACATTGTTAACTTTAGAACTCGATTAAACCAATTTGACAAGTTTTAGGACTTGATTACATTTTTTATAAGTTTTAGGACTTAATTGCATTTTCGTTACAAGTTTTAGAACTTCTATTGCACTTATCCTTATTAATATTATTAATTAGGATGAAATATCATATTATTTTTCTTAATTTACTTATAGGGATTAAGAAAAGGAATGTAAGATTATAGTTTCTTCATGAAATAATTATGAATCTATTCAAATTAAAAACTTAGCTTATAGGTAGTTTTTATGTTATGTGATTCATATTTTGTGACATATTTTACATTGGTTAAATATGATTTATGTAAATTTTGCCTCAAATTTTGTAACATAAGCATGATTGTTTGATATGCGGTTTTGTAACCTCTGAATTCTCTAAATTTAAGAATGATCCTATACCAAATAGTGAAGACTATAAAATTTGGAAAGAATTAATCCTTCTTTAATAAGGGTGCATAAACATTGATTACGTTATTTGAAAAGATAAACCACCTTCCCCTACTTATGCTAGCACCCCAGCTGAAGTCACTCTTTATGAATAATAGGAGGATCTAACCGCCTCAATGTAATGTTCATAATGACTTAACTTTGATTCAATCACTCAGCATAGTAATGCCAAAACATTGCTAGAGGCTATTGGTGTGCAATTTGAAACTTTTGAAAATACACATGCCATGACCCTAGTCATGAAGTTTTATTTGTTAAAGCCAACTAATATAAGAGGTGTGCATAAACACATCATTAAGATAAATGACATTGTGACTCAATTAAGGAAACTTGAGGTTGAGATATTGAATATTTTCTTGTGTATTATATTCTAAACTCTTTCATAATAGTATACATTTTTCAAGATCTCTTATAATGCACATAAGAATAAATGGTTAATTAATAAGCTCATGACCATGTGTGTTCAAGAAGAAGAAATGATGCATATAGAATCAGGCATGAATACTCATTTGGCAACACCAGGGAAGTTTAAAGAGTATGGTAGGCGAAAAGGAAATGGTAAAATATCTCTCTAAGTTGACATTAGAAAATAATCAAAATGTTTCTTATATAAAAAGAATGAGCATATTTGGAGGGATTGTGTCAAATTTAAGGCATGACTTGATAAAAAAGGTAATCTAATCTCATGTGTTTGTTATGAATCTAATATAGTTGATGTAAAATCACAACACTTGGTGTATTGATTTGGAATTTACAATCCACATTTTAGATTCCTTGTAAGGTTTTCAAAACCATCGGAAACTAATGGGAAGTGAACAATTTATCTATTTTGGAAACAAGATGCATTCGCATGTAGAAGCTATTAGAACATGCAAATTAGTTCTTAATAATGGTTTGGTTTTGAATTTGGAAAAGACATTTTGTATTCTAAGTTTTTCTAGAAACTTGATTTAGGTTTCAAGACTAATACCATTAGGTTATTCCTTCATCTTTTCAAATTCAACATTCAGCTTTTCTTTTAAATTTGAAATTGTTAAGAATGATATTTTGTGTGATGGTCATTTTCGTATTAATTTACAAAACAATTGCTTTCATAATGTAATGTATGTTAATGATAACGCTGGTATCAAATGATGTATTGTGAATAAAAATTCCTTTATGTTGTGGCCTCGAAAATTGGTAACACTGGTGTGGACTGCATAAAAGGAAAAGTAGACTAACAAAACAAAAAAAGATACCAAGAGGAGTACAAAAATATTAGAATTCATGCATACATATATTTGTAATTTAGATATGAATTTTTATGGTTAGATGTATTGTATCTCTATCATAAATGATTATTCACGATTTGTGTATCTTTACTTGCTTCATAATAAGAATGAAGCATTAGATACCTTTAAGACATTTAAAACTGAAGTAGAGAAATAATGCGATAAGCATATTAAGATCGTGAGATTAGATAGAGGTGGCAAATATCATAATACAACACTACTAGGATTGTGGAATTAAGAAATGCTAAATTTCTTGAGAATGACTTGATTAGGGGGGTGATCACTTCAAGAACTTTGTTTCAGAATAAGATCATTCAATTACTCAACTTTTCACATCAAGTATTAGATTGGTTATTATTCGTAATCCCTCTCTAGATTATTCAACTATTGAATAATTAATTGTTGAAGTTCTATAACCCACTGACATTAATCTAGTAGATCCAACTGCTTATCAATTACCAGAAAATGTTGAACAACCGGTTGAACAACATGCTTCTCAAGAGAATGTTGATGCAACATTAAGAAAATCTACTAGAATAAAGAAATCAATAAGTTCTAGTGATTATCTTGTGTATTTACAAGAAGATGACTATAATGTTGGTGCTAAGAATGATCTTGAAACATTTTTACAAGTCATGAATTGTGATAAATCCACTTTGTAGTACAATACCATGAAAGAAGAGATGAGTTCTATCGCATTTTGATGAAATTTGATATTTAATAGAGTTGCTCAATAGGGCGAGGGCCATTGATTGTAAATAGGTTTTTAAAACTTAAAAAAAAAAAAAAAAAAAAAGACTTATTGGGTAATATTGAGAGATATAAAGCTAGATTTGTGGCCAAAGGATTTACTCAAATGGAGGAAATTGATTTACACGGAGACATTTTCTCCTATATCTAAGAAAGATTTCTTTCGTATTGTTTTGTTATTGGTTGCTTATTTTGACACAGAATTACATTAAATAGATGTGAAATCTGCATTCCTCAATGAAGAATTAGAGAAAGGGGTTTACATGAAACAACTCAAAGGATTCTCCTCTAGTAATAATGGACATTTGGTGTGTAAGATTAAAAGATCTATATATGACTTGAAACAAGCATTTCACCAATGGTACTTAAGATTTCATAATGTCATCTCTTCATTCAGTTTTGTAGAAGATGTCATAGATTGGTGTATACACTAGAATGTCAGTGGGAGTAAAATTTGTTCTTTTACCTTATATGTGGATGATATTTTACTTGCAACCAATGATAAGAGATTGCTACATGAAGTGATACAATTTTTCTCTAAGAGTTTTGACATGAAAGATATGAGTGAGACATTTTATGTGATTGGTATAAAGATCCATAGAGATGATTTTAAGACATATTATGATTATCTCCAAAAACTTATATCAATAAAATCTTAAAGAGATTTAGATTATTCATCAAGTGTAGCACTTGTTGTAAAGGGCAACAAGTTTATTTTGAACTAGTGCTCAAAAAATGATCTAAAAATGGAACAAATGGAAAATATTTGATATGCTTCCGCTGTCGGAAGCTTAATGTATGCTTAGGTTTGCACTTAACTTGACATTATCTTTTCTATGTGAGTGTTGGGAATCCAAGGTTTGGACCATTGGAAAATTGCAAAAAATGTGATAAGATATCTTCAAGATACAAAAAGTTATATGTTTATGTATAGACAAACTAAATTTGTTTCTTGTTTAGAGGCCACCTCTATGGTTTGTGGTTGAAGAGTTTCTTATGAGGGCTTAAAGTTGTGGATGCTATTACTAAGCCATTAAGGATATTTATGACAATTCAGTTGCAATTTTATTGGCTAAAAACTACAAAAGTGATGGTCAAAGCAAGCACATCGATATTAAGTATTTAACTATATGGGAACGTATTAAAGAGAGCAAAGTATTCATTGAATACTTTAGCATTGAATTGATGTTAGCTAGTTTTTGAACTAAAGGCATGCCATCAATGAGTTATGAGGATCATGTGGTTATGATGGAAATTAGTCATATTATGCAAATTTTCATCATATGGACAAATTTGAAACTCTTATTCAGTTTTGATGTTATTCTCAATTTTCGGTGTACACATTATGTTGTTTCTAAAAATAACAAAAAGCTTTGACCTAGAATATAAATATAATGTTTATTCAATAAGTTATGTACACATTATGTTGTTAGCACATGGAAGATAACACTCGTTCTACGATGACTTACCGCCATATTTATGTGTTTAATTTTCAACATGAAGTTTTGTGGATTTGGTTAAATATTTTGTTCAATGAAATGTTGGGATCAAGTGGGAAAATATTATAATACTTTTATTAATGTGATCCCACATTCATTTCAAAATTTGCGTGCATTATATTTCACTAGGGATTTGTTATCCAAATATAATTGTTGATAACTATAGAGATTGTATATATCTTGATGGAAGACTATATCTACTAGGATTTGTGTGGGCATATAATATAAATAGGTCATCTAAACCAAACCCTCTTATAATTCCAATAATTCCAATTTTTCTGATTATCTAATAATCTAATATCTAATAAACGTATAACACACCATCAACATCGAGAGGGTAATTGGCTAAAAATGCCTATTTTTCATAGTTCAAGTTTCACGTATTTGTTTGTAACATTATTAATGGCTAGAAATTAGTATAGAAGTTTACATATTCTGCATTCAATTTTGATAATCAGGATCTTGATTTTCCACAAATTTCTAACAATCATCTCCATCTACATGACCCAAGCACGGGAGAAAACCACTTCCGACTCGAACTCCTAGCCAATGATGTCACAGCCATACACCCCACCATTGCCCCACTTTTCCATAGCAATGTTGTTGAGAGCCGCCACCTTTGTCACCTTAGCATTGGCTAAGGTGAGAAAAAGGACAGATAAATGGTTGTGTTTTTCCTTAATTGTTTATTGGATCAACATGATGACAATTTTAATGGTTGATAAAATAGATAAGATACAAGTAGTTAGTACTTGGCTCCCTTTACCTAAGTTTAGGATTTTCCTTTATAAATAACCATTTATATGAATAGGAATTTGGTTTTAAGAGAATTGCTAGAAATTATAAACATATCGTACTAAATAACCAAGTTTATCGTAGTTTCAGAGATACATAAAAGGTCTAGTGCAACTGATACTCTTCCACATCAATGTTTAGATGATTCTATGAAAAAAAGGTAAATGCATGTAGATAGGTATTTTAAGGATGTGTATGAATAGGGTTGTTATATAATATTTCATACTATGCATGGGGTAGAATCAACGAATTACAATTCGAAATCAATCCTTTTTACCATAAGTTTTTATGCAAATTCCACGACTAATTACCTTCCAAAATGTGATTGTCCCATTTACATTATTTTATTTTTGCTTTCAATTGATGTGGTATTTATTTTGGATTAGCTAGCATGCGGAATTTTATGTAGACTCTATCGATGGGTTGAGATAAGGAATCCACAAGAAAGAACTTTGGGGTTTAATCTATAAAAATGGAGGGAAAAAAACACTATAAGTGTCAAAATTATTGCAAGATGCATAGTTTATTATCAAAACTTTGCAAATGATCACTTGGAATCGAATACTTCTAAGAATTAGTTATTTAAGATACTTCGTAACTTGGCTTATCGAATAAAATTATTAAAATCATTAAAAAGTGCTATACAACTTTTATATAATGTAAAAGATTAAACATGGCATATATGATGAGAAAATCAGCCTAAGACAACATCATCTACTAGACAAAGAATGAAAAAATATGGGGTAAGTACACTAGAAGTGCAAAAAATTGTATACAGCACTCATTTTGGTGCAAAAATTTCCGTCGGATCACTTAAATGCCATCTGAAAAAAAAAATGATTACTTTGATACCACTGGCGAGAAATTCCAGCCAAATTAGCTACATGGCTTTTATATTTAAAAATAAAAACTAAGTGAAAAAAATTTAAGAAGGATATCCACGTGAAATGGCATAAATGATGCCGTTTTTCTTTCTCCTAAGAAATGATGTCATTTTGCCATAATACCTTGACTCCTTTACAAAAATGATGCCACATAACTCATATGGCCAAAATGGCATTGCTGAAGGGGGAGTGGAATTGGGTTCATTGGCGCATACAAACTATGATTCTCACCGATACCGACCATAGCTGTTTGGCCACCGTCACTCATTCACCCACTATTGCTCGCTCGCTTGCTCATCATCGCTTGGCCACCATTGTAGTTGTGTTGCCATTCAGTGTAGTTTGGTGGATGTGTCCACAACTCTCACTCACTCGGGTTTGTTATGTTCTCTCCGTGAGTCAATTGAGTGAAAAATTTAGGGTTCCAATGGGCAAGTTAAGGTGTAAAGGGTAATTGAGGGCTCAACTCGGAGGAAAAGTGGGGGAAAAGTGATAGGGACCTCACTTTTGTTTACTAACATGATTTGCTTTGTTTTGTGGGGACCAAATAGAAAAATGAGGCACATAAGGCAAAAAAGAAAGCTCGGCTTGGAGGGAAATAGTGATAGGACCTCACTTTGTTTAATTAATTTGAGTGCTTCTGTGGAGGATTAAATTGAAAAATGGGTGATGGAGACCTCACTTTGTTTATTCAATTTAGTTTCCTTTTGTTTCTGTAAGGAGAATGAATTGAATAAATTGGTTGCCTTTTTTTCTTTCAACAAAATAACAAGGACCTACATGTGAAGTTACTGCTTATGCTATGTGGTCCAAAAAACTAATGATTTTTTTTCCTCCTTGGATGCAGCATTGACATGGATGAGAATCAAATAAGTTATGGTGGGGAGTTTGTTATTGGCACCAAGGATTGGGAATATGCTGGTGGAAATAAAGTTACTATCTATATCAATGCTAGGAAGCCATTATATGTTGATTCCGTGAGGGATTTGATGTATTTTTTACAATGGAAAGTGCAAAAACTGCATTATTATGTTCCTAAGAAGGAATTGAAGGATGATTTAAGATTTTTTAATAACGATAATGATATTAAGGATGTTATCTACCATTATCTTCATGGTGACAAAGTTAGGGTATATGTTGAGTATTATAGTGATAATGAGGATGATAATAGGGATGAGTAGACCATTGAAAGAGGAGAAGAGAGGGATCCTACTCAAGCGGGTAATCAAGTCGGAGATGAGTTTAGGTTAGATGAAAGGCAAAATGAGAAGCAAGTGATGGAGGAGAGGGAGACAAGTCATATTGACAAAGATAAATAAATAAGGAAATGTCCTTAAATCTCAAGTGAAGATGTGGGCGATGAATACTTCATTGGATTAAAATGAGAAATTGTTATATCTAGTGAATCAGAATATGAATATTTGATAACAGTAAATTTCCCGAGTGACAAAAATGATAATGAACTCACATGGTCAAGATAAAAGCAAAGGGAATTTCTCAGAATTTTTTTTGTAGCTTTAGGAGAAAGGCCCGAGCTAGTAAATAGGAATAAGCTCTAGCTAAAAATAATATATGTAAAAATGGAGAAAGTTGTGGCGATGAAATTGCTGGTTCGGAGAATAAGCTTGGTAATGATGATGAAGAACCCACGTGTAAAGAAAACGTAAGTACCCTTACTATAATCCAATTGTTGATAAATTTGTTTTGTTTGTAGGCATGAAATTTGACAATGCTAAACAATTAAAAGAAGCTGTTGTCAAGAGCTCCATTGCTTAATAGAAGAACATTGAATTCATTAGAAATATAAATTCATTTGTGAGAACTAAGTGTTCACAACCCAATTGTCCATAGAAGCTTTGTGGCGCTGAGTAGAAAGAGGTTATTCCAAATTAGGTCATTTCGAGATGATTATATTTGTTCAATTATATTTGATAATAGAATGGTAACAAGTATGTGGTTGTCAAAGCATTTCTTTCAATACTATCAAAGTAATACTCGAAATCAAGAGTCCTCAGTTTTAGCTATTGGTGAAGGAGCAATTAGATGTTAATGTGTCGATGAATCAATGCAAGAAAGTTAAGTTGAGAATGATGAAAATATTGATGGATCGGTACAAGGAAGAATATGCACAAATATGTAATTGTGCTGGTGAATACATTCTTCAAAACTCATCTAGTGGGCTATATATAGAGGTTGTCGAGAGGTCATTGCTTGATTTTGAGTCTAGATTTGATAAATTTTATGTCTGTTTTGATGCATGCAAATGGGCCTTCTTGGTTTGTTGTAGAAGAGTTATAGGATTAGATGGATATTTTCTGAAGAGTTTATGCAAGGGAAAGTTGTTGATCACTATGGGGAGAAATGCCAACAATCAAATGTTTCCGATAGCTTGGGTAGTGGTGAAGATGGAGAACAAAGATACTTGGTTTTGATTCCTCAAATCTTTAATGGCTGACCTTGAGATGACTGATAGGGGAGGATGGGCAATCATGAGTGACTAATAAAAGGTAATACCATTGTCAATTAATTCATTTTAAATATTAATCACTTACATATTTTTTTTTTCTAATTTGTATTTGTTGGTTTGAATTTTTGTAGGGACTTGTTCCTACATTGGCTAAGTTGACGTCACATGTCGAGCATAGAATGTGCGTGAGGCACATATACGCAAACTGGTCAAAGAATTTCAAAAGAGATAAGTTGCATAAGCAATTCTAATAGATAACGAAAAGTACAAATATGACTAATTTCATATTAGCCAAATAGAGATTGTTGCAGTTTAACAAAGGAATGTTTTGATGCACTTTTCCAAAAAAAAGCTAAGCACTGGTGTTGGGCTTTCTTTAGTGAAAAGTTTAAATACAATATCATTAACAACAATTTCAGTGAAGGTTATAATGGCAGAATTTTAGAGTCCAAGTGTAAACCAATCATTAGCATGTTTGATGATATATGAGTTATGGTCATGACTAAACTGCATAGGAAAAGAGATGATGATACAAAGTAGATTAGAAACCGTGGTCCTAAGATTTTGAAGAAATTGGATGCAAACATTGATACTAGTAGGCTTTGCCATCCAGTTTGGAATGGAGACAATGGATATGAGATAAATAAAAATTATGATAAATATGTTATCAACCTAGATAGAAGAAAGTGTTCATGCCGAGCTTGACAATTAAATGGAATTCCCTATACCCATACCATTTGTGCCATTTAGATGAAGCAACAAAACCTTAAGGATTACCTAGATGATTAATACAAGAAAAACTCATACTTTGCTTCGTATTAATTCAAATGTAACTTATTAGAAGTAGAAAATTTTGGGAGTCAACAAATCATGAAGGCTCTCTACTTTTGTCTAAAGAAGCAAATAAAATAGCAAAAAAGGAGACAAAAAATGCAGCATGAAGATGCAATAAGTCATAGGATGAGTAGGATTGGGGTAAAGATGAAATGCTCTTATTGCCACAAGAAATGACATAATAAGAAAGGTTATGAGCTTAAAAAGCAACATCAATAGCAAGATGCAATGGTTGATTTAGGATCAGGAATAAGGCCAACTGAAGAGCTTGTAATTGGGCCTATTGAAAGGAGGATAGAAGACCCTACTGTAATGCCTAGTGAAGGGCAGAGCCTTGCTATAAAGTAAGTATCTTCTTTGCCTAGTAACTTTTCAGTTCATATTCGATAGAGTTTTATGGTTGACCATGCATTGGCTTCTTTTATCATTTTCCTCTATCATGTACCTATAATAAATTTAAGAAGTTTTCTTCATTTGTTTCACCATGAAAATGAGTAGACATTTAATTATTTGTTCTGGTTAGCCATAGTCCTAATATAGTGCGCTGTTATAAGGCCTACTAAAAGGCTAGAAAAAGGCCATGTTATAGGCCTAAGTGTAGAGATAGGGATTGGCACAGGTAAGACAACATCAACAATAACTGAGTTCATTGTTGAACAAACGAGGAAAAAATATCCTGTAAATTGTATATCGATGTGTTTGTCTTTTGTGGGCTGAAATTTAATTTAGTTATGTATTTCTCAGGTGAAAAGATGAGCTACTGCACAAGTTGCACAGATTTCTCCCCCATTGGTTGCTGCTGAAAGTGATGCACCACAACGAACAAGAGGGGCTCTTAAAAAAAGATTAAGGTAATATGGTTATGAGATTTACACAAATAAATGAACTAGAATGACTATTTTGAATGTAACATTTGTAGGAACTCATGTATTTAATTTGTTGTACTTGAATTCATTTGTTTGACAATATGGCTATGTTTTTGTAACTTGGGAGAACTTCGGAGGTGCTTATCTCTCAAGTTGGGCTGACTAAAGAATCAAAGGCATAGCCAAAGAAGAGTACTCCAAATAAGAAAACAATGGGTACAACTCGAAAACAACCACAAAAAAAGAACTCAACACCAATTCCATCTCAACTGACTGATCATGGGAGCAATAGTGATCCGTATTATCAACACATGACATGTACTAGAAAAAAAAATAGTTGCTACTAATAACAAGGAAAATGAGGTGACCGAAAAGCTAGTTAAAGAACATACACATCCAGTTTAAAAGAGTGCTCGGATTATGAATTAATTCAAATCTTTAAAAGGAAAATGAAGTGGGGTGTTACGCATATTGACTGATGGGAGGGTACTAGATATGGTATATTTTTATGTTTTCCTTTTTAGGAGGGTGCTAGTTATTGTATCTTTAATGATGGGAGTTTTTTGAGAAGGCCATTGTCTTTTTGAGGAAGGTACTGAACCTTTAGTTATTGGGAAGTGAAGTCAACCATGTTTTTCCTTTATAAAAAATCAATCAATGGCAATGGTTGTTTTTTTTTTTTTCTCTTGTCTTGATTTTAGCTAGTAATGCTGACAAGATGGTTATGATATATAAATTGTTTGTTGCTAAGTGCAACGTTATTATAAGGCTGATGTTGTTTTTAGAAGTCGTGTGCATATATTGTTGTTGGTTGAAGTAGTGAATGTTACTAAATTTGTAGATTTTAGTTGTATGTGCTGGTACAAGAACAAAATGCATCGGCAACCTTAGTGCAATTGTGGGTACCGCATCTTCTTACATGAGTAATTATAAGTGCTGGTGCATTTTGTTGCATTAACACTTGTACTAGTGCATATTGTTGCATTAACATTTGTATGGGTTGGTGCAAGAACAAAATGCACCAGCAAGCCAATTGGTGCAACTAGGGGTGAGCATTGGTCTAGGTTGACCCTGAACCGACCCTGGACCGGCCCAACCCTGCCGGTCCTGATCTGGTTCTCAGGGAAATTGGGTTAGTCCTTGATTTTAGAATTCCTGGACCAACACTGTACGGGTCGATCATCGTATATAGACACACACACACACACACACACACATTATATTATTTATAATTTTTTTATATAGATAAAACCTTAAAATAAACGATGTTATCAACATTAAACAGCTCTTTAGCGAGGAGTTCAAGTAATTTTACATTGTTCTTTAATAACTTAGGTTTTTAATGTCTTTTATGACATCAATAGTCATAATTTACGAATGAGAAAAATGTTTTTGTGAGAAGTCCTCACGGCGTCCAAAAAGGCACCTTATGACATCCTTCTCTAATATTCGTTTTTTTTTTTTGTTTTATTTGTCCTCTTAGTATTTAATTTGCTAAAATCGAAAAAAAAAAAAACAACTTCTCCACTTACCACTCGTCACTCGCCTTGCTCTCTTTGGATCACTAGTGCCGCTCGTCACTTGATGCTCACTTGGCTTATTGCTCCCCACTCGACATTCGATGCTCATTCTATTCGATACTCATCCCACTTGACCCTCACCACTTGTTTTTCTTAGCTAACCTTGCTTATCATCAAACCCATTTGGTTGGTACGGTCCTTTGTTACCCTTTCAAAGAATACAAAAAATGAAATAAAAAATTATTAGTTGGTCCTCGGTTGATCTTAAAACTAGACCGAACCCATTAGATGAGCCCGGTCCTTAATCGTTTTTTTTAAGGGGTACAAAAAATAAAATAAAAAATTTATTAGTTGGTCCCGAGTTAACCTTAGAACCGAACCGAACCTATTGGTCGGTATAGGTTCGGTTCGATCCTTGGTCCCAAGCTCAATAGGGTCAGTCCTCGGTCCCAAAAATTGATGATCAACATTGTGCAGGTTGATCCTAGGGTTAGGGGTGGACTGGTCCAACCCGGATTATGCTCATCCCTAGGTGCAACAAGATGCACCACGACTGATGCAAGCCAAGTGACATTTGAAACTAACATATTCTTTTTTTAAAACTTGTGTAACGCAAGTGAGCACTTTTTAACTACAATTGACACTTAAATGATTACTTTAAAAAAAAAATTGCATTTAAGCAATTTTTATTTACAACTTATGGCATTGAAATAGTTAATCATAAATTTGTCATCATCCCTTAATTTCACTATGGTTTGCAGTAATAATTGCAGCAAACCATCATCAAACAAAAAATGCAGCAAACCATTACATCCAAAGCAAAATCTAAGCAAGACAAACATTGACGATACACAGCTAAGCAAGAAAATTTTAAGTGCTCACAACCAATGAATTCCAACTCCAATCTTCCATTTTTACCATAAACCGCAACAAAACCTTTTGTTCCTTACAAAAATTGCAGGAAACCAACAACACACTTTACTTACAAATAACTTAATACAAGTACATAATCCACATTTTCGACTATGGTAAATATACAAACTTATTCACATTACTTACTTCACATTTGAATAGACTATACAAGATAATAACAACACAATCAATACTCGATAAAAAGTTTCTTTCAATTTTCAATTTTGAAACCTCCACCTTTAAATGGTTGACCGGGATATTAAACCCTACATTTGAGCCTATATTGAGTTGACATCCTCTAAGTCGTCCATTAATATAGGTTGAGGTTGATGTTGACTTTTAAGTAGCTCTAAGATCATTTTTGTCACTTGATCGGAGAATTTCACATCGATTCATTTGAAATATTTGCACGTTTCGAGCCTTCTTTATATTTGTTACACCTATGGAATTTTCTCCAGGATCCAACCAAGTCCAAGATACAACCCACAATAACATAAATACTCACTATCTAGTTCGCTTTTTTGGCACAAATGTGAGTCAATGTTGAAGCTTATGCTCTCCATTTGCAAGAGCAAGTTGATAATTTTGGGAGAAAATTGAAGTACATGCTCAAATTAGAGATTTGGGATTTTGAACTTTCGGTTCTCTTTCAATTTGGGGATTTAGGATTCTTATTTGGGGAAAAAGATGTCAAATGGCATCATTTATTATTTGTATGTTGACTGCACTCTTTGGCGAGCCACATTAGCTTCAAAAATTAATACAAAACCGTCACATCGAATTTTTAGCCAACCAAATCGGTATTAACACTGAAATGATTGTTTTTTTAAACTTTTTGACATTTAAGTGATCCAAAATAAAATTTTGGCACCAAAGTGAGTGTCATATACAACTTTTGGTACTTCTAATGTACTTACCCCAAAAGATATGACGTGAAACAGATGATGAGAACATCGACTCAAAACAAGACCATTCATCAATCGATCGATTTTCAAACTTTCAAGAAATAAATTTTGGTACAATAGTCTTGACTGTTCTAGTGTTGTTGTCCCACTATTTTAATCCGTCCATTACAGGATGCAATCAAAATGATCCAAAGTAGAAATAGATGGATGCAAAAAATTTGAAGTTGGTCTACTAAGCTGATTGGTATATGTTGGATATCCCTGTGGATCTTTGCTAAGAAATATGGGTAGTGAATTATAACATCATTCTCTTAAGTTTCTCTCTTAAGGTTCCCGTAATTTCTCCTCCAAATTAGAGCTTGAAAGTTACCCTAGAGTTGGTGCAATTGGTTGTACGTGTCAATGGATTTTCAGCTCAAAAAGTGGAGGTCGTCCATTCGAATTGCACAAATTACGTGCAAGTTGTTCTAGAAGTACAATCCCATTGTATAGACCTAACCAGTTTATAAAGCTTGTATGGTGTTTTTCGAGCCTTCAAGCAGCCAGAACTCCATGTGTATGCCTTGGAATTAAAAGAAAAGAAAATACTCAAATGTTTGCATCTTTCATCTAGAATGTTATGACGAAAGAGCAATAACACCAAAGGAGAAAAAAAAGTCAATCTACTAAAGTATTGCTCCCATTAGAAGGTCAATAACTCAACGGCAAGAATGAATCATATACCCACCAAAAAATAATTTTCTTGACTTGCCACTTCCGCTTTGTCCCGCGTTGAAGATTCCTTGCTTCCGGGAAATTCCAAGGCTCATGAATTTCTGTCGCAGTACCTGTGACATCATTGGAGATGCTACCCTTTATCATTAATTTAAAGTTGCCCGTGCAAAATTCAACAATTTTAACCGTTTGCTGCATCAAATGTCGACAAATGTCTCTATAACGTCACGATCTTCAAGCTCTAATTCAAGTTTAAAAACACCAGTACGCATGCCAAAAAAATTCAAGCCCGTAAAGTTTGAATTGCAACGGCCCAAATATTCTATTTGAGAATATTCGGCCAGAACAAAGAACAAAAAATCAAGATTATGATAATGGTGTTTTTATAATACAGACATGTATACTATAACATTCCGCCAGGTCAACAAGGTTACCTCATGAAAACGACATCCAATCAGCAAGTCCCATCATCTGGAGCAAGAGAAAGTAGGCGAGATTTTGGATTGACTGGACAAGACCTTTTGCGCGATGACACATCTGTCCGGTAAAGGTATGTACCTGATTCCTTTGAGCTAAATTAAATTTAAGAACTTTACATTAAAGGTTGTTAAGCTGGATATAAAATCCTTTTAATTTATGATAAATATTCAGTGGAAAAGCATTCTATTGTAGCAAGTTGTGAACCTAATTGTGGAAAAGAGTCGTACATGATCCTAGAAATTTACTATTGTATGTGTACAAGGTTTAAGTATCTCGGTTGATTTTCCTTTTCATGATTATAGATGTATTTTCCGCGACATGCTTGCAAAATGACTGTTTTATTACATCCTTAATTGAGGGAAATTTTTCACATCTGAATCTCCAGCTGGTTGATTCCTTTAAAATTTTGAGAGAAAGAGAGATTGTGTGTGTTAATTTTTCTTGCAAATTTAGAAAACCTATTCATGAAAATGCAAAATAAACACATTCTAAATTGTGCATCCTTGCCTATCGTTAGAGAAAATCTTTTCTCTTAGGAGGAAGAAGAGTGGCTGACTTAATAATATAAGTATAGGATTTAGTTATGGAGGATGAGAATCACATTGTTAATAAAATACTTAGTCAACTTGAAATAAAGAATTCTTTTTAAAATAAAAAAAAATAAACTAAAGAGATCATTCTTTACAAGAAAGATAAAATGTCAAATCATATTACGTTACACGAAATATAAAAGTATGTGATTTCATTTTTTAATCTCATGACATTTCAAATCTACTATATTGGTATCACGTCACATGAATTATTGAGCGCATGCTTTCTTTGTATATGTGGCATGTCTATGATTAATCAACTTTAATCCTCATTATTGCTGCCCCCACTACTCTCTTATAAGGGTGCTCGTAGACCCTACTCCGGTAATTACTGTCTTTTCTTCTGGCAATTCATTATAATTAATTTAATGAATGGATACTCTAATCAATGTCGTACGCTTAATTCACTAGATAATGATATATTCATTGGCGTGCAATCGTCTTGCTTCAACGAGTGGCCAAACAGCTACATAAGCTCGATCTAGCGAAGAGCAAATCCCATTATGAGGGGTGAGGACCAATTTGACCTCGTGAACTGATTATTTTTTAATTTTTTTGGGCCAAGAAAAGGAATTTACTTTCGAAGAATTACAAAATTCGTCCTTAATTTTTGCTTGATTCCACTGTGTATCTCCAGTTATGAAATCTACACTTCACATCCCTCACAGATTCTTTCCACACTATATGCTGAATATCTATGATTAGTTATGCTTAGAGATCACGTCAACATTTCAATTAAGGTTTTCAACTGAAGAACTACCGTCAACAGACAATTATATATACTTCTTTTTTTTTTTGGTCGAAAATAAACGTTGCATTAACTGATTATATATACTTCAAAGGACCTAATTTCACCCCCCCCCCCCCCAAAAAAAAGAGAGAGCAAAAAATGACATTACATATATTGAAAAATTTCAGCAGACTAGCGATAGAATTATCCTACAAAGTAATCAGGAGTAAGTGACAACAAATGTAATTCAAAGCAAATTATTAAAATTAAGGAAAAAAAAATAAAATGGTGCTCTTTTTAAAGCGGGGTTGCCCGTTTATGTCAGTGCAATACCGATCGCACATTCGTTTAATTAAAACTTCAGATCCAATGCGAGAGTATCTAAGTCGACAACGTCATCGAATGACTGCCCTCTGCATATCCATTTTCCTAGATTGCTCTTCATCTGCAACTGAAAGGGAAGAAACGATCTACAGAAACATCATATTACTGCATTTTACGTATCGAAAACCTTTAGCTCGGCCAAAAACCAAGTTCAACGAAAGAAGAACAGAAAATCAATTTTTGTGTTCAGTTTCAAGCGAGGGTCGCAGAGATTTACGTTAATAATCCCCAACGCAGTGCATGCAGCTAACTTGAAGTATTTTTGAAGTTATTTAGAGCGTTCTTTTAGGTTAAAAAATAACCATGTTAACGTAAGGACCATCTGTCCTCAAAGATCTCTTTGAAGATCTCGCCTTGGCGATTTGTCAATACGGCATCCCAACAATCTTTTAATGACCAGACTGTCGGCCTGTTGAGAGGGCACAGCAGGTTGATCGTTAAGAGGGAGTCCAAATCTAAGTCTATCAATATATCCAAATATGGGTCGATCGCTATATTAACCTTAATATATGGATCCTTTTGGCCAACGTCATCCTTACGGGCCCACATTGCTACACCACAATGCCTACTTGCCCGGAAACCGCAAGCATCAACTCTAATACCATTTGTTGAGAGTACGCTGCAGAGAGATCACCAAAAAGGAGCCCAAATCCAAACTTAATCAATATATCTAGTTGGACTCACTTTCACTCAAAAACTTAAAGCAATAAATTATAAGCCAATTATGATATAACTACTTTACACCACATTAATCATCCGATGTGGGACTTCTCTGACACAACTTATTCACACATGCATTATAGCACGACCATGTATATTTCTAGGGTTTGGGACAATATCGTATCTACAACATCAATAGTATGCTCAAAAAATGCCAATTGATGAACACTTTGCTATATTTTCCTTTTGATTGCAAAGCAACAAAAGATTTGTCTACTAAATCAAAGAAATTGTACTCGCATGCGCTACTTATACATTTTATATGTGATGACCCAGACCTGAGGCAATACGGAGGGATGGACCAAGATCGCCTTAGTAGTACGCGAGCGAGGCTAAGGGTATATCTCCTGTCCCACATCGCTTAGGAGGGGGAGTCCTGGGCTAGCTTATAAAGCTTGGGTCCCTCTAACTATACATATATGTTTTCTTGAGGTAGTATGGGCTACCTCGAGAAAAACAAAACCATAAGAATTTAATGTCCAAAGCGGACAATATGTGTACAGTGGACGCTCGATTGATCCCTACAACGGTTGTGAAGCCGCCTTGTCTCAAACCCAGGTGCAAAGAACCACTACATTCATCTACCTAATAGTAGCCAATACCAAAGCACTGACGTAAAATCTATCTTCCCCTAATAGGTCCCCCAATTCCCATCCTCTCTTTCTTTTCCCTTATAGGAATGAATACAAAGGATTACTATATGGAGTCTCGCCCCTCTAGGGTTCTTCCCCCATTAAGAGCCTCCCTAAGCATTTTAAGAACTCACTTAGGTCCAACATTATATTGGTTCTCCCACACCAAAAACATTTTCCCTTTTTCAAGGGACACACAAGCATTATTTGGATTCCGCATTTCAAAATAACCAGTGGAAAATGAAACAAATGGTCTATAAACTTTGACTTGATATGCAATATTGTTCATAAAATTTTAATTTATTCAATATGATCCATAAATTTTAGCCTAATGGGTAATGTGATTCATAAACTTTTGGTACATTGTATTACAAATTGAAAATTCAGGGATCACATTACATATTTGATTATAATTCAAAAACTATTAGTGTCATTATTCCTTTAATATACCAATTAAGATTTCCTTCCTATAATTCAAAGGCACGACCATCTAACCAATCATGTAAGGAGCATAAGTTAAATAACTTTTCTTTAAAAGACAATGGAAGAATTCATGATATACTTGATGCTTCGTGATTGTTTGAATGGACAGCCACGATGGTTGAATGCATTCGGCCTTTACTGACGAACTCCGTGCTGAGGAAAGATGGCCATCATCTTTTTATGATGGATCATATTAGACATTTCATTTAAAATTTTCAGATATTATTTGTGTTAAAATATGTCTCGATTTTGAGTCCGCAAATGAAGTCCAACTTGAGATGAAGGGAAGCATGGAATTAATTTTTTTAGATATTCATTGAGCAAGTTTTGACCCGAACCTCAATTTAGTTGAACTTCGGATAATGAAATATTCCCCCGATTGAAGCGGAAATTGGCAAGGGAAAATCAAGAAGGAAAGTAAGAACTTTTACTGAAATATTCGAATTTCAACTTCTTGTATTCGGTGAAGAAAGACACATAGACATAGGAAAGTCCAAGTTGGGTGGTCCTCTTCTCCAATTCGGACAACTAGAGTATATATGATTTATAGTCGGTTGTGGGAGTTTTAAGGGGCGCATGTTGATGAACGCTTATAGGAAGTGTGCTTCTTCGTGGAGGGGGTATTTCTTCGACGGATTACATCCAAGAATTCGAGTTTTCATAATCAATTAAATCTTGTGTAAAAGTTTGTGTATAATTCATTCACGAGATTGAGAGATTATTTAGTGAGAAATTGTGTGGTTAAATACTATATGAACTATTAGATATAATTGCAGTTTTAGAAATATCGTGAGTGTTTGAGTGATTTGAGTGCTATTATAAATTCTGTTGTATGGCTTGATTCATAGTGAAATTCATTACTACTCTCCCTATAGAGTTAGATCATTGCGATCGAACCATGTAAATCTGATATCCAACCTATTTCCTTGTTATGTCTATTTTTTTGTTCGATCGTTTACTTTTCCTTAACAATTTTCTTAATAGATACGAACTATGCTAGACATGCTAAATTTGGTGTGTAAAATTGATTTATTAGGTAATGTTCAAGAACCAATCACAATACGGTATATCTTTACGCAAATTGACCTTATAAGTAAATATAACATTTCTCATGATTTTATTTTTTTTTTTTACAATGAGAGATTTAAGGAACCTATAATACTTTTAAACGCACTGTTTTTTTATTCATCAATTAATAAGGAAAACGTCTCGGTCGCAATCTTATGTTTAAAAAAGTGAAAGCCATTGGTGAAAGATTCAAAGATCTGCTGTATAGCCTCCACGCCACGATGATTAGAAAAAACAACTCTGTGACGATTATAATAGTGCCGACAAGACCAATTGAAAAGACTTCAATTAAAACTCCCCGTATAGTGCGATTATATATATACCGTCACGCTTCAACTCTCGCCACGGCATAGTTCGCACGGAGCCTTATTCAGTCCCTAACCTCGTATTTTTTTTCTCCACCATTCAGGATCAACATGTACGCAACAAGTTCAACAATATCAGATACAGATGCTGCTCTTTTAGAGCGTATCCGCCAGCATCTTCTCAACGACGATGACTTTGAAACCTTGGCAAACACCGCCCAAAATGTTCGATTCCATTGTCCAAATTCAAGCTTCGTCACATTTTCGTCGCCAGAGACAACAATGTGGTTCGAGGCAACTGATTACGACGACATGAGCATCTATCATGAGCACCCGAAAGACGCTGTCGGGTCCAAATCACCCAGCTCGTCAAATGAGCAACCTGTCATGGATTATGGAGACGTCCAAGCGAAGGAGGCACTGCCTGGAGGGTCCCGCTACCGGGGAGTGAGGAAACGGCCATGGGGGAAGTATGCGGCGGAGATTCGAGACCCGAAGAAGAACAGCGCAAGGAGGTGGCTGGGGACCTTTGAGACGCCGCGAGAGGCCGCACTGGCTTACGACCAGGCCGCATTCGCAATGCGTGGGGCCAAGGCCCGGCTGAATTTCCCTCACTTGATCGGTTGCGACGAGGTGGAGCCGGTGAGGGTGACTCGGAAGCAGCACCGGTCAACTAAGGCCGAGAGCAGCTCGCTGGATCCGAAGTGGAGAAAGGAGGATTTGATTGGCCTGGCCGGCGACCCCCATGAGCTCAATAGTTTCCTCCTATCGTTTCGACAAAATTGAGAGGTTTTATGTGATGATTTTTAGTCATTGTGTAATGAATATGTGTCAGTGTATGAAGCATATGTTCTTCCTCTGGAGATTAGGGAACGGAATTCCGATGACATCTTCCACCAAAAAAAAAAAAAAACAGAAGAAAACGCAAACTAATTTATGTCTTGCTAGTAGTGTTCCTAGGCAATTTCATTTTTCTACACCAATTCTCATTGTCTCCCCACTCATCTTTTCCAAACAGAAAATTAGTGTCCCAACCCTGTTCGTTCGCAATTGAGTAAAACAAGGAAATAATGATAACATACCGGTTTTCCATATACCAACTATTTTCGTCAATTTTATGTAAATTAAATATTTCCTTATAGAAATCATTTTGACGTCTGCATTGTCGTCAGCTAACAATTCCTAAACTTTAATAAATTGATATAGTGGGACAATTATGTGAACTTTTTGTGGACATTTCTGTTCTCACTGTTATCATGCATAAGATCCATGAACAAATAGACAATTAGGATAGGCCGTAAAGGTTCCAAACTCTTTCACTAGAGTTTGCACAGTGTTATCTAAAACTTTTGTACTCTTGATTAGATCATGCTTCTTTCTCTAGATTAGGTCCTTTGATTGGTTACTTAGGGTTTGTTGGCTGCAAGTATTCTGACTGCTTGCCACCTAAGTTGGAAAAATATCATGTTCTACCGGTTGGTTTTAGTAGATATATCTTTTTGCTTGCTTTGATCTAATCCGCTCCAATATTTAGATCGTCTCCACCCCACTAAAAGAAAATCTCACTATTTTATGATTTTTGTTGACGTTCATGCTTGTTATAAATGGTTTCATCTTATGAAAAATCAATCTAAACTTGCTTATATCCTACTTCGAATATGTTGCCATCACAAAAACACAATTTTATCATGTCTCATGTCTCAAGGTGTTTCTTACATAATGCCAGGGAAATTAAAGAAATAGAGTCTTTGAGAATCCTTTCTCAAAACAGTAATGTCATTCATCATTTTTGTCTGAAAACTTTGCAACAAAATGGTCGAACAATGGGTAAACATATGCATATTGTAGACTTGTATGCAATTTTCTAATTTTAACCTCTTTCCTTGAACAATTTCTGGTTGAGTCACGTCATATTGCTATGTAAACTATCAACCATACTCCATCATCCACTATAGGTAACAGCTTTTCTTATGAGCGCTTGCGCACTTGCATTGCAGTGTTCATAATACAATCTTCCTTCATTATTGGACAATGCCTGTTTTGTGCATCTTCCATAAAATGAACACATGAAGTTAGAACGTCGTGCCTGACTATGTTGCTTACTCTGGTATGGCATAAAGCACAAACAACATAGATATTGGAATGCTATCTCTAAGTGTCTTTGCATTTCTAGAGTGTCTAGTCATGTCATCGATTAGAAACACCAAATGTTTTCATCTCTCAATTCTTTCAAATCCTCTCATGCCGAACCCGTCTTTATCAATCCTTCAATGGATTTATTACTTGAAGATGACACATTTGGCTATATTTATGAACATTCATCTTTGAAGTTCTCTTCTCCTGATCTTGATGTTGTATGTATTTCTAGTGATACTAGTTTGGCAGCTCATGACATGTTTACACCATCTAAGGATTCTCCACCCTTAAAAAATTCCCTCCTCTCCTGTTCATCGTTCCACACGTGCAATCTAACCTTTTATTCGACTTCTTTATTAATTTAGATACTTATTTTACTCTACCATTACTTATTACAATGAGCCTTGCATATATAAAGAAGTTACTTTATATTCTCTTTTGTAACAAGCATTAGCAGATAAATCACAAACTTTAGACAAATTCATACTTGAGAGTTTTGGTTGCTTTGCCCCTTGGACAGTCTGTTGTAGGTCGTAAATAGGAGTATACATGGTACAATAGAGCACTACAAAGCTCGACTAGTAGCAAAGGCTTTACTTAGTTGATTTTGACGAGACTTTTGCTCCTATTTCACATTTGATTGCTATTTTGAAGTCTTCTTGTGGTTATAGCTATTAAGCAATGGTCTCTCTTTGAGATGAATGTTAAGAATGCATTCTTCAAGGGTAATCTCATTGAGGAAGTTTATATGGAACCTTCTCGTGAATACATTATCCTCCTAACAAAGTGGGTCATGCAAACTATCATGGAATGCAATGGCTTGACATATAGTCCTTATAACCAAGCTCTTTTTGAAATTTTGTGACTATATGTTTCTTCTTTTTAATGTGGATGACATGTGTTGATACTTAAATTTTGGCAAAATATTTAGGATTATATTGCATGGAAAATTAGGGACCAATTCAGCCCTAATAAAATATATTTTCACATCACATAAGCATTAATATTATTTGCATCATCTAAATTTTATTTCTGTTTTATTTTCACTTATTTTATTGCATTTTCGATAAATATAATTTTAAACAAAATTACTATTACTAATTAATTAAAATAAAAATTGGCTTTGGGGGTTGGGCCCCTTTTCTCTTTTCTGCGTAGGTCCAGGGCCATCTATTAGCTTTTTATCATCTTTATTTATTTTAATTTTTGATTTTTTAATAATATTTTATTTTATTTTATTTTTTCTTTTACTTTTTCTTTCTTTCTTTTATTTCTTTTCCAACGAAATTCGGTGGCAAACCATGTTGGCTGCTGACTGAGGGCCACGAGGCCCTCGCCAGTCGGCAAAGATGTTCGGACCGCCGGTCCTCAGCGTGCCGACCGAGCCTCTTCCTGGCCAAACCAGCATCCCCTTGCCGTCCACTCACAACAGGTTCGGCCCTACCTCGGCTAGGCCTGCTCTCCTCTGTTCGGCGCCACTGATGGCGCCTGCTCCGCCTCCCGTCCGTCGCTAGTCTACCTTCCTCTCTCTGTCGTAGGTCGTCTTGCACGCGTCTGGTCTTCTGCACACTAAGGACGGGCGGTCCGAACAGCTTTGCCGACTGGCCTCCTCACCTAAAAATACAGGGCGGCTTCATGTTTGCCCCGTTTCAGGCAACACCGAACCAACGCCCACGACCGTCCGGCCAGCACAAGCTCCGGCCCGCGTCACCCCTCTGTTCTGTACCCGTGTTGTACATGTTGATCGTCGTGAGTTCCGGTGCGAGTCCGAGTCCCGTTTTATCTGGAAACGTTGAGAACGGGTGACGCACCGAACCTATTTGATGAAATGCCTAAATGAGATCTGTTCGTTCATTGTGAGTGCTCGTTGCTCGTTAGATGCGCTTTGACAGATCCATGCTGCCATCCTTTCACCTTGTTTCGTCGTTTTTTCTTGCGCATCGTGTTCCGCAAGAGACCGGTTATAAGCCGGTATAGATGAAGGGTGGCAGCGGTGGCCGTTGGTTCCGCGCCGGCGGCATCGGCCGGCAACTGTCGGAGGTCCGGTGAATGCGTGCGTTCGGCCGACCGTGGCAAGGGACGCTCCGGCCGGGGCCTTGTGATTCTAGAATGGTCTTCGGCAAGGGCCATGTTTGAAGAGGATGACCGCGCGGGGAAGAAAAAGGAAAGAACAGTAAAAAATAAAGGAATAAAGACCAATGGAAAAGGACAAAATGGGTCCCCCCCAGCCTCTCTTCGGGCTTGTCTGGCGGGTGCACAGGGGACAAAAAGACAAGACAAGAGAGAGAGAGAGAGAATTAGAGAGATAAAAAGAAAAGAAAATCAAAAGGGAATAAAAGAAAATTAAAAAGGACAAAAAGGAGGCCTCTTCTCTGGCCATCCGGAGGTCCGACCCGGGTCAGTTTATATTGTGTCGTTAATTTTTTTTAAATTAATTTAAAAAATCGAGAAGAATTTTTAGTTTATCGAATCAGCATAGCGAACCAACCAAGACAATAATAGGATCCAATCTTAATGTCTAAAGGTTCAAAAACCTAATATGCCTTGATTGATGTAGAAAAACGATCGAATCATAATAACCTAAGATTCTATCAACTAATAACGTGCAATTAAAGAATATATAATAAAACTAACCTATCATGGAAAGTTGAATATAACTCCACTTACCCGCACGAGGGTAACGTGAGGACCACTATGCAGGTTGGTGATGGAGTTTTCTTGGGGAAACTGGGACAGCGAAGCCGGAACAACACTAGCCAATGGTTGAAGAGTCGTTGAACTGAGGCCACAATAGATTGGTAAGCTCGTCGGCCTGCTAACTTGATAAAAGTTTCGAGCAAAGATCTGCAAGAGATCAAGAGTACAAGGACTTTGACAAGGGGGTTTGCAGTGATGCAGGAGGGACATGCTGAATCGCTGGTGGCATGCCGAAAGGGAACCAATGTTGATAAGAGGATCCCTGGGTATAATAGAAACTATCGCCGGGGTTGCTGGATGTCTTGTGAAACAAGTGGCTGGTGTATAGAAAACCACCATGATCACTGGACCCGTCGAGATTCACCGAACAGGACTGGACAAGGTTGTGGTTTGAACTGGTGCGCTGGATAGCCTGTAGCGGGGAATGTAAACGCAGCAAAAGACTCGCAATGCGGTAAAGGGCTACTATTAGCCGTGGGAGTTCGCTGGAAGAGCCGTGGACGCGTCGATGAAGCAACGGGCCTCCTCACCGGACCTTGTGGGCGTGTGCTTGCTGGATAACCACCAACGTGTAGAGGATCTTGAACATGACTAAGCAATGCGTGTTATCGTACCATATATATATACTGCTGTACAGGAAGTTCTACAATAATTTGGTTTCTCTCAAATTATTTTTTTCCCTCTTTTTAACACTCATTAATGGTCAAAATTCTTTTACCCACACGTTTTAGATGCACAAATTTTAGACTTTCCTAATGACACTGGAGAAATTGTAGAGAAGTAGGAGGTAACATAAGTGAGAACTAAATTAGATAGATCATTTGCCACTTGTAGGAATCCACCTAAGAGATAAGAGTACAATAAAAAAATCCTTCTTATTCTCAAGCCAAAGGCTAAATAAATTATCACTTAAATCAAATTTGCCTTTTCATTCATCATAACATGTTTTATATGGACAAACTTGGAATAACCCTCCAAGCATGAGTAACTGCTTAGACTTTTTGGAAGACAAAAGGACTCATAGGGAAGATAGATTAAATAACATTAACAATTAAATAAAAACTCTAGAAACTTTAAATGACCTTTACTAAACCTTGAAAATAGAAGAAATAAATGTTAATGTTATTGGTTGTAGGTATCCAAGATTTGCTTGTTCCAATGCACCGAATTAATTGCCTTTAAGTGAATGTGCACACCCTTCAAGCTTGCGGCTACCAAAGTATTGGTATGGTTAATGAAGTATCAATAACTATGCAATCGTAACACTTTCGTAGAACCAATGTTGTCTAGGAATGCTTCGACATCATACACTTTTGTTGTGCGTAAACTCATCCTTGAGTTTTCATTGTTTCATCTTCTTGGTAGGGCGAAAGATCTGCAACATTGAACGTCGCTGAAATAGCATATTCATCAGAGAATTCAATCTTATAGGCGTTGTCTTCAATTCTTTGCAACACTTTGAAAGGCCTGTCAGCCCTAGGCTTCATCTGTGCATGATGACCTCGAGGAAATCTCTCCTTTCTAAGATATAGCTAAACCAAATCTCCTTCCTTAAAAGTTATAGGCTTTCTATGCTTATTGGCTCTCTCTTGATACTTAGCATTGTGCTTTATGATCCTTTTACGAATTTGTTCATGAAGCTTCTTTAGATAGTTGGCATGATCCTCAGCATCTTCACTAAAATGTTGAGAGATGGGAAGTGGAGCTAAGTCTAAGGGTGCGAATGATAACCATTTTGACCAGAAATTGATTTTGGAAGAGAAATAGATTTTTCTATTTCTATTTCTAGACGAGTTTTTGAGCAAAAAAATATGTTTGATAACAATACAAAATTTCTATTTCAGAAATAGAAATTCATTTAATAACAGTATAAAATTTCTATTTCTTAAAACAAAACTTTCCTTTTGGAGCAAGTGAGATGTCCATTCTTACAGATTTCATGTGCTTATGAACCCAAATACAAAGTAAGAGTTGTTATATCGAATTTTCTAAATTTTCACACAAAATTCTTTAGCATCCAGCTAGATAAGCAATTGTAGTCAAACAATATACTTATCAATAGTCTCCATATAATAGAAAAAAGAGATCCAGATGCATTACTCTTGAGCATGATAGCCGAAGGTTCTCAAAACTCTAGTAGAATGAAGGTGGGCAACCATGTCAGGTGCTTGAATTTTGGCTTTGAATTTTAAAAAATAAGCACATTGGTATACCTAAAATTCCTATGTATTATAGAAGGTTGAAACTTCTCATGCAAATATTCCAATCCCCTTCATGCTAGTGTATCACGTCGATCGTCGCCATAGTCTATAATATCAGGCAATCGTTTTAGAAAAAAACACAAAGTAGTGTATTGGGCAATTTATAGCAAATTTTACAAAATCGGCGATTTTTACAAAGTGTAATGGAGCTTGTCATATAGGACCACTACAAATAAGGGAAATCCTCAAGTACAACATCGCATTACAAGAATTGAGATAGTAATCATTAAATACAACATCACATTACAAAAACAAAGATTGGAAATCCCTAAATACAAAATAATAGAAATACATTACAAAAGTTGAAAACACGATTTCATGGAATCTCCGGCATATTATGATCCATTGCCATTTTATTGGCAATACTTTTTCTAAGCATGTTCATCTCAGTTTCCTCCTCGGTCGATGTATCGCCTATAATCTCATCTTGTGTAGGTTCAAATGGGTATTTTGGATCTCCATATAAAGAAAAGTTTTTATCTCTCATGTCTTGATCACAGATGTAATTATGGATAACACAACATGCAATTACAATATGTGATTGCTTTCGAATTGCAAATGCAAGCATGCGTCTTAAAATAAAGAAACGATTCTTTGATGCCACAAATGATCTCTCAATGACATTCCTTAGTGAAGAATGTCTATAGTTAAACAACTCCATTGCTGTTCTTGGTCATTTGCTCTATCCCTATAATCATTTAGATGATACCGTTCACATTTAAAAAGAGTTAAGAATCCCAAAGTTGATGCATAACTAGAATCTACAACAAAGTATTTGCCTATAACAAAGTATTCATATATTAGTCGTGATTGTAAATGCAATATAATCTTAAAGAAAATTGATATTTCCAGAACAAGTAAATACCTAGTGGTGGTCGATGAAATTCCAAGCGAGGAGTCTCGAGTGCTACTAATAGCACTCGGCAATCATTGGCAGATTCTTCCTAACCAACATTCACAAAAATAAATTTTATATCAAATGAACATACACATTACATTTTGAGTGGTAATTCTTTTTTTGCCTCTAAATGGGATTTGTTTCGACACAGGTATAGAAGCATGAACATGATTACCATCAATAGCACCCACACAACCCTGTCATTTTATCAAAGACTAGTGTTATATAAGATTAGCAACAGAATGAAACCGATGTTGTAAATGAATGTATGAAAATCCTACCTTGAAGTAAAGTTTATGGTTGGGATCCATAAGAATCTTATTTGGGACAACATCAAAGGAAGGTGGTACGATAATCCCTTTTACAAGTTTGAGAACTGCTTTCAACACTATAGTAAAATATTTGCTGATAATTTGTCCCAAATGTTGAAATCTCTCGCATAAATTTCTATTCGAGTTCTTATGACAAATCATAAATAAGAAGACCCCAATTTGGTCATCTACCTTTATATATTGACTATCTTCCAGCCAGCCTCTTGCCTTCATCAAATCACAAATGTTGAAAAAGACATGTCTCTCCATTCTAAAAGCTTCATATATTCTATCTGAATGTCCTTGAAGAACCTCCATCATCCATTCGGGTCTTGACAATATGCTATCCCTAATAGGTTCTCTTGAGTGCATAGACATATCCACTACAACAATGCACAACCATGCTATTAGTATATCAATATCAAAATCATCAAAGTCTAGTTCAACCGATTCACTTGTTGCTACTTGATCACTATACATGCTACTTTCATCCCCCTCCATATTACATATGCCATCACATAAAAAAAAAAAAAATAAACACAATATATAAGTAAGGAATCTACTAATAATCGACAATAGCCACAAATTTTTCATAATTGCATCATAAAAATAAAAATAAAAACCAAAGTATCTCAAATACATAAGTCATTAAGTGAAATTAAATCAAATATATAAATCCATAGCATACTACTCAACATTTGCTTAAAGAGGTTCAAGAAGTACACGTCTCCTTTCAGGTAGCGATATGATGAAAGCCTCTCTTCAAGTGGCATTAAGGCATGATTTGTTCACAACTTTTTGTAAAGATTCTGCTCCAAATCAGATATGCCATTTAGGATGGCAACCATGGCTCCTATGGAGTGGGGGTCTACAGGTGATGGGGCATCTGAGGTCACAGAGCCACTTGTTGATTAACCAATCCTGAATTTAATCATTTATTGAATGACTTTGTAGATGTCACTAACATCATATGTGTTACTCTTCCTCCTCCTTTTAAAATTTGGAGTCCTATCCTGCTTGTGTTTTTTACAATTTGAGGTAGTAGTCGTATTAAGTGTGAAGACTTCCTCATCAAATTCCTCTAGATCACCCACTGCATGACCACTACCACCATCACCACCGTCACCACCATTGTCATCTCTCTCTAAGGACACTATCACTTCTTCTACATTTCCTGCTGCATACTCCTTAGTAGCATATATATCACCAAACACGATACACAAATCAGGATATTGAGGAAACACATCCTTTTTTAATTTAGCTCTTTGTTATTATCTTGGAATTTATACAATAATGACATATGTCAACAATATAATCAAAACTTGCAATACAATATAAACAAACTGACCCAGGTAAATTGATACCTTGACATGAGGCTCTCACACACTTTGATCCTCTACAACAATTGTATTATTTATATTATTCCATCCAAATCCAGATTGTGACAAAAGTTTCTTGAAACTACTATACTATCTCTTCAATTTGTTGACATTGTTCTTCAATTGAACTATACTAAAGTGGAGTCCCATCCGTTTATTGAATTCGACATGTATGTTATTCCACATTGCTTTGTTGTAGGTAGAGGTGGTGCAATTTTCCTTTTTTACCTCTGTTACCAATAAACTTACAAGCTCATTAGTCAAAAGCTTAGTCCACTTTACCATACAAACCTCTTTTTGGGAAGCCATTTAACCTTAACTAGTTGAGCATCAAATGAGCCATATCCATTGGTGTACCGGTTCAAGTGCATAAATTTTGATGTGAATATTACATCAATATAATGTTATATGACTATCAATAAAGCAAAATGCACAAAGAAAATTAAAAAAGAATCATCCTCATATAAGATTGTACAAGTAACCATATATTGCAAGCAAAAGAAACATTCCCACCAACCAATGCCCTAGCTATTTGCTCATAATAACCAACAGTGAACATTCCCACTAAAAATTAATTCCTTCACCTATATCATCGGCATTCTAAAGGCTACTTCTTTTGTTACATGAGTGAACAATATTATACATTTCGGTTTGGATCCTTGTAAGGCTACCTAGGTTGTTAGCTTATTGGAATTAGCCTAGGAATGGTGGATGCTCTGTACAACCAAATCTTTGGGTTTTTGGGAGCGACACTATATAGGAAGATATTAAACCTACTTCTCTCTTTTTAGGTCAATATCATATGCACATTGAGAGAATCTTTTAGTTTAGGTAGCTCCTACTTGAATCAAATTTTTGGCTTCTAAAATACTTTGATGGCATTATGACTGTTATAATACTAAAATGGCTGCATAAAAACATATCTTAGATTCTAGGTGGCATATTGCAACCTGCAACCACCATTTTTGGCTTGTTGAACATATATGGCTATAACCATATATCGCTTACACAATGTAAGATAAGAGTCCTTACAAACTTTATATCTCCTTACAAGATTTGTCCTCACTTGATGAAAGTCAAAAATTTGTGGTAGATTCATAAATGTTACGTATTCCCAGTAATAAATATTGAATAATTTGGTTTAACAAATTTTTCAATGAACTTTGTAGAAGTACACCAATAGATGCACTTGCCTTTTCATTTTGGGAACAACATGGTTTTTTAATCAAAACAAAGAGACAAAGCAATGACATTGGCCACATCCATCAAACTTGATAAGCTGTGAATTCATGTGGAGGGTTTAAGCTCTATCCTGATGAATGAGAATGAAAAAAAGTTAAAGAAATTATTTAAGCAGGTGAGATAAAGAAAATGTGAGTACCTAAAAAGAAAAGAATTATTTAAGATGGTCCACCTTTGGCTACATAAGGTTCACAAAAAAGTTCAATGGAGAGGACCTGTGCCTAAAGAAAGGAATAAAGAAAGCTCTTGAAGGTAGGTTTTAAGAATATAAAAAGACGAAAACAAGGATGTGTCTCAAAACTAAGCTTGGCCCCTCCCAACAGCGTTCGATAGGACAAAACATAATCATGCTACTAAAGCAATTATGTATTAAAACCGAGCATAAATATAGCATGCTCTATCTAGAGCCTAATCATATCGCAATTTTCTTTACAACAAAAAAATACCATTCTATATCTGAAAAGCTAATCCCAAACTCCAAAAGGATGTCATGCTCTAGGCATTTTATTCTAGAACTTGGAGAGGCCATATGCAAAATCTACTTGGTTATGCTTGTTCAGTTTACTGTGTATACAAAATGATCAAGGTATGGTTATACTTTGAAAAAATATGTTGTAGTATGTGAAAGATATATTATTGGAAGGGGATGCTAGTAGAACTTAAAATAGAGAAAAATAAACTAGAATATAGACACAATTTCTACTACTATCGTAGAAAATTTACAAAGTGTGATTTGGTTTGGATCCATGAACTGCCAATAATAACCTGATAGAGCCAAAGTTCAATGGGGACGATAATTCCTTAGAAAACAATTTAAACATGTGTTTGTTACAGGAACCTTTTTATGGGTTGTCTACATTCATAAATTTCTCTATGTTTGGATATAGAGAGTCCAGGTCTGTCACAAATTCAAAGGTGCTGATTTCTCTATGTTCTGCAGGTTTTACTAGAAAAAATTCAAGCTCTTTCACCTTGAGCTTTGATTGTCAATTCAATTCAAACAATTTATCTAAAAGGAGTGGCTAGAAGTGCTGGAGGTCTCTCACAAGTAAGTGATCTCGTGTTGCCAAAAGTTCTTTTGCCTAAAGTGTTTTCACTTCTAAGCAGAACAAATCCCCTCAAAATGCTAATTTCACAACGTCGCAAACCGATTCACAAGCTCAATAGCAATTTAACAAGCAAAGAACACACTTCAATCATCCGCACGCGGAGCATCCAACATTTCCACAGAACATCTATGACCCCAAAACACCAAGGAGCTAGAAATGAACCGAGCCGTGGCGAAAAGAGGGAAAGAGAGGGAGCGTAAGAGACCTATAATCGGAGGCCGCAGCACAGAAGTTGCTGGAGGTGAGGAGGGCCTTGGCAGCGTCGACGTGCCTCGGTCGTCGTCGAGGGTGTTGCCGTACTTGCTCTCGAGGGGGACGTCGTCGGTAGATTTGAGGGAGGCATCTGATGTAGATCTGAGGGAGGCGTCTGGCATAGATTCGAGAGAGGCATTGAGGGAGACATCGTCAAAGTCGACGACGGCGTTGAGCTAAGCGAGGCGTAGATCAGGAGAAGAGGCGGAGGCGTTGATGGAGGAGAAGAGGGATAGGGAGACGTCCAATAGAGGAGATGAGGGAGAGTCGACGCATCAGTGAAGGAAAGGAGGGAGAGGCAGAGTATCCAGTGGAGGAGATGACATCGAGGAGATGAGGAGAGGGAGACGCCGTAGAGGAGATGAGGGAGAGTCACCAAAATTGTATGAGAAATTATTTATGATTTATATTCCAAACCTATTTCTGAAACAAAAATCTATTTCAGAAATAGAAAAATGAAATAATTTTATTAAATGGATTTATATTCCGGAAACAAATCTGGAATAGAAAATTTGTTTCTAGATCAGAAATTGTAGTTTGTCATGCACGCCCTAAGGGACTAATAGGATTTTTCCCATACATAACCTCAATACGAATTTTTCTAGTTGTTTGGTTTGAAGACCGATTATAAGCAAATTTAGCTTGAGCCAAAGTGATGTCCCATTGATGCAAGCCAATTCTAATTGAGCTCCTTAAAAGATTTCCCTAACTCCGATTAATGACCTTAGTTTGCCCATTTGTATGGGAATGATGAGAAGAGCTAAATTGAAGCATTGCACCTAGCATCTTTCAAAGCATGCGCCAAAAATGACTGATAATCTTTGAATCTCAAATGGATGTCATTGCTTTTGGAATACCATGAAGTTTTACGATCTCCTAGAAGTAAAGATTCGCCACATGAGTAGCATCCAAAGTCTCGTTACATGGTACAAAATGCGCCATTTTGAAGAATCGATCAACAACGCCATAATTTGAGTCTTTACCCCCTTTGTGTCTGAGGTAAACCAATCATAAAATCTAGGCTCACATCTTCCCAAGGGGTAGTTAGGACCGGTAATGGAGTATACAAGCAAGTGTTTTGAGTATAGCTTTTGGCAATGTGACAAGTTTGACACCGCTTCACATGTCTCATAACATCTTTCTCCATGAGAGACTGATAAAAATTTTCTTTTATAAGAGAGTCTTTCTTTTCCAAAATATCCGACTAATCCTCCACCATGGGCTTCATTGATAATGGCTTCCCTTAGAGAACTTCCCACTATGCACAAATAATTATTTTTGAAAAATAACCCATCTTGCAACAAGAATTGCTAACTTGGACTCCTTCATAAAACTTCTTGATCATGTCAAAGCTTAGCACCGTCACTTGCATTGTGGATAGCAAGGAATGCATATAGTTTAATGCATCTGCCACTCAATTAAGAGTTCCAGTTTTATGCTTGATAAGAAAAGTGAAAGCTTGAAAAAACTCTATCCATTTGGCATGCCAATTGTTGAACTTATGTTGAGTATTTACATACTTCAAGACTTCATGATCCAAATAGAAAACAAACTCCTTAAACAAAACTCTAACAATAGCATAAAATTCTTTATTATAAGTAGAGTAATTATTGCGAGAATTATTTAACTTCTCACTAAAGAATGCAATAGGCTTTCCTTCTAAACTAAGAATCACACAACTTCCCACATTAGAAGCATCACAATCAACTTCAAAAACTTTATTAAAATCTGAAAATGTAAGAATAGGAGCCTCGTTTACCTTCCTTTTAAGGAGTTCGAAGCTTTGTTGTACCTCTTTAGTCCATTTGAAACTTCCTCCTTTCAAGCATTCGGTGATAGGAGAAATAATGGTACTGAAATGCTTAATAAAACACCAATAAAATGATGTCAAATCATGGAAACTATGGATATCACAAATAGATGTTGGAATGGGCAACTTATGATCGCCTCCACCTTCCTATAATCCATCTTAATGTCTTCCTTATAAACAACATAGCTCAGGAAGACAAGGCTATCGGTAAAGAAGTGACATTTCTTTAAGTTGGCATATATCTTTTGCTCCCGAAGAACCCTGAAAATTTGGAAAATATGCTCTAAGTGTTGCTCATTAATAGAACTATAAACAAGAATGTCATCAAAATAAACAATAACAAATGCCAATAAATGATTTAAAGATATGATTCATAAGGCGCATAAATGTACTAGGAGCATTAGAGAGGCCGAAAGGCATGACCATCCATTCATAGAGGCCATCTCTTGTTTTGAAGCGGTTTTCCATCCATCTCTAACTTTTATTCGAATTTAATGATATCTACTTAGAAGATCAATATTAGAAAATATAGTAGGGCTACGGACTTGGTCAAGAAGATCATCGAATTGAGGAATAGAAAACGGTATTTAATGGTAATTTTGTTCACCACTCAACTATCAATGCACCTACACAACAACCCATCTTTCTTTGGCAAAAGAAGAGCAGGGACATCACATGAACTCATGCTTTCTCTCACCATTTCTTTAGCCATGACTTCATCCACTTGTCATTGAAGCTCTTCATGCTCTTTAGGGCTCATTCGGGAGGCTACCTTATTTGGAATGGCGACTCTGAAACAAAATCAAGACAATGCTGAATGTCTCTTGTGGGTAGAAGACAGGGTGGAATCTCTTCCAAAACAACATCATTAAATTCTTGAATCAAAGGTTTTACTTGAGAAGGGACTTCATAATGTTCTTCATTTTCTTCTAACGCCACAAGAGCATATGCCTCTAAGGATTCTTCCAAAGCTCTATTAACTTAGAGTTATAGAATGAATTATTTCCCTCCCCATTAGATAGTTTAGGAGTGCTCTCCATTTTAGGACCCAAGGTGATTTTGACTCAATCTTTCTTAAAAGTGTAAGTATTCTTGAACCCGTCATGCTTAGTTTTTCTATCAAATTGCCATGGCTCCCAAGAAGCAAATGGCAAGCATCCATGGGAACAACGTGGCACCATACTTCATCAGTATATATTTTTTCAGTGGAGAATTGAACAAAACATTGCTTATCAGCCCTTATTTTGTTCCCTTTACGAAGCCAAGAGAGCTTGTAAGGTTGTGGCAATTTCTTCATCTTGAGGTGCAACTTGTCCACCATTGTTGTAGCCACTATATTCTTGTAGCTTCCTCGATCAACGATAATATTACACACATTTAATGAGAAGTGCACTAGTATGAACAATATTATTGCGAAGCCACATGCCATCCTCACTAGGAGTAACATTCAAGACCCAGCGAAGAATTATAGACTCTCCTTGATCTTCATAGATAACTTCATCTTTCTCCTCAGATGTTTCGTCAATACTAAGGGAATCTTCACGTTACTCTTCCTCAAGCTCTTATTCTACTAGAGAGATGATCTTGCATTTTGGACATTCGGATGCAACTTATCCAAACCCTTGACATTTGAAACATCGGATAGAGTTAGGACACTTGGAACTTGATGCTCCATCATTTTTAGAAGTCAACTTTCAAGCGGTCACCCTAATCTTCAAAGTGGATGCCCTTTCACCCTTAGAAAAGTCTTCTTTATTTTGATATCGAGACATACGACCACGAGCCTTTTTAAGTTGCCGTTCCACCCTAAGTGGAAGTTGACAAACATCATTGTAAGTCTAATAAGGTTGAATTTGGATAACATTATCGATTTTAGATTGAAGTCCACCAAGGTAACGGGCAATAGTTTGCTCCTCTCCTTCAGAAACATCGCAAAGCATCATGGGGTGATCAAATTCCGCGGTATATTCTTCCATGGACAGCTCATTTTGTTTGAAATCGTGGAATTAAAGGAAAGTATCTCGATGGTAGTTCAATGGTAAAAACTTCTTCAATTCTTTTCTCATCTTCTCCCATATTACAATGCGGTTTCTTTCCTTCACAAGCTCTTTGTTTCTTAAAGTGCTTCCACCAAATAGAAGCATGCCTTTTGAGTTTGATAGAAACTAGCTTCACCTTTCAATCATCCGAGATGTCTTTATAGTCAAAGACTCTTTCTACATCATGCAGCCAATCCATAAATTCTTCCCGTTGCATCTTTCCCTCGAATTCTGGAACATCAACCTTTACATAAGAATCTTGCTCAATTCCATGGAACCTTCAATATTGATGTCGAGAAAGCTCTTCCTCACTTGAAGCATGACTTCGAGTATCAGCAAAGTGGTTGACATCCTCTTCATCAAAGGGAACATCTTCTGAATCATGATGCGAATCATCACGTTTCAAAAGTTCAAAGCATTGCAAACGCTCCTATAATTGTTGCACTTGTCTCCTTAAATCATCCACCTTCACATCTCGTAGGTCTCTTTCTCGAGCTGTAGAAGACTTAACATTTGGTCCACATCGATGACAACTAGCCATTGAACCAAAGTTCTTATACCAATTTGACGCCAGAGAGATTGTAGAGAAGTAAGAGGTAACACAAGTGAGAATTAAATTGGATAGATCGCTCATCACTCATAAGAATTCACCTAAGAGATAAGAGCACAACAAGGAATCCTTCTTATTCTCAAGCCAAAGGCTAAATGAATTATCACTCAAATCAAGTTTGCCTTCTTATTCATCATGGCATGTTTTATGTAGACAAACTTGGAACAATCCTCTAAGCATGAGTAATTGCTAAGACTCTTTGGGAAGACAAAAGGACTCATAGGGAATATAAAGTAAATAACATTGACAATTAAATAAGGATTCTAGAAACTTTAAACGATATTTACTAAACCTTGAAAATATAAGAAATAAATGTTATTGGGTGCAAGTATCCAAGACTTGCTTGTCCCAATGTGTTGAATTAATGGCCTTCGAGTGAATGTGGACACCCTTCAAATGCATGGCTAACAAAGTATCAGTATGGTTATTAAAGTATCAGTAACTATATGATCAATAACACTTTCATAGAATGGATGTCGTCTAGAAATGCTCGGCATCACTTAGTCATTTTCACCTTAGGTGTGAAGGGAAAAATGTTAGACTCTAAATTATAACGCGTGTTGTGATTTTTTGTTTTTGAGTTCAAATCACAACTTCAATGTCTAATAAAATAGAAACAATAAGGAGTGTCAAAATGAAATGAAGATCCACTTTTTAACTCATATTTATTGCGTTAGGTTGCGTATGTATTAGTTAAAATTTAATGAATAGGTTATTATGGGTTTAGAGCAGCAAAGCCCAACTAGACATGAGTTTTAATGGATTTAGGTAATTTCCACTTGCTACCAATGTTAATCAAATAGAAAACCCTATAAATTCTACAATCGGTCCTTTAGCCTCAACCTAATCATATTAATGAATTAAAGAACTTCCCGACTCATGGGAAAATTTCGCTCTCGCTTTGTCGAGTTTCTCTCTACCATTCTGGTAGTTTTTTACACCCAATTTCTCCCTTCCATCTTCACTAACCCTACCTTTGATTGCAAATTGGCCTTTCCCTTTTCTCTTCTTCCGTCTGCTAGTGTTCGGCTCCAACTTTTGGTCTCTCGCGAATTGTCCTGGTTAGCTCTGATAAACCCCGGTTGTTCTTTCTCTTTTTGTTAATTATGGGCACGATGGTCCTCGAGAGGTATCTCGGCATATTGGCTTCTTTTTGTGCAAGAATGATATGAATTGGGCATTTTGCAATATCTTAGTGTTTCCTCATGTGGGTTTCACGGCCGATTCTTCCTAGATGATTCTGCATGCATCAGATTCCTCAGTATATGAAAGGAATATGCGGAAAGCTATAAGTAGAAAGTTAGGGGGTGTATGATAACCAAAATTTTTGTTCTAGAAATAATATTTCTATTCCAGACCTATTTCTGGAATAGAAACCTGTTTAATAAACCTACTCAGTTTTTCTATTTCGTAATAGATTTCTATTTTATAAATTGATTTGGAAGAGAAATCGAAATAATTTCTCCTACTAAACCCTAATTTCGGTGAGTCCTCCCTCATCTCCTTTACGTCTCGCTCCTCCTCCTCCTCCTCCTCCTCTACCTCTCCTCATTTTATTAAAAATAAAAATAAATAAATTATTTTTATTTATCATTTTATTTTTAGTTTATTAAAAATGAATTTATTAAATTTATTAAAAATAAATTATTTATGATAAATAAAAATAAATTATTTTATTAAAAATAAATTTAATACATTTATTTTTTATTTTTATTCATTTTAAAATAAATTTATTCGTAAAATAAAATAAAATAGAATAAATAAAATAAATTTATTTTTAGGATATTTTTATTTTAAAATAAAATGATATTTTTTATGATTTATTTTATTTTATTCTTTATTTTTTTTGTTACTAAATCATTTTTATTTTTTTTATATTAAAGGTCTTCGGTCGTCATCATGCCGTCCTAAATGAAGAAATTGTGTCGTTATCAAACGAATTTCTATTTTTAGAGTAAAAATTTTATGTCGTTATCAAACGGTTATTTTTGCTTAGAAACTCTTCTAGAAATAGAAATAGAAAAATCTATTTCTTTAAACTATTTTTGAAACAGAATGATTGTCACGTGCACCCTTACTGGTTACCTTTTCTATCCTCATTGAAGTTTTTTTTGCTGCTGATGACTTATCGGATTTAGGGAATTCAATTCTTGTTTGCATTTCTTGTGGGTAGCAAGTCTATATTTTATTACCTTTATTATCATCATGAATGGCGTTCGACAACAATGCCGATTCTGGGCGTCTTGCAGCTCTTTGCTCTAGATTGGGCCGCCTCACCACTGAGCAAATTATTGACGACTGGGATGATGTGCCTTCGCCTGAAACATTGGAGGAATGTAGATTAACTATTATTGGAAAAATCATCTCCAATCCATCCATTAACATTCCAACCTTCAAAAGCACACTAAAAAAAGCATGGCGGACAAATATGGTCAATATTTCACAGTGTGAGGCAGGTTTATATGTTGCCGAATTTCAATCTCAAGTCGATAGGCAACGAATTCTAGAAGGGGGCCCTTGGCTCTTCTCGGGTCACTTAGTTATATTTAAACCATGGCAGCCGAACACACCCTTACATTGTTATGACTTTTCTATATGTGCCTTTTAGGTACAAGTGATCAGGCTGCCGCTGGAATGGTATTCCGAACGTATGCTTATAAGGGCAGTATAACACATGGGTCGTATACTGGAAGTAAAAGTCGACTTGCTGGATGCTATGAAGCACGGACACGTTGTTCGTGCTTCACGTGTCCATGCTTCCGTGTCGTGTCCGACACGTGTCGGAGCATGTCGGACACGTCAACACGCTCGGACATGGTCGGACACGCGTTGACCGCGTGTCCGACTTTTCGACACGCGTTGACCGCGTGTCCGACTTTTCGACACGCGGTCAACATTTCTCGACACCCGTGTTCGGAAGCCTGATGGAGGGTGGAGGCCAGGGAGGGCGAGGGAGAAGAGGCCGCAAGAGATGGCGAGAGACGGCTAGAGAAAGAGCCGAACAGAGAGAAAGTAAACTCCCGCCGGCGAGACGAAGCCATGCAACGGACCACTACGACGGTGAGAGAGAGCAGCCGCCACTGTTGCGATGGATCGGCAAGGAGGAGGAGGAGGAGAAGGATCAAGAGGACGGGGGTCGTGTGGAGAGGAAGGTGGTCGTGCGGCGAGGAGGAGGAGGAGAAAGATCAAGAGGAAGAGGAGAGGAAGTGGGTCGTGCGGCGTGCGACGAGCGGCAAGAAGGAGGAGGAAAAGTTTGCTAGGGTTTTTATGAGGGAATAAAAAGTAATTAAAAAAAAGGGGGACGATGGAGGGAAATGGACAAAGGAAGTGGCGTGGCTTTTGAGTTTTGGGGGAGGGGAAGTGACAGGTTGACAACCTGTCTGTCATTGGTGGGGGAGGGAAAAAATGTAAAATAAATTTGGG
The DNA here is from genome assembly GCA_017140475.1 of Eucalyptus fibrosa. NCBI lineage: Eukaryota > Viridiplantae > Streptophyta > Magnoliopsida > Myrtales > Myrtaceae > Eucalyptus > Eucalyptus fibrosa. The sequence continues at coordinate 21,405,812 of CM029509.1, read as the reverse complement.
GTGGAGGGAAATGGACGGAGGAAAAAGGGGTGGATTTTGGGGATTTGTTTTTTTTAATGGGAAAATCAAATAAATGAGATTAACAAATAATTTCGAAAAATAAAAGTATTGAACTTTGAATAATGATAAATTTTGATTATTATAGAAAATTATGGATTTATTTAAATAAATTGATTCTAATTTTTTATTAATTATTAGTTTCATCAATAATTTTTGTTAAAGGTAAAAACATGTTTCGCATTAACTATAAATATATTTTTTGAATTTTTAATGAATTGATTTATTAATATTATTAGTGTATTTATTATAGGCTCTTTTTTAATTAATTATTTACTTATGAATTTGAATCAAATTAATTAAAAATAAAAATATTTATTTAATATACAATATGTCGCAACATGTCGGAATTCTCTATTTTTTAGAAATGACGTGTCGACGTGTCGTGTCGTGTCCCATGTCGGTGCTACATAGGCTGGATGGTGGTTTGTCTAGAGCAGGTCGTGTCAGAATTGAAGTGAACTTACATGAGCCTCTTAAAACAGGTAAATTGATAAGGATTGATGGTAAACCTCTTTGGCTGGATTTCCGATACGAACGATTACCGCACTTCTGCTACTCTTGTGGCAAGCTTGGCCACTATGCGATGTATTGTCAGGACATTCCCTACAATGAAGCCAAACATGAGGGTCGAGAGAAGATGGCCTATGGCCAATGGCTCCGGGTGGAGGTTAAAGAAAACAGCCCCTACTAACACATTTTTTATGCCTCCCCCCCCAAAACAGTTTTGACCATACAGAAGAAAGCGTACCTGAGACTCCACCATCTCAGATTGCTACCATTCCTTTACTACCCCCACCACAAGTGATTCCAGCAGTCAATACAGCAAACCCAGCAAACCGATCCAGGGAACCAGCAAACACATATCGCCAGAACATCCATCAGCACTTGCCCCTGGAACAGCAACCTCTGACTAACACCTCCATCAACACTTGGCCAGGCACAAACCCCTTATCCATACAGCACTAATACCTGCAAATACAAAGCTGAAAGCAATTCAGACAGCACCTATGGATATCCACCGCCCAAAGAAAATGAAAACCACCAGATTAACACCTGCACTCAATTCAGCCAAGAAACAACGAAGATATAACCCGTATGAAGCAAAAAGCTTGACCATTATCGAAGCTGATGACACCAACTTAATGGAAACTCCTATTGTTACATCTGATGAAGCCGGAATTTGGGCTTTGGTGGCTGGCCCCAAACAGCCACCCCCAAACAAATGAAGCTGCTGTGCTGGAACTGTCAGGGGTTGGGCAATCCCCTGACAGTTCAAGAGCTAAAAGCCATGACGGCCAAAGAAAAGCTCGATGTGGTATTCTTAATGGAAACGAAACAACCTAAAGTAAGGCTCCGTCATATTCAGCATGACTTAAAGTTTTATCACTCTTATATTCTGAATCCAATTGGTTTTGCTGGTGGACTAGCTCTATTTTGGAATGATCTACTTTACTTAGACGTACTTCGCTCCACCCCACACATGCTTCATACTAGTTGTAGAGAGGGGAAGGGAGGCAGACTAATTAGTATCACTTGTATTCATGCACAAACTAATTACTAGCAGCGTCTTCTTCTAGACCTTCGTCATATACATGCTACTAATGAACTACCTTGGCTATGTGCTGGAGATTTTAACGAGATTCTTTATCCATGGGAAAAGATGGGGAAAAGGCCTGCTAATCAGTCTCGGATGATGTCTTTCCGAGTTGTCCTTGATGACTGTGCTTTTACTAAGTTAGAGAGTCATGGATGTAAGTATACTTGGATGAATAACAGGCAAGGGGAGGAGCTTGTTAAGGAAAAGTTGGATCGAGTGGTTTGCACTATGGAATGGAGATTCTTGTTTCCGAGGGCAGAGGTGTATGCTTTTCCCGCAATTGGGTCTGACCATAGCCCTATATTAATTCAGACTTCAACATGCCAACCTCGAACCAGATAACCTTTTATGTTTGAGAGCTATTGGAATGAAAATCAGGAATGTCATGAAGTTATTTCTCGAGCTTGGAACAACACTAATTAATCAGATCATAGTTTTCTCTCAAAAGTGAGAAGGATTACAGCAGCTCTGAAGGTATGGAGTCGGGCAAAATTCTCTAATGGGCACCAAAATGTGCTTCTCTTACAAGACCAATTACAGCATCTGGTGAATCAGCCTTATTTCCAGCATGATATGGCAGAGGCATCAAAATTAAAAGAGGAAATACGTCGAAGTTGGAGACAAGAAGAGCATTATTGGGCCTTACAATCCAAAATTCTATGGCTGAAGTGCGGTGACAAAAACACTTGTTTTTCCATGCGTCTACAATCCAACGAAGGCAGCGTAATAGAATTACTACGTTGCTAAATGATGATAACCAGTGGATCTGGGATATACCTACTCTTCAATTGATGACTACCAATTTCTTCTCATACTTATATACAACTGCTGGTGGTAGACACTATGAACCCTTATTGGACAACTGTAACCAAGTGGTAACCCGTGACATGAATGACCAGCTAATTGCCGCACTTACGATGGAAGAGGTTAGGCAAGCAACTTTTCAGATGGGAACTTCAAAAGCCCCTGGCCTTGATGGATTGAATGGTTTCTTTTATCATCAACATTGGGAAGTTGTTAAAGACGATACCTTCCTTCTAGTGAACAATTTTCTAATGTCAGGGGTAATGCCTATGGGTCTAAATCAGACTACTATAACGCTGATCCCTAAGACAACCCAACCCGAGAAGCTCGAGCAGTACCATCCCATCAGTCTTTGCAACTTTGCTTACAAAATCATTTCAAAGGTACTTGCCAACCGTCTCAAACCTTGGTTGAATATCCTGATTTCAAATGAACAATCAGCTTTTGTGAATGGTAGACAAATTCAGGATAACATTCTCATTGTGCAAGAAGTTCTCCATCATTTTAGGTCAAGAAAGAGGACTTGTAGATTTAATGCAATCCTAAAGACTAACATGACAAAGGCATACGATAGAGTTGAGTGGGATTTCCTTAATTATTATCTCCATAAACTAGGTTTTCATCCAAGATGGGTTAACTGGATTATGCAGTGTATAACCACGGTCACGTTCAGTGTGAAGTTTAACGGGGAGCACTTGCCTTATTTTCACCCATCCCATGGTCTACGCCAAGGTGATCCCTTATCGCCATACCTTTTTATCATGTTGGCCAATGTTTTATCAACTCTTATTACTCAAGCTATTAGTATAGGACACATTCGAGGTATTCGGTTAAATAGATGGTGTCCTAACTTATCCCATCTCTTTTTCGCGGATGATGCAATCTTTTTCCTATCCGGTACCATTCAAGAGAGTCATAACCTAGCAAATATTTTGAATCTTTATTGTTTGGCTATTGGACAGCTTGTTAACCGGAATAAATCAGGTATGATTTTCAGTAAAAATTGCCCCCTAGCTCTTCAACAGAATATGGCTCGGGAACTTAGGATGCCTATCCTACCAGGCTATGGAAAATACTTAGGCATACCTTCTGACTAGGGCGTTCTAAAAGGGAGATGTGTTCCTGGATACTTGCAAGAGTTAATGCTAAATTAGAGGGATGGAAAGAGAAATTTATCTTTAAAGGAGGTAAGGAGATTCTCATCAAATCTGTTGTTCAGTCCATTCCTCATTACGCCATGTCTATATTCAAGTTGCCTCTTTCTATTTGCAAAACTATTGAATCAAGAATTGCTAGATTTTGGTGGAGAAATGATCAGAATAGAGTCGGTATCCACTGGTTAAAATGGGAGATTCTGAAAAACAGGAAAGAAAATGGAGGAATGGGTTTTCGTGACCTAATTACATTTAATAGAGCCATGCTCGGAAAACAGGCTTGGCATTTGTTACAGCAGCCTCAAGCTTTATGGAGTCGGTTATTTAAAGGCTTATATTTTCACTCGACGGATTTCATGTGTGCTGCTAGGGGATCTCGGCCATCATGGGGATGGCAAAGCATGCTTATGGGACGGGATGTTATTCTACCATATGTTCGTTGGTCAGTGGGAAATGGCAATAACATTAGAATCCGAGGAGATAGGTGGTTACCAATGGGTGTTCTACATGGTCCAATTCAACAGATTAATACATATTGTTCAAGACCCGATTATTCCCCCCCCCAAAGTCAAAAAAAGACATTGCATATGTTAAAAAATTTCAGTGATTTGTGATAGCTTTATCCTATATAAAATACACAAAAGTAAAGTTCAGCAAAGGCCATTCAAAGTAAATTATTAAAATTTAGAAAAATAAAATAAAATGGTGCTTTTAAAAAGTGGGGATGCGTATCCGATGTCAGTGCAAAACATGAGCATGACAACTAAAATATTTCTCAAATTAATTAAATTTCGTAATAACAGATCAAAAAAAGGAAACATCCAATCGCCAATATGTTTAATCAAAACTCTAGATCCAACGCAAGAGTGTATAAGTCAACAACATAATCGAATAACTGCCCTGCATATCCATAGCCCTAGATATTCTCGATCTGCAATTGAAAGGAAAGAAACGATATATGGAAAGATTATGATTTCATTTATTTTGCGAAAAATAAATGATTTAGCATAATGCTGTGTGATTGTTTGAATGTACAGAGGGGTTCCAAATAAAATTAATATTTTTTTCTCAGAGTAGCAAGAGTAAAATTTTTAGGTTTTTTCCTTAAATTTCATCGCTAAAAGCTTGAGTTTTCTAGGGAAAGGTTGAATGCATTCGGTCTTTACCAATTCATGCATTTTGTCACTCATTTATGGACTGCATTGGACCTTTTGGCGATGAAATTCAATGAGAGAGAGAGAGAGAGAGAGAGACGGACGGTGCTAGTGTCAACGGCGGATGCCAGAGGGCATGCTGTCGTGATTGAAAGAGGCGATATGAGATTTATTGCTCCCACATATCTTCTTTTTTTTTTCTTTTTACCCTTTCCATCTCGTTCCCTATGTATCACCGACACAGACACACGACACGACACGACACGATACGACACGCCGACGCGTCATTTCTTTAAAATAGAGAATTTTGACACGGTATATATTAAATATATTTTTATATATAAATACATACATCAATAATAATAAAAATAGCCTAGAATTAATTTACACAAAAAATATTAAATAATATCGTTCATTATTTTAATTTGTTACAATAATACATAAAACTTAGATGAAAAAACCATTATTTAAAGAAAATTGCTGAAATGATATTTTTAAATTTATTTATTTATCATATATAGCATTTTTTATTACTTCTTTCATAGTAAAAGACTTTTAAAAAAACTAAAACAATTTTAAAAAAGCAAAACTGAAAAAAAAAAAAAATTGACCCATGTGTGTATATTTATAGCAATTTTATTACTTCTTGTATTACTTCTTTTGTGTATATTTATATTTTGACCCCTCAAATATTAGAAATTTTTAAAATTGACCCCGTGTGTGTCGGAATCACGTGTCGGAATTCTGGACTCGCATATCGAAGCGTGTCGGAAAGAGTTGACCATGTGTATAATTCAACAACATAATCGATGATAACTGTCGGAACGTGTCGGACCGTAGTCTAGATATTCTCGATCTGCAATTGAAAGTGGAAGAAACATATATGGTTCCGCATTGTTATAGCTCGTTCCGCATTGTTACTTCATGTGAATAAGGGTGGTTACGAAATTTATTATTGAATATATCAATAGTTGAGTTATGACGTACCAACAAAAATTTGTTTAATACCCTAAATAATCCTCAACTTTAGTTCTAGTCCGAATTCTATCATAATTCTTTTTTATCCCATAAAACCCCACAAATATAGGTTTAGTCTCAATTCTTCCCTAAATATACTTTTTTTGTCTCATAAAAAATAAACAACATTTACTTGAGTCTTAAAATTGCACCACCTAACCCTCCATCTAAAATTTCTTGTTGACAATAGAAATTAAACTAGCAAGCGCAAAACCTCCAACTATAGGTTTAGTCTTAATTCTTCCCTAAACATTTTTTTGTCTAATAAAAACAATCAACATTTACTTGAGTCTTGAAACTACACCATCTAGCTCTCCATCTAAAATTTCTTGTTGACAATTGAGAGATGGAAAGCTATCAAATGCAAGCTCTTCGAGCATCCCAAGATGAGTGTTCTAAGATTCAAGACTCCCAACCATAAGAGATTGAAGTTGAGCGCAAAATCAAAGAACCATGCGCAAGATGGAAGGAAGTCTCTCTTAAGAATAAGAGCAATTGAAGAATTCAAACCCAAGTTGCTTTACCCAAATTTCAAATCCAATAACATTGTTTAGGACATGAAAATTGATCTCCACAAGACATCTTCTTGGATATAAAATTGGTTGAAAAAACTAGAGCAATGACATGGAAATGCCATGTAAAATCACTAAGGGCGATTTTGGTTGGAGGGTTAATAGGAGTAGATATGGGATATGAGTAAATGGGAATTTTTTTATGAGATAAAAAAAATTCTAGGGTAAAATTGAGACTAGGTCTAAATGGGTTTTTTTAAGGGTATTAGGCCCCATATATGCCGTTTTTCTGTGTCTCATTCCATATTGTTAATCTAGATTAGATCATAGTAGTTCAAGCCGAAAATGGTTTGACCTAAGTAGATTCACTTAAGTCATTTTGATCTATTTCCATGTAATGCAAATCTAGTGACCCACACTAGACCTAGCCATTAGGTTAATGAATTACTAAGTGCAAGGCTTAGCACGGACTCTCCCAAGCCCTACCAATCCCAACTCGGTACTCAATTCAATTACAATAATTATCTTGTCTATTGGAATCACCACTAATTGGTTTTAGGTCAATTAGACACCCAAGTAAAATGTGGGAGTACATTTTAATGTGGGAGTAGGGGTGAGCATGGTCCGGGTTGGTTCGGGCCACCCCTTAACTCTAAAACCAACCCGTACAGTATCGGTTCTCAATTTTTAGGACCGAGGACCGATCCTATTGAGCCTGGGACCAAGGACCGGACCGACCCAATGGGTTCGGTCCAGTTCTAGGGTCAACCCGGGACCGGTCGATAATTTTTTTCGTCTTATTTTTTATACTCCCTAAAAAAGCAAACCTACAAATTCAAATTACACATCCATCGACAATGCGGCATTATGCAACTAAACTATATATACCAATACATATTTAGCAAATTTAAGATGACACAATAATAGAAATTTCGTATCTGCTAACCGCTCATCGAGATATGGGACAAGATGGAAAGTTTTTGTAATCATAACACCATATACAAAAGCGTTTTCCTGCATTTGATCATGTAGAATCCACTCAACCAAAAAATGAGCTCCACACCACTTGACTAGCATTTGATTATGTAAAATCTACTCAATCAAAAAATGAGCTTCACACTACTTGACTAACAAATCACCATAGCAATTGCAGTACTACTCTACTCTTCAAAAACTTCTACCATTTGACACAAATTGAAAAGCAAAGTGCAGCTGAAATTCATTAGTAAAATACAATTAAACCATAAAAAGTTCAAAATACTTAATATAAACAATGAATATATAACTTCACATCTTGTTAATTCACTTGAACTTTTAAATACCTAAAAACAAAACAAATGACACATAATTAATACTCAACAAAAGTTTTAAATTGAAATTACTATTAGTACTATTGATAAAACATCTCAATATAATATTATATAACAAATATTTTACTTATGTTTGAATATATAAAATAATTATAAATAATATAATATAATATACGGGGTTGGTCTAAGGTTGGACCGACCCAAAAGTCTTAGGACCGATGACTAACCCGCACAGTGTTAGTCCTGAAATTTTAGGACCAAGGACCGATCCAGTCCCCTTGGGAACCGGACCAAAACCAATAGGGTTGGGCCGGTCCAGGGTCGGTCCAAGGTCAACCCTAGACCGCTGCTCACCCCTATGTGAGAGTACATTTTACTTTCACAAACCAAAAATTCATGAGAGCACAGACATTTGGCACATTTTCTCTTTATTTTTTCTCTTTATTTTGAAAACATTTTGCATGCAACTTTTGCTAATTTTTGTAATATTTTGCCACTAACATATAACATATGACGACGCAAATGCACAAGCAATAAAATAACATCCAAGAATAAATTATGGAAAATAATTTAATAACCTTGACATACTCGAAAAGCAAGTATGAACCAGAAGCACAACATGACGGAGGGCCGTTCCCTGAATGCGTACTAATGAGAATTTGACCCTGCGTGAAATTGAGCAAAAAGCCGCCGAATTGACCTATTTTCTTATGTATACCGATTGAAGTATTTTGAAATTAACTTGAACTGAAGAAGAAATTCTTTCCCAGTGGCAGAAAAAACATTCGACTAGAAGTACGCAGCACTAGTGACCAGCAGCAAATAGCAGCGATGATGGCATAGTAGCAGTAGCAAACGGCAGCAAAACGACAACGAACAACAGTGAACAGCAGTAAATAACAGCGAGCAGCGGTAAACAGCAGCAAGCGACAGTAAACAGCAGTAAAGAACAGCAAAAATTGATGACAAACAACAACAACAACAGTGCAGCAACAACAAGAAGCGACGAGCAAGGGCAGCGTGGCAGCGGCAACCATAGCGTTACAAAAGCAACAGCAATGGAGGTCTTCGGCGATGGCAGGGCTTTGCAGATGCTGTTGGAAACTCGCCCGAGGACTGAAGGCTCAAGGAATGGACTACGCTATGGTATGTGCAGGGGACCACAGCGTCGTGAGATCACCGGAAAGCTTAGTATAGTGAGACAAATGATGTGAGAAAACTGATGCCAATACCTTGTTCCTCTCCCCTCCTTTTAAATGGCTCCGAGCATCCCCTTCTACGAGCAATTTTCGGAGTTCCCTTTTCTCATTGCCTTAATTCACGGTCTGCAAATTGGCGCACTTTTTCTTGTCCAGCTTAATCTTTCCTTTTTGTAAGCTACTCAACTTCAAACGCTTTGATTCCTTCATTTGTATCAAATTTCTTGCCTTCTTATTCACCTGCTTTCTTGGCTCTTGATCCTTGACTGGAAATTTGGCTCCTCATTCACCAAGATTTGAATATCTGTTAAAGCAAGAATGGCCGGTCAGAATTCCCACCTTCCTCACATAATCAATCAAATTGATCCCCTCTAGCTTTCCTTTCATTTGCTTACCACGCTGACCAATCCTTGCTTCACTTTCCTTTCATTCACGAAAAGTATCCCACCAATTCCTCCATCTAGTTGACCGAAATTTGCTAGATTGATTGGTCTCCTTATGGCAACTAGAAATCTCATTATACGCCACTAAGATGAAAGATTTCTAGGCTGAATTTCGGCCGTGTGTTTATTCTTTCCATATTGCTGTGAATCCCATCTATTATTCATTTCATCAACTTCACAATCTCATGGCCAGATTAATTTTCGATCGCCCCCAATCATGCACCCTTTTCTTGCCTAGGACAGCCCATAGTTTCTAGGGGTGAGCATGGTTTCAAGGTAGAATTTAGAATTTGAGAATTATGAAACACCGACACTCTTCAAGAGCTTTCATGTCGTGTCAGACACTTCGACACGTGTCCGACACTCTCGGACACTTTTCGACACTCGATCAACACGTGTTGGAAAATCCAACACCTGGTCAACTTTCTCGACACTCTCTGACACTCAAGTCGGAATTTTGACATGCAAATTTCCGACACATCATTCTGATATCGAGGTCAATAAATGAGTGGTCAAAATGTGTGTGTGTGTGCGCGTGTGTGTGCGCGTGTGTGGGTGCGTGTGTGCGTGCGTGCGTGCGTGCGTGTGTGTATGAAAAAATAAAATGCAATAATAAAAATAATAAATGGAGAAAAAAAAAAAACCTAGTTATCTCTCCTCTTCTAACTCCCACTTCCTATGATTACAATTCACCTATTGGGGTTTTTTCTCCTCTTTCAACATATCTAACATGTGAGTCCAGAATATTGATCACTTGTTTTTTCTCCAAATTTTATGAATTATTGAAATAGAGTTAAATTTATCAAATTGAAACAATGAATGATATTAATAAATGACGGATTAATGTTTTTAGTCTATATTCATTCTAGGCTTTTTTTTAATTATTTATTTATGAATTTGATTCAAATTAATTTGATTGAAATAACCATAAAAATGATAATTTAGTATATATATATATATATAATATATATTTAATATACAACGTGTCCCAACGTGTTGAAATTCTCTGTTTTTTGAAACAATGTGTCGACGTATCATGTCATGTCATGTCGCGTTTTGCGTGTCAGTGTCGATGCTACTTAGTCTGAGAATCGGACTAATGGAAATTTGTAGGTTTCAGGTTCTAAAGTGTGCATGGTAAGTTCTAGATTCCAAAAAAATGAGGAAAGTGTTTTGACAAATAGGTTACAGGTTCTTAATTAGAGAAACTTGAAATTTGGAACCTATAACTTAGAATCTAAAACAAGTTTTAATGTTTTTATCGGTTCATATATGCATGCGATCTTGTGACATGGTTTAAGCTTCCATTTTATGATTGAAACTTTTACTATTAATGTTCATATTTTCTGTGTGTCTTTATGATCAATTAATTGTGCAACAAGCGATGGTCATTAAAAGTTTTAATTCACTATAATGATTCAACTAATAATATAGATGGAACCTGATAGACTTTGGAACGTATAATAGGGTAGGCTCTAGAATCTAAGGTATGCAGGGTAAGTTTCAAATTCCAAAAAATAATCAACTTGTTCCAATTGACAAATTCTAGATGGAGCCTATACAGAATAAAAAATACTCATGATCCATACATGTTGGCTGAGTTTGCTCAGGCTTTTCTTTCCTTTTTTTTCTTTTTTTAGGCTGCCAATCATATTTGTTTCCTTTTTGCTCTCGCTCATCATTCACAGCTATCCATGATCACTGCATGCAATCTTTATTCAAACAAAAGGGGAATATTGGGTCGATCGCATTGCAATCCCCAATCAAGCCAATGCCACTCACGACCGTGCCGACTTGATTGCAATTTAAGTGGACCTATTTCTATTAAATAAAGGTGTTGGTAATGCCTATAATGCAAATGTGAACTAACGTTAATGATTTTTTTGTTTAGGGCCAATCCCTAATTTTTTATGCAGTAAATAACTAAACTTGAAGCCAAAGTTTAGGTGTTAACATTTTGAGGTAATATTTATTTTGGATTAGCTAGTATACGGAAGATTATTAGACTCTATTTATTGGGTTGAGACAAGGAATCCGCACAAAACAACTATGGGGTTTGACCTTAAAGACAGAAAAAGGATATTAGAAGTGTCAACATTATTGTATGATCCATGGTTATTGTCCAAACTTTGCAAATGATCGTTTTAAATCTAATACTTTTAAGAATTAGTTATTTAAGATACTTTGTAACTTGGCTAGCCAAAAAATCCTTTGTGAAATTATTAAAATCACTAACGTGCGCTCCGCGGCTTTTATAAAATATACAAAGATCCAACGCTGCAATTATGATGAGAAAATCGACCCAAGACAACATCGTTTACCAGACAAAGAATAAAAGATATGACGCGAAACAGCATCAGCCCAAAACCAGTCCGTTCACAAAATCAATCAAGTTTCAAACGTTCAAGAAACAAATTTTGGCACAATAGTTTTGACTGTTCTAGTGTTGTTATCCCACTGTTTCAATACGTCCCTTATAGGATGCAATCAATGATCCAAAGTAGAAATAGATGTATGCCAAGAATTTGAAGTTGATCTGCTGAATTAATTGGTATATGTTGGACATACCCAATGATCTTTATCTAACAAATAAGGGCGGCGAATTACAACATCATTATCCTGAGTTTCTCATGCTTTTTTCTCCAAGTTACAGCCCCAAACATACTCCAGTGTAGGCGCAGTTGATTGTACGTGCAAGCTGTTTTGGAATATGGTTGCCAGTACATTTCAAAGGTGTAGACTTAACCAATTTATGAACCCTAAAGAGTGTTCTTCGACTTTTCAAGTAATCGAATCACCAAGTCTAAGCCCCTGGATCAAAAGAAAAATTCCTCAAAAGTTTGCATCTTTCATCTAGAAATGGGATGACGAAGGAACTCTAACATCAAGGGAGAAAAAAAGTCAATCTATTGAAATATTGCTCATATTAGGAGAAGGTTAATAACTCAACGGCAAGAATTAACCATATTCCCACCAAAGGTCATTTTCTTGACTTTCCACTTCCACTTTTTCGTCGTTGAAGATTCTTGCTTACGCAAAATGCCAACACATGGTTCATGTTTTTCTTTCGGAGTATCTGCGACATTATTGGAGATGCTAATTCAGCTAATTTTCACGCTTCATCATTAATTTAAAGCTGCCCATGCAAAATTCAACAGCTTTAACCGTTGGCAGCATCAAATGTCTACAAAGATGCCTATAATTTCACGATCTTCGAGCCCCAATTCAAGTTTAAAACAGCAGCATGCTTGCCAAAAAATTCAAGCCCGAGAAGTTTGAAATATAACAAGCCAAATATTTTAGAATATTTGGCAAGAGCAAAGAACAAAAATCAATTATGATAATGGTATTTATAATACAGACATTTATACTACAAAATTCTTCGAGGTCAGCAAGAGAAAATAAGCGACACTTTGTCTTCATTGAACAAGACCTTTTGGCGCAATGACCCACAGATTGATTGAAGGCGTGCATCAAGTTCACTTATGACAAATTGACAAATTGAATATAATTACTTTACGTTGGAGGCTGTGGAGCTAGATAGAAAATCTTTTTCATTTATGGAAAATTGAGTTTAATAAGTATACATTGTGAAAGCATTCTACTATAGCCAGTTGTGTACCTAATTGTGGAAAATAGTCGTACATGATCCTAGAAATATTTACCATTACATCTGCACACGGTGTAAGTGCCTTCGATGCCACAACATGCTTACAAAATGACTGTTTTATTACATCCTTAATTGAGGGAAATTTTCCTACTCTGCATCTCTAGCCGGTTGACTTCTTTAGAATTTTGAGAGAGAGAGAGAGAGAGAGAGAGAAGCATTCTACTATAGCCAGTTGTGTACCTAATTGTGGAAAATAGTTGTACATGATCCTAGAAATATTTACCATTACATGTGCACACGGTGTAAATGCCTTCGATGCCACAACATGCTTACAAAATGACTGTTTTATTACATCCTTAATTGAGGGAAATTTTCCTACTCTGCATCTCTAGATGGTTGACTTCTTTAGAATTTTAAGGGAGAGAGAGAGAAGCATTCTATTATAGCTAGTTGTGTACCTAATTCTGGAAAATAGTTGTACATGATCCTAGAAATATTTACCATTACATGTGCACACAGTGTAAGTGCCTTCGATGCCACAACATGCTTACAAAATGATTGTTTTATTACATCCTTAATTGAGGGAAATTTTCCTACTCTGCATCTCTAGCCGGTTGACTTCTTTAGAATTTTAAGAGACAGAGAGAGAAGCATTCTACTATAGCCAGTTGTGTACCTAATTGTGGAAAATAGTTGTACATGATCCTAGAAATATTTACCATTACATGTGCACACAGTGTAAGTGCCTTCGATGCCACAACGTGCTTACAAAATGACTGTTTTAGTACATCCTTAATTGAGGGAAATTTTCCTACTCTGCATCTCTAGCCGGTTGACTTCTTTAGAATTTTAAGAGAGAGAGAGAGAGAGAGAAGCATTCTACTATAGATAGTTGTGTACCTAATTGTGGAAAATAGTTGTACATGATCCTAGAAATATTTACCATTACATGTGCACACAGTGTAAGTGTCTTCAATGCCACAACATGCTTACAAAATGATTGTTTTATTACATCCTTAATTGAGGGAAATTTTCCTACTCTGCATCTCTAACCGGTTGACTTCTTTAGAATTTTAAGAGAGAGAGAGAGAGAGAGAGAGAGAGAGAGAGAGAGAGAGAGAGAGAGAGAGAGAGAGAGAGAGAGAGAGAGAGAGAGAGAGAGAGAGATTGTGTTAATCCCTAGTGCAAATTAGGAAAACTTTTTCATGAAAATGCAAAATAAACATATCCTAAATTGTGCACACTTGACCGTGGTTAGAGAAAATCTTTTCTCTCAAGGGGAAAAAGAGAGCTTGAATTAATGATAGAGGTATAGGATTTAATTAGGGAAAATGAGAATCACATGATAATTAAATACTAACTCAACTTGGAATAAAGAATTCTTCTTTTTTTTCCCCAAAATAAACTGACTAAATCGTCTTTTAAAATAAAGATAAAATGTCACGTCACCTCATGCATCATGAAATATACAAACACATGATTTCATTTTAGAATCCTGTGACATTTTAAATATACTATACACTAACATCTAATAAATAGATTACAATATGAATAGAGTGTATCGATATCATGCCACATAAATTGTTGAGCACATGCTTTCTTTGGACTTTGGTATAGATATATAATAGAAGTACGTTATATGCAGATATATGTGGCATGTGGTTAATAATGTATCAATTCTTATCATTGATCAACCTTAATCCTCATTATTGCAGCCCTGCTAAAATGTTTTCCAATTAATCAAGTGTCATAATGATGGGCCTAAAAAAGGAACGTCGGATGGCAAATTCATTTAATCAAAACTTCAGATCCAAAGCCAGATTATCTAAGTCGACAGCATAATCGAATGACTGCTCTCTGCATATCCATAGCCCTAAATTACTCTTCATCTGCAATTGAAAGGGAAGAAACGATTTACAGAAACATCAAGCTAGGCCCAAAAAAAAACAAGTTCCACGAATGAAAACAGAAAATTCATTTTTATTTTTCAGTTTCAAGCACGGGTCGCTGGGAAATACGTAAATAATCCCCCACGCAGTGCATGCAGAAAATCTGAAGTATTTTGGAAGTTATTTGAAGCCTTTTTTAGGGAAAAAAATAACAACGCAAATGTACGGATCAGCTGTCCTCACTTTGAAGATCGCATTGGCGTTCTGCAAATACGGCATCCCAATAATTTTTCGTATCACCGGACTGTCGGCCATGTGTATTTCCAAGGTTTGGGACAGTATCATATCTACAGCGTCAATAGTATGCTCTAAAAATAACGATTGATGAACCGAACACGTTATTATATTCTCCTTTTTGATTGCAAAGCAACAAAGGATTTGTCTATTAAACTTTACCAAAAAAAAAAAAAAAAAAAAGATTTGTCTAGTAAATCAAAGAGACTGCAGTCGCATGCGCTACGTATACATGATCTAGGTTCTCCCGCGCTAAAAACATTGTCCTTTTCAAGTGACATGCGAGCATAAATATTATCAAGTTTGTACCTAGTCTTTTTAAATATAACATATCATGATTGCAATCTTATGTTTAAAAAAGTGGAATCTATTGGCGAAAGATTCAAGGACCTACTGTACATACTCCACGCCACGATGATCAGAAAAAGCAACCACGTGACGAATATAATAACGCTGACGAGAAAGATCAAGTACCAATTTAAAGGACTTCAATTTAAACTCCCCAAATAATGCGATTATATATACCGTCAAGCGTCGACTCTCGCCACAGCATATTCCGCACAGAACCTCATTCAGTCCCTAACCTCGCATTTCTCTCCACTATTCAGAATCAACATGTTGGCAACAAGTTCAACATTATCGGATACGGATGCTGCTCTATTAGAGTCTATCCGCCAGCATCTTCTCAACGACGATGGCTTCGAAACCCCGCCAAAAGTCGCCCAAAATGTTCAATTCCATTGCCCAGATTCAAGCCTCAACACATCTTGGTCGCCGGAGACAACCTTGTCGTTTGAAGCAAATGATTACAACGACCTGGGCATCTATCATGACCCCTCGATATACGCTGCCGGGTCCGAATCACCCAGCTCGTCAAATGAGCAACCGGTCGTGGATTATGGAGACGTCAAAGCAAATGAGGCACAGCCAGGAGGGTCTCACTACCGGGGGGTGAGGAGACGGCCATGGGGGAAGTATGCGGCGGAGATTCGGGATCCGAAGAAGAATGGCGCAAGGAGGTGGCTGGGGACCTACGAGACACCGCAGGAGGCCGCGCTGGCTTACGACCGGGCCGCGTTCTCGATGCGTGGGGCCAAGGCCCGGCTGAATTTCCCTCACTTGATCGGTTGTGACAGGGTGGAGCCGGTGAGGGTGACTCGGAAGCGGAACCGCTCACCGAAGGCTGAGAGCGGCTCGCCGGATCCAAATTGGAGAAAGGAGAATTTGATTGGCCTGGCAAGCGAACCCCATGAGCTTAATGGCTACCTACTATCGTTTCGATAGAGGAGGACTTGAAATGGAAAAAATTGAGAGGTTTTATGTGATGACTTTTTGTCATTGTGTAATGGAACATGTGTTAAGTGTAAGAAGCATATGTTCTTTCTCTGGAGATTAGAAAATGGAATTTCAATGATATCTTCCAAAAAAGAAGAAGAAGAAGAAGAAGAAGGCGTAGAACTAATTTATGTCTGGCTAGTGTTTTTAAGCAATTTCATTTTTCACACCACCTCTCATTGTCCCCTCCCCATCTTTTCCAAACAGAACATTAGTATCCTAACCCTGTTTGTTCGGATTTAAGTAAAACAAGGACATAATGAAAGCATCCCGGGTTTCAATATGCCGACTATTTTCGTCAATGTTATGTAAATTGAACATTTCCTTACAGAAAACATTTTGACGTCTGCATTGTCTTTAGTTAACAATTCCTTGGTTCCTAAATTTTTATAAATTGATATCTATGCAACAATTATGTGAATTTTGGACATTCACTTCTGAACTCAGGGTTATCAGGTATAAGATCCATGGACTAACAGACAAACAGGATGGGCCGTTAAGGTTCCAAACTCTTTCGCTATAATATTATCTAAAACTTCGTACTCTTGATTAGGTCATACTTCTTTCTCTAGATTAGGTCCTCTAATTGGTTACTTCAGTTCCGTTGGCTGCAAATAATTTTGACTGCTTGCCACCTAAGTTGGGAAAATATCATGTTTTACCGATTGATCTTAGTAGATCTATTTTTTATGCTTACTTTGATCTAATTTGCTCTAATATTTAGATTGTCTCCATCCCATTATGAGAGGATCTCGCTATTTTATGATTTTTGTTGACATTCGTTCTCATTATAAATGGTTTCATCTCATAAAAAATCAATCTAAACTTGCTTATATCCTACTTTGAATTTGTTGCCGTTACAAAAACACATGAAAAAACACAAATTTTCTCGCATCTCAAGGTGTTTCTCGCATAATAAAGAAATAAAGCCTTTGAGAATTCTTTCACAAAACGGTACTATCATTCATCATTTTTGTCCAGAAACTTCCCAACAAAATGGTCGAACAAAGGTAAGCATAAGCATTTGTAGATTGTATGCAATTTTCTAATCTCAACCTCTTTCCTTGAACAATTTCGGGGTGAATCTAGCCATATTACTATTTACACCATCAACCATACTCTTATCTACGATAGGTAAGAGCTTTCCTTATGAGCGCATACATGATAGTGTTCATAATTATAATTTTCCTCTGATCTTGGACATTGCTTGTTTTGTGCATCTTCTACAAAATGAAAGCACCAAGATAGAACCTCATGACTAATTATTTTGCTTACTCTGCTACGGCATAACGCACAAATGATATAGATGTTGGAATCCTGTCTCTAACTATCTTTGCATATCCGGTGTGCATCTTCTACAAAATGAACACACGAAGATAGAACCTCTTGACTAACTATTTTGGTTACCCCGGTATGGCATAATCCTGTCTCTAACTATCTTTGCATGCCTGGTCGTTTTAACTATTGGAAACACAAGATGTTTTGATCTCTCAATTCTTTCAAAATTCTCTCATGCCGATCCCCTCTTTATGAATCCTTCAATGAATTTATTATTTGAAGATGACATACTTGGCTATACTAATGAACATTCATCTTTGAGGTTTTCTTCTCCTAATCTTGATATAGTGGGTATTTCTAGTGATACTAGTTTGGTAGTTCATTACATGTTTACACCATCTAATGTTTCTACTTTTGTATGTGGATGGCATGATTATTAGTGGCAATGATAATATTGACATTACACAGTTCTAGTGGTATCTCAAGGAACAATTTGAAAAGAATGATCTTGGACGACTTAGCTGTTTTCTAGGATTGGAGGTTGCTTTTGGTTCCTCCAATTATTACTTTTCTCAAGCCAAATATGTGCCACATATATTTTTATTTGAATAGGACAAACTGATAGCATGATATCTGTAACTCCCATGGAAGACTATTGCCAAATAACAAAGATGATACTCATTTTTTCAATCCCTCACTCAATCAGCAATTGGTCGGTGGCCTTTTATATCTTACTATTACTCACCTTGACATTGCTTGTGTTGTTCGAATTATTAGTAACATCATGGCTACACCATCTACAACTCATTATGTTGCAGTTTTTGGATTCTTCATTACATTAAGGGTACATTATTTCATAGTCCTCCCTTTTCGTCTCACTCTACTTTACAATTGCAAATTTATTCTGATGCTGACTAGGCATGTAACCCTTTTCATCATCAATCCACTATAAGCTACTACTTTTTCCTAGGTAACTCATTTATCTCATGGTATGGCAAGAAACAAACAATCGTTGCTTGATTTTGTGCGAAAACAAAATATCATGCTCTTACCAATACGGCATCGAAATTACTGTGGTTGCGTTATTAGATGGCATTTGAGTATGTTATCGTAGTGAGACAGTCATTCATTACACAACTAGAATTCTATTCAAATAGCCCATGATGACGTTTTCTACAAGCGTACTTAGCTTAAAGTAAAAGTCCAGTTATATATCCACGTGATTCTTGTCTTCCTCTTATTATACCAAGTCGTCGCGTCTTCCAACTCATTTTCCGCGTGCTGTTTGTTATTCTTGAAATCATTTGTGCATGTGATGTTTTTCATTATTCAAGGTATTATTGATTTTGGAGTATTTTAGGGAGGGTGTTCCTAAAGTAGGCAAATAAATTAAGATTTCCTCGATTTGGGAATCCAAACCGCCCAATAAGACAAAAAGCTCTGACTAAGCAATGCGTATTACCGTATTGTTAACCTATAAAAAAAAACCTGCTTTACAAAGTAGTCTAATAATCTAATTTCTCTCTATGTACTTTTATTTCTATTTCTTTTATTCGATTGAAATCTTGCGATTAACGTGTTTTGACCTTCTTTAAATGCGAAGCACTTCAAGCTTTACAAAATACAGGCATAAGAATTAAACTTTCTTACGATACGCCAAAACTTTCATACGGCGCTTACTTGAGTAGAATATCAGAAAAAAAAAAAATCGATCATGTAAGTATCAATTCCGGCCAAATGTCCTACATTGAATTTTTAAAAAAATTTTTGAATATTTTGTTTTTTGCTTTTTTTTTTTTAAGGACCGGCGAGGGTCCACAACTACCTTACCCAAATTAGGTGAGGCCGCGAGGGCCCTCATCGATCGCCGGGCGACCGTGGGCGATGTCGCCGAGAGTAGATGAGGGCCGTTAGGGCCACAATGACTACTAGCAAGGCCACGACAGCCCTCGCCTGCTCTAGGCGGGGTTGCTCGAGGCCACCCAAAGTTGGATGCTACCCAGAGCAGGTGAGGATCATTGCAACCTCGCATAGGATCTTTGCGCTGAAGGTGAGGCGGCCTTCACCCAATCTGGGCAAGGTGGCCATGGCCGGCAAGGGTCACTGGTGACCATCGCCAACCCTAAAGAAAAAAGGGATAAACAAAAACAAAATATAATAAAAAATAAAATATTAAAAATATGTATTTTTTCCCATGGGGTAAATCGGAAGTGGCACTCAAGTGATTGATCTTTCAAATTTGTAACACTCAGGTAAGGAAAAAAAAAAGTTTTGATACTCAACTGAGCATCGTACAAAAGTATTAGTACTTATACCATTCTTACCCCCAAAATACAGATGTTAATGTATAAGTTGACACTTAATTCTTTTGTAATTTTTTAAATATAAAAAGTAATTTATGTTTTGATAGGAAAGTAAAAAAGTATAATTTTATTTTATTTAAATTGATTCAATGAGCCCTTGAATTTTTAAAATAAACAACTACGAGGGTCATATTCAAATTTGATTCATCACATTGAATTTCCCTTCTTTTTTTCTTTTTCTTTTTTTTTTTTTGATGGCCCAGGAAATCCTGAAAATCGACAGCTGGTAGGAAGAACCTGGGGGCAAAATGGGGAAACCACCACCCCATCCCACCGGGTAAGTCACCAAGCGATGCCGCGGCGAGTCGAACCCTCTCCCTCCGAGAGGGGTCAGTGGGTCCCCCCATGGTTGGGGAAGACTTTGCCAGCGGAGTCATTGAGGCCGGTGGTTTGAATTTCTCTTTTCTTACACGCATGAACGGTCAAAATTCTTTTACCCACACATATTAGGTGCACAAATTTTGGACTTTCCCCGTCATAATCACCTTAAAGTGTGAAGGGACATGTGTTTGACTCTAAATTATAACATGTGTTGGGAATGGGCTCAATCCGGATGGTATCGAATATGAATTAAAATTTTATTAGATAGTAATATATCGATATAAATTATATGATTCAATTTGAGTCGGACTCATTTTTTATCCATCCAAATCCATTGAACCCAGCCTACCTATTTGATAGATCTTGAGACAGTACATGGTGTCAATACGTAAATATAATACCTCTTTACCCATGCTTAAAAATTTTCCTCTAAAAGTAATTAATGAGAATCCAGTATGAATAGATAAAGATATGCATGTCGTACGAAAAAACCAAGTTAATCATACTTTAAGAGATGGATAAAAGATCCAGGTGAAAAAAACTCTTTCACACCATTGTTGAAATGATTCTATGAAAAGGATATATGCATGAAGGTAGTAATTCAAAGAACGCTTATGAAAAAGTGTGGTTATATCATTATTTATCATATGCATGGGACAGAATCGACAAATTGTACCTCGAAAACAACGCTTTTCCACCCCAAGTTTTTATAAGAAAATCCACAACTAATTACCTTCCAAATTGCGATCTCCCCAATATTTTCTTTTGATTTTTGTTTTCCGCTTAGGTGATATTATTTGGATTAGCTGGCTAGTGGAAGATAATGTACAATCTATCGATTGGATCGAGACGAGGAACTCACTAAAAGAACTATAAGGATAAAAAGACAGGAAAATGATACTAGAAATGTCAAAATTATTGTATGGTATACAGTTTAACATCAAAAGGTTGCAAACTACCACTTTGATTCTAAAACTTATAAAAGTTAATTATTCAAGTTACTGCCAAATTACAATCATCATAGCCAATGAAGCCAAAGCTGCAACGCCACCTACTCTTCCAGTGACTACAACTTTGCCGATCGGGGCCTCTTCGACGCCATCAACCTCGCCTCCAATCGTGTCCTCACTCGATCACCCGCCGATGCTTCCCTCCACAACTAGCCTCGGAATTAATCCTAGCAACCTCGGGGTTCTTATGCCAATTTGGCCAGCACCCAGGCTGCCTTTGAGATCTTCCGACAGTCAGGCCGCTCCACCATCGCACGATCCGCGTAGATTGAAATTGAGGTTTGGGATAGGGTTTTGGTTTGAGAAGTAATTCTAACCTAATTTCTCAATTTAATTGGCGGCTCGATTGGGTTGTCAATACGTCGCACATTAAGGATTGATGTCTCTGTCGAGCAACATGTAATGATTATCTTCTGAGTGTAAACTGGTGCTGGGGCCCTCTCGCTATACAGTTGTATAGCTTTTTGTGCAAAAGTTTATATACTTCTTAACTTTTACCCAAAAAAAAAAAAAACATGTAATGATTATCCTTAAAATAATGCCACGCGAAATTTTTCAGCGGGTCAAGTCACCGAATAATCAAAATTGATCAATTTATAGAAGTTTGGGAACCAAAGTTCGGTACAAGAATGTGAGCCATAAAGAGTTTTGATTCTTCAAGTGTTGTTATCCCCCTATTTTAATATGTGGGTTAGAAGATGCAACCAAGGATCCAAAGCAGAAATAGATGTATGCCAAAAATTTGAATGTTATCCCCCTAAGTGAATTGGTGAATGTTGGATATTCCCAATGATGTTATCCGAAAAATATGAAGAGCAAAGTATAACCTCACTCTCCTAATGTTACTTATACTTTTTTTCTCTAAGTTAGAGCCTCAGATTTACCCCAGAACTGATGCAGTTGGATGTATACATTAAGGGTTTTTCCGGCTAAAAAATTAGAGCTCATCCATTTGAATCTCACAAATTGCACACGAATGGTTCTGGATGTCAGTTTGTTGTTTAAGCCAAAGGTTTAGATTCAACTGGTTCCTGAAGTCTACAGGGTGTTCTATGAGGCTTCATACTGTACGCAATTGCTTGTGGTAAGAGTTACCTATGCAAACCAAGGGTCTGGACTTAACTAATTCATAAAAATTTGCAGGGTGTTTTAAGAAACTTCAAGTAAGCGGTCTTTATGCCCATGCCCCTGAATTATGACCACTCAAACGTTTGCATCTTTCATCTAGAAATGGAAGTAAAAAAACAATATGGGATGACCGAAGGAACAACAACATCGAAGGAGAATAAATAGGTCAACATACTGAAACATTGTTAAAATGAGAAGGGTAATAACTCAACGACAAGAATTAATCATACGCCGACCAAAAAAAATAAAAAATTGACACATATTTCACGAGTTTCTTTGGCTGTATCTGTGACATTATTGGAGATGCTAAACAAATAATTTTCCGCTCTTTATTATTAGTTTAAAGCTGCCAATACAAAATTCAACAAAGTTAAACTTTCGCGGCATGATATGTGTGCAAATGTATCTAAAATGTCATGATCTTTGTGCTCCAATTCAAACTTAAGAACGCCAACATGCCTGCATGCCGAAAATTTCCAGCCTGAAAACTTTGAACCACAACGCGCCAAACATTTGAGAATATCTGGTGAGACTATATTACAAAACAATTAAAAAGACAATCGAGATTATGATAATGGTCAGCACCTGAGAAGTCGACTTTTCACGTAGATTGGCCAGGGTTTCTATGATAGAAGTGTTTATATTAGAAAAAAAAAAAAAATCTTAGAAGTCAACAAGAGTATCTCATGAAAATATCATAAGCAGCAAGTGTTTATATCTGGAACAAGAGAAGTTAAGCGACATTTCGTCTTCATCCACCATGACCTCTTTTCTCGTTGTGTAAAGGAATACAATAAGTTTTATTTATGACAAAATAAATAGGAACGAGGCCACAGAAAAACCATAAATTATGTCCCCCGTTACATCAATATACTTTCTATCGTGTCAGAAAAAGTCCGAAGTTAGACCATGTTGTTGCATCAATACCCCAAACTGATTTTGGTGATACCAAAACCCCAAAACTTGCAATAGTGTGGAAAAAAGTGCATAAGTTTATGTCAACATAATTTAAGCGCCCTGCAGATCTAAAGCCCTAGATACTCTTCATTTCACCCACTTTTTTCCAATCAGCAGGAACCATCGGGTCGGCCCAAGAAACCAAGCTCAAAGAAGGAAAAAAGAATCCTTTTTAATGTTCAGTTTCAGGGGTGGGTCTAATAGCCGTGTATAAAGAACTCCCCACGCAGCGCACGCAGATGAATTTAATTATCTCGGAAGTTATTTATATAGCCTTTTTTAAGGGGGGCAAAGACACAAGTTCAATGAATGTACGGACCAGCTGGTCTTGAAGATCTTTTTGAGATTGTGTGCACAGTCTAAATAGGGATGACATAGAGCTGTTAAGGTACCCAATATTTTACATTTTGAAAATATAATATCCCTGCAATTTTTGTATCTCCAGACTGTTGGTCATGTGTATTTCTAGATTTGGGACAATACCTTATATGCAACGCTAATAGTACGCTCCAAAAATAATGCTTGATCAGCACGTCTTTTTGATCACAAAGCGACAAAAAACTTAGCTTATAAATTGAAGAAATCCTAGTCACATGCGCTACCTGTATATAAATATACATGTATATGTATACATTTATTAGGTTTTCCCGCGCCAAATACGTTGTCCTTTCTCTTTGACTGGCATGCGCATTCTCTGCCCTTCCTATAAAAAAAATTATTTCTCTTTTATTGAACTTCCGCATCTCGAAATAATTGGACCCAAAAAAAAAAAAAGATTTTATTATGTCAATTAAAGTTTCCTTCCTATCATTCAAAGGCACCGTCCATCCAATCGATCATAGGGAGCACAATATTCTTTTAATGATTTCATTAGAATAACTTTCCATTATAAGAAAATGGATGAATTGGTGATATACTCGCTGCTTCATGATTGCTTGAATGGACAGCCACGGTGATTCCAAAAACACCTAATAATCTTTCCCAACATTTTGTGAATGAATATGCTTTATATTAAGACAATTAACTAGAGTAGAATTCGTAGAAAGAGTTAGGAAATGTTAAAAAGAACTACAAATGGGGAAATTCTTTAGTATACATACATACATACTGGTAGCATACTGAAGTACTAATGCTAGCACGAACTTTGTTAAATTATCCTACAATACTTGTTTACGGAATTTATATACTTTTTATATTGATGTAATCTATTTCAGACAACAAGTTTTAGCTTTTACATTGGATTTTTTGATATGGTATCGTATCATGGGATGTATATTTCTTTTATATGCATGTGACTTAAGTTTTTAAGTATGAAACTCAATTATAATGCACGATTATTCCGTATGAAATAATTAAATGATCATAGGGACTCATAAATATTGGGTTTAAATTTCTTAGTAGCATAGTGTACTATTAATAAAGTTTTATTTTTATTTTCGTTTTCTTCATTTTTTTTTTTTTTTTTTTAAATCAGTTGGCTTAGCATTGTGTTTAAGTTGCTTTATTTCCTAGCGACTTAACTATTTGTTAATTGTTCTTGCATCAATTCATTTGTATTTTTTTTTATTTAGATTGCTTTATCAAAAAGTAGCTTACTAATTTGCCTTTTTAGTTGAAACAGTTCATTAAAGGGAGTTTAAAATAAGTTAACTCGATTTTTTCCTAAGAGTTAAAGCGTAAAAGCTTTTAGGTTGAGTTTTCAGAGAATAGGCTGAACGCGAGGAGCTATAGTGAAAAGAACAATGACGTTCTATATAGATATCAAATAATATCATATACGTATATAATTTGTGTGTGTCTTGCCAGCGAGGAGTTAATCCTTGGATTACAATCCACATATTTGACCACATGACACGAAATTTTATAAGTAACCACGGTTTTCTTTTTTTTTTTTTTTCTAAGTTGTTCTAGATTACAAACGGACAAAGTCTTGAGTTACGTATAATACAAGTTTAGTGAGACATGTTAATTATTATAACATTTTTGTTGTTCAAATGAAATTAAAATAAAATATCTACATCAATCTTCAACTCAATAACATTTCGAATTGAGAGAATGACTTGCTCGAAAGCACAGCTCAGTACACATGAGCAACATTATGTACTCACACGTAACTAATAACCATGTTTAATCCTTGATTACAACTAGCATCCATATCACCACCGATTACGAATTACTACGTTAATCAAAGGTGTTAATCCAGTAATTGCAGCTTCTCTTGTTGTCATCGTCACAGATTTAGATGTTTTCATTTATCAAGATCTACTAAACTAGGACAACCGCGAAAGACGAATAAATCCATTATACAAACGGACAAAAAGCATGACTCCTCGCGATAAATATGATATAATTGAAAAAAGGTCTTCATGGGGGTTAATTTGATTAAATAAAGTAATATAACGTTTTGCACAAGTCTTGGAGGATTTAAAACTAAAATAATGTTTCTGTATGGTACGGCAATTCAAGTTAAGAGCCAGGTTTCATATACTGTGTCGGGTTGAAATTTCGAGCTACGTTCCGATATGAAGCCTCTAGCTATGAATATTAAAATAATAATTTTCTTTTCTTTTGATTGATAAAGAAAAAAAAAAGAAAGAAGGAAAGACATATAACTACGATAAGACATATAACTACGATGTGCATTATTTCTGCTTTGGACGATGGACATTTTGCACGATCATTATTAGATGAAAGACTTATAACTACGATAAGACATATAACTACGATGTGCATTATTTCTGCTTTGGACGATGGACATTTTGCACGATCATTATTAGATGAGTGAAATACGACATTTTGCACGATCATTATTAGATGAGTGAAATACGAAATATTGCCTAAGTTCAAATACAAGTGTTATCTTACATCGGTCTACATGCAAAAAAAAAAAAAATTACACTTGCATTACATTGACGCAGGAGATGGAATTAAACTAAAGGAAGAGACCATGCTTCATCTTTTAGATGAATCACATTGTCTTTGACACACACATTTAAAGTTTAGTATAGTTCTTTAGTAACTCAAATTTTTTCATTCCATTCTCATACAAGCCAGCAAGATAAAATGCAAATCTAAAGTTAAAACAACTTTTGAAAATTGAATATTTAATTTCAAGTAGAGCATAGATGTCGTAATTTCTGGAGCTTTCAAAACACAGAACTATCCACAAAAACAGAAAAAAGAGAGAAGAGATCCAGTCTGAC
This sequence comes from Eucalyptus fibrosa, assembly GCA_017140475.1. Lineage (NCBI taxonomy): Eukaryota > Viridiplantae > Streptophyta > Magnoliopsida > Myrtales > Myrtaceae > Eucalyptus > Eucalyptus fibrosa. The sequence goes on along the minus strand of CM029509.1, from coordinate 21,379,174 downwards.
TTACTGTTTTCAGTAATTTCACGTTTTTATGGAGACGAGAAGTTCGAAAAATTTCCATGGGTCATTTGTCAAACATGGACGGTGCCTATTAATCGCCTCGTCACCTGGGTATGTGAATCACCTTGATAACATATGTATGAAGAACGTGCGATATATTCATTCAAGGTCCTCTTCGCTAGACCATTCTCCCGTGAACGCAAGGACAAATCGTGGCGTTCATTTTGCGGTCTTCCGTGAACGCAAGGACAAATCGTTGCGTTCATTTTGCATCCTATCGCGCGAAACCTAGGAAAAACCCATTGAAGTTGTGAGAATGAGTTGCTCTTGGGAAATTACATCTCTCAAGTTTGAACTCATGAACGAAACTCTATTCATAATTTGACCATATAATTTAAAAGAGGAAAGTTTTGATGTGACTTTTGGTTGACTGAATATACGAAGCAAAAAAAAAAAAAAAAACTTTGCTGGAGTTGGGTTCTTAATTTGACTCTGTTACAAGGGATTTCCTATTTTAGATAAGTATGTGTGTGTATATATATATATATATAAGAAATTGATTTTGGTTTTAATCTATTAGAGCAAACAAGAAGAGTGTTAAGGTTTTCTCTCTATGGGTTTTCTGAGTGGGTTCTCTATGAAAGAGTGTGAGATAACACTTGTTGGTTTTGCTTTGAGTGTAATCTATTGCCGAGAAACATTTGACTAATTGAGTGATTGTAAAATATATATTTATCCAAATTCATAGTGAATTCCTTGGTGGCTGGTTCTCTTCATAGAGTATATATGATGCCCAAATCAAATCATGTAAATCTTTAAGACTTTATTGCTCTTTGTTGATTTCTTTAATAATGTTTTCTTTTCGCGTTAGACTTCAATTATGGTCCATTAGCTTTTGCAATATTTCACATAGTCCCAATGAAGAGCTTGAATGGAGTCATGACTGCCTCATTTTTACTTTTGGTATGCTTCTCCTTTATAAGATTCTAGGGAGAAGGATAATCAGTCCGACTTGCATAATGTTCAACTTGAGATATTTTAGTTGCTAACATGCAAATATGATCAATATAGTTACATGTGTGTGACATTCCTCTATCTTCTCACAACCTCTAATGTTATGTTTGGTGGTTCGGAAAATTTTACCGAATAGGATAACAAAAAGATATGATTTGAAATATCCTAAGTAATGTTTGGATATAACTCTGAAATACATGGATAGTCTAACTCAACTCTCTCATTGTCTATCTCATGGTCGGTGGTGAAGGAGATAAGACACCACAGAATCATCATCATCTTCATCCTCCAGTAATGACGGGAGGTTAACGATTTCGCATCTGATGTACGCTGCTGCAGTTCTTTGTTTTCTTGTTTTGTTCACTCAGTTTTCCTTATTCGCAGGTCGCCTTTTGAATTAATACTGTGAAACCAATACTTGAGTCCTCCACAACTGAACTCAATCCTTTGTTTCCGGTATGAAATTCTTCTTTGAAGTAGATCTAAACAGACTATTAGATGAAAAATATAAAGCTCACAATTTGTTGAAAGCGGACAAGACGTAGACCCAAAAAGTCCCAATAAACAGAACTAGATTTCGATAAGCAGTCCCATTTCATAGACCCATCATAACCAAATTAAATGAGTCTAAAGACGAACCCTCCCTTGCGAGCCCCTCCATTTAACCCATCACCGCGATCCTCTTATTCAGATCGAAGCAAAAGTAGAGCGTGATCAAGAGCAATGTTCATCGAAACTCTCGTTAACAGCCGCTAAAAATTTTCACAGATAGAACGGGGCCTTCAACCAAGAAAAAATTGAACTATAACTTATTGGAGGAAGGAACGCTTTGGATGGTTGTGCGTGACGGAGTTGGAAGCAAAGATCTAAGGATGATTGGGGTTGGGGGCGGTGGTGACGAGCTGACAGCGAGAAGTGAGACGTGCAGACCTAGCGGGGACAACATAGAGCGACGAGCATCAAAATGAGTGCCTTGAGTTTTTCCATATTAGATATCCTAAATGATTTTCACTCACTCTCTTATTGAGATTTTTTTTTTTTTTTTTTTTTTTTTAGATCATACTCGGACATATCCGAATACAGTGTTCCCTCAAATAACGAATATAATAAAAATCGTCCTATCCGAAATTATATCAAGTCCACCAAATGAAATTTGAAACTCGGAGCTAGCTTTTATTCTTAGATCAACTATATTGCAACCTCAAAATTGGAGGTCAAAGGCGAAAGATCTTAAATTGAGAAAGATCTGCCTTGATCCGAGGTAAACCCTAGTTTAGAGGGAGGGAAGGAGGGCGCCAGTAACGGGGGATGACGGGGGCATGCGGTCGTCAGTGAGAGAGGCGAGATGAGATCCACTGTCACGTACGCGTCTTTTTTTTTTTTTTATGTGTCTAGTTCCATACTGTTAATCCATGTGAATAAGGATAGTTGCAACATTTATGACTGAATATATCAATAATTGGCATTTGAGATACCAACATAGATACAAGGTGGATTTGGTCTAAGGGATGCGTCCGCAATGGGAGGGAGAGTAACATGTACCGGTAATTTTATAATATTTAACAAATACAAGCCACACGTAACGAATTATGTTCACATTGAAGACACAAAATAGAAACAAATTGAGAAGATACGCCCATCAACCTTTCAAAAGGAAATCACATTAGACACTTAATTTGCAATTTATCAGTGGCGTATGCTCAACGGATTTGCATTATAATATATTTATTGAAATTGGTTTACAAAATGGGTTAAGCATGAGAGGGCTTTTAAATGAGTGAATCAATTATATTTGACAACCAATCACAGTAGTTTGACGTTTTACTTAATAAACAATCTCGTAAACTAAACTTAATTTGTTATTCTGTCGTATTTTGATAGGGCCCAGCATATCTTAATTTAAATAATAGTTTCACACCCGTTTTTTTAATTTTGCTTGATTAATGATGAATACGTCATCACGGGCATCATGCCATATATTTTTTTTTTAAAATGAAGCTGTCAGTAATTGCCTCGAAAGGGTTGTCTGCACGTACGCCACGCCACATGATTGGAAAAGGCAACCATGTGGCTTATATAATAATACCAAAAGAACGAGATGTACCATTTTAAGAAAGGGGAAAGGTTACCGAGAGTCTTTTAACATATTATTAGAATAATAATCTATTTCGAACTATAAAAAATTAAATAAATAAATAATTATAAATATTTCTTCAAAAATTTATGATTCATAATGAATTATTATTTTCATGTTACTTCTAAAATTATTATGCTAGCAAAGTGTTTTTAGAAAATCATTTTATTGGACTCCCATGAGAATGCTATTATAAATACCGTCAAGTGTCGAACTCTCGCCACACAAACTGCCCGGTGCGCACAAAACCCTAATCAGTCCGTGTCCAGGCATTAGCCTCCGCTATTCAGGATCAACATGTCCACAGCAAGTTCAACGATGTCAGACTCAGATGCTGCTCTTTTAGAGTGCATTCGCCAGCATCTTCTCAACGACGATGACTTCGAAACCCTTGCGAAAATCCCTGAAAATGCTCGATTCCACAGCCCAGATCCAAGCTTCGACGCATCTTCATCGCCGGAGACAACCATGTCATTCGAGGCAAACGACTATGACGACGTGGACATCTATCTTGACGCCCCGAAAGATGCCATTGGGTTCGAATTGCCCAGCTCGTCTAATGAGCAATTGGCGGTGGATTACAGAGACGTCAAAGTGAATGAGGCACTGCCCGGAGGGTATCGCTATCGGGGGTGAGGAGACGGCCATGGGGGAAGTACGCGGCGGAGATTCGGGACCCGAAGAAGAACGGCGCGAGGAGGTGGCTTGGGACTTACGAGACGCCGGAGGAGGCCGGGTTGGCTTATGACCGGGCTGCGTTTGCAATGCGCGGGGCTAAGGCCCGGCTAAATTTCCCTCACTTGATCGGTTGTGACGGGTTGGAGCCGGTGAGGGTCACTCGGAAGCGGCACCATTCACCTGAGGCTGAGACCACCTCGCTGGATCCATATTGGAGAAAGGACGACCTGACTGGCTTGGCAAGCGGCCCCGACGAGCTTAACGGCCATGTCCTGTCGTTCCAACAGACTAGGACCTGAAATTGACGAAATTGAGAGGTTTTGTATGATGATTTTTAGTCATTATGTTATGAATATGTGTATAAATGGTATGTTCTGTCTCTGGATATTTAGAAACGGAATTGTAATAATTTCTTCCACCAAGAAAAAGAAGCATACGAAAAACTCATCTAATGTCTGATTTTTCTAATTTATGTTTCTTTGGGCGACAAAAACTAATCTGAAGAAATTCCGACGGGGGCTTATTCAAATTTTCTGGAAAGAAATTGACAAGTGCTGGTGCAGATTTGTAATTTTCCATGATATCGCACTAAAAAATTTGCACTCATACTGTTTTGAGTCGCCACCTAGGATAATCATTTACATGATAAGAAATGCGTTCGTTTATGCTCTGTCTGGAGAAGATGGGCATTGGGATTTTAGTTTTATTTTTTTGCGAGGTGGAAAAGAGGAAAAGAAAACAAATTTTTAATTTTTTGCAAAAACAAAAAAGTTCTAATTTTATCCTTGTCTTCACCACACCTCTCATTGTCCCCACCCCTATCTTTTCCAAGTAGACTATTAATATCCTAACCTAGTTTGTACAGGATCAAAGGAAAACAACAAAAAAGAGTGCCCTTTCCCGTCAAAACTTATGATAATAATTAAATCTCGAAAGATTATAAAAAAAACATGTCAATATTTATATTTTGTCAAGATATTGGGTTTCCCGGTTTAAAAAGGATGCAAAGTTTATCTGTTGCGCAATTTAGATTAAGTAAAAAGCAAAAACAATAAGACTATCCATACATGCCCTCTAAACATTAAAGAATCATTATTTTGTGTACTCATGGACAAGTCACTGCCATTGGTTTGCCTCTAGTAGTGCTAAGCGAATGACGATCTATCAACCGATGGAATGATGGTGTCGTTTTGTTTGCTCGATCAAGACCCTGAATCAAGTTGCGAAAGTCGCATTCTTACTTTTTTATAGATACTCCTATCTTATTTTTTGGCAAATCGAAGGTTTATCTAATGTTTTGACGTTCATGTTGAAATATAAATATATAATTCTCTCATGCTGACATAGAATATAACATGGCCCTACATTTGGGGAAAAGTACTAAAAAAAGTCCTAAACCTATTGCATTGGTAATAATTTAGTTCTAAATCTTTTAATTTGACCAATTTAGTTCTAAAAATTTTTCATATTAATAAAAATTGAATGCATCCGAAAGAAATTGGTAATGTAGGTGCTAGTTGTTCTACGTTGCACGACCGACGCCGATGAGAACAATTTCATAAATTTTTAATAATTTTTTTCTTTCTTTCTTTCTTTTATTTCCTTTCTCCTTTTTTCTTTTCCCTCCACCAGCCTCCGTGATGGTTGATGGAGGCCATAGGCTGCCGGCGAGGGCAAGGGCCAAGAGGCCCTTGCTAGCCACAGGCAAGATCTAGCAAAAGGACCCTTGCCCAACTTGGTCAGCAAGGGGTGGCCTCATCTAGATGGAGACAGACCTCACCCAAGCAAGGCCATCCCAATCCTCACCCTCACCGGTAGCTAGCAACCCATCAGCCATCACAAAGGCTAGTGGAAGGAAATGGAAAAAATATTAAAATTTCAAAAGAAATTATTAAAAATTTTATAAAATTATCTTTAACAGCATCGGCCATGTCACGTAAGACGATCGGCTTCTATGTTGGCAATTTCCAATCTAAATTCGCTAAATTGATCAATTGGTACCGATATGAAAAGGTTTAAGACTAAATTAGTCCAATTGAAAAGTTTAAAATTGAATTAATACCAATATAATAGATTTATGACTTTTTTGGGTACTTTCCCCTTACATTCTTTCCTTAATCTTTTTTTAAAAAGTGAACAATACTAAGTTACATGGAGAATAATTCTCGTCTTCCAATATTTTTAGTGCTAAGATAACCATTTGTCTCAAACACGCTCATTTTCACAAGAGAGAATTTTCTATTTGACGATCCACTCGAGAAAAAGAAAATACCAATTATTAATTACGACCAAAAGGGATAACGCAGAAACATTCAATTCAAGATCCTCAACAATTCATTCTCATAAGAGAAAAGAACTAGAGCATGAAAATCTGTGCATCATGCCCAAATTGAAATAGATGTTTCAGAGAGTACCTCCAAAATACTTATTAAGCATAGTAAAATGATGCAAAACATCACAGTTGTCGATATACTGACTTTTCTCGTGATATGTGAAAGCAAATGGTGCATAAATTGAGGCTGCGCATGATAAAATTTCTGTTTCGTGATAGTTTGCGATTTGATTTCTCTAGAAACAGATTTCTATTTCAGAAATAGATTTGAAGAAATCAGAAGCTAAAATTTTTAACTTCTCGGTTTCTGAAATAAATTGAAATCATTTGGTCGAAATCAGAAATTTTGTCTACACCCACTACACGAGCTTAACAAGTACCCAAGGGACACCAATCAATATGTGGTTGGAATATAACTTCAAATATGAAACGTCTAATCACATATTACCTGGACGGAAGCTCCAAAGTTTATAATTACTATAAAACGAGGCGACGTCTTCCAGCCGCGTGGAAGCTCTTTAAGGTTAACTTGATATTTTTTCCTTAGTAAAAAGCGTGAAAGCTTTGAGGATTTCCTGGAAAATATCCTCTCATTATAGTTTGACTTCTTTTCCTTGAATTTCGTCGCCGAAAGTTTTGAGTTTCCAGGGAAAAGATAGAACGCGTTCAGACTTTTACGGACGAAATTCGTGCATTTCGTCGCTCATTGGTGGAATGCGTTCGACTTTCTGGCGATGTAAACTGATTTAGCGACCGGGAAATAACGATGAACGTGGCAACTAGTTTTTCCGTCGCTAGAAGCTGGATTTCCTGTAGTTGGAGTGTATTAGTGAAAAGATACAATGACGTATATAGATATTAAATAGACTATATAGATATATGTGTGTTTTGCCGGCAAGGAGCTAGATCCTTATATTACAATCCACATATTTGACCACATTACACGATATTCTATAAAGATCCTGATTTTTTTCTCTAAGTTCTAGATTACATTGAAGTGTAAAATAGGCAAAGTTTCAAGTTACTTGTGATGCAAGTTTAATGAGACGTGTCGATTATTATAACATTTCTGGAGTTCACGGAAGATGAAATAAATTATCTATTCCGTTCGTTTAATGGAAATTGAATAATTTAAAAAATATTTTTCTAAAAATGATTGTTTGTATTGTTTAAGATAATTAACCAATAACAAAATATTTCCATTATTAATAAAAAAAATTATATTAAATATTTTCAGGATGATAAAATTATTTTTTTTGGTTTATTCATTTTTGAATGCGATATATGTGATCAATTTTAAGAAAATATTTATGCAAAATAAACGGAGCTTACATCCTCTTCAAATTTCTCGATCACCAAACTGGCATGATTGAAAGTAAAACAAAATTGACCAATAACATCTTGAATCGAGAGTTAATTGACTTGCTTAAAAGCACAACTCAATACACTCAAGCGACATTATTTACTCACAGATGACTAATAATCATGTTTAATCCTTGATATAACTTATCGGTTTGTTGGTTTGGTTACGAACCGAACCGAAATTTCGGTTCGGTTTCGGTTTTTTTTTTGATTTTAAAAATTGAACTAATAAAAAAATTCAGTTTTTAATGAGATAAAAACCGAACCAATAAAAAAAAATTGAATTTTTAATGGTTTGATTGAATTTTTCTGTTAGATTCGGTTCGGTTTTTGACACCCCTACATGTCACCGCTAATTACAAATTACTACGTCTATTAAAGGTGTTAATCCAGTAATTATAATTACGGCTTCTCTTGTCGTCATCGTCACAGATTTAGATTATTTTTCATTTATGAAAATCTTATAAACTAGCACAAACGCGAAAGACGAATGAAATCAATTATACAAACGGACAAAAAGTTTGACTATCACATGATAAACAAGATAGAAATGCAAAAGGTCCTCATGTCGGATCATTCGATTAAATATGAAGGAATATAAACCTTTACGCAAGTGCTAGACAATATTATTAAAAAAACTATTTCTACATGGTACGGCATTTCAAGTCGACAGCCAGGTTTCACACACTGTGTTGCGTTGAAATTTCGTGCTTGGTTCCGAATTGAAGCCTCTAACTGTGAATATTAAAATGGGGTTTTTCTTTTCTTTTGATCGATAAAGATGCCATATGAAAGCACGTATAATACGTTGTGGGGGAAAAGTTCCCAAAAAAATCCAAAACATATGACACTAGTACCGATTTAATTCTAAAACTTTCAAATATTTTTACATTTTACCAATCATTGACATGATTGTCAATGATCTAACATGAAATGGACAATATTGCCGTAAACATTTTTTAGTACTTTTTTTTTATCTTTCTTTTCTCTTATTCACCATTTTTTTATTGGGCTAAATGCCAAAGACCTTGCTAGCAATGGACGAGGGTGTCGTGGCCCTCGTTTGATGCCAACCCTTGTCCAAATTTGGCAAGGGCTGCGACGCCCTTGCTTTGGTAAGTGAGGGCTTGGACGAGGGTCATGACAACTTTGTCAGCCAAAGAGGGGGGGCGCACGATCCGCAGTTCTTGCTTTGGTAAGTGAGGGTCATGACAACTTTGTCAGCCAAAGAGGGGGGGGCGCACAATCCCTTACTCGATCTTGGTGAGGCCATGATGCCAAAATCCAGCAAGGGCTTGTGGCCCTAGCCTAGTGCCGGCAACTCTTGTCGACCATCAATCTAACAAAAAGGTAATGAAACGAAAATTTTTAAAAATTATTTTTAAAAAAATATTCATATCAACGTTAGTCATGTCATATAAGATAGCCAATGTCTACATTAGTAATTTCCCACCTAATAGGCTAGACAGTTTTAATTGGCAAAACGTGAAAAAGTTTATAATTAATTAGCACAATCAAAAGTTTTATGACTAATTAGCACAAGTGCTATAGTTTTATGACCTTTTTAGTACTTTTCCCCAACGTTGTGCATTATTTCTACTTCGAGGCTTAGTACTGCTCTTAAGTACTATGGATTTTGGAGTTGATTATTTGACTTCAAGTAGGGAATAGATGTGCTTTCTAGAGCTTTCAAAACAGAGCGCTAATTATTTCTTTGACAAAAAAGAAAAAAAAAATGGAGACAAAATAAGGCGTGACTTACTATTTTCATTAATTTCACGTTTTCATGGTGACAAAAAGTTAAAAGAATCCTTCGGACTTCAGTCAAACTTGGAGGCAAAAATTTGACAAAATGATTTTTTTTAAAATTTTATACTCCTTTTTAATTAGGGGTAAGCATTGGTCTTGAGTCCACTCTAAACCATCCCTAGACTAGCCTGACTTCCCAAGGTAACTGGGTCAATCTTTGGTCCGAGAATCCATGGACCAACTTCCATATGTGGTTGGTCCTTGATCCGGAAAGTTAAGGGTTGGTCTAACCCGGACCAACTTTGTAATTAATATTATACATATTATAGGGTTAATACCCTGAAAAATCTCAAGTTGGTACATGTGTGATAAATTTATCCCAAATTATTTTTTTGATCACAAAGAATCCCAAACTGGTACACCTGTAACAAATTTGCTCTAACAGATCATAAAAAATCTTAAACCAATATACTTATGACAAATTTACCCCAAACTAATTTATTAGACCGCCAAAAACCCTAAACTTGTACATTTGTGACAAATATACCCTTCATTAAATTGGATTAATACCACAAAAAATTACAAAAATTGTATAATTATGACAAACATAAGATAAAATCTCAAATCGATACACTAATTAACTGTCACGTGTCATTTAACTTAATAATTCGACAGTAAAATTTAACGGAAACTAACAAAGGGTAAATTTATCACAAATATACCAGTTTATGGTAAATTTGTCAAAAATATACCAGTTTTTAGGTTTTGGCGGTTAAAAAATCAGTTTGGGATAAATTTATCATATGTGTGCTAGTTTGGGGTTTTTCGGGGCATTAACCTTATATTATATACTATATATCTAATATGTTATAGATTATATGCTTTTGTCTACTTTAAATTCTAGCGTCTTTTTTTATGTTCTCTTCGTAGTTCAGTTTATTGTGTAAATTAGAACATAAAAGAAACTCAGTCCTAGTTCGATAGGAGAGAACCAAAAAAAAAAAAAAAAAACCCTCTTCACTCGACTCAGCCTCGTTCACCTGCCTTGACCTCTCTCGCCTACTTGCCTTGTCATTGGCCTTTGCTCACTCACCTTGTTGCTTGCCTTTGTTTCCTCACCTAGCATGTTTGTTTTATGGTTTGTTACTTTTAGCAAGTGTAAATTCCTATTGTGATTTTATCTTATATTTGTGTTTGATACGTACCAGTGTTCATAATTTTGTTACTCAATGTTGCAATGTTGGTGGATATGTAATTTAAAATAGTATGTTTGTCATTTTAAGGAATATAAAATATGAAATCAAAAAAAAAAAAAATCAATTGGTTCTGAATTGACCCAAAACCGAGCCAAACTCAAAGGGATTGGTCTAGTCCTCGGCCCTAAGCTCCACAGGATTGATCATTGGTCCCAAAAATTGATGACCAATACTATGCAAGTCTATCCTTCAATTAGGTACTGAACCAGGTCAACCCAGACCATGTTCACGTCTATTTTTAATCGCCACCTCACCTAGCTATTTGCATCCCATTAGCAACATATTTATGGAGAATGAGTGATCTATCATACGAAGTCCTCTTCGCTAGATCATTCTCCCAGAAAAATGACGACCAAGTTGTTGCAAGAAGGATTTGCTCCAATTAATATGTCCCAAGTTAAAACCTGTTAACAAAACATGATCTATAACCCGATCATATGATTCAAATAAGGAAAGTATTGATTTGACTTTTGGTCGACCAAACAGTAGAAGCAAAAGCCGTGTTGGAGTTGAATTCTTCATTTGAGTCAGGAGTTTCATATTTTTTTATGCGAATATTATAAATATAAGAGGCGGTAAGTCCATTAGAGCAAACAAGAAAAGTGTTAATGTTTTCTCTACAAGAGATTGTAAGATAACACTCGACAGTTTTCTTTAAATGTAATTTAGAGTTTGGAAATATTTGAGTAATTGAGTGATTGTAAACTCTATATATATCAGGTGGATTTCTAAACTCTGTATTTATCAAGATTAATAGTGGATTTCTTTGTGATGGGCTTTCCTTGCAAAGTACATATCGATCCTTAATGTAAATTTTCAGTCTCTTTACTGTTCCTCATTGATTTCTCTAATTTCTCTTTTTTATATTAGACTTCAATTGCAAGATTCATCAGCTTCCACCTTATTTAATAATAGCCCCACCGAAGACCTTGAATCGGGGCATCACTGTCTCATTTTTACTTTCTGGATGCTTCTTCAATCTGGACTTCTGTAATATTTATCCTAAGATATTTTAGCTCTGAGAGAGAGAGAGAGAGAGGCTCACAAATAATTTACAAAATCATTGATGTGTACAAACAAGCCACGCAAAGAGAATCATGTGTATAGTGGACATGCGAGATGGAAACAAACAAAGGGGAGATGCCCATCTCCTTTTCATGAAGGGATCACATTAAACACTTCTTTTTAAGTAATTTTCTTAACAGATTCGCATCATGATAGATCTACCAAGATCGATTTGCAAAATAGATTCATTATGTAAGGGCTCTTAAATTAGTGAGTTATATTCGAGAATCAATTACAATCCCGACACATCACTTAATAAATTAATTTTAATTTGTAATCCAATCGCATTGTGGTAGCATTTCTCTAGATGTTCTTTCACGGTACCCAGCACGTCTTAATTTGAATAATAGTCCCCCACTCACCCTTTTTTCACTTTCTTGATCAATTAATGATGAATAACGTCATCACGGACATCATGCTATGAGGTTAGGTATTTAAAAAAGTGAAGCTGGCAGCGAAAGGCTCAAAGACCGATCGGTAACCATTCCACGCCACATGATTAGACGAGGCAACCATGTGACGTGTATAATAAAACCGATAAAAAAAGACGAAGGACCAATTTAAAAAAAAGACTTTAGTTTTTTCTTTTTTCTTTTTTCGGTCTGAAAGGAAGACTTTAGTTTTTTTTTTTTTTTTTTTATAGCAAAAAAGGAAGACTTTAGTTGAGTCCCCATAAAATGCGATTATTTATGCCGTCAAGCGTTAACTCTCGTCGCCCAAAAACTGCTCAGTCCGCACATAACCCTAATCAGCCCATATCCCCGCATGATTCTCCACTATTTAGTTTCAACATGTTCGCAAGAAGTTCGACAATATCAGACTCCGATGCTGCTCTTTTAGAGTGCATTCGCCAGCATCTTCTCAACGACGATGACTTCGAAACCCTAGCGAAGATCCCTGAAAATTTTCGAATCCATTGTCCAGATTCAAGCTTCGACGCATCTTTGTCGCCGGAGACGACAATGCCTTTCGAAGTGGATGACTACAATGATGCGGACATCAATCGTGGCCCTCCGAAAGACGCCGTCGGGTTCAAATCCCCCAGCTCGTTGGATGGGCAAATGGTCATGGAGCACGGTCATCCCAAAGTGAACGAGGCACTGCCCGGGGGGTGTCACTACCGGGGAGTGAAGAGACGGCCATGGGGGAAGTACGCGGCCGAGGTTCGAGACCCGAAGAAAAATGGCGCGAGGAGGTGGCTCGGGACTTACGAGACGCCATGGGAGGCCGCATTGGCTTACGACCGCGCCGCATTCGCGATGCGCGGGACCAAGGCAAGGTTGAATTTCCCTCACTTGATCGGGTGCGACGAGGTGGAGCCGGTGAAGGTCACTCGGAAGCGGCACCACTCGCCTGAAGCTGAGAGCAGCTCGCCGGATCCGAAGTGAAGAGAGGAGGACTTGGCTGGCTCTGTCTGTCCACGATCCCAACGAGCTTAATGGCTATGTCCTGTCTTTTCCAATAGAGCGGGACTCGTAATGGACGAATTGAGAGATTTTTGTATGATGATTTTTTAGTCATTGTGTTATGAACATGTCTTGAGCGTATAAATGATTTGTTCTTTCTATGGAGATTTGGAAACGGAATTCTAATGGTTTCTTCCACCAAGAAAAAGAAGCATAAGGAAAACTCATTTGTTTCTGATTTTACTAATTTTTCTTTCTTAAGGGGACAAAAACTAATCAGAAGAAATTCCGACGGGGCTTAGTGAAATTTTCTGGGGAGAAAATTGACAATTGTTGGTGCTGAATTGTAACTTTCCGTGCTGTCGCACTAAAAAATTTGCACTAAGATAATCATTTATTTGAGAGGCAATGTGTTCGTTTATGCTCTGTTTGGAATGGGAATAGGGAAATAAATTTGTTAGGGGTGGGCAAAGAATACGACATAATTTTTAAATTTTTTCACAACAAAAATTTCGAATTTTATCCTTTTTTTCTTTACCACGCCACTCGTGCGTCCCCCTCCCTATCTTTTCCAAGCGGAATGTTAATGTCCTAACCTTGTTTGTAAAGGATCGAGTTAAAAAAGAAATCTTTCCAGTCAAAATTTGAAATACCAAATTAAAATTTCGAAAATGAAAAAAAATTCATGTCAATATATATAAATGTATGTATTATGTTGTGAAAACTTTAGGATTTTCAGGTTAAAGAGGATTCAAATTGCATCTATTGCAAAATTTAAATCAAGTAAAAAGCAAAAACAATAAGCCCATCTAAAAAAGATTGTCCAAAAAGTCCTATGTGGCGTGAGGGCTTGCGGGTCATCGCTAGATTTGGCGAGGCGAGAACGTTGCAATCCTTGCCCAAGCGTTTGGTGGCCACAATGAGGGCCGTGACGCCCTCACCAGCTGAGCTTTACGGTTACCTTTTGCCAATCCTTCTAATGTGTTAAGTTGATTGCCGTAAAACCTTTCAGCTTCATCGGACGGTTTTTGCATCTGCTACTTGTTTGGAGGTAGCTCCTGGTAAAAGATGACTTTTGGCAATGTATAACTTGTAGTCTGCACTCACCGGAGAATGACTTCCGGTGACAAGAGATCCGGGCGATGGCGTGTACTCGGGTTCAACATGTAAAGCAAGGAGAAATTGGATCGGTTGTCATCGCAACCGGTGTCTGCACTTTCTTCAGGAAGGCAGCACATCTTGTCGAGAGTAATACACCTCTTGCCATTTCCAACAACTCTCCCTTGTTGTAATAAGATACGCGAAAACGACATAAATTGTTCAAATCCTTAGTTACATAGAGTATATGAAGTTCTCCCATAATGCTGTAACATCCTTCTCCTTAGCCATATTTAGTAACACATCATTCGATAAATTTAATAAGATTGTGCTCCTTACTATTTCTATTACCTCTACTTTCTCAGAGACTTTCATTATAATCGGCAACTCATCCAATGCCTTGGTCAAATCTTGAGTTGTCAATAGCACACGTATTAAACAAACAAAAGCCCCAAATCACAATCAAGAAATCTAATCCAAGCTCTACTACCAATTATTATAATATAATATGGGAAAATGATGGGATCTTGTAAATTAAGTCAATACCAACTGACCAAAAAAATAAATAAAGAATAATAAGGCACTAAAAATTTATATGATTCAATCCGAACATCAATATTCATACCACGAAAAGAGTTAGTAGCAAATGATATACTATAATCAGATAATCAGAATTTATCAATCAAAGTTACAGTCGCTTATACGCTCGAGTATTTTTTATACCTATAATTAAATCTACATTCAAAAGTGTTTCATAAATAAAGATATAAACTCACGACACAAAATCAAAGCACGTGCTTAAGCCCAAGCAATGGGCTTGCGTGCGGTGAAAGACGGGAACTACGTTCTGTCTTCTATGCTCATACGGCGATTTGTTTTTTTAATGTGCAGGCCCGGCTTTGTGCGGCTCCAAGGACGTCAACGCATGTGCGGCTCTTCTTTGGCTTAAAAGGAACCCGAAGAGGATTCTTTTTCCCTTTCATACGGCTTCTGCAGGAGACCGAGAGAAGATATATTATTTCTTGACAAAAGTCCTCTGTGCCCCCTTATTTTATCCTTTAGCACAAGACTGATACAAATCAAACTTGGATTCCCATATAATAATATTTCACTCTAGATAATCACGGAGATCCAATGCCAAAGAATAAGAAAACCAAATCTGATTCGGATAGGAAGTAGCCCATTTTAAACAAATCAAAATCTTTCTATGGTTAAAGTTCTGTAAAAATTCAAACTGGACATATAATTCAACGCGTCTGAATAAATTTTTCTTGGTTTAAAGAACTCAATCCACCATAGCCAAGACATTAATTCATGGTATCGAACTATCATTACGCATATAATTACATCTCTGTTAGTTGTGTCTATTCTGGTATGATGAACCATTATAATCTTCAGAAGGATTGTCATATTTCTGCTTCCAATTTCAAGTAATGATGGCAATATGGAATTTTTGCAATTGCTCCATCGCTATAGGGATGTTCATTGAGATAATTGTGATATATGGCATTTAGAAAAGGACTTACCGTGTGGGCATCGATAATTTACTTGTCCTACTCATCGAGATAATTGTGACATATGTACAAACCCTACCCAGTTTATGAAAGACGCAACCAAGCCCACTGCCCAATTCTAAGCAACTAGCAGATGATGCACCTCAAGGTTGTTCTCACATTGAAAAAGTGGATTAATTGAACAAGTCAAAGTATTGCAGATTTTCATTGAGGATGTCGATGAGGATATGGTTGTCCTCCTGACAGCGAGAGCTTCTCGACTGGAGAACCACGACGCCGTCGATTCAGCAATAGTTTGCGTGTTGGCGGACCCCATGGAGGTATTCTTGAATCTCTACATTGAATTTATATACAGCTGTTGCCGAAGAAATCGCAGCTTACTGTATCTTACTATTGCAAATCGCCTGAAGTTCTTTGTATGCTCTGCGTGCTTCCTCATGTTAGGCACGATCAGGAATCCAAGAAGTTCACTTTCTTCGGTTTAACCCTACCGACAAAAGGACCGCGCTCACATACATCGATTGTGCTGGGAAGAATTGTGTGAGCAAAGGCGCACCGGACAAAGTAAGAGATTAGTGAAGTCGATAGTTAAGAACCAACAATGAGATGAGAAACTTGCAATTCGTGTCTGCAAACACTCGGTGGTCATATTTCTGTGCAGATACTCAGTTTGGCACACGACAAACTGAAAATTGAGAAGAAGGTACATGCCATAATCGAGAAGTATGCGGACTGTGGACTGAGATCACTGAGATCAATCTGTCTGACTAGCTGTTTCTATGCTCTGGTAGGCAAAATCAAAACGCGTTTCGTCATGTTGTGATTCTTTTGTCATCGTCAGGAAGTGCCATCTAGCACCAAAGTTAGTCCCGGCAGCCCCTGGGAATTCGTTGGACTCTTGCCTCTTTTCGACCACCTGCACCACTACAGTGCCGAAACAATCAGAAGGTCCCTAGACCTCAGCGTGAGTGTTAAGATGATAATAGGTATCGCACAACAGCCACAGGAGCTATGAGATTCGAATGTATCAGTGGATTTTCATTAAGAGTTCAGGAAAATTAATGAGCTGAGTATTGTTACTTTAACTCTGTTTCGATTTCAGGTGACCAGAGGAAACAGGAAGGCGACTTGGAATGGGGTCCAATATGTACCCTTCCTCATCCCTCCTTGGGATTAGTAAGGATGAGGCAGTTGCAGCTCTCTCGACTGTTGAACTAGTCGAGAATGCTGATGGTTTTTGCTGGTGTGTTCCCTGGTATGCCCTGTTGATTATCCTATCTGATCTTGATTGGACACGCTCACATTCGTATTTCTTTACTCAATCCAACCTTCAGAACACAAGTATGAGATAGTGAAGAGACTGCAGATGCAAAAGTACATTTGCGGAATCACTGGCAATGGTGTGAATGACGCACCTGCCTTAGAGAAAGCCAATACTGGGATTGCCATGACCGATTCCACGGATGCTGCCCTAAGTGTTTCTGATCAAGTGCTCATGCAGCCTGGCTTGAGTGTGATCATCACCGCCATCTTGACAAGTCATGCTATTTTCCAAAGAGTGAAAAATTATACGGTAAATTTCATTGTTGCAAATGAAAACATGCTCAAGAATTAAGTACACACATAAGGGAGGACTCGAGGTTCAGAAGAATTGGCATTCATATCTTAATTTTGTTCCAGATATATGCCGTATCAATCACCTTACGTATGGTGGTAAGATTCATTAACTTTCCCTTAATGTTCTTGGAAGTTCATTTCACATTTTTGTCTGTCAACCTTGTATTAACACAGCAGTAACGTCGCAGCTTGGGTTTATGTTGCTTATGCTTTTCTGGAAATTTGACTTCCCAACCTTTCGTGGTTCTTGCGATTGCTATTCTTAATGATGGTGAGTTTTAGTACTCTTGTTCCTGTCTGCTTTGTTCAGGTTTGTGGGCAAGATGGCTTGTGTCGCTTGTTTCTGCATTAACGTCGATGGCTCTACAGGTACCATCGTGGTGATATCGAAAGACAGAGTGAAGCCTTCGCCAAGTTCCGGCAGCTGGAAACTCAATGAAATTTTCGCAACCAGGATCGTCCTTGGTGGATACTTGGGTCTGACCAGTCATTTTCTTCCGGGCAGCTTATGAAACTAAATTCTGCAAGGTAATTTCCTGCAAATGTTGGTATTAATTGCGTGAAAGATAGGTGACCTCTTCTTAACAATTACAGAAGTTCACACACTTTTCAACAATCCGGTGTACTATCGAAAAAATCTGCAAGAGCCAAAGAGCAGACGCAACTAGGGACAGGACAATCCCTCTGACCTGTATATTTTGCCTCGTATTTGGACATTGAATCGACTTGACAGATTCATATGCGTGTATTCTCAAGAGAGATGTGATTGTTTTCCTCTTTCTTGTTCTCTTAGTGTGTCGTATTGATCGCCAAAAAATATGATCCATTGGTGAGAAAAGAAATGAAATCACGTGTTTTGGAAGTAACCTATTTATGCAGCATAAACTTGACTTCAGAGCTGGTTAGTGCCCGTATTCTCTTTTCTGAATAACTTTCAATTCTTTATGATGCAGGTTGAGGGTACTCCGCACCCTGAAAGGGAAGGTCGAGTCATTTGCAAAGCTGAGGGGTCTTGACGTTGATGAGATGAACAATGATTATACTGTCCAAGTATCAAATTACTTTCAAGAACCTCCAAGAACACAGCAGAAAGCTAACAAGAACAAGAGAAGGAAGGGACAGATATGTAGATATTTATTTTGACTTGGAAATATCTACCTCTTCCTAAATTTTCACTTCATAATACACCAAAGGCTCTCTGAAAGGATAAAAAAATCAAATTAGAACTTTCCAATTGGATAACTTGATTCCAGTCTAAGTTCAGATCAAGAAGTCGAGGAATCACTCACATTTACTTTCTAAAGTACTGCAGAAAACAAGGCCGGGATCACTGTGTTTTCTATGGTTTTTCTTCTAATGTCACAAATCAAGATGGTACAATCCTGCAGAATGGGCCACGCTGCAGTCATAAATGGCTGGCCACAAACTATACCAATTTCTAGAGCGTTAGACCCCAGGGCCAAGTATAATGTGTACATAGATAATACCTTACTCATTTCACATCTCGGCGAGCATGCATTACGAGATTCCCAGCTTTTCACACATCATGGCTTTGAGGTATATTATGCGAGCAAGAGCATAAAGTTACATGTGTCGGAGAGGAAAGAGAGAATATCCATGACTCCTGTTGCTACGGACAAAATAGGGGATTTATAGTTTAGATTCTCTCCCGATTCGACCTGCAACATTGGTCAAATGAATTATCAGGAAAATAATAGCTTCTTAAATTTAATCTTCACCTATGTATTTGTTCAACATAGGCTAAAGTTAAAGTTGCTCCCAAGAAATTCTATGTGCACTTTTAATCAGCTTGCTTGGCAGGTCCAGCAGTGCAAACTAGAGTTGTCTACCCTGCAAGTTGCAACAGGAGATCCTTCCTGCAAATTCCTATGACATGCAATCTGAGTTTATGGCATCATTCCTGCGGCGAAAGTCCAGACTAAGCTGGATGCAGCCAGGAGGCAAGAACTCTAGTTCATAAAGTGTGGCAAAAATACCGCTTTAATTGCAACTAGAATGGACAAAATAACACATGCTTGGAGGACATTCGTATGCATCATGGATTTCTTGCTTTTCGCGGTTCAAGGCGTCGTCAGAATGACACGAGCGAACATGGAAGCTGTGCGTATGTGAAAGGAAAGAGAGAATATACATGACTCCTTCCAGCGACAGTTGATAACAAGCATTAGCATAGGCATCGAAAAACATACTCAACGTGTGACATTGATCGAAGACTTCCAGAGAAATTCTACTAAAAATGAATCTACAGCCGTGTGCTCGTTAAATGATGTTACGAACAAAAAAGTGTCTACCCTATCAGACTTAAAAGGAAATCTGAGTTACCAGTCGAACTCTGGCATTGCTTGAATCGTTACGGGTCATTGCAGCACCATCCGAGCGCTACAGCGTTTGAGTTCGAGGAGATGTTATTAGCTAGAAACAAGACATCTCTAACTAGAAATAATGCCTTCACGGTAACTTTAGCAGTCACATGCAATCTCTCTCTCTCTCTCTCTCTCTCTCAATGAAAAGGAAGTTCCAAGTTAAGAATCAGAATATGGACATATGAGAAGCCTCTCTCTCTCAGCAAACTCGAAGATTGGGATTCTTGACAAGAGGATACTTTGCTTAAAGTCATCGAGGATAACAACAAGCCATTCCATTGTTCTTTTCTAATAGATATATAAATGTCCACAAATCCTAGCCATGTCTAAGGTATTCTGCAATAATGGGGACGTTCCTGAGTTTCTTGGGGAAAGGTAAGTGATCTTGTTCCATTGATGAACAGATCTTTCATTGATTATGACTTTTCAAACCATAACCCGATGCCATCTTTCATTAATCACTACTTTTCGAAACTAAGTTCTTTATTATTACATGTATATTATGTTCTACTCTTGATACAGCTCGATTCTAGACAAGATTATACAAGTGCTTTTAAGAAGAAATGATTCGAGTTTACCCTTGAGCTTTCTTCTCTTTTCTATGTTTCCTTACAGGAGGGTCACGGCCGCCACCGCAGATGGTCGGATTTTTTATGGGAGCGCTTTATAACCAATTCGTGGAGAAGGATATCACCAACTTTGAGGCATTCCACATTGCCATTCTTGACATCTTCAAGTAAGGTCATCTTCCCTATGTAGAAACGATTAAGATATTCATACAGGAGCTCAAATTATCAAACTTATGCAGCACTTTCAACGCGGCACTGCCCGGCAAACATGTGGACATTCCGTCGCAAAGCAAAGTAGAGGTATGGAATCGTCCACGGAGAGTTACGCGTGCATGAAAATACATCAACAGGCATGCTTAGATTTGTCCATTTGTTCGACCCTTTCAAATGTTTGCTAGATTTCTGTTCATCCTTTTAGCCTTCCAAACTGCACATCGGATAGGTAAAAAGGCAGCTAGCTGGTTTAAGCTCCCGATGCATGCGTAACATCATGCAGGAATGCTTTCGACAGTGGAAAGAAGCCAAGGAGACAAAGAAAAAGAAGGTCTTTGTGAATTTCATGACACAGAACGTTACTGTCAGTAAGTTGGATGACTCCACAGTCATCACCGGAGTACTAACGCCACCGGTGGCTATGGCGGCCAAGAAGGCCGGAGAGAATGTGCCGCAGCTGATGCTTATCAAGGCCATCCCCGATGTCATTTTCGTGCCAGCGGCCACTGTTTTAGCCCTCATCTCTGTAAAGCTGTCTGGAAGAATTCTCAACAAGGCTATAGTCCCCCCAGAGCGGAGAATTTAAGGAATTCAAACGCATCATACGACCCAAAAGAAAAATGCATGTGTGACTATAAATAAACAGGAGAAGTTCTTGACTGCGATTATTTTAGAGTGTCATTTTCAATTATGCCGATAATAAATCACAAATGAGGATATCATAATCTGCAAGCACTGTTGCTTTTCCAAAACGTTTCCTGCCGATATATCCAGAAAATACTCAAATGGACAGCATATAGCAGAAGCCTCAGATAGGAAATGCGCAGAAGTGCTGATCAACTTACAAGAGTTTCGACCACAAAACAAACTTACAAGATTGTTTGTACTCGCTCTCCCCAGTGAGGTGTAAAAGCAATTAATGCACCAACTCCAACAGGTTTAGATAGTTCGAAGATTAAATATCGCTAGCTCAACTAAGTAGAAATATCCTAGGATCACGAAAAAATCATCAATGATGGTAAAAATGATAAGACGGAACTTCAGTCGACCATTTGAACCCCAAAATGTATAGGGAAATAATACTCCCGGTAAAGAAAACCAAGACCTATTTGATTCATGTTCGTCTTCCAAATGAACAGTAAAGTGTCTCCAGTTCCACCAGAGAATATAAAATCCATAGGGGAAGAGGGAGAGGATGAACAGAGAATATACAATTAGAACACGCAGACCTATACAACTCACGTTTCAGAAGCAGAAACTGTATAAACTATCCTTCCTCTCTCACAAACACTTCTCCAACAGTTACAACTATCTGCAGCCTCACCTAACCAGAGGATTTCCGGCTCCATCGACGCATAGCTGCTCGCCGACTTCGCCTCCTAAGTTTGCTACGTACATAGGTCTTGCAAATTGGAGGAGATTTCAAACTCGATCCTTTTCCAAGAGAATCAGTTTCAGATTTCAAAGGCGAAAGCAGAGAGTCGGTTTCAGTTTCCTGCAGTTCCAATGGTTCCCCAGGCTTCTCACCCATGATAAGCCGATTTCTGAACTCTACTAGATCAAGTGATTTTTCCTCCACTGCCTGCTCATTTGTCAGAATTTCTTCCTCAGTCTGAAAGTGCAGACAAATTCATTTCACTTTTCTACCAGAAACACTAATGCCAGATAGACTCAGCATACAGATCATATTCTGCTTAACGAATTAAAAGTTAGAATAAAAAAGCAATAACGAAGAGGTGGATAGATTTGAGAGAGAGCGAGAGAGAGAGTACAAGAAGGATTAAATTCATTTTGACAAGGATTATTCCTCCTATTTGCCATCACTAGTTCTCCTAATTAAATATGGAGTAAATACAGAGCCATATCAAGGGCAGAACTCGAGAGAATTAAGAACATCCAAGAACTGCATCAGAAAGGACTAAAACTTAATCGCTTTTCATTTGGAGTCTTAAAATAAGAACCAAATGCACAGGTTAATAAAAACACAAGCTATAATTACTTACATTATCACAAGAAACCCCTCTAGATGTCTGATCTGTGCTCTCAATGATATTGGGCAAAGGAGTTGCCTCTCCAAGTGTTGAATTTGCAGTTTCAGGCAGAAGTATATCATCTAAATTGTGTTTTGATACTTGCAGAGATGCTGTATAGACAGATTTACAAGAAGATACAAGTCCATTCCCATAATGAGATGCCTGTTTTTTATCAGAGCTGGTCAACTCATCTTTCGGTGGCAGCATGCTCAACCTATTAACTGAAGAGAACTTTCCAGGATTTTCACTTAACACCTTATCCATTCGTGCTTTCAACTCGCATATGTGAGACTTTGCTTTCTCAATCTTAGCAAGTATTTGCTCCCGGGAATTTGCCCCATCTCCAAAATCAAGTGAATCACCAACACTATCACCTACTAGCCCAAACACATTAGGGACAGAATCATCAGAGAAAAATTAACTCAAATAAGAAAGCTTTAGGAGGATAGCAATTCGAAAGCTAATGCAAATTATCTAGAACAGCAACTCCTCAAGTCAATTTGGCATCACAGTGTAGCAACTCCATTAAAGACCATAATATAGGTAGCATAACATTAAATAAAAACTATAATTTCATTGCTATAATTCATTGAATGCAGCAAAAATTAAAAAAATTTCCTCCAAGATAACACACAACATTATTAAGAGTGTGGATCATGTGCCACGTGAGATGAAACGTAATGCAGAACATCCCTTGTTGGAAATGTGGTACGGTCAGAATATGCTTTTCCTAATAACAAAGGGATTTCATGACACACTAAAATCAGGAACTTTTTAATTAAATATATTATTAGACATAAATCTCATTGAAGGTGATCTCGTGAATGCACGAGGACAATTTCCATATAGGAAAATTGGAAGTGTTGATTGAGTGCTTTGGATCACTAGAATGCCACAAACTGGAACGCTCATTCCAAATTATGCATTTTACAAGGAGATATCCGGTATCTTAAGAAGAGTCTTCTTTTTACTTTTGGGATATTAAGTATGATAGATAAATGATGAGTGCATAAGAATACGCTCACTGGTAACATATTTCAACAAAGCCTCACTTTCAGACCTAGCATTTAGGTTGCTCCCCATTTCGCTCCCCATTCTAGATGAAGGATCAAATTCCAGAAATATGACTAGTTGGTAATGCTCCAAGGGAATAAGTCCTATAGGGTAGGCAACACTAAATGGCCAAGCTCCAAGGCAGTAGTATCTCAAATTATCTTTGTGGCCACCATTTTCTTTTGATAGATATATTCATGGCTCTCCTAAGTCCTATTGTCACTTTCATTGAGATCCTCTTCTGGTGCACATCACCACCTAAAGTCTGTATACGTGCTCCCACTGTGAGTTCGCTGATATTGCTTTTGTAGAAAATGAGATCATTCGTTATCATGTGTTTTTTCATTGTGAAATGATATGAAAGCTATCACCGTGTCTCTTCCTATTATTTGCCTACATTTGGACATGCCTCATTTCTGGTGGAAGATAAAAGCACATTTACAAGACTCTTAAAACTAGACCACTTGCTAGTAGGTGAGGCAAAGTAACTAAACCAAGTGTTGGAAGAAAGAGAGATCCAAGCATTCTTTCCTCATAGAAATTACAGAAATTATTCAAGAAAAGTAGCGGTTTCATATAATATGATTAACCAGAGCATATTAGACCAATAGTTCTGATATAAGGAATCAGAATAAACTGCTACCTTGGAAATTTAATCTAAAATAAAGGGGAAAAGGATCCAAGCACATGCCTCAACCACCTAATTTCCATCTTATATAACGAAGAGCAAGCGAGGAGTCAAAAGATATAAACGATTCTACTTTTCAATAGTTTGATGTTTTGAAAGGAAGTGTTTCATGTTAAATAAAAGTCAAATGTGAGTGTTGAGAAATTCTTGAGAAATTTATAAAAAGTGAAAAGTTAAATTGTAAAATCAGTTTGATCCCAATCATCCCAAAATAACAATTATGTGCTGCAAAGTATATATACACCTTTTCATATCCTTCCCCGCTTTTATTAGCAGAGCCTTACAGCTACCAAGTTAGAACATTATAACAAGCCTATCACTTATATTCTAAAGGACAATCTAAACCAAAAAAAGAGTAAGGACAACTTGCCCGGATTTCCTGCAATTAATTTCTTTGGTACTCAACAGACATAAAAGAGAAAGTGATTTAACACCTTACCTTGATTGCCACGACGAATTTCCATATGAGTATGATCCGCACGGGACTTTCTATCTGCACGATCAGAAGGAAAAGATCAATCCTTACGTCCTTTGATTAATACAAACAAGGTGATGGCTTTCAATGTAGTACCACAATAGGAGAACAAGTTATGCTGTGACATATATGATGCTATATCTTGTGTCTCTTCTACTCTTTTTCTTTTTCTCCTCATCATGACTTTCTCTCTTGAGAGTTGACCAGAAAATGCACATGACTTAGCATTAAAATCCTGCGATTCTGGTCTTTCAAAAGTAAGTTCCTTCTTTTGCTTGTGCTCTTCCAGTTTCCTATCATACTTTTGTGCTTGGGAGTTCAGTTGATTAATCCGCAGTTCTATCCATTTACATCGCCACTTAAGAGGCTGTATAAACCTTCTCCAGTGATCCGTCAGCTTTCTCCTGGAAAGGGTGACAAGAATAAAGATGAATGCATTAGTCAGACACCTACTGAATGTGAAAACAACTATACCCTAAGCAGTATGCTATGTTCCTTCCATGAATTAATACTGTGAGACGTCACTATCAATTACATTTCTAACGCTTTATTTCATATAAAATAAGGGAGTTTCTAACCCTTTATTTCATATAAATTAAGGGAATCACCGACAGCCTGTGAATGTTAAAAATCTCCCACCATGCATTTAAGTAATCAGCACATGGTGTACACTAACACTATGTATGGACAAGGAAGGGAAGAAGGGGGGATGAAAGTTTAGCTGGAAAACGGGAACTGTGTTAAGGAGATGAGGAAAAATAAAAGAATTTGTGCATTCTCTCCCCTACTTTTCCTCTCCCCCTCCTCTCAAGCACAGCATAAACAATATGACGAACTGCCTTGTCATTTTAAGTTTAGCCACAGAACAAGAAAATACACAAAGGCCTTATCCTAAGAAGCATTCTCTGGATATTCATGTACAAACCAGATACAATCAGAGCCCCCATGCGAAATATCACATTTTTGTCTTTTATCCAACAACCTATCGCTATGGGAATGCTTGAGGAAAATCACCTTCTATAGGCCTCGTATGTATAACTAATGAGCTTTAAGAAATCATATTGATTTTCTTAAGCACATGGAAATATCACATTGTTGTCTTTTATCCAACAACCTATCACTATGGGAATGCTTGAGGAAAATCACCTTCTACAGGCCTCGTACGTTTAACTAATGAGCTTTAAGAAATCATATTAGAGGAAAGCATAATTTTCTTGAAGGATAATTCACATGATCTCCTCTTCTTCGGGAGTCGCATCAAGGCAGCTTATCCTATTTTCACAAGCAATTCTTTTCCTATCTAGTCCTCTTCATTCAAATGACAGGACTAAGGGCCCTCCTAACTGAAATCAACTTGTTTCACAGCTACAGGATGCGCTATAGGGAGACTTTCTCTAGATCTAGGCATGAAAGCAAACAATATCAACAACAATACACCAACTTGCTTTCTATCATTACCATACTTTCAGTTTCCAGTCAAAGAATCAAGTAAAGAATATAAGAGCTATCCATCTTCACTAATAGAATAATGTACTTCCTGGTTATCCAAGTTAAAGGAATCAATAAGCTTCAAAGCGATCATTCTCAGATAGCAAGAACTCTGTGGCATCCTAACTTCTCAGAAATAAAGATGAATATGAAGTTCAACAAATAAAACCAACATATTAGGACAATATATTCCATTCCAATACTGCAATCAGATAATATCAGTTTCTGCTATCCTAAAATGAACTTAAATCTAAGCCAGGTAAAACAAGTCAAGAGTGGGTCTATGTTGCCAACTAGCCTGGATATCATCCACCCTATGAGTGGCTAATCTAGACTATAGTTACTGCATAAAGGCTATAATGTCAACCAACCCAAGCCCAATAGTAGCAGATTCGCGAAACAAATATCTGCAAAAGCTTGAAGCATTGAAAGCAGATACATCAAGTGACAAACAAGCTTCATGCAGGGCATCTACTCGGGTTTCAGGGGGATTGGGACTGATGGGCTTTGAAAAAGTAAAGTAAAACCAAGTAAAGTAGATGATTATGCATGTTCGTCTAGCTCAAATTATAAATCCAAGTACAGGGGAAAAAGATAATAAACCATGTTCGTCTAGCTCGAATTATAAATCCCAAAGGGCTTTGAAGAAGTACAGTAAATGATTATGCATTTCAATAAAAAAGATGAAGGGTCACGGCAAATAACAAGGGAATCTAATCACAAGAAGAACCCACAGAATAATCAACAAGCATCCAAGACCCTTCAGAGATTCAGTATGCAGTACCTTGTTAGATAGAGTTCACTCTGTCCAGGATAACAAAATCCTGGCATATCGTGACCAAGATACTGTGAATCAACTTCACCATCACTCATAGCTAAATTATTCTCCGAGCCAGATGATGTATCACCGAATGAACTAGAATATTCAGTCGTATCCCCTTGGCCACCTTCAAATGGGCCTTCTTTGGTCGGATTTTTGCGATCAATTATATCGACATCGGAATTCCTGTCCCCATCGGGCATCTTGCCATCATGCAAACCCTCCACACTGAAGCTGCCGTCCTGGCAGTTACTCAAACGGCGCACCGCTTTAGCTTTGGGATCTTGGGGAACGGCAGTCCCGTTCTCCTTGCCGACCAACGCATTGGCCGGCGCATCCTCCGATCCGCCCATCAGAGCCTCCGATTGGACTCGGACTTCTAAGTCAGGACCCATGTCGCCCATAATCAAGTCAGCCGCTCTAGCGATCCCCCGCTCGTCCCTGCACACAATTCAGCACCTAAAATTACGAATCATGCCGCAATCAAGAATCCCCAAGGAACCAAGAAATTGCAGCAGCTCCTCCGCTAGTCCAAAACCCCCCCCCCCCAACCCTACAACCTCTACTACAACGAAGAAAACCCATGAAGCCGGATTGATAATAAAACCAAAAAAAAAAACTAATCGAAGAACCACGATAGTCATTCACGGCATGGTTCCCGCGGGAACAGACCCATCATTCCCCGCGAACAGACATCGCCGAGCGACGCCGCACATTCGAAAGGAAATCGCGGAGGGAACAAAACCCAGAAGCCAGAAAACGCGAAGCATCAACGGGGAAAGAGAGAACCAGCAAGGCAACCGCCAAATCCGCAGAACCCACCATGGAAAAACCCAAGAAGGGAAGCAATCAAGAAAGAACAGAAGAAACCCTAGAACGGAACCGGGGAAGGGGAGGAGAGAGAGAGGTTACTCGGGCTAGCCATGGTCGTCTCCTCCTTCGAATCGGTGCGCCGGATGAGCTCCCAGTACCGCACGACTCGTCAGCATCCAACGAGCGAAGCGCAGAAGAGAGAGAAAGAGAGGAGAGAGAGAGAGAAAGAGAGAGAGGGTCAAAATGGCGTCGCGCTTCTGAGCTGGCGGTGCGGGAATTTTATATAAATAAAATAGGAAAAGGGCGGATTAGAATAAGGTGGTTTCGACGTGGCGGGATCTGATTGGCCGAGAGGCGATGGCGTGTGTGTCAAGCTTGCGCCGGCGCATCGTCGTCAGTTTGCGCGGTACGGACGACCAAGATTTTGGAGGAGGGGATTCTGTTGGGAGGTGGAAGGAGGCTTGGCTTTGGTTTTGTTTTTGGTTTTGATTTTAAAATATTTATTCGAGAAATTTTTTTTTTAATTTTCAAAACTAGTCCTTTTTTTTCTTTTTAATAAACTTGGTGCGCAAGCATTTGGGATTTCATTTGTTGTGGGGCCCTTTGTTTATCTGCCTATTTATTATGATATTCTTTATTATAACCCGATATTGAACCTTTTAACTCGACTAATTACTGTCCTTTTCTATTACGTGCATTTGCTTCATTTATGAGATGAACTCTTTTCTTTTTTGTTGAATGAAAGAAGGTATTGAAAGTGTCGTCGAATTATGAATCACGTGCCAAAAAAATACTCAATATAAAGCCATGGATTTAGCTTCACGCACCACGGCTGGTTAGACAAGCCCGCCATTTTTTGCTCCACAATGATGGGAGCAGAGAGCTTCAAAGCCAACAATACACCTAAGTCCCAGACTCATAATTTGCAATAACCCAAGTATTTGGAGATAGAGAATATGGATCGAGAAGTCATACCTATGATCTTCTCCTTGCAGATCCAATCCACAACTTGCTCACTTAACCGATACTGTAGTAGCCTAGCAAACTCAAAAATGGTTTTGGGTGAAATGATTGTGATTGTTGCAAGAGTTAGTTTGTACTAATTTGGTCGTTCCATTCTATAAACCCTAATCTAATTGTAATCTCCATAAATACTGAAGAGATACAGAAGATGTGAACAACCTTTTTTTGTAGACTTACAAGCTCACCGTATGTGCAATGTCGGTGTCGATTAAGTCACTAATTCACTTTGAAAATTGGGAAAAAGAGTGGATGAAAACCTTTTGGTTAAAGTGGATATTTTGAAAATGATAGTTCTTTTAAAGGGTTTTGGGGACGTCGACACGTTGATCCGAATTTCATTTCTTTGCCAATCCCTTTGTTTAAAAATCAGAAAAAAGATCGAATTTTTAGTACGCACCTCGACTTCATTGATGCACTTCAAGATGTAAACACAATTAACTGAAATGAGAGAGAGAGAGAGAGAGAGAGAGGCCAATGACAAACCTTCAATGCCAAGAATCGATGGGAACCGAGTGAAAACTGAGAAAGGAGCAATTGACAATTTTCTATGGAGTATCAAGAGAAGACCGTAGAGTTTGGCCAAATACCAACAAATCTTCTATAGCCAATCTGGGGTTGGTAGTAGTACTTGAGCCTAATTAAAGATGGTGCCCTTAATTCTTCTTTTCTTTTCTTTTTTCATTTGAAATCGATCATATTCACTGCTACGTCGGAAAAAAAAACAACCCAAATGATTACTACTATATCGGGATGGGTTTTACTTAATACGGGCGAGTCTAATTCAGAAAATAATTCTATGTTAGGTCTATATTCGTTAATAAAATAAATAAATAGAGTGTGTTTTTTAGGGAAAATTAAAACCTTCACATTGAAGGCAATGGCGGTAGGTAAAATCATGAAGTTAATTCCCTTCTCTCTTTGATATTTGGAGATTTATTTCTTGATTAGTGATGAATTTGTTTGTGGAGACAAAGAGTTGATTGGATTATTGTTTCTTTACCTACCTTATAATCCAGTTTTCCAATTGGCTTTTTCTTCTTTTTTGCCGAAATGTCGTTGTCTAGCTCGCTAATAAGGTCGGAACGCTGTCTTTCATGGTCAACCCTGATTTAGGAAAATGGCATGCTTGCACGTTTTAGGGGACAAAATGCCAAAATTGCTGGGAAAATCCAGGAAACGTTTGGTAGGCTAAATCAACATGCCATTAATAAACCTCCACAATAAAGGCAATGGTATTAGGTGAGGTTATGGATTTTCATTGTGCTTCAGATTATTTCGAAGGCGGCAAAATTCCCAAACAAGAGAGATAAGTTGATTCATTTCTCTCTTTGAAATTTCAAGATGTCTTTCTTGATTAGTCCTCTAATATGGATCATGAGGAGAAGGGTGAATGGATCATAAAATTTACCTACTGTTGACACACAAAAAATGTCAAGTATTTCATTAATAATCTCGGATGCAATTGATAAAGAGATAACCGACA
The DNA here is from genome assembly GCA_017140475.1 of Eucalyptus fibrosa. NCBI lineage: Eukaryota > Viridiplantae > Streptophyta > Magnoliopsida > Myrtales > Myrtaceae > Eucalyptus > Eucalyptus fibrosa. The sequence continues at coordinate 21,348,910 of CM029509.1, read as the reverse complement.
AGGAAGCAGCGATATCTTAGCTATCAAGTAGTGGAGTCGGTAATATCAAATGCAATTGTCAAAAAGCTAATAGTCAAGTCAGTGTAGTCAATGTAACCGTCAAGTAATAGTTGGTGTAGTAGAATCAATATAACCGTCAAGTAACCATCGATAGTTGAGTTCATGTAACCGTCAAGAAAATCAATGTATCGTATATGTAACCGTCGCTTGTGGGCTATAAATGGCCCAAATATGCTCTTTATAACCCTCATTACAAAGCTCAACATTCTTTTATGAATTTATATTTATCTTTACTTTCCCGTAATTTACATTACTGGGCATATCATTTACTAATTAAGGACCTTCAAAACTTTTGTCAATTCACTCTAATCCATATTCTAAAAGGTATTTCATCATCGAGTTTTCAATGAAATATATTTTTGGCACGCCTAACGAGACACATAGTGTTGATTCAAGGAGATTACGATAGCAAGAAGCTGACAAGAGTCCAACAGTACTCTTGGCAACAACAACCCATTATCATAAGCTAATAATGGGGCTACCACACATTTAAGTCCTTAGCCACCGAAAGAGTGGCAGAGGGTAATTTATTGGGAGATAGTAGATCTTCCAGAGCATCTCAGTAAAGAACCATTGGGAGAAGTTGCACAAAATCATAGTGTGATGCTGGCTATGAGATGATTGCCCGAAGAACAACAAAATCATAAAGCTTATTACATCGTAAGCCACATATTAGGTGCGATCAAGCTATTAATCATCAATGCTGTGAATGATGCTGTGTCTAAGTGCCCAGGCGAAGCCTCCACCAATTCCAGCACCCGACCCTAAGTCCACGGTATCCATGCCTATTTTATTGAAGCAATTTGATAATGTTAAAGGAAGACTACAGCTGTAACTTTTCTGACAATAAGGAAATCAGAAGCGGATTTGTCATGCGGGACCTACAAACTCAAGCAGGGTCTGACCACGTTTTCTCACATGGTGGCTACTCTTTCTCCCGCTAATTAGAAGTCATGTATCCACTATTTTCGCATAGGGAAAGATGTGATTAGCACAAAAGCGGGTTCATTGAGCAAATAAAAAAAGACGTAGCAGCAACATACAATGTTCCTGTAGGTCTGGTGGTGTCTGCCTTGATTTGGTCGCCCACGATAATCTCACCGGCCCAAAGTCAAATATCTTCATGTTCATGCCATCATCGAGAAAGAAGTTGCTAGTCTTGAGATCCTTGCTAGTCTTGAGATCCCTATGGATGATTTTGACACGAGAATCCTCATGTAAGTACAGAAGCCCTCAAGCGACTCCACGAACAATCTTCAAGCGCGGAGCTCCATTTCGGCTCAAAGATCTTTCACGCACAGTACATTCGACATCTAAAGAATCCAATACAATCCCATTTTCAGACTCCTCTTTCTATTACCTATTTTCCTGACGCGGAGCTCCTTTTTGGCTACTTCATTTATGAGAAATGATTATGTGACAATTTTTAGTGTATTATGAAAATAATAGTTTATTATGGATCACAAAAAATTAAATCATAAATAATTATAAATTATTATGAAACTCACTTCTTCAAGAATTTGTGACTCATAAAAATGTACCCAAAGATTGTTATGCTAACAAAACCCTTTGCTTATTTTCTCTTTTGATTCTCACGTGCCCCTTTCCTATCTGAAGGTGCCAAGAGAGAGAAAGAAGGCAAGACTCGTGTTTAGTAACAGTTTGTGTCCATCATGTAATTCATTAGATTTCCCTTGATAGTTCACAAGAATATGCACAAGAGAAATAGAGCTATACCTATATGTTAAGTAATACATTTAGAAAATTATAACATCTAAACTCCGTGCAAATACTGTGCAATTGTCGTGCATGTGATGTGCATGAAAGAATTTTGAGCGAAAAATTTAGGTGTCCACGTCCAAAGAACCCAATCAAATCATTCGATGTGTTGTTCAACCACTAGGGCTGCAAACAATTTGAAGTCAATACAATTTGATCACTATAATGGGTGATGCAGGCGTCTGTCAAAGCGATCCGACAGTACTAGGTACATCATTTATGTGAAGGCGGATATTTATAATGAGAATGTTGAAGCTGGATCAAAATTGGAGAACATTATGTTCGTGCGATGATATTGGTAAGATCATAATCACCAGAAGCAAAACAGTTGGTGGATGCTTTACCACTTTCAATGTGGCAACTTAATATCATCTAAGCTACTTATTATCTTCTTTATTATATTCTCATCTAATACCAAAGAAAGAGCTCTATATATATATCTAAGTATTAGGAAATTTACCCAATGAACTTAAGCTTTTTAGAGTATTTATGTCGCGCACTATAATGATACAAATTGTGGACGAATTAGGATTTTTGACAGTTGAAGAAAACTAATCCTATAATTCAATCATAGTTTTGGACATTAATTAGGTCGAACATGAAGGGGACGAACATAAGTTTGCTTCATCTTCCAGGAATACACAACATCAACCCTTATGGAAATTTAGATTGTATTTCTAATAATCTTTCTCATCTCGAATTTCAAGTGTAGTTGGTGATGATTTCATTGCACAAGATATCACTTTTTGTAACACTATTAGTTTAACAAATCACCAAGTCGTTGCTTTATGCTCTAACTCTGATCTCTCAATGTTTTATAAATGTGGCTTTGAAAGTTATCAAGACATTCTCTATGTCAATTTAGAGCATGATGAATAATGATTGAAACAAGGCAATGGCTAAAAGAACCATTGACCCAGGGCATCAACTCAAATTAAACAATCAAAAATAAATCCTAATGCTCAGCATAGTAGAAAACTTGCTCAGGTGGCGCCTAAGTGGCGGCCTTCTTTGTGAATAAATACCATTCTTGCAACAAGGAGAACGCCATTGTAACCATCTAGAGGTCTATGTATCTGCTTTAGAGGCAAATTTGTTCTTACATTTGAATATATTATGAATGAAAAGTCAAGGAAATGTAACATAATTGCTAGGAAAATTGTCCAAAATTTTTTTAACTTAATGCACTTTTGTCAATTCAGTCCTAAACATTTTCACTTTTGCCAATTAAATCTTAAACATTTTCGCTTTTGCTAATTTTAAACATTTTTTTTCCAATTGAGTTCATCCAGTCAATTTTAATTGAAATTTGCTAACGTGGACATCGGCACTAACCTGGAAAAATTTCATTAATTTTATTAATTTTTTTTAATTTTGAATTATTTTTTATGTTTTTAATTTCTTTTTTTTTTTTTTTTTTCTCTTTTTTTTTTTATTTCTTCCCCTTTTTTTTTCCTTTGGCCGGTCACCCAACCTCTGGCGACTAGCCAAAGGCCATAATTGGCAAAGGTCGGCCTCACTAGGATCTGGCGAGGGGCAACCTTGTTGGCCTTGGGTGAGGCTTGCCCTCTCTAGAGGTTGGCAAGGCTTGCTCTCACTAGGGGCCAATGAGATCTATTGAGGGCGACCCTACCTAAGGCCCATGAGGCTAACCCTCGCTAGTTGTGGCCTCTCGTAGGTCACCAAAGGTTGGGCGACTAGCCAGAGATAGAAAGGGAAAAAGAATATATATATATATAAAGTTAAAAATTCAAAAAATATTTAAAAATAATAAATTTTATCAATATCAATGCCGTGTGTCACACAAGACAGTCGCTAACTATGTCAATAAATTCCGACCAAAATTAGCTGGATAAATTCAATTGGTAAAATATTGAAAGATTTAGATTTCAATTGGTAAAATTGAAAATTTTAAAATTGAATTGGCAAAAGTACAAAAGGTTTATGATTTTTTGGACAATTTTCCCCATAATTGCCTAAATATGCTGTCTCACAATGCATAGCCCTTCCATTGGCTTTTCAAAAGGATGGCCTTTTCAGGGTCTAGAAATTATTCATCCGTAGCATAAGGATCTCACCTCTTAGAAGTTTTCTTATTCATATAATTCATAAAGTGGTAAGTGGACAGCATATTTACAAAAACAACTTATCTTATTGAACTAATGGTATAACCCTAAATTTGTATAAATTATAATGGGAGCCGGACACCTAGAGTATCAAAACTTAGTAAGAGGATACTTGAGTGTCAAAAGTTTGAAAATGTATATTTAAATACTAAAGTTTTAGCAAAATGAATTAGTTAAGTGTCAATAGTGAGAAAATCCAATTTCCAAACGAGACAAGTGTAAAATGACTTCATTTTCAACGCTAATGTAGAAAGAAAAACAAAAAACAACATCGTTTTGCCTCAAATTTGAATTTTAATATAAATATTAATAAAAATTAAATTTAATAACTATAATAAAAATAAAAATAAATAAAAAGCAAGAAGTAGATTGCAGAAGGCGAGGCCTATGCAAGCCCTCGCCGCCGCCTCCCCACTATCACCGACAGAGACCATTGGCTTGGCTGGGTGAGGATTTGCAAGCCCTTGCCGCCGGTCAGCTAGGGCTGTTGACCCTTGGCCAAGGCTCAACAACCCTAGCTGACTGTTCCCCCCCTTGCTGGCAACAATGGGGAGGTGGCGATGAGGGCTTGCACAGCCCTTGCCTTCTACAATATGCTTCTCCCTTTTTTTAAAAAATAATTTATTTTAATTAATATTTATTTTAAAATACAAAAAAGAGGCAAAACCACATCATTTTAGCTCTTCTTTATTGACACAACTCTCCAATGAATCACGTATGTGAGTTATATTATTAAAAAATTAATACGTATTCCAACCAGAGTCGCCAGACTTGGCACTCAAATGTCCTAATTTTTTTTTTAAAAAAGTGACACTTAAGTGTAAATTTCATAGTTTTTGGCACTTAAATATCTCATGTGCCAAGTTTTGGTACTTGCGCTGTTCTTTTGTTAATTATAATGTATGCTTACCTTATGCTCCAGTTGTCCGATTTTTTATTTTATTTTTATTTTTTGAAATTCGGCTGTCTAATTCACCAACAAGATTGGAACATTCTTTCTTATTATCGACCATGATTTCATAATGAAATGCATGCACTTTTTAAGAAAAACCCTAAAAATATTGAGGAAACTCTCTAAAAATTTGGCCAAGTCATGGATTGATAAGAATGATATAACTTAGTGGCTTGAATAGTATGGAAATAATAGTCTATTAGTTTGAAAATAACAGATACATTAATGTGGAGATTTAAGGAAATATTAACGGACGAATAATGTCAAGCGTGGATCTTAAGATTATGGCTATTTGACAGACTTTCCAAAATAGCGATGTAGATTTATATAACACCGGTCCTCTCTTTTCCTAACAAGCACACAGAAATTCCATCTATGTCGTGAGATTAGGAAAACGGATTAGCACGAGAAATCCGGTTTTCTTCCCGATTCAACAGTGGCGTCATCTTTTGCACATTTGGGTATGTTTTTATTTTCATGAAATGATCAGTTTTCAAGATCTAAAATTTTATGTATGCTGATGGGATGATTCTAACAAAATCTTCAATAGCTAAGCCGTGGTTAGGAGTATCTGAGCCTAAATAAAGCTGGTGGTACTAAATCTATTTGCTTTCCATGAAAAGATATTGTTCATATTCATTGCCTGGTCGGGAAAATCGACCCAGAATATTACTACTATGTCGCAATGCGTTTGCTTGTCTAATATGGCGAGTCCAATTTGGTGGGAAAAATGAAAACTCCAATTCATGAAATTTTTTTCGTGTTGTTTTACTAAGGAGGAGAGAAAATAGCTAAAACTAGAGAGATAATATATTCCTTTCTCTCTTTATTATTTCAAGAATTCTTTCTTTTCTAGTGCTAAATAGGGTTGATAAAAAAAATTAAAGAAATTATAGATGTGTGTCTACCTGACAAGCCAGTTGTCCAATTCCGCAAGAAGGACAGAAGGTTCTTTTTGCATCGCTGATGACGTGCATTTTTTTTTTTTTGGTGAAAATGCGTTTCTCTTTCACTTTCGCCCCAATTACAAATATGCACATTTTGTTTACAAAACAAGTAGCTCTTTCCAAAAGATATTATTTGAAAATTTTAAGTTAATAGAATATTTTTTTCTCTAAGGCTATGTTTGTCTTGTGGAAAAAAAATGATTGAAAAACGTTTTCCTAGTAATAATTGCTTGTACCATTTGAAATAATTAATTGATAAAAATACTTTAGAATGTGTTTGGTAACGTTTATGTTCAAAAATTGTTAAACGTAAATTTTTTTATTTCTGTTCCCTAGAACAATTTTTGAAGTAAGAATGTATTTGGTAAATTTGTTTTTGGAATAGAAAAAAAAAAATAAAAACACGTTTGGTAAACATGTATAATTGTTTTGTTTCTTTTAATTTTTAATATTTTATTTTATTTTTCCTTTTTCCTTTTTTCTTTTTTCTTTTTTCCTTTTTTTTTTCCTTTTTGGTTAGTCGCCGGCCTCGGCCATGATCGGCGATTGGCCGACGAGGGCCGGCGGTTGGCCGACGAGGGGCTTTGCCTTGCCCAAGGCGAGGGTGAGCCTCGCCGGGGGGGCGACGCTCAGCGAGGTCGTTGGCCTCGACGGCCGATCGCCAACCATGGCCGAGGCAGGCAACCGGCCAAAGAAAAAAGAAGAAGAAAATAAAGAAAAGAAAAAAAAAAAAAGGAAAGAGAAAAATTGTTTCTTGGAAGTGTTCCATGAACAAGAAACAAGTTTTTCTTATTTCTTGTTTTGTTCCAAATTTGTTCTTGAGAACAAAAAAATTAATTTGGAACAAAAATGCAAACAAATGTGTCTTTGTTTTTTTTTTATTGTTCCCTGGAACAAAAAAATAAAAATTGTGTTCATGACCAGAAGAAAAGAACACAAACAAACAGGGCCTCGATTACCAACAATAAATTATGTCTAAATATTTTTATGAACAATAGTAATACTCATTATTTATTAATTTTTGTAAGTGACACATGAGATCATTTTTTTTCATTTTTTTTGAAATAAGCATTTGTTTGGTAAAAACTTCATGATAAAGAAAAATACATTTCAAGAAATCATTTTCTAGCAAAATAGTTAGTTTTCCTTTATTAGGTGATATGTTATCAAAAAAAAAAAAAATTTTTGGGTATTTGGATCCTATTTTGACTTTATATCAAGCCCATAAAATTCATATTTTTAAATCATTTTTATTTTTTAATTTATTTTATTTTACTTTTTACTTTTTACTTTTTCCCTTTTCTTTTCTTTCCTTTTCTTTTTCCTTCTTCCTCTATTGATCGCCAAGTCTCAATGACAACCCGAGCAAGCTTCATCTCATGAGATTGGGTGAGCCATAAGCTTGCAAGCCTCGTAGAGTCCGAACTCACCAAGATTGGGCGAGCCATGAGCTAGCCCGAGCTTGCCAAGATTGGTTGAGCTGCAAGCCCACTTGGATCGGCCGAGCCTCAAGCTCGCTGGCCCACATCATGGCTAGTCACCAGGCTGTGACCATCACCAAGCTATGTAGTCGGTGAAGGAGGAGGAAGGAGGAGGACCATCAGAAGGCAAAGGGAAAGAAAAAAAAAAAAAAAACTAAAAAAAGTTCTAATTTTTTAAAAAATAATAATTAAAATTTAAAATTTTTATAAAAAAAATATATTTTGTAAGAATAAACATTTCATTAATCAAGGATCCACAAGACTAGAAAAATATTTTGGAAAATGTTTTTCAGTTACTTTCAAATAGGAGATCTTTCCCTGAATTTAAGTTTTGTTAGAAAAATAATTTCTGTTGAATTAATTTTCCTAAGCAAAGTAAATGTCGGAAAATGTTTTTCTAGAGAATATTTTCTGTCAAACAAACCAACCCTTAAATTTATTTCCAGGACTCCGTGTAATTTGATATCCGATGCACGGACCATGATGCACGGCATAAATTACTGAAAAATAATGTGCGGATGGAGGATGGATTAGTCAAATGCCAATATAGAAAAGAGATGCTTTCCACGCGTAGCTTATCCATCCGCTTAACAACCAACATTATTATATTGTCCTTTTGTCCTGCCAGGAACGAGGCATCGACTTTCGTTGGATTCTTGTCATGCTTTTTGGAAACTCGGATTCAGTTCACATAAAAAGTCCAACTTCATGCGGAACTTGTCCCCAGGATGGTCCCTTTTCATTCCTGGGCGTCGGTGGAATCGCTGGGGATGGAGCACGGCATGAACACTTTTTGCTTGTTTCATGGCAAGAACCGCGGATGGATCGAGAGCTGCCTTCCAGCATGTCGAGGCCATGTTCATACTAGAAGTGCAGAACTTGAATTTACCATTGATGAAGTCTCTGGATAGAACTGACCCCCGTCGCAATGTTGCTCTTCCGAACCGGCTTTCATTGGGATTCTTTTACATCCTTGAGACGCAAGAGCGATGTCCTGTTCGCCTAACCCGCTCGACTAATTGCCTGACTCGAGCTTTACCCAAGAACTGCTCAATGGCGAAAAGAAAAGGAAAGAAGATGGGCGAGGCAATTGCTCACGGGTAAAATCTGGCTAGACCATCGAGAAAGAGAGGAAGGAAAAGGTTCCATAGGTTTGGACGAAGTTCTTGCGGCAAAGAAAAGGAACACTTGTCTCGTCTTTGAAACAATTATTCGAAACAATAGATGAGAAAACACAAAGAGGAGCGGAAGAATTTAGCATGTATTGTGATAGCCGAGCTGAGGACGGTGGTCGTCAGCCACTGGATGGATTACAGCTGATTCCGCCACAAACGATTTGAAGAAGTACAAACGCCTAAGAAAAGGAACATTTCTACTTCTAAACAGAAGGACCAGTATAGTTGAAAACGCAAGCACTATATACTGTAGGCAGAAGAATTGGAAATGAAACATGTTGAAACAAGGCAAAAAGGAATGTTGAGGAAATTGCTATGAAATGCATATACAAATACACCTGGTTAGATGACTTCCATAGCAGCATAAATTTTTAGTCTTTATCTATAATCGTCTTCACTGAAGTCTACGCTTAAGGATCCGATGGATGCCATCTTTTGACGCCTAATCTGTTCCCTAAACTTGGCGATGAACTCACCAGCCTTCTTATCAACCTCATTAGTGTCGGTTCCTGCGTCACTGAGACAGTCAGACATGGCTTCTTTATCCAATCTCCTTTGGGGATTTTCAGCCTCAGCCATCCACTTCCCACCGGAGTTCACACGTTTGTTGTCACGATGATTCATTTCGCCATTTGCACAATCAGCAAACTCTTGCTGCAAAACAGGACTGGAATTTCCCAGACTCGGTTGACCCGCACTACTGAAGGAGCTATAAGAACCTTCAGTTTTGTTCCCGTCCTTTCTCATACCAAAATGGTCTGTCTTTTCATGCTTCATTCCCACCTTGTCATCTATGAACTTTCGACAGGCCTCTTCGAATTGATCAACTGTTTCTGTTTGTCTGCACACTCTGAATGTTCTGACTGATTTTCCTCTCGGCGTACCTTTGATGTTCTTCTCGCGCGATTTGACATCTAACTTCAGAGAACCCTGAGGCAACCCTCTTCTATGCGATAAATTCTCTCTGCTGATGCACCCTGGGTCCTCCCGATCATCCTTCAGTTTTCTCTGGCCATCCCCATCAAGAAAAGTATCGATACTGGTATAGCTACGACAATGAGATCCACGAGGCGGAAGTTTATTACCCAAGAATTCCTCCTGACTAGTCTTCTCACTCAGATCCATCTGCTCGTCGTTTAACTTTTCAATACTAGTATTGCTACGAGATTGAGATCCAAGCGGTGGAAGTTTACCACCTGAGAATTCCTGATATCTCTTCTCGCTGAAAGCCATCGGCTCATCATTGAATTGTTCAATACTAGTATAGCTACGGGAATGAGATCCACGTGGTGGAAGTTTATGACCCGAGAATTCCTCCTGACTTCTCTTCTCGCTCAGATCCATCTGCTCGTTGTTTAACTTTTCGTTACTAGTATAGCTACGAGAATGAGATCCAAGCGGTGGAAGTTTATCACCCGAGAATTCCTGATATCTCTTCTCGCTGAAATCCATCTGCTCATCATTGAATTTTTCGATACTAGTATAGCTACGGGAATGAGATCCACGTGGTGGAAGTTTATGACCCGAGAATTCCTGACTTCTCTTCTCGCTCAAATCCATCCGCTCATCATTTAACTTTTCGAGCAGAATCTTCTCATTTCTCTGAGAATGAGACATGTCTGGTGACACTTTCCTGTTCATCGAAGATGAATAGAACGTGCTTTTGCTGTCAAGCGAATTATGTATCACATTTTCACCGTAATCATCTTTATCTGTCAAGTTTCTCCCCACGCCCTTCTCATAGCCAGACACATCAAACGGACCGCAAGCATCAAGTGGCGAAGTGGCATGTGAAGAAGGGAACTGGTCCTTCTTGTTCCAAGGGTCCTCCACTTTTGGCAGGTCCGAAGAAGCAAAATGCAAGGGAGAGAGCTTGTCAGGTGAGGAGGAAGACGATGCTGAACCTGTACGCGAACTTAAAGACCCGTTGGACTTAAGAGACCTCGATCTGTGATGCCTAAATCGAGATTCCTCAGCTGAGATATGCCTAGCATGTCGGTTCTTCCGGCCATTACCGAAACTCTCTCTAACCCCCATCCTCTCAAACCTCGGCTGCCCCAGTATTGTCGAATCCGGAGGCACAGCCACGGTTTCGTCGAACTTCTTCTCCAAACTAACCGGACCCACATCACCAAAATCCCCATTAATATGGCCATCAGAGCTAATCGAAGAGTGGCTGGAACCATTACCGAAACTCTCTCTAACCCCCATCCTAGATTGAGATTCCTCAGCTGAGATATGCCTAGCATGTCGGTTCTTCCTGCCATTACCGAAACTCTCTCTAACCCCCATCCTCTCGAACCTCGGCTGCCCCGGCATTGTCGAATCTGGAGGCACAGCCATGGTTTCGTCAAACTTCTTCTCCAAATTAACCGGACCCACATCACCGAAATCCCCATTGATATGGCCATCGGAGCTAATCGAAGAGTGGCCGGCACCAGAAACAGGAACAGATCCACCTCCATTTCTCGATTTCCGCCTACTCCGCTCCCCAGTCCGTGATCTAAGGCTCCTAACAGGCAATCCCAAGGGCTTGCAATATTCATCACCAAGATTAAAATTTGGTTGAGCCACCACAACCATGGGCTCAACCGGAAAACACTGAGAACTCCAGCTACTAACCACAGCATCACCATTCTCAGAGCTCAAAGATCTAGACTTTAACTGTTCCTCACTAGCAAAATCAGTCTCTTCACCGAAAGCAACCTTGGACTCACCTTGCGAGTAGTGGGCAGCGTCCCATTTCCACGCCTCCTGCGCCGGCCTCTGGATCTTCCCGTCGGGCCCGCACGAGAGCTCGTACCCGTCTTCGAAGATCGACAGGAAATCCCCCACCCGCGACGCGCTCCACGCCGCCGCGGCGGGCACGGGGGGCCGCTCGCCGCCCCCGGGCCCGCCGCCCCGGGGGTTCCGGCGGCTGAACAGGCCGTACGACACGGCGAGGCCGATGAACAGGAGGTGGAGGAGCTCCCAGAACTCGGTGAACAGCCGGTGGTCGAGGAAGGCGGGGGCCTGGGAAGGGAAGAAGGGGACGGCGACGAGGAGGAGGGCGACGAGGACGGCCTTGAAGACGGAGCGGGGGAGCGAGGACACCGCCGCCGCCGCCGCCGCCGCAGCCGCAGCCGCCGCAGCGGCGGGCTTCTGGGCGGTCGGCGGGTGGAGGCTGCGGAGGGGGAGGCGGGGGTCGGCGTGGGAGGCGGGGCGGGTCGCCATTGTCGAGGGGGATGGAGGAAAGCTTCGAGCTTTGGGAGCTCTGCAAGTAGGTGGTGGAGAAGAAGAAGAAGAAGAAGGAGGAGGAGGAGGAGAAAGAGAAGAAGGAGCAGTGGAGAAGGGGAAGTGGAGGTGGCGAAGGAAGGAAGACTTTGAAGCCAAGGCAAAGCAAAGAGACAAAAGGGGGGAGAGATGGAGAGAGAGGGAGAGGGGCCACGTCCGTGGAAAGTGGTGGCAAGGACCGTTCGGTTTCAAAAGGGACCGAACAACCAAGGCTGAGCATCATCATCATGGTGTTTTTGTTTTGCTTTTCGTGAGTTTTTGATCTGCGTTTTGGAGTGAAATTATGGACGAGGAAAGAGTGTGATCGAATGGAGTGTTGTGAGGTTCAAGAAATGGGGAAGTTCAAAGGGGGAAAAGAAGGGCCAAGTGGGTGGAGAGAAAGAATGTGTTGTTGTACTCAGCAAGAGGGAAGAAAATGATCATTTTTTTCTAATAAATTAGGCTGGCAAAATTTTCAGATAGAAACTTTAATATGCGTACGCCAACAATTTTGTTCTCAAAAATAATTTTTGTTTAGAAACGATTTTATCTATATCAATTCTTTGGATGAAATTTTTAGTAGAATAGCGCATTTGCTAAATGCACAAAATTTATATTTCGGAATAGATTTGTGTTTAATATGACTTTCAATTTTTTTTGTAATTTAAAATTTCTTTTGATTTTTTAATAGTTTTATTACTTTTTTCTCTTTTTTTCTTCTTCTTCTTCTTCTTCTTCTTCTTCTTCTTCCTTTAAGAGGTCACCAACTTGGCCATGGTCAACGACTGACCAGACAAGAGGTAGGACCTCATCGTGGTTGGGCAAGGCTCCGGCGAGGTCACTAGCTCTCTTTTGGCCAATCGTCAGCCATCACCAAGGTTAGCAAGGCTCCAGTAAGGTCACTAGGTCTCTTTTGGCCAATCGTCGGCCATCGCCAAGGTCAGCAAACAATTAGAGGAAGAAGAAAAGGAAAAATGAAAAGAAAATTACTTGATTCTTGAGTTGTTTTCAAGAATAAAGAAGCAACCTTTTTTTTACTTAAGGCCTCTTTAATAATATACAAGATAATGTTTGATTTTATTCTTTTATTCCCCATAATAAAAAAAAAAAAAGAACAAAAATCTATTTAGTAACTTTTTTTATTCCCAAGAATAGATTTGGAACAAAATCAATAAATTAAAAAAAAAAAAAAATTTGCTTTTTTACTCTCTAGAACAATTTCAAAATTAAGCATTTTCTCTCTTTTTTTCTCTTTTATTTTTTTTTTTTTTCTTTTTTTCTTTTCCTTTTTTCTTCTTCTTCTTCTTCCTCTTGGTAGTCGTTGAAGCATTAACGGACCCCAACGAGGCTTGAAATGATGAGGCTCAACCTTGCTAGCCCCGAATGAGGTCTCCGGCCATCTCTAAGACCAGCAATTAGCTAGAGAAAAAAGAAGAAGGAGAAGAAGAAAAGAAAAGAGAGAAAAAAATAAGGTTTAATTCTAAAGTTGTTCTAGAGAATAAAAAAAAAAAAAAAAAAAAAACTTCTTTTTTACTTCTTCATTATGTTTCAAATATATTCCCAAAAACTAAAAAGTTACCAAACGGATTTATATTCTTTTTTTGTTTTGCATAATAAAAGAATAAAATCAAACATCATTTGGTAACTGTTGCCACGATATCAAATGAACCTTTATTAATCTTGTTCGAAATCTATTCCTAGGAAAAAAAGACGTACGCACAAAAGATTTTTATTCTTTTTCTATTTCAAATAATTTTTAAAAAAAAGGGGGAACAAAAACATTATCAAGTGCAGCCTTAGTTTAGGTGTTAGGGATTTTTAAGGTACACCACAAATATTAATCATTTGGATGAAGAGATGAAAAGATCCTAATCAATGAGTTTAAGCCTGTTGCAATCGGTTGCCAATTTTCGAGTAATGTCAGATTTTTTATTAGGGCTATAGAATTGAATCGGTTCTATCCGAGAACTAAATTAGGCTTCCCTGAAAACCAACCTAATTTCTTAGTTTCAAGTGAAGATCTACCCAGGAATTGAATTGACCGAACCGGTTTTGAAACCAATTTCATGAAGCCTAAAAGTCCTACTTTTTCTCTTTTAACATCTTTTTCTACTCTTAATTTTTTTGTTAACATCTCTCTCAACACTTATACTCTTGCTTACTAATTGTCGTAATTCAAAAACTACACAAATATACAACGTTATGGTATTTGTTATAACTATGCGTTCCAATCCTTTATCATAGTGAAATATTGTATAATTTTTCATTTTCTTTATGAGTATTTAGAGGTTTAATCAAACCAAGTCAAGTCAATGCACAACTAAGCTCAAGCTCAACTTGGCTCAAATATGCAAAGCTCAAAGTTCAACTCGAGCTCGATCGAGTATTAAATACACTATTCAGGCTCATCTCAACTCTACTCAATCACAATCAACTTATAAAATTAAAAAAAAAAAAAATGGATAATTTTATAAATTCAAATATTATGTAATTTTGATTATTGCTATGTTTTTTTTTCCTAAATATGTAAATCAAGCGATGAGAACTTGATTATGCTCAATTAGGTTCGTGAACCATTGAGTTGAGTTGACAAGATTGAGCTCAACTTAACAAATTAAGCGAGTTAGTCTCAACTAGCCATCGAATGGATGCCGAGATATTTGTGTATAACATGACTCGATTGGATATACAGTTATGATGAAATTCAAGATAAGATAAAATTTATTATTTTTTGTATTCGTCGCTTGCTTAAGACAGGATAGAGATAAAAATAAAAATGAAGTATTAGAGATTTTTACCATCTCCGTCTATGAAATTTCTAATTAATTTATATTGATTAAACATTTTAACCATATAATATATATAATATAATGTAAATATATCAAACTTTATTATTGCAATCACTAAGTAATGGATTGGATATAGCAAAATCTCATAGATTTCATATTATATACTATCCAGTCCTATTTTAATTAAAAATCCAAACGACCAAATGTAACTTAGGAGTACATACAATAAATCGCATTTCCTTATATTCAACGCAACACTTTTACAAGTAAACTTTGTAAATGAATGAGCAAATGAACTATTTCGAAACTTAAGTTTAGTTTATTTCATTGAAAAATAATAATTTAGAAAATATTTCCAAAACAATGGTCACTATAATACAAAAATAATTAAACCAAAACTATCTTCATCGTACATGAAAATATTCAAATATAAATTTTTATTAACAATAAAAATAATTTTCATTGGTTAATTATTTCAAATGATATAAACGATTTTCTTGGAAAATATATTAAGAACTATTCATTTTTTGCTAAATAAAGGGAGCATTATACGAGGGTTGTTAATTTGGAAGTATTGAATATGTTCCAACTACATACCACTTTCAATAACTAGGTCGAATTTTAATTAGACGAAAATTTTTCCTATGAACATGTTCATGTGGTAAAAATCTTTTTATAAAATTACAGGACATTATACTGTCCTGTCTCCAACAACAATTTTTTTTTTTTTTTAGATAAGCCAACAACAATTTCATCGTCCATGTTGTGAAAGAGAAAGCAAGGACTGGAAGTAGAGAGAGAGAGAGAGAGAGAGAGAGTTTTCGAGCCATCTTCGCCTCTGATTACCGCCGGCGGCCGCTTCGCCGGAATCATGGCGGCGACGGACGACTTCGTGGAGGCGGACAACGCGGAGGCCATCATCAGCAGGATCGAGCACAAGTCCCGCAAGATCGAGAGCTTGCTCAAGCAGTAAACTTCCTCCTCGATCCCCTCTCTTTGCCGCCTTTCCGTCCGCGATTTCGCCGGATCGATTTTGAGCTGACCCACCTCCGCATTTCCTCGCGTTTCGGTTCGTCGCTTGCAGGTCGAGGCCGGTGGAGGCTCTCAAGACTGCCCTCGAAGGGTCGCCTCCGAACACGCGGGACGAGCGATGCAAGGTTCGCCCTTTTTTTTGCTCTTTTTTTGGTGGGTGTTTGCTGCTTGTATCGGTAGATCTTTGCGGGTGGTGAAGTCGCGGTCTTTGCAGTCGGCGAACTGGATAGTGGTGCACAGAGCGATAATGGCGATAAAGGATCTGGACGCCCTGTTTTCTTCCTTGGATCCCGAGTACTACGACATCCTCATGAAGTGAGTGTTGAGCCGTCTTTTCCTTTCTGTTCGTACCCGTCCGTTGTCGATGCTCGTTCGGATTTGTTGCTTTGTGTTTGCTTAGTGATCTTTACCGTGGAATTGAAATGTTTGGAGTGATGGTAGCAATTTAAGGCACAGGGGATGGTTTTCTTGTTTCCGTTAAGTTTGTAGCGCTTGAAGGCACAAATGATATCAATGCTGAAATGCCACTGTGTGTGTGTTGGGGGGAGGGGGAGGGGGGGGTTCTGAAGGGCTTAATTTTTTCACCCAACTGCCTTGTTCTTTCAATGGGACATTTGGGTACTCCTGTAGTCCCTTGATACAGATTAACATAAGGATCATGGAGAGGCTCATTGGGTAGTGATGATTATGCCTAATGATTATTGGTTGTGAAGGGCTTAATTATTGAGCTGTTTGTTGTGGCTGCAGCTTTTGGTGGAGATATTTAATAAACATCAAGAATTCATGGGTGATGTAATGACTAGAAACAGCAAACTTTCTCTTCAGTTTATTGGTTTATCTGTATCATCAGGGTTGGCATGTTAGGATCTCCAAAGACTTAACGTTTTTTTTCCTCCAACGACTTAGTTTGATATTCATTTTCTTATTTCTGGTGTTCAAACCTACAAATAATTGGGTGAGAATAACTCAAACTAATGAAGTGATCTTGGAAGAATTACCATTTATGAAATTCGACCATAACTTTGCTAAGGAATAGCCTACTACTTTGGTTTAGGTTATCAGTTTCTCACTTTTGCTTATGAAGAATAGGTTGCGCCAGTAACTACTATTAATTGTATGCTTTGGCTGATCATAGTCTATCTAATTAAGGCCTTGTTAAAATGTTTGTGTTGTTGTATTGTGAATTCACTGAATTATGCTACTTGTGATTGCTCTACTTATTTGTTGATACCCCATTTTTTGAAGGAACATGCTGTGTTAAACTATGCAAGGCAGTCAAGTTAGAGTGTATAGGGATTCCTATTCCCAAAGAAAAGTTCTTTAGAGGCTATGCTTGGACTAAGCTGGACTTTCTTTATTGCTACGATGTGATTTGAATTAGGCATTCTAGTTGTCTCTTCCTAGGATCAGTACCAATGCTTTGTTTGGGAAGGAGGGGAGGGGAAGGAATATTGGAGGTGGTGTGGAAAATGGGGTAAAGTTTAAAACTTTAGTGTGGAGAGACAGAAATTTAAATTTTTTTTCCATTTTCATCCTGTCCTTGCCTTCTAAACGAAGTATAAGAGTGATAGACTGGAGATGATAAAGCAGGGCAGGTAAGGTTGTCAATTTGGAATAGAAGGTAACATATGCTCAATGATATTTGCTCCTGTCCTGGGGTTATACATGTTAATGCATGCTTGGGGTAGTTGTGGATTTAGAGTAGCAGAAGCAACTCCTGGTTTAGATTGTCTCAAAACTATGATGACATGTAGCTTTCCCTGAATTCTAGACGAGGCATTTTATCAATTTTATCAACAAAGTCCTTATTGTTGTTTCTTTGTTGGTTGTATTGAGTGCCAAAATCTAGTCATGCAATCTAGTCCTAAAAGATCTCCTTCCTAGATCAAATGCCTGAGACTTCTGAGTAGGTTGATCTAATGGTGTTTCTGTTCTGGGTGATTGGAAGGACAGAGGAATTAAATTGACAACTTTTGGGGTTAGCTTGATCTCAAGGCCGGTTTCAAGCAGGAGTAGAATAAATTTGTTTCTGCAGGATTCTGGTTTAGATTCCATTTTCACTGAGCTGCCATACTCTATTGGCTTGCCATAGTCTTCGCAACTCAGCCAGAAAAAAAGTAGTACCATGTTCATTTGTCCTGTATATTCTTATCACTCACTGAATTTTGGCATATAATGATCATACAAGACAATTGCATGCTGTTTTCCCCAGTCTCCCTGCAGTAATGTGTTTGAAATTCCTTCCCATCCATAACAGTGTCATTTGACCAGATAAATTGGGTTTGATAGCATGATACTTTTCTTTCTGGTTGGAGAACATGTTCCTTCTTTTCATCAGCACTTGAAACCTATCTTATTCTATGGATACTGCAAATATGACTTATTGGCTTGTCAATGCTTAAGACTGGCTTAGAGCATTATCTCGCTCTCCTTGAGGAATTATATGCAAATGCTCTGGGGATGTTTATCGCTATTGGTACTTGAGTTAGTCTAAACTGACAGGATGATATATAACAAAAATTGTCTTGAGGTCATCATTGAAGTACTTGAATGTTCTTACTGCTGTGAACATCTTCATATAGGAGCGGTGATTAAGTAGATAGGGATTTGATGGCTTCTGTTGTTTGCCTTATGTATGTATGCTCAACATGTATTTTACTTTGATCTTCAGGCTCAGTGTGCAATTATGGTCTCATGACCAGCAAAGTGAGCATTGTTTTCTAATTTTACCATTGTTAACTGAGATTAAAGGTAGATGTATATATTGACCAATTGGTTTTGGTGTTTGGCTGGCCTATAAGTCTGATTAGAAGAGGTTAGAGTTTCCCCATGTATTATCTATTCCTCTCGTCTGATCATTACTACCTTGCTCAGATTACTGGTATTGTTAAGGCCTTTGTTGGAGTTCAACATGCATTCCTTCTCTAGTGAGTAGTAAGAGAATTCTGTGTGTAAATGCTATCATTGTTGAAGTTTGTGCGTGCTTCATTTCGTTTTTTAATGCCTTCTTCTTTTCCCACTCACAACATATCTGTGAAACCAGAGCCTCCTTCATTAATTTGATCCTCCTGTTGCTCGCCAGATACTTGTACAGAGGCTTGTCTACAGGCGATCGCCCCACCTGTGACCAATGCCTGCGGATTCACGAAAGACTCACGGAGAGGGCAGGCTTGGGGTGCATACTTCGTTCCTTAGCGGACACCATGAATACAGTATGATGATTGTTGATAGCTTGATCTGAAGAGAGAGAAGTTTTCACTGTATTATTACTCGCTTCCCTTTCCTGTAGATTTGGGCTGCGGTGTATCTGTCATCAACATGAATTGATCAGTATTACGCTTTATTAGGAACCGTCGTCTCCGATTCCTTACAAAGCTATACTTGCTTAAGATTGCTAGAGAGCGCATTCTTTCATTTCGAGGAGTCGGGCGTCTGTCTCTGTCTACCCTTGCGAGCGCAACTGGCAACTATGAACACTTAAATTAACTGAACTCAAACATGAGAAACTTTTCTTCCTGACCGATGATTTACACAGTTTAGACTGTCTTGATCCGAGTATGGCTAACCGATGATTTACACAGTTTAGACTGTCTTGATCCAGGTTTCACGTAGATGATTCTGCATCTCCGCTTGGGGATTGAGACGGTCAAGAGCAACATTTTGATTTGGTGCAGTTTCGTCAAACTGAAAATAAAATGAAATCTCCATAACTCATCTTGGCAGTTGACTTCTGTGCATTGATTGTAAGAGGAAGAAATGGCCATCGTTACATGACACAGTAGATGTGTAGAATCTTCGAAGCTGTAAAATCTGGGTCGAATATAAACCAGAACATATGCATGTGTTCTACTTCTTGAAGCCGTCTTATGATAATGTACTTCATGTGTCGGTCACCCAACCGATGTGCAATTTGTGCCTCATCCTACTCAAGCGATGCTTGAATTTTGAAATCCCTCACTTTCGATTGGCTTATTACACCTTAAGTCACCGTCATATGCCATGTGATGTAACTACTTGCTCTACCAAATGGGCTAGTCAGGAAATTGACTTTAGCATTCCAGAAACCTAACCAGTTTACTCCTAGACCAGAAACGTCATCACCGATCGAGATTTATTAAACAATAAGATGAAAGAGAACTGTTAGTATTCTGATATGGTCATTGCCTAATCATAGAATGTGACCGCCATGTACGTATCCATGGTTAGGGGACATCATACAACTCCTGCCCGTGTTTCAGTACTTTGCTCCCAAATTTACTTTCGAAAGGCATATTCTGTGTCACCAGTCAACAAATATCACAATTGAATTGCTTGAAACATCTGATGACCCAACATGGTAGATGAGTCCATGATTCATCGACATTCGAATAGATTCGACAATCACCCACATCATGATAGATCATCAAATTACCTAAGTGAACAAGTTTCATGAACAACTAACGTTCACCTTTTCCGTTCCCTACATGTTTTTGACCTTAAAAACAGGGATAAGATTTGTCTATCCCAGCAATCAATGTCCTATTATCAGCAAAAAGGACAATAGACGCTCTATTTTGCCAATCATTGGATCTTTCTACGTCATACTTGCTAATGTATCGTCAGGATGAGCTGATAGTCTTTGCTTTTACGCCTTGGCACATGCCACACAGATGTCAGAAAAGCCATTAAGAGTGCAAATTGTTCAGTCCTTGTTGCATCTGTAGCCTTGCCCAAGGGTTGATGGATGGTCCAGACTGACTAAAAGGATTATGGACCGGCCCCACAGGGCCAATCACTGAGGCAGTGACTGAAGATGAAGATGGAGGCGACAATGATGACGAAGGAACAGACACTCGCTGACATGAAGGGCACATGGTGAGCGTGGTGGGCGGGTTCATATGCATGTAGAGCTGTGGGGAGAGCTTCAGTGCTCTGAGCTCCTGCACTTCCTTCTGCAGCCTCTTGTTTTCCTGTGTAAGATTGTCACAGCATCTCTTAAGGTATTCACAGTCCACCTCAGTTTGCTTCGTCTTAGTCCTACACCAAATTGGTAAAAAGGAAAAAGATGTTATGGTACATCCTTATACAGAGCTCCCCCACACAGATTGTCGGTGCCAAACTACAGCATGATAATAACACAGTATCAACTCAATCTAGTAAGGTATGAATAACAATCTTCAGCCCATTTCCATGTGATAAAGAAAATCAAGATGGCAGCTATTAGACAAAAGAATTGCACATTTGCTCAAACCTAACATAGAGAAGCTGCTTCATCAAACCAATTCTTTGATGCAAAAGACCCAACGTCATTATCCTAACCATAAACAGAGCTTTCCAGAGCTGCATTGTAAATCATGAGTGCATGAATCTAAACTGGGGCCCTTGCATAACAAAATTTTAGGTATTTGATTACTCCCTAATAACTTCACTTCCTTCCCTGGCGGCTTAGAATTTATGGATCCCACATATCGGTGCTCCATACTAAAGTGAGAACGCGATGTGTACTCCTAGATTAAGTGACAAGTCACATCACCGGACTCCCACAACACGCTCACGCACCTCGTGTGCAAGATGGCCCAACTGGGATACATGTGGACCCAAAGATTACATGCACTCAGTTTAAGAAAAACAACAACTTCGCTGTCGAACTACCATCAAATGATTAAGAGAGAACCAACCACCCCCACCCCAACCCGCCTCTCTCCCACTCCTGACATTTTTCTTCCACAATGATCAGAGTGATGCAGATTAGACGCAGATGTAAAGCCTTGTATTTGGGCAAAAAGAACTCAAAAACTATCAATTACCTGGCACGCCTGTTCTGAAACCAGACCTCTACCTGTCTGGGACTAAGGTTCAGCTGCTTGGCCAAGGCAAGCTTTTGCTTCTGAAACTCAAAACAATCTCCAGTTAAACTCATCGAAACCATCCCTTTATTACATCCAAAGGGAAACCTAAAGATGATCTCATTATTCATAATGGAAAATGAAAACCAATTTGTGATTCACACAGATCCAATCATTGCAAAAAAGAAAACAAGAAAAAGGTCTCAAATCCCCAATTCGACTGTTACCAGCAAATGACAACTACAAATAAACATCAATCTCATGACTGAAATGCACTTTAAATTCTATTTTTCCCACCAAACATCCATGTCAGGTTTACAAGCAGTGATTACATGCTCACGCACATTTAAAGAAAGCATATATTAATCAGTAATAGAATGACCAAAATTGCCGCTCACAGGGTTAAGAGTGTTATGCTCTTTGAATGTCTCCTCTAGCACCAATGACTGTTCTCTAGACAGCCTGAGCTTCTTCCTCGCTCCATCTCCTCCGCTGCCATCTTCTTCGATGCTCTCACAAGAGCACGAAGTTCTCTCAGCCTCAACTTCATTTTCTCCAAGCGGTTCTCTCTCACTTCTCTTCCCACTTATGCTCGACACGGTGCTGTTAGGTGATGAGACATGATTATCATCATCCAAATCCACCACCAGTATGTCTCGGTTGACGCCGACTCCACCGAAGAATGGCCTTGTTTTGGAGTTTGTTTCTGAAAGTTGATGAATACAAATCAGGATTTGATGAGGCCAAGGAGGACAACGCTCCTCCAAACTTAATCGAGTTTTTAAGGCAAATCTCACACTTCAACCTCCTTGAAAATGACAAAGCGACGGCCAATGAACATTAGAGTCTTAGCCTTCTACATCTAATCTAATAAATGACATTAAACATGAAGTAAACCCGAATCATTTCACAGAAACTGTTCTGCTTTGCAGCTTCTATGAACCAAAGGATACAAAATGCAGTGTACACATTCAGATAGATGCCTCGCTAAAATGGTGCATGTTAATCAGGAATGAGCAGATTGGAAAGAAAAACCATTCACTCTCTCAAAGATTAAACAAGAAAACAGAATGTGACATTGAAGGAGGCAACAACAGCCTAGAAAATCAGAGCAACCCCCAAAAAAAACTACCCTCACCAGGAGAGTGGAAAATCTCATTCCAAGAGCATTTTTGCCCGGGACTCTGCCTGGACTGCATAGGAGCTTCCACGAGATTGAGGTTCAAAGACAATGCGCTCTTCCACATCCCAGGCTCAAACTCAACCCCAGCCCATCATCTCGCTCACCCATTTCCACTTTCCCCAAGAGCGGACTCAAACACAAACCCAAAAATCCTCCTCCTTCCTCCAAAGCAGAACAAAAGGAAATTTCTACTTTTTCCTCTGCCTGCAGCAACAACAGCTTCTGGGTCTGTTGATTTTTGGGTGTTCTGGGTTCTGAGGAGAAACAGGAACAGAAAGGGGCAAGAACGAGAACAAGAACAAGAACAGAGGTGTGAAAATGGCTGAGCTTTTTTCCTCTCTTTTGTGAGTCTTGGAAGGGGCAGCAGCACTGGTGGTGTCACGGCTTTTTTAACAAGACAATGAAAGGATGGGACAATGTCAAGATAAATGGAGGGGGGCACAGAGAGAGAGAGAGAGAGAGTAATGATGACTTGTGTCAGTCCAGCCTATTGCCTGAATGATGATGATTGATGGTTCCCACACCACTCCACAGAGAGAGACACCCCCTCCCCCAAATGAATTCAATTCACCCCTACTGATTGCAACCGGTGTGCCTTTCCCTTCCCTTCTTTACTGTGGTTAAAACGTGTGGTTTGGCATCTGCCCTGTGCTTTTTGAACTGGGGTTCAGCATCATCGAGCTGAGTCCATCCATTTGACCGTTGACGGGACATAAAGCTGTGGATCCACTAATGATGAGATGATGATCAGATATTGAGAGAGAGAGAGAGAGAGAGAGAGAGAGAATGGGGGATGGGGAAGGTGAGGATGTGAATCATAAATGATCACAATCTTCCCCAATGGAACCCACGAATCTCGCTTTTCTAAGAATGGAGATGAACACAAACCAGACCGGAATACCGGGAGCCGGTGGCCGTTGGATCACAAAAGAACGAATCACGATTCTCCTTTAGAGGTCTTTGACGTAGTCATGAGATCATTGAGATTGGCTAACATAGCCTACATTTGGTACAACAAACAAACACTTGGAAATTTTAGTGAAACTCCAAATTAATACATTCGATAAATTCACTCTTCGTTTAATTTTATTATCAAATTGTTAAGTTAAATAAAATATGACAGTAGACGGATTTACAAATTTGAGATTTTATCTTTCGTTTATTATAAGTATATTGGTTTATGATTTTTCTTGGTATTAATCTAGATAATGAAAATTTTGAATGAATGTCATAAACAAATGAAATTTAGAAGTAAAAAAATTAATAACAAATAGTAAATTTATTATAAATTTGTTATAGGTATACCGATTTATGGTTTTTGTTTTATTAATTTAATATAAAAATTGATTTTTGATAGTCAAAATATTAGTTTATTAGTTTGGGGTTTTTTCGTAGTCAACAAATTAATTTTTAGTAAATTTGTCACAAGCTTCAATTTGTGTTTTTTTTTTTTTTTTTTTGTGGCATTAGTATTATGGATATATTAGTAGAACTTACTATTTAATAAAATATTATTAGAGAATGATGGAATGGGAAGAAAGAAATGTAAAATAAATTAATTAAAGAAAGAGATGAAAAGCAAATAAAAATTAAGTGAGCTAGAGTGTTCGCGAGAGATTTTTATCCATGTAAAATTTTTTGTTCATTTATACTAATATACCGTTTATACTAAACAATATATATATGATATAATGTGATTGTATCCAACTTTATTACTATAATCAACAAATGGTGGAAAGAATATAACAAAATCTCTATATTTCATATCATATCCTATCCAATTTAATTTTAGTTAGAAATCTAACGACCAAACATAACTAAAAGGATCATAAAAAATCTAAAAAAAAAACTAGTTTATATGGAAAATGAAAAATAATTGAACACATAATTTTAGGACTTGTTTATTTTACGGAAAAATAAATAATTTGGGAATTTTTTTTCCAAAAGATAATTGTTTGGAAAATATATTCACCATGCATGAAATTTTTTAAATGTAAATTATTACAGATAATAAAAATGTTATTCATCAACTAATTAGTCAAAGTAATATAAACAATCATTTTTAAAAATATATTTTTAAAATTATTTATTCTTTGTGAAATAAATGAAGTCTTAATAGCGGGCCTTTTTCCTTATTGGTTGGACATTTTATAACCTTGTCAAAGTCCATTACATAAGAGAATTTTAAACATTCATCTTGTTAATCAATCTCGATTTTTACCATTCTATAATATCTAAAGTTGCCTTGAAAAATCTCATATGTGGT
This sequence comes from Eucalyptus fibrosa, assembly GCA_017140475.1. Lineage (NCBI taxonomy): Eukaryota > Viridiplantae > Streptophyta > Magnoliopsida > Myrtales > Myrtaceae > Eucalyptus > Eucalyptus fibrosa. Next base: position 21,324,043 of record CM029509.1, on the reverse strand, counting down.
CCGACAAGCTTCTTGTTGATTAGTTACTGAATTAGTATATCCTTAGACACTTGTTAATAAGGTTTATTTTCAAATTTGGGGCAAATACCACCAAAACTGTAAATTATACTTATTATAACACAAACACCTAAACTTCTTTTTTGTATCACAAAAGACCCTAAATTTAGCCACTAAGATATTGATACTCAAAAAACTTTTTTTTTTGTGTCACGAAAAATCTAAAATTTATATATGTGTGACATATATACCCTTTATTATAATTCCATCCAAGGTATATTTATCATACTAGTATAAATTTGAGGTTTTTTTTTTTGGTTTGAAGTATTAGTGTCACAATGAGTAAGTTTAGGATTTTTAATAATAAAAAAAAGCTTGGGACATTTGCGTTATAATAGACATAATTGAGTGATTTTTCATGATATTAATCTTCAAATTTAATCATTCCATATTAAGAAAAGAAGCATGTCGGACCTTAAGCACGAATGACCCTACAATAGTTATGATTCGATTCAAACATTTAATTTCTTCAAACCCACCTTTTGGTGTTCCCATCTATTGAGGCAACTGGAGCCCACGTGAGATTACATAAAAATTAAAAGCCGAGCTCCCCCCATCGTACGGTGCGCGCTCGTCGGTGTCCGAGGAATTGGCGCAATCCCAGCCGTGGATGGTGGGTTGCGTCGGTGGGGACCCATTCCCCGACGCCGCGCACGTGAGCGAAGCAGCCATCGAGGAACGACTGCACGTGCGGGTCGCAAAAGCGGATCTGGATTTAGATTTTGCGCCTTAGATTTTGGCGATTAAACCTCCGACACCAACGTTATTTACGATTCAAAAAACGGTCGTGCGTGGGATCCACGTGCGCGGACATGATTGCACGTGCGCGGACATGATTTGCCGACCATCTTTCCTCGTCAAAGCTAAATGGATTACGAAGCCATGATTCGAGCCGGCTCCGCGTCGTTATCCTAGGATTGCCGCATGTGCTGGTGGCTTTTTCCCCTCTTGGACTAGCTGTTTAATGTGGTATTAAAATGAGTGATCTAACATGAATCACATGTTATTGAAATCAGTGTTGTCTCTTTTGCGAATGTACATCCACCTTCCATTAGCTAAATTTCATGTGCCATTGTGAGCCGACTTACACGTGAGAGAAAATGTTAAAAATATCGTCTCACATCACTTGACAATAAGTTCTAAATGTTCTTTATATTCACTTAATATTTTCTACTTATTAGTTTAAACTTTTAGATTTAATTTTCTAACATTAACTCATATGTATGTGATTAGACGTCCATGATATAAAGTAGAAGAGATGGTTGAACAAAAAACAAAGTAGGTAAAGTATAGATGCATGCATGATATCGTATGAGTAGCCAGCAAAAATACATGCTTAGCAACAAGAACTTTTCACCCATATACTCTTATTGGTGAGAATCATTCCATTAGATTTGTCTAGCGAGGCAGATTAAAAATTTAGATTCCATTTATTTTTCAAAAAATGACTTATTTAAAAAATATTTTCCTAAAAGTGATAGTTGGTATCGGTTAATATAATTAATCATAAAAAATGTTTCTATTATTAATAATAGTTCATGTCAAATTATTTTTTATTGATCAATATTTTTAAATGATATAAGCGACTAATTTAAAAAAAAATATTGTTTAAATAATTTATTTTTTGCAAAATAAATTGAAGTTTAAAATAAGGAATTTTGGGCAACTAAGGGGCTTTGATTTATTGTTTATGCATTGGCGACATCAAAGTTAGGGTCCTGAAAGCTCATAGTTGAGGAAAATGCTAATAAGTCCACTTCCTAGAAAGTGCATTTTCCTTTTTTGTGTTTGGTTCTGCTGAAAATGCAGTTTGAGAGAACGTTTTTTGGGCGTTTATTTATGGTCAAAATAGCTAGCCAAGAACCTTACAAAGTAAACAGACGCTTTCATGGATCCTTCGTAGAAATCGTAAGCCCTAATCAGTCACATTTACACGCTCATCTTGAGAATCAATAGATTAATAACAAACTTAAGCTTTGCTTGTTTCACGAAGGATGAATCATTTGAAACGTACACACCCTTAATACTTAGACAAGAGCAACACTTATGGATGAGGCCGGCCGACGCTCACGACTTGAGAAACATCGTCCTTGATTCAATGCTCTTTCAGAAACTTAATTTACCTCATGTTACAAGGTTTAGCTCAGGTGAATTGGCTATGGGATCAGCGATGACCTAAAAACAACACCAGCCATCATCCGTGAAAAATATGAACACATTGGTTGCATCGTTATCTCCCGCAGATAATCATCAAGAGGGAGCCGTACAGGAACTTAAACATAATGAATAGCCGCTTCCTTGAGAAACTTCCAATAACTACAGGAGGAAACCCACTGATTTCAGCACACTTCACTCTCTCAATCACATAAGCACACGACTTCTGGCATACCAAAGATCTGAAACACGCCGGCATGCGCAGGGAGAGAGAGATATATGGAGAGAGACCAAAGAACCTCATGGAGATTAAAAATCTGTACAATGGAGGCATGATACAGAAAACTTGTTTCCAAAGAGATGCAGAGTCATGCTGAAACATCATGTTACAAAAGAAAAGGGAAAAGCTCTAACATGTTTCAGAACACCTCTAACTTCTGGTCATAAACAAACATTCAAAATACAACCGGAACATCAAGCCCTGCCTGCCAAAATTATGTGACCCCACTAAAAAGGAACAAGCTAGTGGATGTAAGGCAATCCCATCCAACTACCAATCACTACAATCTACAGGTGAAGTAAAGGTCCTATGAAACAGGATATTTTAAATAAGCTGTTGAGCATCCACTTGCGTTAATTGAGAGTAGATGTACTCATCAACTCTCTGTTTGGCCAGTGCCACCTGTTATTTCACAAAAAAAGGGAATTAAAAAAGACTGGGATATTGTAAGATTGGTAGCTCGCAAATCCTTCTTTTAAAATCCATTCTAAGGGTTAGTCAGCCAATCTGTTGCATCCTTTACATGATCCTTGAGCGGTTAATACCATAACCAATTAAAACATGGCGCACATTAACTGAAAACTGGAAACACAAAAGCCAAAAGTTACAGAGATTCTGCAACCGACAAAGCAGGTCATCACAAATGATTGCACCATTTAGGGGGACCCCTGCCAGCATAAGGTACAGAGAACATGGAAAATAATATCGACTGCTATGAACTTGGCAAACAATTTTGCTTCAGAGGGTCCAGACAATTCATGGAGCCCCAGGAAGACATTTATAGACTCAGTCAATATGATTTCTAGAATGCCTATCCCACGATTGCATTCACATTTTGGCAACATGTAGCTCCATCCGAAAACTCCAGGTTTCTATAGACAAATCTCCATTCTACGCAATTGATTGCTTTCAAGTTTACCAATTGTATTACATGCAATAACTGGTAGCACGGCAGATAACATAACTAAATGAAAGAAATGATACCTGTTGAGCAGTACCACCAAACTGGATCTGCCTATGCTTCTGCTCGCCTTTTCCACCATAAACCTACACAAGTAGAGAATAATGAAGCTGAAAGATAAAATGTAAAAAAAAAAAAAAAAAATTGCCTTGTAAAGATAGAGAAGCCCATATTAGCCAGTCATGACAAACATATTCCAATTTGTCAAGTATCACATTAGGGAATGATAAGAGTTCTGGATGAAGGGAACTTGCACAGAATAGAACCAAGAATGATATGGCTTACTTAATAAAAGATATTGAAAACACATAGTTTGGCCACGTGATTCAGATTCAATTAAATGTTTGCCAAATCCATACAAACAAAAAAAGCAAGCAATGGTTTATTCATCACTCCAAAATGACAATGTAAGAAGCTTGCTTACCTTGATCGTTGCTCCAGACTCATTTCTTATCCTTGATATGTTGGAGCCACTCCTACCTATCAAACCTCCAACTAGTGTCTCCGATATCAGCATCTCGAACGTCAAATAATCAGCTGAAACATTGTAATCTAATGGTAAGGCAATTGTCACAATGATTCAGAGTTGACAACTAATCCAGTGTGCAGTTTTGACATAAATTAGTCAGATAACCTGAATTAGGATCAACATATGGTTGAGCTGGACGAATCAAATTATAATTGTATGCTGGGCTGATGGAGATCACTTGTCGCGGTGGATTCTCCCTGGAAAATATTCATTTGAAAAAATCCATGTTAGCATTCCAAATGCTAAGAGACGTGTTTAGAAATCTAACGATGTCAATCTAATTATCAAGACCTCAGCTGACGTCCTATCTCCTCCAGAGCCTTAAGCACTGCAGGGATGTCACCTGAGATCTGCATGTAATCAAGCACTCAGTCAATGGTCAGAACCCAATAAAGAGTCTCAAAGGCAAACAGCACTCTGAGGCTAACTTAAATTCCAATTAATATGCATAAACCTGTGCAAAGCCACAAAGAAAGATAGAAAGGAGAAAACAGAGAAAGATTAAACTCATCAAAAGCAGATGAGAAGAGCAATTGAATATGATGCATGAACAAAATTTGCACAAGATGTTGATTATGTTTGTATCAGCACAAGGCCGGGAAACATAAGAATGTACTGATAAGTATACCCATGTCCACTTTCTTAGACCAAATGAAGGCTCAAGAGGCAATTTACTGAATAGGCACTCTAAATACAATAACAAAGTACAAACTACGTAAAGAGATACCGCACAGCACTTGAAATCAAACTTTTCATAATATACTTGTCCATATACCCCAGTTCCTTAAGGCTCACCTGTACTACTCGATCAGATTCAAGAGCAGATGCACATAATGGCAACTGATTTGGAGCTAAAATTGTTATTGTAGCACCAGAAGAACTCCTTAGTTTCTCAATATTCTGTCCAGACATCCCAATCAGACTTCCTGCTTGAGTTCCAGCAATCAAAAGCCTTAATGTATTGGCAGCCACATGCACCGCACCAACTTTTGATGCCTCAGAATTACCATCATCTTCCTGTTCAAGAGGGAGTCAAAGCCATTTACTATTGCGACATGAAGTTCTCATCAGAAATCATTCAGCATCATGAATTGAAATTAGTTGACGTTTGGCCTCTTGGAATAACTTAGAAGACACCAGAAATCACTTTTTCTGCCTGTTCATTAGAATGACAACCACTCCTCCAGCAATTAACTTTGAAAAGGAAAATCATTCAAACATAAACTAGAACTAACACAAAGGCCAGATAATCACTAATCATTTCATTATACATCATTGCATGGTGCAGTGACAGCTCCTAATGTGATTTGAGATTTTCCATTTTTTCCAGGCCACTTTCTAATATATCCTATGTATTATCAACTGTCAATAACGTTTGAATTAGGGGTTCCGGTATTCAAAAGAAATACTACCAATTCAACAAATCCAGCCGACAAACTGTCATCAGCACAATCTACTTAAGTCAGACATGAGATTCTGGAATGAAGTGAAAACTCTGATTATAGACAAGATGAAGAAGGAAGGGAGGGGGGGAAGGGGGGGAGAGAGAGAGGAAGAGAGAGAGAGATTACCGAGAGGCGACAAGCCCAGCTCGGGTACTACAGTCTCTACCTGAATCGAGGACCACGTCCAATGAGTCCCTCGACATCCTGAGTATTCAACGGAAAGTAAGTGAGAAGAATGGGGATTGGGGGTGGGCAATCGAGGAATAGGGGTGGGGACAGGGGCGGGGTGCTAAGATTGAGGGAGTGGGAGGAGATGATTTTAATGCATATAAATAAAGGGGATGGGACAGTACTTATCCAAGTGCACTGAGATTACCAAATATAGGATCAAGGCATGAAAGTATAAGAAATATAGGGAGGGGTGAAGGGGTCAGCTTAGCCATAAACTTTTTACCTTTTCAAGTACCAATATGATTCAAAAACCCTATTTGGAAGACAAATATAAGGGAAAGGCCTGAGAAAAAAAATCCCTTAACAGAGCTGAAAATTTTCTGTGCGTTCACTTCAATCCATACTCATTTTTCAAGTGCTTCATCCTTCAGATGCTGTTAAAGAATGCAAACTTCGAATTTTCCTCCATCTTTACCATTGAATACCCAAATGAATAAGTTGAATGGTTTGAACATTGAGAACATATTAACTCAGCCAGGTTCTTCTTCCACCACCCACTTATATTCTTCGATACATTCTTGAATTTTCATTCTCTCTGTCCTAGTCACCCTTTGTTCATTTCCAGGACAGGGTCATGCTCAATTATGCTTCTCAGCTATTCTTACATAAGCTGCCATTCAATCAGATTACTCATGACAGAAACACAAATAGATGCCCTAATTAGTACCTCAATGACAACTTATTCTTTAAAGGCAAATGTCTACCAAGGGCTCCATGTCATTTCCAAAAGTCAAAAGGCACAAAGCAGGAGCCATTAAGTGGATAATTTCCATCCATTTGCTTTCTCATTTGTTACCTCAGCTCAGCATTATGCAATCACTCCAGGTTTAGGTCTATTCAGGGCAGTTCTCAGTTGCTGCATAACTTAATAAAACCCTCAGCTATTGATACCAATTCATCAATTCAACATGTCCAAATATTCATTTAGCAAACTTTATTTTCAATGATGCTACGAATCCATTTTTCCTTTCCACTACATGGAAGTAACCATTCAGCACAAGGATGAAACTCACAAAGAGTTAAAAAGGTCCAACATGCACCTAAGTATGCACCTCAGAGTCCACACATGTAAGGAGCACTTGCAATTAACAAGAATATATACATTATTTACCAAAAGTAATAAACATATTGTTATTACTACCAGGCTCAGATATTGATCTCAAGTTAAGCCAAATAGACAGAATTAGCTTTTGGGAATCCAACACAGGACCACAGAGCAAAATTCGTAGCTTCATCGATGGTAATTTCTTATGCAGGCTTAATGTCAAGAACGATTATAAAAACCATTAATTAGAGAAAAAATGCATCAATCAGGTTAACATTGTTTTCTGCCTTTCAAAACAAAAAGAACTGTTTCTAAAACAGCCTGTACACTGCCTAAGGTCCCTCGAAATTAGTTGGTGTGCATACGTGCTACAGTTTCAAATAAGAGCAATATAGTGAAGTATCTTGCTGAACATCTCAACAATAACCCATTTATATACTGACATTGCCTAGTGGCAAGTGATACGAATACATGCATCATTCCTTCATAACTTATAAGTACTCATTCACAACTTCTATCCACCTAGGCAGGATGATTATGTTGACATTTAACTCAACGGATTGATCTCTCCTCCACAACACTAAAATAATTTGGGTAGATCGTTCATCCTGTCGTATTAATTTCTTAACATCATTTACTCAAGGAGCTCAAATAAAGAACATGCACATCCACATGCTTGGCAGCAAAGAGTGTCCAGATGAGCCATAATAGAGAAGATCACCTTAAGGATCAAGGTAGCTATTTCCTGTAGGGCATTTTCTGCATCAGTAACATTGTTGTCATTGTCCTTAGAACTTATAATAATTACACGCTCTTCATGTCTCTGCAAAAGATCATTAGTGTCAGTATATATATCAAGTTTCAAAAACAGACTAACTGCACCTCACAGCTTTATGAAATTACATTTCTGAATAAGCTTCTTGTTCAAGAAAAGGTAACATTTTTAGCCCTTAAGAGATGGTTAATTTCTTGGTATCTTCCATTCTTGACGTTCAACAGATCAACTAAGAGGAATACATGTCCATCGGTGCCTATTAAAAGCCACTTTGTCAAAATAAGCAACCGTTTCTCTTCAGTAACATTAGCATTATTAACAGAATGGACACAGCTTAATGAAATCTTAGGTTAGGTTTAATTTATAACTCCAGGATATTGCCCCAAGACAAGATGATGGCCTTAAGCTTGTAAACACGCACGCAATCTTGGCATTCCATAGGCCACTATGCCAGACCATGCAGTGTCTAAAGAACGGGAACCTAGGAATCTTGCATAACAAGTAAAATCTAGCGTGTCGTCCTTCTTGGGCTCTCAAAGCAAGAGATTCATGGGCTAAAGGAGAGAACTTCTACTCTCCACCAATTACGTGCATTTCAATCGCTGGGCTTTCTATTCAGGAGGATCAAAACTTTATCTCCCCTCCACTCAAAACATACGATAAAAAGACAGTAGAAAAACCTCAGCTAGCACACGCACAATTCTCTCTATGATGGAATACATCATCGAAACAGATGTAAACAGATTCTGCAAGTCACGTAATCAGGCCTTCCCGATCGTGCGTGAACTCATGAAACTACACTTTCATGCAATACAATCTTAATCGCAAGCTCAGTTCAAAAACTTCAGCTTTACCATTCCGGACACACTAATTCAGCATGGCAACCATTCTAAGCAGTTCTCGCTTCGAATTAACACCACAAAAACCTAACAAACATCAAGAAAATCGGAACCACGCAGAAATCGACCAGCCAACGGCACTGCACTCACAACGATGGCGTCGGCGATCTTGACCGTGGCCTTGGTCTCCTCCCGGATCTTCTGGATGCGGCAACCTTCCTTGCCGATCACCTTCCCGATCTGCCGCGACGGGACCACGATCCTGAATATGACGTCCTGCGCCACGGCCTGGCGCTTCGCCGCCGACGACTCGTCCTCCGCCGCGTCCGCCGCCCCGGCCCCGCCCTCGTCGCGGCGGCGCTTCGAGCCGGCCGGGTTGGCCGGCGCGCCGGCGTACATCGTCGGCGGCGGCGGCGGCGGGGGCACCGCCGCGGGCACGGGCACGGGCACGGGCATGGGCATGGTGGGCATGGGCCAGGGCATGTGATGGCCGTACACGGGGACGGGCACGGGGTTCAGCGGCGGCGGGACCGGCGGGTAGATCGGGTAATGGCCGGGCGGCGGCTGAGCCATCGCGATTGCGCGGCGGCGGGGGTTCGTCGGCTCCGCCGGTGCAGGGTTTTAGGGTTTTTGCTTGGAATCGAGGAGGTCGAACTATGGCCGGCGATCGATTCGCTCCTCCTTTCTTCCTTCCTTCCTGTCGCTCCTCTTCTTTCCTCGTCCCTCGTTTCCTCTCAGACATGCGTATCTTCTTCAGCTGCACTGCAACAATTCGAGAAAATTGCGATCCTGCCCTTGATGACCTCATCATTTTAATCAATCCTTTTTAAGAAATCACTTATTTCTCGGTTTTGGACATAGAATGAAAACCTACCGTGTTATAACCGGTTCTCAATTTTTAGAATTGGAAATTGAATAGGACGACATTGAAGCTGGCTTGGAATTGAGCTAATCGAATTTAACTTTGTTTCGAGGTCGACTCGAACCAATCTACCTTTTTGTTCTCCTCTCTTGTGCTTTTGCTTAATTATTTTATTGCATGCATATTTTTTTCCACAAGTTCTTAATTGAGGTACCATAATGACTTGCTCATGTTGGAATGCTCAATTTCGTTATTTTTTTTCCACAAAAGTTATCAAATAAGAGATTGATAACTTTTGTTTGGATTGATTCAAAAGTAGTCAATGATAAAAATCATAAATTGAGGAAACTTATTGAGAAATGTCAAATAGAACTAGCCTAATTGCTCATTTCTCATCATACATAGAGATGATCACGGTTCGAGTTGAACATTATTCACCACCTCCCAAGTTTAATAGAGGATTATTATTGGGTGTCGCACGAAAAACCTTGGAGAGCATTTTAGGCTCTCGATGGTAATTACCTCGAGACCTCTACTCGATTGATTTTATCAATGAGAATTTTTTTTTTTTTTTCGGTCGAAAATTTTATCAATGAGATTGACGGAAAAGAAATTGCACGTGTCGAAATATCCATTTATTTTCTTAACAAACGACAAAAATGAAATAGCCCAATAAGCCCATCAAGCGACACGAGCCCAACAAAGCCCAACAAAGCCCAATTGCTACTGCAAATGCAAACGGAGGAACTTCGCCCATCCTTCGTAGCTCTCGAGAGCCGTGGCGGCCGCGAGGGGGAGGCGATCGTTGATCCGGAGGAATGGCGACGGAGGAGGAGGGAGGAGCCGGCGGACGAGCGGCGCCGACCGGGGTCGGGACCGGCATCGGGAGCCACTGGTGGTGGGCGATGGGCGGCGCCGCCCAGCTCGGGCTGGGGATCTCGTCGTGCCTCAAGGGCTACGGCGGCGGCCCGGGCCTCATGCCCCTGAAGGCCGCCGCCGTCGCCTCCCTCTTCGTCGGCGCCACCGCCTGCGCCTCCGTCGCCGCCCTCCACGCTTCCGGAATCCGCAAGGTCGGTCCTTTCCTCTGTTCCGTTCTTCCGACTAAGTTCTATGCTGGTAATTAGCTAGTACAGATTGATTTGGGGCGGCGACGACGATGCTGATGCTGATGTTTCGCTATGCTTCGTCTGTTTGCGAGGCTGTTCATGCTGATTTTGCTTATTTCGCCACCTGTTTGTTCGCACCTTGTGTAGAACTCGGCCTTGAGAAGAGTACCGACATGGAAAGTGTAGTCCTTGGTCTCCATTGCAACCTTAATGTTACCAAAATGTGTATTCATTGCATTGTGAAGAGAACCAACATGTAAAGTGTAGTCCTTGATCTCCATTGCAACCTTAATGCACCGAAATGTGTATTTATCGCATCGAGAAGAGTAATAACATTTAAAGTGTAGTCCTTGGCCTCCGTTTCAACTTTAATGTACCGAAATGTGTTTTCGTTACATACCTAAATAGAATGTAGCGAAAGAGTGTGTTTCAGCTATTGAGAGATATGTTTCTTCTGTCTAAGAGTCCTGTGTTTGTTTTGGATATGATCTTGCTGGGGCTAGAGAAGGAGAATTTCAGATGATTTCAGGGATTTGATATCATAGGACTGTTGTTTAGTCTTTTTCCCTGTGAAATATGGGGTGCTTTGTTTGCTCTGTTGTAGAAAGTTGGCCGTCATGGTTGCAAGATCAGTTGTAGAAGAGATGAAATACAGGATTCATCTCTGGTTGCTGTGCCTTGTGGGATTACCTTGTTGATGTTGAGAATCTGCATTGTGAATCTTTGGCATTTCTTCAGCCCGTGTATTTCTGTGGGGAAAAATTGCCATTCATGGGTAGTTCAGTGAAGATACCCTGAGTTCGGGGGGGAGGATCTCTTCCTCCTTCAAGTTTGAGGATCACCGTGAAGCAAGATGCTCTCTGGGGTTGAACCATTTGGTTGGAAGGCCTTTTTAGTTTTTCACATGGTGTTGTGATATGGATTTGAGAGGAGAAAAATACGCAACTAACAATCCTCTTCCCTTATGAAGAAATCTCTTGGCACAGTGGAGTGGTGATTTCACATTATCTGTTCCGTGCCCATTATCCATCAGCATTGATGGGGTTATGCACATGTGTGCCTTGGTGCTTTGATAATTCTATCCTACTATTACATGAAATGTCTCCATCTGAACAGCAAAAGTTTGCTTTCTGGCTTGTACTGCGACAGACACATGCAATGGCAGACTGAGAATTTTTTGCCTCTTTCCATGTTGTTTTGCTACCAAGTAAAGAAAATATATGGTGGTTCTAATTTCATGTATCAGCCTTGCCATAGTGTGGTCTTTATGTTTGGTTATTTACTAATGGTTGCGTGACTTTTGTAGGTTGAAGATCTCATTGAGATAGGTGCTAATATAAGGACTAACCTTGGGAATCCTCCTGTTGCACAGGTGAACGAGTATGTTCTTCCATCCATATCCTATGAAATAATAAATCTCCCATGATCTCTCTTTTTCCCCCAGCCAAATGAATTGGTTACTTCTTAAAGCTTATGATGTATAATGAGTAATTATAGCATACAACTCTCTCATGAACCCTGGATTTGAGGATTTTAATAAACAACTCTCTCACGAACCCTTACATCAAGGGTGGATAAGATCACAAGTGTAAAGTTTTTTTCACTGGTGGTGTTTGTTCTAACTTTCCATAATGTATAATGCTTCCTGGGAAACAAGAAGTGAGAGAAAGAAGAGTTTATTTTGTTGTGCATGGTTTGCCTTCTCTGTGCATTTACCACTTCTAGCCTGATTCTATTGTTTTGTTGCCTTGCACTAGTTTTACATGGACCCCTTTTATGTCTATTCCATACATGACATCGTTGTGAAGTAGATAATCTAGTATAGTGCTCACTGGCCAAGCCTTCTAGTTCTAACTAATGATTTTTTCCAGGAGGAAATCGGATAATCAATGACCAGAATCTCGATGGCACATGGCATGAGGACGTGTGGGAATCTCCAGTTACCTAACCGAAGTGACTTTAGGAATAGTGACGATATAATTGCACTCGATCCCAACTTCATCCGATCTTTGTGCCTTCCTGATGCCCGCTGCACATGACATTAGTGATTTCATTTATATCTTGCGCTCATCTTTTGGTAGAGATGACACTTTTGGGCAAGCACAAGACAAGTAGGATTTCATTGTTCGTTTGCTGCTACAAATGCCGAGTACAATTGTGGGATGCGCAGATGCTCGCATGAATCATGGTTGTTCGGTTTCTCAGGTAATGAAGTAAAAACTTCATGCTTGAAATTCTCTGCAGGGAGCAACTCGTTTCGGATATGCTTTTTGCACTGTTCAAATGCTTGTGATTCATCCAGGAGCTCATTCTTATTGCTGCCGAATCCTCGAAACAGAAGAAATTAAGATTACCATGAGGAAATTTTGAGGTTTATGTTCCTTAATTTGGACAATAAAATGCCACAAATTTGCCTTTGGCAGTACTCTCCCACTTCTTCCCACTCCCTTTCTTCTCTCTAACAATCTTTCAGATCACAAAATTCTAGGCAAAGAAATCGGTAGAGTAATTCATTATTCCATTTCCCTTTTCTTTTAAGAAGTTCTATTAATTATTGCGTTCTTTTTTAAGCCCTTATCAAACTATTCCGTTTTCCGGTTGTCAAAGAAAATGGCATGATTATTACTTTTTTTTTTGTCAAGCATGATTATTACTTAATCATCAATTTCTCTTTCGTTGTATTTTATGGCGTATTTATATATCTAAAATCGCGCTAGCTCAATCAAGTTGCGGAAATATACCGTTTTAAACCATTCGTGCTCTAGTATAAGTTCAAGACCTTTTTCGTTTTGATATTGCTATCTCTTATTCGTATATCAAATTATTTCCATAAAATAAATATATTTCAGTGGATTTTTAATTGATATGTTTCATGAAATTTAATAAGTCTGATTTTTAAACTTGTCCCACCTCTTTCTCTTTTTTGTTTCATTTCTTTCTTTACTTGCCAGTAAAATTTGTAAAATTAGCAACACAGTGGGTAAATCGACACAAAAAAATTGTTAGTTAAAATGGTTAAAATGTATCGACTCACTTGTCTTATTTTCTAAACGCATCGAAAAATTTATGATGTGCTCCATTGATAATTATTTATTCATCCATACACTTAGTTAATATTAGTAAATTAGTTTTGCTTGGATTTCTCCGTCCCTCTTCTTTTTTTTTTTTCTCTATTTGTTAGCCAGCAAAATTTGTGAGTTAGCAACATAAAACATAACTCAGTAAACGATATGTGTACCTTTTTTTTTTGGTCGAAACGATATGTGTACCTTAAAAGGGTCAAAATGTATCTACTCACTTGCCCTATTGAGATTTTGAAGAACCAACCCTGTGTTCATGAATAAAGCGGGAATGCTTGATTTGATTCTTTCTGCCAAACTAAGCCTTTGCTCGCTTTGAATTGCATAGCTCGTGTTCATCCTTGAATCATGAGATCAATGCACTAGACTTAATTCTTTTGTTCTTTTCCAATTCTCCCTAAGAAGCACGAATTACTTGGAAGAAAAGAAACGTGCTGAAATAAAAGGGAAAAATAGGTAAAAAAGAGAGATAATACCTTGGAAAAGCGAGAGAAAATAGGGGAATGTGGGGGGAGTGGAGAGGTAACCGTCATCCTACAACCGCCACTTTCAAAAAATCACCCACAACATGGGACAACACGAACCGGTAGACAAGAGTTCGCGGAAGGGCCGAGTACGTGTTGTTTTGCACAGGAAGAACGAGGAGGAAGAAGAACCTTCTGCTGCTTCATCATCATCATCATCTCTGGAGAAAGGCAGCACGTCGACGAGGGAGTCCGATGAGGAGTTGCGCGTCGATGGAGGGGAAGAGGGAGGAGCAGCAGCAAGTGCTGAGGAAAGGGCCGTGGAAGGCCGAGGAGGACGACGTCCTGATCAGCCATGTGAAGAAGTATGGCCCCCGTGACTGGAGCTCCATTCGATCCAAGGGCCTCCTGCAGCGCACTGGCAAGTCGTGCCGCCTCCGCTGGGTCAACAAGCTCAGGCCTAATCTCAAAAAGTATGGACCCTTTTCTCTTCATGCCGAATCACTGTGTGCCAGTGTCAGCATCCTTTCATCGCTTTCTCATTCGTTGTCGAATTGTGTTGGGGCCAAATTGAATACTTAATGATTGATGATGGCTTGTGATTTTCGTCATTTCTCTTTCTGGGTTGTGCTCTTGTCCAGTGGCTGCAAATTCTCGGCGGAGGAAGAGAGGGTGGTGATAGAGTTGCAGGCGCAGTTTGGGAACAAATGGGCGAGGATTGCAACGCACTTGCCTGGACGGACCGACAACGACGTGAAGAACTTCTGGAGCAGCAGGCAAAAGAGGCTGGCCAGGATCCTGCAGGCCTCATCTTCCAAGCAGCACAAGCACAAAAGAGAAGTCCCTGCTGTTCCCTATCACAATGTCCCTACTGTGGAGGTACAAAAAACTTGAACACAAATCTTTCTCTTGGCCTTGTATATTTCGAATTTCACTGGTTACTTCGTATCGCATCGGATGGATAATGTTGCAGGTGTCGATACAGTTTAACTGGTCCTTTAATCGAGCAGAATATCTTGTTATCACTTCAGTTCGAAATGATTGGTTATACCATCGTTGACGAGAATGTTTCAAGAGAATTGAAGCTTCGATTTGAAAATCTTAAATTGAAGAAAGATGCATGGATTTATGCCCGTCTTCATTCTTTTCTAGGTTCCCCAATTGAGCTTTTCGGTGGAGGAAGAGTCAACCTCAAGGGCTCACTTGTGCACAATGCCGCACATCGCGGATCCTCCGCTGCCACTGAGACTGCTTCCGCCACCGCCTGACCTGCCGAACCCCGGTACTCCCAGTGCCAGCAGCCATTTGGCTCCACACGAGTTCAACTCCAGTGAGGGCCTCTACTCCGATCCCCACATGCAAATCCCGTTCCCTCACATACCGCTTGCGCAATTTGGCATCTCGTTCTCGCCCGAGAGCCAGGATCCCATGTCGAGGCTCGATGACCCCGACTATTTCAGTTTGCTGGGCCCTGGGGATGACGCTTCCGAGCTTGTGGACGGAGAGGGATTTCCTCCCGACATTCCCCTTCTTGATCCTTCATTGTGTTGTAAAGGTGGCGACAGCATGATGCGAGGGAATATAAACGTGGGGAAGCCGGATGTCTTCTTCGACGACTTGCCACTGGATGTACCTGACCATTTGAGCCACTCCCGAGCCCATCGAAGTGGTGATCATACAAGTCATACCGAGCTAGGAAGGGTCCGCTGAGGAGACAAGTTTTTTAATTGTCTAAGCTTCCATGATTTGACAAGATTCGGCGACAGTCAATTCTCATCGCTCTGTATTCTTTGTATTCAGATCAGATTTTAGGACGTTTATGTATGAGACACCTCTAGTTCATGTGTTGCAGCAGTATGAACTGCTTGACTGTCGGTATAATTTCCAAATTCGGTGGTGTTTATGCGAGCATGATTGAGAGAGGATGAACAACCTAAACTGTCCTAACATCAAAATGATTCAACCCAACCGATGTATGGCAAAACTGGCATAGAAAACGACTCAAGCACTCCCAATGCTTGATAAGTGTAAACACCAGTTCACTCGTGTCCTCGTAGCGGCTCGCACTTGACGCCCAGGCTTCATTTTTTGCCCTCTTCCCTCCTTCCAATATGTCTAGGATGTGACCTTCACTCCTTCCCCTGCATTTGAAGCTGGTTTAGAAATCATGTCAAGACATACAAACGTCTTTGCTTTCCGCTGCCAATGCTGTGAAGAAAGGGTTTATGCACACTAGGTATCTATATCAAATGCCAAATTGAAGCTCACCATGAGTGACGAACAGCAAATTTTCTTGAGGGTATTCGTCAACGAGGTAGTGAATGGTGTGGAGCGCTCCCCACCGTGGCAGCTACAGCAGTTTAGACATGCTCTACAATCAGGATCTAATCTTCTTAAGTCCAGACTGGATGAAACCTTGTACCTCTTTGTACACAGGGTGTGGTGTGAGGTCCGTGAGCCCGATGGAAATGAAGTCTCGAGCTCTTTGATGTCGAATCCCCATGAATCACGAGACGTTGGGCGATACCATAATGTGACATCATTTAGGATCTCGCCCATTCCATACTCTATGGATACCAGCAAAACGTTGAAAGGGAGTGGAACCGGGCATTTGGGGAAGGTCTTCGGAGTTTGAACCAAAAGTCTAACGCAGAAAAAATATATTGCAACACATCAAGAAAGCTCAGCAAAACCCATGTGGATTTTAGGATAGACTACTCGACCTTGATTCTTGATGTGGGTGAGTCAGCAGAATCGCCATCATCACCTGCCACAGTGTTCGCGGTGTTTTGTCCACTGTGGAGAGACCGGCGATCAGTTCCTGTGCAGTCTCGAGGCACTGTCGGAAGGGCGATGAGACAACCCGGTAAGTCGGGAACCCGAGCTCGTCCTGGAGTTTCTTGCCAGTGTCTTGCTCCTTAGTCTGGCTCGCGTTTACCATTAGAGCGTCCCACGGCCTGGGCACCCTGGTCCACCACAGACCCATCGATGCCTTCGTCGCTGTGGTCGCCCGTGGCGCACGACAAGGACGTGTTGGAAATGGCAGCGCAATTGGTCGGCTTCGACCGTCGATGCCATCTCAGCCGGCGAGTTAAGATGAAGAGAGAAGCAGAGAGAGAGAGAGAGAGAGAGAGAGAGAGAGGGGAGGTGCGATTTTGTGATAACAGAGATTCAAGGCTGAATTTTGAAGGGTAATAACCCACCCTGAAATGGGGCCGTTTGAGCGACTTAATCTCAAATCGCTCCAAACTCACCTGCCGACGATTATGTGCGACTTTCCGTGACAATGTCGGGGGCATTTTCGTTTGGGGCAATGATTGCTAAACGATCAGAATTTGATTTTTAAGCATGGTATGCCATATCAAAACCTCAAGGGTGGTGGTGACCTTGTCCTTGAACACCCGGTCCCTGGGAACCGGTGCTTGAACAGATCCGAGACGACGCCGGGCGGAAATGAAGTCTCAAGCTTCTTTATGTCAAATCCCCATGAATCGCGATCCGTGGGATGATACCACATTGCGACGTCATTGAACACCTCGCTCATTCCATATTCTATGGATACCTACAAAAAGTTTATTGGGCTGGCACTTAAATATTCCTTCATTTTTATCTCAACACATCGTTTTTAGGGTGCGTTTGGTAACGCTTCTATTTTAGGAAACAATTTTTGAACAAAAATAATTTATTTTTGTTTATGTTCTCAGGAATAATTTTTGAGTATAAGAATGCGCTTGGTAACTACACAAAATTTCTATTCTCGGGAAAAAAAATGTGTTTGGTAAAATTGTATAATTTTGTTGTTTCTTTTAATTTTTAATATTTTTATTATATTTTCATTTTTTATTTTCTCTCCTTCTTCCTCTTTGTGGTCGGTCGCCGTTGGCCGGCGATTAGCTGGGCGAGGTTCGGGCCTCAAGATCGCCGTGAGGCCTCACTTGATCTCGCCCGGGCGGCGCAAGGTTGGTCTCGAGGCCTAGGCCACCGGGATGGGGCTCGAGCTTCCCAACCAGGCCGAGCTCGCGAGGCTTGGCCTCATCGGGCCACCACCAAATAGGTGAGGCCGAGCCTCGCCCAGCCACGATGAGGCTCGGGGGCGTCTCGGGGGCCGATGACACTCCGGCAAAGGTTGTCGGCCCTCGTTTGGCTAGTTGCTGGCGTCGGCCATGGCCAAGGCTAGCGACTGGCCAAAAAGGAGGAAGAAGAAGAAGGAGGAGGAGGAGGAGGAGGAGGAGGAGAAGAAGAAGGAGACAAGGCCAGCGACTGGCCAAGAGAAGGAGAAGGAGGAGGAGAAGAAGAAGAAGAAGAAAAGGGAACAAAAGAACATGAATTTTTGTTTCGGGAAACAGAAACACTTTTTAACAAAGAGGCCCTTAGTGTGCAAGAAAAGGTCTTTCGAGTTTGAACTAAAAGTCTAATACAGAAAGAATTATATTGCAATAGATCAAAGCTGAACTTAGATCAAGAACTTTCAGCGGGATTAGGAGAGAATACTCCACCTTGATTCCTGATGTTGATGAGTCGGCGGAGTTGCCATCGTCTAGCGCAATATTCGTGGTCTCCTTTCCCTCCGTGGAGAGACCGGTGAACAGCTCCTCATGTTGTCTCGATGCACCGTCGGAATGGTGATGTGATGATTCGGTGGATTGGAAACCTAAGCTCGGCCTAGAGTTTCTTGCCAGTTTCGAGTGCCTTGATCCTGCCCGTGTTGTTGAGTGGAGGGTCCCATGGCTTGGGGACCTTGGTCCACCACGACTTGTCGACGAAGTTGTGGTCCGTGCGGTCACTGTGGCGCATGACAAGGATGTGCTGGCAATGGCCGGTTAATTGCTTGGGCTTAACGGTCGACGCCATTGCAAATAGTGACTTTTTTTTTTTTTTCGATCTTACTTTATTCCTATTTTAATGCTCATTTTTAGACTTTTGCCCCTCATTGCAGGGTGTGGAAGTCGAAATCCACTCCTGAGATTACAGCGTCCCCACCCCAACCCCCGAGAAGGTGAGGATTTGAATCTCCCATCCCTCCTTCCAAGTTGGAAGGGTGGCCACTGAAGCAAACCCCAGTGGTTGCAAGTGGTGACTTAAGGTTGTGAGTTATTGTGAGCCGTATGCTTGGAGAGCAGAGGGAAGATGAAGAGTTAAGAAGTTAAAGAGTGAGATGTCTTGGTCAGCCCATGATTAGGAATGCATAATACACAGAGATCAAAGTCGTAGCTCACAGATTTTGATCGACACAACAATTGAAAACAAAGGTTGGATGGCTGCCGGTGGGGATGCACTGCCATTTGCAGTTTTTATTCTCAGCGGTTGAAAATGACCTATATATTTAAATGTTACCCACAGTCAAAAAATATAAACTGCATATATTTTATCTTTTGGTAATATAAAGGCTCAAGCGTAAAGACTTGCCTACTTGGAGATCCATAAAATATCATACAAGCCCTATGAATGAATTAAGTTCAGGTTTTGACCTCTATAGCTTCGACTTCCATAGGCGATGCTGATCAAGAGCAGATTGCATTAAGTGGGTGGAACTTACATAAGCGACTTCCAATTCTTGAATAGGAAATCCCCTAACGTCCAAACCAACTACGTTAATTTCGAGGGGTTAAACTGCATGTATTTTTGCAGCATGGTCTTATTAAACATAGAATGTCTCTTTATTTTAATAAGAAATGTGTGTCTACTAAGACTGCTTTTATAAAGTTGTGATATGGTTTGATATCATAAATTTTCACCACTATGAACATAGACGTTCACTTTAACATCATCTGATATACTGAGTTTGCAGACCTATCTTAGTACTTTAGTCAAGCATGTACAACCCACTTCAAAGCTCATAGGTTTAGTACCATCAATTATGGGAGATGGGGTTGGTTAATGTAAGTCAAGACGCATCTTATGTAATTAAATAGGGTTATAATCCAACATGGACTATCATAAAGCCGATCGTGGATAAAAAAATTATTAAATAAAGAGTGATCAACGGTAGAAAATAGATAGGTCAAGGGTACTGTGGACAACCAGAGATTGCACGCCACATTTGACTATTGGTTTTGTCATATCATGATTTTTCCATCATGTTCGAGAATATGAAAAGCATCAAACTTGAAATATGAAAAGCATCACGTTGACCATATACACCATTAACATATATGGCCAGGTGGCCCCATCAAATGAGGGGAGTTGCTAAATTTGCTTAGGCCATGTCGGCGCTGGCCTCTCTGCTCTCTCAAGTTGTCCATTCAATTGAGTACATATTAGTTGATATCTAAGAAGTATTAGGCACGCACTTGATACTAATTGTTTTTGAACTCTGCTATTTGTCCTTTATTGATCTCATTTCTCGTGAATTTTGCAGATTACCCAATATTGTATGGGAGGGACTATGTCATAAGTCCTCAATATAGTGTAGGTGCATTGAAAACAGGTCATTGGGAAAATTCCAAATAAGGGTTTGAAGTGTCATCATATTCTCAAATAAGAATCTGAAATGAATATTGTTTAAAATAATGGCCCGAAGTGCCATTATTTTCTCAAATAAGGGTATGAAGTGGCTATCAATTTCAAATAAAGGCTTTATAATGGCCATATTAGTTTCAAATAAAGGCCCCAACTAATTGTTTGGTGAAGGGCAATTTAGTCTTTTAAATTTTTTCCTTTTTTTCTTTACAAACTAAAAAATATTAGACTTAAAAAAAAAAAAAATAGAACACACAAAGGGAGGGCTTCCCCTCGTTTGTGGTCGTTGGCCCATCGTTGATGGGGTGGCGGTGGGGTGGCCGATGCTTGCGTGAGGGTTGGCGACTCTCGCCGATTAGAGGTGAGGATTAGCAAGCCCTTGCTAGAGATGGGAGAGGGCAGCGACCCTCTCCTAGATCTACTCGAGGGTTGCCCACCCTCACCTAGGTCACTAGCCCTCACATAGGCTTGGCAGCCCTCACTTAGCACCCCTTGATCTGTGCATCAAGGTTCAAGGGCTTGGGTGAGGGCCGGTGACACTCGCCTAGATTTAGGATGGGGTCACCGCCCTCTCTTGTCTATGGTGAGGGCTTGTTGGTCCTTGCTTCTAATTGGTGAGAGTTGTTGAAGACCTCATTGACCATCGTGCTGCCCCATCGGGGATAGGGCGGCAACCACAGGTGGGAGGGAGCCCTCTTGCCTCTGGTTTTGATTTTTTTTTTAAATTTTTAATATTAGGCCATTTTTTGAGATTGACACTTTAAGGCCTTTATTTATGACAAGATTCATTTTAGATCCTTATTCAAGAAAACGAGGGCACTTTGAACCCTTATTTGGAATTTTCTAATGAGTCCTTTGATTGAGTGGAGTTGAGTAATAATAATGCAGAGTAGTGAATTGTAGAATCTTCTAAACATTTTGAAGTATATAGAAGAAGACTACATGAGCCTATTTAAAGGCCTTTATCTGATAACTATCTAAAATAACTTATCAATCAAGATATACATAATTAAAGGAAAATATATAAGTAATCTTGAGAGATGTAAAGAATAAAAAAATATATCATAATTATCTCTAACATAGAAAAAATATTCTTAAGAAAATTTGAATATCTCTAACAACCCTCAAACTCAAGGTGAGTTGTAGAAGTCAACTTGAGTTTGGATAATTAAGATGTGAAAAAATGTCTATCAATATTGCCGAAGTCTATTGGAATATACATATGAGTTTTCTTTCATTCTTTCATTCTGAGATCATATAAGTTTATTGGAATAGAATTTTGAGTTGGGAGATCGAGAAACAAATGAACTTGTGTTTTTGTCTTTCTGAATTCGTTGGCGTGATCAACAAAAAAAAAAAGGTGAGGGGAGTTTATTTCTTCTTCTTGGTCACTAAGAATAGCTTCATTGGGCACTATGAAGTTGCGATTGAGTAGAGATTTCTGTTTCTTGTTTTCTGTTATTCATTCATTTATTTCTTTCATTTCCATTGAGAGGGGGAAAGAGAGTGGCAGAAGCATAGCAAAGCAGTAAGAAGAGTCCGATGTGGGGCCTCAAATGCCCAATATTTTTTTCATTGAGGGGGATCCTTGTTGATATCCTACAAGACCGGACAAGCATGTCGTCTGGTGTCCTTGACAAACTATGTGGTGTAAATTGCACCGTCACTAATAGTGGCTGTGCCGTTACCGTAATTTTCCTAATTTCTCCCATGTTGGAGTTCTCTCTCTTATGGTCGTGTGGCCCAATCCACGTTTGCTTTGACAAAATGACGTTGAGCTTCAACATGGAATCGCCAGGTCCAATACTATGAACTCAGATACTAGTTCAGCTTCTTCAAGAATTCAAATTATATGCGAACAAAACGATGGTTGGAACAAATTTGAGATGAAGTAAGTTATATCTAACAAGAGAATCATAAAAGATGTTATAACTGTCCATTGCTATTTCATTTCAATACCAATTCTTTAGTTGTCCAAGTTCTATCGTGAGTCTCTGATTGTCGATGGGATTCAAAAGGGCCACGGAAGGCTGAGGAGGAAGACGAGGTCCTGATCAGCCATAGTGAATAAGTATGGCAAGGAGGACTGGAGCTCCATTTGATCCGAAGGCCTCCTGCATTGCACCTGCAAGTCGTGCCTCCTGCTGGATCAATAAGCTCAGGCCTAATCTCAAAAGATATCAGCCTTTTTTCGCACGCATGGAATCAAGCTTATGCCTGAATGGCGCTGTTTCATAATCCTTTCATCGCTTTCTAATTCATTGTCACATCGTGTCGGGAGGAAATTGAGTGAATTATCGATTGATGGCTTGTGATTTTCATTCATTTCTCTTTCTGGGTTGTGCTTGTGTCCAGTGGTTGCAAATTCTCATCACAGAAAGACAGGTCGGTGATACAGCTGCAGGCGCAGTTCGGGAAAAAAAGGGGCAAGGATCGCGATGCACTTGCCCAGATGGGCCGACCATGACGTCAGGAACTTCTGTAGCAGCAGGCAGAAGAGACTGACCTCATTTCTTGCGAATTTTGCGGAGTACTCAGGTCCAGTAGTGGAGAGATAACGTCGTAAGCCTTGATATAGTGCAAGCGCGTCGAAATCACTTGTGCTCATTCTTCTCTAGGTTCCCGAATCGAGCTCTTCTGCAGAGGAAGGGTCAGGCCTTGAGGGCTCGCTCACTCGCGATGCTGCACATCGCCGATCCTCTGCCGCCGAACAACCTGCTGAATCCCGGTTAGCCTGATCCTAGCAGCCATTTGGCTCTGCACGAGTCCGAACCCCATGTGCTGATCCCTTTCCCTCACATACCGCCGAATTAGGCATCTTGTTCTCGCCCGAGAGCCAAGAGCTCATTAGGAGGCTTGACGACCCCAACTATTTTAGCTTGCTAGGGCTCCGGGGATGACGTCTCCGAGCTTCTGGATGGAGAGGGGTTTCCTCTTCGACATGCCCCTTTTCAGTCTTTCCTTGTGCTGCAAAGGTAACGACAGCACGACAGACGGGGAATATGTATGCGGGGAAGCTGGACGCTTTCTTTGACAACTTGCCAATGGATGTACCTGATCATTTCGAACTGCTCACGAGCCCATCGAAGTGGTGATGATACAATTCATACCGAGCTAGGAAGGGTCCGCCGAGGGCACAAGTGTTTTTTAAGTTTGTCTAGCTTCTGTGATTCGACAAAGCAATGTTTGTGTATGAGACAACTCTAGGTCATGTGTTCCAGTAGTATGAACCACTTGGCTTTCGATAGTGTTAGTGATATTTGGATATTTCCTACATTTATGATATTTCCCTTAATTATCCATATCTTTTATGTGGATGCTTATACCTAGCATCTCCATTTAATTATGTATATTTAATATGCTATAATCATCTTATAAATCTTATAAATAGGATGGTGTATCTTTTGTATATATTTCTAATCTTGGAGCTAGAACCAATGATACAAGGAAATTGCACTGAGTGCGAGGTGCACCCCTAGAAATACCCGGTGCACACCTAGACAACATTTGGTGTTTGGTGGTATTGGGTCTTTCTCACCCCAAATCTAATTTAAAGGGTGAACCTTTTCTCACACTTATAAACTGATCATTAGCTTATTCCATAACTGACGTGGGCTAATCCCAACAATCTTCTCCTCACACATCAGGCCCCTAGTTGGAGCAGCAATAACCCATACCTTCCATGTCATTATTGGGTCCAAACTTGTTTTTAATTGATGCTCTAATACCAATTTGATGGGAGAACAATGACACCCGGAATAATATCGAATTAGTGTAGCGAAACAAGTCGATCTCCACTCTTATGCAAACTTACTAAGAAACAACATAGTAGAGTAATATATCTACTAAGATATAAATGCCAAGCACCCCTGGAACACTTTACATGGAAAATCTCCCTAGTGTAAGGAGATAAAAAATCATGAGACTAAAGTCCACCTAAAATCTTTACTATTAACAAAACTGGATGAACAAAGTTTTTTTCTAGCAGTAGAGTTACATGGCAGCAACAGCATCAAGAACACCATTCATAGTAATACACATGAACTTCATAAGAGATTAAAAATTTATCTTTCTAAAATGTGGGTTTGATTCAACCCACGAAAACTTGATGTAGGGAGCTCCAAATGAAAATGAAACCAACCAATTTGAGAACAATGTGTCACAAACATGCTCACAAAAATTCAACTCAATCAACCTCCGATAGTTAGCTTGATGAAGACCGGATAACAACATTTTTTCTAGATTTTCTATTCTCTCTCTTGCTACCGCCTCACATTGAACATTTTCTTGCCATTGCCCCATAAAGAGAGACAAACCTTATTCATTTAGGCCAAATATAACCTTCCACTAATTTCTCCATATAGATTATCATATGAATTCAAACCTTTGGGCTTGCATTACATTGGGCTTCCTTCATGTGAGAGTGAACCCACCCGTCGTTGGGTGCATATCCAAGTCCATCCTCAAAGTACAACGGTATTCACCCACACACATCCTTTGAGGAAGTTGCCCAGGTACTGTTTTGTCAGTAAAGCTAGCCACATCGGCCGCTTGCCATTTCCCTCCGATTCTTAGCTTGGTCATTATGACACCAATCGTACAGCTGTGGCATTTAATAGTTGTTTTGAAATTAAAACCAGCCGCTTTAGCTGCATTTGTCAAGTTACCATTTTAGTCAGCTAAGCCAACATATTGGTCGCATGCTGTTTTTCTTTGATCACTGCCTTCCACTCTTCATATCGAATAACCAACACCGCCATCAGACTTGCCATCCTTAGACAAGCCAAATCCTAAAATTTCGTTGTAAACAGACATTGGAAGCCGTCACACACGTTCCCATGCCACACTCCACCTTAGATCCATTGAGCTCACGTATTTTAGGGCATTTCAAGTGTTCTCAGCACTATTTAGACTTGTATCTTCTATGCACTTGAGTTTGAGGAGAAGTCAAAAATATTTAGGTGTGTTTGTTTCACTGAAAGTATTTTACCAGAAAGTGTTTTCCAGATTTTCAGCCGTTTGGTTCTCTAAAAAAGATTTGGTCAATAGAAAATACTTTCAGGTCAACACAAATATTATGTATTATTTTAGGAAAACAAATTCCTCCGCCTCAAAAGGTGAAAACATTTTCCCTTTTCATCTTTTTCTCTCTTACATTTTACTTTTCCTCTCCAGATTTTTCTGAGGTACGGACTTCGCCGATCAGCTCACTGAAGCGAAAGCAAGAGCGCGGAGATGTCGGTGGTGAGCACCGCAGCGCTCCGGTGAGACGAGGAGCTGAAGCTCTTTGATGACATGAGGTTCGGTGTCAAGGGCCTTGTTGACTCCGGCGTTTGCCGGATCTCGTCATTTTTCGTCCATGCCCCCGGGAGGCCACGGCTGACGTTGCCGACCTCGTGATCCCCACCGTCGACCTTGGGGGGTCGTCGGTGGCGGCTATGATAGGGATCTTTGACGGAGGGTCGTGGAGGAAGTTCAAAGCGCGTGCGAGGGTTGGGGGTTGTTCTAGGTGGTGAACCATGGGATTCCGAAGGGCGTGTTGGAGGAGATGATCGGAGGGGTGCGGAGGTTCCACGAGAGCAAGGGAAGGAGGGAGTGGTACTTATGCGAAAAGGGGAGGAAGGTGCTCTACTTCTTGAATTTCAATCTGTTCAAGGTGGTGGCGGTGGATTGGAGGGACACGCTGGTTTGCGGGATGGCCCCGAGCCCGCTGGAGTTGCATGAATTGCTGGAATCGTGCAGGTACGGCCGTCGAAAACGATTTACTTGACTCGATCTCTAACTTTTAGATTGCTTTCGAATAACTCACCAGCCAAATCGAGTAATCAAAGATTGTATGAATACATGTATAGATGCTGCAAATAGCTACATGATGTAGTACTTAATCTTGCAATTTGAAGAATTTGAGGTCGATTTCGAGCTTTGTGAAGTCGACCATGCTCAAGCTCGAGAAATCAAGCTTGAGGCCAGGATATTAGCATGCCCAATCGTTAGGTCAAATGTCATTCAATCATTTTTTTGGTCAACACAAATTTTATGTATTATTTTAGAAAATCTGTTTATAAAGTAACATGGACTCAAAAAATTAATTTGGAAGTAAGAGGCACACTATTGTCAATTGTTAGGTCAAATGTCATTCAATCATTTTTCAAATATGATCCAAATACCAGAAAATACTTTTAGTTACATATCACCAAACAAAGGAAAACTAACAATTTTTCTGGAAAATGGTTTCTTGAAAAACATTTTCCAAAAACATTACATTTTTCGTGAAACAAACACATCCTTAGATATTTCCTAAAGATATTTAGGACATTTCACTTGATTTTTCATATCTCTTAAAGTGATGTGTATATCTAGGAAATTTTCCACATCTCCATTAAATTATGTTTATTGGTTATCTTAGATAACCATCTTATAAAGCATATAAATACGCTGATATACTCTTCTTTATGATACACAAAAATATACTGAAAATTTCTCAATTCGATTTTTTCACATATATTTCTTATTTGATAAACTTTCAAATTTAACATTGACCGCGTAAGTCGTGATATAAAGAGGATGAGCAAACATAATTTGTCCTAACATCAAAATGATTCAACACGAAAAATCCCCAAACCTAAAATGATTTAACACGACCTCCAAATGACAAGAACAACATAGAAATCGACTCAAACCCTCTGAAATGCTCCATCACACACCGTAATTGCAAACACCAGTTCATGCGTATTGAATTGGCTTGCGCTTGATGCCGGTTTCCTCGGGGTCCGT
This sequence comes from Eucalyptus fibrosa, assembly GCA_017140475.1. Lineage (NCBI taxonomy): Eukaryota > Viridiplantae > Streptophyta > Magnoliopsida > Myrtales > Myrtaceae > Eucalyptus > Eucalyptus fibrosa. Next base: position 21,296,982 of record CM029509.1, on the reverse strand, counting down.
CGCAATCTCAAATCTTTTAGCGGTGAACGAATCGCCATTCCTAATAATTTGCCTCTTGAGACGTGCGCTCCCACGGTAGCCTATCTTTAAGTCGCGCCCTCTTGCCTCCTTCCAATATGTTGAGACCACGACCCTCACCGCATCCGCTGCATTTGAAGCTGGTTTAGAAATATGTCGAAACATAAAAACACCTCAACTTTTCATGCCATTGTCACGATGACTGGGTACATGCACCGGGATGTGTATAGGAACAGTTGATTAGCTTCAATGGTGCAAATAGGTCAAAGGTGCATGCATTTGGACCAAGTCTATTCTAAGCATCCTTTGAACTTGACCAGGCCCTTAAAAGGCTCAAAGGACAATAAATAAATGGGAGATCTGTCTTGAGACGAGAGATCTCATAATATTACCTCCCGTATTCCCACTCACCTTGAAAAAAAAGCTTGGATGAGAACTGAGGGATCTTACAGGTGGTGAAAGTAAACACCACGTTATTATTATGGTGCTGGCTACCGTCAGGTAGAGAGTATAGTAGCTCTCTACCATTGGGGTAATGTAGGATGGTGTCAAGACCACTACAAGGTAAATAGAGCTTTAACCAGCTGTTCACCTTATACCTAGGTGCGCATGGGAACAGTTGAATCTGACAAGCGCCATTCTAAATTTGAGTGGACCCATCAGCTTCAATAGTGCAAATAGGTCAAAGGTGCATGCATTTGCACCAAGTCTATCCTAAGCGTGCTCTATGATATTTGAAGCACTGTTAAAATGACATGGATTTTTTAAGAAGTCAATCTTTTCAGGCAATACCATAGCCATATGTATACCCTACATAATTTGGATTCATATTTTGATTAAATTTATTACAAAGAGAGAAACTATATGCCAAATCATGTTTATTGAAGTTAGCAATATGTATACTCGACATAATTTGGACTTCAAATTTTTATTAAATTGATTATGAAGAGAGAAACTACTTTCCAAATCATTTTTATTGAAGTTAGCCATATGTATACCCGACATAATTTGGATTTTAAATTTTGATTAAATTGATTACAAAGAGAGAAACTAAATGCCAAATCACGTTTATTAAAAACAGCCACATATGTATGCCCTGCACAATTTGGATTTAATTGATTAGAAAGAGAGAAATGAAATGCCAAGTTGAAGCTCACCATGAGTGACGAACAGCAAATTTTCTTGAGGGTATTTGTCGACGAGGGAGTGAATGGTGTGGAGGTATCGATCTCTTGCCCTGGATTCGCTCTCTCCCCATTGTGGCAGCTACATCAATTTAGATAAACTCCAAATTAGACCACGCAGTTACACATACATATACTAACACCATCTAGATTCAAGGCTGAATTTTGAAGGGTAATAACCCACCCTGAAATGGGGCCGTCTGAGCGGCTTAATCTCAAATCGCTCCAAACTCACCTGCCGACGATCACGTGCTACTTTCCGTGACATTGTCGGGGGCATTTTCGTTTGGGGCAATGATTGCTAAACGATCAGAATTTGATTTTTAAGCATGGTATGCCATATTAAAACCTCGTACCTCCTTGAACACCCGGTGCGGTGTGAGATCCACGACGCCGGGCGGAAATGAAGTTTCAAGCTTCTTTATGTCAAATCCCCATGAATCGCGATCCGTGGGATGATACCACATTGCGACGTCATTGAACACCTCGCTCATTCCATATTCTATGGATACCTACAAAAAGCTTATTGGGCCGGCACTTAAATATTTCTTCCTTCTTATCTCAGCACATCGTTCTTTAGTGTGCAAGAAAAGGTCTTTCGAGTTTGAACTAAAAGTCTAACACGGAAAGAATTATATTGCAATAGATCAAAGATGAACTTAGATCAAGAACTTTCAGCGGGATTAGGAGAGAATACTCCACCTTGATTCCTGATGTTGATGAGTCGGCGGAGTTGCCATCGTCTAGCGCAATATTCGTGGTCTCCTTTCCCTCCGTGGAGAGACCAGCGATCAGCTCCCGTGCTGTCTCGATGCACCGTCGGAATGGCGATGTGATGATTCGGTGGATTCGAAACCTGAGCTCGGCCTGGAGTTTCTTGCCAGTTTCGAGTGCCTTGATCCGGCCCGTGTTGGTCAGTGGAGCGTCCCATGGCTTGGACTCGTCGAAGTTGTGGTCTGCGTGGTTGCTGTGGTCCGCGTAGTCGTCCGCGCGGTCGCTGTGGCGCATGACGAGAACGTGCTGGCAATGGCCGGTTAATTGCTCGGGCTCGACGGTCGACGCCATTGCAAGCAGCGGCTTAAGGTCGTGAGCTATTGTGAGCCGTACGCTTGGAGAGCAGAGGGAAGATGAGTTTCAAGTTAAAGCATAGGGTGTCTTGGTGAGCCAATGATTAGGAATGCATAATATAGAGAGATAAAGGTCATAGCTCACGGATTTTGATCAATACAACAGTCGACCAGAAAGGTTGGACGGCAGCCGGTGGGGACGCACTGCCATTTTCATTTTTTATTCTTAGTGGTTGAAAATGACCTATTTATTTAAATGTTACCCACAGTCGAAAAATATAAACTGCATATATTTTCTCTTTTGGTAATATAAAGGCTCAAGTGTAAAGACTTGCTTACTTGGAGATCCATAAAACATCATACAAGCCCTATGAATGAATTAAGTTCGGGTTTTGACCTCTATAGCTTTGGCTTCCATAGGCGATGCTGATCAAGAGCAGATTGCATTAAGTGGGTGGAATTTACATAAGCGACTTCCAATTCTTGAATAGGAAATCCCCTAATGTGCCAACCAACTACGTTAATTTTGAGGGGTTAAACTGCATGTATTTTTGCAGCATGGTCTTATTAAACATAGAATGTCTCTTTATTTTAATAAGAAATGTGTGTCTACTAAGACAACTTTTATAAAGTTGTGATATGGTTTGATATCATAAATTTTCACCACTATGAACATAGACGTTCACTTTAACATAATTTGATATACTGAGTTTGCAGACCTATCTTAGTACTTTAGTCAAGCATGTACAACCCACTTTAAAGCTCATAGGTTTAGTACCATCAATTATGGGAGATGGGGTTGGTTTATGTAAGTTGAGACGCATCTTATGTAATTAAATAGGGTTATAATCCAACATGGACTATCATAAAGCCGATCGTGGATAAAAAAAATTATTAAATAAAGACTTGCTAACAAAAGTCGTTCCCTCTAAATTCCAATAATAGAATTGTCAATTCACCCTTCTCGGCTGTTGGCAGAGTGATCAACGATAGAAAATAGATAGGTCAAGGGTACTGTGAACAACCAGAGATTGCACGCCACATTTGACTATTGGTTTTGTCATATCATGATTTTTCCATCATGTTCGAGAATATGAAAAGCATCAAACGTGAAATATGAAAAGCATCACGTTGACCATATCCACCATTAACATATATGGCCAGGTGGCCCAATCAAATGAGGGGAGTTCCTAAATTTGCTTGGATTTTTCTGCAATAAATGAGGTGTATTACACTAAACCAGAGGCCATGTCGGGGCTGGGCCCTCTGCTCTCTCAAGTTGCCCATTCAATTGAGTACATATTGAAAGGAATTGAGTTGATGGAAAGCTAAACAGAGGAATGGAATAATGTAAATTGTATATTGCTTTCTCATGTCAAATATATAAGTGTACAAGTTAGAGTCTAAATAATTTAGGGAATAATTGTACAGAAAATTGAAGAAAAGATTCTCTACTATACAATATCAATCAAGGAGTATCACATCAACTATACGATATCAATCAACCAAATCATATCAAATCTCGAGGCAACGGTATTTCCAACACTCCCCCTCAAGTTGGTGGTTTGTACACATCAAGAACACCCAGCTTGCTTAGAAGATATCCATGTTGCCTGTGACACAAAGGTTTTGTGAATATATCTGTAGGTTGCTTCTGTCGTCCTTATTCCTTTTGTCTTGATCACTCCATCTTGTATCTTGTCCCTGATAAAATGACAATTGACCTCTATATGCTTCGTTCTCTTATGAAAAACTGGGTTCGTTGCAAGTTTGAGGGCTGCATCATTATCACAAAATAAGATTGTTGGTTCCTTTATCCATACTCCAAGATCACGAAGCAATCCTCTAATCCATACGATTTCACAGCTGGTCTTTGCCATTGCTCAATACTCAACTTCAGCAGATGATAGTGAAACAGTTGATTGTTTCTTCATTTTCCATGAGAGTAGTGAATCTCCCAATTTGATACATAAGCCTATGACAGATTTTCTACTCATAGGACAAGTTGGATAATTTGTGTCGCAATATGCCATCATTTTCATGTCATTCTTTCGAGACAATAGTATTCCTAAACCAGGGCATCCTTTCAAGTACTTCACCACTTTAGTGCTGCATTTATATGAGATTGCTTTGGATTGTGCATGAATTGACTGAGAATTTGTATTGTGTAGCATATATCAGGTTTGGTTATGGTGAGATAAATGAGTTTCCTGACAAGTCTCTGATATGTAGAGGGATCCTTGAGTAGAGGGTCCTCATTCAGTGGTGATAATCCCTTGTCGTATTCAGATGTTGTAAACTTGATATTTTGCTCAATTGGGATGACTGTTGGTTTGGAACCTGATAATCCTACTTCCGATATGATCTCTAGGATGAATTTTTGTTGACTAAGGCAAATTCCTTTGTCTGATCGCACAATTTCTATCCCGAGAAAATATTTTGGGGGTCCCAAATCTTTTATGTGAAATGTGGAATGGAAGTACTTCTTGAATGCTTTGATGGCAGATGCATCATTTCCCATAATGAGTATATCATCAACATATGTTAGTAAATAAGGGCGCGCATGACAAAAATTCTATTCCGGAAATTGGTTTTTGGCTAGAAATTGATTTCTCAATTTCTATTCCCCGGACAAGTTTCTGAGCAAAGAAACCCGTTTGATAACAACTCAAAATTTCTATTTCTAGAACAAAAATTTATTTGATAACAGAATATAATTTCTATTTCTAGGAATAAAAATTAATTAGATAACAACATAGGAAATCCTCAAATACAAAAATAATAGTCGAAATAATACTAATACATTACAAAAGTTGAAAATACAATTTCATGGAATTTCCAGCATATTATTATTCCTTGCCATTTTATTGGCAATGGTTTTCCTAAGCGTATTTATTTAGTTTCTCTCCTCGGTCAATGTATCATTTGCAAGCTCATCTTGTGTAGATTCAGACTAGTACTGCGGAAGCATGAATATGGGTGCCATCAATGGTGTCTATACAGCCCTATCATTTTATCAAAGACTGGTATTGTACAAGATTATCAATAAAATAAAATTGATGGTGTAAATGAATATATGAGAATTCTACCTTGAAGTAACGTTTATGGTTAGGAACCAATCGGGGGAAGGTCGGTTTATTTTGATTCTCGAATTGAATCAGTCTAGTTGCTCATCCCTAATTTCTTTATTATTGCTCAATGAACCTTTAATGGCCCTTGCATAGCAAAGAGAGAGATTCTCTTGAATCTCTTGCCTTCGAACTAAAATTCAAGATTGTATAACAATCTAATTATTTTGATTTTGCAAGAATTTTGAATCCATAAAGAAACAAGGTTAAATTTCTAGGCATGTTTTTTATTCATCTATTGCGTAAGAACTTTTTATTCAACTGGCCATGCGCATGCCCTTTCTAGGAGGAAAGAGCCCCATTGTTTTTAAGTAAGCATTTAAGAACTTTTGTCTTTTCTGAAAATTGGGGACCCATTCGATTGCCTTTCATCCTAAAGAGAAAGTTATCAAAAAAATATTGAAAAAAAATATAAAAAAAACACGAGCAAAATAAGAAAAAGAAAATTAGCAATAATTTGTGAAGTTGTGGTTATGAGTGAATTAAGTTAGCAAGAAAGCGCAAGGTTCTTTTATATGGTTTGATTTCAGTTTCTGATTTTTATTTCAGAAATTAAGAAGTTAAAAATTTCAGCTTTTGATTTATTCGATTTCTTTATTTCTGAAATAGAAATCTGTTTTAGAAATAGAAAAATCAAATTGTGTTACCAAACAGATTTCTGTTCATAACCTGTTCCAGGGAACAGAGAAACAGAGAAATCGAGAAATATAAATTTTGTCATGCGCGCCTTAAATGGATGATGTACCTTGGTTCCATGTGAATAAGGCATAATCATATCTTGATTGTTTGAATCCTGCAGCAGTGAGTGCATTGGTGAATTTGGCATACTACTTGATGAGATACTTGTTTGAGCCTATATATGGATTTGCGAAGATGACATACTCTATTCTCCCCCTATTTGCGTAATCCCGGTGGAAGGTCCATATATATCTCCTCTTCTAAATCCCCATGAAGAAAAGTGTTATGAACATCCATTTGATGTAGGGGCCAATCTTGGAATGTTGCAATAGACAAAAAAGATTGAACATTAATCTCTTTTGAGACTGGAGAAAAGGTCTCATGATAATAAAAAAACTCTTGTTGTGTGAAGCCTTTAGCTACTAATCGTGCTTTGTAACGTTCAATAGAGCCATCAGCTCTATATTTAATTTTGTACACCCACTTACATCCAATTAGTTGTTGATGAGCTGGGAGAGGAACTATGTCCCATGTGTTGTTGTTCATCAAGGCTTGTAGTTCATCCGCCATGGCTTGTTGCCAGCGGGAATCATTAACAGTTTCAGCATATCAGGATGGTTCTTGTTCTTCGGATATTCTACTAATGCAACACATATGTTCTGGTGATAAATGAGCAAAGCTAACATATGAGGAGATGGGATAGTGTGTACCCGAAGAGCTTGACGTAGAATAGACATAGTCCTTAGTCCATGTGGGAGGCCGTATTGTTCGTCCCGAATGTCAAGGAGGGGCCGGATTGGATTGGTCGTTATTAGATTTCTCCACTGAAATATTAGCTAGAGAAGTTGGAGAAACAACCACATGATTTTCTGACTGATAAGTGGGAGAACTCTTTGACGTATGCATGTCTTCGTTCATTTCTAGTGATGAATTGGGATCTTCTTCAGACACGTGAGGTGCCACATGCGGGGTTCCCACTTGAGGAACTAAAATTAGTTGTGAAGGGGACATGTCTTCTTCACTCAAAAATGGAGGACATTGACTAATCTCCTTTTCTAGCCCCTCCGAGGATGCGTTACTTTGAAAAGGAAAAACACCCTCATGAAAAACAACATCCCTACTAATAAGAAACCATCCAGTCGACTGATCAAGAACCAAATATCCTTTTTGAAGAGACGGTATCCCATAAATATCCATTTCAGGGCATGGGGACCCAATTTGTCTTGAGGGCCCATAGTAGATGCATAACATAAACATCCAAAAACACGAAGATGTTGAATGTCAGGTCTCTTACCAAAGAGCATCTTGAAAGGTGTTTGTCCATTCAAGATTCGAGTCGGCATCCGATTGATTAAATAGGTTGCTGTGGCCACACAGTCTCCCTAGAATGTTTCCGGAATTGAGGCTTAGTATTTGAGGGCACAAGCAACTTGTAGGAGATGATGATGCTTCCTTTCGATAATCTTGTTTTGTTGAGGTGTATAGACACAAGAACTTTCATGCAGAATGCCATTGGAGGTAAAGAACGAGGAACATTCATGATTAAAGAAATCATAGGCATTGTCAGTATGAACTCGTTGAACAGTTTTTTGAAATTGATTTTTTGTTAGAGTAATGAAAACCTTTAGATGGGAAAAGGACTTGGGTTTTGGACTGCATGAGGAAGACCCAAGTTGCACATGTGTAATCATTGACAATAGTGAGAAAGAACCGAGACCCATCACGATAAGGCGTGTGATATGGTCCCTAGATGTCCATGTGCAATAAAGCAAAGACTTTAGTAGCATGTGATGTACTTTGTGGAAAAGGAAGACGTGTTTGTTTTGCTAGTGGGCAAATAGGACACTTAGGATGAGGGAAGGAAGCACTGACCTAATTGTCAATGAGACAAAATATTATTATTGATATTGGCATTACACAAGATGCCCTTATTTAAGGGAAAACAAGAAAAATCAATGTTCTTGGATAGTGCAGCCCAAAAATAAAGTCCATCATGATTGTTACCCCAGCCTATCAGTTTCCCAGTCGAAAGGGCCTGAAAGAAATAGACATCGGAATCAAAGAAAATTCGAAAAGAATTGTCTTCACGTAGTTTGGATACAGAAATCAGATTGAATTGAAAGTCGGAATGAATAGAACATTTTTCAATGTGATGGATGGATTGAGGCAAACGTTTCCAATTTTAGTGACAAGAGTGTCATTTCCATTGGGAAGATGAACTGAAGTATTGTGGGGAGGTTTGCGGATTTGAGATAGAAAATGTTCATTGCAAACTATGTGGTCACTAGCACATGAATCAATAATCCATGTCTTAGCTGAAATAGAGTTTGCAAGACAATAAGATGTACTTGCATAGCTGGCCACTTTGTCATTTGTTTCTAGCTGATTGAGTGCCCTCATAATTCGCTGGAATTGATCCTGATTAATAGGCTAGTTGACCTTAGCATTTGCTTTAATGGAAGTGTTTTGTTCTTTTCTCCCCTTATCCATCGGCTTGCCATGCAATTTCCAACAATTCTCCTTAGTGTGATAAGGATGTTTACAAAATTCGCAAAATTTACCTTTTTTGCTTGAATTTTGATGAATTAATCTGGATGACGTGGCAGGATCTCGGCCATTGGAGGTTTTCCACGTGGGTGATGATGTGGCTAAATCTCCTCCGTCCAATTTAGGCACTGCCAAGATGAGACCCTGGCTGTTAGATCTCGCTCCGCGTCCTGGGCTGTCTGATCCAGGGATTAAATCCTGTCCACCCATCTACATTAAGGCTCTGGTATGTCTTGAACCGTCGGATCGAAAGGCTCCCATCAAATCCCGTCCGTCCATTTGAAAAAGTGGGTTGTCTTCTTCACTAGCCAACCCTAGTGCTGCAAATCCCATTTGAGAGGGTCCTCCATGGGTGTTTCGTTCACTGCTACGGTGCAGCTCCATCGTTGCTTTTGCTGCCAAGATGACGCGATCTTCGGTCTTTAAGTACTCCGTGGAGGCAAGACATTGGGATTCTTCTGGCACGGCAAGTTGGTAAATGCGTCCAAGAGGCGAAACCGGATCCATTGCAAGGATTTGGCTCCGGAACAGCAAGTATGTCTCGTTGAGAATGAGTAAAAAACGTGTTGCCTTTTCTCGCTCTTTGATTGCTTGGTTTTGAGCTAGAGTAGCTTCGGGACCCTTGAGCTTTTCCTCCATCATTTCTAGCTTGTTCCAAATAGCAGATAATTTTTTAAAAAGGGCGGTAATAGAGAGATTGTCTTGTTTTAGTTTTGATAGGGCTTGGGTCAAACTGATTTAGCCTTATCAAGTTTCCCGTACATCTCCTGAATACTATCCCAAATTTTCTTCGCGTCTTTGGTTTGTGGGAGTCCTGCGGCTACCTTCGGGCTAAGACAAATTCCTATCCACATTCGCATGAGCTGGTTGCACTTCCTTTAGTGTTGTGCAAGCCACTCGTTGGACGGCACCGGCACGGTGCTGTCAATAAATCCATCTTTTATCCTTCGTTATTAGGGCATGCCGGAGCTCTCGGGACCAAATGGAGTAATTCTTCGGTCCCGTGAGTGGTAGGGTAATTAGGCGTAGTTCCGAACCGTCGCCGGTTGTCGTGTAGAGGGTGTCGCTTGGTGGTGGTTGGCCACCGATGGTTCTAGCAAGTGGAATGAAGTTAGGGCTAAAAATGGAGTCGAGTTTGTCCCCAAAACTCGGCTGACTTGAACCGGTTTGATTTGAGAATTACGGGCTAAAAGACGGAGCTAGGTTTGCCCCAAAACCTAGTGGACCCAAATCGGTTTGATTTGGGAATTGCCAACTCGACCTAGGCTCGGGATTCGGACCTTCTCCTGGCCTACTATTTTCAATGGAGCACATTTGGCCCAGTTGAACTTGAATTGGGACCCATCGAACATACGGCCTTGGAAAAATTTGTCTCAAACGAGCATATCTTGGGACTGACTGATTTGGATTTGGTTGTCTTTCTCTCGTCTCCTCAGGTTGGGATTTGAAGAACGATCATTGGAGGAGTTGTTGGACGAACTAGAATTTGGATTCTAATTTTTTGGCATTTTTGCTTTGTAGGTTAAAGTTTGCTGTGCAGAAGCTTATTGCATAAGCTCTGATACCACGAAAGGACTTGAGTTGATGGAAAGCTAAATGGAGGAATGGAATAATGGAAATTGTATATTGCTTTCTCATGTCAAATATACGAGTGTACAAGCCTATTTATGATACATAGAGTCTAAATAATTTAGGGAATAATTGTATAGAAAAGTGAAGAAAAGATTCCCTAATATACAGATCAATCAAGGAGTATCGCATAAGCTATATGATATCAATCAACCAAATCATATCAAATCTCGAGGCAACGATATTTCCAACACATATTAGTTGATATCTAAGAAGTATTACACACACACACACTTAATACTAATTGTTTTTGAACTCTGCTATCTGTCCTTTATTGACCTCATTTCTCGTGAATTTTGCAGATTACCAAATATTGTATTGGAGGGACTATGTCATAACTCCTCAATATAGTGTAGGCGCGTCAAAAATAGGTCCTTGGGAAAATTTCAAATAAAGGCCTGAAATGAACATTATTTAAAATAATGGCTTGAAGTGCCATTATTTTCTCAAATAAAGGTATGGAGTTGCCATCAATTTCAAATAAGGGCTTAAAGTGGCCATATTAGTTTCAAATAAAGGCCCGAACTCATTGTTTGGTGAAGGGCAAATTTACTCTTTTATTTTTTTTTTCCTTTTTTCTTTACAAAATAAAAAAATATTGAACTTAAAAAAAAAAAAAATAGAACGCATGAGAGGGAGGGCTTCCTCTCGTTTGTGGCCGCCATCCCATCATTGATGGGGTGGTGGTGGGGTGGCTGACGCTTATGTGAGGGCTGGCGACTCTCGCTGACTAGAGGTGAAGGCAGCAAGCCCTTGCCAGAGACGAGAGAGGGTGACGACCCTCTCCCAGATCTACGTGAGGGTCACCCACCCTCACCCCAATTGTTGGCCCTTGCGTAGGCCTAGCAGCCCTTGCTTAGCACCCCTCGATCTGGGCAATGAGGTCCGAGGGCTTGGGCAAGGGCTGGCGATCCTCACCTAGATGTAGAATAAGGTCACCACCCTCTCTCGTCTATGGTGAGGGCTTGTTGGACCTTGCCTCTAGTTGGTGAGGGTCGCTGAAGACCTCAATGACCATCGTGCTACCCCATCGGGGATGGGGTGGCAACCACAGGTGGGAGGGAGCCCTCTTGCCTTTGGTTTTGATTTTTTTTTTAATTTTTAATTTTAGTCACTTTTTAAATATTGATATGGCCACTTTAGGCTCTTATTTAAAACAAGATTCACTTTAGACCCTTATTCGAGAAAACGAGAGCACTTTGAACCCTTATTTGGAATTTTCTCATGGGTCATTTGATTGAGTGGAGTTGAGTAATAATTATGCAGGGTAGTGAATTGTAGAATCTTCTATATATTTTGAAGTATAGAGAAGAAGACTACATGAGTCTATTTAAAGGCTTTTATCTGATAACCATCTAAAATAACTTATCAATCAAGATATACATAATCAAAGAAAAATATATAAGTAATCTTGAGAGATGTAAAGAATAAACACAAATATCATAATTATCTCTAACATAGAAAAATATTCTAAAGAAAATCTTGAATATCTCTAACAACCCTCAAACTCAAGGTGAGTTGTAGAAGTCAACTTGAGTTTGGATAATTAAGATGTGAAATATGTCTATCAATATTGCTGAAGTGGTTCTTACGTTGACATGGGTGCAGTAGCCTATACTTGATGAAATTCAGGATTTGGCTCGTCTAATGGTGGTGTCTGCTTTTGAAATGAGCAGCGCAAGAGTCTCAAACAACAATTGAATTTGTAGATTTGGTGGAGAAATTGGAATGATGTGGGCTATGTGACTAGGCTATGTGACTAGTCTCATGACAACCACCGCTAAGAAATGTGGATGTTGATGCGACTAGCGTTGTTATGAAGCAGACTCGAAAAATGGAAGTGACATGGCTAATGCACTTAACGTCACTGATGTTGGCTAACAATATTACCTAGAGGGGGTTGAATAAACGATTTTAAGAAACTGGACAAAGTATTGTAGAATTCAAAGTGTTATTCTCCTATACATTAGCTAGATTCCACTAGCCAATCATTGAGAAAGTATAGGAAAATGTACTGCTTGTACTCAAGCACCTTTTCCCAAAGTTGGTGTTGCTTATGCATAAGCTAATAGATCTCACTATCATGTATATAAGCATAGACTACAACACTGCCAACACTTCTCACAAGACTACAAAATGGTGCACTCATAGTGATAAACTAGTGGGATTACCTAGAGGGAGGGGGGGTGAAAAGGTGTTTAAAAGAAATCTTAACAAATAATCATGGAATAGAATAAATTATAAGTAAAGTTTGGATTAAAAACAAAATCAAATTTGTAAAACACTAGACTTCTGGTAGATGTTTGAAATCTGTTATGTGACGAAACAAACTTCTACGATAACTTGTAATAGTGCAACAGACTTAAGTAAAGAGAGTTAAGGGAAGAGAAGATTGCATACGATTTTATAGTAGTTCATTTTTGATTAAGTTTACGTTCACTCTCCCACACTGACAGTTTACTGGCTGGATTTCATTATAGTATCAACAGAGAATTACAACTTGTGAGTGCAAATACTCACCGATATAACCTTCTAACTTACTAAATCACTATATTTGTATTTATCTCTCTTGAACACAATTTATAAGACACACTGAAGAAGACAAGTAGACAAGTAAAGAAGACAAGTAGTTGAGAGAAGTTTCTATTGAGAAAACTCCTATCAAACTTTGAAGTTGACAAAACTTTATTCTTATTGTTCTTATTCTGAAGAATACTAGACTTCTGTGCTATATCGTGGAATTTTGTTTAAGTCTATTTACTCCAGAAGTCTTTCCCACTTTGACGAGATCTAGACTGAAACCAAGTCCAAAATAAAGATATAATCAGACTCAAGATTATTGATCTGTCAACAAGGATTTAGTACGGATGAGATTTATCCTTAATATATGATTTTCAGGCGAAGAATCTCATTTACCTTTTATAAATATATTGATGGAATCAATCAAGAATGGATGAACTCAATTTTGAAGACCAGTTTTTTATTTTTTATTTTTATAGGAAATATCTACTTATGGAGATCTAGATTATGATTGTATGGGCGATTGGAATTATCGGATTTTCATCTCAATTTTCAAATGACTACAAGATTTCCTTAATTGATTCTGTTCAACGAATTGATTGGAAGAAATTTCTCTGGAAAATGCCAACGGTTAGAAAGGCGTAGAGAATTATTTAAGGAGATAATCAGTCCATTTTAGAGTGTGCGTGAAAAATGAAATTCTAAAGTTTGAGGCCTTTCCAAACACTCGTTCTTCATTAACAGTGCTTACAAATTGTATTCAAGAGAGAAAGACACAAGAAGAGTGACTTAGTGAGAGAAAAAGAAATCCTCCACTGAGTATTCATACTCAAATCATTTTATTTCTTTGTTGATACCTTAATGAATTTCATAAAGAAGGCTATTGGCGTGGGAGAGTGGATATACGCTTGATCTAAGCCAAACCACTATAAATCTTGTGTTCAATTTTCTCTTCCCTTAACTCTTTTTGATTTGTTCGTTACAATCTTTTTTTGGACTTATCAAATTTCTAAACCATCTTTAATTGATTCTGAATTTACTGCAGAAGTCTAATGGCACTTTCACTCAAACTTGCTTGCAATATAACTTATTTGCATTTGTTTACTTAATTTGTTTTTACACCTATTCACCCCCCTCTAGGTGGTAATACTAGCATTTTTAGTTTCAGACTTTGGAATTCTAATTTTCACGTCCCACACATCAACTTGACCAGATGACCTCCTTCAAATACTCTTCTATGCCACACTAGCTGTTCCCATTCTCCAAAGGAATTTCTTCTAATTAATCCATTGGACAGAATCTATTGAAGATATCTTGTAGCCATTTAAAAATAGAGATGAAAATTTCACTAATTTTGGTAACCTATACAATTAGAATCTAGATTTCCATAAGTAGAACTTCCTCATAAGGAAATTATCTTCAAGATTGATCTTGTCAAATTTATGATAGACTAAATCAATATATATATATAGTGAAATCCTTGGCCATAAGATAGTTGTTGATTTTTTTTTTAATTTCTAAATAAAGTTCATTTGAGTCACACGTTATTGAGTTTGGTTTGAACTCTTTCTCGTTTTGGACACGACCTCAGTTTGGATTTCATTAGAATGAGAAATATTTTTGGGATGAAGTAGATTTAAGCAAGAGTCTTTAATAGAACCTTGATAAGTCCTTAGAAACAACTCACAAGCAATTTAAGCATTAAAAACAAAAAGTTTTGTCAACTTCAAAATCTTGGTAGGAGTTTTCTCAATAATTTCCCCATTTTTGATGGTGACAAAACTTTTTTGCAGATTTAGAGTATAGCACTTTAAGTTACCCTACAAAATAGCACTTTAGTAGCACAAGATATAGAGTTTATGAAGAAGTAAACATTAGATAAGCATAGTACTAATTGAAAGCAATCACAACTCAAAAAGTTTGCGAAAGTCTACACAAGAAGCACACCAACAAAGCACCAAAACACTTAAATCTGCAAAGTCTCTCCCTTTTTGTCAACAACAAAAAGAGAAAATCAAACTAGCACAAAAAACAAAAATGAAGTTTTTGGAAAAGATCATAGGGTTTTAGGAACACAAACAAGACGAAAATCCTCCAAATTCTACACGGTCTCCTCAAGCTTTATCAGGCACTAATCGAAGACAGTCTCAACCTTAGCCAAGTTTTGAATGGCTTGCTGGTTGATGGTCTGAACTTTGTCATCAAGAGATTGTACCTTGCTACCAAGATATTTTGCAGTAGTACCAAGAGAGGCATGCAACTTTTGGAATCTCCATTCCATACTACTGTGCCTTAATCTCCAGAAGAAGCTTGACTATTTGAGGATAGTTTGAATCTGGTTTGGTCTGAACACTAGCTTCTACAAAGTGAGCTGGAGGAATATTCAAATTGGAAGGAAGATTAGTACCCTGGAAATATGTTGTTCCCCTTGAACATTAGCTTGTTGGTCCTTAACTTCAAGAGATTCCCTAGGGAAATGAGAGATGTAAATGTCCTTTACGTTGGTGGAGAGTGACTGATACCATTACTTATGGCTGGTTCTATGATTGGGTTCTGAAGATGAGTTTTCTCCCCAACTCCCCTGTCTTAGTAACTTGAGTTAGAGGAATAATATCTCCACCTTTTGGAATACTTCCCTTTCCAACACCTTCAACACTAATTTACTGATCATTTCCCTCATTCTTATCTCCAACAACATCGTTAGCATGATCCCTTGCATCATCTCCTTCCTTATCAAAATGTTCATGTTTCTTATTATGATCGTCATCTTCTTCTACTTTGTCTAGGTTGTCCTCCTTTGCTTCTTTTTCTCCAATTTCTTCTTCTTTACTTTCATCTTTTAGTTCTTGCTCGCTATCATCAGCTTCTTCTTCAGAATCCGTTATATCGGCAACAGAGTCTTTCATGGAAATGTTTGCCACAATATAAGAGATAATCTCATCTTCATCTTCTTCCTTGTCCTCATCCTGTAATAGAAGGACAAGTTTTCTTTTGGGGATACGAGAGACTACATTTTTGCCTTTCATCTTTTTCTCAGCTACAAACTCTATCTTAGTCGAACTAGCATATTCTTTTTTTTTTTTTTTATATAAGTTTTAAAATATAAGAGATATCCTTTAATCTCATCTTGGAGATCATTTTAAGTCCAATTTGCATATGAAGGATGGTTTTGGAGCAAAGGTTAGAAGGAGGTTGAGTCCAAAAGTGGTGAAAAAGCCTAGTTATCAATGCTGCGTAAGGAAGCTAACCTTTCTCCTTTAGTATTGTTTTGTACATGTGTGACACCCTCATTCTGACTTAGTTTTTTAGAACGAAATTATTCAGGCAAGTGATTGTCAGATGAGAATGTCTTAAGGATTGATAAGCCACGAGGACATCAAGAAGAGTCCATTTAAGGGCCAAAAACTTGGTTTTTTTTTAGCAGTAAAGGCATATGAGTACAGAAAAGTCGAAATGGGCCACGAACAAGGACCTATTGTGCTTGAGCCCAAGTGGGCGACCCAAGGTCCACATGCCCAAGGAGTGGGCGGCCAAGGGAGGCCCATAGGTCCCTCAAAGCCCATTATGCCTTTTCGACACAATCTTGATATTAAATGCACAAAAGGACGTGAATAGTGCATGAATAGTGTGAGATCTTGGTTAAACGACCAAAGTGCCCTTCCATTGGACTAAAGACAAAAGGGTAACAATGGAAGAAGGGCAAGGAAGGGGTGGCCATACATGTGGGCGGCAAAGGAAGAGTTTGAATCTAGCCTACCTAGTTTAATCTAGTTCTATCATGCCACTTGAGTGCAAATCCTCCCATTTAATGCTAGATCTTGCTTCTAAATGGGGCAACCTTGATGGACAAAAGACAAGAGAAGTGATGGAGCTTTAATGAAAGACAAGACCTCTCTTTCTCCTCCCTTTCTCTCCTGCTCACGCCGGCTCTCTCTCTCTCTCTCACCCTCATTCTCTCATTTTCCTTACTTGCAATTTTCAAAATGGTCTCTCTTTCACCCTTCCATTCCTCTATTCTTCAAGCTTGTTTCTTCCATTTTTTCTCTTGTTTTCCTCGTTGGTGACCACCCATCGAACCCCCGATGCCGGACCACCTTCTTGCTCCATCATACCACCACTAGATCACTGCTGTGCGACCAGCAACCGCCATCTAGCTGCTGTCCAGCTTTGTAGCCCTCTTCCTTGATGTGTTTCGAAGCCCAAGTCGTCTGTGAGTGGCTTTTTAGCCTTTGATTAGGGCTTTTGTTGCATTTAGGGAGTAGTTTAGGGTGGATTAGTGGTTATCTATGTTATTTAGGTTATTTAGGTTATGTGCCATGTGGTTTAATGGTTAAACATATTATTTGGATGATGTGCCATGTGGTTTAGTGGTTATCTATGTTATTTAGGTTATGTGCCACGTGGTTTAGTGGTTAAACATGTTATTTGGATGATGTGTCATGTGGTTTAATGATTATTCATGTTATTTGGGTTATGTGACATGTGGTTTAGGGGTTAAACATGATGTTTGGATGATATGCCATGTGGTTTAGTGGTTATCTATGTTATTTAGGTTATGTGCCATGTGGTTTAATGGTTAAACATATTAGTTGGATGATGTGCCATGTGGTTTAGTGGTTATCTATGTTATTTAGGTTATGTGTCATGTGGTTAATGGTTAAACATGTTATTTGGATGGTGTGCCATGTGGTTTAGTGGTTATCTATGTTATTTAGGTTATGTGTCATGTGGTTTAATGGTTAAACATGTTATTTGGATGATGTGCCATGTGGTTTAGTGGTTATCCATATTATTTGAGTTATGTGACATGTGATTTAGGGGTTAAACATGATATTTGGATTATATGTCATGAGTTTGTGAAGTGAATGGTGCATATGTGTGTGATATAAGTGATGTACGTCTGTAAAATGATAGCATTTGACAAGTGAAGTTGCATATTGCATGAGCATCACATGGGTTAAATGAGAAAGATAAGAAATGGAGTGTATTATATGCTCATGTGATCACCTAAGACCCTAATACGTTTTACTCGGGGTATGAACCCGTCCTAAGGTATTTTACATAGGACAATACCCGATTAAATTCGAATACCTCCAAGTCAACGGGATATTGTTCGCGGATAGATTTTGGAACGAAGCTCCTTAAAGGAATGCCCCTAAATCAATGGGATGCCATGCTCGATAGGGCGACATGCTGTTTGGTTACGTTGGACGAGTGCGAACTTTCGGGTTGGCCTTGGGCCCTAAGTGGCCATAATAATCTGGTCAAATGTGTATGTGAAGTGCATGAGATTCGTATGTGATGAGATTTAGATTATTGTATGGCACGAGCACATGACTTAGATCATAATGCATATTCATATGTTTGGCTCGAGAACATAAAGTTTATGTTATGAAATTGCTTATGCATTTACATTGATGGCCTTGTATGGTAGATAAGTTGTTATGAGATTGATGAGAGTAAAGTGAGAAATGTGTTGCCATGTTTCGCCATTGATAGATATTGCATGTTTAGGGTGCTTTTGAGGTGAACGACTTCCTTATGTGAGGTCTAGGAGGTTCACTCATTGAATTTATCTCATATTTGTTTGTTGAAATGTTTTCAAGCCCTAAGAATGGCTGAGCCATTTTGTCAGATTCGTTTTGGCCTCTCTGTCAAGCATAATCGGGAGGTGACGGAGTACCAGGTAGTGGGAGTGGCTGATGCACACTATACGAGATATGTCACGACCATTTGGGGTCAATGAGGGTTTGCGTAACCTCATGCCACATTGATTCGTGGCCTCATACTTTTGGGTAGGCGGTGAGAGCCATGGTCCCATGTGTGACTTCGACGGTCCGTCAGGTACCAAAGGATCTGAGGGTGGCATCAGCTGGGATGTCAAGGATAGAGACGTTCCTAATGGGGAGGTGTCCGACCTCGAGATCAACCCCTCGCTGATCGCCGAGTCGGAGGCCTAGATCCTGGAGGCCATTGGGGCTTAGATAGACGTGGGGTGTTAGCACTTTTTGAACCACCCTCGTAATATTATAGGCATAGGTATATGCTCGCTCTTTTTGACGAAGCTTGTGGCGAAACGGTTAGGTGTGTCAAAGGTGAAGAAGCTAGTTGATTAAACCTTGAACTCGTGGTGTATGAGACGTTGACTCATAACGCTTTTCTATATATATATGAATATGTTTTTAATTATCCCTACTGTTTGATGATTGGAGATTTGCTCATGTTTCCGCTTGTGCATTTTAATGTTATTAAGATTTGGGTTGGCAACACCTCCTGGGACGTCGTAATCGAATGACTAAAGGATAAGTAAAGGTTTAATGAGCACGGGTTGTCGTGCGGCCGTAGAGGTTCGGGGCATGACAATATGTGCAATAGAATGTTTTGAGGTAGAGAGAAGGCAACTTTGTTGCAAATGGCCCACATAATTTTGGCCTCAAATCTTGAAACATCAATGTTAGAGGCAGCCTTCGATCTGATACAGTTGATGACAATCTTATGAAACAAAATGTTAGAAGCAAACAACCTAGAATAGGTTATACTTGCCCTATGAATCTTGCCCTTCACTAGAAACTTAATTACTTTATCATTCGAGGCAGTTATGGACATAAAACCACTTCATGCAACTCCCAGAAAATCAGCTAGCAAATCAACATGAACATCAAACACTTTCTCACATGCAGTGAATTGAATATGTGTGGGGGTATATAACAGACAAGTTTGAGTAAAAGTAGGCAATTAATTCAGGAAAAGCATCATATGACTCCATACAAAACTTCTCCATTTGAAGTTTAGCAAATTTTCCTTAGCATCTGCGCATAAACCTTTTTGTACTTTTTAGACCTAAACAATTTCCCTTTAGACCGAACAATCTCAGTAGCAATGCCCATTTTGGATTAAAATTTTTTAAACATCCTTTCGTTGCTGTCTTCCTTATTTCCTTTGGTCTGACTTTCAGTTCCAATCTAGGGTCAGTAGGAAAAACAATAAACTCTTCCTCCACTTGTCTAGATTTCACTAACCCCAATTTCTCCAGGGCTTTTAGGAATAATATTTTGTTTCCATAACCATTTTCTTTTAAGAAATTCATAATAAAGTCTATAGACTCCCTCCTTTCTTCAAGAAATTGTAATGCTTAAGGAGAACATCAGGTTTCCTTACCAAGATAGGAGTTGCACATTGGGTGACTTACTCCTCTATAGAAAGTCGACTTGTACTCCGCAGTGATTCTTCTCTAGTAAGATCAAAGTGTGTTGGAGTATCCTTCACAAAATGAGGCCCATGACCAACAATGTGGGATGACTTCCACTGTGAAGAGATCGAGACAAAGTTGGAGGATTTTGAAGATATGATGGTGCGTGATGGAGATTGGGATTCACAAAGAATGAGATGATCGAGAATGGGAGGTAAAAGAGACTCATAGAGATTAGGGTTTGTGAAAGAAGTTGTAGTTGGGAGAAGAAAACTAGCAGATTTATTTAAAGGAACTGAACTGAGGCAAATGAATGGACACAAGGAAAATAACTTCCATTTTGGAAATTTGAAAAAGAATAACTGTAAACAATTTGGAAATATTGACTTCGAAAAATCATGAAGTAAATAAAAGATAACAATTTCCAAAAATCATAAATGACAAGTAAAAATCGAGTAAAATATTCATACCTATTCGAGCGGAAAGAACCTTACGTGTTAAAATTTAAAATATAACTACCTGAGTTTGGAAAGTCTTTTAGAAGGATGTCTCTTCTAGAAAATCGAACTAATGAGTTTGCCTTGCATAGACTTTAACTAAATTCATAAATAATATTCATTTTTTTTTTATTTATGAAAACCAGCATTTTTCCGAGGCTTTGCGAAAATATTCACCAGTTGATTGTCGAATCAATAAATTGAACATTGATTTCACCCTTTTGTACATGGTCCCTTATGAAATGATGTCGGATTTCAATGTGCTTCACTCTTGAATGGAGAATAGGATGTTTAGTGAGATCGATCTTTCTTGTGTTGTCGTATCTAATTTCAATGCAGGATTTTTTCATTCTAAAGTCTCTTAGTTGTTGCATGATCCATAGAATTTGAGAATAACAATTACCAATAGCAACATATTTTGTTTCTGCCGTAGAGAGTGCCACAATGTTATGCTTTCTAGAGAACCATGACACTAACATTTGTCCCAAGAGTTGGCATGTCCCAAGTGTACTTTTCCTATCGACTTTACAACCAGCTAGGTCAGCATCTGAGTATCCAAGTAGAGTAAAGTCTTCTCCTTTCAAATATCACAGGCCTAACTTTGCATTAGTTGCAATATATTTGATAATATGTTTAATAGTATTGAGAAGTGATTCTCTAGGATCAGCTTGGAACCTAGCACACATGCACACACTAAATAAAATATCAAGCTGTGAAGTAGTAAGATAGAAAAAAGAACCGATAATGTTTCTGTAAGTCTTTTGATCCACTTTCTTTTCGTCTTCATCTTTGTCAAGTTTGAAGGAGCTTGACACGGGGGTTTCAGTTTTCTTACAGTTCTCCATTCCAAACTTTTTAATGATCTACCCACTGGTAAGCAGCTATGATAGTTTAGGGCTTGCTCCTCATCGCTGAGGTCGCAAGTTCGAGTCTCCGGGTGCTAGCATCTTAAGTGGGGGGCCATGGTGGTGGGGTCCTGTGCTAGTCTCTCCCGAGATATACGGGACCGGCCCTTCGGTGTTGTCAGGGCACGAGGGGGCCCATGGTGGAGTCCTCGATTACCAAAAAAAAAAAAACTTTTTAATGACCTCTTTAGCGTATTTTTCTTAATAGATGAAGGTCTCTTCTTTTGATTGTCTAACTTGTAGACCCAGAAAGAACGTCAATTCACTCATCATGCTCATCTTGAATTCTTCCTACATAGACTTGGAAAATTTCTTACACAAAAGTTCATTAGAAGAGCTAAAAATGATATCATATATATATATATATATATATATATATATATATATGAACAAGTAGAAAGTCTTTACCTTTCGTTTTGATAAACAAAGTGGTGTTAACCATACCTTTTTTGAAACCACTATTTACCAAAAACTTAGTCTCTCACACCAAGCTCGAGGTGCTTGCTTTAGACCATATAAAGTTTTCTTCAGTTTGTAAATAAAGTCTAATTTTTTGGGATCTTCAAATCTTAGAGGTTGTTCCACATAGATTTTTTCTTGGAAGAAACTATTTAGGAAGACACTTTGACGTCCATCTGGAATAACTTGAAGTTACGAAAACATGCATATGCAAGTAATAGCCTTATAGTTTCTGACCTGGTTACTAGTACATATGTCTCATTATAATCTATTCATTCTTCTTGCATATATCCTTTTGCTACGAGTCTTCCCTTATTTTTGGTCACTTTACCCTTTTTATCCATCTTGTTTCGAAACAATCACTTTGTTCCAATCACATATTTTCCTTTTAGTTTGGGAACCAACTCCCAAACATCATTGATCTTGAGTTGCCTAAGCTCTTCTTGCATTACTTCTATCCAGCTTTCATCGGTTATGACTTTTTCTACTCTCTTTGGTTCCACTTCAAAGATATGAGTTAGAGCAGTTGAGTCTTTTTTGTCCATGGATCTAGTATGGATTCTTTCTTCTATGTTGCCAATGATGAGATTTTTAGGATGACTTGATTTATACTTCCATTTTTTTTTTGAATCTGCCCATATCTTCAAGAATCTACCAAGTCTATGCTTTTATTGATTCTTTTGTCTTTTCTTCAACTTAATCTTGTTCAATAGAAGGTTGGGTTAGTTTGGGGGACTCAAACTTCATTAAATTTGAAACTAACTTAGATTCTTCAAGCTGAGTCTGATCTAGTTGGTTCTAGTTGACTTCTTGAAACTTGATATTCATTGATTTTTCAACAATTTGTGTGTTTTTATTGAAGACTCTACATGCTTTGCTTGTCGTAAAATATTCAAGAAATATCTTTTCATCTGACTTTTCGTCAAACTTACCCGGATAGTCATTTGTATTTTTCAAGATAAAACATTTGCATTCAAAAACATGAAAATATGAAATATTTGGCTTTCCGCCTTTGTAACTTTCATAGGGGTTTTTTCTAGGATGAGCCTTAGAAAGACTTTGTTGATTATGTAACAAGTAGCAGAGATTGCTTTTCCTCGAATTGAGAAGAGATTTTGTTTTCAATTAATAGAGTTTTGGCCATTTCCTATAAAGACCGATTTGTCCTCTCTACAATTTTATTCTATTTTGAGTGTAGGCAGAAAAGAAAACATGTTAAAAATCATTTTCATCACAAAAGCTTGTAAAATCTTGATTTTCAAATTCTCTTTCTTGATTAGTTTTGAGTATAACCTTTCTCATTTTAAACCTTTTGAGCAAATTTTGAAAAATAAGAGAAGGCTTTTACTTTATTTGCCAAGAAGAAAATCCATGTAAATCTTGAGTAGTCGTTTACAACTACCAAACAATATTTCTTGCTACCAATGTTTTGGGTTCTAGTAGGTCCGAAAAGGTCCATGTGAAGAAAATGCAAGATACGATTAGTGGAAACATTATTTATTGATTTAAATGAACTTCTGATCTGTTTTCCCAAAGTATATGGAGTACACAGCTTAGACTTTTGGTATACCATTTTCGGAAGACCGTGGACTAGCTTCTTGGAAGATAGTTTGGCAATCTGCTTCATGTTGATGTGTCCTAACTTGCGATCCACAGATTTGCTTCATCTTGAATTGAGATAAGACATTGAGAACTCTCTAGATTTATGTCCAAAAGATAAATGTTGCCATGTCTTCGACATATAAAGGTTTGAGAGAAGTCTTGATTGACTCTAGAACGAAATTCTCTTGGAAGTTGATTTCGAACCCTATATCACATGGTTGGCTTATGCTCAGAAGATTGTAATTGAGACATTTTATTAGGGAAACATTGTTGATGATCAAGTTACCGATTTTCACTGTTTCATGTCCAATAATTTTTCCCTTGCTATTTTCACCAAAAGACACGTTTCCTCCTTTTTGTTTTTCTAATTTGATGAAACTACTTGAGTCTCCTGTCATATATCTAGAACAACCACTATTCAAGTATCATTTGTTTTTCCTTTTAATAGTAACTTGCAGTCAAAAAGAAATCTCAAACTTTCTTTTGTACTAGAATTTTTTTGGGTTACCTAATAATTCTTAATAGGGCTCTAGACTCTAGGACATTCATTCTCAAAATGTTTTGACTCTCCATACTTAGAACATTTAAGAGCACTCCAACCAACACGTTTTGTAAAGACTCTTTGAAAATGATTTTTGTAAGCAAGTCTAGGAAGTCTTTTTCTGAGTCTCTCCTCAACGTTTGGAAAATCAATTAAAAGTTCACTTTCTCTATTAAAACCCAAACCATATTTGTTATAATAGGGAACTTGAGTAGAAAGAATTTGTTCTAAAGTTTTCTAGCCTTTTGAATTTTTTTTAGTAATATCTCAAATTTCCTTTGTCAAAATCTCATTTTATTTGGAAAGAGAATCACAACTTTCCTTTAAATCATCATAATTATTTTTCAAACTCAAATTTTTCTTTTCAAGAAATATCCTGTAGTTTGATTTAGAATTTTCCTCTCGTAGTTTGAAGATTCTTTTAAGAGAGGATTGAGATTTAAATAAAGATCATATATGTATTTTGACACTTTAGGAATCTCGGAATGGCTTACCTCAATTTCCTTATCAGAGTCAAAGTCTGTGTCTAAATCATATTCTGATTTTGAGTTTGAGTCTGAGTGAGCCATCGGATAGATATTTGCAAATTCCTAATCACTTTCCTAACATATTGTGTCGCTCTAGGTTTCTGCTTTAGAGTTTTCTTATATTTCTCATACTTTCCTTTCTTCTTTTTTTAGCAAGTGACTGTTTGACTTGATGTCTCTCTTCTTCTTACACTCAAAATATCACATCCTTGCTAGGTTCATCATCTTCTATTGATCTTTTCTGGAAATTTTGCTTGTTCTGCTTTTTTGAGTTGAATCTTCTTTTCATCCTATTCAATTTTCTGAATTTCTTGATCAAGAGAGCAAGTTCCTCGTTGTCCATGTCATTGTCTAAGTTTGTATCATCAGATTAGCATTAGACTTAAGTGCAATTGACTTTTTATCTTTTGGATCCTATTCATTGTTGATTTGTTTCATTTTGTAGGATTGAAGAGTGCCTATCAATTCATCGACTGAGAGTGGCATAATCCTTTATGTTTCTTGAATTGAGGTTTTCACATGATTCTAGTCCTTTGAGAGTAATCGCAGAAGTTTATTGACCTTCATTAGGGTAGAAATTGCTTGACCTCGATACGCCAAATTGTTTACAATTTCTGTAAAATGATTGAACATATCTAAAAAGGATTCGCTAGGCTTCACCTTGAAGAATTCATATGGGTCAAGTAAGATGTTCACTTTTGTCTCCTTTACGCGATCTGTTCCTTCATAAGTGACATGAAGTCTATCCCAAACTTCTTTAGCTATTTCACATGACAAAATTCTATTATACTCGGTAGGAGACAAAGTGCAATATAAGGAATAAATAAATTTTGTGTCAAGAGCCCATCTCTTGGTGATTTCTGCTTGATCAATTTCTCAGCATCCTTGTCTATGACTTCTTTTCCCTTATTGGAAGTAGAAGTAGCCTTTGGATTGATTCTTTTTTCCACAACATTCCACTTCATAGGATCTCTGGATCTTAGGAATGCCTTCATTTTGTTTTTTCATACATTGTATTAATTTCATAAAAATAAGCTGGCTTTGTGTTGCTCTACCCTTCCATGAGTCCTGGTGCTAAGATACTATAAATACAAGATCTTTAACTCAGAAGTAAAAAAACTTCAAAAAGACGAGCATAGGGCTCTAATACTAATTGATAAACTAGTAAAATCATCTGGAGGGGGTGAATAGGTGTTTAAAAGAAATCTTAACAAATAATCTCGGAATAAAATAAATTGCAAGTAAAGTCTAGGTGAAAAACATAATAGTGCAACTGACTTAAGTAAAGAGAGTTAAGCGAAGAGAAGATTGCACATAATTTTATAATGGTTCGGTTTAGATAAAGTCTATGTCCACTCTCTCACGCTAACAACTTACTTGCTAGATTTCACTATAATATCAACAAAGAATTACAACTTGTGATTGCAAATACTTAGTGATATAAACTTTTAACTCACTAATCACATTTTTTGTGTTTTTCTCTCTTGAACACAATTTGTAAGGCACACTAAAGAAGACAAGTAGTTGAGAGAAGTTTTAGACTTTGGAATTCTAATTGTCACGTCCCACACATCAACTTGACCGAATGACCTCCTTTAAATACTCCTCCATGCCACACTAGTTGTTGACATTCTTCGAAAGAATTTTTTCCAATTAATTCGTTGAACATAATTTATTGAAGAGTTCTTATAGCTATTTGAAGATAGAGATGAAAATTCCATTGATTCTGGTCTCCTATACAATCGTAATCTAAGTTTTCATAAGTAGAACCTCTTTATAAGGAACTTATCTTTAAGATTGATCTTGTCAAGTTTGTTATTGACTAAATCAATGTGTGTGTACATAGATACATAGATACATAGATACATTGATACATATGTATATGTGTATATATAAGGATAAGTGCTACGGAAGTCCTAAAACTTGTCAAAATGGTTTAATTGAATCTTAAAGTTAACACCGTCAGTTTTATTGATGGAAAATGTTGACTTGGAATTTTATATTTTTTATTTTCCAGCTGGCTTTTTAAAATATTTTTTATATATTTTTTAAAAAATTATATTTAAAAATTGAAATTCATTTTAAAAAATTGTTAAAAAAAAAAAAAAAAAAAAAGAAAAGGGTAGGAGGAGGCGGCCATCCATTGTCGAAGGGGCTAGCGATGGTTGCCCATTTGCCCGACTAGGGTGAGGGCTCGCTGGCCCTAGGCGAGGGCGCCTAGATTTGGGCATGCCGTCCCTCATAGGGGGTCGGTGAGGCCTTGCCTTGGTCAGGTGGTAGCTGGCAACCGTTGCCGGCCCCTGCGGCAATGGGCAATCGCCTCCTCTTGCCCTTTTTTTTTTTAAAACAGTTTTAAAAAAAATGAATTTTAGTTTTTAAATATAATTTTTAAAAATTTTTGAATAAAAAATTATTTTAAAAGCCAGCTAGAAGATAAAAAATCATTTAAAATACTATGTCGGCGCCACGTTAGCATTTTCTGTTAATTAGACTAACGGTGTTAACTTTAGGACTCAATTGAACCATTTTGACAAATTTTAGGACTTGATTGCACTTTTTACAAGTTTTAGGACTTGATTGCACTTTTTGCAAGTTTTAGGACTCAATTGCATTTTCGTGACAAGTTTTAGGACTTCCATAGCACTTATCCCATATATAGTGAAATCCTTGGCCAAAAGATAGTCATTGAAAAAAGTTTTGTCTCCAAATAAAGTTCATTTGAGTTGCATGTTGTTGAGTTTGATTCTGAATTCTTCCTCCTTCTGGACACAATCTCAGTTTGGATTTCCTCAGAATGGGAAATATTTATGGGATGAAGTAGACTTAAGCAAGAGTCTTCGATAAAACCTTGATAAGTCCTCAAAAACAACTCACAAGCAATTTAAGCATTATAAATAGAAAGTTTTGTCAACTTCAAAATCTTGGTAGAAGTTTTCTTAACACATAGCACATTATAAAATGTAAAGCTTTCTTCTCAACGTCTTCATCTCCATTTATACACCTCAGCATACAATCTAATCTTCAAGATGATTAATCTCTAAACTAACTGTTGAATGATTTGTTGAGTAGATCAATTAACCATTGAGGTTTATAGATAATATTTTCATATATTTGGTCGTCAATACAATCAAATCTTTGGTTGCTAGAATTAGAGTAGCTTTACTTTATAAAGAACCTTACATTCAGAATGATTGTCAATCAACCAAGATTTCATGTGAGCTTGATTTCCTCCCTGTAGATAATCTTTAAGATTGATGGTCAATCACTTTCTTCTAAATTAGGAATCTTTTTCAAATTACAAGTTGTTGAGGGATGAGACAATTTATCTCAATATTAATCTTACAAATCGTGACAAGGTTGTTATCGTAGGTAGTGTAGGTGTTACGCTTATATCAATAGTTCCTAGTTATATTCGGTGTCCTGGTAATATCATACTTTTGCTTATATCGAGCTTTTTGTCATATCAGACTCCCTACTTATGTCAAACTTTTGCTAATATCAGACTCCAATTATATCAAACTTCTTGGTTATATCCAATTGCTTCTTAACAGGCAGTTTGAATATGATGTTGATGTAGATACTTTAGATTTTCACCTTGATTTCTCTAAGTCTATAGGAACTCCCCATTCTTCTAGACTTGTTCATGTAGGTTCTTCCAATTGTTTGAATCTTTTCACTTAGTACATCAAAGTTCATTTTACATGGATATTAGTTGGAATATAAACAACTGTTGCATATATTAAGCTTGTAAGATATTATGGATTGTTTTGTCAAGTTCACAATATATTATAAGGTTTTCTCAACAGTTACAATGACTTTCATGGAGAAATGGAGTAGTCGATGTGTTTTGGCATTGTTGCAAAATAGACCCAATGAATGGTTCCTTAAACAACAATGAGTCTTTAGGGATGCCAATAGTTATTGAAAAAAAAAAAAAAACATTGACATATAGGATTTGCACTTGGTTGTGTACTTAGAATTGTCTAGCTCTGATACCGAGTTATAAGTCCAACCTAAAAGTTTAAGCTATTAGGTGGAGGGAAATTACATAAATATGAAGAGCATATATGACTGTTGTTAAGTGATGTAGGACAATATTTCAACATCCCCCCTTAGGTGCAAGTTGTATTAGGAAATGCACACACAGAAAAGGGATATTGCCGATTTTGATACCATGTCAAGAAATAACACTATTGATATTGGGAACGGTTAAAGAGAATTGAAGTCCCAAAAATTGAAGAAAGGTGCATGGGTTTGTGCTTGTGTCCTCATTCTTTTCTAGGTTCCTAGATCAAGCTCTTTAGTTGAGGAGGGATAGACCTTGAGGACTTGCTCGTGCATGACGCTGCAAATCACTAATCCTTTGTTGTTGATATTGATTCCGCTACCACTTGACTTGCCAAGACCCAAATTGCCAATGCTAGTGGCCGTTTGGTTCTAAAAGAGTTTGACCCCAACAAGAGTCTCTACTTCAATCCACATATGCAAATCTCATCCCCTCATATACCATTGCCGCAATTAGGCATCTTGTTCTCACCTAAGAGCCAAGAGTTCATGTAGGCTCAACCTCAACTATTTCAGCTTGTTGGGCCTTCGGGACAATGCTTTCAAGCTTGTGGGTGGAAAGGGATTTCCTCTTGCCGTGCCCCTTTTTTGGTCCTTCCTTGTGTCGTAATAGTGACGATGTGATAAATGGAACTATGAACACGAGGAAGCTAGGCACTTTCTTTGATGACTTGTCAATGGATATACTTGATTTTGATATGCACGCTTGAGTTGTGTTAAAAGAAATCCAACATCTTAGGATTAGTGTAGTGTAGAATAGTTAATATATCATAATTAACTCATAACTAATTGGCTTATGTTTTTGAATGAAGGTGCATCCAATTAGATATGTAGTTAACTCAAACTTGGGCTCCATCTTGGCTATCTCTCCAACTTCTACTATGTGCTCCCAATAAATTGTATCAAAGCCGATGCTTGATTGATGACTTCCTCTAAATGTGTATCGGTGTTTGGTAAATATTTCAAGTAAGAAATCTAACCAACATGATTTTTGGGTACCCTTATTGTTTATGTTTGGGAAAAGAGACTTGGGATAAAGGTGGACGTTGGAGATTCAAGTTAATTCGTGTTTGGCACGCCCCAAACCCCAAGCACGAGCACATCCCTTGGCGATTGATTAAAATTTGTAATGTCTCAGGATACATCACCGACCCTTTCTTTTTATTTTTCAATTAAGCACATGCAGAAGCGAATTAAATAAACTCCTGACCAACAATCAAACACAAGGACAGTAAAAACATGCTAACGCTTTCTCACAAACTACACTTTATGTACATGCCAAGTTAACCTAGGAGTTTATAAACACAAGTCGGTCGCAAAAGAGAGTCCTAAGTAACCTACACTCCACTAGTGACAGGGCTAGCCAAAAGGTGTCGCATCATGCACCCACCACATCCGCACTCAGCAGATTTCCACGCTACGGCCCTGAAAAAAGGGTTAATCATGATGGGGTGAGATAAATCTCAGTGAGTCAAAACCCTAAACCCCGATTAGGATGCAAATTCACCTCAAAGGCGATCCTAAGCACACATCATACAAAACTCACCTTGCCTCGGCATGTCCTTGCACGTTAGCTCATCACATATCCTAATATTAATGCAGCAAGTGTAGTTTAATAACCGGAACACATCATTTCAATCACATAGGTTTTGATTATAAGGCTAAACTGTTATGACACGTCCTATACTGTGTCACACAATTTTGTTCTATAATCAAGCGCAACTATCACAACCACTCAGGTGTGTTCCAGTTATTACGACTCATCGGCTACAACCAACTCAACAGTCGGCGGTCATCCGGCGTAACTGGGCATCGTACCACTACATTGGACATGGCAACCTCTAGCATCCTCTGCCTAGATGGCATTCCATTGAGGAGCATCATCCCGCGTAATCATATGCATCAGGACAGGTTCCACTTAGTGACCACACGAGCACACATACTTGGCCAAGAACATCATGCTTTGCATCCAAATACCTTGTATTTAAATAATGAACTTGGCCATTTTTCTTTATGTAAAAAATCTCGGTAAAATAATCGTGCATGGTCACGTATTTAAATTGAACCATTAAACATAGTACACTCCCATTTCAAAATTCAACGATTTTATATAGTACATAAAAATTTGGCGTCAAAAATCAACACCCGGTATTTTTTCTATTTAAATGCCATAAAATCAAACTTTGCAATAATAACTAATAACTATCACAAAGCACTCAATTGCACATATAAGCAATTAATTTCATATATAAATTCATCTATGAGAACTAGCATAAAATTTCACGAAACGGCTATCTCGTCACTAATTACGATTAATTAAATATATTGTGATTAATTAAATTAATCCAACTTAATTAACCTAACCATGGTTAGCTAGATTAAGGCAGTGATGAGTTCACGGCGACGGCAATGCGAAGGCGGTGAAGACCCAAGACTACCGCATTTCCAACGGAGCTCAAATGATGGCTGAAAATGGCCCTACAAGTCTTAGCCAAAAGCTAAGATTTGGTTCTGTGGTTGAGGCAAATGGAGGTGCTGCTCGGTGTTGGTGATGAGATTGGGATGGCAGTGTGGTGCTGGCCACGGATAGGGACTGGGCGGTTGTTGTTTGGTGGTTGGGCAGTGAACTAGACAGGCGGTGAGGGCTGGTGAGGCGGTGACTGGTGGCATTGGGGAAAGGAGGGCAGTAGGCGGTTGGGTGGTGCTGCTTGCGATGGTGCTAGACTGAAGACATCGGATTGGGCTGGTAGCGTGGAGATGGAAGTGGTAGGTGGTTGGGGTAGCGAAGGTGAGCGTGTGGTGAAAGAGAAAAAGAAGGCTTGAGGGAAATAAAAGGAGATGGGGTGGTCGGCTGTCGTGGAGGGAAGGAACGCACGAAGGATGAAGGGAAATGGGAGAGGAAAGAGAAGGAAGTGAAAGTCAAAGAAGTGGCCAATGAAAAGCCTTGGAAAATATCTTTGCACTCATGAAATGTGCCCCAAAGTCTTTAGCCCTTAGTGTCAAGAGGCCACCCAATGAGAAAATAGCTCTCATTTCACCCAATTAAGCCAATTTGGTGTAGAAAAATATACCCATCTTCAGCCATCCGAATTTCCTTTGTTTTTCTGTTTTGTCCAAATTTGAATTTTCCGCAAAATTCTGAACTCGACGAATTTTCTCTGAAAGATGAGACAACATTCTAAAAATGAATCGTGACACGCTCAAACGTTCGATTCTCGAAACCGAATTCAATTTCGTGGTTAAAATTGACCGAACGCGATTTTTGTGCAATTTAATCCATCGGGTAGCTTTTAGGGATTTTAGCGTGTTTGACTTGTGGTTGGTAATTTTTTATCCACGTTTGTGCATCTCTGACTTGTAGGCAACTCTCGGTTGTCATAAAAATCGCAAGGTTTCAATTACATGTACCGAGTATAATTTCGATAGAAAATCGGGTTTGTTGCCATTCGACGCGAATATTGCAATTGTGCGGAATCACCCGCAATTTGACTACGTGTTTCCATCGAATTGACTTATACCCGATCTTAATCTGATTATAATGATGTCGCATTAACCCTTACCGATTATTATGGTCGAGCAGTCAATTTCTGATCGAATTCTCTAGTCTGCCACATTTATATCCCTTAACAACCTCACCTAATAGATTAGTCAACTCATAAGGGGCCAGCTTAGAGTAAAATGACCATAAGCGTGTTGACGAAACAACCATTTCACATTATCGAGACGAGGTTGAATTTCAGGATGTCACAATATTAGTGTGTATAAGGGTACCCAAATTAAGAGAGAGTAGATTTGATACTGAGCTCCCACGTGAGAGGGAAGATTGTCGATATGCATGTGTGAATTGTATTAGAAAATGTCCTACGTTAGAGAATTGATATAGCGTGGAATAATTAATATATATATTAGTTGGCCTATAATTTATTCGCTTAAAATTTTGAGTAAAAGTGAGTTCAGTTGGTAACATGTTGGACTTGAGTTCTCTCTTGACGATCTTCTTGGATTAAGGTATGGCACTTCTACAAGGTGATCAAATAAAGATGGGTATTAGAGCTAGATTTGATTGAGTTGAAGTGAATTGATAGTGATGGAAGAAGGAAAAGTAAAATCGATAGATTTGATATGAAGGATTTGGTTATGAAAGATGTAGATTAAGTATTATTTGTATCAAAGAAATCTGTAGTTACACCTACCTATAAAGAAACTGTATTTTGTAAAGTAAGCTCATTGAGAGTTACTGGATAGACAGACATTGAATGTTATGTGGTTAACGTTAACTTGTAATGTTGCATTTAACGTGTGAAAAAGAAGATTTTTGTGAGACTAGTGAATGCCCTCTCAAACATGTATGGAGGTCTTCTTGATGCGACATCTTTTTCATTTAAATATGGTCGAAGGTGTGTCGATTAATGAGCTCACAAGTGGGAGGAAGATTATTTAAGATGCACATGTAAATTATGTTAGAAAAAAGTTCCACATTGAAGAATTGATGTTGTGTGAAGTAGTTAATAGACTCATAATTTATTATCTTAAGTTATTGAGTAGAGATGGCTTTAACCGGATATATAGATAGACTTGGACTAGAGTTCCCTTTTTTTGATTCCCTTGGCTGAAGATTTTGGTCTTTTTCTCTACGCTTCTAACACCTAACCATTTCAAGCAGCTCCCGAGCCCTTCAAAGTGGTGACAATAAAAGTTATACCGAGCTAGGAAGGGTCTGCTGAGGAGACAGAGTCTTTCATTTGTCTAAGCTTCCATGAATTTGACAAGATTCAGAGACAGAGCAATTCTTGTTGCTGTTTATTCTTTGTATTTGAATCAGATTCAAGAATATTTATGTGACACCTCTAGTTCATGTGTTGCAGCAGCATTAACTACTTGGCTCTCGATACAATTCCCAATTTAGCGGTGTTTAAATGAGTCACGATCAATGAAGGACGAACAACATAAATTGTCAAAACATAAAATGATCTAACACAACCTACATATCACAAAACCAGCATAAAAAAGCAACTCATACCCTCCCAATGCTCCATAACATACAGCAAATGCAAACACCAGTTCACGCGTGGTGTAGCAGCTCGCGCTCGATGCCGGTTTCATCAGTTTCCATGACAATCCTAAATCTATTAGCAGTGAACGAGTTGCCGTTTCGAACGAGTTGCTTTTTGAGATGTGCGTACCCAAAATAGTGCGGCCTTATTTCGCGCCCGCTTGCCTCTTTCCAATATATCGAGGCCATGACCTTCACTCCTTCCCCTGCATTTGAAGCTGGCTTAGAAAACACGGCATGACGTAAAAACGTCTTCACTTTTCGTGCCATTATTATGGATGTGTACGCCCTACATCATATGGGTTTCAATTTTGATTAAATTGATTACAAAGAGAGAAATGAAATGCCAAATTGAAGCTCACCATGATTGACGAACAGCAAATTTTCTTGAGGGTGTCTGTCGACGAGGGAGTGAATGGTGTGGAGGTATCGATCTCTTGCACCGGATTCGCTCTCTCCCCATTGTGGCATCTACAGCAATTTAGATACTCATACAATCGGAATCTAATTTTCTTTAGACCAGACCGTGCCACATAATAACCTCGTACCTCCTTGTACGTCTGGTGCAGCACCAGGTCCGCGATGCCCGGTGGGAATGAAGCCTCGAGCTCTTTTATGTCGAATCCCCACGAATCGCAACCTGTGGGGTAATGCCACAGTGAGACGTCGTTTAGGATCTTGCACATTCCATACTCTATGGATACCTGCACCATTGTTGAAAAGGAAATGGGACCTGGAATTTGGTAAAAAGTAGGGGTGTCAACGGTTTGGTTCGGTTCAGTTTTTCGGTTTTTCAATTTTTGGTTTTTGGTTTTTGGTTTTTGGTTTTTGGTTTTTTTTCTCTGTTAAACTCAGATTTCTCCACTTTTATTCTCAACTTTTATTTGTCGGTTCGGTTTGGTTCAGTTAACCGATAAAAACTGAACCGAACCGAAAAATTTCGGTTTTTAATGAAAACCAAACCGAAAGAAAGAATTGAATTTTTTGGTTCGGTTCAGTTTGTTTTTCGGTTCGGTTACTGACACCTCTAGTAAAAAGCACTTAGTACTCCTTCCTCATCTCACCATATTGTTCTCGTGTGAAAAAGGTCTTTGGAATATGAACTAAAAGTCTTGACACGGAAAGAATACATCGCAATACATCAAGAACTTCCGGCAAAACCCATGTGGATAAGGAGAGAATTACTCGACCTTGATTCTGACGTTGATGAGTCAGCGGAATCGCTATCATCGATGTTTGGCGGCGTTGCTGTCCACCGTGGAGAGAACAGCGATCAGTTCCCGTGCGGTCTCGACACACTGTCGGAAGAGCGATCGAGATGACCTGGTGGATTGGGAACCCAAGCTCGTTCTGGAGTTTCTTGCCAGCATCGAGTGCCTTAATCTGGCTCGCATCGGCCAGTGGAGCGTCCCACGGCCTGGGCACCCTGGTCGTCCACAACCAGCCAACGCCTTCGTCGCTCTGGCCGCCATGGCGCATGGTGAGGACGTGTTGGAAATGGCCGGGAAATTGGTCAGCTTCGACTGCGGATGCCATCTCGACCGGTGAGTTAAGGTCGCGGGGCTGGGTGCTCATAGAGCAGAGGGAAAGATGAAGAGAGAAGAAGAGAGGAGAGACGATTTTGTGAAAGGAGTATAAGATTTCTCCAAGTGATTGTTGATAGCATTCCTCTTTTAAGGTTGGTCAATCTACTCAGACATGGGGCCACAGTGAGCGGTAGGGGTGAGCAGCGGTCTAGGGTCGACCCTGGACTGGCCCAACCATGCTGGTCTTGGTCCGGTTCCCAAGGGGACTAGGTCGGTTCTTTGTCCTGAAATTCCAAGACCAACACTGTACGGGTTGGTCCTCGGTCCTAAGAGTTTTGGATTGGTCAAACCCTAGACCAACCATGTATATTATATTATATTATATTATATTATATTATATTATATTATTTATAAATCTTTTATATATTCAAATCTAAGTAAAATGTATGTTATATTATATTATATTAAGATATTATATCAATAGCACTAATAGTAATTTCAATTTGAAACTTTTGTTGAGTATTAATTATGTGTCGTTAAAGTGTGGATGGTAGGGCTGTTGGACTCCAACGCAGGAGGTCCCAGTTTTGAAGCCCCCGCGAAGCAGGGAGGCTGAAGCGTTGCGTGGTGTCTTGCCCGCGGTGCATGGGTGGTGGTTTCTTACGTGCCTCCCTAGGGTTTACTCCTCGGCTGTCGGCCGTGCGGTGGGTTCCCTGGGTCACAAAAAAAAAAAAATTATGTGTCGTTTGTTTTGTTTTTAGGTATTTAAAAGTTCAAGTGAATTAACAAGATGTGAAGTTCTTTACCAAAAAAAAAAAAAAAGAAAAAGAACAAGATGTCAAGTTATATATTCATGATTTATATTAAGTGTTTTGAATTTTTTATGATTTAATTGTATTTTACTAATGAATTTCAGCTGCATTTTGCTTTTCAATTTGTGTCAAATGGTAGAAATTTTTGAAGAGTAGAGTAGTACTATAGTTGCTACGGTGATTTGCTAGTCAAGTGGTGTGAAGCTCATTTTTTGGTTGAGTGGATTCTACATGATCAAATGTAGGAAAATGTTTTTGCATATGATGTTATGAATATTAAATATTGATGATTACAAGAAACTTTCTATCTTGTCCCATATCTCGATGAACGGTTAGCAGGTACGAAATTTTTATTATTGTATCATCTTAAATTTGCTAAATATGTATTGGTTATTTATAGTTTAGTTACACAATATCGCATTGTCGATGGATATGTAATTTGAATTTGTAGTTTTGCTTTTTTAGGGAGTATAAAAAATAAGACGAAAAAAATTATTGATCGATCCCGGGTTGACCTTGGAACCGGACCGAATCCATTGGCTTGGTCCAGTCCTTGGTCCCGAGCTTAATAGGGTCGGTCCTCGTTCCTAAAAATTAAGGACCAACACTGTACGGGTTGGTCCTAGGGTTAGGGGGTGGATGGGACCAACCCGAACCATGCTCACCCCTAGTGAGCGGGGACATTCGCTCACGTGGAGGGCTAGGCCTACTTAGTATTTTATCCTCTCTCGGAGTTCTCTCTCTTATGATCGTGCCACGTGGCCCAATTAAATGGGAAAGACACGCATGGCCATGCATGTAGGAAATGTATACACTAGAGGCATAGGACAGCAACAACATCAAAAACACCATTCTTGATAATACAATGAACTTTATGAGAGATCAAGGAAATACAGATTCGATTCAACTCACAAAAACCTGATGTAGGGAGCTCCAAATGAAAATCAAACAAATTAAATTGGGGAACAATGTTTCATGACCATGCTAACGAAATTTCAATTCAATCTGACCACTAATTGACCTTCAATAGTTAGCTCGATGGAAAAGAAACAACACCCTTTTCTCCAGATTTTTTGCTTTCTCTATCTCTTTTGCTACTGCCTTTCATCAATCATTCTTTGTTGTTGCCACATAAATAAAGACAAATCCTATTCATTTAGGCCAAATATAGCCTCCCGTTATTTTTTTTTTTTATGTAGATTATTGTATGGGCTCAAATCTTTGAACCTACATTTCATTTGCTTTCCTCCACATGGGAGTAAATCCACCCCAACACCGGTTGCATATTTGAGTCCACCCTCGACGTACAACAGTATTCACCCTCACACATTACTTTCCCAATTACTGTTTTTGTTAGCAAAACCAGCTGCATCGGCCACTTGCCATTTCCCTTCAATTCTTAGCTTGATCATTATGACTCCAGCCACACAGGCTGTCATTCAATAACAATTTTGAAAGTAAAACGAGCCGCATCATCTATGTTCATCATGTTACTATTTTAGTCAGCTAAGCCCACTGTATCGACCATATGTTGTTTTTCTTTGATCACTACC
This sequence comes from Eucalyptus fibrosa, assembly GCA_017140475.1. Classification (NCBI taxonomy): domain Eukaryota; kingdom Viridiplantae; phylum Streptophyta; class Magnoliopsida; order Myrtales; family Myrtaceae; genus Eucalyptus; species Eucalyptus fibrosa. The sequence goes on along the minus strand of CM029509.1, from coordinate 21,259,482 downwards.
TTTTGTTGCTCATATGAGAGAGTTAATACCACCATCAAACATGCTGCCTTTAGACAAGTCAGATCCTAAAATTTCTTGTGAAAGAACATCGGAAGCCATCACATATGTTTCTAGGCCAGACTGAGTGTTGGATCCACTAAGCTCACTTATTTCATGGTGTTTTAAGTGTTAGCGGCACTATTCAGACTTATTTCTTTTATACACTTGAGTTTGAAGAGGTGTTAGAGATATTTAGCTATTTCCTAAAGATATTAAGGGTATCCGCTTGATTTTTTGTATCTCTTACAATGATGTATATATCTAGAAAATTCTTCACATCTCTATTTGATTATGTGTATATATATAATTTTAGATAATCACCTCATAAAGCAGGGATAAGTACACTAGAAACGCCAAAAGTTGTGTAAGGCACTCACTTTGGTGCTAAAAATTTATTTTGTAACACTTAAGTGCCAAAAAGTTTGAAAAATGATCATTTTAGTGCCAACACTGATATGATTGACCAGAAATCTGACGTTGCATTTTTTTAATTAATTTTTAAAGCTGACATAGCTCACCACAGAGTACAATTAGCATCCAAATAACAAAACGATGCCATTTAACATTTTTCCCCCAAGTAAGAACACTAAATCCCCAAATTGTGTGTGAGAGAGAGAGAGAGAGAGAGAGAGAGAGAGAGAGAGAGAGAGAGAGAGAGAGAGAGAGAGAATGAGTATGGGCTTCCTCCTTTTATTCTTCCCCAAAGAACAACACTAGCACCAGCACTAGCAGTGGCACTAGTTGCGGCACCGGCACTAGTACCAGCACAACTCCGCCTCTAGTTCATCCGACATTATCGACAAGCCCAAACTCCTGTCCTCCTCCTCCTTCTCTTTCCCCCTCCAGAAGGACCCACTTCAGCTGCTCCTTGAGCATAGCCCAATCCACCATCTCCATTTGCGCCCTCCTTATCTCCCTCACCCTTTTCATCTTTACTCTCTCCACCTTTGACCCCCCTTCCTCCTCCTCCTCCTCCTCCTTTGCCCTTGCCTCCTATTCTTCCCGCCACTTCTTGCCCGAGCAACAACCTTAGACTCTCCTTGCTTACCTAGCCGAGCAACTACGACGACGGGCAAGTGATGGTGGCTGAGCGACGGTGGGCGAGTGATGGTGGGCGAGTGAGCTATGGTCGGTTTTTTGGGCGATGATTGGACAAAGAACCCTAATTTCAGTCCACATATGACATCAAAATGACGTCATTTCTTAAGGAGGATGGAAAACGACTTCATTTAAAAGCCACGTTAACTTGTTTTTTTTTTTTAAATATAAAAGCCACGTAATCAATTTGGCCGGAATCTCTCGCCGATGGCATCAAAGTAATTGTTTTTTCTCCAATTTGGCACTTAAATGATCTGATGAAAACTTTTGGTACCAAAATGAGAGCCGTATACAACTTTTAGCACTTCTAATGTACTTTCCCCCATAAAGCATATAACTAAGCTGATATACTCTTCATTATGATATATCAAAACATTTCTTAATTAGTTTCTTTGCATATATTTCTTCTCCAATAAAACTTCCAAATTTAGAGGTGGTCACATCAGTCATAGTATAGAGAGGATGAGCAAACATAAATTGTCCTAACATCATAATGATTCAACAGGACCTCCAAATGACAATACCAACATAGAGAGCAACTCAAATCCTCCCAATGCTCCATCACATATTGTAATTACAAACGCCAGTTCCCGCGTGTCGAATGGGATGGCGTGTGATGCCGGTTTCCTCGGGGTCCATTGCGATCTCAAGTTTTTTTAGCAGTGAACGAATCGCCATTCTTAAGAATTTGTCTTTGAGATGCGCGCTCCCGCAGTAGCCCAATTTTATGTTGTGCCCTCTTGCCTCCTTCCAATATGCTGAGACCGCGACCATCACAGCGGCCGCTGTATTCGAAGCTGGTTTAGAAACACGTCAAAACGTAAGAACACCTCGACTTTTCGCGCCATCGTTACGAGGACTGGGTGCATGCACCGAGTGTGTGCAGCAAAGGTTGAATCTAACAGGCGCCATTTTAGAATTGAGTGGAATCAGCTTCAATGGTGCGAATAGGTCAGAGGTGCATGCATTTGCACCAAGTCTATCCTAAGCGTCCTCTATGATCTTCGAAGCAAAGTTAATGACGTATGGATTTTTTTAAAAGCCAATCGTTTTAGGCAATACCATAGCCATATGTATACTTTACATAATTTGGATTTACAATTTGGATTAAATTGATTACAAAGAGAGAAACTAAATGCCAAATCATGTTAATTGAAAATAGCCATATGTATACCCTACATAATTCGGATTTTAAGATTTTGATTTACTTGATTACAGAGAGAGAAATGAAATGCCAAATTAAAGCTCACCATGAGTGACGAACAGCAAGTTTTCTTGGGGGTATTTGTCAACGAGGGAGTAAATGGCGTGTAGGTATCAATCTCTTGCCCCGGATTCTTTCTCTCCCCATTTTGGCAGCTACACCAATTTAGATATAGTCCAAATTAGACCATGCATTAACACATGCCAAGACCATGTAGATTCAAAGCTGATTTTTGAAGGGTAATGACCCCACTGAAATGGAGCCGTTTGAGCGACTTGGTCTCAAATCACTGCAAACTCGCCTGCCGATGACCACGTCCGACTTTTCATGACATTGTCGGGAGCATTTTCGTCCAGGTTAACAATTCCTAAACGATCAGAATTTAAATTTTAAGCACGGTATGCCATGTAAAAAGCCCTTACCTCCTTGAACACCCGGTGCAGTGCGGGGTCCACAACACCGGGCGCAAATGAAGTCTCGAGCAACTTTGTGTCGGATACCCATGAATCGCCATCCATAGGATGATACAACAATGTGGAGTCGTTAAGCACCCTACGCATTCCATATTCTAAGGATACCAACAAAAAGTTTAGTGGCCAGCACTTCGTATCTCATCTTAACGTTCTTTAGTGTGCAAGAAAGGTCTTTCGAGTTTGAACTAAAAGTCGAACACAAAACGAATATATTGCAATAGATCAAAGCTGAAGTTAGATCAAGAACTTCCATCAAAACCCACGCGAGATTAGGAGAGATTACTCTACTTTGATCCCTGATGTTGATGAGTGTTGACACCTAAATTTTACAGTTTTATTTAAGACTTAATCGTGTACAAAATTAAGAATTAATCACTAAAAAAAAAACAAAAAACAAAAAAAGAAGAAAACAAAAACAAAAACAACAAAAAAAAGAAAAGAAAAAGAAAACATGGAAGAGGCCGGGGCGGATCTCACCTTGGCCCGGCCATGCTGGCTTCCTCTTTGCGTGAAACCCTAAAGAGCAGAGGGGAGAGGGAATATGAAAGGGGGGCAGCATAGAGAGACCGAAGAGAAAAAAGAAAAAGAGAGAGAGAGAGAGAGAGAGAGAGAGAGAGAGAACGGATGGGAGGGGGTAGTGGCGGTGCTGCCCGACGCCAGCCGAACCACCGCACTCCTCCTGCCGCCCTTCGGCAGCCATCGCCCTTCGAGCCCGATGTCGTCTGACTCCTTGCACTTGATGCTGTTGCTGTTGACACCAGCAACCGCAACACTCATTCCGTTGCTCCTGACGCCGAGTCGGCCGAGACCAGAGGGAGAGGGAGGACGAACTTGGAGCCTTTTGCCGCCGAGTTGGCTATGCGCCCGCCGTTTTGCAGCTACCACGCCACTCTACTTGAAACTTCTTCGTTGCCGCCGCGGCTACCCGCCTTTGTACCAAATCTCGAGCCTTCCTCGCCTCCATTGCACCAATCATCACAACCGTAACACCACCGGAAGCAAAGCTGCTGTACACCCGACTCAACGCCCCTACTTGTAGTCGAGCCACCATGCGGCTCCCTTTGCCGGCCACCGCAGATCAACCCCGATTGAGACGCTACAACCCAAACTGCTGCACTTCCACCCTCTGATCGATTGCTCCTCTACTTCGCTTGAGACTTGTAGCTTGACCCATTTGAGTTGCTGCTCCATTAGAGCCCGAGTTGACGCCGAGCTTCCTTTGTCGAGCCACTGCCCGTCCCCGCAGCGACGCCGCCGCCACCACCGCTATCGTCTTTGCTCAACGCTAGCAACTTGCGCCGGCCATCGCACCTCAACCGCCCTACCGCGCCGCCGTGATTGACCTCTGGCATTGTATCGCCGTGCCTCGCCACATCACGCACCATCCGCCAAGAAATCCTAGGGTTTCAACCAAGTATTGGGTCGGGCACAAGTTGTGAGATAGGTAGGTTTTTGTTTTTTTGAACAAATCGGGCTTGGGCTATTGTGGGCTTTAGGCTTGTGGGTTTTTGGACTTGTTGGCTTGGGCTGGTTTAATATGGGCTTGTGGGCCTGCTTTGTTTTAAAAAGACAGGAGAGGGGAATTCTTGGGTTGGGCCCATGCTTTGAGCCCACCCGGGCCCGCTAGACTAGACCCAACCCGTGCCGACCAGGTTGAACCTAGGCCAGGTTAGACTAGACCTAACCAAGTTCGGCCCCCAAAAAAATATATTAAAAAATTTTTAAAATTTTTAAAAATTAAAAATTATTTAAAAATTTTCAAAAATTAAAAATTGCGGGATTTGGTTAGGAATTGCTATGTATTTCCTTTTTAGTGTAATTAGGTATTTATTTACTCATATATTGACTATATTGCATGTTTAATTTACATGTTTAACTATGTTTGCAATTGTTTGGTGACATGTGTTAATTTTATTGCAATTGGAATCTTGATATTTATGATTGTTACTTTAATGATTGTGCACTCATATGATCACCCCACATGTTAGTGGATAAGTATAAAATCAATTCAAACTACTTGCCAAAAATCATTTTGTTAAAATGAACAAGATTGGTACCGAAATAGCACTAATTGGTTAATTAGTGTAATTAAGTCTCGATCATAAATTCTCTGGTTGCGTAGGAAATGGGGTATACTCTCATACTTCACTTGATTTTTAGCTGACCCCAATAGGCTAGTGGCGACTCTTTTTTGTAAAATTCCTAAAAAAAAAAAATCCCAATGTCACATGGGGTATGGGTTTGGGAGAGCCTACGCCTAATCATGGGCCTTAGGCCCATCCTTTAGGCAATACCCCTAAACCCGTTCCCTCCCCTCGAGGGTAGGTCATGACAATGAGTTGGTGGAGTTGCCATCATCTAGCACAATGTTCATGGCGTCCTCGCCCTCCATGGAGAGACCGGTGATCAGCTTCGGTGTGGTCTCGTTGCACCGCCAGAACGGCGACGAGACGACCCGGTGGATTGGGAACCCAAGATTGGCCTGAAGTTTCTTGCCAGTTTCAAGCGCCTTGATCCGGCCTACGTTAGTCAATGGAGGGTCCCAAGGCTTTCTCAAAATAGAAGTCACTTCATTTTTCTAGGGATATAATCACAAATCAATTTTTCAAAAATCAATGACACTTTTGCATACGAAACTTTTGGAATAAAAGTGGACATACGATTGATGGCCGTGGATTGATTATTTTAATGATGTCTTCTCTTATGATAAAATCTTGGCGAGATACCAAAACTCCGTAATAAGAACTATGGGGCATGTACCGTCACCTCGATTTTATTGTGTAAGAAATGACCTCATTGAGATATCATTTTCTCTTATTCATGTATTGACATTGTCGTCTTTTTGTAGGTTATGAGCGAGGCTCCTTGACATTCTCGTGGCCACTCAAAGAAGTGAATTCTAGAGTTAGGACAAAAGTTGATTTTTACTCTTATCTATATGAGAGTTTCTTGTATTTTATCAATGTTCTTATTCTTGTTAAGAATCATATTTTTCATTTTGAGTTTTGATTGCGAATCCAATTGTTGCTTTTGTAAATCATGCGACTCACATTTTTTAATGATGGAATTCAGTTTCATGAAAATCATCAAAAAACAAAAAAGAAGAAAAAAAACAACAAATTTAGAGGTGTTTCAAGACAATCTTTATGTCCACCTTCCAAAATGAATTTCAAGAACATTTTGCTTAAGGCCCTCTATTCACGTGGTTGTTTTCTCAGGCTCATGAAATTTAAAGAGCAAACATGCGTCGGCGCTTCGTCGGTGCCAATCTTCCATAAAAGTGGAACGAAGTTGAGTTTCGTTCTAGAAAATTTCTTTATTTGAAGGGAAATGATGCAAATGCCTTAGATGCCAAAATAGCCCATCGATCTCGTTCACTTTGCATGCTGAGACAAATGAAATGAGTTGCCAAGCATCCAAAATGGCAAATTTGAATGGAGAGTAAATTGTGTCACGCCCCGACCCTTGGTCACTTGACCATCCTTCAACTTTGGTCGATTTTTAAATGTGATATCCCAGGACTACATATCGCCGATCCTTTCCTTTCAAATAGCACATGCGAAGCAGTTATAAAAATCCCTAGACAATAAAGCAATGGGATATACAAATAGGACTAGAAATTTGAACCAACAAACCAACACCCTTATGTACAAATACAAGCTAGTTAAAAAAAGAAAAAAAAAAACAAGGTCTACAAATAGAAGTGAGGTTCAGGTCCACGTCCTCCTCTTCATCATCCTCCACACTCCCACTGGAGCCTTTAGTAGATTGCCTCGGACTTCCGAGATCTTTAAAATCCAAGTCTACTGAATCTAGGGACCTGAAATGGTCATTCAATAACCAATGAGACTACGTCTCAGCAAGTTCTACCCCCTAAGACCCGATTAGTAAACTAATACACCTTAGGTTGCCTATGCACAACATGAGTCAGAGGACTTACCTTAGCCTCAGATTCTACCTGCATATTAGCACAGATCAAATAGGCACCCAAGCAATCACATCACCGATGAAGCATCGATCGAATCGACCTAGTCGATTACACGCCAACAAGACCACTCACGGTCATTTCAATTCAATCAATCAATTTACAACATCAAACTCAAGCAATGATCAATCACATTAAATCACACTCAGATCGGATCATTGATCAGTCAGACCATCTCTTGGTCATTCATTCCGTCCCATATAACCTCCAATAGTACATTTAGTCACAGAGCTCCATCAATGCTCTTGGGCATCAAGTTCGCCAATGTGACGTATCCACTAGACAATTGTGTGCGTTCTTTAAGGCGCCGTTTTCGCCAATGATATCTTAAATCATCGAACCACACATGCCTACAATGATGTGTTCAATAGACAATTGCGTGCGTTCTTTAAGACGCTGTTTTCGCTAGTGATATCCCAAATCACCGAACCACACATGCCTATAACAATATGAGTACTAGACCGATACGTGCGTTCTTTAAGGCGACGTTTTTGCCAGTGACGTCCTTAGTCACCGAACCATGTAGGCCCATACACCGTACTTGATCAGTCCAAGCCCAAAGTACTTCTAATTCACTCTCACCATTCTACTCACTTTACAACTCAACAAAGCATTATAAATGCTAAATAAACATACTTGGTCAACTACCAATCAATCATTCAATTTCAATCAATTTGGGTAAATCCCTAAAATATCACAATTAATTTAATTCCATGCAACGTAGAGCTCAAATAAATAAACGGACTACGCAACGATAATCAATACGAAATTCCGTTCACCGATCATCCTGGTTGAATTTCAGAAATAAATAATTAAATAAATAATTTCAAAATTTAAATAAGTAAATACAATAATTTCAAATTTAGCACAATATAAAACTCAATTAAATAAATGGACTGCACCATGATCATAGCATAAAATCTTGGTCACTGGCCATCCTAGTTGAATTTCCAGAAAATTAAATAATTAAATAATTAATTTTGCAAATTAATATTTAATTCCTAAAAATACCATTTATGCCCAAATTGCCTAATTAACACCCGATAAGGGTCGGGAAAAATTCCAAGAAGCATCCAATAAATACTATAGGCAATTCTCTATCTAAATACACTAACCATCTAACTAATATACAAAGCAATTAACTAATAAACACTAATCCATTTTAATCCAACCACTTAATTACACTTAACTAACACTAATAAACATTTAAGTGTAATTAGCAAACTAAGAAGGCACTAGTGAGCAAAACTCACTCAAAATGACGGGCTTGATGCAAGGATCAACTTTCCTCAAAGCAGGCCGAGCATCCAGGCTCGGGAAGGCGGCCAAAACGGGCCAAAACGCTACTATCATACCCACTTTCCAACTCTCTGATTGCTGCTGGTTGGGGGTGGATCCTGGCTCGGATTGAGGCAACAATGGACCTAGATGGACGGAGGGGTTGAACAAGACCTAGGCGGGGCTTCACGATGGCCAGAGGTGGGCTGAACGGCTCCAGCGGAGCTCCGCCAAGTTTGAAATGTCGTTAGAATAGAGGGCTGGACGGCTGCTTGATCGGATAGGGGCAGACGGTGCACGGCGGGTGAGCGTGAGGTGAATGGCAGTGAGGCGGCATGCGGTGGTTCCCGGCGACATCAACTGCTACTTCGAACCCAGGCGAGTTGCTTCCGTTTCTATTCTTCAACTTGCAAGCTTCGAACAGTAGAAAAGGGATGGGGAAGAAAGAGGGGCGAAGGATGCGTGGGCAGCCGTAGAGCTGCGACGGCGTGAGGCGGCGACAACAGCCTTGGCTTCGGTGGTGGCTACGACGGCGAGCTACTTCTGCTTCACTGGTCTTCGGCTTCCATGGTGTCCAACAAACCGAAGATGAAGATGGGGAAGAAAGGCAGCGATGGGAGAGAGGAGGGAGGAAAGAACAACCGGTTCTCTCTCTCTCTCTCTCTCTTTGGCCCCCACCAACCCAGCTGTCATCCACCCACCATTTTTTTGACAAATATGCCCCCTTCTAGAAGCATTTAGGTAGTGCAAAGTGTTGGGCATAAATGGCATACGAATTTGCTATCTTTCCCTCTTCAATCTTACTCAAATTTGTTCAATTCTCAAACCAACAATTTCAATTGAAGCCCAAATAAATTCATCAAGGTATCCTTGTCCATTTTATGACTTTTCCCATCATATAATCCAACTCGCAACCCAAGGATGCGATCAAAAATGGTCCTCTGCAAATTCTGATAAAAATGGCCCTAACTCAACTTTTTCCCAGAAAGTCTCGGTTGTTAGAAAAATCTTTTGAGAATGAGCTGATGCTTCTAAAATAACCTGTGACATGACAGACTCTTCAATTTCTAAAATTGGATTTAGATTAGCGGTTAATTTCACTCCGACGTGCTTTTAGTGTAACCTAGGCTACCGGGTAGTTTTCAGAACTATTTAGGACAAATGATCCGTGGTTGATTTTTTTCGAGCCACAATGAACCCACTCGACATATTGACAACTCTCAATTGTCGTGAAAATCTTTAGGATTCAAATACGAACATAGGGTACCAAAACGACAGTAAAATCAAATTAGTGCCGGTCAATGAGACTTTTCCAATTTAGTGGAGTCACCCACGATCGGTCATTCATTTCAGTCGAACCGACCTATTTCTAATTTCAAATCGATTTTATATTGTGCCGCAATGATGTCTAAAGATGAGCATGGTCGAGAAGTCGATTCCTGGTCGAATTCTCAAGTCTATTTGCCTTAAAGTCCTTAATAGCCTACCTAGCTAGTCTAGTTATCTCGTGAGTGGCCAACTCAGAGAAAAACACTGTAGCCGCGTCGATGAAATGCCCAATTTAACCAATCAAAATCAGAGCTGAAAATCAAGATGTTACAAATTGTATCAATTCCAATTATTCATTTTTGATGCCGTTTCTAACATGGCTTTTTTTCATTGTCAATGAGACATTAAGAGTACCAAGTTTTGTAACAGTCCAACAAATGCAATGGAGCATTATTAAGTTATGTTCATCTTGAACAAAGAAAGATTCAAATGATGAAACGGAGGGACAATATTATCCCTTCCTCCATGAGTGATACCTTGGGATGTTGATCACCCGGCTTTGAAAATGATGTATCTCATTCCTAAACTTGATTCTCTTAAGCATAAAAATAGACATGCCATTTTCTTTGATATAAGACGGATTCAAACAGAACAAAGGTTTGTCATATAAAGAGTGGGAGAACAACGTTTGATTTAGAGAAAATTTTCTCCTACCCACAAATGAAATGTGCTGGAATAACATTGTCAAATTCATCAAGAAAGATGTATCGTTCCTTAGTTGAACCTAACTAAGAATGGAGATAACTCGTTTCATCTCTACTTCTTACGGGATGATATAAAAAAAAGTTGCGCATTGACCATAGAAGCGGTGCCTTCTACCAAGGAATCAAGAAAACATCAAACACTTAAAGGTGAATGCAAGGGAAGGGTATTGTCAAGTTACCAAATATCCACAAAGGTGAATCCAAGAGGTGTTGCATCTAAAGGATAAAAGTGAGTGAAGGGTAACAATGTATCATTTCCAACATTTCAATCCCTAAGGATTTTTGCACTAACATATTCTTTTAAATTTTTTACAAGGTTACCGAGTCGCCATGCCACAGGTAAGTAACATTCTTCTCATTTTTTTAAAGTAAAAAAAAAAAAAAAAAAAAAAAAGAGAGGAGAATTTCCATTACAAAAGAGAACCTTTGGCGCTTTCCTAGAAACAAAAAAAAAAAATGAATAATTGAGAAAAGAAAAAATTTCTACAAACTTTTTGAGCATCTTTCTTATCTCAAAATTATTTTCTCATTTTGTGGATTATTCATTTTGAATTAAATTCCCTATGGAGATTAATATACTCAGATGGTTTCGATAGAGTGAAATAGAGATGTTAATCATGCCAAGCGGAGGATACTTAGGATGAGGAAAGGCAAGTCATTTCCAAACACATCATTCAAACACTTTTGAGAGTTGAGTGAAAGGCGACCTTCTCTTAGGACGAATGATTTAATTCGCATTGAGCATAAAGATTGAAATGATAAAGGTATTTCCTCATTAATCCCAAGCATGGCACTAATCTCTTACTACCCTTTGGGAAAAATAAAAAATGATCCTTCAAAGTAACCCTGTCGAGAATGGCCCTATATTGGGGCAACATAGGAGGTTATTGTGGCATCCCAAAATTCATAACGACCTCTAGTTACATTAAAGTCTATGAATAGGTGATGGAAGTACCATCAAGTTATTTTATGGCCATTTAATCCATAATTTGCAATAAGATATATGGCCAAGCTTTTAAGGGATAATTATGTGATAGGAAAGAAAATTCTATCATTGGCCATGTGCATCATAAATTAGAATTTATGGATTTGTGACTATAAGTTTAATGGCCTTATTATTTATGCAATTAGATATTTATTTAAATGATGATTAAGATATATTATAATAATAAAATAAAATAAACTTGGGCCATTTAAGTTTGGGCTTTAGGCCCAAGTGAGATGGGCCTAAAGTGGGCCATAAGCCCGGCCCATTGTCGCGCATGGAGGGGGAAGGAGGAGCCGCATGGCTTCCTCCAAGTGTCTTCAACCAAGGAGACACTTGTCTCCTTCTTAGGGACAAGTGTCCCCCATGCAAAGAGGGGATACATGCAATATAAAAGCCACCAAAAAGGGAGAGAGAGAGGGTGGCATTCGGCCAAGCCAAGTGAGAGAGAGTGAGTTGCGAGAGAGGAGAGGGAGGCCGAGGAGGAAGGAGCTCGCCCGCTCGCACGCCGTCCGTCTGTCCGTCGCCGGTGTGCTGTTCGTGTGTCGCTGTCCGCTTGGTCTAGAGGCAAGTTGGGGTCCTTTGCTGCTCTTGCATGTGTGTGTGTTATATGTATGTCGATTTTTGGGTGATTAGGAGAGGAAAACCGAAGCTTGGATGGCTTGTTCTTGAGTGGTGTTGCTGTTTTCGCTTGAACAGTTTGAGTCAGAATGTTGTGTGAGCTTGCATGCATGTTTAGAGTTCGATTTTGGTTTCGATCTCTTCATGAAAGTTGTAGGGGACATCTTAAAATACAACATACTAAACGTTGGTAGAAAATTATGGAGATTTGAGGGGTCAAACTCTCATCTTACGGAGATGTCAGATCTGGAATGTTTTCGCATGAATCCGCTCGAGTCAGAATGTTGTGTGAGCTTGCATGCATGTTTGAAGTCCGATTTTGGCTTCAATGTCTTCATGGAAGTTGTATCTAACATCTTGTACTATAACATACTTTATTTTCGTGGAAAATTATGGAGATTTGAGGGGTTAAAGTCTCATCTTACGGAGACCTCAGATCTGGAGAGTTTTTTTCTGACCTTTCGCTGGATTCATGGTTGCATGTTGGTTTTTGTTGAGAATATTACTTTGGTTTCTTCATGAAAGTTGTAGGAAACATCTTAAAATACAACATACTCAAATTTGAAGTGAAAAGAACAAGTATAGCTTGGTAAATCGACTAGATCTTGAAGACGATGATTCTGGTGATGTGTTCCGAGACACCCGAGACTTCAAGGACCTAAATGATGACTATAATCTGGTTATTTAATCTAGATCTCTTCATGAAACTTGTAAAGGACATCTTGACACATAACATATCCAAATTTCAGAGGAAACGAAGAAGAATAGGTAGGTGAAAACTCAGTATTTCGGAGAAGCATGTACTGGACATTTCGGTGATGGATCCAGAAGCTTCATGAGACTGTAGAAACTAATATAGAAAGAATCTGGCTTGGAAGTCTTCACGAAAGATGTAGGAAAATGTCTTGGCTATAACTTGGTAAAATTTCATAATTTTCGGAGGTCATATGGATATTTTAATTGATTTATTTCGGAAACTGTGGATTCTGCTTCTATCCGAATTTACATGCTGTTTTGTGTGAAATTTACCTTCTTGTGTAGAATTTGATTGGGCATGTATCTTTCATGAAATTGCTATCTTATTGACTTGTCTACCACTAGCCTTAATTTCATGATTTTTGATAATCACATGAATATTTAATCTAAATATTTTCTGAAAGTGGTATTTGCTGGAATTTTGTATGGATTGGATGATGATGTATTGATGCATGCATGACTATGAATTGAGATGCGTGTATGAATTGAGTGCTGCATATGATCTTGTTGGTCATTATATTGTGTGCCATGATAAGTTGAGAACTAAATTGGTGACCATGGATAATGATGAATGAGGAAACCGTTTGTGGCGGATGATTATGCCCCGGGAGTGTCGGGATGCTCGGTGGTATACGGTACGTAATTCCAGGGGAGGCCTTGTGGTATGTCGGTACGTAATTCCAGAGGGCAGGGGAAACCATTTTCATGGCAAGCCCCGGAGATTCCCCGGGAGTGTCGGGATGCCCGGTGGTATACGGTACGTAATTCTAGGGGAGGCCTGGTGGTATGTTGGTACATAATTTCGGAAGCCCTGGCGGTTTGTACCCAGGGGGATATCTCGCGATGCTAGATGGGATGCGAGATGCCTGGCTAGAAGGGTAAAGGCCGGATGCTCGGTGGCCTAGTGGCGTAATCCCGGAGGTTCCTCGTGATGCTAGTTGGGATACGAGATGCTTGGAATGTGGGGGTGCCGGATGCCTGGTTGTATCTTGGATACATGCTCGGATGGTTCTCGCGATGCCAAGATTGGGCGCGAGTGATGAATGTAGGATGCAAACATTGATCCCGGGAAAAGAGAAATGTGGCAGTTCAAAATGAAATTGAAATTAAATTATGCATGATGATATATGCATGATGTGATGATGATATTATATGCATGGATGCATGGTAATGATGATGGCACATGTGATATGAGGATATGGTGATGATGTTACATGCATGGATGCATGGTAATGATGATGGTACATGTAATGTGGTGATATGATGATGCCACGATGATGATGACATATGTATGGTATGATGGTGTCATGTATATGATGATGATGACATGTGTGTGATATAATAATGTCATGATGACGATGATATGAGTACGGCATGATGATACACATGTATGTTATAATTGTGGTGATGATGCATGATAGTATATGTATGGCTTCAAGGTAAGTAATGCCTGCAATGCATGTATGACTTGTATGATGCATTGAGTGGTTATTGGATTCCTTTACCTGCTGAGTGGTTGTACTCACCCCTTTTGGGGACCAACATTTCAGATTAGTAGATGGTTTGAACGGTTGGATGTGACCGTGAGGAGGAGGATAGCAAGGGAAGGAGCTTTTGGACGCCGACACTAATCGATGGACTTAAAGTGTATGACTGTTGGAGAAAATATCGGTCATCTTTTGGAGTGTAGCCGAATATAGAAGACTACGGCATTTTGATGTACCGATGAATGATGTCCATCTGATTTAAGTAAATAAAAAGTGTACGGCTTTTACTTATGAATATTTAGTAGGTGTGCATCGTTTCTGTATATAGGGAAGGGAATTAATGGATGTGCTTCTGCTATATGAATTGCGCAAAGGACTGATCAAAGAAAAAAAAAATGTGTAAACCCCCATGGTTGTATGGATTCGCTGCAATTGAAATGGTATCGGAGTGACATGTTAATAGGGAAAGTGAAAGGTAAGCGAACTGTGGCGACCCTAACGGATCGGGGGCCGTCAAGGGGTGCCACAGTTATGGTCGTGTTGTAAAGCGAAAGGTTGAGAAAGATTCTATTACTTTCACTTGCATCAATTTTCTGGTGATAGCTTCAAAGGAATTCCCATTAGAGCTTGACTCATCCCAAGGTGAAAAAGAGCATTTCCCTCTCTACCCAAACACTGATACCCATTGCTTTAACCAATTTGGGCTTGATTATTCATTTTTGAACCCTGAGCGGTGATCATATCCCTTTACTAGGGCAAGGCATAAGAATTGACCAAATATAATTGACGGTCATGAGAAAATGTGAAAAGCATCTCGAAAGTCATAAGAGTTACAAAAGTTCAACAAACTAGGGGGCATGAAAAAGTAGTGTGCCTGGTAAAAGCAAGGCTAATGCCCGTTAAAAGAAAAAAGCCAAAATGCTACATCTTATGGAGAAGAAAAAATTATCAAAGTCTAAATGCTTGTGCAAAAAAATTCATCACAAGAGCAAAGGACATTAGATAAAGGAGCAAAGCTCCCATGTGTAAATGATTAGCCAAGGGACTTTTGAGATGTGTTGTGTTTCAAAAGCCAAATGATTTTGAAAGGTCGAGTAACCTGGTCACGATGCCATGATGATCACCGACTCTTGAAAACCCTCTTGTAAATTTTAAGCCTTTCGAGCCTCTCCCGAGCCAACGTTACAACCCTCTTTCGAAGTCCCTTATGATTGGGATGGTTTAAATGAAAATGAGAATACCATAAAGAATCTATTGCTTGAAGGAGTTGAAGTAATTCTATCTTGTCTTATCTTCCAAGTTCTCGACTCATAAACTTGATGAAGATAGTGATAAATGTTCCTTTATTGGCCTCAAAGCAATCATTCCTTTATGTAAGCCCTAACCGAGCCTATATAACGGTCCTTTCAAAAAATCTTTTTGATCGATTAGATTGTACTCATTGCGAATGTTTCTGGAAGCCTTTGACATAGGTTATGTGAGATACCCTCAGCAATCAGTTATTCAAGTAGTCATTCTATCGAGAGTGTGTGAGGAGCCCTTTATGACTAAGAAGTTTTAGTTTGGAATGCTTAATGAGTCTTTTTCACAAGTTGTAACCGTTCTAATAAGAACTTGACTCCTAGAGAATTTGATGATTAATGATATATCCCTAACCAAGATGACAATTTTGCGCCACATGATGTTGATTAACATCAAATGTTTTTCTAAAACAGTCGAACTTAGCTTGATTAGCTTGTTCAATTAATGCTGCAATATTGCTAATACGTCTCTTGATGACGTCTCTAATGACATTTGTTTAGGTTGAGTTTAACAAGATTCCTTAGTGAGGCCATGTAGTTTTCAAGGGGTTAGCAAATGCTTCCCTAAAAACCAGAGGTTTATGGTTAACCTTAAACCATGTCATCTCAAAGTGTTTATGGTTAGCCTTAAACCATGCGATCTTCAATGGTTCGTGGGTCATCCTTAAACCACAAGATTGGTGGGTCTATGCTTAAAACCATGGGGTTAGTGGCTTTTCCAAAACCACACGGCTTGTGAGTTCATCCGTAAACCACGATTGTCCACATCCGGTCAAAACCCGTTTGTACACGGTGAGACCTCTCTTTCCAGTCCAAACCCATTTATACATGGTGAGACTATCATACCCAGTCGAAACTCATTCATACACGGTGAGACCCCTTTTCCAATCGAAACCCGTTCGTACACGGTGAGACTATTATACCTGGCCAAAACTCATTCGTATACGGTGAGACTATCATACCTAGTCGAAACCCGTTTGTACACGGTGAGACCTCTCTTCTAGTTGAAACCCGTTTGTACACGGTGAGACTACCATCCGACCGAAACCCGTTCATACACGGTGAGACCTCTCTTCTAGTCAAAACCCATTCGTACATAGTGAGACTACCATCTGGTCGAAACCTATACGTACACGATGAGACCTCTTTCCTAGTCGAAACCCGTTCGTACAACAGTGAGACTATTATCTGGTCAAAATCCATTTGTACATGGTGAGACAATTTTTCCAGTCTAAACTACATGGTTCGTAGGTCTATTCTTAAACCACACGATTAGTGGGACTATCCTTAAATCACAAGGTTAATGGGTTATCCTTAAAACCACGGGGTTCATGGTCGACCTTAAACCATGTCATCTCCAAAGGTTCATTGTTAGCCTTAAATCATGTCTTCTACAAAAGTTCATGGTCAACCTTAAACCATGTTATCTTCTTATGATCCGGTGGCTTCTGTAGCCTGGGGTCTTCCTTATCCCCCTTCTTATGACCGGAGTCATTCTCTCCCTTCATATGACGGAGCCATTCTTCCCATTTTTATGATCCGGTGGGCTTTTTGTAGTCCGGAGTCCTTCTCTCCCTTCCTATGACTAGTGGATTTTGGATTTTCCGTAACCCGGAGTCCTTCTCCCCCTTCTTATGACCCGGTGGGCTTTCCGTAATCCGAAGTCATTCTCCCCATTCTTATGACCCGGTGGGCTTTCCATAGTCTGGAGTCCTTCTCCTCCTTCCTATGATTTGGTGGGCTTTCCGTAGCCCGAGTCCTTCTCCCTTCCTATAACCCGGTGGGCTTTTTGTAGCCCCGAGTCCTTCTCTCCCTTCCTATAACCCGGTGGGCTTTCCGTAGCCTAGAGTTCTTCTCTCCCTTCTTATGATCCAGGGGGTTTTCTGTAGCTCGGAGTCCTTCTCCCCCTTCTTATGACCCGGTGGGCTTTCGGTAGCTTGGGGTCCTTCTCTCCCTTCATATGACCCAATGGGCTTTCCATAGCTTGGAGTCTTTTTCCCCCTTCTTATGACCTAGTGGGTTTTCCATAACCTGGAGTCATTCTCTCCCTTCTTATAACTCGATGGGCTTTCCGTAACCCGAAGTCCTTCTCCCCCTTCTTATGACCCGATGGGCTTTCCATAGCCTAGAGTCCTTCTCTCCTTCCTATGACCCGGTGGGCTTTCCTTAGCCTAAAGTCCTTCTCTCCTTTCCTATGACCTAGTGGGCTTTCCATAACTCGGAGTCCTTTTTCCCCTTCTTATGACACGGTAGGCTTTCCGTAGCCCGGAGTCTTTCTCCCCCTTCTTATGACCCGATGGGCTTTCCGTAGCCCGGAATCCTTCTCCCCTTCTTATGACATGGAGAGCTTTGTAGCCCGACGTGCTTTTGTAGCCTAGAGTGCTTTGTAGCCCGGTGTGCTTTTGTGGCCCGAAGTGCTTTGTAGCCCGGAGTCCTTCTTCCTATGATATGAAGAGCTTTGTAACCCGGCGTGCTTTTGTAGTTCGAAGTGCTTTGTAACTCGGAGTCCTTCTTCCTATGACACGGAGAGCTTTGTAGCCCGGTGTGCTTTTATGGCCTAAAGTGCTTTGTAGCCCGGAGTCCTTCTTCGTATGATACGAAGAGCTTTGTAGCCCGGCATGCTTTTGTAGTCCGGAGTGCTTTGTAGCGTGGAATCCTTCTTCCTATGACACGAAGAGCTTTGTAACCGGGTGAGCTTTTATAGCCCGAAGTCCTTCTTCCTATGACGCGGAGAGCTTTGTAGCTTGGCATGCTTTTGTAACCCGGAGTCCTTCCTATGTTACAGAGAGTTTTGTAGCCCAATGTGCTTTTGTAGCCTGGAGTGCTTTGTAGCTCGGAGTCCTTCTTCCTATGACACGGAGAGCTTTGTAGCCCGGTGAGTTTTTGTAGCTCGGAGTCTTTCTTATTCTTATGACCTGGTGGGCTTTTGTAGCCCGGAAGTTCTTCTTTCTCCTATTGACAAAACATGTTTCCATAGTTATGAGTTCTTTCCGTCGACCTTATATGTGCTTATGCACTTGGGGTCTCTCTATCGCCAAAATAATTTAGATGTCTTTTGTTTTTAATGGAACCTCTTTGAGCTCCCATTCAAAGAGGGGCAGCTATTGACACCTAAATTTTACAATTTTATTTAGGACTTAATTGTGTACAAAATTAGGAATTAGTCATTAAAAAAACAAAAAAATAAATAAAAAAAGAAGTAAACAAAAAAATATAAAAAGAAAATATGGAAGAGGCCTTGTCCCGCCCATGCCGGCTTCCTCTTCGTGTGAAACCCTAAAGAGCAGAGGGGAGAGGGAACATGAAAGGGGGGCAGCACAGAGAAATCGAAGAGACAAAAGAAAAAAAAAAAGAGAGAGAGAGAGAGAGAGAGAGAGAGAGAGAGAGAGAGAAAGAGAGAGAGAGAAGGAATGGAGGGAAGGGGGCAACGGCGGTGCTGTCCAACGCCAGCCAAACCACTGCACTCCTCCTGCCGCCCTTCGGTAGTCGTCACCCTCCGAGCCCGACGCTGTCCGACTCCTTACAATTGACGCTGCTGCTGCCGACACCAACAACCGTAGCACCCATCGCTGTTGCTCCTGACGCTAAGCCAGCTAAGACCAAAGGGAGATGGAGGATGTACTCGGAGCCTTTCGCCGCCCAAGTTGGCTGTGCGCCCGTCACTCGGCAGCTGCCTTGCCGCTCCGCCAGAAACTTCGTCACCGCCACAGCTACTCGCCTTTGTAGGAGATCTTGAGCCTTCCTCGCCCCCGTTGCACCAATCGTCATGGCCGCGACACCACCGGAAGCCGAGCTACTGTACACTTGACTCAATGCCCCTACTTGCAGTCGAGCCATCGCGCGGCTCCCTCTGCCGACCACCATAAATCAGCCCCGATTGTGACGCCACAACCTAAGCTACTGCGCTTCCACCCTTCGTTTGGTTGCTCCTCTGCTTTGCCTGAGACCTGCAGCTCGACCTTTTGAGTTGCTGCTCCGCCAGAGCTCGAGTCGACGCCGAGCTTCCTTTGCTGAGTCGCCACCCGTCCTTGCAGCGATGCCGCCGCCTTTGCCACCGTCTTTGCTCAACACCAGCCACCGCACCTCAACCGCCCTACCACGCCACCGTGACTGACCTCTAGCACCATGTCGCCGTGCCTCGCCACGCCACGCCACCACCGCCAAGAAACCCTAAGGTTTTGGCCAAGTACCGGGTCGGGCACAAGTTCGTGAAACAAGTAGGTTTTTTTTTTTTTTTTGAACAAATCGGGCTTGGGCTATTGTGGGCTTTGGGCTTGTGGGTTTTTGGACTTGTGGGCTTGGGT
This sequence comes from Eucalyptus fibrosa, assembly GCA_017140475.1. Classification (NCBI taxonomy): domain Eukaryota; kingdom Viridiplantae; phylum Streptophyta; class Magnoliopsida; order Myrtales; family Myrtaceae; genus Eucalyptus; species Eucalyptus fibrosa. The sequence continues at coordinate 21,239,918 of CM029509.1, read as the reverse complement.
TGGTTTAGTATGGGCTTGTGGGCTTGCTTTGTTTTAAAAAGATAGGAGAGGGGAATTCTTGGGCTGGGCCCACGCTTTGGGCCCACTCGGGCTCTTCAAGCTAAACCCGGGTCCGGTCTCCAACCGAACCCGACCCGGTGTGGCCCCTTAAAAATATATATTAAAATAATTTTTAAAAATTTAAAATTTAAAAAAATTTAAAAAATTATTTAAATTTTTTTAAAATTAAAAATTGCAGGGTTTGGTTAGGAATTGCTATGTATTGCTTTTTTTTTTTTTTTTTTTAGTGTAATTAGGTATTTATTTGCTCGTATATTGACTATATTGCATGTTTAATTTACATATTTAACTATGTTTGCAATTGTTTAGTGGCATGTGTTAATTTTACTGCAATTAGGATCTTGATATTTATGATTTTTACTTTAATGATTGTGCACTCGTATGATCACCTCACATGTTAGTGGATTAGTGTAAAATCAATCTAAATTGCTTGTCAAAAATCATTTTGTTAAAATGAACAAGATTAGGTACTAAAATGGCACTAATTGGTTAATTAGTGTAATCAAGTCCCCGATCCTAGATTCTCTAGTTGTGTAGGAAGTGGGGTATACTCCCATACCTCACTCGATTACTAGCCGACTCCAATAGGCTACTTGGTTTCTAGCCAACCACAATAGGCTAGCGGCGACTCATTTTTGCAAAATTCCTAAAAAAAATACCCCAATGTCACACGGGGTATGGGTTTAGGAGAGCCCATGCCTAATTATGGGTCTTAGGCCCGTTCTTTAGGCAATACCCCTAAACATGTTCCCTCCCCCCGAGGGTAGGTCGTGACAATGAGTTGGTGGAGTTGCCATCATCTAGCACAATGTTCGTGGCATCCTCGCCCTCCATGGAGAGACTGGTGATTAGCTCCGGTGCGGTCTTGTTGCATTGCCAGAACGGCGATGAGACGACCCAGTGGATTGGGAACCCAACCTTGGCCTGGAGTTTCTTGCCAGTTTCAAGCACCTTGATCCGGCCTACTCAGTCAATGGAGGGTCCCACGACTTGGGGAACCTGGCCCACCACGACTTGTTAACGCTATGGTCGGCGTGGTAGCTGTGGCGCATGAGGAGGATGTGTTGGCAATGGCCAGTTAATTGCTCGAGCTCGACGGTCGTTGCCATTGCGAGTGGTGGCTTATGGTTGTGAGCTGATGCTTAGAGAGCGGAGGGAAGATGACAAGAGGAAGAAGAGAGGGCGATTTTATGAAAATAGAGTAGCTTAGGTAAGTTAAAGCATAAGATGTTTTGGTTAGTCCGGTTAGTCCACGATCAAGAATGCTTCATATATAGAGTTGAAGGTCGCAGTCACAGATTTTTTTTTTTTTTTGATGACCCAAGAACTCCCGTACAGCCGGCAGCCAGCAAGGTAAACCCGGGATGACGCTAGCGGAGGACCCAACACCCCAACGTCACACTTAAGATCTCATGTGGCCAGCAGGATTCAAACTTCTCTCATCCTCGCAAAAGATCATGGGAGCCTTATCCAACTAGGCCACCGCAAGCGATGGTTGCAACTCATAGATTTTGATCAATACAACAATTAAAAACTTAACAGAAGTGTTGGATGGCGATCTTGATCAATACAACAATTGAAAATGTAACAGATAGGTTGGATGGCTGCCGGTGGGGACGCACTGCCGTTTGCATTTTTATTCTTAGCGGTTGAAAATGACCTATTTATTTAAATGTTACCCACAGTCGAAAAATATAAACTGCATCTATTTTCTTTTTTGGTAATGTAAAGGCTCGAGCATAAAGACCCACCTATTTGGAGATCCATAAAACATCAAGCAATCCCTACGAAAGAATTAAGTTTGGTTTTTGACCTCTACAGCTTTGACCTCAAAATGGGATGCTGATCAAGAGCAGATTGCACTAAGTGGGTGAAATTTAAACAAGTGGCCTCCAATTCCTAAACTAAAAATCCCTTATTGTCTCAATCAATTACGTCGATTTCGAGGGTTTAAATTACATGTATGTTGCAGCATGGTCTTATTAAACATAGAATGTCTCTTTATTTTAATGAGAATTGTGCGTCTACTAAGACTGCATTATAAAGTAGGGATATGGTTTCATTTGATAAATTTTCCTCGCTATGAAATTAAATGTTCACTATAAGTCTGCAAAATCATTTGATATAGTGATTTTGCATACCGATCTTAGTTTACTTTAGTCGAGCATATACAACCAACTTAAAAGCTCATAGGTTTAGTACCATCAATTTTGGCAGATAGATTTGGCTTATGTAAGTCGAGATGTATCTTATGTAATTAAATAGGGTCATAATCCAACATAGATTATGATAAAGCCAATCATGGGTAAAATAATTTATTAAATAAAGACTTGCTAACAAAAGTCGTTCCCTCTAAATTCCAATCAATAAAATTATAAATTCATCCATCTTTGCTATTGGCGGAGTGATCAACACTAGAAAATAGATAGATCAAGGGTACGTTCGACTTCCAGAGATTGCACGCCAAATTTGACTATAGGCTTTGTCATATCATTAACTTTCCCATCATGTTCGACAAATAATTCATTATGTCTATAAAGCAACAAATGTGAAATATGAAATGCATCACGTTGGCCACATCAACAATTAACATACATGGCCACGCGGCCCAATCAAATGAGGGGAATTAAAAAAATTGCTTAGATTTTTCTGCAGTAAATGAGGTGTATTACACTAAACCAGAGGCCGTGTCGGGGCTGGCCCCTCCGCTCTTAATACTAAAAGTTTTTTTAACTCTGTTTTCTTTCCTTTCTTGGCCTCACTTCACATAGTGTCTAGAACTAGGGATACTGATTAGATGTGTCGGTTTTAAACATTATGCAAAGCAAGTGTCTAACCAGTAAAAAGCAAGCTTCCGACATTACTTCCAGCAGTAGTCCAATAACCCAACGCCTAGCTTGAATGCGTTCTTTATTTTAATATATCGGTTCCTACATATTGTCCCCCCAATTGGATAGAAAGTTTTTCTTTCCTTGCCCTTGGAATACCCTCAAATTTTACATCCTAGAGTTCATACAAGGCAATTTTAGAACTTAGTCAGGTCCAATTCATTATGCCTATAAAACAACAAATGTGAAATATGAAATGCATCACGTTGACTATATCCACAACTAACATATAACATATCAATTAAGATATACATAATCAAAGGGAGATATATGAATAATCTTGAGAGATATACATAATCAATAGGAATATCATAATTATATTTAATATAGAAAAATATTCTAGAGAAAATCTTAAATGTCTCTAGCAACCCACAACCTCAAGGTGAATTGAAGAAGTCAACTTGAATTTGGATAATTAAGATTTGAAAAAATGTCTACCAATATTGCCAAACTAGTTGTTATGTTGATTTGGGTGTAGTAGGCTATCATCGATGAAATTTAGGATTTGGCTAGTCTGATGGTGGTGCTTGCTTTGGAAATGAGCAACGAAAGAGTCTCAAACAATGACTGAAGCTGCGGATTTAGTGGAGAAATTGGAGCGATATGGCCTATGTGACTAGTGTCATCACAACCACTGTTGAGAAATGTGGCCGTTGATGCGACTCGCGTTGTTATGAAGCAAACTCAAGAAATGGAAGTGACGCGGCCAATGCACCCGACATCACTGATTTTGGCTAACAAGATCACTAGAGGGGGGGTAAAGAGACAATTTCAAGAAACTTGACAAAAGTATTGCAAAATTAAAATTGTTAAGTTTAATATAAGTGTAATTGGGTGAAACAAATTATTTATATAAGAACTGCCATGTAGTGTGTTTATATTGAGCAATAAATAAACATAAGCAATAAAATGGAGAACAATGCAAACAAAGCTATTAGTTGTTCGACTTCTTATAAGCCTACCTCCACTCTTCCAGATTAACATGCTTTTAGCTAAATTCCACTAGTCAATTGTTGAGAAGGTAAAGTAAAATTTGCTACTTCTACTCAAGCACTCTTTTCCAAAGCTGGTGCTACTTATACTTAAGTAGATAGATCCCATTATTATACACCTAAACACAAACTACAACATTACCAACACTTCTCACAAGATTACAAAATGGTACTTAGAACATCGTATAAAATGTAAACCATTATCTAACTTTGGAATTTGCACTCTTGATTCTCATTCTCCTCAACATCTTGATCTCCATTTATACTCCTAAACATGCAATCTAATCTTCAAGAGGATCAATCTTCCAACTAATTAAATGATCTATTGAGTAGATCAATTAACCGTTGAGGTGTATAAATAAGATTTCCGTAGATTGGTTGCCTATTCAATCAAATATTTGGTTTCTAAAAATTGATTAGCTTTATAAAGAACCTTGGCTTGAGGATGATTGTTAATCAAAAAGATTTCATGCGAGATTGATTTCTTCCGTGTAGATAATTTTTAAGATTGATGGTCAATCACTTTCTTCTAAATTAGGAATCTATTTCAAATCACAAGCTATCAAAGGATGGGATGATGGGATGATTTATCTTAGAATAATAATCTTGCAAATTGTGACAAGATTGTTATCATAGGTTGTGACATCTTGATTTTCAGGTTCTGTTTTCAATTGAATAAGTTGGACTTTTCATTGACGCGACTATAGTTTTTTTTCTAAGTTGGCCACTCACGAGATAAGTAGTTTATCAGATGAAACCGTTAAGGAATCTAAACGCAATAGACTTAAGAATTTGACCAGAATTGACTACTTGACCATGCTAATCTACAAGGGTCATTCCAACACTGTTAAAATCGATCAGAGATGGGAGATAGGTTGATTGAATAGAGGTATGTGATTAGTGTGTGGGTGATTTCACCTTATTGCAAAATTCTTGTCGAACGGCACTAGACGATTTTTCTATCATTTTGTACCCTGTGCCCGTATTTGAAATCTCGAGATTTTTATGATAACTAAGAGTCACAAATATGTTGAAAATGTACAATGTGGCTTGAAAATAATCGACCACGGGTCAATTGCACTAAAAATTTCTAAAAGCTACCCCGTAAGATTAGGTCACACTAAAATCGCGCCAGATTGAAATTAACCACCAATTTAAACCCAATTTTAGAAATTGAAAGTTCTTTCATGTCACAATTCATTTTAGGAACGCCGACTCACCTTTTGAAGATTTTTTTGCAAACCAAGATTTCGGTGGAAATTCAAAATAGGGACATTTTTTACCGGGAAAAATAGAGGGCCGGTTTTGGTCGCATTTTTGGGATTCAAGTTGGTTCAATTGATAAGGAAAAATGTGAATTTTAATGTGGGCACCTTGGTTGGATTTATGGACTCCAATCTAGGTTCAGTTCGAGGAGAATTGAATAAATTGAGTGGCAAATGTTCCAAAATTCGTAGGTCTTGGGGTGTGCAACATTTGGACCACTTGGAGATTTGTTGAGGAAGCTTTAGCAGCTGCAAATTGGCTAAGGAAGACAGCCAAGTTGGTGGGGGCAAGCACTTGAGAGTTTGGGATATTTTGGTGGCCCCCTCCAATCTTCAGCAGCCTTCTTCTTCTTCAATAGCCACCTTTCTCCATAGTTGAGGCTTGTGGAAGCTTAAGAAAACCAAAAACCAGCTAGCTCTCTCCCCCTAGCCTATCGACCACCGCCTGAAGCCACTAGAGCTGCCCCACGCCACTCATTAGCCCGTCGTGCCACCGCTATCCCGCGAGCGTTGTCTTGCTCGCTCGCGCCTCTTGTCGTGCCTAGCTGTGTCCTTCGAGCCTCCCTGGTCGCTGTCATGGTCGCCTGAGCCGTCTCCGCCGCCATCTAGCAACCGCCATTGCCCACTTAGCCCTACAGCAGCCTCCGCCAACCATCCTAAACCTTTCCAGCCACTGTTGTCACTCGGTTAAGCTTCTTCGACCAGCGAGTAGAGGTTGAAGCCAGCAAGGGCCGTGAGCCTTTGTGTGGCTTTTCCGAGCCCTTTTAGACCTCTGTTGGTGTTGTTGTGGGCTTAGCTATTGCCCACCTCTACGTTGCCATCGCCGTGGACTCATTGGATTGCAAAATCGGTGAGTTTACTTGCTAAACTCTGTTTAAAGAGTTAATGATGCTTATGAGGTGATTAGTTTAGGCTAATTAGGGTTAAGTGGTTAGTTAGAATGGATTAGTAATTTAATTATCCGTTTGTGCATGTTGGATGGTTAGAATGAATGGAATAAGGGCTAAAGTAGTTGTACTATTTATATAGATAGGTTCAGAAATTTTCTAGGCCCATTTAGGTGGTTAGATTAGCGTTTCGGCCTAAGTTGCTATTTATTGAATTTAAATTGAATTAATTAATTAATTAATTTATTTATTTATTTATTTAATATTTTCTAGAAATTATAACGGGATAGCTAGTGATTGGAATTTCGTGCCGATTGAAATGGTGTGCTTAATTTATGCAATTGAGTGTTAAATTGTGCAAATTAAGTGGTGATTGAAATTTTGAGTATTTAATTCAAAATTTGAAAATTTCAATAATTATTTAGAAATTACCGGGTGTCGGGTTTTGATACTGAAAATGGCTTTAAATACTATATCAAATAGTGGGATTTGAAAATGAAGGATATCAATTTTTCTGGTTCAAATTGACCGTGTACCCACACGTGATTATTTTACCATGTGTTTTTAATACGAAGAAAATTGGTCAAGTATGTTATTTTAATTGGGACATTTGAGTGCAAAGCACGATGTCTTAGCTGGGAATTGGATGGGTGCATGGACAGTTATGAGAACCCGTCCTGAGCTATTGAGCTGGACGTGCCCCTATGTGGGATGCCCTACCAATGAATGCCGGTCACAGTTGAGGCTGGACCGATGCTCCTTTATGGAATGCCGTCGATGTAGTGACGTTGCCGTGCTCGATGGGGGCAAGATGATGCCTGGTTACGCCAGAAGACCGCCGAACATCGAGTAGGCCGTGCCCGTGTGTGGTCGTGATTAACAATTGGAACGCATGCTGAGTGAAATTGATGTGCTGGATTATGAGACAAAATTATGTGGCATAGAATGGGACGTGACATAACAATTTGGCCCTATAATTGAGACCCCTTGTATTTATTGAGATGAAAGTGATGGCGTTAAATTGTTTGAGTTTGATTACAGCATATGGTTGGGTATATGAACTATACTAACATGTACGAAGGATCTGAGACGAGGTAAGTCTCTTTGATTACGTGGCTGTGTGGTTAGGACGCTCTAAGTGTATTTCCTTCCTAGTCGAAGTTTAGGGGGTGAACTTACTGAGACATTGTCTCACCCTGTCGTGGGCTCAATATTTTCAAGTCATTAGATGGCAGTTCCTTTGAAACATTTTGGACAGTTGCGGGCTATTATTGAGCGGGGGATAGATGTTCGGATCCCTGGTAGTCATTGTGTCTATGAGTTGATCGTGACCACTGTCTAAGTCGAGGGGGCCTACCTGAGAGGGTATCTCATCAATTCAAGGTGTGGTTCCGTCATGGACTCAGTGGATACAAAGTGGGTCCCCTCCAGGGTTTTGAGATCCCCGCGATGGTTGTCGACGCCACTTTTGGCGAGAGTGCAGCTAACCCTCTTGATGGAGCTAGGGAGGACCCAACACCCCCGGAGCCAGTGGAGTTTGAAAGATCGATGAACGTGTCCGATTAGTAGGTCATAGGACAGTTCCTTTTTGAAAACCAACCTTTTTGTAGACCTTGTTTATAAACTCAGCTTGTGTATAAAAGTGTTTGGTTTGATGTGATTGTCCTACTTCCCCATCCCATGCTAATTGTTGTCAGGGGTGTTTAATTCGCTTCCGCATGTGCATTAAAATGAATGGGTTGGTGACGCATCCTAGGACGTTGCAAATTTTATCAACCACCAAGGAATGGGCATGCGCTCAAGGATCGGTGCGTGACATAGGTAGTATAGGTGTTCCGCTTACATCAACTGTTCCTATTTATATTCAGTTTCCCAATATTATCAGACCTCTGCTTGTATCAAACTTTTGGTCATATTAGGCTTCCTACTTTTGTCAAGCTTTAGTTAATATTAGACTTTGGTTATATCCAATTGCTTCTCAATAGGCACTTTGAATATGATATTCCTATAAATTCTTTAGACTATTCACCTCGATATCTCTAAGTCTATAGGAACTCCCCATTCGTCTAGACTTATTCATGTAAGTTCTTCTAGCTGTTTGTATCTTTTCACTTAGTACATCAAAGTTCCTTTTACATGGATATTACTTGAAATATAAAACAACTCTTGCATATATTAAGCTTGTAAGATATCATGCATTGTTTTGTCAAGTTCAAAATATATTATAAGGTTTTCTCAACAGTTGCGATGATGTTCATGGAGAAATGAAGCCGTCAATGCATTTGGCGTTGTTGCAAAACAAACTCGATGAATGGTTCCTCAAACAACAATAAGTCTCTAGGAATGTCAATAGTTATTGAAAAAGAAAATAACGCGAAATACAAGATTTTCATTCAGTTGTGCACTCAGGATTGTCTAGTTCTAATACCAAGTTAGAAAATCCAAAAGTTTAAGCTATTATGTAGAGAGAGATTGCATGAATGTGAAGAGCATACATGACTATTGTCAAACGATGGAGGGCAATATTCTAACACCCCTTCTCATGGACACATATGAAAGGGATAGCATCGACTCTAATACCATGTCAAGAAACAATATTGTTGTCATTGGGAATAGTTCAAGAGAATTGAGGTCCCAAAAATTGAAGAAAGATGCACAGATTTGTGCTCTTGTCCTCATTCTTTTCTAGGTTCCTAGATCAAGCTCTTTGGTGGAGGAAAAATAGGCCTTGAGGGCTTACTCGTGTGCAATGTTGCACATCATTGATCCTCTGTTGTTGATATTGCTTCCACCACCACCCAACTTGCCAAACCCCATATCGCCAATGGTAGTGGCCATTTGGTTCTACACAAGTTCGACCCCAACAAGATTCTCTACTTTGATCCTCCTATGCAAATCCTGTCTCCTCATATACCATTGCTAAAATTAGGCATCTTGTTTTGACCCAAGAGCAAAAAGTTCATGGAGGCTCAACCTCAACTTTTTTACCTTGCTAGGCCTCCGAGAGAACACTTCCAAGCTTGTGGGTGGAAAGGGATTTCCTCTGGCATGTCCCTTTTTCGGTCCTTCCCTATGTTGTAAAGGTAGCAATGATGTGATAGATGGGTATGTGAACACAAGGAAGCTGGATGCTTTCTTGGATGACTTGCCAATGGATGTACTTGATGTTGATATACATGTGTAACTTATGTTAAAAAAAAGTCCGACATCTTATGATTAGTGTGATGTAAAATAGTTAATTTATCGTAATTGGCTCTTAATTGAATGGCTTAACCTTTTGAGTGAAGGTGAGTACAATTAGATATGTAGTCAAATTACAATTGGACTCCATTTTGGTGATCTATCCGAGTAAATGTATCGATCTTTTATTATGTGCTCCCAATAAATTGTATTAGAGCCCATGCTTGATTAATGATTCACTTCCAATGTGTATTGGCATTTGATAAATATTTCAAGTAAAAAATCTGACCAACATGATTTTTGGGTACCCCTTATGGTTTAGTCTGGGAAAAGAGATTAAGGATAAAGGTGGGCATTGGAGATTCACGTTGATCCATGTTACTTTATAAGGGTACCTAAACTAAGAGGGAGCATATTTGACATAGAACTCCCATGTCAAGGGGAGATTGTCGATATGCATGTGTGAATTGTACTAGAATATGTTCTTTATTAGAGAATTGATGTGGTGTGAAATAAATAATGCATACTAGTTGGCCTATAATTTATTGGATTAATTTTTTGAGTGAAAGTGGGTATAGTTGGATATATTAATGGGTTGGACTTGAGCTCTCCATTGACGATCTGCTTGGATTAAGGAATGGTGCTTCTACTGCGTGTTCCAAGCAAAAGTGGGCATTATAGTTAGGATTGACTAAGTTGAAGTGAATTGTCATTGATAGAAAAAATGAAAAGTAACAATCGACAAATTTGATATGAAGGATTTTGTTTTGAAAGATGTAGATTTAGGATTATTTGTACAATAGGAATTTGCATTGTGAAGAAACCATAGTCTAGGAAGCAAGTTGATCGAGAGTTATTGGATAGATATGCATTGAATGTTATGCAACTAATGTCGGAGTAATGTTGCATTTAACATTCATAAGAGAAGACTTTTGCGAGATTAATGTATGCCCTCTTAAACACATATGAGATAAGGTCTTCTTGATGCAACATCTTCTTCATTTAAATATGGGTGAAGATGAGTCGATTAATGAGCTCACAAGTGGGAGTAAGATTGTTAAGATGCACATAGAAGTTATGATAGAAAAAAGTCTCATATTGGAGAATTGATGTTGTGTGAAACAGTTAATTAGCTAATATCTAATTATCATAAATTTTTTAGTAGAGATGGTTTTAACTAAATATATAGACGGACTTAGACTTGAGTTGTCCCTTAATGATTTCCTAGGTTAAAGATATCAGTCTTTTGCCACACGCTTCTAACACCTAACCATTTCAAGCAGCTCTCGAGCCCGTCAAAGTAGTGACGATACAAGTTATAATAAGCAAGGAAGGGTTTGCACAATTGAAAAAATCCTCTCGACATGTAGAGCTCCCTTCCACCCTATGGTAGTTTCTTCTTCACCAAACCCTTATACCCACAGTTGACCTCCATCGTATCGTTGACACCATTTTAATTGCTAGAAGCTTCTCCCCCTTTTAGCAATGGCTTTCATTCCACTTGGCCCACCCAATTTCATCTTTGTTGTTTCCACCCACAATCTCCTATTCTTGAACCATGTTCCATGCTCGACGCAATTCTCCCCATTTGTTGATCTTGTTTTTCCAATTGCCCTATATGGCTGAACCCCACAAATTTGGCCGACCTACCTCTCTTGTCCTTTACCCACAATCTTGACTAGGCTTGTCTATTGCTTCACATGGTTACTTTCCTTTGGCTTGGCCTGTTCTGGTCATTTTCCCCTGTGTACTGCATGCAACACATAACCAATACCTACCCTTCTGCCTTCCTACCCACGGCATGCTTGCTGATGGACTGCACTAGCCAGGAAGGGGATGCCCGTCTCGCTACTCTCTACAACAAATTGGGTAGACTTTGGTCTAAACAGGAAGTCGATGTGTGGGATGAAGCAGCCCTTGCAAAGAAGTTAAAGAATGTAAACTAATCCCGGTGGGTAAACTTCTCTCTAACCCTTCTATTAATTTCCAAGCATTTCATAATACTCTGACAAGAGCATGGCACAATGACTAAGTCGAAATTTCTCAACGTGAAGCAAGGCTATATGTGTTTAAATTCAACTCGGAAGGAGAAAAACAGAGAGTGTTAGACAATGGTCCTTGGCTATTCTCGAGCCATCTTGTTATTGTGAAACCTTGGATACCCAACACTCCATTACATTGCTATGAATTTACCACTTGTGCCTTTTGGGTGCAAGTTTTTGGGCTTCCCCTAGAAAGATGTATAAAGGAAATGATAAGTAAAGCTATGAGAAATATCGGTAAGGTGCAGGAAGTAAAGATTGAGAGTAGAGAAGGCACAACACTACGGGTAGGCAGGGCTCAAGTGGAAATCAAATTGCAAGAACCGCTTAAACCTGGGAAGCTAATCAGATTAGAAGGGAAGAACATATGGCTTGATTTTTGCTATGAACGCTTATCCCACTATTGCTACTCATGTGGCATTCTTGGCCATTATGCAATGTATTGTAAAGATATCCCTTTGATGAGGCAAAAATGGAAGGGAAAGACAAGTTATATTATGGTTAATGGTTAAGAGTTGAAGTTCGAGAACACAGCCCATTTTAGCAAGCCTTTTATGAGGCACAACCTAAACAAGATGAAGTAGAAGAGACCATACCTGAAACTCCTCAGCATTTGACTCTTTTACTCCCTGTTGATCCTCACAGACTAGCCAGCAACAAGCTAACATGGAAGTCAGCTTAGTACAACCTATTGATCATCCTACAGATCCACTCCTAAGGCATGCACCTCTCGTTGACTCTCCACAAGAAGAACTAGCACTTAAGTTGAAGTCCCTTGTACAAGACCAGCATGAAATGATTGAAGATTCAAAGGTAGGCTCCTCCAAAACGAAGAAACTAAAGAGTACCATAATGCATACTAAAGCGAGTCCTCTCAAGAAAGTTAAAAGGTATGCTCCTTATGGGTCGCGTTCTTATCTAAATGAAGGCCTTGATGAATCTCATCTTATGGATACCTCGATATATGAGGTTGATAGGGTAGGTAGTTGGACTATGGTGGCTTGCCCCAAAAAGCCACCGAATGACAAATGAAGCTAATTAGTTGGAACTGTCAGGGACTGGGCAATCCCTTGATAGTTCAAGTGCTTAGGGCCTTAGTGGTCCGAGAAAGCCCTAATGTAGTATTTTTTATGGAAACAAAAAACCAGGACATTGTGATCCAGAAAATTCAGTGGAGGTTGAAATACCCAAAGTGTTTTATGGTGAGCCCAATGGGTTTGGCTAGGGGGATGGTGGTTTTCTGGAATGATCAAGTCTCCTTATGTGTCAAGAGACATACTACACATTTCATTGACATGATATGCACTATTGAACCGAGTGGAAACACAATGAGACTTACCTGTCTTCATGCACCTGTGGTCTATCAACAACGACAGTAGCTATGGGCTGATTTGAGACACCTCAGTTACTCTAATACCTTGCCATGGATGCATTGGAGACTTTAATGAGATTATATATCATTGGGAGAAAGTGGGTAAAAGACTAGCTGAGCCCTATAGGTTGCACTCTTTTCGAGAATTTAGAAATGAATGTTCACTAATGGATATTGAGAGCAAGGGTTGTGCCTTCACATGGATGAACAATAGAGATGGCGAGGATGTGGTAAAAGAACGACTTGATAGGATGCTGTGTACAATGGACTGGCGATTGTCTTACCCGGAAGCCGAAGTTTTTGCCTTACCCACTTTGGGTTCTGACCATAGCCCGCTTTTACTAACTATTGACCTCATCCCACCAAGAAGGCGGAAGGCTTTCACTTTCGAAGCTTTTTGGCTCCAAGATAGGATTGCCGCAAGGTTATTGCAGATGCTTGGGTCTCTTTACCACTAATGGACTCCTCTCTCCCTCGAAAGCTTCAGATTACCTCTTTGGCACTCGCTAGGTGGAGTAAATCAAAATTTTCCAATAATCATCATCAGCTTCATATGTTACAACAGCAAATTCAGCAATATATCAATCAACCCGGACAGCACTATGACAAAGCACGAATAAATTGTCTTAAGGATGAAGTCCAACACTTATGGCAACAAGAGGAACAATATTGTGCGATGAGATCACACATAAACTAGCTGAGGTGGGGGGACAAGAACATGAAATTTTTCCATGCGACTACTATACAACGATGACAAAACAACTGCATTAGTATGCTACAAGATGAACATCAAAGGTGGATCCGAGATTCCACTCTACTACAGAATATAACGATGGATTTCTTTCGAAGCCTCTATAGCTCGATGGGCCACCGTGATTATGGCCCTATTCTGACACAATGTCCCCGGGTGGTTATAGCATAGATGAATACAACTTTAATAGCAAAGGTCTCTCGGGAGGAAGTCAACCAAGCCACCTTTCAATTAGGGGCTACTAAAGCCCGAGACCCGATGGCTTGAATGGGTTGTTCTACCAAACTCACTAGGACATTCTAGGAAGATATATTTACCTTGTGCAAGACTTTTTCATCTCAAGTGTGTTGCCCCCGATATCAATAGAACACTTATTGCACTGATCCCAAAGATACCACATGTTGAGAGGTTAGATCAATATCGACCCATTAGTCTCTGCAATTTTATCTATAAAATAATATCCAAAGTGCTAGCAATTGCCTGAAACCTTGGTTACCTGAGTTGATTTCAACGGAACAGAGTGCCTTTGTGACTGGTAAACAAATACAAGATAACATTTTGGTTGTCCAAGAGGTCCTACATCAACTAAAAATCAGGGCAAGGAAGAAAAAATTTCAGGCCATACTAAAGTTGGATATGAAGAAAGCAAATGATTAGGTTGAGTGGGACTTTCTAGAGGCCTATCTTCAACAACTAGGATTTCATGGTAAATGGGTGCAATGGGTGATGCAATGCATTACTACGGTCTCCTCAGTGTCAAATTAAATGGTGAACCATTACCCTATTTCCATCCAACAAGGGGGCTCAGACAAGGCGATCCTATCTCTCCATACATGTTCATCATTTTGGCTAATGTTTTATCTATCCTTATCCAGCAAGTAGTCGACATGGGAAATCTAAAGGGATCCAATTTAACAGGTGGTGTCCTACCCTATCTCATCTATTTTTTGCGGATGATGCAATATTTTTCTTAGATGGCCGACTCCTTAAATGCCAAAATTTAGTGAACATATTGCAACAATACTATTTAGCCATGGGCCAAGTTGTGAATAGAAACAAATCAAGACTCTTCCTCGGTAGAGCTTGCCCTATTAGTTTAAAGCAAAACCTGGCTAGAGAACTGAGAGTACTTGTGCTTGAAAAAATTGGCAAATATTTGGGTATAACGTTTGATTGGGGGGTTTCCAAAAAAGATATGTTTGCTTGGATTCTGAGGCGGGTTAGTGCAAAGCTGGCCGGTGGAAAGAGAACCTTATATCTAAAGGTGGGAAGGAAATCTTGTTAAAAACAGTGGTATAGACCCTCCCACAATATGCCATGTCAATATTTAAGCTTCCTGTCTCTATCTGTAAGTCCATTGAGCAAAAAATAGCCAAGTTTTGGTGGCAAAATAATTGTACTAGGTCGGGAATACATTGGAAAAGTTGGGACCTACTTAAAGAGCGGAAGGATAATGGGGGCTTGGATTTCAAGATTTACTTACATTCAACGAAGCACTTCTGGGTAAACAGGCATGGCGCCTATTCCAAAACCCATCATCATTGTGGAGTCGAGTTTTCAAAGGACTATATTTTCACAATACCGACTTCTGGCATGTAGCTAAAGGACCTAGACCATCTTGGGGCTGGCAAAGTCTACTCTTAGGCCGAGATTCCATTTTACCTTAGCTTCAATGGTTTGTTGGTAATGGGCAGAGGATAAGAATCCGCAAGGACAAATGGCTACCCAGAGGGATCATTGGTGGACCGCAACACAAGGAGAGCCCGAGATGGTGGCTAGCTTTATCAATCTAGAACAACCTACTTTGAATGTTCATCTACTTTGAAGTAGCTTCGATGACCAAACTATCGAGGATATTGTCACCATACAGCTAAGCTTTGCATCCACTACATATCAACTTATATGGATAGGGACGCAACAGGACTATATATAGTGAAAAGTGGCTATACTTCCCTCAGATAGATAGCTCACAACAAAGCTAGCACCCATGCATCCACATCCTACCAAACGCCACCCCTGTTATGGCAACAGTTTGGAAAGCAAAGACCACCCCCAAATTTTGAATCTTCCTGTGGTCACTTTGCCACAACGCGCTCTCTACAAGGGACAACCTATTCCGACGACACATTATCTCCGACCCGGTATGTCAGCTCTGCCCATCCCAAATCCCTGAAACTACGAACATCTATTTCTACTTTGCCCATGGACACATGGTATTTGGTCCCACCCCAAGGTCAAGATAAACATATCAGCTTACAACACACATCGAATGGATGCTTGGCTAGCAGATCTATTTGCGAGTAGAGCCAACTTACCTGATCTGGAGACCATCGCATCCCTTCTTTGGTGGATCTAGGAAAGCACAAAACCACTTCATCTTCCAACACCAACTTAAAAAGCCCGAATAGATTGTGGATTTGGCGATCACAACTATAGCGATTACCCGTCGAACAATGCAGCCAACGTTGGACACAGGGCACCCTTTGCTAAACCCCCATCGGCTGTGGATCCCCCTGGAGCCTGGCACACTCAAAATCAACATTGATGGGGCTTTTCCTACAGCAGGTCACATGGGAGCCATCGCGTATGTTTGCAGAGATCATGTAGGGATTTTAATCGATGGTTTCTCTAGTAGCGTACCAGCATCCTCCCCACTGCAAACGGAGATTCAAGCCCTAAATCTCACTCTCCAATTTTTGCTGCAAAAAGGAATGGCAGACGCTCACCTGCAAGTTGAATCCGACTACCTTGTGATGGTAGAAACTATGAACGATTGCCAATTGCTGCCATGGGAATGTCAAGCCCTATTCTTGGACAGCGCCTCGCTGATCCTCCAATTCCCCATATGAGTATACGACATTGCAAACGTGAAGCCAACTCAATAGCTGATTGGGCCGCCAAGGCCCATGGCCATGGAACCCTATCTCCAAACTGGGCCTTTTCACCTCCTCAAATTCTCTTGGATATGCTATGTACTGAAACCCTGTCTATGGGTTGTAATATTTTCCCTACTTGAATCAAATGCTACGTATTCAAACCAAAAAAAAAAAAAAGGAAAAGGAAGGGTCTGCTGAGGAGACGAGTTTTTCATTTGTCTAAGCTTCCATGATTTGACAAGACTCAGAGACAGAGCAATTCTGGTCGCTGTTTATTCTTTCTATTTAGATCAGACTCAAGCATCTTTATTTATGAGACGCCTCTAGTTCAGGTATTGCAGCAGTACGAACACCGCTGCTCTCAATATAATTCCCAATTTAGCGGCATTAAACGGGTCACGATCAAGAGAGGACGAACAACATAAACTGTTATAACATCAAAATGATCCAACACAACCCACATATCACAAAACCAGCATAAAAAAGCAACTCAAACCCTCCCAATGCTCCGTAAAATACAGCAAGTGCAAACTCTAGTTCATGCTTGTTGCAGCGGCTTGAGCTCAATGCCGGTTTCATCAGGTTTTGTGGTGATCCTAAATTTACTAGCGGTGAACAAGTTGCCATTTCGAACGAGTTGCCTTTTGAGATGCGCGTACCCAAAATAGTCCGGCCTTAGTTCATGCCCTCTTGCGTCCTTCCAATATGTCGAGGCCATGACCTTCACTCCTTCCCCTGCATTCGAAGCTGGCTTAGAAAACATGGCATGACGTAAAAACGTCTTCTCTTTTCGTGCCATTATCGTGGATGTGTATGCCCGACATCATATGGGTTTCGATTTCGATTTAATTGATTACAAGGAAAGAAATGAAATGCCAAATCGAAACTCACCATGAGTGACGAACAGCAAATTTTCTTGAGGGTATCTGTCGACGAGGGAGTGAATGGTGTGGAGGTATCGATCTCTTGCCCCGGATTCGCTCTCTCCCCATTGTGGCATCTACAGCAATTGTGATACTCTACAATCAGAATCTAATCTTCTTGAGACCAGACAGAGTACCACATAAAAACCTCGTACCTCCTTGTACACCCGGTGTGGTGCGGGGTCCGCGACGCCCGGTGGAAACGAAGCCTCGAGCTCTTTGATGTCGAATCCCCATGAATCGTGGTCCGTCGGGTGATACCACAACGAGATGTCGTTTAGGATCTCGCACATTCCATACTCTATAGATACCTGCAAAGCTTTTGAAAAGGAATGGGGCGGGCATTTGGTAAAAAGCACTTACTATTCCTTCTTATCTCATTCTTTTTGTTCT
The DNA here is from genome assembly GCA_017140475.1 of Eucalyptus fibrosa. Taxonomy (NCBI): domain Eukaryota; kingdom Viridiplantae; phylum Streptophyta; class Magnoliopsida; order Myrtales; family Myrtaceae; genus Eucalyptus; species Eucalyptus fibrosa. The sequence goes on along the minus strand of CM029509.1, from coordinate 21,222,289 downwards.
TTTGTGTGAGAAAGGTGTATGGAGTTTGAACAAAAAGTCTTACACGGAAAGGATATATCGGAATAGATTAAGAAAGAAATTTCAGCAAAACCCATGTGGATCAGAATAGGTTACTCGACCTTGATTCTCGATGATGATGAGTCAGCAGAATCGCCGTCGTCCGCCGTGGAGAGACCGGCGATTAGTTCCCGTGCGGTCTCGACGCACCGTAGGAAGGGCGACGTGACGACCCGGTGGATCGGGAACTCGAGCTTAGCCCGGAGATTCTTGCCGGTATCCAGCGCCTTGTTCCGGCCCTCGTCGGACAAAGGGGCGTCCCACGGCCTGGGCACCGTGGTCCACCACGACCGGTCGACCCCCGGGCCCATGTCGCTGCGGTGGCCGTGGCGCATGACGAGGACATGCTGGAACTGGTCAGGTACGACGGTGGACGCCATTGCAGCCGGCGAGTTTGAGGTCGAGAGGCTGTGCGCTGACAGAGCAGAGGGAAAGATGAAGAGAGGAGGAGGAGAAGAAGAGAGGGAGGGGGCGATTTTGTGGAAGGGAGAGTAAAAGATTTCTCGAACCGAGGGTTGTGAGCACCCCCTTCTTTTAAAATCGGTCCACCTGCTCCAACCCGTCCTTCTCAGAGCTCTGGAAATTAGGGTCGCCCAATCAAAAGAGACACGCATTGCCCTCTCTCTCTCTCTCTCTCTCTCTCTCTCCCCTAGGAATCGATTGCTGCTCCACTGCAGAAGCGACGGTTCCGGTGGCGTTCGCAGCTGCTTAGGGGTGAGCAATCGACGTCCGAGAAAATACTAGGTGCCAAGTCCAAGTGACAGATACATCACCTTCACACTAGTCCATCCAACGGTTAACACGTGTTATTTGGGCCACTTGTCATGGACTCTTGCTTTCCCCCTCTACCTTTAATTAATCAACAGTCTCTCCTCTCTTCTCTATCGGAAACTTTGCAACCTCTTTCTTCAATTAATTTTTACTTCTTTCCCCTTTTTCTTTTTTCTTCTTCTCCTTCCTCCTCTCACTCCATTGGGGATGATGACCTCAGCTTGAACTGTTGCAAATCGCCTTCCACCACTAGATCACTATCATCTCGGTCCACCACCTAACTGCCATCTCGATCCTCCATTGTCGTGCTTGAACTTTCTATTGGCGAACTTGAGCCATGGATTTTGGATCTAAGCCCCTATAAGCCCTAGATTTGTGATCTAGAGCTCAGCTTAACCTCAAATTTGCTAATTCGAGGTCGACTAGGGTTGGCAAAGGCAGGGGAGGAGGTGGAAATAGTGTGTTAAAGGTGGTGGGGTCTATGGAAGTGTGAGAGCCTTTTGAGAAAACAAGAGTAGGCTTTGTTGTTTTTTTTTTTCTAGAAACGGCAGAAGAGAGAGGAGAGAGAAAGTCAATTAATTGAAGGGAGAGGGAGAGGGAGAGGGAGAATGCAAGGGTCTCTCATGGCTAGCCCAAAAAAATGACACGCTTCAACCATTAAATGGAGTAGTATGAAGTTGATGTGTCTATCACTTGGGTACCTAATATTTTCTCTTAATATCCAGGCCAACCTAGCCATCTTGATCCGGTTTCTATGGGACTGAGCTAATTCTTAATCTTGGGACTTTGAGACCCTATAATGTGCATATTGATTTGCAGTCCTAGGATAAACTAATTTTTTCTTATGTAATTTTTTCTTATATATGTCTGTACATAATTTATAATATATTATATATTCTTTCTTATGCAATTCTACTGTATAAATTAGAAAGTAAAAACTAAGCCCCAATTCTACCAAAAAAATAATAATAATAAACCCTCTTTGCTTGCCTCAATCTCACTCACCTTGCTCGCCTCACGAGTGCAACTCAGGTGGTGAAGTCGGTTGCTCTCTTGGCCCACCTAACAGGCACTACTAAAAAATTGTAAATAGAGATTTATGTTGTTACTTTATCTTAGATTTATGTTTGATATATATCGAATTTTATAATTTGGTTGTTCAATATCACATTGTTGATAGATATATAATTTAAAAGAACATGTTTGTCTTTTTAAGAAATACAAAAAATGAAACCAAAAAAAAATCAGTTGGTTCAATCCTTGGTCCCAATCTCAATAGAGTTAGTCTCCAATCTAAAAGTTTGAGGACTAATATTATGCAAGCTGATCCTAGATTAGGTATTGGACCGGCTCAACATTAACTATGCTCACGTTATTACTGCTACATTTTATAGATTCTCCTCTGCCCCCCTCTCTCTCTCTCTCTCTCTCTCTCTCTCTCTCTCTCTCTCTCTCTCTCTCTCTCTCTATGCAAGCTAATCCTAGATTAGGTATTGGACTGGCTCAACATTAACTATGCTCACGTTATTACTACGTTTTACAGATTCTCTCTCTCTCTCTCTCTCTCTCTCTCTCTCTCTCTCTCTCTCTCTCTCTCTCTCTCTCTTATATAGATGACATTGTTATAGTAGCATCAGTGATACTTCGGTAGCCCTATCAATTAAATCATTTGTATGCCGAAAAAGATGGTTGTTGGAACGATTTGACTGATTGATATTGAAGCTTGTCTGGTTGCGTGGGAGCAATAACCTCCTCTGCTCGACCCGTTGTTCTTAGCACCACTATTATATCCTTACCTGAGATAAAGTAAATTATGTCACAACTAGAGAATCATAAGAAGAATTAATTGCAACAAAAACCTAGGATTATCTCACCCTACAAAGGCACATCATATCCACCTAAATGTCGTCATTATTTAATTTTTATTACTGATACTCCATTGAAAACGAAACCTCAATCTCCATCGTAGGGATCTATAAGACGGTTCTCTTTCCTTTGAATCACAACACCTCTCGATGTGCCCAATTCTAAGCTCCAATGCTTTAATTGTCCAAGTTCTGTCGTATGTCCGAGATTGTCAATTGTAACGAACCATTTTCCCATGAGAGAGAGGGGAGAGAAACAAAAAAAAAAAAAAATTGACATGTGGACCAATTTGCCACATGTCCATTGTTGTATGGTTTAATACATATCCTACATTTTGCGATGCTATTGTGGTTATGAAGAGATAAACATGTCTTTTGACTATTATGAAATTATACGGCAATTGACATGATAGATATGGCATGTCAAACCTTTGCATCGTGAAAGTTGTTTTAGTAGGATTTATTAGTTTTGTTCAGGGTAACTTTTCAAATGAGAGGTGTGATGGTTTAAATTAGAATATATGTCTTCAATACGAAATGAAAATTCTACGAGTTGAACAATGCATGTCTTTAGGATAATAGTTATAATATTAAAACTCTTAAATGATTTTTTCAATGTAGAGAGGAGGGGAGGGGTAAAAATTAGAAATTCAAATCTCTGAAAATAGTTGATTCTTGGTATTGTTAATAGGTGGTATAGACATAGATAAACGAGGAAAGGATTGGGAAAAAAAGCCACGTGAAGGAGTGAGGAGAGGCCCTTCGAGCCTAAAAAATGCATAAAGATTGAAGGTCAACGAAAGGCTAATCCATTATCAATTTGAGTGGAACGAAAAGGGGTGCGAGAAAAAGCACTATTTTAAAAAGCATCGTTATAGAAAATGACCTAAAGAATTCGGATTTAGCAAATACGGCAGCGACGCGACATAAGTGAAGGGTCTAATCGCGAGAAAGTATATTCATTGAGATATCTGATCAAGAATAGCCCAGGTCCTCAATGCTTAAGTGAGAATACGCAAGAACATGTGACATCAACACGGTTTCACAGCATCCTCCTCTTCGCACAGAGAGAGAGAGAGAGAGAGAGAGAGAGAGAGAGAGAGAGAGAGAGAGAGAGAGAGAGTTCTTTCTTTTCTTACCAAACCATTCGCACGGAGCTGTCGAGTTACTCGGCTGGGAAAAGTTGGACAGTCTGTCGGACCATTGACCTCCTTTTCCTTGGTCTTTGTCTTTTGCAAGGATAAAAAGACAAGCAAAGGGAACCGGCGGTTTCCAAGCTATGAGAGCAAGATGTGGACTTATTGGCTCATCTTGGTTGATCCCTGCTATTGCAGAATGGATTCATGGATCGCCTTATTTACCGGTTCCCCGGCAAAATAATTTGATTAGCAAAAACCATTAAAGGGTTTAAATTGATCCTTTTCGAAGAATAAGATGGTCTTCTTGAAGGCCTAAATGTAAGAGTGTTTGCTGTCTCCTTGTGATTTTCGGTTCAAGATTTTTCAGAGTATTTTCAGAGCAAAATCCTGAATGCACCGAGTCGATACGGGGGAGTGTGCCCCAAATGCACTAGGTCTTTTTGAGAGCATTCCAAGAGTGGAAAACCTAAATGCATTGGGATAATGTGGAGGAATATTCCCTGAAGATCGCCCAATAAAATGAATCCAATTGAGGTGTTTGGAATTTGGTTTGAACATTACATCACCCGCTCAGAAAAAGAGTATAAGAGTGATGCCGACACGACATTTTATGTCACTTTATTCGGTTGGAAAGCACTTCCACTTAAATCTCTTATTCCATAATTTTGAAACTAAGGAAGTCACCAGCCAAATTCAGAATCAGTTTTTAATTTTGAAGCACATTGCAATAACAATGCTCTCATGTTTACACTCAATTTTGGACATGTTCAACAAAAAACTTTGATATTTCACAAGGACACGAAAGTAACTCGTCCACGAAGCAGTGGCGAATTCAAATCCTCAATTTTCAACTACTCTTGTCTTTTTTTTTTTTGGCTGAAAAGGTAAATATCATTTAAGTATTCACAAAGTTACATCCCAAAGCTATTGCATCGGCTGCTACAATATCTTGCAAAAGATAAGGGGTGCAAATGTTCCAGTTGCGGGCTAGGTCAGATCTCTCATGGGCCTTTGCAGCCCAATTAGCTGCTCCATTGGCCTCCCTTCGACAGAATTGCAGTCGGAAGCTAGGGTAAACGGGAAGCAGAGCCACTATTTCGTTGAACAGCATTCGTTCTTCCCATGGCGGCTTCATCCGTTCGTGGACTGTGTCGATCAAGATCTTGTAGTCAAACTCAATCACTATGTTTGCTGTATGGAGACCTTGGTGCTGCAGGTGATGCAGAGTGAAGGTAAACACTTGAACTTCCGATTGAAACGCTGAAGTTGTAGGGAATCGGTCTGTGTAGATATCTATAAGTATCCCCTGATGGTTGCGACTAATACATGTCATCGTTCCTTCTTGTGTACCAGGATAATAAGAGCCATCAATATTGCATTTCAGAGAGTCGCGATCTGGAGGTTTCCACTGATTTCTTGCTACGCCATCATCAATACCTATGCTTTTTCTATGCTGAGCAGAAGATGACTGGAGTCGGTTCTATGCAAAGGCATCTTCTATTGCCCGATTAGGGTCTAGATACTGTCAACGAGAAATCTAGTTGTTGCGCATACACCATACTTGCCACAAGACTTGTGCTATTGTTTCCAATCCAGGTACAAGCCGCTAATCTATTGCCCGTTCTATGATCCAATCATCCATACACTGTATTGTAGAAGGTGAGACAGAGATGTTGATCTTGGGATGCTTCCATACGCTTGTAGTCCAGGGACAGAAAAAGACCAGGTGTTTAATAGTTTCTGGAGTCCTTTGAGTACAGAGACTGCATATAGGAGTGGGGGAAATATGTCGATGAAACAAGTTAGCTTTAGTCACAAGGGCATTATGGCAAGTTGTCCATAGGAAAGTGCGGATCTTGGGCTCTGTTTACATAGACTAGATCTTACGCCAAAGTATTTTGGGGTGCTAGTGTGATGTAAATGCCTGTTGAGCATTCGCTTTCCATGCCGTTCTAACCATTGATCTATAATTGCTCTTCACTGTATGATTGCCGTCCTTGGTAGGTGTCCATACTAAATTATCAGTAGCATAGGCAGGTTGGATAGGGATTTTGACAATTTCTATACTAATCTGAGTATCAAACAGTTGTTGAATTAAATGAAATTTCCAGGTTTGGGTGAGAGGATCAATAAGATCGGCCACCCTCTCTGGCTCATCTCGCGCTGCTAGTCCGGTTATAGTTCCGATAGGTAACCATCTATCCTCCTGAATCTTGATCTCCTTACCATCCCCGACTGACCATCGTACATTAGGTAAGATGGCCTCTTTGCCAAGAAGAAGACTTTGCCATCCCCATGAAGGGCATGCACCTCTAGGCGCCGTTTGGAAAGTTGCTGAATTGAAATACAACCCCTTAAAGATTTTACCCCACAAGGAGCAAGGTTTTTGAAGTAAGCGCCAAGCATGTTTCCCAAGCATCGCTTTGTTGAACGCCATCAAGTCTCGAAAGCCAAGTCCTCCACTATCCTTGTCAGCTTTAAGTAAATCACATTTCTGCCAATGCATCCCAACCCTACTATAATCAGTTGTCCACCAAAATTTGGAAATTTTATGTTCAATAAGTCTACACAAAGATGTTGGAAGCTTAAAAATTGACATCGCATATTGAGGAATTGCTTGTACAACAGATTTGATTAGGATCTCCTTTCCACCTTTAGACAGAAATCGTTCTTTCCAACCCTTAAGCTTTGAATTTATTCGGCCTTATATCCAAGCAAACATCTCCTTTTTAGATCTGCCCCACTCTGAAGGAATACCTAAATATTTTCCATACCAATGCAACATCAGCATTCTAAATATTCCTGCTAAGTTTTCCTGTAAGCTCAAGGGATAGTTCTTACTAAAAAAGAGGCCTAATTTGTTCTCGATTTATAACATGTCTTGTCGCCATACAGTATTGATTGAGAATATTAGCAAGATTCTGACATTCCATCATAGTGCCTTTGAGAAAGAAAACCGAATCATCAACGAAAAAAAGATGCGATAGTGTCGGACATGACCTGTTTAGCTTGATACCTATGAAATGGCCAATGTTTATTACTTGGTTAATAAGGGTGGATAGAAGATTTGCCAATAAAATGAAGATGTGAGGGGAAAGAGGGTCGCCTTGTCGTATTCCTCTTGATGGCTGAAAATATGAAAGATGTTCTCCGTTAAAGTGAACACTTAAAGAGGTTGTAGTGATACATTGCATTACCAGCTGAACCCATCTTGGATCAAATCCCAATCGCAGTAGATAATCCTTTAGGAAATCCCATTCGACTTTGTCATAAGCTTTTTGCATGTATGTCACGCCCCGAACCTCGAGCGCGCACACATCCCACTGCGGTCGATCAAATATGCGACATCCCAGGATACGTCGCCGACCCATTCATTTCATTATGCATGCGGAAGCGAAACAAATCCCCTGACAACATTTAACTTGGGATAGAAAAGCAGGCAAACAATTAATATTCACTGCCACACAAGGGCATAGCCTACTCGTTGTTCAGCTATCTACTGGCATATAGCCAGGCATCGCCTCCCCACCTTAGAGCGCGGCTTCATCAGTACATCGACGGCGTTCCCAAAGGAGCATGGGCCCAGAATCAACCGCGCCCCGCAACCACTGCGTGGGCATCCCATACAAGGGCAAATCCGGCTCAACAGCTCATGACGATTCTTCTTAATTATCACACAGCCAAAGCATACTTGGCCCTAGGATACTTTATATTTCACTCAATGCTTCCACTTAAAACAGTGATCCCGGCCATTTTTTTTCATATTAAAAAAAATTCCAAAAATTACTCACGTGCGTGGGGACACGCTAATTTCGAATCAAAAAGCCAATATCTCACTTTTTCAAACCCCACTATTTAATATAATCATTAAAATCCAATTTTTGCATCAAAACCCAACACTTGGGTTTTTTATGAATAAAATCCATATTTATCACAATCAACACTCAATTTGCCACATCCGTTCATCAAATTCAAATTCTAAATGCACAGCAGCAACCAAGCACGAAATTCTGAGAATTTAAGGTCCCGACAAAAATTTCGGAATTTAATAAATAATTAAATTTATTCCGAAAATAATTAAATAATAATATTTTAATAATTTCGAATAATAATATATTATTAAATTATTAAATAATTTCGAAATATTTAAATAAATCAAAAGTAAATTCCTTTATGTCACATCAAGGTTTATATTAATATAAACCTTCATTTAGCCTTAAATTAAACCCACTTTAAGTTAATCAAGCACATTAATATAATCTACACTTAAATAAATTAAACTAACCACCTAATAACACTTAACATAAACTAAACACACCTAAAGCATAATTAACCCTCTAATCAAGGTTTAGTGAGCTAAACTCACCGGATTAACGAGCCGAGCGGACCAAAACGACGAGGACGACGCAATGATCGACATTCCTCAAAGCGGGCCGAGCATCCGGGCTCGAGAAGGCGGCCAAAACAGGCCAAAACGGGGCTGTCATACCCATTTTCTGCAGCTGCTGTCCATTGCAGTTTGAGGCCGAGGAAGGGTAGATCCGGCGCTGGTTCAGGCAGAGGAACGACGGAGGAGACCGGCGAGGGCTTGGACAGGCTGAAGGGGAGGTCGATGGCGGTGGAGGGAGCTCCGGCGAAGGCCCGAGCTGCTTGGACGAGCTGTTGGAACACGGGCGAAGGCTGGAGGCGGCGAAGGCGGGCACGGCGACGGGCGTGCGAGCAAACGGCGACTGCGACGGTGAGCTCCGGCGAACGGGAGATGAGCGACGACCATGGCTGCAGCTTCTTCGACGTGCTCAGATCTGATGGGGAAACGGGCTGAGGTGGAGCGGAGAGGCGAGCTAACCGGAAGTGGGTGCGGGCAACGCGGGGCGACGGCGACGACGGCAACAGCAACGACGAGCGGATGCGGACGGCCGGCAACGAGTGGTTGGGTAAGCGGCGAAGGGGCGGTGTCAGGCTCGGCTATCTTCCGGTCGCGCATCCTCCCCCTCCTTTCTCTCTCCTCTCAAGGTCCCAAGGAAGAAGATGATGTTGATAGGTGAGAGAAAAAAAAAAAAAAACCCCACTTTATGAGGGCCAATGGGCTCTTGCCACTTGTCAACACCCCATTCACTTGGCTTCAATCAGCATGACATCACCTACATGATGTCATCTTCCACTATCTCCTCTCCCACAACATTATTCAATGGGTGCAATATCATTTCCGACGGGGTCCAAATCCTTGTACATCCAATTTCTTCAATTATAATCAATCCACTTCCAATTGAGCCAAAATTGAAGTCCATAAAATTAATCCAATGTCACCACACTTCAATTCACATCTTCACTTGTCCATAGAACCAACTTTGATCTCAAATGCACAACCAAAAGCGAGCCTACCAATTTTCCGAACCAAATTAATCATACCTTGATTATTTTGCTGAAAAACTCGGCTTGCATGAAAAATCCTCCAAAGATGAGTCAATGATCCTAAAATGATTTGTGACACACCCAGACTTTCAATTTCTGAATTCGATCTCAATTCCACGGTTAATTTCACTTTTGGCACAATACTAGCGCGGCCCAACCTACCGGGTAGCCTTTACAAATTTTTATGCATTTGACCTATGGTTGATCATCTCAAGCCACGATGTACATCTTTGAAGCATTGGCGACTTTCGGTTGTTGGGGTAATCTCAAGATTTCAAATACGAACACAGGGTACCCAATCAATAGAAAAGTCGGTTCAATACCGATCGACAAGAATTGTGCGATCTAGTGGAATCACCCACACCTGATCACATGCCTCTGTCGAGTCGACCTATCTCCGATCTTTAATCGATTTTTAATTGTGCCGTAATGACCCTTGTAGATTAACTCAGTCAAAAGGTCGTTTCCTGATCAAATTCTCGAGTCCGATGCATTAGAATTTCTTAGCGACTTAACCTGATAGACTAGTTTTCACATGAGTGGCCAACTCAAGGAAATGAACTATATGCGTGCCAACGAAATGCCCGTCTCAATTTATTGAAAATAGAATTGAAAAATCGGGATGTCACACTGTATTTGCTCCTACTCACAAAGGCAGCCTGCTCTTCGGAGATAAGCTCACAAAGCCAGGGTTTCAAGTGATTGGCCAAGATCTTAGATATAACCTTGTACGCAAAGTTACAGAGGCTAATAGGTCTAAACTGATCCAGATTTTCAAGGTGACTGGTTTTGGGTATTAGAATGATGATCGTCTTGTTGAGGTTGCTAGGCAACACCCCGGAACTAAAGAAGTCTCTTACTAATTTTGTCAAATCATCTTGAATGATATCCCGGTGGCATTGATAAAACAGCCCATTTGAATCGTCTGGACCCAGTGCTTTCGTTTTCCCCAGCTGAAAAGTTGCTTGTTTCACCTCGAAGACAGTAATTGGGCTCATTAAATGATCATTCATATCAGCTGATACAACCTGAGGACACTAAGCCAGAATTGGAGCATAGTTACGTGGACCACCCGTTGTATATAACTGTGAAAAATAGGCATTAGTTAGCTCCTTCAAAGCTTGAGTGTCCATCACCCAGTTGTGATTCTCGTCTTGTAACATACCTATCATGTTGGGCTGTCGTCTCTGAATAGTAGTTGCATAAAAAAAATTTGTGTTCTTATCTCCCCATTGCATCCAATTAATTTCTAGATCGCATAGCCCAGTACTTTTCCTCTTGCTTCCATATATTTCTGATCTCATTCTGAAGATAAGAAACTTCTACTGTTTTAGTTCCAGAACTATATGGATGATTTATAATGTTTTGAAGCTATTGTTGTAATGCTTGCACCTTCAAGTGGCCATTAGAAAATTTTGAATGGCTTCAAACATGTAAAGCTCGAGAAACCATTCTTAGTTTATGTACAAGGTTTGAATGGCTTACCTTAACTGAGTGCCATGCTTTGTAGATGACCTCACGGCACTCTTGATCATGGATCCAATAAGCTTCAAAGAGGAAAGGCATGTGGCTCTTTTTATATATAGCTGAATTGGACAATAGAAGCGGGCAATGATCTGATCCCAGGGCCGGCAAAGCAAACACCTCCATGGCAGGATATTGAAGTCGCCAATCTATAGTACACAAAACACAGTCCAGTCGTTCCTTAACTAATTCGTCTCTGGCTCAATTATTCATCCAGGTAAAGGCACATCCCTTACTCTCTAATTCCATCAAAGCACGGTCATTGACGACAGTCCAGAAAGAGTTTAAACGATACCAGTCTGACTGGCACTTACCTACCTTTTCCGAGGGATAAAGGATCTCATTGAAGTCCCCTGCGCAAAGCCAAGGTAGAGTATTCGTGTTGCTGATACTTCTGAGTTCATCCTAAAATGACTAGCGATTGTGGTAGGAAGATGGAGCATGAAGACAGGTCAACCGCATCAGCCTATCATCCATGGAATCACGATAGAGCATATCAAAAAGGTACTCCGACCACTGTTCGATCTCTAAAGATATTGTTTCATTCCAAAAAATTGCCAAACCCCCTGCTAGACTTGCTAGGTTGCACACAAAAGAGCTACTGAAATGTAAGATGCGTTGCAATCTATGAAGCACCATTTCATGATTCTTGGTTTCCATTAAAAATAGTAAGTCGGGCTTTTCCTCGACCGTCAAGGCCTTTAGTGCTTGAATTGTCAGGGGATTGCCCAAACCCTGATAGTTCCAACATAGTAACTTCATTTGTGCGGCGATGGTTGTTTAGGGCTAGCCACCATCGCCCATTCGGTCACCTCATTCGCTTCCAAAACTGGTGTATCCATAAATGGAGAATCATCAAAATCACTAAATGCTGAGTGTTTCATATCATATGGTGAATACCTTTTCCGTTTTTTAGTTGAGCCTAACTTTGGAATAGCCATAGGTCCTTTCTATTTTTTCTTATGCTGATTTCCCATTGATGGGTTGATGATGGCCTTTTGTTTCGCACTCGCAGGGATCATTGCTATGGTAAGACTTTGCTCAATTTGCATCAACTGCTGTGGAAAGTGATAATCAGTTGCTACTCTATCAGAGGTGGGTGGATCTGTTGGTAAAGGTCCCTGACAACTAAATCTTGCTGAGTCGACACTGGCTCAGTCGATAGCAAAGTTGGAGGCGTCTCAGGAATGATTTCTTCATTCTGATCAACACTCTTTGGGGGGTTATAGAACACTTTCCAGTATGGACTATGCTCTCCAACCTCCGCTCTTAGCCACTGACCGTAAGCCAGTTTATCTTTACCATCCATTTTTGCCTCTTCAAAAGGATATACTTGACAATATGAGGCATAATGGCCTATCTTCACGCAGGAATAGCAGAAATGAGACAGCCGTTCATATCGGAAGTCAATCCATAGTGTTCTCCCATTAAGGTGAATCAGTGTGCTAGACTGTAGAGGCTCGGCCAGGTTAACTTCTACTCTGACCCTGCCAACTTTTAAGGTGGATCCGTTATGAAAATTTGCTTTAAACTCTATAACTTCACCAACCTATTTCAAAGCTTTCCTTATCACCTGCTCCGTACTCCATTCCAAAGGGAGGCCGAAGACTTGAACCCAGAAAGCGCAATGGCTAAAGTCATAGAGATGGAAAGGTGTATTAGGAATCCATGGTTTGAAGATTACTAAGTGGCTTGAAAAAAGCCATGGGCCACCTTCCAATATCCGTTGTTTCTCAATCTTTGACTGAAATTTTGCTGTATACAGGCCTTCCTCTTACTAGGAAATGTTGACCTAGGTCGTTCGCCAAACACGCTTCAAGGTACTCTGGAAGGCTTGAAAGTTTATAGCTGAGTTAGATAGTACTTTACCCACTAGTAGCAAACGACATTCCTCGAATTGTTCTGGCTGGGGTTCCTCTTCCAAAATTTCTACTTCCAGTGCAGGGCCGAGCCGCCCCAAACGTTTACACAATGCAGCCATCCACAAGGAATCATCTTGATTATCCGAAGCCATATGTCGCAACACAATCAGTACAAATTTCAGCAAAGACATATCAACATGGAGATAGAAAGAAAGCAGACGCCGCAACCCAATCCGTTCAACGATTAATCTCTAAGAGTGAAAGACTGAGCTAAAACAAGACCAAGCTGGAAACTGAGACAGTCCGATTGAAGTAAGGGTTCCTTGAATTCGATGGCATAAAAAGGCGAAGCGCACATTCTGCCCTTATCCGATTTCAGAATATTTGACCAGAAACAAACAGTTCTTCAGATGGAATTGAGACACCACTGAGTTGAATTATTTCATAGATTATGCAATAAACTCTCATGAGTCCAGGGAATTAAGTAACATCTGAGGTAAGTAGTGAGAGATGTGGCAATTCACCGTCCAAATTCAAGAACAGAAGACAGGTAGGTCAAACTTGGTTACCAACTCAGGTGCGAAAACCATCAGGGAGAAGCAGCTGATTTGAGACGCCATCGTCGAAGACTTCAATGGGTGAAGAGCGAACAAAGAAAACTGATAAGATTGGATGGATTAGAAGTAGATTAGGGTTGCAATGGAGCAGTAAACTACCATCGGTGGGTAGACGGAGCTCTGCATGTCGAGAGAAAGAATTATAGAATACACTCCTGTCTTTAATTAGTGTCAATTCATATCAACTACTCTTGTCTATTCAGCGATGTTGTGGATCTGTTTTCGTTAAGGCTATTGGATTTTCGATGTTGTGGCCCTTGTAGGCCTGCTCCTCTAAAGAGTACAAATTCTTTATATTTCGAGCAGCTTCCAAGCCCATCGAAGGGCGACAAGAATTTTTTAGTTTGTCTAACTTCCGCGGTTTGACAGATTCAGTGACAAATCAATCATCGTCCCTGTTAGTTCTTTGCATTCAGATTAGATTAAAGAATTTCCATGTACGAGACACATCTGGTTCTTCATGCGTTGCAGCGGTATGAAACCCTTGGCTTTCCTTATATTTCCAACGTTTAGTGGTGTTTTACATTAGTCATGATTCGGAGAGGAAGCCTGCATTAAAAATCTTACCACGGATGGGAATTTACATTAGCGAACGTCATCCAATCTCAACGTTCAACCATCGAATAAAGCCGTCGAAACTTGTCGGAACAACATAAACTCTCCTAAACATCAAAATGATCCGACAAAGCTTACAACCAACACAGAAAGCAACTCATACCCTCCCAATGCCCCGTTGCATTCATCAAATTGTCAATTGGAATAAACCGTTTTCCTACAAAGCTATTGGGCTTCGAAAGATCTAATAAATCTAGACTATTGTGAAACTATATGGCGATAGTAAAAATTGATATGGCATGTCAAACCTTTGCATCTTGAAAATAATTTTTTGGCAAAATGAAGATTAGTTCCTTATAGGGCAACATTCTAAATTAGATGTGTAAACGGTTTATACTATAATAGATGCCTGCAAGAGGAAGTTCAAAATTTTTAATAGGTTAATAATCCCATCTTAAATTAGAATAGACATCATTAGGATAAAATTGAGATTTTTAAACATCCAACAATTTTTCGATGTATCGAGGGTAGAATCAGAATTATTATTATTATTATTATTTTACATTAGATATATTAATGGTAAAAGTGAAAATTCCAATCCCTAGAAACGGTTCAATACCCCGGTATTCTTACAGGGATATAGACGTAGATCGACCGGAAAGGATGAAAACCTCGAAGATGACAACCTCAATCTTTGTTTTTCCTTCTTGGGACGAAGGAGATAAGGCCATCTGTCTGTCTTTACGTGCGTGGCCTTCTTAGTTCTTTCCGAGAAAGAGCGATCGTCGAGGAGGGTCAACAGAGCCAAGAATATTTTATAGTTACCCTTTTTTGAGGTTGTCAAAGTGAGATTGTCATCTTCATCGTGAATTCTTATACTATTTTTTTTTTTTAATTAAGATTATTATTAGCTCATATGTAAGATGTTGTTTGCAGCAGTAGTAGACCAAATAAGATGTTTAAAAATTACAAAAGGGGAAGGAAAATGGGATGTGTTTACCATCAAATCCGTTTTCGTTTTCTCCGCTGAAAGAAAAAGATAACTTTACGTAGGAATTTAAGTTCATCATATTTGTGTGCATTTGACAAAACCGACTTTATTGCAACGTTTGCAGCACAAGGAAACAAAATTGAAGAAAAGATATGGCATGTCTATGATTTTTCTGATATTGCCTTATAATAAAAATGTAATAGTTTCTCCTATTTGGCGTCTCTTAGCTTGAGGGCATCTTCTTCAATCGAGATGATTGATATCATAGATCAGTTTTTCACACCAAACATGTGATTCTCCGGTAATTATGAGGTCCTAATCATCACCAACCAACTTCAAAGGATCAATGTGAGCGCATCGAAAATAGTAGATACAAAGTGAGATTTTCTTTAAAGCACCTCTGTTGTTTTATAAGAATTTTAAAAAGTCTCATTTTATTCTTCCATTTAAATCTAAATCATATTCTGATTTTAAAAATTGTCAGAAACCTCAACTTTTAGTTCTAAATCCATTGTTGGTTTGTGTGGATCGAAAAGGGGTGTCGCAAAATACCATTTTGAAGAGCATTGTCATACCAAATGAAAGGACATAGCCAAAGGGTTTAAAAAAAAAAACAGATGACATCAACACGGTTTTACATTCTCTTATTCGCCGACAGAGTTCTTTCTTTTCTTACCAAACCCTCCGCACTCAATTGGGCAAAGGTTGTAGCCTGTCGAGGCATTGACTCCTTTTCCTCAGTCTTTGTCTTTTGCAAGCATAAAGGAAAAGCGAAGAGAACCGGCGGTTTCCAAGCAATAAGGGTCTTTTATTGAAGATAATGTTATACTAGGAGTTGATTAATGAGATGTTGATTTACGTGACGAAGAAGTTTGCTCATTTTCTTGTGATCTTAAGTTGAAAGTGTTGGAAAATTTTAGAAATACATATAATAATAATAATAATAATAATAATAATAATAATAATAATAATAATAATAATAATAATAATAATAATAATAATAATAATAACTGTTAATACATTGTGAAGGATTAGAAAATAGAAAAACAAATGTCTGAGGCGTGCAAGCATTGTCCTTAAGGATAATTCCGCCTCTCGGAGTACGAAACTCGGTGCGTAAGACTTCAGCGGCTATCCTCCCAAGATACAACAGACCTTCCTTTATACTCCGCACTAAATATTAAAAGGAAACATAACAACTTTTGTGTATAACCCAGCAAAAAGGAAAATGAAAGGAAAGATTTTTAAAGAAAGAAAGGATATTCTCTCTTTCATTCAATGTACATTTTTTGGATTGTCTTATGAGATCTTATTTTTATATTCAAACAAAATAGAGCCGTTAAAAGAGCCATTGTAAAATAATGGAGGATTTATTTGAGAAATAAATTAAACGTTACAAAACGATTAAAAAGCCGTTATATGACCTTTAAGAAATTGTTATGTGATCGTTAAAATAATGATGGTTTTCAATGCGATCATAACTTTTATCGAAGCTATTATTGTAAATATTTCAAAACTACTGAAATATCCAACAATCCCCCACATATTTCACAATGTTTTGACAATAAAATAGAATAATGTTGGGTTATTGGAGAGTAATGCATCGGAATTGGTGCTTGTTAGGCTATGAACCAACCCTAGAAAGAATGAAATATAATTCACGAAATCATTGGTAAAGTTTGAAAATTCTATGAACCAAAATTTTTTTTTGTGAATTATAATTTTCAACAATCATATTACACTCCCACAAACTTTGCTGTTCAATACGGTTTTACACTAATAGGCCATGCGTGTGCTTGGTTTATTCATAAATGCTTTAGAGATTTTTGCCAAAAAGTCTCATAGGAGCGGCCCCACTCCACACTTATATAGGTGATTCCATAAAGCGTATTCTGTAGTTTAATACACCACCAATAATGGCTATGGAATTTCATTAAGAGCTTAACTCAACCTCTTTTTCCTTGCAATTTTGCATTATTTTCACCTTAGAAGGAACAATAAATTTTAATAGTGCACTAGATTAACAAATGACTTGTTATTACTCATATGAACCTAATTCATGGAATCACCAATCACATAGGTTGGGTTACCATGACTGTTGATTTTCTTCAATTGGCTTGTCCCATTCCCTTCGATGTATAGTCAAAGGATTGGCCAAAATCATTTATGACTTAACATAATCAATCGATATAAATCCCTTTTATAAGAAATTATTTTACCACATCACGTTTCAACCAAACGCCTCTTTTTGCCATTGAAAGTTTCATTCTTTGCAATAGCTATTGCCTTTTGGCAATCATAATGTCTAGACATAAGTGTCATTCCATTTCCATAGGAACATACAATAAGAAATTTCTTAACTACTCAGCCTCAATTTTAATATGAGTTTGAGAAATTTTTCTTCTTCCCAAGAACTTGAGTAGTTCTTCAATCATCAAGATAAATATTTTCTTCTCCTTCCTTACTAGAGGTTAGGAGGATAAAGCATTACATTTTTAACATATATGCTTAGTATTGCCTGAGTCTACCTCCAATTCTTTTGCATTTGCCAAAATATTGGATTGGAAAATAACTACAATAATTACATCATCAGATCATCTACTTCAACCAAGTCAAATTTTGGTTGAGCAGGATTGTCATTTCCCCCACAATTTTATTCGACTGCTTTTTATGTTGCAACACCTCCACAAAGTGGACACATATTTATTAGTGGATTTTGTCTCATATGAATCCGAGATCCACTTAACATCACTGTATTATTCTAATACAGCGGAAAGTCCACTATGTAAAATGTCATAGTTTATATTCACATGGCCGCAAAATCCATAAAAATTTTATTGTTGTGAAAATTGATCTCACCTGAGGCGTTCATTGGTTGTCGTGGAGTCTTTGACTTCCATCTCTTCACGCTGATCTCTACTCAAATTAGCTAGACATACAAGTTCATTGATGATGGGATATTCATTCAAAGAAAATTTTGCACTAGGAGCTACTCTTATTCTAATAAAAAGAAGCTTGAAGAAGTGATTATTTGTAAGGACAAATTTGGCCTCCACCAAACCCAATACCAAGCACTCGTCAACACTAAATGGTATATCGGCAATAGAAAATTTGTTGCTTTGCTAAAACATTTATAAAAGCAGCATCATGAAATCATCATAAATCCCATTTGCACATGTTGAATCCTAATCAGCAATTTTACATACACATGTAGGAGCACAAAAACACTAATTAACGCTCGACTCTAAATCCTACCACAAAAAGTATGTCTTAAGATCAATAAAAATATGATTACCACTCCCAAAGCAAGTGAAACTATTCACACTAAAAAGAATGAATAAAATAGTTCATATTTTAGAAAGGAACATTAGCTACAATCCTTGAGATTGGCTATGCATTTAACATTATTTATTGTCCTTGACCCACATATTAGATAATGGAAAGTAAGCAATACGCAATGGGTCAAATGAAAATATCAAAGCAAAGGATATCTAAGGTTATTATAAGATATACAATTACCTTGGTCTTGCACTACCACAAGTAGAGTGATGGCTCTTTCACAAGAATATCATAAAATCTTCTATTTCAGTTTACTTTTTCACCTACTACTTCTAGAAGGTAACAAAATAAGGTGACAAGAAGTTTTAACAAATCTTGAATGTTATTAAATAAGATATAGAGGCAATAAAATGTCACAAATCGAAATTATATCTAAGGTTATTATAAGATATACAATTACCTTGGTCTTGCACTACCACAAGTAGAGTGATGGCTCTTTCAGTTTACTTTTTCACCTACTACTTCTAGAAGGTAACAAAATAAGGTGACAAGAAGTTTTAACAAATCTTGAATGACACTAATAGTGTCCTCTCTCCTAAATAAGTTCTCATCATGCTCTGTTATAGAGGCAATAAAATGTCACAAATCGAAATTATACATGAAAACACCACCGCTTTCACTTTACAAGCATCGGATTAATAAATGAACCGGCTAAATCTCTTCCACTGGCACTTATAGTTTATTCAAAATCTCAAATTAAGAATAAAACAACTATCGACATGCAACCATCAATGGTGCTCATCCAATATCACTAAAATATAAAGTAGGGCAAAGACAAAACACAAAAATATATATAGCTTGATTTCGTATGTTGTACCTCCTCTATTCTTAATGAGCATAAAGAAGGCCAATATGAGACTCATAATTTTCAGCTTGCATTATTAACAATTGCACCGGATAGAAAGGTCAAAGCCAAGCAATAGTCAAAATAAAACCTGCTAATATAACAGTTCAAAGTTAAATCAAATCACCACCCAATCACAATCACTATTGCTCTCTCTTAATGGAAGAGCAACTGACGCCTTAATGAATTTTCCAAAAAATTAAACAACAAGAAGAACATGGTTCTACTAACAACAACATCATTACGGTGGTTCTCAAGCTTGGAGACATACTTCTTGTCCTATCGACACAAAATTCCTTGACGGATACTAGAAGTCATTAACATTCAGATGGTAAGAATTTGAAACCAATTTGTAAAGTAAAATTTACACACAAAAATCCAATGTTTCCTTTTTTTTTTTTCATTTCTAAAATATGAAATGGGTCACTATAAAATGGTTAATATCAAGCGGTCAACCAATTAAAACAATAGGAGCAATGAAGTCACAATGAACAAACAATCTCTAATCCTAAAATTACAACTTCTAGATCATTAACAGAATTAAAATAGGAAACCCCAATGTGGATTGAAGCTTACGAATAATCACGAATTTGAGTGAGCAAATAATTACAAACACCCAACTTCCTCTCCAAACAAATTTAGGTATTAAAGCCTCAAATACAATTTTACCTGACATTCAATAACCTTATCAAAAACGACCAAGAAACCTTTTGATGATGCTCAATAATTTCCCATGAGATTTGCCCACGATTATGTGATACTTGTTCTTCACCATCTCGATCATTCTTTCAATTCCAATTGTGATTGCAGCAACAGCAACAACTTCAACTTGGAAATTCATAGGACTTATCCTTAAGATTGTTGGAAAAATATAGAAATACATAAAAAAATAATAATAACTGTTAATACATTGTGAAGGATTAGAAAATAGAAAAACAAATGTCTAAGGTGTGCGAGCACTATCCTTAAGGATAATTCCGCCCTTACGAAACTCAAAAAACAAATGTTTAACATGAAACTCGGTGCATAAGGTTTCAGAGGCTATCCTCCCAAGATACAATAGACCTTCCTCTATACTCCACACTAAATATTAGAAGGAAACAGAACAACTTTTGTGTATAACCCAGCAAAAAGGAAAATGAAAGGAAAGATTTTTAAAGAAAGAAAGGATATTTTCTCTTTCATTCAGTGTATCTTTTTTGGATTGTCTTATGAGATCTTATTTTTATATTCAGACAAAATAGAGCCATTAAAAGAGCCGTTGTAAAATAATGGAGGATTTATTTGAGAAATAAATTAACATTACAAAACGATTAAAAAGCCGTTATATGACCATTAAGAAGCCGTTATATGATCGTTAAAATAATAATGGTTTTCAATGCGATCATAACTTTTATCGAAACTATTTTTGTAAATATTTCAAAACTACTGAAATATCCAACAAAAGCACTCTGGGAGTGAAATCTACGAACACACCAAATTGATATGAGGGAGGGCTCCTTTCAAACTGTTTTGGAAGTGGATTGATTTGGGTGTGTGAAAGTTATTTCGAACATCACTTGACCCACTAAAAAAAAAAACAGCCTAAAAATGTTGACATGATATTTTATGTCATTCCATTCAGTCTAAGAGAACTTCCATTTAAATCTCTCATTCCATAATATTCAATATATTGGAATTTCCAGCTTGATTCCTAACGGGTTCTCTTTTTCAAGTAAAGAAACTAAGAGAAAAGACCATAATCACATTCATTGACAGCCCGTCCATACAAGCAGTCCCCCCAGCAGAAGGAAACGTTGACAAAGACACAAAACTCATAAGACCAAGCTCTTTTAGATCACCTGTCCTACGACAAGTCATGCGAACATGAGGGCATCAATCACATATCCGTCCTCGGCAAGCAGTTGACGCCGGATTGGCCATGGCTTGTGAGAAGCTCGAACTCGCCAGCCTCTAACGCCTCACTGCTCTGAACGACTTGTCTTCTAAGCTGTATATATCCGCAGTAATTCACTTTAATCTCGAATCTCGCAGCGTCCTCTAAATGTGTCAAGAGCGCAACCTTCACTGCTTCCCCTACATAAACATGAAAGGGATGATTCCAATATGCGAAGCCTAATGATTGATTGAGCGAGCTAAACCATTACTAATAACTTATCGTTCGAAATTGTTCAAGTAATATATCATCACAAAATTTTAAAAAAAAAAAAATGGATGTGTAAGCAGGCCAAAGACTTAAGCTTACGTCGCATGAAGTTCTTGGTGTAGTACACCCTGAACTTTATAGCTCTCAATCTGATTGCATGTTAGATGAAGCTTACCATGAGTGACAAGCAGCAAATTTTGTGACGGGTAGCTATTGGCAAGAGAACGAATAGTGTGGAGATATCTATCTCTTGCCTTTGCCTCAGTCTCTCCCCAGTGCGGCAGCTACAAAGAACAAAACTCAAATTAGTTCTGAGTTCATTATCTGTATCCAATCCAGGAAAAAAAAAAAGACATTATTTACTAGACAAGATCGAAGATCCACTCGATTTAGTTAAAACATTAGGAAAATTTCTATTTTTTCTTCTCGACTTTCTGTTCAAGAAAACAAGAAACGAAATTCCCGAGAACGAACGAAGCGAGACCCGAAAATCAAAAAAGTCTCGGAAACGGTCGAAAAATTTTTCCTGCTCATCCTGCTTTTCGAATCCCGTGGCAGAATTTTCTTAGGTGAAAGAGCTTAACGAGTGGCTTCCATTGTGGCTCTTGGCTTTCTTGAACTCGTGGTGATGAGTTTAGGCTCGACCAGGACTTGGCTCCCTTGGCCCAAGCCTGTATATTTACCTAGGCAAGTCTCGTAAAATGAAATCGACAATTTAAAAAAATTTTATTTGGGACCTCAAACATGAAAAATTTAGTGTACCTCATTGAACACTGGCTTCGCTGCACGATCCAAAGTGTCTAATGGAATTAAGGCTTCAACCTCAGGAATGTTGAATCCCCAATCCCCGTGATTTTCAGGACTAGGAGGAGCATGTCTGAATGTTTTGTCGTTGAACAACTCGCTCAATCCATACTCTATAGATATCTGCACAAGACGAAAAAGTGTTAAAACCTTATCATTAGCAAATACTAAGGACCAAAACCCCAGGCATCATTGGTACATGCACACATGACTAAACAATTTTAGATGAATTTAAGAGACATCTCAATGGACCTTGACTTTTGATGGGTCAATGCCGCCACCGGTCCCTGTCACTGCATTGGGGTCCTTGTCTGGGGCCCGGCGGCCGCCAATCAGCCCGAGAGCGGTGTCGACGCTCCTCCGGAAGGGAGACACGACGACCCGATGGATTGGGAAGCCGAGCTGGGTGGGGAGTTGCTCAGCCACCTCGAGTGCCCTGGCCCAGCCGGCCTCAGCCAATGGAGGATCCCACGGCCTGGGGGCCGTCAATGGCCACGACCGGTCGATGCTGTCTAGGCGGTGCCCGTGGCGCATGACGATAACATGCTGGTGCTGGGGAGGTCGCTCGAGTCTCGTGGTGGCCATGTTCACAAGAGAAAAAATGGTTTGAACGAAAGAGAGGGGGAAGCTTTCTTGGAGAGAGAATGGTAGTTCGTAGCACACGATCTCTCTCTCTCTCTCGATCCTAGAAGATAGATGCACATATCTTTATACTGTTTGGTTTGGACTTCCTTTCTTTCAGTCCGCAGGAAGATTCTTTACAATTTCCTCGCGCCTTCCCAACAATTTCCTCGCAATCGATCAGAACTTGACTCTCGACATGAGTCTCCAAGAAATTGTGGTGGAAGATTCATCGTCACGTAATATTTCTTTACGAGACTTGACTTGCGGACTTACGATAATGTGAAATGAAATGAAACAAATTGAATTTAACGAAGAAGCTGCCTAGCAGATTCTTCAACTTCTATGACCCAAAAAAAAAAAAAAGGTTCTTCCAATTCGCTTGTATTATATAAAGTAAATAAAATCACCTTCTTTTTACAGGATCTCAATCGTTCTTTCCTGCCACCATATTCTTAATTTCCTATTTTACAAAGGGTAAATGGACAAACGAGTGAATGCCTAAGTGTATTTCATTCCTCACACGTTTTCATGTTTAAATTTTGATATTTTTTTCTATCGTAAACCTTTCCTAAGATTTAAAATCTTGAAATATTTTTTTCTCTTCCCACATATATTTGTACCATTTCTTTGTTCTGCGTATTTTTATCACTAAATCCTTTGGATTATTCAATAATTCAAATAATTTGTGACAAAAGTGATTTTGCTTAATGGTTTTTTATTTTATTTTTTTGCACGATTTTGCTTAATGATTTAAACGACAATTTCTTGCACACATGTAAGACGTCTACATATTTGCTAGTGTAAATATAATGTAAGACAACCTCCTACTTTTAAGGGGTCACATCCTCTTTTTTCTTCTTTCATATATTCTCAAGGAGTTGTTTTATAAAGTACTCTATCGATGGCAAATTATGTAAATTAATACTTTTAGTATATCTCTAACATATTTGGGATAATGACTGGAAGTCCTAAAAATTGCGTCAATCCATCACTTTAGTCCAAAAATTGTTAGGATGAATATATGAAACATTAGATGATAAAGATGTGATTTAAGACTTGTTATATGAGAACTGGACCTGGTTATCTTGTGAGTCTTCTTTAAACTTGTGAAGTGATTCAGCTAGGGAAGATGACATCGATGATGTCTATTGGAACCACAATTCAAAAATTGGTCCAAACAATTTCGTTTCCAAGATAGTTTGAGTTGTTCAAAGCGCTGAAAGTCCCGAGAAGTACATAAAAAGGGGAAGAGACGGTCCTACTGGCGATCTAATAAAAAAAAAAAAAAACTGATTTTTTTTTTTTTTTAAGTTTTGACTTAATGGGAACCTGAGACTAACATTTTTTTTTTTTTTGGGTCGAACTGAGACTAACATAGACTGGTTGAAAAATAGAATTAAAGGAAAGAACACATCAAATTCAATATTGAATCATAGAACAAGTAATACACCCACTAAAAGTCCGTCCTTATTGGCAAAAGAATCGCCCAAACGTGGGAAAGAATTAACAAAGAAATACAATCGTAAAACCAAGCTCCTTTGCCCTTGCATCATACGTACTATAACAAATTGTTCTAATGCTTGATGCGAGGGTATCGATCACATCGGCGTCCTTGGCGAGCAGTGGATGCCGGTCTGGCCGAGCAGCTCAAACTGGCCAGTCTCAAACGCGTTGCTGTTACGAATGACTTGTCTTTTGAGCTGCGCGTATCCGCAGTAGTCCATCATAATGCGGAATCTCGCAGCGTCCTCCAAATGTGTCGAGACTGTGACCTTCAATGCTTCCCCTGCATAAATGTGAAGGGATGATTTCTGATACGTGAAGCCCAACGGTTATTATGTTAGCTTTACTAAGATCTTCTGGTACGAAGTTATTCGCATAATATATCATTAGTGGATAAACAGTAGTAATATTGATGTATAAGCATGCCAAACACTTTAAGTTTATGTCAGCTAGAAGTTCTTGGTGCAATATACCTAAGCTTGACAGCTTTCGATCTAATTGCATGCTACAAATATGGATTAGAAATTTCTGAAAAATTAAACTTAGACTTGAAGCATACCATGAGTGATCAACAGCAAGTTTTCTGAAGGGTATCTGTCGGCCAGAGATTGAATGGTGTGGAGATATCTATCTCTCGCGTCTGGCTCAGTCTCTTCCCATTGCGGCAGCTACAAAAATCGAACTCAAATTGGTTCAATCATATGTATATAACCAAGAAAAAAGAAAATCCATCGTTGACTATTTCTTTGTAGGACGAAACATCAAAAATCTTTTGTACCTCTCTGAACACTGGAATCACTGTATTGTCCAATGCATCTAGTGGAATCAAGGCTTCGATATCGGGAATGTTGAAACCCCAATCCTCATGATTTGCAGGACTTGGAGGAGGATGTCTGATTGCTGTGTGGTTGAACATCTCGGCCAATCCGTAATCTATAGATATCTGCAAAAAAAAAAAAAAAAATGTGTCCTTTCATGTCAACATGTGGCAAGCACCACAAGCTAGGCATCATTGATATATGCATGTAAGACTGAAGTTTTAAAATAACGTAAGCGAGGGACTACGGGACCTTGACTTTTGATGGGTCAAGGCCGCCATCCCCTGTTGCCGCATTGGGGTCTTCGTCCGGGGTCAAATGACCGGGAAACAGCCCCAGAGCAGTGTCGACGCACCTCCGGTAGGGAGACACGATCACCCGGTGGATTGGGAAGCCGAGCCGAGCGGGGAGTTGCTTGGCCGTCTTGCGAGCTGTGTCCCACCCAACCTCGGCCAGTGGAGGGTCCCATGGCCTGAGGGCCGTGGACAGCCATGACGGGTTGACGTTGTCGATGCGGTCGCCATGCCGCATGACAACAACGTGCTGGTGGCGGCAGCGGTGGTGGTGAGGTCGCTCAAGGATCATGGTGGCCATGCTCGCAGCGGAGAAAGGGGTAAGGGAACGAGAGCGGAACTTCGTTAGGGAAAAACTGAGAGTGCTTAGCATGAATATGGTCTCTTAGGAGAGGCAAAACATCGGCATTTATAGACAGCCGCGGTCTGTCCGTGCTTTCTGAGCAATTGCTTCTATAGAATTTACAAAGGATCCACGCGGCATGAGTCGGCTCTGGATATTGATTAGAAATTTCTTCAGCGTGTAACTCGAGGAAGAACGTTGGCTGCGAAATAGAACCGAAATAATTAACTGAGCAGCAGAGAAATTGCACTGGAAGAGGCACCGTCGTGCTAGAGATAATTATGATATTTTCTTGTATTAAAAATAATTTGAATATTTCTGTTGACTTTTTGTATTTCTTAAGATTGTGCAGATATCTCCATCGATATATGTTACTTTATATAGTTATATAATTAAGCCTATAAATAGGCTATTTATGTACTCTTTTTTATATATTGAATTATATAGAAAATTCTCCAATTCTCCTTTTTACTTTATATGTAAGGTGCAACATTTTCATAATTTAACAAATTTGGGTTGCAACATGAGTGTTGATTTTCGGGGTTATTCAGATTTTTTTGATAGCATAAAGCAAAATAAGAAGAAGGTGAACTTAACA
Organism: Eucalyptus fibrosa; assembly: GCA_017140475.1. Lineage (NCBI taxonomy): Eukaryota > Viridiplantae > Streptophyta > Magnoliopsida > Myrtales > Myrtaceae > Eucalyptus > Eucalyptus fibrosa. The sequence goes on along the minus strand of CM029509.1, from coordinate 21,196,184 downwards.
AAGAAGCTATCTAAATGTTCTCCTTCGTTATTTACATTATACAGAGTGAAAAAGAAAAATCTCGAATTTTTTAAAATATGTCAATCGTTTTTTTTTTTTTCTTTTTCACCACGATATACTTATTTTGCAAAGATTGTGTAAAGGAAATATGAGTTAATATGTTATTCTATTCGATCCCCCACATGTGTTGTTATTAAAATATTGATGTTAATCGTTTTTTTCATCACGATCCGTTTGTGCCTTCTGAGCAATTTCTTCAACACAATTCACAAAGAATTCACGCGGCATGAGTCTCTCTGGATATTGATTGGAACGTTAGCTGTGAAAATGAACCAAATAAGTGCTGATTTTTGGGTTTATAATTTTTTTTAATAGCATAAAGCAAAATAATAAAACAAGGTGAACTAAACAAAGAAGCTATACGTTCTCCTTCGTTATCTACATTATATGAAGTTAAAAAATAATCTTAAATTTTTTGAGAGATCTCAATCGTTTTTTTCTTTGTCTATGTATTCTTAGATACTTATTTTGCAAACATTGTATAGATGGCAATATGAGTTAATACATAATTTTATTCGATTCCTCACATGTTTCATTATCAAAATATTGATGATTTTTTAACCTAGAACTGCTTTTCTTAAAATACTTAAAATCTTCAAATATTTTTCTCTTCCCACATGTATTTATACAAATTCTTTTTTTGTATATTTTTATTACTTATTTCTTTGGATTGGCCACGAGTTTTATCACTAAAATAACCACACAAAAAAAAAAAAAAAAAAGTTTTAGGATTTCCACCGTCCTTATCCTTACATGATTCAATCTTAAAAAATTCTTCTATCTCAGGAACAGCTTTACCAAAACAAGGCCAATCATAAGAAAATTTTCGTTTCCACAAAATTCTCTTAGAAATTGATTTCTTACGTACGCATAAAGTATGCGAACCTTTTTGGTCAGTATAGATAAAAAAAAAAAAAAAATACCCAATTTCTTCGCAAAAAGAATAAAAATAAAAAAGCACAAAAGAAGCCATCTCTTTGATTTGAAAATCAAACCCTTCAAATTTTGGATTACGTACGCGCTAATTACAGCGGACGCTTCGCGGTTAAGTTCCACTCGATTTCCCATGGGTCAACCTTACGTATTTGACCAAATGCCCCTCTTCTTTCTCTCCTTCTTCCCCTCTTTCGTGGAAAGACATTTGAAAACTTGCTTGAGAAGTCTTCTACCCTTTAATGATCTTGCGTAGACTTTTGACCTTGTGTGTTCAAGAGAAGATGCTTAGACTGAATTTTCATTTTATTATCGTTTATTATTTATAGAAATTGAATTTTATTGACAAAGAAAGAATTTCGGTTGCCTTATGTGCTCGTATTCAATACATTTTCTACAAAAATTCAGTACTCCTTCGTGTGGAAGGAGTTACTGTCGAGTCGTTCATCCTTAAAAGCTTTCTTGTTAAACATGTTTCGTAGGCAAAAGGATTTGCTATCTTCAGATCTTCTGAAATGGGATGATTCGAAGTTAGACCGTTAGAAAGTAATTATTTAGGGTTATTTAGAGAAGGATTTGCATTTTTAGACTTTTGAAATTTTGATAAATTAAAGTAGATGGCTAGAAAGTGGTCAATTTAGAGAAAATTTTGAAATCTTGGCCTCTACCCCAGTTTGACCGATTCCGGACGTGTTCATCTTGGGCCAGCTCTCTTTTCTAGACTACAATTGAGACTATGACTGAGTAAACGATTTTATTGATGTGACATTTCATGAGGTGTTATTGAAATTGATTGGCCTATTTAAACAATCAACAAAACATGTCGGCCCGTTTAGTTCGGTTTTACAAATGGGCTTTGGAACTCTAAAGTCCCTTCATCAAATACAAATGTGTTTGGTTCATTTTTTAGTTTTTTTTGCACGACTTTGGCAAGATGCAATTGCATCTCTAAAGGAGTCTAAAGGCCTTTAACCCAATTGAGCTATTGAGGTGCATTGGCAAGTTTCATTTTGGGAATGCAAGTCGGTACTATTCATCTTCTCCAAGCCACCCATCAATTGGAGGCCAACGACCGCCAGCCAAGGGGTCGCACATGCCGACAACGTGCCGGCAACCACCGCCTGAGGGTCACCCGACCCTGGCGACCATCACTAGACCTCAGGCGACACATAGGTTCGCCTAACCTCGCAATGGCCGTCGGGTTGGGCGCGAGGTCAAGCGAACCCAGCGACGGCCAACGGCCACCTAGGTCACGCGAACCTAGGCAGCCGTCGCGTTGGTTCGTGCGGCCTCAGGCGGCCGTTGCTTGGGGTCGCCCGACTCCGGCGAACCGTTTGAAGGCTAGATCCGACCATCTAGCGGTCCGGTTGATCCCATCCGGTGGCCGAGCTTCAAAAAGTATATATATATATACTTTTGCTTTTTAATTTAATAAAAGTCAATTACAAATGCAAATTTTACTAAACGATATTTGCATTTTGAAAAACCCCATTCACTCAAAGGTATTTGCATTTTTGCAAATGCATTCTCCAAAAGCCGAACCAAATGGGCCCGTCGTATCTCTTGATAAATAAATGTGGTGGAAAATTTTTAGCATTCCTAGCATTATTCTAACATATCAATCCACATGGAGAGAGAGAGAGAGAGAGTCGTCAATAGACAACGTATCATCGTCTGTAAATTTCGCCCGGACGCTGGCCAAGTTCTTCTATTAAAACCTTACATTGTAAATGCGGTGCTAGGTGGACTATATATAAAGTCGAAACCTTTAACTACGGTTAGAAATAATGAAATGTTAGATTAGAGTGAGAGCGATAAGACAAAAGCCGAAAGCCATGAAGAAATCATTATTAACACCACAAAATACAAACAGTTCTATGTTCAGATCAATTATCCTAGTTTCTGTTTGCATGTTGTTCAAAAACAATTATGGGGTACTGGTTTAGAAGTGTATTGGCGCCAACCTCACATCGATAATTTGTTAATTTTGTAAACTAAAATTGCTTTATAAAATAAAAAAATAAAAAAAAAAAAATAACATTCTCAAGATCAAAACTTCTTTGTATTGTTACGTGTGTGGTGGCTAGCACGACGCCCCTGAGTGGTTTACCTCTAGCTGCCGGTCGTGCGGGTTCCTTGGGTCAAAAAAAAAAAAACTTCTTTGCATTGTTCAGCTGGCTATAAGTTTTTCTGATTATAATTGCTTTTTTTTTTTTTTTGGAGTATTTACGTGTAAAATAATTACACATTTTTTTATTGATTTTACTGGAATATTTAAATAATAAACCAGATTTTCATTCAATAGCTTAAAGTTTTAAAATAATTGGTGGTGGTTCTATAAAACCTCACATGGTATCAAAGTTAGGATGACTTGAGTTCAAATTTTCCAAGCCCCTATTTGCCTTCACAATCAAATATTTCCACGCTTTAGTGTAAAGCCAAATTGTAGCCTACGAGTGAGGAGAAGTGTTAAAATATTTAAATAATGTGTTACACATTTATCTAACAGCATAAACTCTTAAAATAGTTGGCAATAATTTCACAAAATGTTACATATTTACAATGCGTTGGGAACTTCGGCCATATACTATAATCTAGGAAATGATTTCACAAAACACATAGCGATTTTTTCATCTGTTAAAAGCTTGCGTAAACATGTGAAAGCTTTTGCTAAAAGAAAAGGATAAGTGCATTAAAAGTCTTAAAACTTATCATAAAAGTGCAATTAAGTCTTAAAATATTTTAAAAAGTGAAAGCAAGTTCTAAAATTTGTCAAGAAAGTACAATTGAGTTTTAAAATTTTCAAAAAATACAATCAAGTCCTATAATTTATTAAATTGGTCCAATCTAGTTCTCTGTTTATTACACTTTTTAAAGTTTTAGAATTCGATTGTATTTTTTGTGATAAGTTTTATAATTTAATTACACTTTTTGAAAATTTTGGGATTTAATAACAAGTTTTAGGAGTTGATTTCACTTTTTAAAAATATTAAGACTCAATTGCACTTAGTATTAGGACTTCTAATACACTTATACCTAAAAGAAACCAATAGGCAGAACTGGCTAATAACAATGGATGTAACTTTCCCTTAAAATAATTATTTTAACCCTAGATAAGAACCAGAAAAAGGTTTAAAATTTAAGTTCATTTGTCTCAATGAAAACGCTTTCCACGAATTAGTTTTCTAACCAATGACGTGTTTGATTCGCTGAAAATAGTTACTTAACAAAAAAACAATTACAGTCAAAGCAAGCACCCGTACTTAACATTTGGAAAAGGAATTGTCGTTTCTAAATAGAAGAAATCATTTTCCCAATCATAACAAATTTCTTAATACATGCTCACTTTATTCACCTTCTTCAATACCTATTATTCTAAATCAGATCCAAACACCTGAAGATGATTTTAGTCACACGTTTTCAATATATCAACAAACAAATAAAAAATAATCATTTTTCTTGAAATTAATTGCCATGGAAAGTGTTTTCCTTTGTCATAATTTTATGCAAAACAAATACACTTTTTGCAAACATTTTGTACATACTATTATTTCATCCTACGCATGTTTCAATGTTAAAAATTTAATATTTTCCTATCTTGAACAATTTTCCTAAAGAGATTTAAAATCATGAATAATTTTTCTTTTCACACTTATATTAATACAATTTCATTGTTTTGTATATTTTTATCGCTATGGTCGGAGCATGTAACAGAAACCCAATACTCTACACCATACCCATTAATAAGTAAATTTTATTGGCAAAAAAATTCCATTGCCTTGTTTGCTCATATTTTAATGTATTTTCTGCAAAATTGACAAATCGTATGGCAATGCCTATATCTGTGAAGGAGTTACTCGTCATCACCATTGAGTTGCTCGTCCTTAAAAGCTTTCTTGATTCACAAATTTCGATGCTTCATAAGTGAAAGGATTTGCATGTTTGGATTTTTGAAATGTGACAAATCAAAATAGATGGTTAGAAAGTAAAAAAATTGGAGTCATTTGAAAGAGCATGTACATGTTGAGATCTCTGAAAATTTGGTAATTCAATTAAGGGGCTAGAATTGAGAGCAATTTTTTAAGATCTGGGCCTGTGCACCGGTTAGGCCGAATCGGAATTGCATTCAGTTTGGGCCAACTCTCTTGTCATTTCTCTTGGAAACTCTGGGCCAACTAAGGTCGGGCCGTGCTTATCTCTTGGCATTATGCCCGACTTGCCTGGCCTTTAACAAACCTTTCATGGTTATCGGATATTCCCCTAGAAATTGCGTTACAACAATGAATAACAAAACTATTCTAGGGACGTGACATTCCTAAGTGACCATTGAAATTAGTAAGCCTATATAAACAACCAAAAAGGATATGTCACATCTCTTGGCGAACCAATTTAGTGGATATTCACCGCCCCAAAAAAAAAAAATTTATTGAACATTCTAACTTACTGATCGATATGGATAGAGAATCGTCTAGAGATAACATATCATTATTGATAATGGAGTTTATATCTTCTTTATATACATATGGTCTCTTTCCATCTATAAGTTTAACTTAAACTTAAGCATTCAAGAAAGCAAATAAATGGAATATATCAGTTAGTCTTCCTTTCTAAGGAATCCTCTAATTCCCTGGGATGGAAATAGGACAACCATATACTTTGTAGAGAGATGATACTATGTCCTAACTGATTTTAGTTCCTTTTGTGCATTTATGGTTACTTGGGGACGATTGTTCTTGATTTAGATAACTTTCAAGAAAGGTTATAATAAGTGCAGAAGACATGTTAAAAGGATAGCAATGAGTTCAAAGAATGATTTACAAAATTGATATAATAAGTGTCACGGCAGACTTTTATTGAATTTCAATGATTATGGGGTACTTGTTTTAGAAGTATACTCGCACCAACCTCACATTAATATTTTTTAATTTCGTAAACTAATATTGCTTTATATAAAAAAGACCATTCTCAAATCAACACTTCTTTACATTGTTCATCTAGTTAGAAGTTTTTCCGATCATAGTTTCTAAGAATTAGTAAATGTTTTTTTATGTATAAATCCTAGGTAAGTACCAATAAAAGGTTAAAAATTTTAGGACGCGTTTGTTTTCAGGAAAAAAATTCCTTAACTTCAGTCATTCTTACCACTTGAAACAAATGTGTTACCCAAAATTATTATTGTTACCAACAAGAATGTTTAGGTTCCGCAGGACTTGCAATACCCTCAACACCATTTGTCTACATGGTATGAGACAGAGGAGAAATCTAGACATTCACGTGAGTTACCACATGTTTTGGTCTATTATCGATCATTTAGCTTCTCAGATGAAAGTCATATTTCATATTTTAATGCTAATTTGACCTAGCACGAATTATAAACATAATTACGAGATGATACGAATTACCAATCCTAAAATGGCAAGTTCATTTGTGAAAAAAAGTATGGTTGGGCAGCGAAAATGGCTTGGCCAAATTGAACGAGCCTTGTTTCTTGTACCCATACAGCCAAGGTACGACGAGTATTGCCAAATGAAGCAAAGAGAGGGGAAATGCAAAGTACTTAGTGGTGTATAGACCATTCAATGGTGGCTATTTGATCATATAAAATAGTAGGGTAGCAATCTAATTACGCGTAACTTAACTTAATGATTTCCATAAACTAAGCTTTTACTCTTTTTTTTTTTTTGTGACCCGGGAAGCGCCATACAGCCGGCAGCCGGCGACATTAACCCGGGGCGACCCTCAGGGACTCACCTCCCACGAGGTGTAGGTAAGTCACGCAAATGACTAGGTAGGGAGTTGAACTCTGGCCTTGCGGGTGGCCAGCATGCAACTCCACCATCCTTGCCATCAACGGGGTGGGTAAGCTTTTACTCTATTATTGTTTCTATTAGAGAGGATTTTGATATGGGTCCTCATTCATTAAATTGGGTATATCATCATAGCTGATCATATAAATTTTGTTCATGAAATTCACCTGATCGACGGCTCAAATCAAACCCAGACAAAAACTTTCCCCACTATTAGGATGTATATACATGATTCCCCATTACTAGAAAAGACCAATACACAACTCTCCGACACAGAACACATACCATTTAGAAAAAAGAGAACAACGTTTTTGATTGGCGATCTAATTCAAAATTGATTTTTTAGTTTGACTTAATAACATAAACCGATTGAAAAAGAAAATTACAGAAATGAACATATCACATTCAATGTTGAATCATAAAAAGAATAACACATTCAGTAATCGTCTGTCCTAATGAGCAAGAGAATCCTCCTAATATATGGAAGAATTAATGAAAAAAAAAAAATCATAACAGCAAGCTCTTATGCCATCCACCGTATGTACTATGACAAATCGTGCAACATTCGACACGAGGTTATCCATCACATTGGCATCCTTGGCAAGCAACAGATGCCAGTTTGTCCATAGTTCCCCAGAAGCTCGAACTTGCTAGTATCTAACTCGTCGCCCTTTTGAATGACTTGTCTTGTAAGTTGTGCATAACCGCAATAATCCATCTTAATCTTGAAGCTCGCACAATCCTCCAAATGTGTCGATATCACGACCTTCACTGCCTCTCCTACATAAACGTGAAGGGATGATTTCAATATGTGAAGCCTAATGATTGATTGAGAGTGCTAAAGAAATACTAAGAACTTATCATTCCAAATTGTTCAAGTAATATATCATCATTGAATAAGATCCTTTTCAAAAAAAAAGTTCGATGCGTAAGCAGGCCAAATACTTTTGAATCTGATTGCATGTTAGTCGAAGCTTACCGTGAGTAATAAGCAGCAAATTTTCTGAAGGGTAGCTATCTGCAAGAGAACGAAAAGTGTGGAGATATCTATCTCTTGCCTTTGTCTCAGTCTCTCCCCATTGCGGCAGCTATTAAAAAAAAATCAAATTTAAATTAGTTCACTATGTGTGTCCACGAGAGAGAAAGGAAACCAGCTATTTACCAGACAAGGTTAGGGATCTCTCGAGTTAGTTAAAACATCCATAAAATTTTGTCTTTTCCCTTCTCGTCTTTATGCTTGGGAAAACAATAAAATGAAATTCTCGAGCATGAATTAAGCGAGAAACAAAGACCAAAAGTCATGGAAACGGTCAAAAAATTTGTCCATTACTGCTGGTTGTCCTAGTCCTATGGCAAAAAAATTTAAGGTGGATGAAATTAGCAAGTAGTTCTAGTTATAATGAGGTGTTGCAAAGTCTAATCTCATAAAATGAATTGATGATTTTGTCTTTTTCTTATTTTTGGAGATTCAAACATGAATAATTTATTGTACCTCATTGAACACTGGCTTTACTGTACGGTCCAAAATGTTTGATGGAATCAAGGTTTCGATCTCAGGAATATTGAACCCCCAATCCGCATGGTCCACAGGATTAGGATGAGGATATTTGATTGCCATATCGTTGAAAAGCTCACCCAATCCATACTCTATAGATACCTATAAAAAGAGAATGTGTTAAAGACATTATAAACATAATTTTAAGGACTAAAAACCTAGGCGCCATTAATAAATGGAGACAGGAGCAAACAATTTCAGATGATTGCGAAAAAGAGATCGATGTACCTTGACTTTCGATGGGTCGATGCCATTGTCACCCGTCACTACACTGGGGTCCTCGCCCGGGGTCGAGAGACCGGCAATCAATCCAAGAGCAGTGTCGACGCACCTCCGGAATGGAGACACCACAATCCGGTGGATCGGGAACCCGAGCTGGGAGGGGAGTTGCTTGGCCGTCTCGCGCGCCCTGGCCCACCCGACCTCGGCCAACGGCGGGTCCCACCGCCTCAGGGCAGTGGCCGGCCACGACCGGTCGACACTGTCGAGGCGGTCGCCATGGCGCATGACGACAATGTGCTGTTGATGGTGGTGATGTTGCTCAAGTCTCGCGGTGGCCATGGTCAGTCACAGCAGGAAAAACGGTGAGGGAACGAGGGAGGAACGCTGGTAGAGAGAGACTGGGAGTTCTCAGCACAAATTTCGTCTCTTTGTTGTTGTAGGACAAGCATAGATCTGTGTATATATATATACGAAGAGGGAGACCGTGTTCTCCGATACGGGCTTTCGTGACGAGTTCTTCTACGCTGAGGCAATAAGCTCGCGCGACCTGAGCCTCGCTTCTCGGCACATCGTTGGGAAGTTTACCATGCGGTGCGAACGCGTGAAGAAGCGATGATGAGGGGACGCTCTTTCGGCCGTGAACCGCAGCCCGTAAAATCAACAGTAGTATCCATGAAACTGCAGCGGAGGATGTTATAATATATTTATTATTCCAAATATGATCCCAATATTATATTCCCAATTAGTTCCGATTTATCACCTAATTTATCACCCATATCTATTACATAATATTTACCTCGTTAATATGTTACCATAACAATTTTGATGATGTCGGTAATATAAGAAACGGAATAAAACGTTAAGTGATCTAGTCAAACCCTATCACTACATAAAACACATCAGGTCCGAGGGATATTGGCTAATAGAACAAGATTGCAGATCGATCGTGTTGCGTGGATCCATTTAAGATTTTAAGGTTTCCCACTTTTGCAAATTTTCATCAATGGTTAAAGGTATGTTCATCTTTACGTTTTCGCAAATCAATCCCTAATTTTATACGAATTTATCCGTGATTGATAAATTGAAATTGTCATGTTTTAGTTTATATTTAATCTAAACGCGTGAAGAACGGATGATGAGGGGACGCTCTTTCGGCTGGGGAACCGCAACCCGTAAAATCAACAGCAGTACCCATGAAACTGCAGTGGAGGATTCGTGGAAAACGAGAGGTGACGGTACCGTTACTCCTTGGAGACTAACGGTGCTGCCCCCACCACAGTAATAATAAAAATAATAATAAACAACTTATTAAAAATATCATCAATAGAATATATATATATTCAATGCAAAAAAGAATGGCTTAAACATTTTTTTTATTACAGGACAAAATAGATATAAGATTTCTGTTAGCCACGTCTCCACTATACATTTTTTGCAGTGATAATCGTTAAAGAAAATTTTCATCGTTTAGCAAAATTAGTGCAATTATCAAAATTAAAACTCGAACACTTAATTTACGCATCAATAAGCTCTGCTTGATTCATGGCAAACCAAGTTAACTCAAAAATCAAAATCATGATCATCTCATTACTAATCAAAAGTTAAATTTATTATAAAATTCAGGCTCCATTTGTTTTGTAAAAAATGAATAATTTGGAAGCAATTTTCCAAATTGAAACATATTACTCACAAAAATGAGTAAACAATAAATATTTTCATTGCTCATGAAAATATTTAGACATAAATTGTTATTGGCAATAAAAATATTTTTTTATTGACTAATTATTTTAAGTAATACAAGTTATCATTTTTTGAAAAATATTTTCCAAATAATTTATTTTCCACAAAACAAACGGACTCTTAAATGTACATCAAATTTCTTTGATTAAAATTTTTTTATCTCATTGTCTTTATTTTATTTTTTTCATACAACACCACTTTTTGACCATGCTCACCAATTTTCATTTTTTTTTCACTTCTTTTGGGTAATTATTTAAAATCTCATTGGTGAAAATGTTTTCATGATTACACCGCAAAAGAATTTACTTTTAAATGTTAGTAGTTATTCAAATTATTAGAAAAGTTCACGAGCAACAAGTAAATTTCCTTCCTGTTGATTTCATTTTCGTTCTAAAAAAAAAGAATCATTGACGAAAATCTGAAAATTTTCCACTAAGATTTTGTCTCCAAATTTGTTCCGCGTTATGGTTACGGTTGACCATCATCATTGAATGGCAATATGTGGTCCATGAAACGCTTTCCGTAGTAACGTCCGTTGCTAATAATGTAGAATGAAATAAAACAAGGTGAACATAACAGAGACGCTATCTAGCATGTTCACCTTACTAATTAATTGTATAAAGTAAAAAAATAAAATAAAATAAAATAAAAAAAAATCTCCGTTTTTGAAGGATTTCAATTTTTTTTTCCTTTTCTGACATATGCTTAATACCTATTTTCCAAGCATTTTGCGCGAATTTCCATATCCCACTCATGTTTCCATGTTATAAATTTTGATATTTTTTCTATCTTGAACAACTTCTCTGAATATATATATATATATATATATATATATATCTTGCAATATTTTTCTCTTCCCGCATATATTTGTACAATTTTTTTGTTCGACATATTGTTATCACTAATTTCCTTAAATAATTCAAGAGCCCCCGCCCTTGCCTTTGCACCTTTTTTTGTGTGTGTGTGTTCTTTTAAATATTTTTTGTTTTATTTAATGAAGCGTACTGTTAAAAAATTTGAATTAAGTCCAAAACGATGTTGTCTTAGCCTAGTGTTTCATGTTTTGGCCATGTCATCACCATGTAGGAGAGAAAAAATAATACAAAAAGCCACATCAGCATTTTCTATTTGGCTAAATGAATAGAGTTAACATAATGATTTGGTTGTATCAATTTAATAAGTTTTGAAAATAGAACAATGTTTTTGATTGTAACGTCCGTTGCTAATAATGCACAATGAAATAAAACAAGGTGATCTGAAAAAAATTCAAAACTGATTTTTTTTTTTTTCTTTTCTAACATATGCTTAATACCTATTTTGACATTTAATTAACATAAAGATGTTTCCATGTTAAAATTTTGATATTTTTCTATCTTGATATCTTGCAATATTTGTCTCTTCCCACATATATTTATACGATTTCTTTGTTCCGTATATTGTTATCACTAAAAAAAAAAAAATTATTTCTTGAGAAAATTTGAACATATCACATTCAATGTTGAATCATAAAAAGAATAACACATTCAGTGATTGTATGTCCTAATTAGCAAAAGAATCCACCTAATATATGAAAGAATTGACGAAGAAAAATAATCTAAGGTGGCTTCTCTTATTTTATCTTTTAAAAAAAATCATAAAAAGCAAGCTCTTTTGCCATTCATCATATATCTTTACTTTTAGGACAAATCACGACCAATATACAACCCAACATCATTCCACACGATTTTCCAGTTTGACTAATAAAATGATCAATTCAATGTTGAATCATCATTCAGTGATTGTCTGTCCAAGCAAAAGTGGATGCCGCTCTTTTGCCATTCATCATATATTTGGCAAATCACGCATAGTTCGGCATCCCAAAAGCTCAAATTCGTTGGCATCTAACTCATGCCATTTTGAATGAGTTGTCTTGTAAGTTGTGCATATCCACAGTAATCCATCCTAATCTTGAAGCTTGCACCATCCTCCAAATGTGTTGAGACCGTGACCTTCACTGCTTCCCCTGCATAAACGTGAAGGGATGATTTTGGTACGTGAAGCCCGATGATTGATCTAGTGTGATAAGGAAATACTAAGAACTTATCATTGGAAATTGTTCAAGTAATATATCATCATTGAATAAGATCTTATGTCGCATGAAGTTGCTGGGGTAATGCACCTGAGCTTTATAGCTTTCAATGCGATTGCTTAGTAGTTGAAGCTTACCGTGAGTGATGAGCAGCAAATTTTCCGAAGGGTAGCTATCGGCAAGAGAATGAATAGTGTGGAGATATCTATCTCTTGCCTTTGGCTCAGACTCTCCCCAGTGCGGCAGCTAAAAAAAAAAAAATTCAAATTCAAATTCAAATCAGTTCATTATATGCGTCCACGATAGAAAAAGAAGCCCATTATTTACTAGACAGGGGTAGGGCAGGGGTAGGGATCTCTCAACTTAGGTAAAACACTGATAAAATTTTGTCTTTTCCCTTCTCGTCTTTATGCTTGAGAAAACAATACGAAATTCTCGAACATAAATTAAGCAAGAAACGAAGACCAAGTCATGCGAACGGTCAAAAAATTTGTCCATTAGTCCTCCCTGACCTAGTCCTATGGCAAGAAATTTTAAGGTGGAAGAGTTTAGCAAGTGGATCTCATTATAATTCGTGTCGTAAAGTCTAATCCCATAGAACGAACATGAAAAATCTTTTGTACCTCATTAAACACTGATTTCACTGTACGATCCAAAGTGTCTTTTGGAATCAAAGCTTCGATCTCGGGATTATTGAATTTCCAATCCGCGTGGTCCACAGGATTAGGAGGAGGATATTTGATTGCCACGTCATTGAACATCTCACTCAATCCATACTCTATAGATATCTGCAAAAAGAGAATGTCTTAAGATATTATCATAAACAAAATTTGAAGGGCTAAAGACCTAGGCACCATTAATAAATGCAGACCGGAGCAAACAATTTCAAATGAATGTGAAAGGAGAGACCGATGTACCTTGACTTTCGATGGGTCAATACCGTCGTCGCTTGTCACTGCATTGGGGTCCTCGCCTGGGGCCGAGAGACCGGCAATCAATCCAAGGGCGGTGTCAATGCACCTCCGGAACGGAGACACCACAATCCGGTGGATCGGGAACCCGAGCTGGTAGGGGAGTTGCTCAGCCGTCTCTCGCGCTGTGGCCCAACCGACCTCGGCCAAGGGGGGGTCCCACCGCTTGGGGGCCGTGGCTGGCCACGACCGGTCGACGTTGTCGAGGCGGTCGCCATGGCGCATGACGACAATGTGCTGTTGATGGTGGTGAGGCTGCTCGAGTCTCGTGGCGGCCATGTTCACAGCAGAAAAAACGGTGAGGGAACGAGAGAGGAACTTAGCGAGAGAATGAGAGATTGGGAGTTCTCAGCACAAATTTTGTATCTTGGTTGCAGGACAAGCAAAGATCTGTGTATATGTCAAAGAGGGATACCGTGTTCTCTCGATCTGGGCTTTTTTATCTACGCGCAGATAAAAAGCTTACGCGGCTAAGGCTCTCTGCATAATCGATGGGAAATTTCCTATGCGCTATGAACGCGCGAAGAAGGGATGATGCTCTTTTGACCGTGGGAAGTAACCAGTAGAATTGACGGTAGTTCCCAAGAAACTATGGTGGAAGATTCAAGGCAAATGAGAGGGTGACGACTGACGAGACCCAAGAAACTGTGGTGGAAGATTCAAGGCAAATGACTAACGGTGCTGCCCCCGCCACATTAAAAAAAAAAAAGAAATGAAAAAAGAAACTTATTAAAAATATCATCAAAAGAAAAAATATATTACATCTCTACATTCAATGTAAAAAAGAACGTTTTAAACATTTTTTTTTTTATTACAGGACAAAATAGATGTAAGATTTCTGCTAGCCGCATCTCCACTATAAAACATTTTTCACACTGGTAATTGTGAAAGAAATTATTCATCGATTTAGCAAAATGAGTACAATTATCAAAATTAAACTCGAATACTACTTTATGCAAATTAAAGCATCAATAAACTCTACTTGAGTCATGGCAATCCAAAATTAACTTGAAATCAAAATTTGTTCGTCTCATGACTAACTAAAGGTGAAATTAAATTTAAAATTTAGGTTTTGTTTGTTTTGGAAAAAATAATTTGAAAAAAATTCCAAATAATGATTGTTTATATTACTCACACAAATGAATTAACAATAAATATTTTCATCATCCAAAAAGATATTTAGATATAAATCATTATATTTAATAAAAATACTTTTTTATTGATTAATTATTTTAAGTAATATAAGTAATCATTTTTTGGAAAATATTTTCAAATGATTTATTTTTTCATGAAACAAACAAAGCCATAAAGTACATAAAATTTCTTTGATTAAAATTTTTTTCCCTCATTGTCAGTTTTTTTGTACAACTTCACTTCTTTACCATGCTACCCAACTTTCAAATTTTTTCACTTTTTTTAAATCTCATTTAATTAGGTAAAATGTATGTGTGGGTTGCTAATTTGATTTTCATTGTAGTTAGAATTGGTAAAAATGTTTTCAAGAGTACGCCGCAAAAAAAAAAAAAAATTACTTTACATTTTAGTAGTTATTCAAAGTATTAAAGAAGTTCACAAGCATCAAGTAAATTTGCTTTTTGGTAGTTTCATTTTCGTTATAGAAAAAATAATTATTGACCAAAATCAGAAAATTTTCTATTAAGATTTATTTTCCAAATTTTTTGCGCGTTATAGTTACGGTTGACCATTTTCATTGAGTGGCAATTTGTGGTCCACACGGCGCTTTCCCAAGGTAACGTCCGTTGCTAATAATGTACAATGAAATAAAACAAGGTGAACAAAACAAAGAAGCTATCTAGCATGTTCTTCCTTATTAATTGTATAAAGTAAAAAAAAAAAAAAAAATCTCCTTTTTTAAGGTATTTCAATTTTTTTTTTTCTTTTCTGACATACGCTTAATAGCTATCTTGCAAACATTTTGCGCATATATCCATTTTATCCCACACATGTTTCCATGTTAAAATTTTGATATTTTTCTATCTTGAACAACTTTTCTAAAAAATTTAATATCTTGCAATATTTTTCTCTTCCCACATATATTTATACAATTTCTTTGTCCTATATATTGTTATCAATAATTTCTTCAAATTATTCAACAAATACAAATATACAAAGTGATTTTGCTTAATGATTTGAATGGCAATTTCTTGCACATGCGTGCACACATTTACTAGTATAAAAAGCAAAGAACCTCCTATTTTATAAGGAGTCACAATCCTTTTTCCCCCTTCCTCGATATATCATTTCTTATTTTATTAAGAATTCAATGATGCGTGAATTAAACTTCTATTTTTTCTCTTGAGTATTTGGGATAATGACAAAAGTTCTAAAGTTGCATCCATCCATCTGTGATTTTAATTCTAAACTTTCTTTTGCTCATTTAAATCTAACAACTTGTCCATTCCATTACCTCCGTTAACTTTTGAAAAAAAAAAAAAAAATCTAAGCTGGCTTCTTCCTTTTATTTTGATTCTATTCCATCCAGGAGGGAGGGGGTCGTGAAGGACAATGAGGCGGGTGCCGCTCCATTCGTCACCGGTGAGGATCGGGGACCTTTGCTGGTGGCCCGGTGTGGCGACGGTCGTCATGGCCATCAATCAAGGGCCCCTGCCCTCGCCTCCTCAAACAAGGGCGGTGGCCCCTCCCCGAGCCACCAGCAAGGGCTCATTGCTTGTCCTCCGTCCTCAGTGAGGGTTCCTAAACCTTACTAGCAACAAAGGGCTTTCTCTCTGTTCTCTGAAAAAATTTTTTTTTTTCTTTCTCTTTTTGAGTTTTATTCATTGTTCTATTTATTTTTTATCTTTGCCTATTTGGTGCCGCATGAATTCCATTCATACAAAAAAAAAAATGAAAATAAATACAAAAGTGCCGCATGGATTTTCTGTCCAATAAAAATCACAGAGTGAATAGAAGGACCAAAAGAAGCTTTAGGACTGTAGTGATGAACTGACTCGAGTTTTAGGACTTCCATTGTCATTACCCTATCTATTTGAATCTATTCTATTTTACAAATAAACTTAACAAAAAGAAGTCTAATCTTAAATTATTTTTCTTTTCCACAAAAAATTATCTAGCTATCAATTTTTTCCATTCGTGCAACATGTGTGCGCACTTTTGCTAGGTATAAAAGTACTTGATTACTTAGCCCGTAAGAAAAGGCAGAAAAGAGGCTATCTCTTTAATTTGAGAATTTTATAAAACTAAAGCCTTTACATTAGACGATAATGGGCTAATCACAGTGGACACTTCACCATCGAGTTCCATTTGAACATCAATTTGCGAGACATATACATAGATATAGTCGATCACATTGCATTAAACACATTAATATGGTGTGCAATAAAAAAAATGAGAAAATTAATAAAATAAAAACAACGGAACGTGTCTCCCGACCACACTTTCTCTTGTTTCCCTTTACCAGATCTTTCTCTTGCTCGTCATTAAAAGCTTTCTTGATTAACAAATTACTATGCTTCATCGGTGAAAGAATTTGCATGTTTAGATTTTTGAAATGTAATGATTCAAATTAGACGGTTAGAAAGTAAAAAATTTAGAGTTGAAAAATGAGTGGTTTGGATAACATTTTCTGAAAAATAATTGCTTATATTGTTTAAAAAATTAGTTGATGGAAAATATTTTTATCATCAGTAATAATATATGCCTAGCTATTTTCATGGGTAATGAAAAGATTTTCCATACATTTATTTTTGTAAACGATATAAGCAATTATGTTTCAAAATTTTTTTTTCCAAATCACTCATTTTTCAAGAAATGAATGCAATATTAAAGAGGATTTGTATGTTTAGATATTTAAGAATTTGGTTAATTAAATTAAAGGATTAGAACCGAGAGCAAATTTTAAAATTTGGGCTTCTGCACTGGTTAGACCAAACCGGAATGTAATTCGGTTTGGGCTAACTCTCTTGTTGTCTGGACATGGACTTCCTTAATTTCAGTTTGGGCCAACTCTCATGTTCTCCAGCCCACCTATGGTCTGGCTGGGCTCATCTTTCTACATAATGCTTGACTTGCGTGGCCCTCAACAACACCTTTAGGCTACGTTTGGTTGTCCGGATTTAATCGGATAGATCGAATATGATAAGATATAAAATCCAGGATTTTTTGATATCCTATCCATTGTTTAGTGAATCGCAAGATTAAAGTCGGAATATGTTTTCATCATATCATATACATTTTTTTTTATATAAACGGCATATCATTATAAATGAACTTAAATGTTCATAAACGAGAGATAGTGAAAATTTCTCGTAACACTATTCCTTAATTTATTTTTATTTTATTTTTCCTCTTTTTATATTATTTTCTTTATTATTTATTTTTCCCCCTTTCATCATTATTTAATAAAATTTATCAAATAGTAAACTATACTAACATACCTAAATACAAAAATACCTAAAATATATAATAAATATAAATATTTAATTTATAGATTGAATGTTTATTATAAGATATAATTAAAATTGAATATATAAATTAAAATAGGATTAATTAAAAATGAATTTTTTTATTTTTAATTTCTTAAATTATAATTCAAATATTATTTATATTGAAATATAATTTAAATTATATAAATTTAATAAGTTTGTTATTCGAGAGAAATAACTTTCCTAGTATGGAGATTAGAAATCCTATCCACCTTTATCACACCTCTCCCATGGGATAATTTTATCATGTCTATATCTCCTTTATATTCGATTTTATCATGTCCTGAGCGAGCACCAAACATAGGATAGGATAAATTATATCCTATCCCGAATTTTATCCTGATTGCCAAACGCAACCTCATAGTATTGGGATATCCCCCCGGAAAATGTGCTACAACAATGACTAACAAAACAATTCTATCGATGTCACATTTCATAAGTAGTTATTGAAATTAGTAGGCCTATTCAAACAATCGATAAAGACCCCTCGCATCTCTTGGTGAATGAATTTAAGAGATGTTCGGACTTATCAATCTACATGGAGAGAGTCATCTATAGACAACGTATCATATCGGTCAATTTCCCCTATATGCCTACTAAGTTCTATTACTAATGACTCACATTGTAAATGCACTAGATGGGCTATATAAAAAGTGAAATCCTTTAGCTAGGGAAAGAAGCACTGAAATGTAAGATTAAAGTGCGAGTGGTAAGATAAAATCCTAAGGCTATGAAAAAAATTAAAAAAATTTACACCATACAATATAAAACACTTTAACGTCGGATCATTCATCCCAATTTTCGCTCACATCTTGTCTGATTCATGAGATTATGTTTAGGTTTACGTACATAATATGGGCTTTTTAGTCATAGAAACAAAAGATAAATTATCAAAAAATATTTAAACCTATTGCCCTTGTGCCAATTCAATCTTAAAACTTTTAATTTGGCTAATTTAGTCCTAAATAGTTTGATGATTTGTCAATTTAGTTCTAAGATTTTTGATGATTTTTTGCTAATTTTGGCTGGAAAACACTAATGTAGCAGTCTAGTCAACTTTGATCTTTCTACGTAAGATAACTAATGCTAACGTGAATAATTTTTGCTTTGTTTGTTTTATGATTTTTTTTCTTTTTTCTTTTTCTTTTTTTTCCAAGGTCACCGACCATAGGCAAGGGCCTTGCCCAAGCCACTCAAGGGTTGGTTGGTGACCTCGCTAGCAACTAGTTGGAAAACAAAAGGAAAAGAAAAAAAAATAAAAATATTTAAAAATAAAAAATATGTATGAAAATTGTTCCTGTCGGCATTGGCCGTACCACGTACAACAACTAATGATGACAAGACCGTCATACTAGTGTTTTCTAAAGGACTAAACTAGTAAATCGTCAAAAGGTTTATGTGGCAAATCACTAAAACATTTTTTACTAAATTGTCAAATTGTAAAAAAAAAAATGTTTAGGACTAAATTGGTCAAATAAAAAGGTTTGGGACTCAATTGATGAAAGTACAATAAGTTTAAAACTTCTTTCGTAATTTTCCTCAAAAACAAACACCAAAGGAGAGAGATAAATAAATCAATAAAAAGCATTCCAGAATGCAAATAAATGGATGTTTTAACCAGTCTTTCTTCCTCAGGAATCCTCTAATTCTTTAGGATAGCAATAAGAGATGGAGAGCGTCCCTGCTTGATCAACTATGTTGTTATAAAGAGAAGATGTCAATGTCCTAACTGATTTTAGCTCCTTTCGTGCATTATGCGGTTACTTGGAGACATTACATTTGACCTAAACATTTGACACAACTCTTGTCGAATGCGATAGGTCACAAGAAAGAACATACTAAGCGCCATTTCTAGCACAGAAGACGTGTTAAAACGACAACAGTGAGTTAGGACAAATTTACAAAATTGATATACCAAGCGTTGTGGTTGATTTTTGTTGGATATCAATGTATTTTGGGCTACTTGTTTTAAAAGCCATCGTTTTGTTTATACATTTTGCAACCTACCCTTGCTTTATGTTACAAACCATTCTCGAGATTAAACCCTCTAAATCGTATTTGCAACCATCGTACTTATTCAATTTCGTTGAAACAAATGGAATGCAAAAAATATTTACTTTAACTGTAATCGTTCTTATCACTTTAGACAAATATGTTAACTGAAGATATTTTTATTGTCAACAAAAATGTTTAGGCTTTGCAAGGATGGGAATACCCTCAACACCATTCTTTTACAGGGTACAAGACATAGAAAAAAAAATCTAGATGTTCACGTGTGATTATAGCATGTTTTGGTCATTATCAATGATTTACCTTTATGAATAAATGTTATATTCACATTTTAATGATAACCTGACGCGGCACAAATTATTAATACGAATATGATACTATAACATGATTTACCTTTTTGAATAAAGGTTATATTTCACGTTTTAATGGTAACCTGACGCAGCACAAATTATTAATACGATTATGATACTATAACATGAATTACCAAACCCTAGAAAGACCTGTGGGCAAACATTATGTGTCACATTGATGGTTCTACACATTGCATAAGAAGTGAGAAGTATGGTTGGACGAGAAATATGCGAATTGAAGATACTTCTCATCTTGAAGTCCTACATTGGAATTTCGCCAATGGTTTGACTTAAACTCGAATCAGAGTTGGCGTCGCCTCGTTTCTTGTGTGCATAAACAACCAAAGTACCACGAGTAATGCCGTAAAAAAGCAAAGGTAATCGGATGGAAAAGCCGAAGTACTTGGCCCCAAAAGCGACTCGTGCTTGCGAGATAAACCCATTACTTTACGTTGCGTGCGTGCTTGGGCATTAGATGTTCCTAATGGTTAGGGTTTTGGATTTTAATTGCAATTATTGCGGTTGCTTTTCTCCTCTTTTTCCCTTCTTTTCCTGATGGGTAGTTTCCGAGAAGGATCTTCGGTGGAACTTGAGAGTAGAAAACGTCAAGTTGGAGTCTTAGGAGGGTACAAATTGTCCGGCTCCTCGATAGGACAAGGCATCGGTGGTTACTCGGTGGAATATCCCTTGTCATCTTCCCGCACACGCTACGGACGCTCGAACATCGTGCCCCCTTCTCGTTGCACATGTTATCACCGGTTAAAAGAACTCGTCGAAAAGCAAAGAGGGAGCAAGATAGAAGATAACTCATTTTAGGTAAAACCGATCAACCTCGGTTGTTTAATTAGGTCGACTCCCTTTGCCATCCTCCCACACGAGATGCTCGAACATTGGCTAGGGTTCGAGCTGCCGAGAGAGAACAAGAAGGAAGATAATCCATTTCAGGTGAGACCGATTGATCTCGCTAGTTCAATTAGGTTGACTCCTCGTGCAAATTATGTCATTTAGCATATGATATTTGCCGGCGTTTTGAGAATGCAGGCGCTGTGGTCCTTGGGGTTTATAATGGCATCTTGGTGATGATGGTTATCTATCTTTGTCACTATGGAAATGTTTTGACTTCTTTGAAAGGATGAAAACGGGTAAAAATTTGAAGAGACCTTTGTGCGTCGAAATTTATGAATTTGCAAAGATTCGAGGCATTTGCTATCAAATAAGATTCAACATTCAAGCATGAAAAGAACAAATATTGCCGAACTTATAATAGGTTGACACTAGATTACCTCAACTGACGTTAAATGAGTTCATATTTGTAGTCTTTTTCAGGTGTTAGGAGTACAAAAAAGAGTTGGTTCTCAAACATTAGAAGCACACGAAAGTTTAGTGTATCCAATACAATTAACAAGTGAAATCCATAATATAATCGAGCAAAACCGTAACCAAGGATGGGGACCGGGATCAACGAACTTTATGGATTCTTTCACAAATGGGTTGTTATGAGTCCTATCCAGTCTAATGGACAGGACGGAATCATTACTCTTTATTCATAAACAATTCCATATTTCCGTAACTATACAGAAATGTGTCTTGTTTGCTATATGATGGAACATAAAGCGGAATCCTAAAATCATTTTTCTCCTCTCAATTCCTCATTCTCAATCGAACAGGATGGTGGTATAGCGTTGAGAAATTGGCCCTCATATCCAAGAGGGTGGAAAAAGGTCAACTCCTCGAATATGCACCTCTTCGCTTCTCACTCGATGCACGGGATGACAGCTATGAACATTGACCAACAACGAGGCAATAAAATGGACAAAAAAGTAGCAATTGAAGCAAATTGTGTCAAATCCTTGAGAAATTGGTTCTCATGGTTAATTGTGATAAGTTCGAATCCTCGCATTTAAACATCTTCACTTTTCACGAGGCATAGAATATGTTAGAATATTTTAAATAGTAAATTAACAATTAATCTAACAATTTATGCTTTTGAATTTTACTTTTTAATATGATATCAAAATCAACTAATCCTTTCATATATATGTCTACACTCATTAGTCAAATTCCACATACTAGTTGTAACCTAATTTGCACATGAGAAGGAGTGTTGAAATATCTCATATCGCTTAACAGTAAGATTTTTATGCTTTTTAAATGTATGTGGTTTCCATTTACCTATTAACTTAAAACTTTTAGAATAGTTATTGATAGTCACAAAAAAGATCAGGATTTTACTGAATTTTAACCGAGGCTAGTACGACTATCCCCTAGGAAAAAGTAAAAAGAGAAAAATTCATTGGCTTTTTTTTATCATTTTATTTATTTATTATGGGATTATTTATGTTGATATGGAAAACATGACAATTTTTATTACTTTTCTAGTAGCATCTTCGCTTTTTCATCATTGCCATCTTTTCTGTAATCATCTAATATATTATGAAGGATTAACCCACAAAATGTATGCCAGCTTTAGGTAATCCGAACCCTTTTCTTTCCTTTTTCTTTCTCATACTCCTCCTCCTCTTCATCCTCGCCTTTGCTTGCCGTAGAGTCTTCCAATTCAGCTCAACATGCCAACACCCGCCGATCGCCCGAAGACGTGGGAAGGTAATAAAGAAAAGCAGCTCAATTTTTCCCCATCTTGAGAATTAAGTTTAGTAATAAGCTCAAGACAGAAAAGGACCCAAAAATGAAAAAGCAAAGCAAAGCCCATATAAAGCTAATCCAAGAACAACTTGCACACATGCCTATATGTATGATTTGATTCCCTTACCATCAAAATTACCATAGCCAACCAATAATTCTCAGCAAAGCCTTGTACTTTGAGAAAGACCCCGGAGAATAAATGTGCAAAAGGGCAAAAAGAAGAAATAAAATACAAAAGAAAAAGAAAAAGAAAGAATTAGAAAAAAAGGAGGGGTTGATTATCACGCAGTTGACTCATTTGGCCAGAAACGTGATTGGGCCCCACCTCGATGTTGAATTGGATTGGGCCCCACTCATGTGGCCATGTGTTACCATCTCGCAAAGCTCTCTCTCTCTCTCTCTCTCTCTCTCTCTCTCTCTCTACCTTAGGCGGTTCTAGATCCACCGTAGCGCCGTCAAGATTGTCGCAAATCATGGATCAGCATGTGTTTAGAAAAACCCAGATGAAAATAAAAGGAGAAAAAGAATTAAATCGAGATCTACTTCAATTAGTATTTTAAATCGACGGCCAGTAGGCATTCTTGCTAAATAAAATATTCGGACAAAGGCGAAAGACGACTCGGGACTGGTGACTCACTTGTCTTTTACGTCGACTCGCTTTTTGTCTTCTTCCCGACAGTGGCCGAAGCCCTCCACGTGGGAACTTCCTCATTGGTTTTTCCTCCCGAAGACCCTTCCTTCTCTTGCCCAACTTCGTTTGTAACATGTTTTTTTTCCCAGGTCGTGTGTTTCACGACCAACTATTTTCTTGTCTATTGTCTACCGTCCATCTGTTGAGCATTGAACCAGCTAGATATCAAGAGGCGGGTGGTTGCAAGAGTTAATTGGACCGATTGAAAGTTGTTATCCTTAGGCCTAGGGATAGGCATGATTCCAAGATAAAACCTGGAACTTGAAACCGAATTGGTGGGAATCTATTCAATTCTAGATTTCAAGATATGTATGGTAGATTCCGAACTCTAAAAATTAAAAAACTTATTTCAACAGATAAATTCCAGATTTTAGGTAATTGGAACTTGAAATCTAGAATAAATTTCTTTGTTTTTCTTGGTCTATATATTCGTTCAATCATACGGTATTACATGACGTCCGTTGATGAGTATATAATTTGTAATCACTAGTCTAAGTTTCCAGTTTATGACTAAGACTTTTTATCCGTCAATGTTTCATATTTTAGTGTGTCTAAATATAAGTTATAGTCAATGAATTATAACAACAAGCGGTACCCATACACTACAATCATTTAATTAATAATATAAATGGAATCTACATAAACCTTGGAATTGACTTTGAAGCTTGTGAAAGGGTAAGTTTAATATGATTTTGTGAAACCACTTTCAATAGTTCTAAAAACTTAAATTGTTAAATAAATATGTGATTTATTATTTAAATATTCAAACTCTCCCATTTATGCTTAGTCTAGTCTTTTGTCTAGTACAAAGTGTGAAAATTTAATTAGGAAGGCAAATGGAATATAGAAATATTCGAACTTTGAACCTCCAACTCTTATACCAAGTAAGATTTTGTTGGACCACTACTAACCGATTCGAAAACTTAAGTTATTAGATAATGTGCGGTTTATTATTTAAATATTTTAAAATGTTTTAGCTTCTAAAGTATACATGATAGGTTTCAGGTTTCAAAAAATGAGAAACCTACTCCAACAAGTAAGTTCCAAATTCCAAAAAAATGAACAACCCACTCAAACGAGTGAGTTTCCAAGTTCAAGTAGAACCTATACAAAATCTGGAACCACTCATCCCTACCTGCGCCGCCTTCGATCAATTGAGAGCCCATGCTCTCTCTAGGTTTGTGGGTCGCCTAAGTTTGTTTCGTCCTTTGATTGCACCAGATGCCTGATTGCGGTCCTATACGAGTCAGAGAATTTCACTTTGCTTCTCATACAGTCAAGAGGTCACGTTCGACGAGTTCAATCCATGGAGGAAACGATCATCAATTTATCTTTATTTCCTTCTTGAAAAATATGATTTCATGAGGAAAACATGTCGAGAAAATTATGGGGTCAAAACGTGGGATACTTGATTTTGGTGCTTTGGTGTGCGGATCGGCGGCATGTGCATGCGTCCTTTGAATGGGGGATATGAAAATGAAACTACAGAAGAAAAAAAGAAGAAGGTTTCCTTCTTCTTTTTATTTAATTAGATGCTGCGTATCCGACAACAGGCTCCAATGGAGGACCCATTTAAGGCTGAAAAAGATCTATATCACATGAAAATCATGGGTTGGGTGGGGGCACCGACCCGTTTCGGCCTACCGTTTTTCTTCTGATAATTTTTCTTCTTAATTGATTGGCAATGGCATGTGGTTTATGAAGCTCGTTCCTGAGGAACTTAATCAAACATGATGCATCAAATTGGAAGGACAATTGGCACAATATGCGTCTAGCAGATCCCCTCCGTTTAATTAACCTCAGCTTAAGGCGGGTTATGTATCCCTTCTGAAATCAAGCGCGTTCAAATTAGGTTTATGCATGGTCGTGTGTAAATCCATTTGGCCCTAGCATCCAATAAGTACTGATTGAAAACGAAATTGGGAAATATTGTCCAATTAATCCTAAAATTATTGTTGAAATGTCAATTCAATCATAAGTCTTCCAAATTAATTTAATCCTCAATTTTGTGCAAGATTCCAATATAGGATGATGATTACTGGACTGCCATGAATGCTATCTCCAACGAAAATTGGCTTGAAAGAAGGATTATATTGGAACTCCGTACAAAGGTTTGAAACTAAAGTAATAAATTGAAAATTTTAAAACTGAATTGACATATGTATAATAAGTTTATGATTGATTAGGTCATTGCACTCTAAAAATTGTAAATAGATTATATCAAGTTATAAATTGACCTTAAATGTCAATCTGTCTCAAATTCGATTAGAGACAAATTATCGCCAAGAGATGGGAAGATCCGTGCGAGACTTCGATTGCATCCGAAATTGGGGAGTTTGTCATGAGGGTTGAAAAAAGGGACGACCCAATGTACCCAAGTGCACTTACACGCGAAAAGAGCAAAGTATTTTAAAGGATTCAAACTAGGGACAATGCATTGACACAAGAAAAGGCCAAAGCCAAGTAACAAATTGCATGCAAGTAAAAAAGCATTTAGCATCATTGCCATTGCCAAGGCCAAGGCCAAAGGCAAGGTACAAATGCGTGCTATTCATTGCCCATATGGGAAACAAAATTGCTGATGACCGAGTATCATGAGATCTCTCCCCCCTCCCCTCCTTCCCATAACAGTGCCATTGGGCCCCACCCCTCTTTTATGTCCTTTTCCTTTTCCTTTTTTTTTTTCCTCTTCTTCGTCTTTTCCTTTATTTAATTTCCTTTTCTCCTTTTGCTTTTTCTCTTTATATAAAAACATTTTATTTTCCTAATTACGGAGGGAGGCATCATAAAAGGCCCCAACAGCGTCCGTTGAGTGTGATGAGAACCAGCCTCCTCTAATGGCACAACATATCAACATTGAGAGTGGTGCCCAGGAGAGCTCCCCTAGCTCATCTTCACTCACCACCACCGCCCCCGCCGCCGCCGCAACCACCTCATCCTCCTCCTATTCCTCCGCCGTGGCGGTCGCCGCGACAACAGCAACAACAACCTCCTCCTCCTCCACCTCCTCGACCGGGTCGGATCCGGCGCTAGAACCGAGCAAAAGAAACGAGGATTGCACTTCTCAAAAGGGCCCCGGGAAGCCCCCGAGCCCGGGCGCCCACCCGGAGGAGCCGGCCGGCAAGAGGCACAAGGCCGGGGGCTCCGGCGAGCACCCGACGTACCGGGGGGTCCGAATGCGGAACTGGGGCAAGTGGGTGTCCGAGATCCGGGAGCCGAGGAAGAAGTCGAGAATCTGGCTAGGGACGTACCCCACGGCGGAGATGGCCGCCCGGGCCCACGACGTGGCGGCATTGGCCATAAAGGGCAGCTCGGCCGTCCTCAACTTCCCCGAGCTGGCGCCGGAGCTCCCGCGCCCGGCCTCGACTTCCCCGAAGGACATCCAACAGGCCGCCGCGAAGGCCGCCGCGTCTTTCGCGCCGCTCCCGTCGGAGCGCGGAGCCGAGGACGGCATGGGAGCCAACCCGAGGCCGGACACTTCCGAAAGGTCCTTGTCCGACACGAATTCTTCGCAGGAGTCGACGAACTGTAGCTCAAATGACAACGAAGATGCCTTGTTCGATCTACCTGATCTGTGCGTGGATCAACCGAACGGCTTCGGATTCTGTCCTTCCCTCTCGTGGCAGGTTTGCACGGCGGACTCGGGGTCTCGGCTCGAGGAGCCGTACTTGGCATGGGATTACTTCTAGTTCTAGACCATTGAAGCGTATATTCATTTTGTGCTATAGATCAATTTGCTTGCTCGTACACATGTTCCGCCATGTCCTTGTCGAGGGTGAAATCTTGTCTGAACCCGGTCCACCGCGGGTCGAGCGACGTGATTCGTCGAGCTCTGTAAAATCCACTTCGCAACTACGTACGCGACTTGCTCAGGCCGCTCGATTCACCATGATCTGAGGTTCAGACAAGATTTTCCAACCCTCTCGTTCGATGGAGACTCCTCGTCCTTCCCGATTTCTGAATCCAAGAACACCCACTTGGGAAAATGTCGAGTTTCTGTCGCTCAAGAAAGCGTGGGGTCACTTCGGAGTTTGGTTTCAACGTAGCAAATTTCTAGAGAGAGAGAGATGGTTTGAGTTTCTTGCAAGACGAGGGGTTTTGCTCAGATCTAGCTGTAACTTACGAGCACACACCACCAGAAATTAATTTCGAGTGATTACTTAAATGCGAGTGTTGATTTGGATCCTATATAGATAACGAAAAATGGGGTTTCGTGCGGCTGATTGGCAATTTGCCAATCGCCTTTGTACCAATCTTGCTTTTTCTAGACCCACCAAGAAAGAAATATTAAAGATGTTTTCTATAGTAATATTGACCAGGAAACCTCCCCATCACTCAACCCTAATATATTATCCTCGCGTGATATTACGTAAATAGTGACATCACATGCAGGACATGTGGATGGAGATTAGGTATTACTATTACGTGCGAGCCTAAACCATTTTCGATCGTTTTGTATGTGTACTGGTTCATCGAGGGCTAGTGTGATTTTCCATCTTTTTGACCTAGCAGGAAAACAGATCGCAGTACTTGCGACTAGGACATCTTGCGTACCGGCATAGAATTGGTACGCAGTGATTATGATTAATTACTGTAGAAGGAGGAGTTATGTACAAGTGACTGTAGAATTTTGAGTGACGTATACTCACTGATCTAAAGATAATGGATTAATTACTGCATAATCCCGTGAGAGACTAGCCCAAGCTGGCCAGTAATAAGACTCGAACATTTGGTTTCATGAAACATGAGATCTTAAATCAAATTCACTCGGTGAAACTTATTTGCTTAGAGGGAAGTGATCCCTATCGCATTCTTAAATGCGGTGCATCGATAAATTTAATTTAATGTACGGAAACTTGATTTGACACATTATCTAACGTCGGTATCAAAGCAAGCAAAGAGAAGTATTATATATTTAAGGGATAATACCTTAAAAAACCCTAAACCGGGTACATTTGTGACAAATTTACCTCAAACTATTTTTTTGACCATGAAAAACCCCAAACTGGTAAACTTGTGACAAATTTACCCCGACTGATTATAAAAAACCCTAAACTAGTATATTTATGACAAATTTACCCCAAACTAATTTATTCGACTGCAAAAAACCCTAAACTGATAAATTTGTGACAAATATATCCTATGTTAAATTGGATTAATACCACAAAAAAATCATAAAATTGTAAACTGTGACAAACGGAATGTAAAATCCTAAATTGATATACGTTAACTCATCTCACGTGTTATTTAACTTAATAATTTGTGAATAAAATTTAACTAAAACTAACATAGGGTAAATTTGTCACAAGTGTACTAGTTTGGGATAAATTTATCAAAAGTATACCAGTTTGGGGTTTTTGGTATTCAAAAAATAGTTTGGGGTAAATTTGTCATAAAGTGTATCTTAGGTTAGAGTTTTTTGGTATTATCCCTATATTTAATGCATTTATAAGCAAACATACTCGCTTTTAATGCATTCCTTCTTCCATATCAACCTTATAAAAGATGTGATGAAGATCAACGAAGGAGACAAAGGCAAGGAATTGTGGAACAAAAGTTATTGGTCCCGATTCCAAATACATGCAATTTAGCAAGGCCAAAAAAACAAGGCGCCTCTTCATTCGTGCACCCAAAAGTGACGAGACCTGTTCAAACCACTTTAGCTCATTTGTAGCAAGTGACCTCACTATCATTATCTTCCCTTATTCAATGGGAACCATCATTTTGGAGCTACCCCCATACCAACAGATCCTTCAAATCTACACCCTTATACAGGATATAATTGTGTTGGGGGGTCCCAGAAGGCACCCGATTGATTTTGGACACCCTTTTTAGGGCCAAAAAACAAAAATTGAAAGCAATAGAAGGACGGGTAGGGATAATCCAAGAAATTCATGAAAGAAGTCGTGAAGAATGTGACAAACGAAAAGACAATGGAGTATCATATATGAAATTAGTGTTCCTTTACAGCTACATAATGGCATCGAAAGCTTTGATAAGATGGTACATAGAGTGCTTTTTCTCTTCTTCGATAGTGACCTTTCAAAAGGAGCAGTGTTAACCCAACTGATTATGACATTGGGAAAGCTAGATTCTATATCTAGGAAGGTGCATGCATGGCAGTGAATTAACTTGGTCCTTTCATTTTGTGGGATATTTCTACGCTTCGTTTCTTGGGGGGACATAGGATCCAGAGGATTAGCCTAAATAGGAAGCTTTGCGCTACTAGGTTTTGGGATTAGATTTGATTTTGACCTATTTGACTGGCGTGTGATGAAGTAGGTCACAAATGTTGAGCATACCTAGACATGAGGAGACATGCCATGCAAAGTAAAATAAGAGTTAAAAGCTAGAACAAGACCAGCTTAACCAGCCACAACCTAAAAGCAGCATCTTCTTTAATAAAGCGGTTATCATTAGGACAAAGCCACGATGGTTCCTCCAACATTGTTGTTTTGCACAAATAGCATCTGTACTTTTAAGTGCAATTCAGAACTCTTCCAAGGCTGTAATATCTTGTAAGGGAGATCTTCTAATGCTCTCCATTTGATCATAAATTAAAACTTCAATATTGTATTTCAATTTCATTCTAAGACTAAAATCGCGAAACCATCAAGAATGGATAATTGCCTAATACTTTTTTAGATTCAACGCGAAACTACCAACTAAATAAAAATTTGAAACTACTCATATTCATTTTACAAATTACACGACGCGCGGAGCACTAAGTGATTCTAACTTATCTATGAAGTTGAATTATCAGCTTTTGGAAGTTTCTTTTGATGGGTCATCGCCAACTTGTGGGGTGCCCAAAATTCCATTCCAAAGTATATAAGGGGCAAAAATAAAAGAGAAAAAAAAAAAAAAAAAGAAGAAAGGACACAAAATGCCGTGAGGAAAGTTCCAAAATATAATAAGACACGATTAATAAATAAGAAAGATAATACCCTGATATTTGATTGATAAATGCATTCAATGGAGAGAAATTAATAATAATTTAATAATAATAATAATAATCAAAAAGTAACCAAATATTGCTCGGCGCCACTAGCTTCTAAGTTGAGTGGCATATCTAATGATTATCCCAATAATAAGATCCCATCACCAATTAAGTAATAATTGCCTAAAGATCTCATCACATCAAGCCAAAAGAAGAAAAATCGAGTCTGGTGAGATATAATTTGTAAACTAATAATCACACAAAAAAACGTTGACGTCACCATGGACCGAACCTTGAGTGATGGGAAAAGTGGGCTCTATCGAAAAATTAGCTGGAGGCCTAATAGCTAGGGAGACAAGCTAGCAAATCATGAAAAGCTTGATTATCGACAATGATGATGAGAATGATTGTGGTGATAATGACTGGTTTGATGCAAAGTTCGGACCTAACTAAGGGAGATTCATGCCCGATATTAGAGTGAGAGCCAAATTGTCAAATGTGAAATGAACAAATAAGAAAAATTAATAGTCAGTTTACTCCATTTCGACAAAATAAACGGTGCTGAGGGGTCGATGTTGGACTTGCATATGGGTGCCGTGGAAGCCTCGGTGCGTTGACTTGATGGCCAAGATCTGACTCTGTACATTGGTTGAATCGATACCTAGAGTTTGGCTTAAACTGATTTGATTATGCAATTTCTCTTATTGGTGAATAGATCGGGTTCTTTTGGTACATAATTTAGAGTGAAGCCTGTGTATTAAGTTGTATCGACACAATCTATCTCGATGACACCCCCATTTGGGTTAAGAAATTGTTTGGTGATGATTTACGTGGTAATGCCATTACATTATTTCCAGATTAGTTTCATATAAACAATCATAAGTAATGATGAAAGCACAAGTTTTGTGTGTAGGCAAAGGATGTGCTTTAAAGACTCGTCTTTTCAAAATCATACATTGAATATTGGATGATCAAATCCGAAGACCCAACAATTTATTGATAAATTATACTAAATCAAAGGTATCATAGTACAAATCAAGAACTAGGTATGCTTTAATTATGGAAATGATTGAGTTGAATGTTGGTTGATAAGTTGACAATTATATATAGTGAGCTAATTAGAACTTTCAACTAAAAAAACTTAATAGGTGACGAGCAACTAGTATTTTCAGCCAAAATTGTGGAAGATCATCACTATGCTTGGCCTATTCACGAGCAATAGCCCCAGGCCTAGCAATAGCTAATTGAATTCAATTGGATATGAAGCAATCAAGCTTATTTGTACTCGTGCGTGCTGATTGAAAATCTCTTGATATTGGTGATTGATTAATTGCCTGATTCTTTTTATAGGACGGTTGAGCAAAAGGTCCCCAGCTTCTCAAATATATAATTCAGATTGCAAGAGAAGAAAAGAGGTGCCAAAACAATTTTAGTGTTGGGAACATGCAGCAAAAATTTGATACATTCTTCCTGTTAGATCACCAAGAGGGATCCTAAGTCCGAGCTGTTAACATATTTATTTAGACCTACTTTTACACAAAAACTTAAGTTAATGAGTTATGGACCAACTAAAATAATATTAACCAGCTCCACACTATGTGTGAGCTCATCTTATCTCAAGTCGTGACCGTGGCTCTAATAAGAGTTGTTAGGAGTGCACAGTAGAAGCCCAACACATTCTTCCAAGGAGATGGCCAAGATGGAGTACAAGTCCGAGCCTATTTAATGAGCTCACATTCACTCAAAAACTTAAACTAATGAATTATGAGTTAACTATGATATATTAATTGTTTTACACAACACAAATTTTCAAATGTGGGATTTCTCTAATATAAATCACTCATGCATGCATCCTAACAATTAGGTGAGAGATCTTAATCCCCAATGGTTATATTTATGCTTGTTCATACATAAACTAGTGAATCATTAAGAGAATGTCGAAAAAATTTCAAACACCTAAACTGGGAAAAGAGGCCTATCATTGTATATTCTTCTGTTGAGCTTGCCTCTTTGACTTCTTTTCATCAAGACGCTTGTGAAACTCTTCAACAATCGCGTCTACGTCAGAAATTCAAAACCGAACTACACGCATGGAAAAAGTAAAAATCACAACGGACTAGAATACAAAATATGAAAAATAAACAAAACGTACTCATAATCACTCAATCAAAAGTGACCTAACCAACTGAATAATTAGCTAGATGTAATGAGAAAATATAAATTAGACCCGAGGAATATCTTAAAGAATCTCTTCCCATTACGTCGAATTGTGTGGAAGTAGCATCTTCTGAAGCTAAAGTTGCGCTTAAAGCATGTTTTTATCGTCATTGAGGGACAGAATACCTGTCTTTGGATCTTCTTTCTGCATATAATCCATTATTTTTTTAGATTAATTAAAAAAATTATCAAGAAAGAGAAAGTGGAGAGAAAAGAAATGTATGAATAAAGAATGAAATAGGGCACAAACACTAAAGAGCATGTGCTGGAAAAAGAGTAGAATATGCTTTTTCCTAATTAATATTAATGCCTTAAAACTCACAATCTCTCTCTCTCTCTCTCTCTCTCTCTCTCTCTCTCACCCCCTCTCTTTTAATAATTAAATTAAAGCAAATGTCTCTATTGTTTTGAAAAAGTTTGCCACTTTGTTGCACCTAAAGATGCAGACATCACAAAGGTTTTCCTTGTGGAGGGCAAATTGCTTATTAAAAAGAAAAACCCCACTCAAGGAAATTGCATGGAAAAATTCAGAAAGGACGGGAAGAGAATCCGAAAATTGGGGGAATCCAATGTCATGAATTAGTCTTTGCTACCATGTTGCCAAGCGATGTGACATGATATCATAGGATATAAAAATTCAATAGGATGACATGGCCATTGCCGGTTGGTTATTATTGTATCTGTACATATAAGGGCCCAGAAATTGCATGAGTGTATTAGGTGGGCAATGCTGTTGACAAAAGATTTTGCAGGTGCAAACATGTGATTCACCATATTTTGTTTCGTGCTGTTTAAAGATGCACATGATTCATGGCTTAGCCTGAGGGAAGGGAGAAGAATCTCTTCCCTTAAATAGAGAAACTAATGCCTTTTCATGAGAGAAGGCTTTTCCCTTTTTTGTTCAATTGTATATATTAAAATTTGATTTTTCCAAAATCAAACGTAAGAATTTATTAGAGTGCATATCATGCGAGATAATGCGATTCGCTGATATGCTATGTTAATAATGATGCTGTTAAGATACAAAACATTGTTTCCTTTTCGTTCGTGCATGAGTTGTACGTGGAGGTATATAATGTTCTCTGAACTCCTTTTTCCTTTTGTGTAGATGCTTGCATAGTTTCATCTAAGGATATGTGAAACAATTTAGGATGTCTTTTGACTTCTTACAAAAACTTCGAGGCGCCAATAATTCATCAATAAGGATATTGTGTACAAGATTAAAAAAACTACTTGTCAGCTTTGGCGACAATGAAAAAATCCTTCTACATACTCTCTTGTGATGATACATAATATGTTCTTTTTTGGAGGATGTAATTTGTCAGTTCAGACAATTCATAACAAATATTCATTTGATTAGCTCCACATATCTTGGCATCCATATGTGTTGGGAAAAGCATGGTAGAACTCCAATACCTTCAATGGGAGATCCAAGAGGAAGCACATAATTTGAACTCATTGACATATCCTGTTGAACTCGGGTTTATTAGAAACCTTTTGTTATTGAGATATGAGTCGACTAGGTGTTACCGGTTGCTCCTTTGACTTTACACATCCAATGTAGGACTTCTTTCTTTAACGATGTGTGGTCAACATTTGCAATCGGTACAATGTTGAGTACACCTTCACAAGTGTGCGATGCACTGCTCTACCCTTTGTTAACTAGTCTCCTTAATTGACGCCCAAATTCTCCCTATACAATCAAGAGAGGCTGCCCAAAGGACGTGATGCTTCTTGGACCTCAGAAGGCCGATCACAAAGCCACTTCCTTAATTAATCCAACTTGAAGGGCCCGTGAAGATCATTTGGGTCCGTTCGATCATTTGGATTATCGAGTAACACAATTTTCGGAAAGTCAGATGATTTTTTTTTTCTTTTTTTCTTTTATATTATTTGGCACAGCAGTCTCTTCGGTGGACCCTAAATAATGAAAATGGGTTATTTATCAATAGCTGAAATCGTTGCTGCACCAAGAGAATCGCCATTTGCGAGAAGATGTTGTATAGCTCATTTTATGATTGTGATTTCTTAAGAAATAAAGTTTAAAAAAAAAAAATTAGTTCAATTTACGGGGGTTTACATCATCCTTCGAGAGAAAGATCCATTGTTTTAAAAACACCGTAGCCTAATGCGTTTTGCCGTGTTCATAAAATATTGCCTAAAACATTTAAGAATAATTGTGGCCCACGTGTTATTGTTCATTAATGATTTAATAATTATTTAAATGCTAAAAAAAAAACTTATTGGCTATGAAAAAACACAACTTTATAAAGGTGTGCGATTCTTATAAAATTACGTGCCTGTTGTAAAAATAGAATGTGCTTTGATGCAAGATACTTGTTATTAACCTGTATAAAGAATCTAGTCCTTCCTCTACACAAGATAACAAAATATTGTAAGTTATCCTCCATGAGATAGAATACTTTAAGACTAAAGTGAGTTAAGGGAGAGAAATTATATTTTTTTCATTTATCTTATGTCTACAACAATAATGTTCTCAAAGTTGTTCTAGATAAATATATATTTTCATCTCTCTTGTTATGAATAAATCTTGAAGAACTAAGATTCTTTAATTTTGAAAAATTGGGTATGTTCGTTGGGAATTTCTCTGTCCATGTCATTATCAGCTTATTAGAATCAATGCTTTGTGTAAATTACTTACCATAAAAGATGATTTGATTATGTAAATTCTCATATTGGTTAATAAATCAGGTTTTCTTGTACATAATTTCAAATAAGGCTCGTCTATTAAGTTGTATCAACTCAATCTATCTCGATGATACCCCTAGTTCACGAAATTGTTGGGGGCGATTTAGATGGTTATGCCATTACATTACTTCTAGGTAGGTTCCAGGTAAACAATCACAAGTAATGAAGAAAGCACGAGTGTTGTAGATAGGAGGAGGCTGTGCCGTAAAGAACTTGTCTTTTCCAAATCATACATTGAATCTTGGATGATCAAATCCGAATCCCAACACTTGATTGATAAATATATTCTAAATCAAAGATATCATGGTCCAACCAAGAGCTAGATATCCTTAAATCATGGAAATGATGCTGTTGAATGTTGGTTAAAGATTGATTCTTCTACATACGAAAATTCCAATGAGTTGCTTGTTCAGTTTGAATCATATGACATAGGAAATTTAATAGGTGACCAACAACTAGTATTTTCAGACAAGATTGCAGAATATTGTCACCATGCGCGGCCTATTCACGATCAGGAGCTTAGGACTAGCAATAGCTAATTGAACTCGATTGGATATGAAGCAATCAAACTGATTTTTTTTTTTTCAGACAAGATTTTGGAAGATCATCACCACGCTCGGCTTATTCACGAGCAGGAGCCTTAGGATCAGAAATAGGTAATTGAACTCGATCGAATATGGAGCAATCAAGCTGATTTTTGTACTTCTATATTGCTGATTGATAATCTATTAATGTTGGCAATTGATTGATATCTGAATCTTAATAGTGAAAGGCCATATAAAGACTATCTCACGAACATTCACAAATATCTTAAAACACCTGGATATTAAAGTTATGTCAAAAAAGGAAAAAGAAAAATAATCAAGTACCTAGTATATTATTCTATCCCAAGACTTGTGCAACTTTTCGACAATTGCATCCAAATTAGAATTGAAAACCAAGGGCTAGAATGCAAAATAATCATGTATCTCCATAAACACCCACCAATCTAATAATGGCTCATTCGACTCGATAGTCAGCAAAACTTAATAAGAAAATAAAGCTTGATCCAAATGAATTTCTTAGAAAATATCTCACCGGTAGGTTGAAATGGGTGGAAAGTAGCATCTTATGTAGCTAAAGTAGAAGGGAAAATGTCACAAATGGTCTATGAACTTTCATCTAATGTTCAATTTCATCTCCGAGCTTTCGATTTGCTCAATTTGATCCATGAACTTTCATCTAATGTTCAATTTCATCTCTGAGCTTTCAATTTACTCAATTTGGTCTCTCAATTTTCATCTAATGTTCTATCTAGTCCCTAACTATTTGAAAATTGACCAATTTCCCTTTTTTTAATACCAAATTGTTTTTTTTATAAATAAAAACCAAAGTGGTTTTTTTTTTTTTAAATAATGTACAAAAGCCCATCAATTGATTTTTCCATTTTCGGTGAAGTCCATAAAAAAAAATTAAATGATGGGCTTTTGTACATTATTCAAGTAATTTGCATATACAAAAAAGAAATCAAAATGCAAGATTCACATTTGTTTATTATTACTGTCGCTTTTTCCATTTTTTTTTAATATGGAGAAAGGAAATAAATATTCACCTTTATTACTTTGCATAATGTGATATTTTTTCAACCAAAAAAAAAAAAAACCTAGTTTGGTATTTATTTATTTATAAAAAAAAAATTAGTTTGGTATAAAAAAAAAAGAAATTGGTCAATTTTCAAATAGTTAGGGACTATATGGAACATTAGATGAAAATTCATGAATCAAATTAAGCAAATCAAAAGCTCAATGATGAAATTAAATATTAGATAAAAGTTCATGGATTAAATTGAGCAAATCGAAAGTTCATTGATGAAAGTTCAGGAATCATTTGTGATATTTTCCTAAAGTAGAACTTAAAGCATGTTTTTATAGTCATTAAGGGATGGAATACCTGTTTTTGAATCTTCTTTATGCATATAATCCATTATTTTTTGTTTTGTATTAATTTAAAAACTTATCAAGAAAGAGAAAGTGGAGAGAAAAGAATGGGTCAATTGTACCAATAAAGAATGAATAGGGGACGAATACTGAAGAGCCTGTGCTGGAAAAGAGTGGAATAAGCTTTCCCTTAATAATATAATGGCCCAAAAACTCATAATCTCTTTCCCTCTTTCTCTTTCTCTTAATAATTGACCAAATACTACCATTGCTTTGTAGAGTTTTGCCACTTTTTTGCACTTAAAGATGCAGACGTCAGAAAGGTTTTCCTCGAAGAGGGCAAATTGCTTATTTTAAAAGGAAAAAACCTTGTTCGGGAAATTGACTGGAAAATTCAGAAAGGACAGGAAGAGAGAAGTCAGAAAATTGGGGAATCCAATGTCATGAAATTGGTCTTTTTGTACCATGTTACCAAAGGAAGTGACAAGACATCCCAGGATATAAATATTAAAAGCAGGAGGTGTCACGTGTCGATTGGGAATTGAGTGTTATTGTACATGTGCATGAGGACCCAGAAATCCCATGAGTGGGGCGATACTGTCTATAAAAGAATTCGCAAGTGCAAACATGTGATTTACTTTTTTTTTTTCCCCTTTATTGGTGTTGAAAAATTGCACATGATTCATGGTCTAGCCCCACGAAAGGGAGAAGGATATGGAGCAACCGATGCCTTTCTTTGCAAGAGGGTATTCTTTTTCATCAATCATACATCTTAAATGAGATTTTTTCAATTCAAAATGTAATAATTAATTAAAGTGCACATCATACAAGATAATACGATTGATTAAAAAAACCGTATCTTCTTCATCCTTTTTTGCTTGTATATGAGGATACATAATGCTCTTGGCATTCCATTTTACCTACTACACACTATCTTGTGACATGACAAGACATAGATATTATGTCATTCGAACATTTTTCTTTTCAAGCAATTCATAGCAAATCTTCATTTTGATTCGTTTCTCTATTTTCGCTATAATTTTTTAGATACGAACACTAGGCTGTCCATATATATATTAGCAACAGTGCAACATAACATCAATACATCCCGACAAGATCTAGAAGGGAGCTCGTACTGAAATTCACCCAACACGTTTCGTCAAACTCATGACTACTCCAAAACTCTTCTATTGAGATTTGAGTCAAACGTCATCGGTTGCTCCTTTGACTTTACACATCCAAATGTAGGACTTCTTTCTTTTGCAACATGTCGAGTACAATTTCACAATAATAAATACATTGCTTGTCCCTTTGTTAACGAAGTCTTCTCAACTCACGCCCAAGGGACTTGGATCTTTCTTGGGCCTCCAAAGGCCCATGACAATGTATACAATGAGACCTGGTCAAGCAACAAGCCTCTTTTTTTTATTAACACACCTTGAAGGGCTTGTGGCTCCAGAATGACAGATGCGGATTTTTTAATCTTGTGCGATACTCTCTCCAATAGCTCAATAAATCTGAACCTTTGACTCATGGAAAATGAAGAGTTTATCAATGACTTAAATTGTCGATGCATCAAGAGAAGCGTCGTACAGAGTAGAGGATTCTGTTCCCCCAAAAAGGCGTCCTTTTGACAAGATGTTGTGTAACACATCTTTATGATTGTGATTTTTTAGAAATAAAGCAACATTGATATTTGAAAGAACTATATGCAAGCCTAGGCGCTGAGGACCTAGTCTCAGGCACCGAGGTCTTGGGCCCAACTTCAATGGATCTGGGCGCGGGCGCCAAGGACTCAAGCACAAGCACCAAGGTCTTAGGCCTAACCTCTATGGGCCAAGCCCATGACTCAAGACAAAGGACTTGGGTTCCTAGGCCTTGACTCTACGGACCCAAGCTCGAGCATTAGGGACTTGGCCACAAGCATTGAGATCCTAGGCACAACACTATTATCTTAAGCGCAGCCTCATGGAATCGAGGCCAGGCACCACCTCTTTAGACCTGGGTTTGGTCTCAATGGATCCCAGTGATCCCAACCCCTCCTAAGTCCATTGCTACCCAAGAATAAGTGTTAGGTTTTTGTGCCCAAAAGTGAGTTTTTTTTTTTTTTTTTTTTTTGTCTAAATACCAATATCTTGTTATATATTTTTTTTAAATTTGATTTTTGAAGTATAATTTTTCTAAATTTGAGTATGAGTCCCATTGATTTAGTTGTTGAAAGACATCTTAAACACTTTAATAAATTTTTATTAAAACATGGAAACAATAAGAGGAGATGGAGCCCTAAAATTTAGATTTGCTAATTAGTAATTTCGAAATTTATTTTAATATTAAAAATCAATATATTATTATAATATAATCAGTCACATCCGGGTGGGCGGATCCGCCCATGGAATCGGGAACCGGACCAATTCCCTCAAGAACCACCGGTTCCGGGCGATCTGGGCGGGTCTCAGTTCTTTTGCACGCCCCTAGTGAATATGATGTGTAAAATCTAATTAGTTGTGCAAAATTGCTTATGTTGGACTTGGGCGATGGATCTGTTCGAACGGGGCGGCGACTTCACATCAACAAGTAATAAATGTCGAACGCACTTCATTCATATGGCATGAAATAAAAAAAGTTTGTTCAAAATTGAAGTGGAGCACTAATAGGACAATAATGATGCCGTCTAATGCGGAAACCGTGGTGCGCTCTCTCTGTTATTTTTTTTTTTTTGCCCCTCAATTTTTTGTTCATCGTATCAATTAGTATCACGAACTACTTGTTAAAACATAATTGCATTTTTAAAGTGTCGATCACATATAACACGAGAGCCGTCAATTTATTGAAAGTTTATAATTTCGTTAGTCGTTCGCAAAGTGAATTATCCTCACATCTCCTCTTCTTCGACGCCATTTCGTTTTGAACTTGAAAATTTGTTAGGAAAAAATATTTGGGCATTCAAATCATGCATGATTCAAGTGAAATAGTTGTTTTCTCTTTTTCAAGTTTTGATCGATTATCCTTTTTTTTCTTTTCTTTATTAATGTTTATATTAGGATGTATTTTGTTTCAGGAAATTTTCTTTTTTATAATAATGGAAAATGTTTTACGGATTTCAGATTAGACAATTCATTTTCCTAATTTTAAGCATGCCCATTTTCTTTTGACTGTAAATAGTTTTTTCTTGATAAATCATTTTCAGCAAGCCAAACTCATAAAACTTTAAAAACTAATTCACGGTAATTTTCTTTTCAATTAAACAAAGACACCCTAAAGCCATTTGAATAGGAGAGATCTCTCTTCAACTATGGGAGGGTTTGAGCTAGTCTCACCCACCCCTTCATCTATTATTAATTTTATTGGAGCATTCTTGTTTTTTTTTTCTTCTTTTTACTTTCCTTTTGATCTTGATATGGGAGCTCTTTTATCATGGTCTATTTCTAAATTTGAGAGTTCGAACTCTCCTAATTTAATTTTAGTCCTAGGAGTTCTTCACTACCGATTTAAATTTAGGAGTTTAATAATATTTTCGAGGATTTGATACCCCTTATATTTTGTAGTATTTTGGCCTTTATTATGCTTCAATTTACTTTGCTATGAAAGTTTATGTACTTCTTATGTATATTTTTGAACAATGAATACAATTTTCTTTTAATAAAAAAAAAAATACAAACACATCCTTACTTTTAATTCGGTTGGTTAGTTCTAATGTGGATATCCCCACTAGCACGATACACATCAAGAGGTATTTCATAAACTAGCTGTATCACAATGACACGTTGATAAGTACACTGGCTAAAAATTGAGAGTTATAAAATTGAAGGACAAATATTGATTAAGATGCGTAGCATACTTAAACAGTGATCGAATCGTTGCACCAGATCGACCACGGCAGCCATACGTACGATTCTTTCTCGCCCTTGTCGATTTTTGGACTAATAATAATTTCTGTAATTAACTTGTCAGACCAAACATTTTTCTTTTATTAACTTTTCGAGCCACGCCATCACCGTGGCGTTATTTTTTTATTCCCTTCTGTGAACAAATAGTTGACCTTACACAGGCTCTTGGCCCGATCTCGATTTTGAAAAGTTAAAAAACAAAAGAAAATCAGCACGAGATAAACACACCATCGAACAGTTAATTGTACCACGAGCGTCAGATTCATGCGCCATGAGCGATGCAGTCCTCTAATAATTAAATGTGCGTTTACTTTAATTATGTATATGCACGTAACTTTTGCTTTAATTACTTCAGAGTAATGCAAAAATTCCTGTAAATTAAAATGGACTTATGTGCGCTAAACTCTTGTTCCGTACGATAGTGATATGATATCCACATTAGCACCATCAACCCTTTTTAAATAGAGCAAAAGTTGATTCATAAAAATCTCGGACACATGCAACCCACCTCTCTCTAATTCCCTCTTACTTTTTTTCTTTTTTTTAATACCGAGGATCCATCCTAGCACACCTTACAGGTGCTCATGAGCCCTGCCGGACGCTAGCCAGCGAAGACCAGCGACTATACCTCGAGGGACTCTTATTCTTGCTTCCTCTCCATCTCACGAACACACTCACAAAACACATAAATCAATGTTTGCGCTCCGGTCGAAAACATGTTCATTTATCATGTACCTAGATCGGACAAGACCGGTCAAGACATTTCTCTGAAACACAAGGGCCTCCTCCAACCAGACCATCAGGGACACCCTGGCGCTTTGATGGAATACAGAAACATGTGCCGGGCTCCAAGCAGAGCTTTCGAGACCCAATAGGACATCGGTCTGATATACAAGGCGGGGCACATTTACATTTGCCGCGTACACAGACGTGACGAAACCTTGGAGGACAGATATCTGGAATACGAGCGCCTCCTCCAATCAGACTATCCGAGATATTCTGGCGCTTTGATGGAATGCAGAAACATTTGCCGTGCGTGTAGAGCTTATGAGACCCAATAGGACACTACTTCGATACATAGGGCGGGGCACGTTTACATTTACCTTGTACATAGACGAGACGAAATCTTGGAGGACACATCTCTGGAACACAAGCACCTCCTTCTTCTGCAGCTTGTAAGACAACAAGACCTTAAAGAAAGGGAGTTTGGAAAATTCATCAGTGCAGTTCTACATTTATAAATAATAATTATAATAAATGAGAGATGAGAGATACCTACTAGATGCAATCACCAAGTGTGACAGCTTGATTGTTTGAGGTATGATTGTGTTTAGAGTTTTTTAGGATTATAGAGAGGAAATTTG
The DNA here is from genome assembly GCA_017140475.1 of Eucalyptus fibrosa. NCBI lineage: Eukaryota > Viridiplantae > Streptophyta > Magnoliopsida > Myrtales > Myrtaceae > Eucalyptus > Eucalyptus fibrosa. Next base: position 21,153,638 of record CM029509.1, on the reverse strand, counting down.
GGCTTGATTATTAGAAATTTGAGCTTATGAGACCCAATAGGACACTACTTCGATACATAGGGCGGGGCACATTTACATTTACCTCCTTCTTCTGCAGCTTGTAAGACAACAAGACCTTAAAAAAAGGGAGTTTGGAAAATTCATCAGTGCAGTTCCACATTTATAAATAATAATTAAAATAAATGAGAGATGAGAGATGCCTACTAGATGTAATCGCCAATAAAATGACCAATGCACTAGGCTTGGCTTGATCCTTCTCCATTTCCAAGTATGACAGCATGATTGTTTGAGGTATGATTGTGTTTAGAGTTTTTTAGGATTATAGAGAGGAAATTTGGGCTTGATTATTAGAGATAACCATGAGAGATATGTGTCGAGTGTCCCCTTGAAGTGGGTTTATATAGATGTTTAGGTTATGATATTTTTTGAGTTAGAGTAAATGTAAGATTCGAAATTGAATGAATGGTAATTAGGGCCATGCTAAGATAACGGTGCATTTCGGGCCACCAACATTCTTTTCCAAATGATGGGCAACCGGCAATAATTAATATTGTAATTAGCTTTTTATCATATACTAACTTACAATTGCAAACATTTTTTACTAGTTTCATATAAACTACAAATAACATATTTTGATCGCCACCTAGACTAAGGACTCTTTACCAGTGAACTAAAGAAAATTATCGAGTTATTTCAATATGAAGAAAATTACATCCACAGTTACTTCATATTAAATTTTGGTTAATTTTGTAAAAAATTTGAGGCATTTGAAAATTGATATTTTAGTCCGTAAATCTTTTGGAATTATATGAATTTTTTGTCTACGACACATGTTTGCATCAAACAGAGAACACTATCTTGCACATGATCGAACCAAGTCACTCTTGTCATATAATCCAAAATTTATTTGACAGCCCTAAAAGTAAAAATAAATCATACTCCGGTCGCATGTCTAAAACTAATTAACCACCACATATTTGCAATATGATTGACATAGATAATTAGAAAACTTGATAAAAGAAAATAGCCTTCAATACTTGCAATAGAAAAATTCGTAGTTCTGGCAGGTGAACTGAATTAACCAAAATTGTTTGTATAAACTTGGTTTTGTGACTGTTTTTCGATAATTTTTATGCTTAATAAGTTCTATTAAAATTAGGTTTGTTGTAAAAATAGTTCAATGTAGTGAAAACCAAAGGATTACTAGCTTGAATTTTTTAACTCGTATAAAAGGAAAAATAGTAATGAAAGTATGATTCTTTAAAATGTGATTGAAGATTGGTGTAAACAAAATAAAAGATAAATCACCTTAAAATGCTATAGAAGAATTAAAACAACCATCATCTCATATTTGTGATTATTTGAATTTTAGTCAATAATAATTCTAGGTTTTTTTTTTCCCTTCAAACTCATTTTTGGCAAAATTTTGTATTTATGGGATTCAATTTCCAACGAGTGGGATTTCATTTCCCAAGGAAAACGGCCACAAAACTCATCCGATTTCCTTGGGAAATCATGGGTCGCTGAAGAGTAAGGGTGTAGTTAGCTAAGCATTTTCCTATTAATTAACTTGCTTATATTCATATTCAGCTACTGTATAATTATTGGATTTTTTTTTTGTTACATTTATTTCCCGGGTCTCAATTGAAATGCACACTTGCTTTACCAGGTAAGACAATAAGCACTCACGGTATGCAATTGGATAATTCAAGCATTTCTTGGATAATTCGAAATTCTCCTACCATAATATAAGAAAAGATACCTAAAATGTATATATTCCCCTGTTAGATAAATGCTTCTTTTTTTCTCTATAATATCATTGTTTAACCCAATAAAAATATGCAAAAATTCAATAATACCGCACAAAATGCAAAGTGTGAACATTAGAAATCCAACTCATTGGGTTTTAGGCTTTTCCTCTTCAATGGCTACTTAGTTTGCATGACACGCCAAGGAAGTTAATTTGGATTTTTTAGAGTCTATAATTATCATAAAGCAAACTCTTGAATTTGGCATCTAATTCAAATATTATTTAAAAAAATCCACCTCACGTTTGGCCATGCTACGTAGGATGGACAATGTCCACATTAACGATTTCCAGTCAAAATTGGTTAAATGGACTCAATTGTTAAAATGTAAAAAAGGTTTAAAACTAAATTAATACAATTAAAAGGCTTAAAACTAAATAAGTTTATAACTTTTTTGTACTTTTCCTTTTTTTGCCAATTTTGATCGGTTTTCCTTTTCCTTCTTTTTTAAGGCTTATATTAGGACATGTTTGTTTTGGGAAAAAATTTATGTTAACGGAAAATGATTTATGAGAAATTATTTTCCAAAAAAATGTTTTCCTTTTTTTTTTCTTGATTCTTTTATTGTGAATGATTTTCCATTAACTCCTCATTCTCAAGAAACTAAATGACTTTCATCACCCCCACACGTATCAAAAGGTGTTTTGCGTGCAAGCCATGACAGTGACATGTTGACGAGGACACTAGCAAAAAATGGAAAGCTATAAGATCAAAGGATAAAATTGATTGAGATGCATAACAGCATACTAAATAGTGGTCAAGTCGTTGCACCACATCGACCATGCCATCCATACGTATAATTAATTCTTTCCCGTCCTCGTCGACTTCTGGACAAAGAATTATTTCTGTTATTAACTTTTCGGACCCAACATTTTCTATTATCAACTTTTTGAACCCCACCATCACGTGGCATTATTTGCTTCTTTGCCTCTCCCACTCCCACTTGTGAACAAATAGTTGACCTTTCACAGGCTCTTGCCCCGATTCTTTTTTTTTTTTTTTTTTTTTTTTTTTTTTTAGCAAACAAGTAGGAATACATTAATAAGAAAAGTTATTAGTACACACATCTGAAGCATCGGCACACAGTAAGTCCAAAAGTGCATACGGGGGATTATTAACACAATCCCTAAGAAGTCATCCTAATCGTTGGGCTTTGGCTAACCAGCCAGCCACGTTGTTTGTATCGCAATTACAATGGGCTAAAACAATGCCAAAAGAGTCTTCCAGTTTGCGCTTGGCCCGATCTACCAGAGGCTGTATCTCCTAATTTAGGGTTTCTGAAAAGAGAGCCGTAGCCACCAATGTGCTACAGTCAGAGTGAATAAGCATCTGTTGTTTTGGTCTATACAGGGCAATCTTTGACGAGATAAAGTTCAGAGTTTCTACCAGCGCTTGTACCTCTGCTAGTTCAACAGATTTTGCCGCTATAGATTTCGTGAATCCTTTAATGATCCTTCCCAGGGCGTCCCTGCAGATACAAGCCACAGCTGCAGATGAGGGGAGGCTCTTGCCCCAAGTCGGAAAGTCAAAAAATCAGCACGAGAGCAGCACACCATAAATAAAATGTACATCTACTTTAATTATGCATATGCACGCAATTTTTGCTTTAATTATTAGGATTAAACACATAAACACAACAAACTAGAGAGTAAAAACGAGAAAGAAAAATCGAGAGCAAGTGATTTTTCTTTTTTGAAGTAAATCCTAAATTAGTATGTTACGTTTTAATTTTCAATGAAATAAGAGTAATGATTTCCATATATAGAAGTTAGCCCTAAGCATTCCTAAAAAATTCTCTCTCTCTCTCTCTCTCTCTCTCTCTCTCTCTCTCTCTCTCTCTCTCTCTCTCTCTCTCTCTATATATATATATATATATATATATATATATATATAAGTAAATGTTTATATAATATGTTGATGTTCAACCCAAATAATATCACTCATACAATAGACAGCTATGATTTCATGTTTTTGGATTAATGCTTTCAAACATAGTCCAAAAGGGGGAAACCTTTTACTCCAAACCGATATTACTAGAGCCAATACTATCATTCCTAAGTCAATAAACTGGAGTGACATGCTTTTACTAGAACAATGAGAGTTGGAGGACCAAACTCAACAAACCAATTAAAAGGAAATATTACACAACACACACATTCTTACATTATTTATACATGTGGATACGACATCATGTAATAGGGTAATGATTACAAAATCTAGTGAAAAACTAATTGATCATCAATTAGTTGTGCATCCCTGATCATATCGAATAAACCGAAAATAATGTTTTTTTATTGTTATTTCAATGTTGGGTAACTCCCATTTGTATGGAATAGGGGGGAAAAGAGTCAATGGTTCTAGGACGAGCCTCGAAAACGGTATAGACTGATCGATCAGATTTTAAGATTGATTGGGGGCAACTGCTGTTCTTGATTCCACAAATTAAGAACCAACCTTGTCCGATCCAATTCTAGGTTTTTAGGATGGGTATCAACCCATCTTGAAATCGACAACCCTAAAATTGCCGCCATTGTTTGTCCTTTGAGGGAAAAAAAATATAGTTTCAATTGGCTAGGCTTTGAATACTAACCGGGCTTTTCAAAGGAAGAAAAGAATGGTCGAAATCAAGATGAAAGTTGACCGGTAAATCACCTAACTTTGTATAGCTAAGACAAGATCCTTCTGTCGAGTCGTCACTCAAGCAAAGTCACTGTCTTCCATTGCTTATCGCTGCCATTGCTGGGCAAAAGAACGCTTTAAGTGTCATAACTTTGTTAAAGAAACACTTAAGTGCCATAACTTACGAAAGGTATACTTAAGTGCCACATTTTAAGAAAAACGGATCACTTAAGTGTCACTCCGGCCAAAGTCCGGCCAAAAGGCTGACGTGGCATTTTTCTGGCGAATTTCCGGCAAAGTGAGCCTAAAACGATGCTGTTTTGCACATTAACGTGGCCAAATAATGCAAAAATAGCGTCGTTTTGGGCTAATGTGATAAAAAAATAATATAAAAATTAAATAAATTTAATTTAAAATTAGATTTAGTTAAAATATTAAAAACTAATAATTTTAAAATTAGATTTAGTTAAAATATTAAAAAATAGTAATTTTAAAATTAGATTTAGTTAAAATATTAAAAATAATAAATTTAAAATTAAAAAATATATATATTAAAAAAATTAAAAAAAATTAAAAGAAAAATTTTTAAAAAGGGGGCACGGTGGCTCAACCCTCGGCCACAAACTGCCGCCTCCTCACCGTCACCGGTAAGGGCCGGCGACGGAGGGGGGAGGGTCGGCTGGCGACCCCGGCCGACTGGCGACGAGGGCACATGAGCCCTCACCCCAGATCGGGGCGAGGGTCGCAGCCCTCGCCCAAATTCAGCGAGGGTCGGCGGCCCTCGCCCAACTAGGCCAAGGGCCGCCGCTCTTCGGGGCGACCCCCAGCAAGCAACGGCCCTTGGCTCGGCTGAGCGAGGGCTGCTGACCCTCGCCGGATCTAGGCAAGGGCTGTGACCCCTCGCCACTCGCCGGATCGGGCGAGGGCTCGCGAGCCCTCGCCCCCTTTTTTCTAATTTTTCTTTTAATTTTTTAATTTTTTAATTATTATTTTTTAATATTTTTAACTAAATATAATTTTAAATTTATTATTTTTTAGTATTTTAACTAAATCTAATTTTAAATTTAATTTATTTAATTTATTTAATTTTTATATTATTTTTTATCACATAAGTCCAAAACGACGCCGTTTTTGCATTATTTGGTCACGTCGTGTAAAAAAAGATCGTTTTAGGCTCGTTCGCCGGAAAAATGCCACGTCGACATTTTGGCTAGATTGGCACTCAAGTGATCCATTTTACTCCGATTTTGGCACTTAAGTGACATTTCGTAAGTTATGAGTGCTTAAGTGTCCTTTTCGAAGTTATGGCGACTCGGCGGCCCGCACGTCGCCATTGCTGGGTTCTTGAGCACTGCGTTCCGGAAGGTTGCAGTTATAGTTTTGCGGAAGCTAAGAATCAAGGTGATTCGTGTCGGCCATTAGAAGCGTAGGAGACCATTTTGCACGATTTCACAAGTTTCCGAGCTCAAAGGTTGACTCGATTTGCGAACTTGGCGTTGAGAATTGCAAATGAGTTTCAGAAGAAAAATCGCAGACACTATCGACGACGAAGTTTGTCTCGAAGCCGAAGCTACAGTATGCACGTGTTTGCATCTGCTTTTTGTTTTGGCGCAGCAAATGAAGGCAGGGGAAGGAAGAAGAAGTAGAAGAAGAAGGAGGAGGAGACATTGTCGGCGACAAAGTTTGTCTTGAAGCCGAAGCTACAGTGTGTGCGTCTGTCGATGACGAAGTTTGATGTCGACTACTTACTTACTTTAGTATAATTACACCTAAAAATGTTTATTCATACCCCATTTTCTTCTCCTTTTTGTCAATGTTGCCAATTCCCAGAATACTAATGTACCCTCGTGCATATAGTTGCCCAACTACCACTGCTTTCTTCCTCCGACTGCCACCCCTCAGATCTCAATATAGCAATGAATTTTGAAACTGCACTGCTGTCGCTGCCCTTTAGGCACGCCTCCTACGCTCACCACTCACCTACGCTCTTGCGGCATGCCCCATTCGAGATGCCGATGGATTAAGTCATGACATCTAAACATCAAACCCTATTTCTTTATTAAACTTAAAACACGGGTCTTTCCGATCAGGACGTAGAGAAAGCGCAGGTGGATCTAATAGTTTTTCCAAAGGTCAAGTGAAGTCACAAAAGAAAACACTGTCAACGACGAAGTTTGTCTCGAAGCCGAAGCTATAGTGTGTGCGTGTGTCAGAGAAGAAGAAGAAGAAGAAGGTGTGAATTTTTTGGGCTTTAGAGTTTGATTGTGGCCCATTGGAAACTTGGGAGATTATGGTTGTGGATAGGTGTGAATTTTTTTTTTCTGTTTTTTTTTATGCTAGAAAACATTAAGAGACAAAAAAAAAAGCTTTTGCTCCAATCAGTCTAAATTTTTGTACCGATAATTCTTCCTTTTATTCCTCTTATTGTATAGTGCTAGCCAAAAAACACACGCTTTTTATGTGAAAAGAATTTAAATTAGGTTGGTTTTAGGACAATTTTTGCAAATTTGAATGTTGAGGAAGATTTTTAATATAAATACCTAAAAATTTGGTACTCTTGTCCAAAACTGAACACTGAGCCCATCCATTTAGATATTCTTGTCTGTTTGTGTGGCATTCACCCACCTCTCCACGTTGCTCGTGTGCCACGCAAATTCCTAGCCTACAATCCGACCCAAACTCGCTCGCCTACTCAGCAAGCCAATCCATCAAGTCGCCCATTCTTTAAAGGTAACAATTTTTTTAAAAAAAATTAGAACCTAAGTTGGGTTGGGTATAGATTACTAAAATTGTATTGCATAAAAATAAATCAATTTGGATCAGACAATTTTCGATTAGAACCCACCTGTTTGACTGACCTAGTTTTGTTCGAGTGACTTGATACTTAGTTCTTGGGGACGATCAATTGAGGGAAGGTTGGCTTTGTGTTTCAACTCATTAAGCATTGCGTGAACTTGTCCTTGGCCAGGAAAGCTTTCAGCCCGTGACAGTCGCATGACCTTTGACTATCCCGACATAGGCGGAGATGTCCTTTTCAGTGAGGGGCGGATTTGGTGCGAGGTATGGATACCCACAAATTTTCTTTTAACAATCTTCAAAGCTCAAAACAAGATGCTGTTCAAAAAAAAAAAAAAAAAAAGAGAAGAGGTAAGAGAAGAATATACTAGGAATCGACAAGAACGCCCGAGGTATTTGCCCCCTTCCCAGAAATCTTTGTCAATGAGGGAATGAAATTAGAAATCTTCAAGAGATCCGATTATCCTCCTCTTAGATGCGCTCGACACCTGAAAAATGAAATTTGCTATCCAATTAGTACGGGTAATGAGTATTTCGAAACATTCATCGGTACGATAGAAGAGGAAAATTGAGGAGGTAAGGAGAATCTAGATCCAAGCCATCTAATCATGAAGTCCTGGTTGGGGACATCCGGTTGGACAAAGATGAGACAAAAGCCTCAAGTGACTTTGGGAAATGGTACACTTCCTCTTGCTTATTCCCTGTACACGAAGACATACGCAAGTGGCCAATTAGAACATCATTTTGAAAATCGAAGTTGGAGAATGAAGTCATGAGATTCCGCATTAGACGGCCAAGGAATAATTCTTTTGACTTCCCCCTTATAGATCTCTTGTCATTACTCCGGCAGCATCATCCCAACAACCCCCCTTTGGCATCAAACTCATCATCGCAATCATCATTGTCTAATTAGTGCCCCTCCTCAATTTTAACCCATTTTTCTAATTGGTGGTTCTCCATAATTTTTTTCCCTCGTAGCACCAGATGAAATTGAAATTATTCAGGTGCTATCATATCATACGAAATAAAGCGTCCGACGTCTTATCAAATAGTCAGCCGTTGCGACCGGTAGTGTTATTAACAAATTTCACACGTCGGACTAGATTAAGACTTTCCGGCAGTTGAAGTGAACCCCCACCACCGGCGTGCAGCTTAAACAATACGCCTAACTAATTGGGTTAGATACGCCAAATCAAGTTAAGGCTTTGAGCGTGAATTCAATAGGGCAAGCCCGCATCATTAGTACGGGCTTATCAGCATTAAACACAAAAATCGAAATCGATGCAACCCATCGGTGCCTAAGTTAGAAATTCAAATATATATATATATATATATATATATATATATATATATATATATATATATATATGGGCAAATGCTATTTAGTCGATTGATTGATTCCTACTCCATTTCCTTTTTTAATTTTTAATAATTGAATCCACACGATCGACAAGAAATATCCCTTGCCACTAGAACTTCATAACCTAAATAGTTGAATTAATATATTTGACTAGAGAAAGTGAAGTGAATATGTCTGCCACCAATCTCCTCCATTGCCTAATTAACTAACGGGGAAGCAGTAATTTGTGTAGGTGCCTACCTCACGTGCCATATGTTCCCGGCATACATCGACCCCACCTTTTTTTTTTGGTCTGAACATCGACCCCACCTTGCACACCAAATATATGAAAGAAAGACAAAAAGCAGAACATGCAATGGCGAATCCGTAATTTCAACCACGAGCACTACGCCAAATATTCATTACCCTTCATTGTAATATATATGTATATAAGCCCGATCGATTCCACATTGTCTTCCTCACCATAGTCTGTAATTTTGTATCCCCCAAGCAAGCGCTAGTTCCAAAGCTTGTCACTTTGCAAAGCAGTATGCAAGCCAATACGACATGCCACATAAGTCCAACCAAATTACTCCAAAGCTTGTTTTGTATTAATTTATAAACTTATCAAGAAAGAGAAAGTGGAGAGAAAAGAATGGGTCAATTGTACCAATAAAGAATGAATAGGGGACGAATACTGAAGAGCCTGTGCTGGAAAAGAGTGGATTAAGCTTTCCCTTAATAATATAATGGCCCAAAAACTCATAATCTCTTGCCCTCTTTCTCTTTCTCTTAAGAATTGACCAAATACCACCATTGCTTTGTAGAGTTTTGCCACTTTTTTGCACTTAAAGATGCTGACGTCAGAAAGGTTTTCCTCGAAGAGGGCAAATTGCTTATTTTAAAAGGAAAAAACCTGTTCGGGAAATTGACTGGAAAATTCAGAAAGGACAGGAAGAGAGAAGTCAGAAAATTGGGGAATCCAATGTCATGAAATTGGTCTTTTTGTACCATGTTACCAAAGGAAGTGACAAGACATCCCAGGATATAAATATTAAAAGCAGGAGGTGTCACGTGTCGATTGCGAATTGGGTGTTATTGTACATGTGCATGAGGACCCAGAAATCCCATGAGTGGGGCGATACTGTCTATAAAAGAATTCGCAAGTGCAAACATGTGATTTACTTTTTGGGATAACATTCTAAAAAACCTCAAATTGGTACATTTGTGATAAATTTACCCCAAACTATTTTTTTGACTACCAAAAACCCCAAATTAGTATACTTTTGATAAATTTATCCCAAACTGATATACTTGTGATAAATTTACCCTATGTTAGTTTTCATTAAATTTTATTATCAAATTATTAAGTTAAATAATACGTGACAGTTAACCAAGTATACCAATTTAGGATTTTACGTTCCATTTGTCACAGTTTACAATTTTTATGATTTTTTTGTGGTATTAATCCAATTTAGCATAGGGTATATTTGTTACAAATTTACCAATTTATGGTTTTTTGCAATCGAATAAATTAGTTTAGGGTAAATTTGTCGTAAATGTACTAGTTTAGGGTTTTTTATAATCAATCGGGGTAAATTTGTCACAAGTTTACTAGTTTTGGGTTTTTCATGGTAAAAAAAATAATTTTTGGTAAATTTGTCACAAGTATACCAGTTTTTGGTTTTTTAAGGTATTAACCCTTACTTTTTTGCCCCCTTTATTGGTGTCAAAAAATTGCACATGATTCATGGTCTAGCCCCACGAAAGGGAGAAGGATATGGAGCAACCGATGCCTTTCTTTGTAAGAGGGTATTCTTTTTCATCAATCATACATCTTAAATGAGATTTTTTCAATTCAAAATGTAATAATTAATTAAAGTGCACTTCATACAAGATAATATGAATGATTAAAAAAAGGGTCTCTTCTTCATCTATTTTGCTTGTATATGAGGATACATAATGCTCTTGGCATTCCATTTTACCTATTGCAGTACATACTATCTTGTGACATGACAAGACATAAATATTATGTCATTTGAACATTTTTCTTTTCAAGCAATTCATAGCAAATCTTCATTTTGATTCGTTTCACTATTTTGGCTATAATTTTTTAGATACAAACACTAGGCTGTCCATATATATATTAGGAACAGTGCAACATAACGTCAATACATCCCGACAAGATTTAGAAGGGAGCTCGTACTCAAATTCACCCAATACGTTTCGTCAAACTTATGACTACTCCAAAACTCTTCTATTGAGATTTGAGTCAAACGTCATCGGTTGCTCCTTTGACTTTACACATCCAGATGTAGGACTTCTTTCTTTTGCAACGTGTCGAGTAAATTATCACAATAATAAATACATTGCTTGTCCCTTTGTTAACGAAGTCTTCTCAACTCACGCCCAAAGGACTTGGATCTTTCTTGGGCCTCCAAAGGCCCATGACAATGTATACAATGAGACCTGGTCAAGCAACAAGCCTCTTCTTTATTAACACACCTTGAAGGGCTCGTGGCTCCAGAATGACAGATGCGGATTTTTTGATCTTGTGCGATACTCTCTCCAATAGCTCGATAAATCTGAACCTTTGACTCATGGAAAATGAAGCGTTTATCAATGACTTAAATTGTCGATGCATCAAGAGAAGCATCGTACAAAGTAGAGGATTTTGTTCCCCGGAAAAGGCATCCTTTCGACAAGATGTTGTGTAACACATCTTTAGGATTGTGATTTTTAGAAAAAAAGGAACATTGATATTTGAAAGAACTATATGCAAGCCTAGGCGCCGAGGACCTAGTCTCGGGCACCGAGGTCTTGGGCCCAACTTCAATGGATCTGGGCGCGAGCACCAAGGACTCAAGCACAAGCACCAAGGTCTTAGGCCTAACCTCTATGGGCCAAGTCCATGACTCAAGGCAAAGGTAGTGGGTTCCTAGGCCTTGATTGTATGGACCCAAGCTCAAGCATTAGGGACTTGGCCATAAGCGTTGAGGTCCTAGGCATAGGCACTATTCTCTTAAGCGCAACCTCATGGAATCAAGGCAAGGCACGACCTCTTTAGATCCGGGTTTGGCCTCAATGAATCCTAGTGATCCCAACCCCGCCTAAGTCCATTGCTAAGGACCCAAGAACAAGTGTTAGGATTCCCGTGCCCAAAAGCGGAGTTTTTTTTTTTTTTGTCTAAATACTGATATCTAGTCATATTTTAAAAAAATGTTTTCCGATTTTTTAAGTATCATTTTTTCTAAATTTAAGTATGAGTTCCACTGAGTTATTTTCCTAAACAACCCAAATGTCAAAAGATGAGTAAAATATTTTTTTTTCTACAAAATAAAAGGAGTGTGAATATGATGTGTTTAATCTAATTACTTGTGCAAAATTGCTTATGTTGGACTTGGGCGATGGATCTGCTCGAACGGGGCGGCGACTTCAGATCAACAAGTAATAAATGTCGAACGCACTTCATTCATATGGCATGAAATAAAAAAGTTTGTTCAAAATTGAAGAGGAGCACTAATAGGACAATAATGGTGCCGTCTAATGCGGAAACCGTGGTGCGCTCTCTCTGTTTTTTTATCCCCTCAATTTTTTGTTCATCGTATCAATTAGCATCACGAACTACTTGTTAAAACATAATTGCATTTTTAAAGTGTCAATCACATATAACACGAGAGCAGTCAATTTATTGAAAGTTTGTAATTTCGTTAGTCGTTCGCAAAGTGAATTATCGTCACATCTCCTCTTCTCGGACGCCATTTCGTTTTGAACTTGAAAATTTGTTAGGAAAAAAGATTTGGGCATTCAAATCATGCATGATTCAAGTGAAATAGTTGTTTTCCTTTTTTGCAAGTTTTGATCGATTATCCTTTTTTTTTTCTTTTCTTTATTAATGTTTATATTAGGATGTCTTTTGTTTCAGGAAATTTTCTTTTTTATGATAATGGAAAATGTTTTACGGATTTCAGATTTTTTCAATTCATTTTCCTAATTTTAAGCATGCCCATTTTCTTTTGACTGTAAATAGTTTTTTTCTTAATAAATCATTTTCAGCAAGCCAAACTCATAAAAGTTCAAAAACTAATTCACGGAAATTTTTTTTCAATTAAACAAAGACACCCTAAAGCCATTTGAATAGGAGAGATCTCTCTTCAACTATGGGAGGGTTTGAGCTAGTCTCACCCACCCCTCCATCTGTTATTAATTTTATTGGAGCATTCTTGTTTTTTCTTCTTTTTACTTTCCTTTTGATCTTGATATGGGGGCTCTTTTATCATGGTCTATTTCTAAATTTGAGAGTTCGAACTCTCCTAATTTAATTTTAGTCCTAGGAGTTCTTCACTACCGATTTAAATTTAGGAGTTTAATAATATTTTCAAGGATTTGATAACCCCATATTTTGTAGTATTTTGGCCTTTATTATGCTTCAATTTACTTTGCTATGAAAGTTTATGTACTTCTCATGTATGGGCTTGTTTGGTTAGGCTTTTGGGGAATGCATTTGTAGAAATACAAATACCTTTGGGTGAATGGGGTTTTCGAAATGCAAATGTCGTTTGGTAAAATTTGCATTCGTAAACAACTTTGGCCAAAATACCGTTTGGTAAAACTTGCATTTGTAATTAACTTTTATTAAATTAAAAAAAGAAAAAATATGTTTATATTTTTTTTTTGAAGTCCGGCCACCGGACCACCGAATCCATTTCGCCAAACCGCCCTGAATAAAAAATATAAAAAATAAATTATAAAATATATTTATTAAACATAAAATATATTTATATAAAAAAATAGATATGTTTATATCTATAGAAAATATATATATATATATATATATATATATATATATATATATATAATAGCCTGAATAAGAAATATGTTTATATTTTTTTATATAAACATATTTTTATATAAAAAAATAAAAAAATATAAACATAAAATATATATAAAAATGGATATGTTTATATCTATATAAAATATATATAAAATAGCCTGAATAAAAAATATGTTTATATTTTTTATATAAACATATTTATATATTTTATATAAAAATATAAAATATAAAAAAATAGATATGTTTATATAAATATATATTTATATAAAAACAATCGGAGAAAAAAATAGATATTTTTATATTTATAAATATATATTTATTTATTAAACATCAAATATAAAAAATAGATATGTTTATATTTTTATATAAAAAAATAAACGTAAAATAAAATATAAACATATTTATTTTATTTAAACATATATATTTTTTTTTTTTATTCGTGCCGATCGGTTTCTCCACCGGAGAGATGAACAATACCGGAAGTTACAGAAGTTGCATTCCGAAGATACAACTTTCCAAAGGACCTCAAGAGCTGCATTAGGCTAAAGGCTCTTAGAGTCACTTGGAGATGCAATTACATCTCGCCAAAGTCACACAAAAAAACAAACCAAACACATTTGCATTTGGTCAAGGGACTTTAGAGCGCAAATGAGCATTCCAAATGCTGAACCAAACAGGGCCTATCTTTTTGAACAATGAATACAATTTTCTTTTAATAAAAAAAATATAAATACACCCTTACTTTTAATTTGGTTGGTTAGTTCTAATGTGGATATCCCCACTAGCACCATACACATCAAGAGTTATTTCATAAGCTAGCCATATCACGATGACATGTCAATAAGTACATTGGCTAAAAATTGAGAGCTATAAATTGAAGGACAAAAATTGATTAAGATGCATAGCATACTTAATTAGTGATCGAATCGTTGCACCGCATCGACCAAGGCAGCCATACGTGCGATTCTTTCTCGCCCTCGTCGATTTTTTGACAAATAATCATTTCAGTAATTAATTTGTCAGACCAAACATTTTTCTTTTATTAACTTTTCGAGCCACGCCATCACCGTGGCGTTATTTTTTTATTCCCTTCTGTGACTAAATAGTCGACCTTACACAGGCTCTTGGCCCCATCTCGATTTGAAAAAAAAAATCAGCACGAGATAAGCACACCGTCGAACAGTTAATTGTACCGCGAGCGTCAGATTCATGCGCCATGAGCGCTGAAGTCCTCTAATAATTAAATGTGGATTTACTTTAATTATGTATATGCACGTAACTTTTGCTTTAATTACTTCAGAGTAATGCAAAAATTCCTGTAAATTAAAACGCACTTATATGCGCTAAACTCTTGTTCCGTACTATAGTGATGTGATATCCACATTGGCATCATCAACCCTTTTTAATAAGAGCAAAATTTGATTCATAAAAATCTCCAACACATGCAACCCACCTCTCTCTAATTCCCTCTTACTTTTTTTTTTTTTAAATACCGAGGATCCATCCTAGCATATCCTACGAGTGCTCATGGCCCCCGCCGGACACTAGCCAACGAAGACCAGCGACTATACCTCGAGGGACTCTTATGCTTGCTTCCTCTCCATCTCACGAACACACTCACAACACACATCAATCAATGTTTGCGCTCCAGTCAAACACATATTCATTTATCATGTGCCTAGATCGGACAAGACCGGTCAGGACATTTCTCTGAAACACAAGGGCCTCCTCCAACCAGACCATCAGGGACACCCTGGCGCTTTGATGGAATACAGAAACATGTGCCGGGCTCCAAGCAGAGCTTTTGAGACCCAACAGGACATCGGTCTGATATACAAGGCGGGGCACATTTATATTTGCCGCGTACACAGACGTGACGAAACCTTGGAGGACACATATCTGGAACACGAGCGCCTCCTCCAATCAGACTATCCGAGATATTCTGGCGCTATCACGGAATGCAGAAACATTTGCCGTGCGTGTAGAGCTTATGAGACCCAATAGGACACTACTTCGATACATAGGGCGGGGCACATTTACATTTACCTCCTTCTTCTGCAGCTTGTAAGACAGCAAGACCTTAAAAAAAGGGAGTTTGGAAAATTCATCAGTGTAGTTCTACATTTATAAATAATAATTATAATAAATGAGAGATGAGAGATACCTACTAGATTCAATCACCAATAAAATGACCAATGCACTAGGCTTGGCTTGATCCTTCTCCATTTCCAAGTGTGACAGCTTGATTGTTTGAGGTATGATTGTGTTTAGAGTTTTTTAGGATTATAGAGAGGAAACTTGGGCTTGATTATTAGAGGTAACCGTGGAAGATATTTGTTGAGTGTCCCATTGAAGCGGGTTTATATAGATGGATTATGATATTTTTTGAGTTAGAGTAAATGTAAGATTCGAAATTGAATGAATAGTAATTAGGGCCATGTTATCTTAGCATGGGCAACCGGCAATAATTAATATTGTAATTAGCTTTTTATCATATACTAACTTACAATTGCAAACATTTTTTACTAGTTTCATATAAACTACAGATAACATATTTTGATCGCCACCTAGAATTAGGACTCTTTACCAGTGAGCAAAAGAAAATTATGGAGTTATTTCAATATGAAGAAAATTACATCCACAGTTACTCCATATTAAATTTTGGTTAATTTTGTAAGAAAATTGAGGCATTTGAAAATTGATATTTTAGTCCCCAAATCTTTTGCAATTATATGAATTTTTTGTCTACGACACATGTTTGCATCAAATAGAGAACACTATCTTGCACATGATCAAACCAAGTCACTCGTCATATAATCCAAAATTTATTTGACAGCCCTAAAAGTAAAAATAAATCATACTCCTGTCGCATGTCTAAAACTAATTTACCACCACATGTTTGCGATATGATTGACAGAGATAATTAGAAAAATTAATAAAAGAAAATAGTCTTCAATACTTGCAATAGAAAAAATCGTAGTTCTGGCAGGTGAACTGAAATAACCAAAATTGTTTGTATAAACTTGGTTTTGTGACTGTTTTTCAATAATTTTTATGCTTAATAAGTTCTATTAAAATCAGGTTTGTTGTAAAAATAGTTCAATGTAGTGAAAACCAAAGGATTACTAACTTGAATTTTTAAACTCGTATAAAAGGAAAAATAGTAATGAAAGTATGATTCTTTAAAATGTGATTGAAGATTGGTGTAAACAATAATAATTCTAGGTTTTTTTTTTTTCCATTCAAACTCATTTTTTGGCAAAATTTTGTATTTATGGGATTCAATTTCCAACGAGGGGGATTTTCATTTCCCAAGGAAAACGGCCACAAAACTCATCCGATTTCCTTGGGAAATCATGGGTCGCTGAAGAGTAACGGTGTAGTTAGCTAAGCATTTTCCTATTAGTTAACTTGCTAATATTCATATTCAGCTACTGTATAATTATCGGATTTTTTTTGTTACATTTATTTCACGGGTCTCAATTGAAATGCACACTTGCTTTACTAGGTAAGTCAATAAGCACTCACGGTATGCAATTGGATAATTCAAGCATTTCTTGGATAATTCGAAATTCTCCTACCATAATATAAGAAAAGATACCTAAAATGTATATATTCCCCTGTTAGATAAATGCATCTTTTTTTTCTATATAATATCATTGTTTAACCCGATAAAAATATGCAAAAATTCAATAATACCGCACAAAATGCAAAGTGTGAACATTAGAAATCCAACTCATTGGGTTTTAGGCTTTTCCTCTTCAATGGCTGCTTAGTTTGCATGACTCGCCAAGGAAGTTAATTTGGATTTTTTAGAGTCTATAATTATCAAAAAGCAAACTCTTGAATTTGGCATCTAATTCAAATATTATTAAAAAAAAAAAATCCACCTCACGCTGGCCATGCTACGTAGGATGGACAATGTTCATGTTAGTGATTTCCAGTCAAAATTGGCTAAATGGACTCAACTGGTAAAATATAAAAAAGTTTGAAACTAAATTAATACAATTAAAAGGCTTAAAACTAAATAAGTTAATAACTTTTTTGTACTTTTCCCTTTTTTGCCAATTTTGATCGGTTTTCCTTTTCCTTCTTTTTTAAGGCTTATATTAGGACATGTTTGTTTTGGGAAAAATTTTATGTTAATGGAAAATGATTTATGAGAAATTATATTCCAAAAAATGTTTTCCTTTTTTTTTCTTGATTCTTTTACTGTGAATGATTTTCCATTAACTCCTCATTCTCAAGAAACTAAATGACTTTCATCACCCCCACACGTATCAAAAGGTGTTTTGCGTGCAAGCCATGACAGTGACATGTTGACGAGGACACTAGCAAAAAATGGAAAGCTATAAGATCAAAGGATAAAATTGATTGAGATGCATAACAGCATACTAAATAGTGGTCAAGTCGTTGCACCACATCGACCATGCCATCCATACGTATAATTAATTCTTTCCCGTCCTCGTCGACTTCTGGACAAAGAATTATTTCTGTTATTAACATTTCGGACCCAACATTTTCTATTATCAACTTTTTGAACCCCACCATCACGTGGCATTATTGCTTCTTTGCCTCTCCCACTCCCACTTGTGAACAAATAGTTGACCTTTCACAGGCTCTTGCCCCGATTCTTTTTTTTTTTTTTTTTTTTTTTTTTTTTGAGCAAACAAGTAGGAAAACATTAATAAGAAAAGTTATTAGTACACACATCTGAAGCATCGGCACACAGTAAGTCCAAAGGTGCATACGGGGGATTATTAACACAATCCCTAGGAAGGCATCCTAATCGTTGAGCTTTGGCTAACCAGCCAGCCACCTTGTTTGTATCGCAATTACAATGGGCTAAAACAATGCCAAAAGAATCTTCCAGTTTGTGCTTGGCCCGGTTTACTAGAGGCTGTATCTCCCAGTTTAGGGTTTCTGAAAAGAGAACCATAGCCACCAATGTGCTGCAGTCAGAGTGAATAAGCATCTGTTGTTTTGGTCTATACGGGGCAATCTTTGACGAGATAAAGTTCAGAGTTTCTACCAGCGCTTGTACCTCTGCTAGTTCAACAGATTTTGCCGCTATAGATTTCGTGAATCCTTCAATGATCCTTCCCAGGGTGTCCCTGCATATACAAGCCACAGCTGCAGATGAGGGGAGGCTCTTGCCCCAAGTCGGAAAGTCAAAAAATCAGCACGAGAGCAGCACACCATAAATAAAATGTACATTTACTTTAATTATGCATATGCACGCAATTTTTGCTTTAATTGTTTGGATTAAACACATAAACACAACAAATTAGAGAGTAAAAGCGAGAAAGAAAAATCGAGAGCAAGTGATTTTTTTTTTTTGAAGTAAATCCTAAATTAGTACGCTACGTTTCAATTTTCAATGAAATAAGAGTAATGATTTCCATATATAGCCCTAAGCATTCCTCCAAAATTCTCTCTCTCTCTCTCTCTAGTAAAGGTTTACATAATATATTGATGTTCAACCCAAATAATATCACTCATTCAATAGCTAGCCATGATTTCATGTTTTGGGATTAATGCTTTCAAACATAGTCCAAAAGGAGAAACCTTTTACTCCAAACCGATATTACTAGAGCCAATACTATCATTCCTAGGTCAATAAACAAGAGTGACATTTTTTTACCAGACAATGAGAGTGTGAGGACCAAACTCGACAAACCTATTAAAAGGAAATATTACACAACACACACATTCTTACATTATTTATACATGTGGATACGACATCATGTAATACGGTAATGATTACAAAATCTAGTGAAAAACTAATTGATCATCAATTAGTTGTGCACCCCTGATCATATCGAATAAACCGAAAATAATGTTTTTTATTGTTATTTTAATGTTGGGAAACTCCCACTTGTATGGAATAGGGGGGAAAGAGTCAATGGTTCTAGGACGAGCCTTGAAAACGGCATAGACTGATTGGTTAGATTTCGAGATTGATTGGGGGCAAGTGCCGTTCTTGGTTCCACAAATTGAGAACCAACCTTGTCTGATCCAATTCCAGGTTTTAGGATGGGTATCAACCCATCTTGAAATTGACAACCCTAATATTGCCGCCATTGCTTATCCTTTGAGGAAAAAACATAGTTTCAATTGGCTAGGCTTCGAATACTAACTGGGCTTCCTTAGATAATCAAATAAAGTTTCAAGCCGGTCCATTGTTTCAAAGGAAGAAAAGAAAGGTCGAAATCAAGATGAATGTTGACCGGTAAATCACCTAACTTTGTATAGCTAAGACGAGATCCTTCGGTCGAGTCATCACTCAAGCAAAGTCGCTGTCTTCCATTGCTTATCACTGCCATTGCTGGGCAAAAGAACACTTTAAGTGTCATAACTTTGCTCAAAGAGACACTTAGGGCGCGCATGATAAAATTTATGTTTCTCAATTTCTCTGTTTCTCTGTTCCCCGGAACAGGTTTGAAACAGAAATCCGTTTGGTAACGCAATTTGATTTCTCTATTTCTGAAACAGATTTCTATTCCAGAAATAGAGAAATCGAAGAAATCAGAAGCTGAAATTTTTAACTTCTCAGTTTCTGAAATAGAAATAGAAATAGAAAATTTTTTTCTCAACTTTTCAATTTAGTCCAAAATATTTTAGATCACTAATATTGAAATAGAAATAGAAATAGTTAATTTAGTCCAAAATATTTTAATGATTTTTTAATATAATCATTCTCATCGATATTGATTGAAAATCTTAACCATTGGGCTAGATTGTGAGAATTGAATGAACAAGGCTTCATTTGTTGCACGTAAGAGATTTTATGCATGGTAATAGTCAATTGGTCATATTCATATCTAACGAGTCTTTCTTCACCTACTCTTCCGTGTATGCCAGCCAACGACTCTATTTGGCTAACTATTTTTTTAATCATAAACTTCATATTAAGGCGGTAAAAAGGGGTCAAATCATTAGAGTTTCATCCGATTTTTCTTTTATAAGGAAAAGAGATCTAATAAGAAATATGTTGTTCTTGTAAGAGTGTTGATGAAAATATAGATTTTGATAATAAATTTTTAAATAATCCTAGTGTTGATAATTTTGAAAAAAATTGGTGATGATTTTTGAACACGGTGAAGATATTTTTAACAAAATTTGGAAAGAAATTGGAATTAGACTTGAAGTTAGGATTTTTTTTTAGGAGATTAGACTATTATAATCATGGCTATCATTAGACTTATTTGATTAATGTGAAATCAATTTTGGCAAAAACATAACGACATATTCACTACAATTGAATTTCAATTTTTTTTTTGCCACGTTGTTTATTTTTCGAAAGAAAATATTACGTAATAGGAAACGTAAGCACATGTAATATAAATTCCATGAAATTATATTTTCAACTTTTCTAATGTATTAGTATTATTTCGACTATTTTTTGTATTTGAGGATTTTCTATATTGTTTTAGTATTATTTCGGCTATTATTTTATATTTGAGAATTTCCTATGTTGTTATCTAATCAATTTCTATTCCTAGAAATAGAAATTTTATTCTGTTATCAAACAGATTTCTATTCCAGAAATAGAAATTTTGAGTTGTTATCAAACGGGTTTTTTGCTTCGTAAACTTGTCAGGGAATAGAAATTGAGAAATCAATTTCTGGAATAGAAATTTTGTCATGCGCGCCCTTAAGTGCCATAACTTACGAAAGGTATACTTAAGTGCCACATTCTAAGAAAAATGGATCACTTAAGTGCCACTCCGGCCAAAGTTCGACCAAAAGGCTGACGTGGCATTTTTCCGGCAAATTTCCGGCAAAGTGAGCCTAAAACGATGCTGTTTTGCACGTTAACGTGGCCAAATAATGCAAAAATAGCGTCGTTTTGGGCTAATGTGATAAAAAATAATATAAAAATTAAATAAATTTAATTTAAAATTAGATTTAGTTAAAATATTAAAAAATAATAATTTTAAAATTAGATTTAGTTAAAATATTCAAAAATAGTAATTTAAAAATTAGATTTAGTTAAAATATTAAAAATAATAAATTTAAAATTAAAAAATATATTTAAAAAAATTTAAAAAAAAATTAAAAGAAAAATTTTTAAAAAGGGGGTGCGGTGGCTCAACCCTCAGCCACAACCGCCGCCTCCTCACCGTCACCGGTAAGGGCCAGTGAAGGAGGGGGGAGGGTTGGCCGGTGACCCCGGCCAACTAGCGACGAGGGCACGCGAGCCCTCACCCCAGATTGAGGCGAGAGTCGCAGCCCTCGCCCAAATTCAGCGAGGGTTGGCGGCCCTCGCCCAACTAGGCCAAGGGCCGCCGCTCTTCGGGGCGACCCCCAGCGGGCAACGGCCCTTGGCTCGGCCGAGCGAGGACTGCCGACCCTCGCCGAATATGGGCAAGGGTGCGACCCCTCACCACTCGCCGGATCCGGGCGAGGGCTCGCAGCCCTTGCCGTCGGTCGGAGGGCGGAGCCCTCCCACCGCCCCTTTTTCTAATTTTTCTTTTAATTTTTTAAATTTTAAATTATTATTTTTTAATATTTTTAACTAAATATAATTTTAAATTTATTATTTTTTAGTATTTTAACTAAATATAATTTTAAATATAATTTATTTAATTTTTATATTTTTTTATCACATAAGTCCAAAACGACGCCGTTTTTGCATTATTTGGTCACGTTAGCGTGCAAAACGGCGTCGTTTTAGGCTCGGTTCACCAGAAAAATGCCACATCGACATTTTGACCGGATTTTGGCCAAATTGGCACTCAAATGATCCATTTTACTCCGATTTTAGCACTTAAGTGTACCTTTCGTAAGTTATGGCACTTAAGAGTCCATTTGTGCAAAGTTATGGCACTTGAGGGGTCCGCACGTCGCCATTGCTAGGTTCTTAAGCACAGCGTTCTAGAAGGTTGCAGTTACAGTTTTGCGGAAGCTAAGAATCAAGGTGGTTCGTGTCGGCCATTAGAAGTGTAGGAGACCATTTTGCACGATTTCACAAGTTTCCGAGCTCAAAGGTTGACTCGATTTGCGAACTTGGCGTTGAGAATTGCAAATGAGTTTCAGAAGAAAAATCGCAGACACTATCGCCGACGAAGTTTGTCTCGAAGCCAAAGCTACAGTATGCACGTGTTTGCATCTGCTTTTTGTTTTGGCGCAGCAAATGAAGGCAGGGGAAGGAAGAAGTAGAAGAAGAAGAAGGAGGAGAAGACATTGCGTTTGGGAACTACTTTTGGGGAATGTCTTTAGGAAAATGCAAATACCTTTGACTTAAAGGTGTTTTCCAAAATGCAACTGTGTTTGGTAAATTGCACTTTGAAAGCTCTTTGTAAAGTATTTTGAGCAAAATAGCGTTTGGGAAATTACACTTGCAAAAGATCTTTGTGGTAAAAAAAAAATTATCAAAAGAAAAATTTAAAAAAATTGACCAAAAAGGGCGAGTGGCCGCGCGCGACCTTCGGGCGACCTCCGGCGACCTCCGGTGACGCCGGATCCGGGGGCAGCGAGGTCGCGCGACGCCGTCGTGACCTCCGGCGACCTCCGGCGACGTCGGATCCGGGGGCAGCGAGGTCGCGGGAGGACCTCGCCGCCCGGATCCGGGTCGCGCGGGTCGCGCGACCGCGCCGCCCTCGGAACTGGGGCGGCGAGGTCGCGGGAGGTCGCGCGACGCCGCCGCGACCCGATCCGAGGCCGCGAGGTCGCGCAACCCGGATCGGGGCGGCAAGGTCCTCCGCGACCTCGCGCCCAGATCGGGTCGCGGTGACCCGCACCTTGCCGTGGGTCGCGGCGGTCGCGCCACCGCCCGGCGTCGCTCGCCCGGGCGACGTTCGCCGGTGACCGCTCGCGGAAGAAGAAGCTCGCGGAAGGAGAAGACCGTCTGCCGCCCCAGATCTGGGTTTGCGGTGACCCAGCCCTCGGTCGCGCCACCTCCGGCGTCGGTTGCGCCACCTCCGGCGTCGGTCGCGCCACCCCCCGACGATCGCCGGCGTCCCTCTAGGCGATCGCCGCCGCTCCGTCGGCCGGGAACCGAACCCCCCGGAGAAGATGAACAGTTGCGACACAAGGGCAAGAACCGGAAAAACAAAACATTCGTGAGGACAATTTCGGAAAAAAAAAGTTATGAACAGTGCCCGTGTGGGCATGCCGAAAAAGCCGAAAGCCCAAGGCAGGTCCCCCCCTGCCTTGGGCTTTCGGCTTCACACATGCTGGCATTCCCTGAATGCGGGCTCAAAAATTTTTCCCAAACGGCCTAGCATTTGGCCAAGTACCTTTAGGCTTCAAAGGGGCTTTGGGAAGTGGTTCCCAAACGCACATTGTCGGCGACAAAGTTTGTCTTGAAGCCGAAGCTACAGTGTGTGCGTCTGTCGATGACGAAGTTTGATGTCGACTACTTACTTTAGTATAACTACACCTAAAAATGTTTATTCATGCCCCCATTTTCTTCTCCTTTTTGTCAATGTTGCCAATTCCCAGAATACTAATGTACCCTCGTGCATATAGTTGCCCAACTACCACTGCTTTCTTTCTCCGACTGCCATCCCTCAGATCTCAATATAGCAATGAATTTTGAAACTGCACTGCTGTCGCTGCCCTTTAGGCACGCCTCCTACGCTCACCACTCACCTACGCTCTTGCGGCATGCCCCATTCGAGATGCCGATGGATTAAGTCATGACATCTAAACATCAAACCCTATGTCTTTATTAAACTTAAAACACGGGTCTTTCCGATCAGGACGTAGAGAAAGCGCAGGTGGATCTAATAGTTTTTCCAAAGGTCAAGTGAAGTCACAAAAGAAAACACTGTCAACGACGAAGTTTGTCTCGAAGCCGAAGCTGTAGTGTGTGCGTGTCAGAGAAGAAGAAGAAGGTGTGAATAGGTGTGAATTTTTTGGGCTTTAGAGTTTGATTGTGGCCCATTGGAAACTTGGGAGATTGTGGTTGTGGATAGGTGTGAATTTTTTTTTTTTTGTTTTTTTTTTATGCTAGAAAACATTAAGAGAAAAAAAAAAAAAAAAAAAGCTTTTGCTCCAATCAGTCTAAATTTTTGTACCGATAATTCTTCTTTTTGCTCCTCTTATTGAATAGTGCTAGCCAAAAAACACACGCTTTTTATGTGAAAAGAATTTAAATTAGGTTGGTTTTAGGACAATTTTTGCAAATTTGAATGTTGAGGAAGATTTTTAATATAAATACCTAAAAATTTGGTACTCTCGTCCAAAACTGAACACTGAGCCCATCCATTTAGATATTCTTGTCTGTTTGTGTGGCATTCACCCACCTCTCCACGTTGCTCGTGTGCCACGCAAATTCCTAGCCTACAATCCGACCCAAACTCCCTCGCCTACTCAGCAAGCCAATCCATCAAGTCGCCCATTCTTTAAAGGTAACAATTTAAAAAAAAAAAATTAGAACCTAAGTTGGGTTGGGTATAGATTACTAAAATTGTATTGCATAAAAATAAGTCAATTTGGATTAGACAATTTTCGATTAGAACCCACTTGTTTGACTGACCTAGTTTTGTTCGAGTGACTTGATACTCAGTTCTTGGGGACGATCAATTGAGGGAAGGTTGGCTTTGTGTTTCAACTCATTAAGCATTGCATGAACTTGTCCTTGGCCAGGAAAGTTTTCAGCCCGTGACAGTTGCATGACCTTCAACTATCCCGACATAGGCGGAGATGTCCTTTCCAGTGAGGGTGGATTTGGTGCGAGGTATGGATACCCAAAAATTTTCTTTTAACAATTTTCAAAGCTCAAAACAAGATGCTGTTCTAAAAGAGAAGGGAAGAGGTAAGAGAAGAATATACTAGGAATCGACAAGAACGCCCAAGGTATTTGCCCCCTTCCCAGAAATCTTTGTCAATGAGGGAATGAAATTAGAAATCTTCAAGAGATCCGATTATCCTCCTCTTAGATGCGCTCGACACCTGAAAAATGAAATTTGCTATCCAATTAGTACGGGTAATGAGTATTTCGAAACATTCATCGGTACGATAGAAGAGGAAAATTGAGGTGGTAAGGAGAATCTAGATCCAAGCCATCTAATCATGAAGTCCTGGTTGGGGACATCTGGTTGGACAAAGATGAGACAAAAGCCTCAAGTGACTTTGGGAAATGGTACACTTCCTCTTGCTTATTCCCTGTACACGAAGACATACGCAAGTGGCCAATTAGAACATCATTTTGAAAATCGAAGTTGGAGAATGAAGTCATGAGATTCCGCATTAGACGGCCAAGTAATAATTCTTTTGACTTCCCCCTTATAGATCTCTTGTCATTACTCCGGCAGCATCATCCCAACAACCCCCCCCTTGGCATCAAACTCATCATCGCAATCATCATTGTCTAATTAGTGCCCCTCCTCAATTTTAACCCATTTTTCTAATTGGTGGTTCTCCATAATTTTTTTCCCTCGTAGCACCAGATGAAATTAAAATTATTCGGGTGCTATCATATCATACGAAATAAAGCGTCCGACGTCTTATCAAATAGTCAGCCGTTGCGACCGGTAGTGTTATTAACAAATTTCACACGTCGGACTAGATTAAGACTTTCCGGCAGTTGAAGTGAACCCCCACCACCGGCGTCCAGCTTAAACAATACGCCTAACTAATTGGGTTAGAAACGCCAAATCAAGTTAAGGCTTTGAGCATGAATTCGGTAGGGCGAGCCCGCATCATTAGTACGGGCTTATCAGCACTAAACACGAAAATAGAAATCGATTTAATCCATCGTGCCTAAGTTAGATATTCAAATAAATATAGATATTCAAATAAATATAAATATATATATATATATATATAAATATATATTCATGGGCAAATGCCATTTAGTCGATTGATTGACTTCTACTCCATTTCCTTTTTAATTTTTAATGATTGAATCCACACGATCGACAAGAAATATCCCTTGCCACTAGAACTTCATAACCTAAATAGTTGAATTAATATATTTGATTAGAGAAAGTGAAGTGAATATGTCTGCCACCAATCTCCTCCATTGCCTAATTAACTAACGGGGAAGCAGTAATTTGGTGTAGGTGCCTACCTCACGTGCCATATGTTCCCGGCATACATCGATCCCACCTTTTTTTTTTGGTCTGAACATCGACCCCACCATGCACACCAAATATATGAAAGAAAGACAAAAAGCAGAACATGCAATGGCGAATCCGTAATTTCAACCCCAAGCACTAAGCCAAATATTCATTTCCCTTCATTGTTATATATATGTATATAAGCCCGATCGATTCCACATTGTCTTCCTCACCATAGTCTGTAATTTTGTATCCCCCAAGCAAGCGCTAGTTCCAAAGCTTGTCAATTTGCAAAGCAGTATGCAAGCCAATACGACATGCCACATAAGTCCAACCAAATTACTCCCTATACCCCCAAGGCATGACCGGATTCCGGCGGGCCGAGCCCTCGCCGCGGCCACCACCCATGTCCCCCAAGCCATCTCAATCTCCACCTTGGAGGGTCGCTCCATGGGTGTCTCCGTGGCAGAGGTGGAAGAAGATCGGGTGGCCGCGTTCTGGGACTACCAGTTCCTCTTCGTGTCCCAGCGATCTGAGGCCGCCAACCCCGTCGTGCTCCAGGCGGTGGATGGGGCGGTGCCGCCCGACTTCCCCTCGGGGACGTATTACCTGATCGGCCCGGGGCTCTTCGCCGACGACCATGGGTCCACAGTACACCCTCTCGACGGGCATGGCTACCTGAGGGGCTTCATCTTCGGTGGGCCGGCCAAGGGTGAGGAGGTCGGGTTCATGGCCCGGTACGTGAAGACGGAGGCCCAGGTCGAGGAGCACGACCCGGTGAGCGACACGTGGCGGTTCACGCACCGGGGCCCCTTCTCGGTGCTCAAGGGCGGGAGGAAGGTCGGCAACACCAAAGTGATGAAGAACGTCGCCAACACCAGCGTGGTGAAGTGGGGAGGGAAGCTGCTGTGCCTCTGGGAGGGCGGTGACCCGTACGAGATCGAGCCCGGGTCATTGAACACGGTGGGGAAGCTCGAGATGATCGACGGTCGTGGCGAGCCGGAGCACGGCGGTGTCGGCGATGTGTTGGACGTCGCCGCTAGCTTTTTGAAGCCCATCTTATATGGCACGTCAAAATATATTCGTGGACTATATGTTATCTTTCTCTAGGTGAGTTGCTTTCATGTTTAAACGTAAGTTTTGGAATGCAGGAGTATTCAAGATGCCGGCGAAGAGAATGTTGTCACATTACAAAGTGGACGCAAGGAAAGATAGGCTTCTCACTTTGTCGTGCAACGCAGAGGACATGCTGTTGCCCCGTAGTAACTTCACCTTTTATGGTAATTAATTTTCATTCGATTCGTTTTCCATTCACTAACATTAGTCGAGTCAAAAATTTTGAATATCCCGTGTTATGAAAAAAAAATAAAGTGAAACGGGATTATCTTCGTTGACCCGAAGGCTGAACAAAAGTATATTGGAATCCTAAACTAAATAGGATACTACCAATAATCATAGCAATCCACATATGTTCCTATCCCATTAATCAATACTGATTGATGGAATGGCCTTTTTCACTTCGAATGACATGTATTTTTTTGGCAACCGTAGAATTCGACTCGAATTTCAAGCTGCTACAGGAGAAGGAATTCAACATCCCCGATCATCTAATGATTCATGATTGGGCTTTCACGGATACTCATTACATATTATTTGGGAATCGCATCAAGCTTGACGTTCCAGGTAATGTTATAAGAATTTAAATATTAAGTTATGCATTCATCTAATAATTTTCATTTTTAAAATAAGAAATAGTAGAGTAAAAAATCTTATATTGCATCAGAGCATGATCTTGAGTTCAAATCATTTGGAACTCCTTATTTGCCTCTCTTATTGTATATTTCAACGCTTAGTATTTAAAATAACTGGTCATGCTCTCAATTAAGTTTTTACAATTTCCATCAAAAAGAAAAAGTGGGTTCGTCACTTCGTGAGGAATAGTAATTTTTTCTGCTTTGTAAAAGGCCACCATAAATTGAATTGATGATCATAAGATGATAATTTGTTATTTTTGGGCAAAATGACAATTTCTTTTTTTCTTTTCTTTTTTTCTGTTTAAATTGGAATTTCGTGCAGGGTCGATAAGTGCAGTGTGCGGAATGTCACCGATGATATCGGCACTATCAGTGGACCCCAGCAAATCGACGTCCCCGATCTATCTTCTTCCGAGATCACAGAACGAGAGCCAGAAGGGAAGAGATTGGAGGTCCGCCATTGAAGTGCCTGCGCAGCTTTGGCTTCTGCATTTCGGCAACGCCTTCGAGGCCGTGGACGACGAGGAGGGAGGGACGAGGGAGATACGCTTGCAGGCCTGCGTCTGTTCCTACGAATGGTTCAATTTCCACAAGCTCTTTGGTGGGTAATAGATATGAATTAATCAAGGAGTGATGATATATATGTGTTGGTGCAATCGCTTGAACTAAACTAGCTGAACCCTAGTCAGTATGTTTATTGCAATTCTTGCATAATCATGTGGTAGTGGGTGCAAAAAATGCTCCTTCTTCCCCCGTATCATCAGTTGATTTTAGGGGTGAGCATTGGATCCGGTTTAAACCAAAAAACCGGACCGGACCAGTTGTTGAAGGCAGTTTCTAGCAAGACCCGTTTTGGTTCTAGGTCCCAAACCTAGAATTGGGCTGGGACTAGTTGGGTTCCCAATTTCGGGGAGAATTGTTAATTGTACCCGAGAACAAATTTTGAAGCCTCTTTCAAAAAAAAGATTAAAAAAAAAAAAATGAAGAAAGTTTGCTCTCATCAATAGTTGAATTGCCAAAACCGGCTGTTTCAAAAACGGACAGTTCCAGAACCAATCTATTTGATTCCCAATTCTAATCTTTCGGAATTGGGGTCACAGGTCATCCCTAGTTGATAAAAAGATCATTTGCTAGACTTGAACATTAAGTTTGTTCTAGGTATATTTGGGCAGGATTTAATTTATATTTGTGGCCATGACAGGATATAATTGGCAGAGTGGTAAATTGGATCCTTCCATCATGAATGTCAAACAAGATGGGAAGGCCTTGCTGCCTCATCTGGTTCAGGTGATCTCTTATTACCCAACACATACATTCTTGCATCATCGCATGTACTTGCTGTTGCATCTATGTTGTAGTATCAATCTTCCTATAAGAGGAAAAAAGGATGAATTTTGGGCCTTTGTACGTACTCTCACTACTTCAGGGCTTGAATAATGCAGGTGTCCATCGACATCGACGCCGAAGGGGATTGCCGAAAGTGCTCCGTGGAGCCTCTCAACAACTGGACGCGGCCTACGGATTTCCCCGTGATAAATCCGGATTTTTCAGGGAGGAAAAACAAGTACATATACGGCGGCACAACCTCCGGTACCCGTCCTGCACTGCCGCATTTCCCGTTCGACTCCGTCGTGAAGCTCAATTTGTCCGATGGCTCCAGCAGCACATGGTCGACCGGGAACCGCAGATTCACTGGCGAGCCGATTTTCGTCCCCAAAGGAACAGGAGAAGACGACGGGTACATTCTTGTGGTCGAGGTATATGACTTAACACGACTACAGCATAGTTAGTGCATTACAATCGTTGCCATTGCTAACGAGAATCGTGTAACCTGTCCCGCTTCTGTGTTGCAGTATGCAGTCTCGATTCAGAGATGCTATCTAGTCATTTTGAATCCAAAGAGGATTGGAGAAGCCGACGCTCTGGTAGCGCGACTCGAAGTGCCTAAAGAGTTTAACTTCCCTCTGGGATTTCACGGTTTCTGGGACGTCAACAGTTGACCTGTACATACATTGTAATCCCATATTCATCAATACTGGATATGAACGTATACTTGGTTTTGGGAATGCATTTGCTACCCTTTCTGCTCTAGACTTCCGGCTGGTTTGTTGCCATGCTATATCCACTGTCCACACTAGTATAAATTGCTAGTTATGGAAACACAGATTGATGATCCTAACCAGGAAAATCGAAAATGGGAAAAGGTAATTTCTCTCATCGGTCCAAGTCCGTCATGCCGCGGTTTCATTAGTCAATGCCAGCCACTACCACCAGACAAACAACAAGCAACCGCACGAAAATGGATCTAAAGAGGGTTTAAATATGACTTGACCATCAGTAGAAACATAACACTTTCATGACACTAGCCAAAACTAGATAAAACCCCAACTAGCATGAACGCTGTAGATGATTCTGTCCATCTAAAACTTGAGTCAGAGAATGGACCTCAACAATTTGGTGAAGCCTTCATATTCCAATTGAGAATGACGCTTCTGACTAATTTCAGCCGCCGCCATGGGTAGTCTTGTTTAGAATCCCAGGTATTGCCACTTCACACATATAACTTATCGGAGATGGAAAAGGATGGAAGTAATCAGATTCAGGTGAAGGCTTCTCGCACTTTTGTTGGGAGGTCTAGGTCAGGTTCAAGTTCACTGAGAGGTGAAAAGTATTGATCCACCATGTCTTCCGAAACTTTATCCAAGCTCGGAGGATCCCACTGCAATTTCACAATCCAGAAGGAGTTACACCTAATGAGATAACTTGGCCAAAAACTATAGATTTTGATGTTTAACCCACAAATACCAGATGACATCAAAGTTAAATGCATGTTCTAGTATCAATATGTTCAATTGTTGAGTTAAATGGAATCTAATCAACCCACTAAGCTCCACAGGTGAAACATTTAAAAATGCAGGATGGAAAAGAATACCTTTGGTGCTAAGTCCTTGTCCACCACTCGTGCCCGAACCCCCTGTAAGGAAACCATCATGAAAGCAACTCCTTAAAGATCACGTGTTCAGACGTGGAGAAAGACAATCTTCACCTCACCTCACAAAAGTCATGAGAAATTTGCTTAGATATTCCTTGTAAGGACATGCGGTACTCACGAGCCAAGCACTGGTCAAGTGTTTGGAACCTCCCTTCTCGTACCTAAAGCACTAGACTACTTCAGGGATCAAATGAAGAAATGCTTGCAAACAGGAAAGACAACTAAGATGCTTAAGAGGACTCACAGATCTCAAAGAAACCTTCAAGCTCAATGGAGAAGCTTCTTTAAGTCTCCTAAGGGCGGAATTGCACCATGAATCCTTCAGTCCAGCTGTTTGGCTTTCCTGAATGACAATGTGGCACCATAGCGATTTAGAGTCTCCTACATTAAGTACACCAAGAAAGGGAAAGTAATTGTACAATTACTTTGCAAAAGGAATTAATTTATTTTTATTTTTTTTCAAATTGAAGTTGGCTTAATGAGTAATGTAAAAGATTTGGTCAGAACCCACTTATCCAGGAAGAAGGACTAAACCAGCATATTAGAACACTCATTCAGTAGAGTATGCATAAAAAATCCCAGGACTGCTTATGCACATGAAGGCAAAGTTAACATATATGGATCATGCTAATGCAGCATGCAGATAACTATCCTGTAGTAAGCTCATAATCATTAATCATCCATCAGGCATAGTGTCTTACTAAGGCATCAATAATCTCTTCAACCGTCTCGTGACCAAAACATTTATCAACCAACTCTATCCTTCAACATTAAACAAGAGAAGATTAAGCAGAATATTGACATCAGTATGTAAAATTCACAGGATCAAAAGATTAAGAAATGAATGAGAAAACAGAAGTATAACACAAGTCCCAAGTGTTTTTAAGTAGACATATCATATTATCTTCGGTGGAAAGAGCACCAACTTGTGAACTACACTCATCTTATCTGGATAGACAAGGTCTCCATATTTTTCCAGCATACTCTCAATCACTGAAGGATCATCTGTAACTAATTTCCCCAGTTGTTCTTCTATTAAGGGAAGTTTCTGCAGCATGACATGGAGAACAGAACTTAATTCAGCAATAGATCCTAAATTGAGGAGCCACCAATGAGTAATGAAGTGTAAAGGTGATTAACCGCATCAAGGGTATAGTGGGTAGCAAGGCCACAGGCAATCATTTCAGCGCCAGTAAGTTTCTCTCCCGTGAGACCCAAATATTCTCCTACAAAAACAAGTGCATTTTATTTAAGAATAGAAGGTAAACAGTGGTAGGCACCTATCAAATTATTAAATGACCAAAGGAAAGATTCTTCCACAAAACATAGTAAATAAAAACACTGGATTTCCTTGAAGGGCATATAGATAGTGCTATACGATGTCAAATATTATCTTCACCTAAGGGTTGAATTTGCGAGAAGAATGGAAGCTACTGCAAAATACCTAAATGACCAGGTAAACGTGAGAGGTAAAAGGAGGCTCCAGCATCAGGGTGGAACCCAATAAGAGTCTCCGGTGTGGCAAAGACCTGCAATATAAGCTAATTCAACATCCAAGAACACGTGAACCACAAATATACCACGAAAGTAGATAGAGCACTCATGACAATTTTGTATGCTAGATACAGAATATTCATTCTACTCAGCAAGAATTAGAGGGATTAAGTAAGGGTGTGCAAAACAGACCGCCTAAACCGGAAGCTACCTGAACCAAACCGAACTGACCGATTTGGTCCAATTCCCAAAAGTGTTGGTCTGGTTCCCAGTTCCTAAAAGTAGAACTAATGTCCGGGCAGTCCGGTTCCCAGTCCAAAAGGGGAATCGGACCAGACCAGACTGGACTAGACCGACTAAATATACTTTTTATCTTATTATTTCTTCAAAAAATATAGTAAAATATGAACTAAAACACTATTTTCATCTGGTTTCAAGTAGTGGGAATAAAAGTAATGGGAAAAAAAGTAGTGGCAAAAATAAAAAAAGTAACCATTTCCATTGGACTGGAATGGACAGGGATCCGATCACCCCTAGAATTAAGTAAGGAAAAAATAGATTTTGGTCAAAAGTGCATGTATTCAGTTCACTCCAACACTGGTAAGAATTATGGCACATCATCTTCCTTGGCCATTGAATATGGACAAGAAAAATGTCAATCCTCAAGAAGAGCAACCAATCAACTTTTTTGAACTGCATGGACAATGTAGACCTCCAGTTTATCTTTGTTTGTTGCCACCCAACTCTTTAGCAAACTTCCTCAAACATCACTGGCTACAGCTTTAGTCAAATACCATGTGAGATAACAGTGTTGGCATCAATGTCCTATGGCATGATACTTTTAGGAGCTCAATGAAAGTAGCTACAGAAAAATTGGGTCATTAAGTTGTGTCCGGAATATAAATAGATCTAACAGATCCTTAAAATTCATAAATGTGCAGAAGATCCAAAGGACAGACGGCCTGGTATGGAAGCTTGTGCAGACTTCAACTACTTTGCAGTATAGCACCCATTTCCCATTATACTATGCCGATCATCCACCGAATACTATTCCATGCAAAACCAACCATTTTTGCAATCCTTGTGCAAGGATTCATCCTAAAGAATATTACAAGTAATTTCTTCCAACCAATGTTCTAATAACCAAACCAGGCAAGCTGGTTCAACCATTTAGACAGGAAACTTGCTCCCAGTATACTCCAGGTTGACCTTTTCAGATGATTAAAGGCTGTAATACCCTGGCATTGACTGAAATGCAGTAAAACCAGCCAAAACCGTCTCAATCTGAATTCTGAAATGTGCAACTTGAAGCTTTGTGCATGTGTCAAGCCTCAAAATTCCACTAATACATAGATAAATGCTATGCCTACAAACCACAAACATCCTTTTGCTAATACATGTAGTAGAGGCCATTGCAACCCAGTGATCGTTGCAAAATCAGACGCTATGTGCATCTGCCAGCTTCAGAAAGTGAAAATAATGTGTAACTAATAATTATAACACTCATGTCAGCAACACAAAAAAGTGAACCTGCCAACATTACACTAAGCAAATTCCTCTCCTGGAAAATTAAGAAAATTAATATGAAGTGACCAAAGCTTCAAGATTTCCTAAAACGGTCATGCTCATGTACATATTCCAGCTCAATCAGACACAAAGTATCAAGAAAGCTAGTTCCATGATTTATTTTATTTTGAAAAAGAATTGCAAGGAGGACATAAAACTCCAGTAAATCCTTTTCATAAGTACATCATCCATAGAACTCATCAGGATAACATTTGGAACATCAATTACTTAAAAAGAAATTCAAATAAAAAATTCCAAGGACATGGACATTCAAGAGAGAAAGCAAGCATAGATTGTGAACATGACTATGATATTCAAAAGATGGAAAAAAAGCATAAATCAGAACAATGTTAAAAATACACAATATGAAGTGGAAATAAACAGCTAAGAGCTCCAAAAGATATACAGTTTTATCGGTTGCAACTCGAAATGTCCCTGGAATTGAAACTCCAGCACCACCTCCCATTGTGATGCCATTTAGCAGAGCCACCTAAATGGGATTAACGGATAAGTTCAAGCACAAAAACTTCTCACAATTGAGCTAAGACTAAACTTAAACTGGGCAAGCAAATTCTGGATCTAGATATCCGCCCTACTTTTGGAACATCAAAGGCAAATTAAAATTAATAATAGCAACAAAAAGAGGAAATACAAACCCAAGAACTCATTGAGCCACTAGCTGATGGTGCAAAAATAACAACTAACTGAATAGATCATCAAACTTGTGTATAGAATAAAACAAGGTCATTTGCATGGGGAAGAATTAGGCACACGATGCAACTACTATTTTTTATACAATTTAAACAAGAGTAGCTGCAACTTCAAGATGAGTTAATGTATTATTCCACTTCAGTCTGTTAGTGCAATTATAATCACCAAAACTGTGAGCGTAGCAAAAGCCAGATATGACAAGAAACTATGCATGAACCAATGACATATGCCAGAAGCTTCTCAACAATATCCATCGAGGGAAACCAATACAGATCACAAAATCCTCAATAAGAAAGTCAATAATTAGTCTTCTGTTAACATAAAAAACTTCTTTCAGACGGGCAATGCTTCAAATAATATAATATTTAAGCACATTTTTAACAAGAGAAAACAAAATAAATGAAAAACTTCTTTCAGACTGGCAATGCTCCAAATAATATAATACAATATTTAAGCACATTTTTAACAAGAGAAAACAAAATAAATGATATGTTAATCCTAGAATTAACAGGGTCTTTGACATAATGAATGTGTAATCATGACCTGTACTTCACCATACACTATACAGTTCGGTTACCTCTTGGCACACCCCTCAACATGATCTTTTTTTTTTTCTTCTAAATATATATAGCTCTTAATACAATCTTGGACATCGTATCTTAGATTAGTGAAGCATCAATATGATTAGGAAAATCACATAAGATGACTTATGTATGATTCATAAGCTATGATCACATGAATATCAGATGGAATGCTGACATAATGGCATTCAGTGATACAAAACTTTCTCAACTTCAAATTATTATATTTAATGGGTGGGTAATCCTCTTGGTGCTGCTCGCCGAAGTTGCTCAACAGATAATCCTAATACAGAATGCATTCTCTGAAAAGTCCCCCCAATAGTTACCAGTCAAGCAGTAGACTTGAAACACTTGTATAAGGGAGAACATGAATTGAAGGATAAACAGAAGAGCTAGCAAAGATATTTGCACCCAACCAAACCATAGTCACATCACATGATTGATAAGTTTGCATACTGCATCACTGAAAACCTTTCTTCCCTTGCTCAATAAATGATGCCTACAGTATAACAGAAGTACTTTAGCTTTTTCCTTGCATTGACACTAGCACAAGACCTCCACTATTGTACACTTAAAGTTTAACACATATTCGCAATCACCTTATTTCAAATTATTGCCCACCCTTCTGCACATAAGCCCATCAATTTTTAGTACCCAAATCATCTCATCCTTAATATTTTCCCCTTAAGCATTCTACTAAGGTTATCTTCCCTTGAATACTCTCACAAAGCATCCTTATCTCAAGTTCAGTCATATTTATATAAATGTTGGTATCTTACTGAACAATGCTTTGTCCTACACGACATAAGCAGGCTCCTCCTCTGCTCA
Organism: Eucalyptus fibrosa; assembly: GCA_017140475.1. Taxonomy (NCBI): domain Eukaryota; kingdom Viridiplantae; phylum Streptophyta; class Magnoliopsida; order Myrtales; family Myrtaceae; genus Eucalyptus; species Eucalyptus fibrosa. The sequence goes on along the minus strand of CM029509.1, from coordinate 21,117,303 downwards.
ACAGAAACTTCCTTTGCAAAATCTTCATCACATTCGTCCAGCTGATATCCCCATGAGAGACTTCATCATTTCTCCCATCGACCACAATTGTGAAAATCATCTAAATTCTTCATTCTTTTTAGACAGGTATTTAACTTTTTAGTTCTTGATTTCCAATTATTACTTCACTTCTCTTGCTTCTTTTGCTAAATTCACATCACACATGTTATGCTTTATGCTTCTATTCCTTATTCAATTGGATAATACACCCCTCAAACAGGCAGTAATCCTTAGAATTTCATGTCTAATGTTCCCACTTTCTTAAAGCACAAAAATTAGCTAAGAAAGGATGATTAAATTAAACTGCTCCCTCTTAAACATGTAACACCTGCAACTTTTTTACACTATATGACAGGTGTCCAAGCCCAAGGAATCAAAATTTCCAATAATCCAAATCAAAAGAGCCAGTAGTTAGTTGAAAAAATGACATATCCATGTTCCCACAGTGAGCATATTTTACCCTTGTTTATGAAGTACCCGAGCAAGAAACAGTATTCAAGCATCTCACATGGAAAATCTATATAAACAACCAGAGGATAAGTAGTAGATCAAGACACAACCCTAAAATCATAATGATAATCACAGACTTCAAAGACATTCAGTACTTACATGTGGCTTCAAATATGTACCTACAAAATATATAAAACTATATATTGTCCTAAAGAAGTCCTTGCAGTCCTCTATTTTTCCTGCATCAAGTTAAAAGTAGTCAATGAAATTATCAGGAAGTAGCATCATCATGAAAGACTACTTTTTTAAAGAATGGTTATAGAAATAAACAAGAGAAAAAACCATATATAATAGGAAAATCCGTTAAAGAAATCACTTCAAAGTACCATAAATATACAGATAACAAGAGAATAAACTGCAAAATGTAGATATCACAAAAAGTTCCCATTGTACATATACTGTCCCCCTCAAGTGAGATTCTAAAATATGCCAAAGGGTGAATCACAAATCTTGCAGCCAATGTTGTCAAAGGCAATTGCCAGGTCCACCTGACACTTGAGCTAATTAGTGCCATACCTACCTACTGTCCATGAAATCTCAGCAAGACAATTTTTTTAAGCGCACGTGTTTTGGGCTAAGAACCAAGCAATAAGTTGCCACCATTTTTAAGTTTTCCAGATACATAATCCAGATGACACCCAAATCTTTCACTTTCTCATCTATAGAATAGAGTACCTAAATAAAATGTTTAGCCTTTTCTTGGGAAAACCCTGAATAGTCTTCTGTTGTTTAGATAGTTGTGCACTGCAGCTTGGATAGTTCGAGATTCAACATTTTAGTTCGTAAAGCATTCACTCGTTGCTCAAGAGTCCCTCAATTACTGATGTCAATATTAACCTTTCCCTCAGCTTCAATTTAGGCAAATGTAAGCATATTTCGTTTGCTTTCTCTAAGGAAGAAATGATCATACAAAAAGAACTTCGAAGCAGATGTAACTCGAAGCGGGCATAGTAGTAAAACATCAAAACGGGCATTACCTCTATTTATCAAGTGGTAGAGGCTAACAATATCGCCCCCGGCGCAAAATGCCCTGCCACTGCCCTTCACAAGTTCGACATCCAAACAATATCATTTCCTTTGAGGAACACCACAGTATCAATGAGAGTTCGTAATCTGTCGGGCATGAAAAGAGACCCACTACCTTCATCATCACGAAACCAATGTCCGGATCATCTTCCCAGTTCTTGTACAGCTTCTGCAACTTCGCACCCTGAAAACCCAGAACAGCACACGTCACTACATCCATCGAAACGAATCGTCAACGAAGCGACTCGGCATATACACCGCAAAAAACGAGATTTTGAACATACGAACGCACCATTGCCGTGCTAAAAGCGTTGAGAACCGAAGGCCGATTGAGAATCGCCGTCCTCGAAGAACCGCTTCCCTCGACCAGCACCTGCCCACCAAGGAGAAGGAATCCGTTTCACCCGCTTCGCAGAATCGCCATCGAAACATACGGAAAGTGAAACCCAAGAACCGATAATCGATATACCGACTTGGCTTTCGAGACCATCGGCCGGCGCGGCGGCAGCGTCCGGCAGGGAAGAAGAGCGGCAGAAGCTCCTGCAATGGCGGAGGAAGCGGGGACCGCGAGGATCGCCGGCGAGCGATGCGGCTGCTCTGAAGCGACGCATCTTTGGGCTTTGGCCTCTCGCTGCTGAGAGCTTTCCTTCCTTTCCTTCCTTCCTTCTTGCTTCCTTCCTGCCTCCTGCTCGGCCACTGAAGAACGAGAACAAATTCGTTTCAGCAAGTCAATGTTCGTGAGGAAGACGACGCTGACTAGGACTGGTGGGACCCACGGCTCGTGCCACGTCATCCTCGTCCGTGTTTTTTTTCTTCTGTCCTGAAAATTCGATTTCACATGAAAATTGTTTTTTTTTTCAAAAAATAAATCTTGTATAATTTGAAATAAAGATTTTTCACTAGAAATCATATAGCTTGTCAAAAAATATAATTAAATCATAAAATTTATAAAAAGTGTAATCAAGTTATAAAACTTATCAAAATAATACAATCAAATCATTTTATAACTTATCAAAAATAGTAAATCAAGTCATTTTGTCCAATTACACTAAAGGGAAATGTTGCGTGATTTTTTTTTAATATTTTCTCTCATAAATGGCAATGACGTGGTTAAACATGAACCATTAGGCTAAAACACCATTGTTTTGAATTTAATTCTAATTTTTTAACCATAAATTTAATTAAAAAAATATTTTTATTTAAAATTTTTTAACCATAAAATTAATAAAATAAACACAAAAAAGTAGCAAAGGCCCTTGTTGGCAACGGCCCTTGCTGCTGCCCACCCTGTCACCAACAAGGGCTGACAAGGGCTTGGCAAGGGTCAACGGGGGCTTAGCAAGGGTTGACAAGGATCATCAATGCCTCAGGAAGGGCCAAGCGACACTCATCCAACTTTGGATGGCCCTTAACAAGGGTTGATAGCCCTCTACATGGGCCAAGCACTCTTGCTTACATTCGGCGAGGGTCACCAGCCCTAGTCGAGGCCCTAGCGATAGGGGCAACAGCAAAGCCTTGCCTTTTAGCTTAATTTTTTTTTCCTTCTTTGTATTTTTTGAAATACCTTTTTCTTTTATTTAATTAATATTTTGATTAAATAAATTATAACTAAGCCATCATTGCCATGTTGGGAGAAAAAATATTTTAAAAAGCCACATCAGCATTTTCTATTAGTCTAAATGGATGAAGTTAACATAATAACTCAATGATACCAATTTAACAAGTTTTAAGACTTAATTATACTTTTTATAAGTTTTAGGACTCAATTGATTTCACAACAAGTTTTAGGATATCATATCTCAAAATAATTACAAGTCTCAACATCTTTGTGGCTAAAAAAATTTTTTTTCAATTTTTTAATTTCCATGAACAATATAAATAATCATTTTCATAATAAATTACTTCTAACTTCTAAATAATATTTTTGGTTGATACCATGAAAAAATCCCAAATTGATACATATGTGACGAATTTATTTCACACTGATTTTTTGACTATAAAAACTCCAAATTAATGCATTTATGATAAATTTATTCTCCATTAATTTTTGTTGAATTTTACTATCAAATTATTAAGCTAGATGGCATGTGGCAGTTAACAAATGCACTAGTACCAATTTGTTAATTTAATTGAAATTAATAAAGGATGAAAATGGCTTACGAATGTATCAATTTAGAGTTTCAAGCGTTTCTATTGGGGAAGAGAAGAAAAAATTCAATGGCTAAACAAGCAATTTCAGTTCTAGCCCCTAAGCTACTGGTAATCCTCCTCTATTTTCATCTTCTTTTCTTTTTTTACTATAAATAAAAAATAATTCAATAAGGTTGTAGTTTACAACAAGAAAGGGTCATTTAGGTTCTTTGCTTACCAGCTAGGACGCCATTCAATTGTATTCCTTTAGGTTTCTTGTGGACTTCATTTCTGTTTCTTGTTTTGGGCTTCTCGGAGTTGCTTCTGAACAGGCACTACCTAATGATAGGACCGTGATGTGTATATATATAGCATGATCCTGCAAATAAAGTGTTCTTTATCCTGATAAGAAATGGATTACACCGAGCTCTTGGAGAAAGCTATCGTCGTTTCGTCCTCAGTTGCTTTGTTCTGCAATGTCATCAAACATATTTGGAGTTCCACGAAAATGGAAAAGGAGCCAGTGAAAGTACTAGTTACCGGCGCGGCAGGCACGTTTTCACTTCAATTGATCACCTCCATTTTCTCTTATCAGATGGTCGCTTTCAGATTTAGTGCTCAGATGGTTCGTCAATGTCGAATCTTGCACAATGTTCAATTGCATGGACTCGTTGTTAAGAGTTGAAGTTACAGTTCCATCAATTTAGAAGGTCAAGACTAACGGTGAAAGCATGGGTTCTCCTTTGAATTCATGCCCGTTGCCATGATTTTAACCGAGCTTCCCATTTTGCCTCCACAGGACAAATCGGCTATGCCCTCATACCTATGATTGCTAGGGGAGTCATGTTAGGACCTGATCAGCCTGTGATTATTCACATGCTCGACATCGAACAAGCAGCTGAGGCCTTGCATGGCGTGGAGATGGAGCTGATCGACGGCGCCTTTCCTCTGCTCAGAGGCAAAAATCTTGAAGTCAATGGCTCATCTTATGTGGATCTGAAATTTTGTTGTAATCAGTATCTAAATAGTTGCTTTACCATGTGTCGTTTATCAGGTGTCGTGGCCACCACGGATGTCGCCGAAGCTTGCAGCGACGTAAATATAGCTATCATGCTGGGCGGCATACCACGCACAGAAGGCATGGAGAGGAAGCATGTCATGTCTAAGAACGTCTCGATTTACAAGGCTCAAGCGTTGGCCTTGGAGCAGCATGCTGCTGCTGATTGCAAGGTGAGACAGATTGGACTAATTTCACTTCTCAGGTTAAAGGGCAAATTCCTCTCCTTTCCTATAGAGGAACACGTAGAAGTTCTTGTTTTTCTCTAGTACGAAGTTTCTTTTTTGCTTGTATTCGGCAGGTTCTAGTGGTTGCCAACCCTGCAAACACGAATGCGCTGATCCTGAAAGAGTTTGCTCCTTCGATCCCGGAGAAGAACATCACCTGTCTCACGAGGCTCGATCACAACAGAGCGCTGGGCCAAATAGCTGAAAAGCTGCAGGTGGACGTGAGTGATGTGAAGAATGTCATCATCTGGGGAAACCACTCGTCGACTCAATATCCAGACGTTAATCACGCCACCATCACCACCAGCAGTGGCGAGATATCAGTCAGAGATCTCATTGCCGACGACAAATGGTAGCTCAAGTTCTATTGATAGCGCAATTTTCAATACTACAGACCTATAGCCTGTCATCATGTCACATTTCTCTGCAATTAGCCTCATTCTGGTTTGTCTCCATGCACTGCCAATACATGACCAGTTGATTAGTTGAAATGAAAACAGGCTATGTATGCGAGACGGTGTTGCGCTCGTAATACCTGATTTTGCTCCACTCTGTTAGATTTGTAGCTCACTCCAGGTGCATAGCATTCGCCAAAATTGAAGAGCTCTTAATGTGACTCTTCGATCTTCCGTCATCTTTTTTACTTAGGTTGAATACGGAGTTCATTACTACCGTTCAACAGCGTGGCGCTGCAATCATCAAAGCTCGGAAACATTCGAGCGCACTTTCTGCTGCAAGCGCCGTGTGTGACCATATACATGATTGGGTGCTCGGCACACCAGAGGTATCCACAAATTGTCAAGTGGTCAACACGATTCGATGTCTTGAATTTATTTTGCATACCGTTTTATGAGTTCGTTGGATCTCTTGAAATTGTATGAAACAGGGAACATGGGTTTCCATGGGAGTCTGCTCATATGGTTCATATGGAATCACACCGGGCCTCATCTACTCTTTCCCTGTCACATGTCAGAATGGAAAATGGTCGATCGTTCAAGGTACAGTTCCATCGTCCTCTTCCTCGGCAATTTGTATCGAACATGGATGTAGCGTGCCTCACGCAAGGGCACATTTGCACACATCAACGCATGATCATACAATTCGCGATTTCAAGATAGGCATTAAAAGAGCATGCAAATAAAGAACCACTATACACATGCAGAAACCTCATCAGAGCCAACCGCATCTTGTACCTTATCAAAATCATGGTTATGAGTTGTTAGTTGCGAGACACTGTTTTGGCAATTTGAATATGTTTAGTACTTATACAGAAACCGGTTAATTATAACGTGCAGGGCTTAAGATTGATGAGTTCTCGAGGGCGAAGATGGATGCCACGGCAAATGAGCTTCTTGAGGAGAAGTCATTGGCCTATTCATGTCTCGGCTGATTCCGCATCCTTTCTAGCACGTGATGAATTGTGATCATCTTATGTTTATGGTTCAGCTGCTTTGTACCATGATTAAACATGCCAAACTCCCGTTTATTGCACAGTTCACTGAAATTAGTACATGAAATACTTTCAAACTGAAGTTGCCCCTCGCAATCGCCCTTGTCATGAGGCTATGATCTTTGCTACTAAACTAGATGAACAACTGATCTTTGCTTCGCATACTACATCTACCGATTGTTTGATCGAACAAACTGAGGAATGAGACCATCGTTCACGCACAAAAGTGATTGAATGTGCAACCTCTGAGCTCACAAAACCGGGCTGGGAACCACAAATGTGTGTGTGTGTGTGTGTGTGTGTGAGTGAGAGAGAGAGAGAGAGAGAGAGCATGTTCAGTTAAACTTGTTACATAAGATCATGCTTAGAGAGAGAGCATGTCAGTTAAACTTGTTGCATAAGATCATACATGAAAGCCACACAAACGCCTTATTGATCATCAAAAGGCAGATCTTGCAAAACACACGCTTTTGAAATCTGCGTTTCTGTCTAAGACGTTCAAACACGAGCTAAGACTGGACTAAGGAATATATGAATCACAGAAAGAGAACTACAGAAAAAAAACACAAGAAACCATCTGAAAATGCCTGAATCCACCTAAATCAGCAGTTTGCGTGCTACCGTTAAAACCCTCAAGCAAGATCTTACACACCCAACGTTGTCTAACATCAACACTCCTCTCCCCCTGGCTCATGGCGAACTCCAGACAATGGGACCGGTCAGAAACCTCCCATGCCTGGGCCCGGGAAGTAGTACCCACCAACGTCTCCGTAGATGTTCTGAGGGTGAACGACCTTGTCCTTGCACTTCAGCATCCGAGCTCCCTCAACATTGACGTTGCATGCAAGAGACAGGCACAAGAGCAATGCTTAGCAAACAAGTGACGACGACGATCTCTTCTTCTCCGTAGTAGTGTTGATGTTGTGATTTATGAGACTAGTGAACGAGGGTTTGTGGCATTGTGTCTGATTGAGTGTGCGACGTGAGCAATTTGCTTCAGAAGAAAGGACTTAACATGGCCCCTGTTTATGTAGTAGTGTCTTGGCATTCTAATTCAAGTAAGAGAGGATATCTTCAAAAACGTCATGGTTGGGGCCCTTTTTCAGGAATAACGACGTTCGTTCATTTGGAAATCAAGGGTTGCGCCAAAATTAATGAACTTAGTCTCTCAACTATATATTTCCAAGTGGCCCAAAGGGTTATATACATACTTTGACAAAGTGCATTTGTTTTTTTCTCTAAATGAGTAACTCGGAAAATATTTTTCTAAAAATAATCTCTTCTATCACTTAAAGAAATGAACAAACGAAAAAATATTTTCATTGTCTATGAAATGTTTAGACAATTTTTTCCTCGGTACCTAGGACCTTCTTCTGTTTGGTAACAATTCTCATGCTAAACTCAATTAAGGGGGGTCTGCACTAAGCACTTGGCCTCAAGCTGATTATGATGACCACAAATTCTATTGTAAATGACTGTGGTTGCTGGGTTATTCTAAAATCAGAATATTGAAGCACAAGAGACAGTAGTGACAAAGAGGTCTTAAGAACAAAACCTTCCTCTTTGGACACAGAACGTGGATTCTAGGATCCATCTGCCAGAGCCTTCTTCATTTAGTTATTCTGTCTTCCTGTTTCTCTGTTTTCATGTGTGTTTTTCTTGATGCTAACATTGAAAAATTAAGTTCACCTTTCAGTAGTATGAAACTGGGTCAATCTCTATGGTTTCTGCATGAAACTTTTTGTCTTCTTTGGCAAGACGAGTACGTGCTTAAACTAGTAAGATGTTGTGAGCATGAAGAAGAGACGAGTAGAATGTTTGTGAAAGGAAACAGTCCCCGAGGATTTTGCAGTATATTGTGCATTAGGTAGTGATCCTATTCATCAACACTTATTCGATAGGAAACTCTGTTGATGCTCCCATTTGATGGCTTATTTGAATAAAATTGTAGTTCTTGACGTTGTTTTTTATGATCTCTTCTTGGTCAAGGTCGAATCCCGCAGATGTCCTATTGTGGGCTGTGGAGAAATTTTATGACAGGACATCCTCGGTGAAAGTGAGGATATCTCCTTGGAGCTCCTCAGTCCTCTTCTTGCTAGCGATCTAAAAGAAAATAAGGTGATTGTCTTGTTCTTTTCTGCCATTTCAGTGTGGTTTCTGTTTGCTTTAGTTTTTATAGGGTGTATAATGTCATTTAAAATGTCGCAACTTCGTGTTGGAAGCTCGGAGAGAGGGTCATCACCAGCCGCGCAGCTAAGCTTGGACCTCTTCTTCATGGAGCAGTACAATCCAGTGGCACCACTGTGGATGATTACTCTCCTGTTGTGGCTTCTGTATGTGAAAATGAGCCAACTATGGAGAATAATCATGCTAATGGTTTTTCACAACCAGTGGTGCGTCTCTTGATCTTTATAAGACCCCATCCTTTATGTTTATGCTGAGCTCGATGGTATTGCTTCTGACTTTCCATCCTTCCATTGAATAAGTTTCTAGATGAAATGAACTTCGATGCCCACCTTTTATTGTCTTTTCCTATAAAGATTTTTCCATAGACTATGATGAGCTGCTAAATTTTTTTGAAAGTCACTCTGGCTAATCCATTTCATTGCTGTTCTCTTTGATGGTGTATATACAATGCTTGCCATACGAAAGCTGATTCTTGCTTTCTTGGAGTTGTCTTACTTCATGTCTAGCTTTGCTCATCTTTCTGTCCCTCCGTACTAAACTGATTGGGACAATAGCGAGTAGTGAGATGAACCTTGCTTCAGGTCTTTGGCATGGTTGATGACGATTGTATATGTTGTTACATCAATTGGACTATTTCGATTTTAAGGTGTTGCTATGACATAATAGGTGGATATTGACACCTAATTTAAATTTAGAAAATAGAAATAAAAAATAATCTTTGATTAGTGGGAAATTTTAAAAAAAAAATTGAATTCAAAAACTCAACAGCTAAATGTTTTGGAGACACTTTGTTGTTGAGAAAGATGTGCAAGGAGGAAAAAGAGAAAAGTCAAAAGAAAAGAAGCTGCAGAAAATGCAGAGAGAGACAGAAGGAGGAGACATGAAAATGACGTGAGAGAAAGAGGACGTGCAGCAGTGGAAAAGAAGAAACAAAAAGCAAAAAGAAAAGCAGAGCAGAGAACTGTTCATCTTCTCCATTGCGCCGACCGTCGCGAGGCACCGCCTGCTGCTCGGCCACCGCATCGTGCCCCGCCGCACCTCTGCACCCGCGAGCTTGCCCCGACGCCGTTGATCCAGCACCTCCGCTGCAACCCCGAGCAGCCAACGTCCCTGCATCTCCCCGAGCACCGCCGGTCCCCGAACCCCCTGATCGCCGCGCTGCTACTGTCGCCCACCATCGCTCCGCCCGACGACCCGTGACCCGCCGCTGCCGTCGCTCGCTCGCGCTCCCCGTCCGCGAGCCCATCTGTTCTGCACCATTGTCGCAGATCGCGACACCAGTAATCCGCGCCCCCGCGCTCTCGCCGTTCAATCAGTCGCGCCCAACACCCGCTGTTGCGATTCCTTCCGGCGAACCTCGAACAGCACTCGACGGCTCCGATGCTCTGCCCGACGTCGTTGCAGCACCGCCCACAACACCTTCGCCGCAGCTCGACTCCACTCGCGTCGACCGCCGCGTCTCAGACTGCCCTCAAGCCAATCCGTCGCGCCCGCCAGCCTTCGCCTGCGCGTCCGAAGCCCTGACGTTGCTGCCTCTGCTCCAATCCTCGAAGCCCGCCGCTCCTGACCTCGCCACGCCACCGCACCGCCTCCGCTTGCGATCCACTTCCCCGTCGACGCCACTGTCCTCTCTTGAGCCTTAGGTGGTTTATTTATTTTTTATTCATTTATTTGTTTATATTTTAAGTTTTGTTATTATTATTTAAGTTAGAACATGGTATATTAATGTTAATTATTTGTATTGTTTAGACATTATCCTTAAGGCTTTGTCCAAGATTTTTGTAATTATTAATTTGATCCGAGAGACATCGGATCATTTTTTAATTATATTAATTTTTGGGCTTTTTAGTAAAATTTTAATTGTTAAATCATTATAATTATTAATTTGATCAGTAAGATTTCGAATCAGATTTTTAATTATTTTGAATTCTTTGTCTTGATAATTAGGGTTAGGATAATCATTAATTTAACTAGTAAGACAACAGGTTATTTTTTCGATGATTTTAATTCTTTATATCTTAATTGTTTAGATTTAATGTTTAGTCAATAATTACTTGTCTTGGAAAAACACTAAAACACTAAAAAAAATCAAAAATCAAAACCTTGCATCAAAGCATGTAGGTTAATAAATCAGACATGTAGGATTAGGTTTATGAAATTTTCTTCATCTAGTAATTATTGCTAAGTTCATTTAGTTAGAAATTGCTCGTCATTAGAATTAGGTCTTTGGTTAATTTAGACTGCATATTTAATTGTTGCATTTCTTTAATTTCGAATTTCATGGAAAATACAAAAAAAAAAAAAAAAAGAATAAATTCATCTCATGCTTTAGGATAGATTGCATGCTTACTTATGTCATATAGCTTAGGTCATATTGTCATATCATTTCATGTTAGATTAGTAGCATGCATTGCACAATTCTCATTAAATAAAATGAAAACCCAAAATTAAGTTTGCATGTTAGGTTTATTTAATTAGAATTTGTTTATTAGTAAAATATTATCATATCTAGAATTTAGGTACTTAGGTCCATACACATTTTATATTAAAGCAACACACCTAGATATTTTTAGATTAAGTCAATATTCATTTAGTAAAACAAAAGAGGAACAAAAAATGTTATGCATGCCATGTGAGTTATAGTTTAATTGTTTTTTTTTTAATAAAAAGGAAAATGCTAAAAGATGATCATTGCACCATTAAGTTACTTTCTTTTCAATAAAAAACATTATGTCATTAAAAAAAAAAAACTAAAGATCATTTCCTTGGTTAGTTAATAGGTTAGTTCATAATTAATCCCATTTCATGTCATCATTGTTTAGTGTAGGTTGCATAAAAAAAAATATCATTAAAAAAATCATAAAAAGAACATGCATATAGAATTATTATGTTATTCATCCCATATCATGTAGTTACATGCATATTTAGGATTATATAAATTAGATTGCACACATATGGTGATAATCCAATTATACCATATTCGCATTTCATATATCACATAAAATTCATGCATATTAAGTTTAGATTAAGATTGCATAATAATAAAAATTAGGTGTCATTTAGAAATCATGTTTAGGGTATGCATTTTTATTAACATTTTTTATTGAATGTTTTATTGATTGTGCAATAACCACCATTTGCATGCTAGTAACTTAAGTTAAAATTAATCAATATGCCTACAAAATATTTTGAAATTAAAATAAAAAGGTACCGAAAATACACTTCTAGTTTTATTTCATACTTGGGTTTCTCCTTAATTAGTTAGTGGTGGCTCCAAATTGAATATAATTGCATATTTAAATAGATTAATTTTTTAACATCAACTCACAATTGTTTTTTTTTTCCCTTGGCTGAACTAGACCTATTAAATAGATGAACAGAACCATTATTCTCTCATTCAAAAAGCATTCCCTCAGGTGGCTCATGGGGTCGTTTGTTCCCCTGAAGAAGTTGTTCATGATCTGGATAGTGTTCCTGGATCGAACAAGAGTGATGCTGCTGCCTTCTTTTCCCCAATGATGTTGTTCCTGTCGCTAAAACTAGCACACAAGGGTCCAATTAAGCTGGAAATGGACTTTAAGAGAATGGAAACCAAACAAGTTGATGAACCCTGACGAAGGGTACAGCCTCTCTTGGCCATATTTAGACTTTAAGAGAGGCAAAAATCCGGTCGTAGAAGGGTCCATAGGAATGGACATGGATCTTTGAGCTGCCTCTTAAGTTTCTTCGAGAAAGAGAAGACTACAGCAAAAGGCGAATGTCGAGCCAGATGCAAGTGAGAGCACTGTCGCTCGGGATGAGGAAGCTCTGGTACCTTATCAGAGGTACGTTCGTAATTTTTGCAGTATAATCCGATTATGTTAATTGGTACGATGCTATACTTTTATTATCTTTTCTATTTTACAAAATCTTCCTTTCCTTCGATTAACATACTGAAGCGTTTCAAAAATGTTTCCATCGAACATTTCTGATACTCCTGACCAAAAAAATAAAATAAAATGAAACATTTCTGAGACAATCATCAAACAGTATCGGAAGTGCTTCTCTTTTTCTTTTTGTTGTTAGCATCGTCTCTCTCCATGATTTGCCGTTTTTCCAGGTCAGAAACAGAATCCATCAAGATAATCACATGTCGAAATAAACCGAAACCATTCTCACTTATCCTTGCAACAGTCAGAAGCTCTCCATGTGAAATGCTTCCTAGGCCTCTCCCCTGGATCTCCAGCGAACTAGCATTGTACAAACATACCACAAACATACCGGGGAAGACACTGAAAGTTGGCAATCATACAAATGTAACGCCGGAAAATAGATGTGTCGGGCCTGACAAGTAACTAATTAAATCCAATATCTAACGCACTGGACTTCTTCTGACCGACGAGATCGCATCAATATCAGCATCTTTAGGGCAGTCAACCCCTCAACATTATCCAGTGCTGCCTCAGCCAAGAAACATATGGTCTCTGCTACAGAACACCTAAGAAGGATATCTGGCCTATGGGTAACTCCTCAGCACTTTGACAATTCATCGAGACTCCCAGTCCTTCAATTTCTTGCTTCCTTTGGGTTTCTCTATGGGAGCATTCAGTCCGGCCATCTTCGCATTGTACTTCGCCCTGAGAGGGTCATTGTAGGTCCAACTGCATCACAAGCAAACATCAAATTAAGTTCCTCCTATCATCATCATGAATCCGTAATAAATTGTTAACTCTTTGAACTTCCTGTCCCAGGTAACATACTGGAAACAAGACAGAATGCCATGTTCATAGAAAGATGGCATCAATAGAATCAAAACAAACTTCTCTATGGATTAATGATTTTTCAAATGTCCAGACCAAATAAAGGCACTTCTTTTCTTCCATGAAGGACTCAGGAATGAGAAATGAGTTCTCACATACAATTCCACTCGGACAACATTCTAAAACCTAAATGTTTTGTAACAAAATTAAGCAGACCAATGAGTAAATTTACCATGTGTCATATCAACAGCTGCAAGTTATTTCATCAAACAATGACAATATAAATTAATAATCACAACAAGCATAATGTCCAGTTAAAATTGTTGTAAACACCCTCCATAGCCATCAAATTACTATTAATGCACTTCAATCTCAATTATGCAAACAAGAGAGGAGCACACAAGGTGCAGATGCGTAAGGAAGAGAAATAGGAGAGCTGTATCAGAGTGAAAAAATCAATAGATAAGTAAGACTTACGGATTGTTCCAATCAGTTGTATCTTCATTAACAAGATGAGTCCACTTCGTCCTTCCACTCCGACCAAAGTGCTTGACTTGCATGACTTTCGGCAAAATAGTTTTATCCATTTTATCCTCGCCAGTTGGAGCAGAGAAATCACGGCTGTAAATGTAATCCGATCCAGCTGTTCCAGCATGGTCATCGACTTCTGACTGGAAGAAGGCACCCTTGTGGTAATACTTCTGCATGAACCTCCATTTCTGCTTTGGTGCCGAAGAAGGTCTGGGATTCTTCCTTTCCCACTCCCTCCTTTCCTCCTCTGTCATGTTTCTCACCTTCTCAATCTCTTCCTTTGCCTTTAACATTGCTTCACGGTCCTCTCTATCCCTCTTGATCCTTGCAATCTCTCTTGCTTTCCAAGCTTCATACTCTTCCGCCTCATTGAGCTCATCATCAGTTTCCACGTCAGCGATGTTCGCCTCCATTTCCAGATTCTTTTGGATTTCTTCATCTTTCCGGATCTCCTCAACCACAATCTGCTTCGTCTCAATCTTTCTCTCCTCTTGTCTCCTCTTCATTAGCTCCTCAATGGCTCTTTCTTCCGCCTCAAGCCGCTGTCTTTCAGCTATAGTATCCCTCTCCGACTTAACGACAAAGACTGGCTTCACCATGGCAATACCTTTTGTCTCTTCTTCTGAGTCCGTCTCATACTCAGATTCCTCTTCTTCCTCCTCCTCTTCCTCCTCCTCCTCCTCTTCAGGAAGAAGTGCTGCCTCTTCCTGTTCCCTCAGAAGCAACTTCTCCCTTATCTTTCTTCTCCGTTCTTCTAAAGCCTCTGCATCCTCTTCTTCTGCTTCCAGACCCTCCTGTCTTCTGTTTTCCTCTTCAATGGTAGAAACGATCTCAGCTTGTCGAATGCGACGATGATCAGCTCTGATTTCATCACGGTTATCTATCCTGCTCTCAGCCAAACGCCGCAACCTGGGATCATCTTTCTTGCCAATACCTGAATCTTCATGAGCAGGAAAAGCTTTGTCCAGGGCAACTGCCCTTGCCATCCTGATATCCCCATCTTCATCAGCTTCATCTGCCCACTCAGGAACTTTACCGGGCCAATACCGTTTGACCTTAGTCTGTCCAATTTTACCCCTAAGTTTATCCCTTACGGCAATTACAGTGTCACTCACTCCCGCTGTCACCGACATTGTTGCGTATGTTGTATGGCACAAAATCAATGAGGAATAAAAAAATTATGACCAGCAGACCACTTTGTGCTATTACTCCTCCAGGACCAAGTTATGCCGCAATTAGAGCTGTTCTGTGCACAATGAAAGAGAAAATATGTAAATATCCAGGGGATATTTCAGCATGTAAAACTTATTTCCCTCCAGAGGGAGGGGCTAATCCAAATCCTAATGCGAGTAAGAAAAACTGGAATACCCAAAACTAAATCAAAGGTCAGTCGTGCATTTATAATTTAGATGCGGTTAGCACACCGTTCAACTACATTTAGATCTGATCGATGCACCAATCAGATCAGGTGCAGACTCATCGAGCTATCTACAAGTCATTTGGACTCTATTAGGGAAGCAAGAATGCATTTATTTGCCAATACAGTCATTTAGTGACCGTGCACTTAGTTCAACCTCACACATGCATGCACGTGCGTATTTCGCCAAACTAGCTTCCCTTATAATGTATTTCAACTCCAGAAAGAAGTCAGAATTTTCCTGCAGCAACAGATGCAAGTGCCAACTGGTCGCTTGATGAGCTAGGACTGCTAGATCTATTGGGGCTCCAGTTTGAGGGCTTCCACTCCGAGTATTGTGGCCAGGAATTCACCTTTTAAATGCCAGCACCAACGCCGGCAACGTTAGTCATCAGAATGTCAGTGATAACGACGAATGCACAGCTCTGAAACAACTGCAGTTCTCGAGAACAAATCTTTCCAGCAGAGAAGTATTCCCTTCCCAGAATTACAGCAGCTCTTTGGCGTATATAACTATCAGGGAGCAGGAGGCCCTTCTCAAAAGAGCATGAAAGCATCACGAATCCTAAAGATGCAAAGTCCTCCCCTTTCATCAAAAGATGTGCACAACAATCAACAACAGGGTTGCCCAAATCGCCCGCGAACCCGCGACTCGCAAGCGTTCAACCAGCGAGTTGTTATGGAAGGAAGACACGGAAGAAAAACGATCGAAACCCTAGATCAGGGGAAGAAGGCAAGAGCTAATTCGAGTGCAGGGGCGGGCTCTCTATCAATTTTTAAAGATTTTTAGGGCATTGCGAGCTGGAATCTGAGGCAAAATTGGGATCATTTCTCAAGACAAGCAACTTGGCGATTAGGGCTGCTAAACCAACGATCGGCATTACCATTCAACGATCAATGTCCACACGCAATGCATGAAGCATAAAGAAGAATCGAAGAGCAATCCAGAAACCCTAGCATCGACGTCATCGGTAAAAACCGCCGCTTGGCAAACATCATCGTCGGTAACCGCCGGAATGATTCGAACTCTTTACAAAATTTCGGAAAAGTCGAGATTTTTACCTGATACCAGGGATGGCGGATGCTCTCCCTGCAATCGGCGGCGCGACGGAGAGAGAGAGAGAGAGAGAAATGGGGCTCAGGAGAAGAGGGCTCAAATCGAAGTTCGTGCTGCGGAAGCCATGGATGAACTGCTCGACCTCGCTGCCCTGCTTGTCATCGTTTTCTTCTTCACCCCGTTGCTGTCGCTTCAGGCCCAATTGTGACCCAACAGTAGTAGGCCCGTTAGAATCAAGGTGTCTCGGCCCAATTACGTGATTGAAGTGGGGCCAAGCTTAAGCATACTTTAATCCTTTTTTATCTTCTTCTTTTTTTTCTCTAAATTTCTTTTTTTTTATTACTCAAGGAAAATTGCTCCTTCACTTGCGTGCAATATACTGTCGAGGACAATGATAAAGAGTTTAAGGGATGAAGAGAATTATGCGCGGATATTATAGTAGTTCGGCTTTTGCAAGCCACGTCCATTCATCAATACTAATGGTTTAGTTGCTAGATTTCACTAGTCAATTCATGAGAGATTACAAAATTTGAGTATTCACTTCTCAAGGGTGTGTGATTGACCACTCTAACTCACACAATTGCTCTAACAATTGCCTCTTGAATATTACAATTGCAGCTTACAAAGACATGTAACATGAAAGCTCTCTTGAACTTTGGAATTTCAAGTTCACGATCTTGATTTTTTCTTCCATGCCAAAATCTCCTTTTATATTCCTCCAATTCCAATCTAGTTGTTGGACAATCTTCAAAGAATCGTTCTCCAATCAATCTGTTGGAAACGCATGTTTCAAAAAGATTAAGTAGCCATTAAGTCATGAGATCAAAATCTCCCATCAATTCAATCACCCATACAATTGAGCTAGGTTTCCATAAATAGAGTTTTTCATTTGAAAAGAATATCTTGTCTTTGGATAATTGCCAATAAATAAAAATATTCATTGCTTTTTGTTTGTTTGTTGCAAAACAATCATTAAAATTGATAAATAATCAACACTTTCTACAAAAGAAATGCAAGTGAAATCACTAGCCATTATGATATATATTTTTCGAGTCTAATTAGACTTCTTGATCAGATGATATTGTTTGAGTCGAAATATTCCCCGAGTCTAAATGGTCTTCTCATAGAATTTGAAGATGCCCAACATCTTGTCAATATTCACAAGCAAGCTTTGCTGATATCCTCGTATTACTCTAATGATATCCATCCACTTATGAAGTCCACAAAGTAAATTATTCAGAACTTCAGACATACTATCTAGATGACAATAACTAGAGTTCGAATATCGTTTCTTCATGAGTATCACCTAAATAATATTTTGTTAGATTCAATAGATACTTATGAAAGGTTTTGTCACTCTTCAAAACGTTTTAAGAAGTTTTCTCAACAGTGTGTAGGGCTCAAGATTGATGAGCTTTCATGGGCAAAGGCGGTCACCACAATGAATGATTGAAGAGAAGTCAATTGCCTATTCATGTCTCACCATATGGAGCAATTTCATTGCTGCATAAGGAAGAACGTGGCTCTTTTTTGGGTCCTCAACTCATAGTTGCATAATGAATAACTAAGGTGGTGCATTTTGGTTAAGGCTGGGCTCGTTTATGCAATCATTTGAACTTATGATTTGATGGTTTGAACCAAGGATTGAACTTGAAGCATGAGCAACCATCATTCAGTTCTTGCTCAAATTTACTTTGTAGCCCATGTTTGGCTGAATTGCGTTCATGTAATCTAATGGTTGTGCAAAAAAGCTTTTGCATAGCTTGATTCTATGTTTGAAAATTTTGACTACTTTATAGTGCAGCACGTAGAAACCAACTAATCTCTTTCTAGATGAGACATAAATGTGAGGAGCACTTCTTTCTTTTGACTATGGAAGAAGAGAAGAAAAAGTGCAGTTGTGTTGTTTTTGAAGCTAGCCTATCATTTGATTTCTGAAGAGAAATTTATCAACTTGAATTAAAGTAATATGCCAAGATGGAAAGTGTCATGGCTAAAACTATCACCTAGAGGATGGGTGGATAGGTGATATAAATAATTAAAGCAAAACTTGAAACAATCAAAACCAATATCATGAAAGAACAAAGTCTAATAAAAAATTTCATAGTGATCAAATCTTCAGCAACATCTTATGAAGAACTATGTAATGATCAAACTTTACCATGTGCAATAAATTGAATAAATGAGAGATTAAAGGATAGAGAAAATTGCACACAACAATAATAGTGGTTTGGCTTTTGTAAGCCTACATCCACTCTCCCGCACTATAGCCTATTAGCTAGATTCTACTATGAAGAACCAATCAGAGGTTATAAGATCTAAGCTCTAAACACTCGAGCTTAAGTGTATAACTTCTCACACACTCTCAATCTCTAAATGGTTACACAATGATCTCATAGAGACGAATGTATTTGCTCACAAAACACTATTTAGACTTTGGAATTATAAGCTTCCATTTTCTCATGTTGCATTTTTCCTTTCAACTTCGAGACCTCCTTTTATACTCCTCTCTATCTAAGCTGACTGTTGGATATATCCCTAGAGGATTATCTAGCCAATCTACTTGTTGGCCTAGATTTTGCTTAGAAGATTTGATCACTTCAAAAATGCCGAGAATAAAGCTTCCCGTAGATTCTAGGTGGCAGTTTGGGTTTCCATAAGTTAAGTGCTTTAATTTGGAAAGAATGTTTCACCTTAAGTCTATCGTTTAGGAAAGTGAGATCTTCAAAAGATATTTGGAAACTTTCCTTTTGAAACTCCTTATAAATAAAGTAAGGAATCTAATCAATTACCAATAGCTATTGCACGAGGATATTATCTAATTCCGAAGAACACATAAGGAAGGAAATAATTAAGCCACAACTTTGGTTCTGATTAATATCATCTAATCATATCCCATCAAATTTTTCACCCAAAAAATACTTATTATCAAAATCAAAGTCTTTTACACCCGATAAATTTTGTCAATCTTCAAAATTAATTTGGGAAATTTCCTCAACAGAAAACCCATCATGCGTCATGATCATGAGTTGATGTAGCATCTAGAAGCTCATCTTTTATCACCATCCTCGATAATCGCTTTTCACCATTGCTGATTATTGTTAGGGTGAACTGACGGAAAAAAGAAGAATCACTATCCATATTTTTTATTAGGAATAAATACACTAAGAGTGCCATAACTTTCATATATAACACAATAACCTTTTTTTTTAAAAAGTTACTTGAATGTCATAAATTCATAAAAATCAATCACTTGATTGCCATTGGCAAAAAAGCTAATGTAGCATTAATTTATAATACATCATCCAACGTAGTGTATTGAAAAGCTAAAGTCAGCACTTGAAAAGGCAAACAACATCACTTGAGTTTTTGATTGAAGGATAGCAAAAATTCCAATAACTTCACAAATGATCGTTTCAAAGTCATAAATGTTTAGAAGTGAAACCTAGGTTCATCATTTTTTTAATGACAGGAGGAGAGAGAGTTTGAAAACGTCTTTTGAGAAAGAGAGAGTTTGAAAACGACATCGTCTAATTGTGGAAGATTTTAAAGAAACAACAACGTTTGTTATACTCTTGCCATGCTAAAGAAAAATTTCCACATTGGACTTCAATTTATTTTAAAAATTCCACATCAAAATGGAAATTAAAAAAAAAAATCCACGTAAAGTGATTTGTCAGAAATGACACTCAAATAATCGATTTTACACCAATGTAGTACTAAAGTGAGCAAAACAAGAAATTATAGTTTTAAAATGAATACCATACAAAAGTTATAATACTCCTTGTGCACTTATTCTGTTTTTCTTATATGGAATGTGCACTCCTACAATAGTTCTTTTGGTTTTCCTCCTCCATTTTCATCCTTTTTATTTAAGATTATAGAGAGATAATAATTCAATAACTTTGCAATTCACAACAAGAAAGGATCAGGTTCTTTGCCTCCTAGTCAAGACACTGTTTAATTGTATTCCTTTAGGTTTCATGGGGACTTCGTTTTTGTTTCTTATTTTGGGATCAGGAGTTGATTTTGAACAGTAACAACTTAATGTTAGGACCGTTATATATATAGCATGATCCTTAACTGTTCTTTATCCTGCTGAGAAATGGATTACATCAAGCTCTTCGAGAAAGCTGTGGTCATTTCGTCCTCAGTTGCTTTGTTCTGGAAGATCATCAAACATATGTGGAGTTCCATGAATGTGGAGAAGGAGCCAGTGAAAGTATTGGTTACTGGCGCAGCAGGCACGTTTTTGCTTCAATTGATCGCCTCCATTTTTTCTTATCAAACAGTCGCTATCGGATTCAGTGCTCGGATGTTTCATCAATGTCGAATCTTGCATAATGTCCAATTACATGGATTCGTTGTTAGAGTTGAAGTTACAGTTCCATCAATTTAGAAGGTCAAGACTAACAGCGACGGCATGGATTCTCCTTTGAATCCATGCCGGTTGCCATAATGTTTAACCGAGAGTTTCCTATTTTGCTTCCGCAGGACAAATCGGCTATGCCCTCATGCCTATGATTGCTAGGGGAGTCATGTTAGGACCCGATCAGCCTGTGATAATTCACATGCTCGATACCGAAAAAGCTGCCGAGGCCTTGAATGGCGTGAAGATGGAGCTGATCGACGGCGCCTTTCCTCTGCTCAGAGGCAAGCCTCTTCAAGCCGATTGCTCATCTTATGTGGACCTTAAACATTGCTGTAATCAGTGTCTAAATAGTCGCTTTACCATGTCTGGTTTATCAGGTGTCGTGGCCACTACGGATGTTGTCGAAGCTTGCAGAGACGTAAACATAGCTGTTATGCTGGGTGGCAAACCACGCCAAGAAGGCATGGAGAGGAAGGATGTCATATCTATGAACGTCTCCATTTACAAAGCTCAAGCTTCGGCCTTGGAGCAGCATGCCACTGCCGATTGCAAGGTGAGACAGATTGGACAAATTTCACTTCTCAGGTTAAAGGGCAAATTCCTCTTTTTTCCTGTAGAGGAACACGTGAAATAGTACTTGATTTTTACTGGTAAGATGTTTCTTTTTTTACTTGTATTCGGCAGGTCCTAGTGGTTGCCAATCCTGCAAACACGAACGCGCTGATCCTGAAAGAGTCTGCTCCTTCGATCCCTGAGAAGAACATCACGTGCCTCATGAGGCTCGATCACAACAGAGCGCTGGCCCAGATAGCCGAAAAGCTGAAAGTGCGCGTGAGCGATGTGACGAACATCATCATCTGGGGAAACCACTCGTCGACTCAATATCCAGATGTTAATCACGCCACCGTCGCCACCAGCAGTGGTCAGAGATCTGTCAGAGATCTCATTGCCGACGATGAATGGTAGCTCAAAGTTTCTGTCGATAGCGCAATTGTCGATACTATAGACCTATAGCCTGCCATTTCCTTGGTTTATGTGTTCACTGATCAATCAGTTGAAATGCAAGACAGCATCGCACTCCAAACACCAAAATCGAAGAAATCTTGATGTGACTCTTTAATCTTCTGTCATTCTTCTTACTTAGGTTGAATAAGGAGTTCATTACTATCGTTCAACAGCGCGGTGAAGCGATCATCAAGGGTCGGAAGCGTTCGAGCGTGCTATCTGCTGCAAGCGCCGTGTGTGACCATATGCATGATTGGCTGCTCGGCACACCCAAGGTATCGATAAATTGTCAAGTGGTCAACATGACTCGATATCTTCAATTTACTCTGCGTACCGTTTTTATGAGTTCGCTCAATCACTTGAAACTGCACCAAACAGGGAACATGGGTCTCCATGGGAGTCTGCTCGGATGGTTCATATGGAATCCCACCCGGCCTTATTTACTCTTTCCCCGTCTCATGTCAGAACGGAGAATGGTCGATCGTTCAAGGTACAGTTCCATCGTCCTGTCCTTCGGCATTTTGTATCGAACATGAATGTAGTGTGCATCGTGCAAAAGCAAGAATGCTCACATCAACACATTATCGTACAATTCATGATCTCGATATAGGCATTAAAAGAGCATGCAAATAAAGAATCACTATGCACATGCAAAAACCTCATCAGAGCCAGCCGCATCTTGTACTTTATCATAGTCATGGTGATTAGTTGTCAATTATAGGACACTGTTTTGGCAATCTGAATATGTTTATTAATACAGGAACCGGTTGCTTATAACGTGCAGGGCTTAAGATTGATGAGTTCTCGAGGGCGAAGATGGATGCCACGGCAAATGAGCTTATCGAGGAGAAGTCACAGGCCTATTTTTGTCTCGGCTGATTCCGCCTTCTTTCTAGCACTCGCGATGAAGAGTGATCATCTTATGTTCTATGGTTCAGCTGCTTTGTAACATGATTAAACATGCCAAACTCCCGTTTGTTGCACGCTTCACGGAAACTACTACATGAAACAATTTCAAACTAAAGATGCCGCTTGCAGTCGCGTGTCACCATACTATTGCCTCTATTACTTAACCAGATGAACAACCTATCTTTGCTTTGCGCACTACATCTACCGATTGTTTGATCGAACAAACTGAAGAATGAGACCTTAGAGGTCTCAAAACCAGGCGGCGAACCACAAATGAGAGAGAGAGTGAAAGAGAGAGAGAGAGAGAGAGAGAGAGAGAGAGAGAGAGCATGTTCAGTTGAACTTATTACATAATATCACACAAGAAAGCCACACAAACACCCTACTGATCATTATGCTCTCAGTTGAACTTATTACATAATATCACACATGAAACGTTCAAACACGAGCTACGACACTAATCCAAACCCACACCTTTCGACTAAGACAGGACCGAGGAAAATAAGATTCACATGAAGAGAACTAGAGAAACAACACCAGAAACCATCTGCAAATGCCCTAAATCAGCAGTTCGCACTACCCGTTAAAACCCTTAAGCACGGTCTCACACGCCCAACGTTGTCAACCATCAACGTTCATCTCTCTCCCTGGCTCATGGCGATGCGCCAGAGGACGAGCCCGGGAAAATGGGAGTGGCCGGAACGCACCCGCCGGGGAACGTGCAGAACCCGGACGGCCCAAACCCGATCCCGCCGGCGAATCCAGGGTTCGGCAAGGCCCCTCCCGTGCCGGGGCCCGGGAAGTAGTACCCACCGGTGCCTCCGTAGATGTTCTGAGGGCGGACGGCCTTGTCCTTGCTCTTCAGCATCCGAGCTCCCTCGACATTGACGTTGCATGCAAGAAAGAGGCTCAAGAGCAACACTAAGCAGACAAGCGATGAGGACGACGACGACGACGACGATCTCTTCATCTCCATGGTAGTGTTGATGTTGCGGCTTTTGAGACTGGTGAGCGAGGGATGGTGGCCTTGACATGGCCCTTGTTTATATAGTAGTATCTTGGCTTTTTAATTAAAATGATTCGAGTAATTACTTATATCATTTGAAATAACTAGTCAATTAGAAAAAATTTCATCATTCACAACATTTTATGTCTAATTACTTTAGTGGATAATGAAAATATTTTTCGTTTGTTCATTTTTGTAGGTAATAAAATAGACCATTTTTAGGATAATATTTTTCAAATTATTCGTTTTTCTGCGAAACAAACAAAACCTAACTAAGAGATGGCATCTTGAAAAATGTTATGTTTGTGGTCCTTTTTAAGGATGCTGATGTTCATTCATTTGGGGATCTAGGGTTGTGCCAATATTAATGAACTTAGCCTCTCGAGTCTCAACTACATACTTCAAGATGGGCCTAGGGAATTTATACACACCTAGACAAAGTTTTAGAGTGTATTTGTTTTGCAAAAAATGAATGATTTAGAAAATATTTTTCTAAAAATGATCGCTTGTTTTGCTTATAAATTATGAGGGAATGAAAAAAAAAAAATCATCATCCACAAAAAAATTTAGGTCTGTTTTGCTGTCGATAAATAATATTTCCATTAACTAATTATTTCAATCAACATGAGGGATTATTTATAAGAAAATATTTTCCAAATCATTCATTTTTCTTAAAATAAATGAAACTTTACACATTGGTTAATCACTTTCGTTTACATCTCAAGAAACAATGAGAAATGGCATTTGCTATTATCATTAAGCAGCCTTGTTTGGCCTATAGATGCATAGACTAACCCTAATTTTAAGATATGATTCAGTGTTTTGCTCTGCTTTTAACAAAAGTACTTGGATTTCTCTAAAGTGGAAGGGAAAAAAAAAAAGGATCCAAAGGAACACGAAAAAACCGGGGGGACGATCAAGTCATAATCGGTACGAGAGAGTTGATGAAATTTTATACCGAAAGTGATATGTCAGGCTGGAAGTATCTTTTAAATAAGAAAATGATTATGAAGCTTGCTATATTTTCTCCATTTTTGACTGGAGAGAAATTCCTCCAACCAAGCCTTAATTGGTTAATTATAAGCATGGTCTATCAACAAGGTACAAACTTAAACTAAACATAAATGTGGACGGTATCCATATCTTCAATTCATCGATCAAAGAAGTTATTGCATTTCCTCCGACGAAAACATGGGTCTTGATTTCTTTTAGGCCAAATCTAATAATCTTTGACTTCATAGCACCTTACTCCATATATTCTTTTGTTCCTGGACAAGATATTGTCATTTTCACAAGTAATAACTCAATGTCACAGCTCAGATCATATCGATTGTCACGTCACTTATAAGCGAATTACTCATGAAAAAGTTTTTTAACTGGTAACAAGGCAAGGAGAAGCGATCAATATTATCAACCAAATATGAATATTATTATGAGGTTTTGCACACAAGACAGCATGCTAAGATGAAGCCACAACTATTTTGCACCACGGCTAATCCGAATGTCCGTGATTGGCAGGTCCGTCACTACACAAAATGCACTGCATTCGGGCATCGTAGCACGTTTGGGCCGTTTGGAAAGCACCCGGCCTATTTACGACCTGGCCAACCACCTCGGCGGTACTCGCAGCTTCGGATTGGCCGCCCGGTGGGTGGTGGTGGCCAGAGGTTTCATGGAGAATCAATATGCTGCCGGGCGTTCGGATTTAATGTGAGCCTCACCTAACCAAAATTTACGCAATCCCGCCTTTTCTAAATTGCCTCTTTGGAGTAACAATAAATGCAAAAGCTTTCTCTTTTCTTCTTCACTACCTCTCTGATTCCATAGCTGCCCTCTCTGCGAACGTTTCAATGAAAAGCTTTGACATCCACGGAAATAGAAAGGGGGCAGGCTAGGGCCTGGCCTAGCACATTGATTAATCGATCTGACAAAGCAGAAGGAGGTAGATGTGCAAATAGCAACCTTATCGTGATTTTTGAATTACAAGTGTGTTCGGGAATGGACTCATCCGCTCATCTTTTGATGAGCACAAGAGATGTGACTACCTAAAAGTCCATAGAACCTCCTTTAACTTTCATGAACCGTGATGCTCTCATCGAGAGCCGTTTACGTGCATTTTGTGAAATTTGAATAAGTGACCTTCAATTCTTGAGGTACAAATCACCTAAAAACTGACCGACCGCGCCAATAATTAGAGATTAAGATTCACTTATTAGTATGGAATGTGTGTTAAGGCAATTTAGAAAAACAATGCGAATACTACGAGAACAAGGTAAAAATTTCTGTCCACAGATCGAATTGCAGACAATTTATGAAGAGGCCAGAGGACAAGTGGAGACGGGTAATGACTAATGAGAGAGAGCGCTGGTTGTGTAAAATCATCGTGGACGACAGGCTGACCGAGCTGTTCGGACCACGAGGGATGTAGTTGTAGCATTATCTCTCTCGAAGTTATGACTTCATTCTTGGCTCCATATCCATTGGAACCCTAACCTTGTACCATCAATGTTACCACCTGAAGTTGGAAAACCCGGTAGATCATAAAACTATGCAAAAAATATTGTAATTGAATCCAAATATAGTGTACTACATCCTACGATCTGCAAGTGTCCAATTGAATTAATCGCCATGCGCGAGAATGATCGGTCTAGTCGTGCGATGGAGCTGGGGGTGTGGATGAAAACTGAGGTCAAATCCCATGGATCGCAAAAATTAGAAAAGACATGCAGGAACAGGCATGGAATTATTGAAGATTATCTAAGAAATCATCATATACATGCGGGAAAATTGTCAAAAAGTCATAAACATATTGTATGACAATCAATTCAATCATAAATATTTTAATTATGTTAATATAATCCTAAACATTTCAATTATACCAATTTATCTAAACCGTTTGATGATTTGTTAATTTAGTTATAAATCTTTTAACAATTTATCAATTTTTCCATTTCTTTTTTCTTTTTTTTTTCCCTTTTTTCATCCTTACCCCCATCTAGCAAGGACAACTCTCACCTAAGACTGGCAAAGGGAAAAAGAAAACATTATAAAATTTGAAAAAGAAAACATAATAAAAATTTAAAAAATAAACAAAAATTGTCAACAACAATGCCAACCACATCACATAGGATAACCGGCACTTACTAGACCGCCACGCAAGCAATTTCCAACTCAAATTGGCTGGAATGACAAAATTGGCAAATTGTTAAAAGATTTGGGACTAAATTGGCAAATCATCAATAAGTTTAGACTAAATCAGCACAATTGAAAATTTAGAATTAAATTCACAAATTATCAAAAGGTTCAAGACTAAATTGGCAAATCATCAATAAGTTTAAGACTAAATCAACCCAATTAAAAGATTTGGGACTAAATTCATAAATTATCAAAAGGATTTGGGACTAAATTGATGTAGCCAAAAGGTCTATGACTAAATTGACATAGTTGAAATGTTTATGACTAAATTGGTTATCATATAATAAGTTTATGACTTTTTGGATAATTTTCATATATACATGCCTAAGATTCTTCATTCAAATAATGTTGAGTCCCCTTTGAAGGAAGCAAGGAAGACCATGCAAATGAAAAGCATTACTAGCTGTGAGATTTTGTGGGATTACTACCAACTGTTTTAAAAATTTAAAACTGTTAAATAAATGCGTGGTTTATTATTTAAATATTCTAACAAAAAACCATGCAAATGTAAGGCTAACTAGCGGCATTACAAGGAAAAAACTTTTACATGCACCTAGTTCATAGGAGCCTGGTTTGGCACTCGTCTACTATTCGATTTGGTGAATTTGGCATAGCATCTACATGAACTTATAGTCTCTATTTGTTGAGCACATGTATGGGTACATGCATTATTTCTAATGACTATGATCATCAAACTATCATTGAAGAATATAATACTAGGTCCCATTCATTTCACGAAAAATAACTCCTAGAAAAACGTTTATTGGATTTTTTTATGTTCGGTTCACAAAAAATGAACTAGTCAGGAAAAAAACATTTTCTGTTTACGAAAAAAGTCTTCAAAATAAGAAAAGATGTTTTCTCGATTTTCAAGTGAGGAAAAACATTTTCCATATCTTCTTTCACATCATTTTCTTTTATCAAACACCTTTGCCTTTTATTGTATTTTATTTTATTTTTATCTTAAAAATATATTTTTTTAATTATTTTTATTCTTTTTTTTTTTTTTTTTCTTCCTTGATTGGTCGCCTACACATGATGGTGGCCAATGGTCGACCAACAGACCTCACCAGCTTGTGGCAAGGTGGGGTAGCTTAAGCCTCACCTATGGCAAGTCATCAGCCATCAAACCGACTAAGGAAGAAGAAGAAAAAACAAAAACAAAATAAAAAAAATTTAAAAAAAAAATAATAAAAAAGATAAAAAAAAAATTACAAAATTTTGATTTTAAAAAATAAAATAATAAAAATTTATTGAAAAGTGCATAGTGGAAAAGATTTTCTTTACCGAATGGCTAAAAATATATTTTAGTTCATTTTCAAGATTTCAATCAAACACTAGAAAATATTGTCATTTTTCATGAAAATGGCTTTCTAGAAAACTTTTTTAGAAACGTTACATTTTTAGAAACGAACGAAGTTCTAAAATAATTTATTTAAGCTCTTCTTTCATGTGTAATGATCAAATAATATCTCGGAATCATATTTTCCATAAAACAAACAAAGTCTTAAAATGACTTATTTAGGCACTTCTTTTGATATCTCAGGCCGATTCCTCACGCCAAATCAATTTTTCCTCCACAATCCTATTGAAGGCCAAACGGAAAACAAAGTGGGTTCTAAAATAATTTATTTAAGCTCTTCTTTCGTGTGTAATGATCAAATAATATCTCGGAATCATATTTTTCATGAAACAAAGCCTTAAAATGACTTATTTAAGTGATCAAGTGATATCTCAGGCCAGATTCCTCACGCCAAATCAATTGTTCCTCCACAATCCTGTTGAAGGCCAACCATTCGCCCTGGAACTTGGGGATTCGCCCAAGTAATGGCGTTCTCTCGCAATGAAACCTGAGATTGTTTCGCGCTTTTGGAGACGCAAAATTTCTTCTGTTTCCATCACGCAGCCACCCTCGTGTCTACATACCCAAAAAACAAAAACAAAAACCTCGTGTCTACATACCCTAAAAAACAAAAAGCAAAAAGAAAAAACAACTTAAGATCAATCTGAGGTCCAGAAGTACTAGAAAAAATACACGCTATCGAGTGAAACAATCTCGCTATAAGCAAAAAGAACCGGGAACGTTTTCATCCAACTAAAAATGAATCAGAGTGATGACTAGCAGAGCGGTGGAGAAATTCAATTGATTTGACTAAAAGACACACTATAGTGATGTACTGACATAAAAGATCTCGAGCGTCTATCACCGGAACGCCGAATGTAGAGCATCGATTGGCTGTCCGACCAACTAGATTTGCGCTATTTAAAATGACTTGCAAGGCATTAGTAGCCTAGTGATTGTGGTGTTAACGCGACAAGCGGCCATGGCCGCGAGCTTGATGTTTCCAAAATTGAAGACAAAGATCCACCAAGCATCCCAAGTTCTAGTATCATAATATAGACTCAAAAGACATGCAATATCAACATATTATTATCCCCCTAATCACACATCTACGTCTTTAAACAAAAGAGAGCATGCCTTGTACTGATCCTTGTAATCATCAGTATAACAACCCTTTGGAGTGAGGACTTGAAGGCATGGAATGCAATTTATTATAATATTATAATCATTGCTCATTTTACAATATGCCTATATATCTCTCTATATAATAAAGCGAATCCAAAAATTACATTCAACCTCAAGTCTTTCGCAAGAATTCCATAAAAATACCAAGAGTGATATATAATAACATAATGTAAGAGAAAATAGTAATTCAGAAATAAACTGAATTTTTAAAGTTTGAATTCATGATTCCTTGACAATTTACCATTTCCCCAACGCAAAGTTGAATCTTTCTAATGTGTAACTTTTTTTTTTTTTATTTCTTAAATTTTAAAATTCGTCTCCCAAAATAGACCACATATTTTTAGAAACTTATTTTCTTAATGTATAAATTTGCGTATTCAGGTGAGGCCCAATTTGAAAACCCAAGAAGATCGGGTCCACCATATGACAAAACGAATTCAAGTAAGGCCCGAAAGCATTGAGCCGGAATGATGGCCCAAGTCCGCTCGACCGGACAATGTCTTGAGCCCGTTGGGCCCATTCGTTCTGGCGCTCAGTCTTCTTCATGTAGTCGGGTGATCCGGAGCACAAAAAATTAGGGCAAAGCCGAGACTATATGATGTGTGCCCTAATTTTGCATGATATGAAAAATCACCTCATTCAATTTGTTAATCAATTTGTTAATCAATTCAAAAGGTAGATTTGGCTCAAAATGGATGTGCGCCAGTCAAGGCTCTTGAGACGAAATTGGTCAAGAGGATGTGCCTAGAACTTGGCGTGTACGCTTCCTGATCATCTCTAATTCTGATTATTTAGCGTGATAAAGGAAAAAAATCAGTTAATTAGATAGCTTAACATGATGATAAAGCATATAAGGTCTTTAGCAACAAAGTCACATGGACAATTGCCACATTGATGTATCTTTGAAGCTTCTGGCATTCTACATGACAAAAAATTACTATCTTCTTGCACATGACAACATAAATTCAACTAATCAGTCAAAAAGCACATTTGCTTGGTTAGATTAGGATGAGTTATTTTTAGTGATCATGTAGAGATTGGAAAGTAACTAGAGGCCAAGTATGAATATATTGACTTCGTAAACAATTGTCTCGACCAAAATGCTTCAATCTTTAGAATGTAGATTAACTCATAAAGCAAGAAAATCGGTACAATGAAAAACTGTGAATTACTGAATTAAACCTAACAACTGTCCGAAGCATCCATTAACAAAAATTATTGAATTAAACCTAGGTTGTTACAAACTACCATGGTGAATGTGCTACACACCAACAAGTATTATCTTTTTTTAAGGGTTAACTATTATGAAAAACTCCAAATTAATATATCCATAACAAATTTATCCTAATTAATTTTTTAACCATCAAAAACCCCAAATTTACACATTTATGACAAATTCACATTCAATTAGTTTCTATTAAATTTGATTAATATAACAAAAAATCACAAATGTATTAATTTGACAAAAATTTTTATAAAAATTAATCGCGTGTAAATTTATCGTAAGTTTACCGATTTGAAATTTTTTATAATATCAATTTTTTTTATGCACTTGGCAATTTGCCTTATATATTACATATGTTTTCGAGGGGGAGACTGTAAATGAAGTAATAAAATATTCACCACCCACCTTTTTATTTAATCCCCCCCCCTTTCCCTCCCTTTAAATCCCCAACCGACCCCACAGGGAGACATTCCGTACAACAGAGTCAACTTCCGTGTCAGCCTTTTGCAACAAACGCCAGCCCTTCTGATCCCCGCCTTTGGTACGACGCCTGCCGCACCCCATCCTCACGCGCCCGCGCCTAACCCCGCCCGCTCCACTCGCCCCGCCGTCCCGCCACGTGTCGTGCCGGTCCCCGGTTGGACAGGTGCGTGGAAGTCGCTGGAGGTGCCGCGCGTGCGGGCGCGTTCGCCGCGAAAAGTGCGGGTCGGTCCCTCCGGACCGGAACGGGGGGGAAGGCGGACGAAACCTTATCGATACGTCGTACGTTGGAGATACGATCCCATCTTCTTCCTCTTGTCTTTACTTGGCTCCTTTTTTCTTGCCAGTCATGTGGTGCTGTTTTGTTTGGTGCGGGGACAAGAACTTTGGAGGGAAGAACAAAAACAAAAACAAAAACAAAATTGACTCTGCCATTGATCCTGTCTTAGTTTGTTTTGTCTTAGGGATCCATTTTGTTTTGCTAGAAATTTGGCGATCTTGGAAAATACTTTTGAAAAAGTCATTTCCAAATAAATGAGGATATGTTCGATGTTGGGTTGAAATGAGATCTTAAGGTCCTAGATCCAAGCATGGGAGATCCAAACTTGGCCTTTGAGGTCCCAAGGATTTAAACTTCACCATTGAAGAAACTGGCATGGGCACGAGGTCTTGGCCTAGCCTCGAGGGCCTCGGACCTGTTGGACTTGAGTGCCAAGAACCTAGGGGACTTTGACCCGATTGTCGAGCTCCTCCTAAAAGCCTATTTCCACAAGTGCGTTTGATAATATTTATGTTCAAAAATTATTCCAGGAAATAGAAATAGAAAAAATTATTTCTATTATGGGGAACAATTTTTTAATAGAAGAACACGTTTGGTAACTGCAGAAAATTTATGTTCCTATAATAGAAAAAGAACAGAAACACGTTTCGTAAACTTGTATAATTTTTTTGTTTCTTTTAATTTTTTAATTTTTTAATATTTTTATTTTATTTTTCATTTTTTTTTCTTTTTCTTCATTTTGGCCGGCAACCTCGCCCGGCCACGGTGAGGCTCACCAGCCCTCGGCGAGGCCGGCTCGCCTAACCACCAGCAAGCTTGCCTAGCGAAGACGAGGCCAAGCCTCGTCGAGGGCTGGCGACGCTCTGGCGAGGTTTTTGGCCTTCGACGGTCGGTCGCCAACTATGGCTAAGGCCGATGACTGGCCAAAGAAAAAAGAAGAAGAAAAGAAAGAGAAGGAAAAAAATAGGAAAGAGAAAAATTATTTCTCAAAAGTGTTCTTGGGAACAAAAGATAAGTTTTTATTATTTCTTATTTATGTTCCAAATCTATTCCGAAAAAAAAAAAAAAATTGATTTTTTGTTTCCAAGAACAAAAGTGTAAACAAACGTGTTTTTGTTCTTTTTTTATTCCCCGGAATAAAAGAACAGAAATTGTGTTTCGGGGAACAAAAAAAGCACACAAACAAATAGGCCCTGAGTCCCTCAAGCCCAACCATTGAAACTTGAGCACGAACTCGAGCAACTAGTTTTAGTAACTTGGGCCTGGTAGATAAATACTCGAGAATTGCCTTTGCAAGCTTGGGTGCACCTCCATGGACCTTAGGCCAACCATGATAGACCCGAGCCTAGGTGTCAATGACTTGGGTGTGGTAACAAGAGACATGGGCACAACCGCCAAGGACTCAAGCACGAAAATTGAGTTCTTAAGCCCAACCTCAAGGGACCTATGTCCAACATGTATGGACTCGAACCCAACTACTAAGGAATCAGGACTTGATGACCTGAGCTCGAGAGCTAGTAACTTAGGCACAAGAGCTAGGTAGCACAATCACGATTGCCAAGTTCCCAAGCATGAGCATTGAGTTCACACACCGAGGCATGGGCCCAACCTCGAGGGACTTGCAGCCGAACCCTTGTGGAAATGGAGCCCACCACAATGAACTCAAGTGTGGGCACCAGTGGCTTGAGTAGGGGAGCCAGGTACCCATGTATGACTGCTAGTGCCCTGGCATAGACGTTAGTGTCTTGAGCTTGACCTCAAGAGACTTGGACTCCACCTCTAGGACAAGGGACCGACCATCAATGACCCTAGTACGAGCGTCAAGGTTCTTGTGCCCAAGTGTCGAGATCTCTCATCCAAGTACCGATGTCTAATGAAACTTCGGAAAAAGGATTTCTAAATTTTTAAAAATATATATTTTATTGAATTTAAGCATAGTTTTTTCATTACCTTTGAAAAGACTTTCTATGACTCATTTTTCTTAGCGATTCAAAAGCAGAAAAATGAGAAATGTTTTTAGAAATAATATTTTTCGCTAAATGAACGGTACTTTAATCTTAGTTATCTAATTATGCTTTTGCAACATTCATAGTCAATCTTAGCTTCTCACAAAATGGAGGCTTAATTTTTCGTTGTGAATTAATCATCTTGAAGCATGTACGACGTATGACATTTGCAAATAAATCGCGCATGTTGCTTTCTATTTTATTTTTATGACGATTATCACATTCTTTTAACCTGACATAGAAACTTCTCCAAAAAAAAAAAAAAAAAAAAAAAAATCTGACATAGAAAATTTATTTTCGTTTGCTTGTGAACTGGCAGAAACATTTCATAGAGTTTAGTGGAAGTAATGGAAGAAAGTACGAAATTATAATTCAACTACCAAAATTTTTATTTCTATAGGCTTTCTATGCAACCCATCCATTGATGAGAAGGATCAAGTAAAGCTTGAATTCAATTTCGCTTAGATTTTTTGAGAGATAATTTTAGCCCTAAGGAAAAGAAAAACGATCATCCCAAGTTTTCGAAATTTTAAGATGCATGAGTCCCAGTTGAAAGCGGGTTGTTTAATTCCTAAAACGAGCAACAAGCCATGAAAAAGAAAAATACTCATTCGGAATTCATGGCGAAAAGAAGTGAGGATGTGTTTATCTTTAGAAAATTTGCCATGACAAAGATATAAAAAAAATAAAAAAATAAACTATCATTTCATCACTCATTCGAATTTTAATTCACTTGCGCTAATCCATGAGATCAACCAGATATTACATGAGTAGGGAGTTTGCCTATCTAACTTGGGCCTTCCTCATTATACAATAATATTAGCAACCATGTGTGGTTCTCCTATATTAGCAAGTCCCCCATCGGACCTCTTTTCAGTCATATGTCTTCTCTAATCTTTATACTCTCCCCATCCCCAACAGCCCACATGACTAACGATTTTATGGCTCTACCCATCAGGATGCTTTGCAAGCTCCGGTAAGGTGTAACTCCTTTCCCTGCATGCCAGAAGTCACTATGGGGACACATAAAATTTTAGTTGTTGACCCCAGAGAGTAGAGGGTTGTTGAGCTATTCTCCGGGCTTGTCTCCAACATAGCTTTGTTGAATACTATCAAGTTCCTAAATCCTAATCCACCACTATCTTTCTAGTTTTCAAATATCGCATTGCTTCAATGCATTCTCACCTGTTTATCATTATTTTTCACTAGAAGTTGGCTATTTTTAGTTCAATATCATGACAAATTGACATAGGGATCTTGAGATTGACATATCATATTGAGGAACGGCATGTACAATCCCTTTTGATAAGAACTTGCCCTACTTTCGACCTCAGCCTCTTAGTCCAACCCTCAAGTTTCATATTTACACTAGCAAAAATCCAAACAAACATTTGTTTTTTGGGAGGTACATGATCTGGTGCTTTTCAGAAGAGTTTCACTTTTCGACCCAAAAAAAAAAAGAGGAGTTCCACTTTCTCTTCCTTCGAGATAGGACTTAGGAGTTTGAGATTTTTAATTTTGGGGCACAATTATAATATTTTCATTCCAACCTGATACCATTAAAGTAATCGATTGAAATTGAGATACCATTAGTTTTCCAGTTTAGGAATTGAAAGTCATTTGATCAAATCATATTAATTACGATAATCAAAGCCCTTTCACAAGCCAAAGAACCTGAGTTAACTAAGACTTATTATGTAGACCTCTAGGACTTATAGGGTGTTCTGTAGACCTCCAAGTAGCCAAGCCTTTACTTTCATAGTTAAGTATTCAATTCAATATCTCTAGTGAGTATAAATTTCGAGTTTCTTTTATTGTTTCATTTGATTGTTTGTAAGCCTTTTACATTTCTAGCGGTTCCAATTTCAATTTACCTTCGCCACATCTACATCTCTAGCCAATTTGATTTCCAACACTTCAATTTCCTCATAATTTGCATTACTTTACATTTCCTTGTATTCTAACCATTTATGATTTGCTCTCTGAAAGAGTCATGCCTCTAAATCCAAAAAAAAAAAAAAAAACTCAAACAAAGTAAATTTTCGACCACCTAAAAGTTAGATTTTATGCATTTAAGTGAATTTCTCCAATAAAGTCCAAACCTATTTAGATCACCGAACTATTATCAGACAACTGATAGCTGCTCATACATAGATAATTGGTGTGAAACTGCAGCCCAACAATATCAAAAGTCGTGCCAATTATTTCACCCAAAAAGTGAAAAATCTTTTATCAGAAGGGTAGATTTTGATTTTGATTTTTTTTTTTTGCTTTTTATGAAAAGGGGGTCTATATTGATATTTGACGGAAATCTTATGGCTAGGAAAGTAAATGCAAATTTTGCAATTTGAATTACAGGAATAGTAAAATTACATAACTTAAATTGAAGGAATATGTGTTCCATCGATTTTTGTGCTGAGGGTCTTTTGCGACAATTCGCTATGAGTATTTATAATATACTAATAAGTAGCTACACTTTAAATAAGGTTACTGCCACACGTTTTTCAAAATGTTAGGCATGTTTTTCGTACTCCGAGAATTATTGTCCAAAAAGAAATTACGACTTTCGAGATTATTTGGCCAATCCTCGTTTGGTACTGAAACCGTTATCCAGTATCGAAATCGACATATCTGCTTCAAATTGGACCCGCACGCTCAGCCTGGGGTTCACTTATTGTATTCACTTCCTATATATTATTTTTTGCAAATTGAAGGCACAAAAGATTAAGCAAAGTTTTTTACCAAAAAAAAAAAAGATTAAGCAAAGTAATCATCATTTGCTTTGGCCTTGCCGGTAATTAATTGAGTTTTACAAGGCCCATGCAGCGTTCGCATCATCCCCATGCATAGAATCATTGGATTGTCCTATGCCTTAAGTTGTTCAACGTGCATTTCTAATGTTCAACGTGCATTTCTAAGGACATCAAAGTTATTTTCGGATGATATAAAACTACAAAAAATAGACCACATTGTCTGACATGACAAAACCTAATCATTCAGCCTTATCACATGGCGATGCTACTACCGTCGCATTCCACGCACGTTTCCTTACAGAATCTTGGGTAACAAGCTAATCTCAACTTGATGCGCCTTATACATCCGATTCACATTGTTGGTAGGAAGATGCATGATAATTATTTTGTTTCTCTATTTGTCTATTTTTCTGTTATCATAAACAAGTTTGGAATAAAAAAAAATTTAGTAGCGCAATTTTAGTTTTCTATTTCCAAAACAAATTTTTAGTATAGAAATAGATTTCGAATAGAAATGAGAAGTGAAATTTTCAACTTTTAAATTTCTAGAACAAAAATACGAAATGAATACTATTATCATCTCTCACCCTTGCTTCTAGCCAACCGCCACCCACCACTACTTCAAGAGGAAGAAATTTTTTATCATTATCAAACAAATTTCTAAACAAGGAGTGAAAATTTTATATCATTATTAAATGGATATTTTTACTCAGAAACTCGCTTGAAAAATAGAAATAAAAAATCAATTTTTGGGTAGAAGTTAATTTCTAAAATATAATAGTTCAGGGAGTTCGATTATCAACTTAAGTCCCCTCGTGGGGGGGATAGCATCCCGAGGGGTCAAATTGAGAAATTCTGGGATTGTCGAGGATGGAAACGTCAATGTCGAGAGCTTGAGAGAGAGAGAGAGAGAGAGGGGTGATGGTGATATCTCAATCACGTTGCTTCCTTACATCCGGAGAGGAGACAGCGAGCCAAGCTCAGCTCCTCTTCAATGTCCTCAGCAAAAGTTTGTACCGCCCGAAACTCCTCCCTCCTCCTTTCCCCCGCTCTTTTGTTCTTTTTCGTAAAAATAAAATGCATGATTGGGAGCGACAACGTTTGCACCATGTGCCCGGAAATATCCCATAAACGGACAAAACATAACATCTTTTGTCTTCTATGGACCCCCCCCGGGTCACTTCGAATAGGGCTTAATTCCTTACGATAATAATAAAAAAATACCCTCAAATAGACCTTAATTCCCTCTAAAAATTAGATCCTCGACTTTAAGTTCGATCCAAACCCTAACCCAAATTTTTCTGTACCTTATAAAAAATCACAAACTTTCGCTCTAGGGCCAATTTTGCCCTCACATCCAAAAATCACTGTCCCTCTCTAGAAAATCATTAACATCGTAACCAATTAAAAGGTTCATCATCAGAACCCACGTCTTTATCAATACTCTCACATTCATATGGAACAATAATAGCCTCTCGATATGGATGGCGATTTTTAGGACATGTTTGAGACTGGTATGAAAGTTGGTGATCATTTTTTAGGCAAATCGACACAGAACTAGGATTAGATTGAAAGTTTGGAGTTTTTTTAAGGAATCAAGTGCTTTCAAAAGAGAACAATTTATAAGTATATATGTTTAAATTAATTTATATCTTGAGCATTTGGTTACTACACTAGGACACTAGAGCTCGAGCTCGATTAGATCTGCGTGCTTGATCATTCGAAATTCAATTCCAACTTAATCAAATACTGAACTCAAGTTTGACTCAACAAGAAAATTATAATACTCAAACATAACCCGGTTCAAGCTCAGCTTGATTACGGTCCGGTCATAAGGGACCTCGAGTTCAAGCCTATTGCCGATCGGGAACTTGCCTCCTTATCGCCGGTCGATTGGATCACTCCCCCAAAAAAAAAAAAACACACACACACAAACACACAAGAAAACAAGAGCTAGCAAGCACCATAGCTAATCATAATTCCAAGTGCGACAATAATGCCGTATGCCATGAGAAAACAATAATTTAGATGCTTCACTTGATGTCTACAACGATGCCCATCTCGGGCCGCAACATCAACTTTTCCACCACGAACGTGGAGGAGACAAGAAGAGGGAGCGAGCTTGAAATTCTCGTGATAATCTCTAATCAAATGACAATCAAATCCCTAAGAATATCCTTACTACTACTCGCTCGAAAGTGCCTACGAAGGGAGGGAAGGAGGGAAGGGGAGAACCCTGTGATCAGAGGTAGCAGAGAAAGAGAGACAGCCCTTCTGCAGTTGGTTTCTTTTATCCGCTGGAGAAGAAGAGAGAGCACGAGGGCGACGATGCCGACGAGGACGACGAGGGCGGCTGGTACCCCCGATGGTGGCTCTGCCGGAAACAGTCCAGCGACATCCTTGGCGGGGACAGCGCCACGGTGACTGACGAGGCCGACTGCGTTCCCGAGTCCGGGGGCGATCCTGTCATGTCGGGCCAGGCAAAACCACACGGAAAAAAGAACGGATGTGATGATAATGTGCTCTAAACCTGAGAATGCAGCAGACTACAAAGCGGCGAAAAACAAACGGGCAAGGGTTCATCGTTGCTGTCATGACTAGAAATGGACTGATCCTTTGTTGCAAAGTATGTTTTTGAGCCGGTCGACATGGAAATCTTGATTTATGTAAGGTAAAGGCGATGGTTTTTCGCAAGAAAGGATCTCATCTTCTCGATCCCTTTGAAACATAATGCATCGTGTTCTTGAACAGACTGCTGAGAAACTCGATTTAGTACGTAAACTGAGACGACCCAATTCCTGATTTCAAGTCGCTCGATGGCCAAACTAAAGGGAAGAGAATGCAAGGGGTCGAAACTCACTTGATGGGTTATCGCCGGAAGAGTTCCGGCAGCCCTCCTGCTGCGTCTTGGCCAGGTTGTCGCGGCCCGGTTGCTGATGAGATTTCCTCCGGCGGCGGTTGTGGTCCGCCAGCCGCTTCCGGCAGCTGCGCTTCCCATTGTCGAACTCCGCGAGGAGATGGAACCTGCACCACGATAGAGATTTCTCGTCGGTCGTACTCGTTAGCACGCGGTGCATTTCTTTAGGCTTGACGAAATCAAAACCCACGAATTTTCCCCAGAATTATTTTCTGCAATTCGAACTAATTAAAGAACCAAAAAAAAAAAAAGAGAGAGAACTAATTAACAAAAAAAAGACAAAAAGGTGGAATTTTATCTTTTTATCCTTCCTAGGAAGAGGAGAAAAAACGGAAATAAATAGTTTTATTAACTGATGTTGCGCAGGGAGAAAAAAATGAAGTAATTATTGATTAAAGGACGGTCGGGGCGGGGAGGCTACTATATTAAGCAAGGCCAAAAGGGCCAGGACGAGGCATTTCCGGACGCAAATGCCCCTCGGGATCGCCCCCGCCGGCTCGTACGAGCCCTCAGCCCTCCAATCATTTGCCGCTGGAAAGCTTCCTCCCCAAGGGGCATTCCCGTCTTTTTCCCGCCTCGCCGGCGGCGGCGGCGGCGGCGGCGTGGTACGAGATTATAATGCCCGATCTTAGTGGCTGCTCCATCCCTCTTCGATCGTTTGACCGTCGTTGGTTGGGTCCCGTGATCTGTTTCGTCGTGAACGGAATGCGATATCGGAAGAGAGCGAGAGGGGGAGTTTTTACCTGCTGCACTGCTGGCAGAACCGCTGGGTCAGCCCGCCGGCGATGACGGCGGCGGCCTTGGAGTGGAACTCGCACACCTTGTGCCTCCGGTGGTAGTGCTTGGCGTGGGTCAGGTCGGCGTTGCACCCCTCGGCCTGGCAGCGGGGCGCGTTGGCGGCCGCCGACCCGACCCCGCCGCCCTCCCCGCCCGCCCTCCCGGCCGATGGGCGGCGGTAGAGCCGGCTCACGAAGTCGTCCTCCGCCGCCACCGAGGAGGCGAAGTACGTCCGCCCCCCCAGGTTCAGCCCTATCCTCGCGGCGGCGAGCTCCGCCGCGGGCGAAGGCCGGGCCCCCGCGGCGTCCTCGCTCTTGGGCACCATCAGGAACCCCCCGCCGTTCCCTCCTCCGCCGCCGCCACCGCCGCCGCCGAAGCAGTCGAGGGCGAAGGGGTTGGCGGGAGGCGGGTACGACGCGCCGCCGAAGGTGCGGGGGTCGAAGAGCGGGTGGTGGGCATTGTGGTTGTGGACGGCGGCGAAGGGGGGTGGTTGCTGGTGATGGGGAGGAGCGAAGGGCGAGAAGGCGTTGGGGCTGGACAGAATGTGAGTGGCGGCGGCGGCGGCGGCGCTGCTGCTGGGGAAGGACTGGTGAGGCGAGACCGTGTAGTGGTCGAGCATGGGGTGGTGGTGGTGCGGGTGGTGGTGGGTCTGGGTCGGGTCATGGGTCGGGTCGTCGGCGGAGATCAGAATCTGAGACGGGTTCGCACCGAGGCCCCACTCGTACTCCAGCATTATCGGCGCTGCTCCTCCTCCTTGCGTCGGAGCTATCTCAGCTGACAAAGGGGAGTTTTTTCAAAAAAAAAAAAAAAAAATGGGAACTTTTGGGGGGAAGTCTCGGCTTTTAGGCCGGGATCATCATTGGAGGTTTACATGAATTTGAGAATTTTGGTCGGTGGGTTTTGTTGGTGCGAGGATTGAGTGGCTTTTGGGAGCATGTCGGGTATTTTCGAGAATTCCCGGAAGCGCATAAAACAAAAGGTGCGAATTTCTCCTTTTTCAAGGGCTTTGGTGGGAAGAGAGTGAGGGGTAGAGAGAGAAACAGAGTTGCAGAGTATGAATCCGAACAACCCCGAACCCTAACTTGCCATTTTGCAGAGCCTGGGCTCTCTGCTTCTTTCCCTTCTATGCACGCAAATGGCGTGTTCTTTTAAGTCTGTCTTCCCTGTCCTTCCCTCCCTCCCTCCCTCTCTCTCTTTCTCTCTCTCTTCTTTCCACAGATCTTTTTGAACGCTTGTCTCTCTCTCCTCTCTCTCTCTCTCTCCTCTCTCTAAGCTCGGTTTCAGTGTGTGAGAGTCTGAGCTGAGAGGAACAGGGAGGAAGTGATGGAACTGCGAGGGGTTGGTCAGCTTTCTCCTCCTCCCCTCTCCTCCCCCTTTCTCTCTCTTTCTCTCTCTCTATTCGCGAGTTGGTGTCTGAAATCTCTTTAGAGAGAGAGAGATAGGGAGGTGAAGGGTGGTGGAATGACGAGGATGCCCCCTTGAAAGCAACGTATTTAGAGTGGAGGGGGGGGGGGGGGTAGCCTCTTGAGACACGAAGCTCCAATGGAATTCAGTGAAGGAAAGAGAGATTTCGAAGTAAAAAACAAAAAAACTCAAAAAAGTCCTTAGGCAGTGAGCAGGGCAGTAACTAAAGGTAAGGGGAAAGGATGGCTTCCTTCCATCTACAAGTCTCGGGTTCTCTCGACCGATCTCAATCGTTAGATCATGTGAATTTTATAATCGACGATGGCGATCGCGTCAGATCCGGCTCCAATCCGGGGATTTCCGACGAGGGAGGGGAGTGATCGGGCGCTTTGGAGCCCCACGAAAGTAGGGGAGCAAGGAAAGCCGTGTGGGTTTTCGGGGACTTCAATGTGCGCCCAATCAGAAGAAGCAGCGGCAGGCAGCAGCCCCTTGGGTTTGCCTCCGCCTCATTCAATGCCACCAGGCCCCACCCGCCCCCAGTGTTTGCCCATCGCGGGTCCCATCTGTATGTACCGCAACTTCGTTTCATCTTACAAAACTTCTCTCTCTTGGACTTGATCAATCTCTTTAAAAGATGGAACAGGCGAGAGAACCGTCTCGAGGTGAAAAACCCCATAATGTTGCTCCCGCATTCCCACTTACTTGATAAGAAAAAGCTTGAGTGGGAATTAAGTGACCTCTTCAATTGGAAAGATAAACTCCATGTCGGTATTTCGATATTGACTAGTCTAGGGTAAGGTGAGAATGGGTGAAAAGTCTATTGTTATGTTGACAGAGCTCTCTCAAACCTTTCAATCGACCGACACAGTGTCCCGGGTTAAAAGACTCTCTCTCATACTTTTTAGGACTTTCTTTTTCTTTTCTTCTTACAAGCCATAATAAGGTTTTCATTAGTATCCGAGGAATGGTGTTGACCCGGTTGCGAACGGTGATTCGGATTTGAACCCTATTCCAGCAATGCATGTTGCAAGGTAAAGTGAATACCTGAGGCTGTAATGTTATATAGACGGTACAATCATAACATAACCAACATTGCCGAGGATCCATAAAATGTTATGTTCGATAACATATGCAAATGATCGTACTCTTTTCCCTGGATTCAACGTCAGATCTTGATGATTAGTGAGGACGGCAGCTTATTACTCATACATGACTTGACATGCAATTTGCTAGGTTAAGAGTTGCGTGCATTATTGCGAGTAATTATTTCGTGCGTCTTATACTAGAGTGGGATGGAAGAAATGGGAATCGGGTGAAAATTGGGCATTCAATGTCGATGGGTCATGACTATGCTTGCTTTAGTTGATACCGAGGTTTCTTATGTCCAATCGGAAGTATATGAAGCATGTCCACCAACGAGTGTCCAATCATTCTCGAGAAATCATCACCGAAATGCTTTACCTGAAGTCGCGGCGGTATTTCTCGAAAATCCGGATGCAGATTTCCCTTCTAACACAGAGGCCCCAGAATCAAGCATCCGTTTGGAAAATGATATTGGTTTGTCTATCAGTGATATTTTAGACCTCTTGAATTATTGTACCGTTGATAATAAATGCATTAACAACCGGCCAAAGTATGCGTTAGTGTGCTTTGAAATCATGCAGGAAGGAGGGGGTCGGGAAAAGGTATGGAGCTGCTCCTCCTAACTTTTCACTTTGTTGTTTCGTAATGATCTTATCTCGAATGGATAGGATATCCAATTTCCAGGATTCTGGACTGTGGATGTTGAGGCTTGAAAAATTGTGAGGAAGTTGCAGGAGAATGGGACAACTTTGATTTTTCTCATGAGGAGACGAATG
Source organism: Eucalyptus fibrosa (assembly GCA_017140475.1). NCBI lineage: Eukaryota > Viridiplantae > Streptophyta > Magnoliopsida > Myrtales > Myrtaceae > Eucalyptus > Eucalyptus fibrosa. The sequence goes on along the minus strand of CM029509.1, from coordinate 21,074,218 downwards.
CTTTGGACAGAAAGCGATGGAAACGCATGATAGATCTCGAAGAAAACAATCAAAATATCATATATAAAAATAGTTGAGAAATTGAGAATAATCATAATTTTGACTTTAAAGTGGTCGGTACCTTTGCACCCCTCTAATCCGTAAAAATCTCACGTCCAATCCTAATCATGGACCAAACATATCGCATCTAGTGGCTTAATGTGATTGACAAAAACATTCCAAATTGCAAGCGCAAAATTGGCAAAACATCATCACATATACCCACCAAACTTTATGCGTCATGTCATATCCTACCGGACTTTCCGGTGGCACGTAATAAGGACCAAGACTGTACTCCATGACTTGGAATTTATAGGAAATGGCTATCAAAAATCACTCTATAATAATATCATGGGACCTTATTAAAAGTTTTAAAATTTCCAATCCAAAAGTTTGAACAATTATTAGATGGAGAGAGATCACATATTTATAAAGAGCATATAAATCCCCTAAACAAAGGACACGGGATACTATAATACCCTTCTCACCACACATACAATATAAATCAAGATAGACACTTATACCATGATAAAATTAGAATGTCAAACCCAAAAGTTTAAGTTAATAAATAAACGATAATCACATATATAGAAAGAGTGTATAAATCCGTAGTAAATAACATCAAATGCTTTAATACATCTTTAATATTAAAAGTCAAACTTTTTTTTAAAAAAAAGTAGCTGATAAGAAGTCTACACATGTATAAAAAGCATATAAATCTCATTATCAAGTAATGTAAATTATTTCAATGACTATGTTTGTCATGGTAGTCGACTATATATGTTTACATGTATAGGAAGAACTGAGAAAGGACACACGATGTGTATTTTCTACCAGCACACTAGCAGATACGTGGCTATGTCTGTATAACTACTTTCAATTACCACCTATTAATCTTATTTAGGTCATGTGTTAATGAAAATTTCTTCTTTTGGTGCCTTTATATTAGAGCCATTTACTGTGATGCTTACCAATCAATCCGACACAAGAAAATTGGACTTCCTCGATTCCTTGACGTCCCACGTCGCCATAAAAAAATTTTTTTTTTTTGGGTCAAAAAACATAATTCAAATAATGTGTTAAGAGGATATGTTTTTTTTTTTTTTTTTGGGTTTCAAAGTTTATAAATTTTTGGTAAATATATATTGTATGTGAGGGAAAATCTATTGATACGACGTGCCATGACACGAGAATACAACTTGATTTTAGTGCAAAATTAACCATTTTGAGTTTGTTTTATTTAAAACATATAGCATAATGAAATGAACTCGATCCGAGCTACAATCCCCACATGGATGTTCCTTCATAAGTGATATATCGGGAGATAGGGATGATGGATCTCTTCACTTAGGTTAACATTCTTGTACTTGGGTTGTATATTTCATGCTATTTTTTTTTTTTTTTGTCTCTAACTCAATATGTAAACTTGACACTAAAAAATCTACTACTCAACCATAAAACCACCAAATAAGGCATTATACTTGCCAAATTCACACTCACGTTGTGTTTGCATGCAATTTGACCAAATTAAGATGGTCACCTAGATCAAGAACATGAAATGGGGAATCACTCGAATTCCAAATTGGTCTTCAAGATAATTGTTATCTATTCTACCTATGGATCCTATGGAGTGGTTTCTACTATATGTATTAGACATTGTTAAAGTATCACAGACTGCTTTTTTATGGGGTTTATATACTCTTTACATACATGCACTCTCTCTCCATCTATTGTCTAGCAAAAATTAGTCGGATAGACTCAATTGGTAAAATGTTAAAAACCTAGGACTAAATTTGACACAAATGTAACAAATTTAGAACTGTTTTGATAATTTCCTCTCTTTTATTTTCCAGAAAATTTCACCAACATTGCCCATAAGTTCTCTAGATACACGAGCTCAAAATGGAAAAGCACGGTTGTCGATTCGATGCCATCGCACTCCATGTCCGTAATCTTGCTATGCATCGAGGACAGTTTTTCAAGTATAGTATGCAAAACTAGTATAATCTTTGCTTATTTATTAAGGTGAAGCATGAAAATAAGCCGAAGCATGACCTGTACAAGTTTTCCAAGCAATTGTCAGGGGTAAAATCTACTATTTAAATATAAGGATAAATTACAAAAACAGTCCATGAACTTTGATCTAATATGTAGTATGGTCCATGAACTTTAAATTTATTCAATATGATTCATGAACTTCAACTCAATGTGTAATATTGTACATAAAATTTTAATTTGTTCAAAATAATCCATTGATATTTGGAAATTGTTCAATTTAATCTATGGATTGTATGAAAATGTTAAATGTTGTCCCTAAACTTGAATTAATAGAAGAACAATATTGAACATTTATATACAATTCAAGAATTAAATTGAACATATACCAAAAGTTCGAGAACTATATTAAACAAATTAGAAGCTCATTAATGATATTGCAAATTTAGCTAAAGTTCATGGACCATATTAAACAAATTTAAAGTTGAAGGACCACATTATATATTTGGCCCAAATTCATAGACCATTTGTGTCATTATCTCTAAATAAAATGATTTTACAAACATGCAATAGCAAATAGATGTTGATCTAATGTCTAATGTATTGTGAAAACTAGATTCTCCCTAAATCAAAGATTATACCGAGTAGGCAGGCAAAGAAAAAACCAATTTACTGAGAAAAAGGCACCTGAAAGTTGGTGTCATTTACTAACCAATAACCAACGTGAATGGACACTAAAACCTACAAATGAGTATGCACAACGCCATTACTTCCAACGCTCATAGTAATATTTCTTGTAGTGATTAAATAGTTTCTTGAATCATGAGCTGCGCCATCTCAAAGCTTATATAGCTACATTTGTTCTCAAGAAAACCTTAGCCCCCGCCCCGACAGCCTCCATTCGAAAACCTTAGCCCCCGCCCCGACAGCCTCCATTCGAAAAAACGTTCTGCCGGCCACCTATCGCCCCACCCTATCCAAAGCTTATCGCCGTTGCGATCCCTCCAATTTGACAAAAGATCATGTTGAAATTCTCCTTTTTCTTTCTCCAATCTAGTTTGCCGAGTTAGATCGCGGCCCGAACATATCTTTTCCTTAAAAGAAAAAGGCTAGAAAATCTCAGGGCTCAAAATCCAAAATCGCACCTCACAATCTAAATTCACTACCTCCTATTCCAAATTTACCTCCTCGTGACCGACCACTTTATGTAAAGCTCCTTTCCTTTTAATCTTTTGCCGACTTCTGAGCAGATTTAGGAAGGTGTTCCGACTTTTGCGAAGCCCCGGTTCCTTCCAGCCCCAAATCTTGCATGTGGATGTAGTGGCCTTCCTTCCTATCACGCTCCGCCCGAAGCCTCCTTGCACCTTCGAGGAAAATTCAATCGTGGGCCACCGGTGAGCGCTGCCTGGCTTCCATTTCCTCGTGACGTTGACGTGTCTCTGTTGCAAATCCCCATCCTCCTCCTGCCGCTGCTGTTCCTTTCGAATTTTCTCATCGGGGTTTTCTAGTCACTATAGCTCGTGACATTGAGATCTGGCGCGATGTGGACGGCTTCGAGGTTTTCGCGAAGGAACGCGGTTTGTCGAACGGGGTCTATTATGATCGCAGATTCCCGAGCTTCGATGCCTATGCTTTCCTTGCGCCTTCACCGCGCGCATGTGTTGTTCGTGTCTATTTTTCCTCCTCGTTCGATGTATGATTGATGTGGTCGTGGCCAATTTCACTGCTCCGCATGCGAGGACCGGCTTACGCGTGACCGAAATGTAGAGAATGCCCTATAAAGCGTGGTTTATAGGTACTATATGAGTGCGACTATTAGGCAACTTTGGAGTCTTTGGAGGGCGATAGACGGTGATAGATTTAAGTCCATCATTCATCATTTTGGTCCATCAGATCAAAGGGATGTACTATTCTTCATAATCCTTCATGTGCTTTCGTATTAGAAAACCCTTGCGTAATCTCTTGATGGTGTGTAAAGTTTTGTTAGTTCTAGGGTATCAGGAGGGGAAAGAATCAATCTACAGTAAGCGACGTTCAATCTCCCTAAACTTAGATTCACCTAAAAAGTGATTTAGTGCTTGTTACATGTTGCAAATAATCTCATATGCTCTCCTTATTTTTGTTTAGACGATGCAGTTGTGACCTATATATTCCCGGCGGTCTCGATCAAGTGTCTAGTTTATGTTTTACGTAATAGTGGATTTATAACAAATTGAGATCTAGATGCCACCTACTAGGTTTTTATGTATTCAATTGCTCCGAAAACCCATATGAATTTGGGATCGCTTTAAAACAATAAAGAGGGTTGGTAATTCTATCTGCGGTAACATAGGGATTTCCATCAAGATCGATAAGTTTTGAAAAATAAGCCATATTCACTTTAAACAAGGTATCCTGTCCAATCGGTTTCCGACCGACCAAACCTCGAAATGACCCAGTCCACCCGTTCTTTCGGTAATTCTTAGGCCAAATCCCGTAACCATGAAACCATGTCTTTCCAAGAAAAGCCATCTCGAAACTAGATCAAGCGGATCGGTTTTAGACAGTTATCCAAGCTCGAGCTAGACCAACTTGTTAGCTGCGAAAATAACACCTAATATCTCCATAATTAGAATTTAAAACACAATAATAGAGAAAAGAGAAAATGGGGGTTTACACATCTGATTTTGAATCCATTGTTCTTGATGCAAAATATTAATGACCCAAAACTCAAGTGTTTCTCCTCTATTATCTTTTATATTATTGGCTTAATGAAATCACCCCTCATCCTTAGCATTCAGTAAAAGCTCCTTATGTGAGGTTATTTGTACATTAGGTTAGAGGAAACTCAAGCATAATTTTATAGAGTTTTAAATCACGGGCTGGACTTTACTCGTTTCATACCAGTCGTTTATATCTTACCTCATTAAATCAATATAGTCAACATCAGAAAAACTCTTTCACGGCTTTCTCATGTCCCCTAACCTAAGTCGAGAAACGAACCCCACGTTTGCAGCAGATGGTCCACCATCATTTATGGTCACTCCTTGGCGAATGGAGCTTGAGGTACGCATCGCAGCTGTTGGTGTCTTTTGGTGCCTGAATCGGAAGCATGTGTTATTGTTACTCAGCCATGCTTTCACCTGCCACGCACAGAGAGACAACCCACATCTACACCCGCCCCCGCACACGCACACGCACACGCACCATTTTCGTGTTATGGCTTCTTCTTCTCCTTCCCTTTTTCTTTCCCTCCTCTCGTGGCTCTTGTCATTGGTTTACGCTTATGGACGAATCTGCTGCAGGTAATTTGACCTGCAGCCTTTACACCTCAAAAACCATGCCACTTCCATTCTCCTCCCTTCCTTTCAATGCAAGCAAAGTGAGTTTTGGCCTTTGGTGGCCCCCAACTTTTTTTTCCTGGGCTCTCTGATTTTAATTGTAGCGCAAAGTCGTGAAAAAGATGCGGATGTGTCGCAGATTTTGTTTTGAATTTTAGAATTTTGCCGTCCGAGCTGTCCATTCATTCTACATATCTCACCGTTACAAGACATTATGACCAGTATGGACGGTTCAAATTTGATTTACTGATTAGGTTGCCCATCATTCTTGGTAAAAGATACTTATATTTAGTGATAATATGTATTATATAGGAAATAATTCTCATTTGTGGTAAAATATTTCATGGTGGTAAAAACATTTGTTCACAGTAATTAAGTTAAAAATTACAATTGGTTTAAAGAGGAAAAAAAAAAGATGTTTCTAAACTAGAAATGAGTGTAATATTGGCAATAATTAGTCAACAAAACCAAATAATGGTTACGTTACTTAACACGTTGAGAAAAACAACAAGATAAGTAATTTAACACTACAAATGTTTAAAAAGAAACCCAAAAAAGATATTTGCGAAAGTGAATAAAGATTAAAACAAACTAAGGTGGTCCAGTGGTGGCAACCATTGTGCTGCCATAGTAGCTCTTGCAAAACCCCAATTGGAGCAATGGCAAGGATCACACGTGACCCTCGCCTAGTGATGACAAGGGTCACGTGCCCCCTACCTGTCACTGGTAAGGGTGGCACAATCATCGCAAACCCTTGCCTTATTTATGGTAAGAGTCACACGCAACCTTCATTATTGTTGTAGCCGGAGAAGATCCAGTCACCTTCTCCAATGACCAATGAGCAATTGCTGATTGTTACCATTGCTTCAATGAGAATTTCCAATCCCTATCAAAATGAATGTTTACCTAGAACAAATAAGATTTTAATTTACTAAGAATGAGAAGATTTACCATGATCAAGTATAATTGAGTGCAAACAAATAACTTCATGGGATTATTGAATTAAGAACATAACCATTGCAAATAAATCATTTCAATAATGACTTATCACCATCCACAATGCCTTTGCCCCTAGAGCACCACCTCGAGGTTAGTATTGCTTAATACTAACATGGAAACCTAATCAACTTCTCGAGTCGTCACTATGGGACATACACAAAATACTCATCATGTATATAATTTCAAATATTGTTAGGATAGAGTAACAATTTGAAACGATTTAATGATATTAGAATAGGAGACATGAGCTTTTTGAATTTATAACTATCACGTGATGTTAGAATTTAACAATTGACATACAAGTTCCGATGGAGATTGTCCTCTCCATGGTTCAAGATACATATAAACCACCGTCAAATCAGTTGGAAAATGGAACTCCAATATCAACCCCAGGCGATTCAATGCAGAACTGCAGACAGAATGATGATCGTGATCATTTTTCAGGACGAGCTCGAAGGGCTCTCTCTCTCTCTCTCTCTCTCATTGAATACAACTGCCAACTTTTTCTTCTTCGTCTTTTCTTTTTTTTTTTCTTTTCTGGGTGTGGTGGTGGAGATGGTGGTGGTGGTGGCAGTGACTGGTGAGTGGATAATGGAGGAGCGAAGGGACAGGGAGGAGTCAGAGACGACTTTTCAAAGGATCGCACGTGGAGCTCTCTCCTCGGCTCCTTTCGTGTTCCCCGCAGGTCTGCTTCCCGGATTCGCTCCGATTCGGGCGGCCGCAGTTCACGTGCCCTCCGCGTGATCGATTTACCCTTACACCGTTAAACATGATTCGGGTGCGGTCAAAAATTATCCTATCAAAATCAATTCTTTGAACCCATTTTGATTTATTTCTGTATAATATAAATATAGTGACGCATATTTAACCTAATACATATTACTAAACCATTTTCATAGTTAGCACAATATAGGAAAATTCATATATTAACTGAGATAAAAACGTGAAATAATCGAGGTGAGAACTAATAAAGAGAAAGTCATAAAGGTAAATCGGATCTAAATTGAAAATCCATTTAACACGTGTATTGTATTGAATTTTACCATTCCGAACCCATTTATAGCACGTATATTGAATATAATTAATTCATATAACAACTAAGTCTATCCAAGATGAGTTGAAAAATAGGGATGTGACCCATTTTGATAAGTCTAATTCATATGGTCCTTTGACTTTACTTGGTGAGATTTAGGGTGCATTTTTTTAATTTGGAAAGAATTTCCTAAAAACGATCATCCACATCGCGTACAAAAATAATTGAGAAGAAATTTACAAAAATATATAAATATAGATTTAACCAAAAGGAATACTAAAAATACAAATTGAGAAAATTCCCAAATAGGCATTTTTTTTTTTTCTAAAAAAAATTACAATGGTGAAAATCGTGACAATCAAACATAAAAAAAGACCTAACTAAAAAATGATTTATGTAGCTTATAGTGCATACTTATAATGGATAACGACAGAAGTTTGCACACTAGTTTGCTCATTAGGAAAAGAATATGAAACTCCAGATCTGATCTTTCGCAAGCGGCCTAATGGGCCCGCCCAGGCCCAGTTGGCCAAAAGGCAAAATTAGCATGTATCGATAAGTCAATCCCTCCTTAAGTTCGACCCAGCCAAGCTTAACTACTCCTGGTCAATTTTATACATAATGTTCAATTTTTTTTTCATCGACTGGTCTGAGTAAGGACACTTTAAGCCCGTAGTAGGACCGGCTACCCAAGCCAACCCATTGATCAGGTTGAACCTAACCGATACATAACGATGGAGGCAGGCCTTGGGCAATGTGAGGTTTTCGAAGTTTGGTCTACTAGTGACAAACTGGTGGATTAAATCGGTTTCGGTTCGGTTAATTTCGATTCTTCAAGTCATATATGGATGCGTGTCTTTTTGGTTAACAAACTTTCATGTGGGAATTGGGTGGATGTAGCTCGAGTTGGGTGTAAACTATGAAGCACCGACACTCTCCAAAAGCCTTCGTGTCATGTCGGACACTTCGACACGTGTCCGACACTCTCAAACACTCTTGGACACTCTTTGATACTTAGTCAATACGTGTCGGAAAATCGACACTTTGTCAACTTTCTCGACACTCTCCGACACTCGATCGGAATTTTGACATACAAGTTTCCAACACGTGATTCCGATATTGAGGTCAATTTTAAAAATTCAATAAAAGAGATGTCAATATGTGTGTGTGTGTGTGTGTGTGTGTGTGTGTGTGTGTGTGTGTGTGTGTGTGTGTGAAAAAATAAAACACAATAATAAAAATAATAAATGGAGAAAGAAAAACCTAGTATTCTTTTCTCTTCTGACTCCCACTTCCCGTGATACACAATTCACTCCTTAAGTTTTTTTTTTCTCCTCTTTCAACATATCTAACATGTGAGTCCAAAATATGGATCATTTGTTTTTTCTCCAAGTTTTATGAATTATTAAAATAAAGTTGAATTTATCAAATTAAAACAATGAGTGATATTAACTTTACCCAAAAAAAAAAAAAAAAAAAAAAAGCAACAAGTGATATTAATAAATGGCGGATTAATGTTTTTAATGCATATTCATTCTAGGCTTTTTTAATTATTTATTTATCTATGAATTTTATTCAAATTAATTTGATTGAAATAATCATAAAAATGATAATTTATTATGTATATATAGAAATATATATTTAATATACAACGTGTCCGAACGTATCGGAATTTTCTATTTTTTTAGATATAATGTGTCGGCGTATCGTGTCGTGTCATGTCGTGTGTCGCGTGTCGGTGTCGGTGTTACTTAGGGTGTAAACATTACTAGTCGAGAGTTGGATCCGCTTTGAGTATGTGAAATTTCCTTTTGTGTCTTATTCACGTACGAATCATTTCGATTTCTGCCATTTCGCTTTCAGTTTTAATTTGCATGGGTCCAGCCCACATCGAGACATGGTTCAATTAGGATTCGGTTATTGTTAGTTTCGAGGCCTGGTGGGTACTAGCAATTCAATAATTCAAGTGCTCTAGGTTCAGATGGCTCAGTGATTCGTGCTCTTATCCAATTCAAGGTATTTCAAATAGGGATTGAGTCAGTTGCGGATTGTTGACTTTTCTTGATCTGTTCGAATTGGGTTGGATCAGTTTTCAAGTGACTCCGTCAGGGGAGGAGGGGTTTGCCATCTCTAATCTCGTCCTCATTTGATAGGTTACATGGGGTAAGAATTTCATGTCCATCCCCAATGATGGAAAGGGAGCTAGCAGGGCTATCCCCCCAGGGATATAGTATATTGTAGTCAAATATATGATATATTTTCTAAAATTTCATGTAAAATTTCAATATTTTGTCTTTATGAATTAGAAATTGCAACAATTATTTATCTCATTTCCTAAATTGAATGTGATCAATGGAAGGGCAGCCCGACTGGACTACCTAGGTCCAAAAGGGAAAATTGGTGGATGTGGGTAACATTCTCACATGAGAAGGCCCTACCACCCAACCTTGGCCCAATCACAATCGAAGACTTCTGTATAAGCTTCGAGTATTTGGCTGGGTTGGGCAATACATTTGATCCGATCTGAGTCAACCCAATGATCGCCTCTAACCAAATTAAGGTTTTCATGTCCCCAATGCCGTCTTGACCCCATGCTCAACAATGATCGGCTAACCCAGGATAATTCGCCATCCCTTTTCTTGAAGGTTAGATTTGAAATCCATTTCGCCAAGTTAAATTATTCTAATTAAAATCTAATGTAGGTCCCATCTGCCGTCTTACACCCATGTTTCCCCATCATACGTGCTCAACCTGACTCGTGAAGTAATGGACCATGAGCTTAACGAAGGCGTTCATTCACGATTCATGGGCCTAAGAAATCCTCTAGGCCCAATTTGGCCCAATAAATAATCTCCTCTCCCATCAGAAACAAAAGACCCGATGATCCTCTCTCTCTCTATTTATCTATCTAGAGTTTAGAATCTCTTCTCCAAGATTGGATGTAAATTATTTTGGGTTGAGGCCACCTACACAAGTCCAAAATATGAAATTCTAACCCTCTTTGTGAGACTTGCAGGATCATTTTATGGGCTTTCGGATAGTTGAGTTTCTGCACTCGCGTCCATGGTTAAAAAGTAAAAACATACATATTACCAAAAATAAGAACAAAGACTTGGCAGATCACGCCGAAATTACAAAGGGAAGAAAAATTGAAAGTATTAAAAGAACAGCCTGAAAAAGATAAGGGAACCTTTTAACGAAAGGAGAAGACGTGTAATCAAAAGCAAATTAAGAAAGAAACTCACATCATGAAGTACGGAATTCTGAAAATTCATATCTAGGGTATTCATATGGATTTAGGTTCACGTCTTACATCATTCATAAGGTTGATGATACGAGAGTTTGTCCACTTAAGACAAAGATTAAAAAAAAAATGTATTTATTTCACGAAAAATAGCTAATTTAGAAAACACATATTGCCTACAAAAATAAATAAATAAATAATATATTCATCCATGAAAATAGTTAGACGTGAATTGTTGTTAATAATGAAAATATTTTTTACTAGTTAATTATTTTAACCTATTATTTTAAGAAAAATATTCTTCAAATCATTTATTTTTTTTGAAATAAATAGGATCAGAGTGTCGGGTCATTAGACAGAAAAAGACAAACTTCGGGGACAACCAAAGCTCAATACAAAGGGTGGAAAGAGGTGATCCACGGAACTGCATTCTCGAAGTGTTATCATAGGAACTCCACACCAATGCCCCGTCACGGAATATTTAGTTTGTGGACCACCGGAGTCGCAGAATCACCTCCAAAGACGCCTTCCCTAAAGTAGCAGATCAACTTGCAAGATGGGGTCTTCTCGCCCCGTTCGACAAAGAAGGAATACGTTGCTAACATGCTTGGCACCAAGAGGAAAAATGAATGAGATAGCTCGCCATCTCCGAAGGATTCGCTCACGCAAAGACGTGATTCAACCCCTCCATCAAAGGCCACCAAAGCGATAAGGAATCGGAAAATGATGTTTTTAGGAAGATCCAAAGAAACAAGGGTTGAGAAAATGATGTTCTTGGGAAGATCACATGGGACGTTTGATGGATAAAGAACTCTTATCCTTAACGAAACTCTTGACGGGCTTACCACGTATGGCTTTTTAGTACTGCCCTCCAAGCTTTCCAAGGTATCTTTCTTTTCCTTTTCTATATGGCTATAATAAAAACTTGAATTTCCTTGTTTATAATAGATGCTAGTCATGAAACTCAACTCATCTCGACTCAATACAACAAGCGATGATCGAAACTTGAACAAGTGATAAAAAGACTCAAGCTATTGATTCTTGGAGAACAATTACTAGACGAAAATCGAGATGATAGAAATGTCACTCACAAAACACTTTTTAATCGACATAATCGCAAGACTATAGAAAATTCAAAATCAAAGAATCTTAGATATTCATGATGTATTCACAATAAGAGAGATGAAAACATAACTTAATCTGTAACAATAACTTGGGGAAATCAATAACCTTGAGAAAATTATTGTTTCTGAAATAGGGAAAAATGAAGAAATCCAATTTCTCTCCCTAAACGCACTTTTATTTTAATGTATTTTATTGACCGGATGATAGAATACAACTTTTCATTGTCTTGTATGGAGAGAGGACCAAACCATTTATATAGGCTATCAATAAATACCCTCATTAATGACTTTAATATCAACTTTCCATCAAGACACATTTTATCTTCAAAAGAGTGACATCTTTTTATAGGAACTATAACTTCTCAAAAGAATTGCACATTTCCATGGAGTTAAGAGTTGCAACTTTCCAACATGTGATATATTAAATATTTTTTATATATAAATACATAAATAAATAATAATAAAATAGCCTAGAATTAATTTACATGAAAAATATTAAATAATAGCATTCATTATTTTAATTTGTTATAATAATACATAAAATTTAGAGGAAAAAAACATTGTTTAAATAAAAATACTTAAATGATATTTTTAAATTTATTTATTTATCATATATAGCATTTTTTATTACTTCTTTCATAGTAAAAGACTTTTAAAAAAAACTAAAACAATTCTAAAAAAACAAAACTGAAAAAAAAAAAAAAAATTGACCCCGTGTGTATATTTATAGCATTTTTTATTACTTCTTTTTGTATATTTATATTTGCAAGAAGCCTTCACCTCAAGAATTGATTAATTTTTAAAATTGAACACATGATCTTTAAGGAGTTGCGTGTCGTGATGGTTTCCTTTCACGGGCACGAGTGTGGACAAGGACTTAGCCCTGAAGGTATTCATATATTTCATTTTTTAACTTTTTCATTACTTCTTTTTTGTATATTTATATTTTCGTTGACCGTGTGTTATGTCGGAGCGTGTCGGAGAGAGTTGACTTGTGTGGGAGCGTGTGGCCGTGTCGAACACGTGTCGGACACATGAGTGTCGACATGACGACAAGGCGCTCCCAGAGAGTGTCGGTGCTACATAGGCATCGATTCGGTCTCCCCCGGGCGCATGCGTCACATGTGCCGTTTCGGTGCCAGGCGCGTGCGACGCACGCGCACGGTCACTAGCGCGTGCGCGGTACATGCCAGGTGACGTCATCATGACGTCAGCCGCGCACGCGCGTGGCACTAGCTCAATGAAATCACCTCTCACCCTTAATGTTCAGTAAACGGTCCTTATGTGAGATTATTTGTACATCGGGGTTAGAGGAAACTCAAGCACTATTTTATAGAGTTTTTATATCACGGGCTAGACTTTATTTGTCTCACACCAATCAGTCTTATATTAGACTAATGAAGAATCTTTATATCTTACCTCATTAAATCAATGTAGTCGACATTAGAAAAACTCTTACACGGCTTTCCCATGTCCCCTAACCTAAGTCGAGAAACGAACCCCACGTTTGCAGCAGATGGTCCACCATCATTTATGGTCACTCCTTGGCGAATGGAGCTTGAGGTACGCATCGCAGCTGTTGGTGTCATTTGGTGCCTGAATCGGAAGCATGTGTTATTGTTATTCAGCCATGCTTTCACCTGCCACGCGCAGAGAGACAACCCACACCTACACCCGCCCCCGCACACGCACACGCACACGCACACGCACCATTTTCGTGTTATGGCTTCTTCTTCTCCTTCCCTTTTTTTTCCCTCCTCTCGTGGCTCTTGTCATTGGTTTACGCTTATGGACGAATCTGCTGCAGGTAATTTGACCTGCAGCCTTTACACCTCAAAAACCATGCCACTTCCATTCTCCTCCCTTCCTTTCAATGCAAGCAAAGTGAGTTTTGGCCTTTGGTGGCCCCCAACTTTTTTTTCCTGGGCTCTCTGATTTTAATTGTAGTGCAAAGTCGTGAAAAAGATGCGGATGTGTCGCAGATTTTGTTTTGAATTTTAGAAATTCATATCCGGCACGTGAATTTTGCCGTCCGAGCTGTCCATTCATTCTAGATATGTCGCTGTTACAAGATGTTATGATTAGTATGGACAGTTCAGTTTTTGATTTAGGGCGCGTTTAGTAACGTTTCTATTCAAAAATTGTTCCAGGGAACAAAAATATAAAAATGTGTTTATGTTCCGGGGAACAATTTTTTACTAGAAAAAATGCGTTTAGTAAACTTGTTCCGGGAATAAAAAATGAATAGAAACACGTTTGGTAAATTTATATCTTTTTTTGTTTCTTTTAATTTTTTAATAATTTTCTTTTATTTTTATTTTTTTCCTTTATTTTTTATTTTTTCTTCTTTCGGCCAAGCACCGGCCTCCGGGCGACCGGCCGACGGGGCCGGCAGCCTTCCCCAGGCCACGGCCTCGCCGAGGACCGGCGACGCTCCCGCGAGGTCACCGACTCTCGACGGCGTCGCCGGCCCTCGAGGCCGACGGCCGTCGCCGGCCAAAAAGAAGAAGAAACGGACCAAAGAAAAAGAAGAAGAAAGAAAAGAAGAAAGAGAATAAGTGTTTCTTCAAAATTGTTTCGGAACAAGAAACAATTTTTTTTTTGTTTCTTATTTATGTTATTTTTGTGTTCCGAAACAAAAAATCCAATTTTAAACAAAAACGCAAACAAACGCGTTCGTTCTTTTTTGTTCCCGGAACAAAAAAACAAAATTTTTATTCTTGAACAGAAATCGAAATAAAAACATGCGGGCCTTTACTGATTAGGGGCCTGCATGTAGGGGTGTCAATAGTTCGATTCAGTTCGGTTTTTCAAAAAAACCGAACCGAACGGAACCGTTAGAAAAATCTTTTGAACCAAACCGAAATTTCGATTCAGTTCGTTCGGTTTTCGGTTTTTTTTTTTTTTTTGGTGGGGATGGCCGGACGGCTTACCTTCTGTATATGCTCTTTAAAAAATTATTAAATTAATCCCTTTATCTGATGCTCCAAAGAATCTTGACCCCAAAAAAAGCCCCTTCGAAGAATGTTACAATGATAATGTTAGCAAGAAACGAGTACTCACATATCAGCCAGAGGAACCATGCCAAATCCATGGTATGCGTCTATTTCAAATGACCGCAAAGAGATCAGACTTTTCGCCGCAAAGTACTGTTCAGGCCCAAAATATTTTAGATCAAGCTTCAAAGGTCTCGAATCTAGAAGGGGCATCATCATATACAAGAGCTTTGTCTTCTCTCAAAGTTTGCGTACGATCACCAAGGAAATAGTTAGCTGTAGCTGAGCAAATGACGCTAAAGCTCATCACTGCTACAATGTTAAACGAGAATGAACTACACTAAACATGAAAGAGGACCTAAAAATTCCCACCAAGAAAACCATAAAACAGCCCCTCTGCATCAACCCAGAACTTCCATCAGAAATCCCACATACAACAACTGAATCGGCAAGTACCGACCTTTTCAATTTCTATCATCTCAGAAGGTGATTAAAACTAGAAATTCCACCTAGATTCATCACATTACAATATAGAAATTAGGGGGGAAAACAATCAATAGCTGTAAACAGAGACACAATCAATGATAACCCTTTGATGCTCTTCAGAGATCTAGGCAATCCCAGAACTTGACATAAAACAAGGGAGAAGGGAATCTAATTCCAAATAAGAGGAACACCATAGGTGATATACTAAAGTCATGGTTCTTGCATTTTGTACTATGCAGTTCCTTTAGGAGCTTCATTCAAGAACAGTAATGTCAACCAAGCTAATCATTTGACAATATGAAAAAGAAAAGCCTGACAGTAGGAAGAGAGTTTAACTAACTCCTACCTTGATTAAAAGTGCTTAACAAATTCATCCATCTGTTCCTTGTCCATTTTCACTATCCTAATGGTGGCAAAAAAGACCATTAGAAATTCCCTTAAGTGGAAGCCTAATATTGTCCTTCTGGATAAGACATACGCACCAAACCAATTTTTCTTTTTTAACTCAAGCACCTTAGGCAACTGGATCTGCACTTCAAGAAGAAGTCCAATTCCACAGACAACTGACAGTATCGAAGTTTGGTATGACAGATAAGAGGATAGATCCCCAAACAACCTAGGAGCTCACCTAACTAATGGGAACATGACAAAGAACATAGGGTAGGAGTTCTTCAATAAAGTAGAGTATGAAGAAAGCCATAGAAATTATATTTGGCAGGCAAAGACTCTTGGGACTTCATGCTGTAAGTCCTTGACTATGCATGGATAAAGATATCGTACGTACAGGCTATTGATTAATTAGCAGAGAAAATTTCAATACTAAAGCACCATGGGGCCCTAAGCATGATTGTTTATAAGAAAGGGATGCCATCAATTCAAGATCATTAAAGGTCATAAGGATGTTCTAGGGAAGTCCCTAGTCTTTATGAAGGAACTGAATTTTACATCATGAAGAATTATGAAAGAATTATCATCAGCAATACAAGACCTTAAGAAAGGATTCTCATTGGGAAACATACAAACGGAGGCAGCAGGCCGGCTAACTAATGTTTTCTTTGTAAAAGTGTGAAAGTGATGGTAAATCATCTGCACCAAAGCAATTCTCGACAACCTCCATTTGTATTTTTCAACTAATAGAACCCTGTAGACTATAGCCCAAAGTCCGTGCACTATCAAACGAAAAAAAGTAAAATTTCGAGCGTTCTACTTCTCAGGCGAGTCTTCCACCACACGTAAGCCCCCAACACCGATTCTCACTTACCCTCAAGCTCAATCGGCCAGTCACCCACGATTCACGACTGAAAGACCTCACATCTAGTCACGACTACACACCCTACAAACTGTCGAATCGACAATCAAACGACTCCTCATCCGATTGAAACAGCAATCGACGCTCAAAATTCGACGTGGCACGGGAGACGAAAATGTCAGACGAAAGTGGAGATCTGACGAAGCATGGAGCAAGAGAGAGAGAGAGAGAGAGAGAGAGAGAGAGAGAGAGAGAGTGAGTGAGGAGGGAGGACTTACATGGTGGGAGAATCGGAGGGGATAGCGGCGAGGGCTGCTTCCTTCTCGAAGCCGTCGCTGTTGAGAGAACTCAGACGTGAACCGATAAAAACCAAGACGAGACACGAGAGGACTCAAAGACGAGAGTTGGGAGAGAACCAATAAAAAAAATTTCAATTTTCGGTTTGTGGTTCGGTTTTCGGTTCGGTTAACTGATAAAAGCCGGTTTGCGGCCGTTGTGCGACGATCGTGCGGCCGTTGTGCGACAATCATGTGGCCGTCGTGCGGCTGTCATGCGGACACAAACGAGCGACGTCGCGGTTTGTAAATAAGAAGAAAAAAATAAATACAAAAATTTATAAATTTTTACCAAACATATTTCTATTTTTTTTTTTTATTCCAAGAATAGAAATTTTGACACCTTATTTTACTCAGAAATTATTCTCGGAGTAGAAATAGAAAAAAAAATCTTTCTGAAAAAAAATAGTTTCCCGGAATAGAAACGTTGTCATGCGCACCCTAGATTGCCCATCATTCTTGGTAAAATATACTTATATTTAGTGATAATATGTATTTGTAATTAAATTAAAAAATTAAAAAAAAGAAGAAGATGTTTCTAAACTAAATATGAGTGTAATATTGGCAATAATTAGTCAACAAAACCAAATAATAGTTACGGTTACTTAACACGTTGAGAAAAACAACAAGATAAGTAAATTAACACTACAAACGTTTAAAAAGAAACCCAAAAAGGATATTTGTAAACATGGAAAAGATTAAAACAAACTATGGTGGTCTAGTGTTGGCAACCATTATGCTGCCATAATAGCTCTTGCAAAACCCCAATTGGAGCAATGGCAAGGATCACACGTGACCCTCGCCTATTGATGACAAGGGTTGCGTGACCCCTACTTGTCACTGGTAAGCGTGGCACAATCATCGCAAACCCTTGCCTAATTTATGGTAAGAGTCCTATGCAACTTTCATTATTGTTGTAGCCGGAGAAGATCTAGTCACCTTCTCCAATGATCAATGAGCAATTGTTGATTGTTACCATTGCTTCAGTGAGAATTTCCAATCCCTTTCAAAATGAATGTTTACCCAAAACAAATAAGATTTTAATTTACTAAGAATGAGAAGATTTACCATGATCAAGTATAATTGGATGTGAACAAATAACTTCATGGGATTATTGAATTAAGAACATAACCATTGCAAAGAAATCATTTCAATAATGACTTATCACCATCCCCAATGCCTTTGCCCCTAGAGCACCACCTCGAGGTTAGTATTCTTTCCACATAACTAACATTTCCCATAGGAGATGCTTAATGCTAACATGAAAACCTAATCAACTTCTCAAGTCGTCGCTCACAATGTCTTGTTAGATCATGGGACATACATAGAATACATGCCCCATATATAATTTCAAATATTGTGAGGAGAGAGTAGCAATCTTTTAAAATTTATTGCTATCATATAATGCTAGAATTTAACAATTGACATACAAGTTCCGATGGAGATTGTCCTCTCCATGGTTCAAGATACAAATAAACCACCGTCAAATCAGTTGGAAAATGGAACTCCAATCTCAACCCCAGGCGATTCGATGCAGAACTGCAGACAGAATGATGATCGCGATCATTTTTCAGGACGAGCGCCAAGGGCCTCTCTCTCTCTCTCTCTCTCTCTCTCATTGAATACAACTGCCAACTTTTTCTTCTTCTTTTCTCTTTTTTCTTTTCAGGGTGTGGTGGTTGAGATGGTGGTGGCAGTGGCAGTGACTGGTGAGTGGATAATGGAGGAGTGAGGGACAGGGAGAGAGTCAGAGACGACTTTTCAAAGGATCGCACGTGGAGCTCTCTCCTCGGCTCCTTTCGTGTTCCCCGCAGGTCTGCTTACCGGATTCGCTCCGATTCGGGCAGCCGCAGTTCACGTGCCCTCCGCATGATCGATTTACCCTTACACCGTTAAACATGATTCGGGTGCGGTCAAAAATTATCCTATCAAAATCAATGCCTAGCCGAGGAACTTGAGGCCGACATTTAGAGTGCGGTCCTAGAGTTCAAGACACCGCCTAAAACTAGTGTCGGTCATAGAGAGGCATTGATTTTTCAATGAAAGAAGGCCCATCTCTTCTTCCCTTCCACCTCAACAGCAGAGCTAGATGCAGATAGCAAATACAGATCTAGGACTCTTTGAACCCATTTTGATTTATTTTCATATAATATAAATATAGTGACACATGTTTAACCTAAGGGTTAATACTGAAAAACCCCAAATTGGTACACTTGCGACAAATTTAGCTCAAATTATTTTTTTTACCACCAAAAACCCCAAACTAGTATATTTTTTATAAATTTACCCCAAACTGGTATACTTGTGACAAATTACCCTATGTTAGTTTTTGTTAAATTTTACTATCAAATTATTAAATTAAATGACACGTAACATTTGATTTTATGCTTTGTTTGTCACGATTTATAATTTTTGTGATTTTTTTGTGATATTAATCCAATTTAACGAAGGGTATATTTGTCACAAATTACTAGTTCGGGGTTTTTTGTGGTCAAATAAATTAATTTGTGGTAAATTTGTTATAAATGTATTAGTTTAGAGTTTTTTATGGTCAATTTGGATAAATTTATCACATGTATACCGGTTTGAGGTTTTTGATGGTCAAACAAATAGTTTGGGGTAAATTTTTTATAGATATACTAGTTTGGAATTTTTCAAGGTATTAACCATTAACCTAATACATATTACTAAAACATTTTCATAGTTAGCACAATATAGGAAAATTCATACATTAACTGAGATGAAAACATAAAATGATCAAGCATGAAATTGAGTAAATGTGAGAACTAATAAAGAGAAAGTTATAAAGGTAAATTGGATCTAAATTGAAAATCCATTTAACACGGGTATTGTATTGAATTTTACTATTCCAAACCCATTTATAGCACCTAGTTTTGAATATAATCAATCCATATAACAACTAAGTCTATCTAAGATGAGTTGAGAAATACATATGGTCCTTTGACTTTACTCGGTGAGATTTAGGGTGCATTTTTTTAATTTGGAAAGAATTTCCTAAAAACGATCATCCACATCGTGTACAAAAATAATTGAGAAGAAATTTACAAAAATATATAAATATAGATTTAACCAAAAGGAATACGAAAAATACAAATTGAGAAAATTCCCAAATAGGCTTTTTTTTTTTCTAAAAACAATTACAATGGTCAAAATCGTGACAATCAAACATAAAAAAGGCCTAACTAAAAAATGATTTAGGTAGCTTATAGTGCATGCTTATAATGCATAACGACAGAAGTTTGCACACTAGTTTGCTTATTAGGAAAAGAACATATAGCTCCAGATCTGATCTTTCGCAAGCGGTCTAATGGGCCCGCCTAGGCCCAGTTGGCCGAAAGGCAAAATTAGCATGTATGGACAAAGTCAATCCCTCCTTAAGTTCGACCCAGCTAAGCTTAACTGCTCCTGGTCAATTTTATACATAATCAATTTTTTTTTCATCGACTGGTCTGTGTAAGGACACGTTAAGCCCGTAGTAGGACTGGCTACCCAAGCCGACCCATTGATCAGGTTGAACCTAACCGATACATAACAGTGGAGGTAGGTCTGGGGCAAGGTGAGGTTTTCGAAATCTGATCTACAGGTGACAAACTGGTTGGTCAAATCGGTTTCTGTTCGGTTAATTTCGATTCTTCGGGTCATATATGGACACGTGTCTTTTTGGTTAACAAACTTTCATGTGGGAATTGGGTGGATGTAGCTCAAGTCGGGTGTAAACATTACTAGTCGAAAGTCAGATCCGCTTTGAGTATTTGAAATTTCCTTTTGTGTCTTATTCACATACAAAACATTTCGATTCCTGCCATTTCGCTTTCAGTTTTAATTTGCATGGGTCTAGCCCACATCGAGACGTGGTTCAATCAGGAGTGGGTTATTGTTAGTTTCGGCCCTATCGGTACTAGCAATTCAATAATTCAAGTGCTCTAGGTTCAGATGGCTGAGTGATTTGTGCTCTTATTCAATTCAAGGTATTTCGAACAGGGATTGAGTCAAATGCGGATTGTTGACTTTTCTCGATCCGTTCGAATTGGGTTGGATCAGTTTTCAAGTGACTCCATCAGGGCAGGAGGGGTTTGCCACCTCTAATCCTGTCCTCATTTGACGGGTTACATGGGGTAAGAATTTCATGTCCATCCCCAATGATGGAAAGGGAGCTAGGAGGGCTATCCCCCCACTGATTGGGATATAGTATATTGTAGTGAAATATATGATATATTTTCTAAAATTTCATATCAAATTTCGCAATTTTGTCTTTGTGAATTAGAAATTGCAACAATTATTTATCTCATTCCCTAAATTGAATGTGATCAATTGGAAGGGCAGCCCAAGAAGGCCCTGCCACCCAACCTTGGCCCAACCACAGCCAAAGACTTCTATATAAAATTCAAGTATTCGGCTGGCTAGGGCAATACATTTGATCCGATCCGAGTCAACCCAATGATCACCTCTAACCAAATTGAGGTTTTCATGTCCCAGTGTCGTCTTGACCCCATGCTCAACAATGATCGGCTAATCCGGGATAATTTGCCATCCCTTTTCTTGAAGGTTAGATTTGAAATCCATTTCACCAAGTTAAATTATTCTAATTAAAATCTAATGTTGGTCCCATCTGCCGCCTTACACCCATGTTTCCCCATCATACGTTCTCAACCTGACTAGTGAAGTAATGGACCATGAGCTTAACGAAGGCGTTCATTCACGATTCATGGGCCTAAGAAATCCTCTAGGCCCAATTTGGCCCAATAAATAATCTCCTCTCCCATCAGAAACAAAAGACCCCGATGATCTCTCTCTCTCTCTATTCATCTATCTAGAGTTTAGAATCTCCTCTCCAAGATTGGATGTAAATTATTTTGGGTCGAGGCCACCTACACAAGTCCAAAATATGAAATTCTAACCTCTTTGTGAGACTTGCGGCATCATTTTATGGGCTTTCGGATAGTTGAGTTTTTGCACTTGCGTCCATGGTAAAAAAGTAAAAACATACATATCACCAAAAATAAAAGCAAAGACTTGCATATCACGCCGAAATTACAAAAGGAAGAAAAATTAAAAGTATTAAAAGAACAGCCTGAAAAAGATAAGGGAACCTTTTAACGAGAGGAGAAGACGTCTAATCAAAAGCATATTAAGAAAGAAACTCACATCAAGAAGTACGAAATTCAGAAAATTCATGTCTAGGGTATTCATATGGATTTAGGTTCACGTCTTACATCATTCATGGGGTTGATGATACGAGAGTTTGTCCACCTAAGACAAAGACAGAAAATGTATTTATATCGCGAAAAAAAATAGCTAATTTAAATAACACATCACCTACGAAAATAAATAAATAAATAAATAATATTTCCATCGTTTAAGAAAATAATTAGATGTGACTTATTGTTAATAATGAAAATATTTTTTTACTAGTTAATTATTTCAAGTTATTAGTTTAAGAAAAATGTTCTTCAAGTTATTAATTTTCTACAAAATAAATAATACCAGAGTGTCATGTCATTAGAGAGAGAAGCCAAACTTTGGGGACAACCAAAGCTCAATACAAAGGGTGGAAAGAGGTGATCCACGGAACTGCATTCTCAAAGTGTTTATCATAGGAACTTCACACCAATGCCCCGTCACGGAATATCTTTAGTTTGTGGACCACCGGAGTTGCAGAATCACCTCCAAAGACGCCTTCCCTAAAGTAGCAGATCAACTTGCAAGATGGGGTCTTCTCTCCCCCCGTTCGACAAAGAAGGAATACGTTGCTAACATGCTTGGCACCAAGAGGAAAAATGAATGAGAATCGCAATCTCCGAAGGATTCGCTCACGCAAAGACGTGATTCAACCCCTCCATCAAAGGCCACCGAAGCGATAAGGAATCGGAAAATTATGTTTTTAGGAAGATCCAAAGAAACAAGGGTTGAGAAAATGGTATTCTTGGGAAGATCACATGGGACGTTTGATGGATAAAGAACTCTTATCCTTAACGAAACCCTTGACGGGCTTACCACGTATAGCTTTTTAGTACTGCCCTCCAAGCTTTCCAAGGTATCTTTCTTTTCCTTTTCTACATGGCTATAATAAAAACATTAATTTCCTTGTTTATAATAAATGCTAGTCATGAAACTCAACTCATCTCGACTCAATACAACAAGCGATGATCAAAACTTGAACAAGCGATAAAAAGGACTCAAGCTATCAATTTTTGGAGAACAATTACTAGACGAAAATCAAGACACCAAAAACGTCACTCACAAAACACTTTTTAATCGATAGAATCACAAGACTAGAGTAAATTCAAACTCAAAGAATTTTAGATATTCATGATGTATTCACAATAAGAGAGATGAAAACATAACTTTATCCATGACAATAACTTGGAGAAATCAATAACCTTGAGAAAATTATTACTTTTGAAATAAGGAAAAATGAAGAAATCCAATTTCTCTCCCTAAACGCACTTTTATTTTAATGTATTTTACTGACTGGATGATAGAATAAAACTTTTCATTGTCTTGTATGGAGAGAGGACCAAACCATATTTATATAGGCTATCAATAAATGCCCTCATTAATGACTTTAATATCAGCTTTCCATCAAGACACATTTTATCTTCAAAAGAGTGACATCTTTTTATAGGAACTGTACCTTCTCATAAGAATTTACACATTTCCATGAAGCCAAGAGTTGCAACTTTTCATAACCTTACGAGTCTCTTGGGTATCCCCGCCTCTCATAATAATATCCGTGGGCTACAATCATTCTTCCAACTTGCATTCCCAAAAAGTCACATCAATTACAAAGCAAGGAACATCAACCTTGTGGGGGAGGGTCCGTCGTGTGCAGTTAAGGAATGGTGGGTACGTAACGTGTACGAGAGTGGCGTGTAGGTCGGTCGGCTTGGCAAGGGGATGAGGAGGCGTGGGATGTGCGGAAGCGGACGAACGCAACACGCGACTCTCTCTATAAACCCTAGTCGACATGAACAAGGAAAATCCAGGGAGGCGTATGAAGCGAAGCCACTTCCGCGGGCCACCTTTTCCATTTATTATGAAGCTTCCTAGGTTTTGATCTTGCCCACGGAGGGTATGCTTGGGAATGTGGACAATCATTTTCAGGACCCTCCTAGCTTAATAAGGGCATGCAAATGCTCATTTTTAGGAGTGACGGACTGAGTGAAAGCGAGGCGATAGGACTACCCATCAAGACGTTATCCTCAATCCAAGGAAAAACACAATGGGCAATGGGCATAATCGTCTCTAAAAGTGAAAAAAGCCTGTCCTTAATGTTCATCAACGAAGGCACATGACCAACTGCCTGTCCCGTTCATGTGTCCCCACTAAAGAAAACTTCTGCGATGGTCGACACGGGGGACTGACCCGAGACAACCATTAGACACAAATTATCCAATAAGTCATAAATCTATTGTACGACAACTTATTCGGTCCTTAATTTTTAATTTTATCAATTTAATTTTTAATTTTTTTCTATTATCTATTATAGTTCATTCAGTTAATTTTAGCTAGAAATTACTAACGTAACATATCCATTTTATATAGCATAATTGATGTTGACATAAATAATTTTTGTAATTTGTTTCTAATTTTTGAACTTTTTTGCTTTTTTTTTTTCTTATTTTTACACTGGGGCATCACACCCCTTACCCAAGGAAAGAAAATTCAAAAAATTTACAAAAATCATTCATGTCAATACCGATTGTACCGTATGTGATGGGCATCACCGCATCAACAATTCCGGCAAAAGTTACTTGGATGAGCTATTAGACACTCGTCAAAATATTAATAATTGAATTGATAGAATTAAAAAGTTTAGAAATAAATTGATAACTCTACAATGAACTTAATGTTTTTTGAATGATTGTCTCTCGCAGTAAGTCATTGTGACGAGGTACGGGTCCTTCGTACTTCCTTGAGAATTCTACCAATTGCCTGCGTTGCTGTCGGTGGGCATGGCACGACCGTCGCCCCGTCAATTATTAGTCTGTAAAGTTTTCTACCTCCATTGTTCGTTCTGCCCTGCAATGAGAGCAACAGGTTCACTGACGAGTAAAGTAGCTAGCAATCAGAAAATCCTCCAAACCCGTGAGAACTGACAGATTCAACGGTAGGACAAAAATCCCCAAACCACAAAACTTACAGACATATAAATAAATTTATGGTTGGCGAAATGAAAGATTATCTGGGCGAAGAAGCATTAAAATTTAAGAAAGATGAACATACCCACTTTAAGCAAAGATCGTTGTGGAAAAATCATGATATTCGACAGCTCCTTCGGCAAGAAATGAGTGCATACAAGGAACGACACTCCATCATCTCAGAGATTTCCTTCTCCAGCTGAAACTTTCACTGCTTGGACAAGATGTTGGGTAGCAATAACGACGGCGGCAACGCTTATTTTTCCATCGTAATTCCAGTTCTAACTCCAAATGTGCGGACAAAACGTGACGATAGAAACGTGGAGTGTCGCCTTACGCAGATGATACAAAAGCTCTCAGCAGCTCATAAAGAGTCTCCAAAGCCCCTCTAGGACCTAGGGTTTGTCATTTCGAGGGATGAAAGGGGACAGACATTAATGAAGGAAATAATAGGTTTCATGCTACTTTCTAAGTAAAAGCTTATAAGAGAAAACGGAGTCCGACTCAAATTATCCATCGAAAAGGATACTTACTCATTTGATTTCCGAGGGATAGATTGGTAGGTTTATAAATACTCAGTAGCAAAAAAAGGTTTTATTTTCTCCTTTCATGGTTGGAAGAAATTTCCTCCTGCCCTATTTTTAAATGGTAGGTCATAAGTTATTTCGGAATATTGCCCAACCAATCTTAGACTTATTGTACGGATAAACTTTTCAATTTTGCTAATTTAATCTTAAATCATTAGATGAAATTCTAACATAGTATTTCTAGAATTTTACTAGAATTGATTGATATGGCGGTCCAAACGTCCTATGTGACATGTCGCCATATCAGAGGTTTCGATAAAAATTAGACAAAATGATTATATTAGAATTTTACTAAAAAAATTAAAGCTAAATTGCTAAAATTTAAAACTTTTAAGACTAAATTGGCATTGTTCACCAAATTTAGGACTAATTGGACATTGGACATTTTCCCTTAAGTGATGCATGATATCCACATACAAACCTACCTAAATATAAATATAGGAGATAATTATGAAAGTAATGTACTAACCAAAACTGGTCCAACATTCAACATTTAAAAAAACCTATCTTTACTCTGAAAAATATGACGGATTTGGCACAAAGATGAGTTACCATTTGGGAGGTGGATAAGGAAGGGCAAGATTAGCGTGCCGAGAATCTTATTGGTAAAAAGTCGAAATCCCTTGTTTGGAAGTACAAAAGTGATTGATTTCGAAAAGAAATTAAATCCACTGGTCCCCCAATACTTAATTCTCTCCAACTTGGAGAGATAGTGGCTTGGAATGTGAACTTCTTTGTCACTTTCCCATCTTTGCCCTCGGAAGTACAAAGCAATGTCGAAAAGCCAAAAGGGTAATAATAGTAAAATAAACAAATCACTAAAAATATTATGCGTTCATTTTCTCCATCTTCGTTGTCATCTTTCCAAACAACACCAAACAAAATTTATTTATTTTCCTCCACCGATCTTTTCACCTTCATTTTCAATCTCTTTATTTTCTTCCCCTCCTACTTTCTTTTCCCGAATAAAGTGCAAATGACCAAAATCATGGTTTTCAAAGACTCAAGTTATTCGATATGTTAACTAAACCTATGGTAAAATTCCCAAACATGATCAGCACTTGAAGAAGAAATACTGCCAAAATTCTTAAATTATACCCTTCGTGGCACTCTAAAAGAGCAAAAAAAAAACAATTATATTGTCAAAACTACAAATTTATATCAATGTGACACAATAAATAAATAAAAAAACCTCCATTCACCATTAAAAAAAAAAAAAAAACCTACAATTTGCCCATCTGTTACCGACATCTCAAAAAGCCACAAAAGTTTGGAGTGTTGATCTTGTAACAAACATAATTTAGGGTTATTCATAACCTAAAGATGTTTAAATATGAGTATCACAATAGGTATAATTTAAAATTTTTAATAATACGAAACAAGTTTAAAATATTATTATGTCGACACGTATGCTCTAAAATGTTTTGTGGTATTCCGATAATAATTTCACGTTCTCCCGCTTTCCAAAGCAGCTGAAAGAGAGATGTTGGTTAAATTAAGGATGTGCCTTTGAGTATGTGGATTCCGATAAAATAAAATAAAAAAAGTGTGCGGATGGGATTTGTCACACCCAACGAGGAGGGGGTTTTACCACATTATATTATGATGGTGCGTACTTCGAATTATGCGTACCACACAAAAGCCAAAAACCCGGATGGGGACAAACCCTTTTTTTTTTTTTCAATATTCATCTGAAAGCAAGAGAAAAAAGACTTCAAGCCAGGAAATACAAAAATTAAATAAAATAAAATGGTTGGGAACCCCATTGGCAGGACACAACCGTCATTCCAATGGTGTTAAAAATATGAAAAATCTTTATAGTATCTATTATAAATTTAAGGGTTCACGTCTCTCGCTCTCCGCCCGAAAACGACTGCGAAGCAACCTGTGGTCTACCTGTAACACACATTCCACAGATTTCTATCGAACCTACACGCACGCACACCACCCGCGTATATCACGTTGGATTCATGGACTAAGACCCAAAGCCAGTCATCTTCTTTATATACCTCTCTCTCTCTGTCTCTCTCTCTCTCTCTGCGTCCCTCCCTCCCTCCCTCCCTACCTCCATCGTCTTCTTCCTCTCGCCCTCTCCCCCCTCCCTCTCTCTCTCTCTCTTCTCTGTGTTGCAGATACATGTTCCCTTCGAGCTGATTTCGGGGTCGACGATGGTGGATCATCAAGCCGTGTGCTGCATGTGCGGCGACGTCGGGTTCCCGGACAAGCTCTTCCGCTGCAGCAAGTGCCGCAACCGCTTCCAACACTCGTACGGACTCCCACTCATTATCATCATCATGAGAGTGTCTCTGATACGCATGCATCCATGTGTGTGTTGTCCACTCGCACCTGTTCCATGCGTGGCCGTCATAGTGACGACGCATGACATGTGTGCACATGTGTTGTGTCTGTTAGACCCATGTTCACACATCCATGTTTGATAGTTACCTTTAACTGAATTTCTCACCAAACGTCTCCTCGAAACACCTCCTCACCAACCACCGCCGCCGCCGCCGCGGCGTGGTCCGTGTTACATGATTCTAGCGTTATGGGCATGTATATCATGCACATGTGTCCTCCAGTTCATGACATAGAAGATGATGATCAGCAGCTGTTAAACTTCATACTATTCTTGGGTACTTGTCTAGCTAGAATAGCTTTGTCGTAATAACCAAATCTGCATATTTTTGATCGACGATAATTACATTGAGAAACTTCTCTATCTTCAGTTATCTTTGATTTTGCTTAGAAATATGAGATGATACACACAAACTTTGGTGTCCCGCAGGTATTGCAGTAGCTACTACGGCGAAGCTTCCGAGCCGATCGCACGGTGTGACTGGTGCCAGAATGAGCAGAGAAGCGTGAGATCGCACGGAGTTTCGTCGCGGGGGTCCGGGCCTGTGAACGGCAACGTGGGCGTCCTGAAGTCCGAGTACTCCGGCGACCGGATAATCAAGCAGCATGACCGCGAGGATGGCACCGCCGCCGCCCCCGCCGCCGCTGACAAGGGGAAGAACCCCTCGCCGCGGACCGCCACCCGCAGGTACAAGCTTCTCAAGGATGTCATGTGCTAGTGGGAAATATGAACTAGATATCTCAACCCTCAAATGTAAATCACCCAAGTTGCATACACATATAGCAGTATATATCCTATAGTGTCTTATGGTGTTTTCTCTTTGTTTTAGGCGAGACCACTGTTTGATCTACTGTGGTTTTCCTCTATGTTGTTTCCTTGAAAAACAATGTAAATCCAGAAGAACCCAAGTGAACTGCGCGAGTTTTCATGTCATAATCGAGTTCTTCTTTCGTCTCTCCACTGTGCTCCTCTGTGGTCTCCTCTTCTTTGAACTGACTTGTAGTATAATATTCGAGCTAACAAGTAAGATCAAATGGGATTAACTTAATTAATGGCCACCTATGTATTATTTTATTTATACCTAGAGTATTATTTTTAATAAATATTTTGGGTAATATTTGCTATATAAATGTGGATGTACCAACACTATGATATAGGGTGGCTGGTGATGGCAAAAGAGGGTCTCCCCTAAGGCATGTGGTGTCTCTATCAGAGTTTGGTTCTTGATTGAAAATTGCCATAAAATGAGGGGAATTCAATGCGCACTTGGATTACTCTCGTCCATGGGATTCATAGTACCTAAAGCTGCTCTAGCTCCTTCTTTTTCTTCTCTTTGTGCAGAATTCATTGAAGGCTTTTTAATATATCTAGGGCCTCTATTATTGCTTTGTGGATTCTTTTTCTTTTTCTTATCTTTTCTTTTTCCTTGGAAAGAAAAAAGGGTCGACGAGAGGTGAAGAAGACACAGCTGTGGCAGCTGGGTAGTTGGGAAAATTAATTTGCAATGTCCTAATCGGGTGTAAAGAATTTCAACTCACCTGATGAATGGGGGATTGTTGCTATGATGTCATCAAATGGACACTATTGTTAAACATTTGAAATTGCTCCTTGATTTCAGGATAGTTCGGTTGGATATTGAGTAGGTTTGGGAGATTAGGTTGGTGACGTTCTGCCATTAAAAATCACACTTCAGGGTTGCTTTTCTGATACCAACATTGTTAATGCTCCTATCCCTATTTGTGACTATATGAAAAGATAAGCGCTCAAAGCTTGAGACCCAATTCTGGTTCATATCAATACAACGGTATTTTTTGGACAATTCCGGGCCGTGTCTATTTTCATACATGAAAACATGGATTCGAGTGATTTTCATAATTTGTACCTCAGTTATCGAATGATAGAATTGATGGAAAACATGGCCCGAGAGAAAAGTGGTGGGTGTTTGCGTACCAGTTGTTTTGGAGTAGCACTCGATAACTCCATGAGGAGTTTCATTTGGTACTCTGGTCGCTCTTTTTGTGAAA
This sequence comes from Eucalyptus fibrosa, assembly GCA_017140475.1. Taxonomy (NCBI): domain Eukaryota; kingdom Viridiplantae; phylum Streptophyta; class Magnoliopsida; order Myrtales; family Myrtaceae; genus Eucalyptus; species Eucalyptus fibrosa. Next base: position 21,044,269 of record CM029509.1, on the reverse strand, counting down.
GTACAGAAGCTCCACTGCATCTGGCCTGGCCATTTATGACAAAACAACAAAATCCCCTCCTCTACTTGACCTCAACTCTCAAGGGATGTACGAAAATATTGTTTACGAAAATATTGTTTACGAAAATATTGTTTAACCGAAAAAAAGAAAAAAAAGAGGAATTGTTGAATATGCTTTTAACTAAAGTTCAATTATCTAGAGATTTGACTAGATCACATTAACTATTTGAATAATTCGACCATGCTGAACGTCTAATCCGAAGGAGTTGACCGGGCAGATTGACCCACCTGATCGAGATGCAGTTGAACTTGGTGTTCAAATCATAGCATCTGCCATTCATGCTAGTCAAGCATCTGTTTGCTAGATGCATGCACACATGGCCGCTCATGCTGGGAGAACCATGCAAGTTGAAAGTTCATATTTCTACATTATTAAAGAGAAAATAGATTTATATATCGAGGGCATCACTTATTTAAAGGCCGAATCATACTTGTTCAACCATATATATTGTGAATCGAAATTTGAGATTTATTTTACCAAAAAAAAAAAAAAAAATTGAGATTTATAAATTGAAGGTATCACTTATTCTATGTCATAGGCATTTATAATTTTATAAAGTCAATATTATAAGATAGAGAATTTTGAACGAAAATTAAGATTTGGAAAAGGACTTGTTTGCTAGATGCACGCATCCGTGGCCGCTTGTGCTGTGAGAATTATGCAAGTTCAAAGTTCGAATTTCTACATTATTAAAGAGAAAAATCTTCCATATCATAATTGTTAAACCAAGATATGGAGAAAATGACATTTATCATAACTTATGGCGCTCACTTTAAAGTTAAAACTTTTCGCCAAATCACTTTAGTGCTACATTGAAAGAAAAAATGATCATCCATGTACATCCGATAACAATCCCTTTGATTCATCCTACATGGCATTTTTAATAAAATTTTAATTTTTACTTGACTTTTCTTACGGAAAAAAGAAGGCCAATTCATTCATACTCAAAAGACCATCAATTGTGAAACTCAAAACAGAAAAGTTCTTTGTCAAACTTAGGGCATGAATGATAATCATCATATTTTTCGACATAATTTCTAAAAAAATAATTTTTCTATTTTTATTCCTCAGACAAGCTTCTATGCAAAATATACGTTTGATAATGACACAAAATTTATGTTCTCAAAATAAAAATTCATTTGATAATGACACAAAATTTCTCAAACTCGGGTAACCGCCACCACGGCTACCAATTAGTAGCAAGGGCAACCGAAGGATGGCAACCAACGATAGGAGATGGTGGCGGAGGATAGTGGGCAGTGGGGGTGGGGGGGGGGGAGGATGGCAACCGATGACAAGTGGTGGGAGGGGCAAATGGCTGGCTAGTTAGTAAAGAGGACAAACAAGAAAACGAGTTTTTGCTTTTCATTTCTATTCCAAAAATATAAAAGTACAAAATTTTTACTTCTCGTTCAGAAATAGAAAAATGAAATTGCATTACCAAATGAAATTTTTTTTCCAAACCTATTTCTAGGAGCTGAAAAATAGGTTTTGCAGAAATTAGAATAGTTATTATGCGTACCATTAGCAAACAATTTTTTCCATGGTCAGAGCAAATGATAATGACTAGCTAAAAAAAGGCATTCATTTCGGAATTCGAACTGACTTGACAAAGAATTGATCCATTGGGGAGAAGTGAAGACTTGAACAAAAATTAAAATTTGAGAAAGACGAAGTAGCAATAGGTACAAACGCAAAAATCCATGACAATTAGCAAGAGGAATAAGAAGGAAATAACATATTGAGATTGTCCTATATTGGTTATGGAATAGACTGGTGGTCTTTTATAAATGTAAAGAAAAGCCTCACATTTTTTTATATGATTTTTGAGATTAGAGAGGACCAACAGATTGCCAATAAGTCTGAATCCAAGAGTCATACAGCAGGGTTACAAGTTGTTGCGGTTGCGACTCAAGCTTAATGTGTGAGGAGGAGATTGTTAAAATTGTCTCACATCATTGTGGAATAAACTTGTGATCGGTTTATAAGTATGATGAAAAACATTACCTTTTGAGCTAATTTTTAAAATAAGAGATTTTCAAGACTACCCAACACGATAGTAGAGAGCTCTCGATCAAAATCAAGGGCCAAATCTGCAGTTACCTAAATCGCAAGGACAAATTTGTGTTCGCACAGAGTTTGGGTACTGTGACTTCAACCTTAATGTCGTCACTTTGTCCAAGGAGCAAGATCTCAACATTTTCTTAAGGAAATTCGTGGGGTCAAGGACCAACACACGAAGTTGGGGCAAGTGTCACAAGTCGGTAGTTTCCTTGGCCGTGGATCAACCTATGCAGCGCCTAGCAGCGAAACTCGCTAGGCCAGCCTTCCTTCTATAGTTGTTTCAATGAACAATACGACAAATAGCTCTTTTATAAGAGATCGTACTACGCCTAGCTTTGCTCGAGCGTCTAGTACATCAAGCAAGATAGTAGCCCTCTTTAGGCTCAACAACTGGTTTTCGACCTGCCATAGCCTCATCAAGAGAGCAGCATTAGCTCCTGACCATTTTGTGCACGGGAGGCCAACCCCATTTTTAGAGCTCCTAAGTAATATTATCCTTCTATTTTAGAACTTCTAGCACCAACCGTCCGACGCCACTCCCACAGACCAGCTGTGTTCAACCTCTCTGTGTTCTCACTCTTCACTCTATAACCCCAAATTTCACTCCTAAGGGTTCACAAGTACGGGAGAATCACGAACCGTGACACAAGCCCATTTCTAGGAGGTCGGAGCCTAGATTCGGCTTGCCTGGGGCGATAACAGAAGGATGGGAGTTGACGATGATGACAGCAATACAATTGGGATAGAGGCCAACAATGACCAAAGATGGAGGAAAAAGAGAAATATTGAGGGATTTGAATTTGTAAAACAGAACAAAGTTATCCTCAATTCGTTAGTTTAGGAAAAATACGTGAGAGGTATTAGAATATTTAATAATAAATTACATTTTCATCTAATAGTTAAAACATTTAGAATAATTAGATGTGGGCCCACAAAATCTCACATCGTATCCAAACTAAAAGTCCTAGTTTGAATCTTTCTAGACCATATTTACCTCTCCAATTAAATATTCCAACACTTACTACTATGAAAAAATGACCAAATTAAACATAAAGGGGAGTGTTAAAATATGTAACTAATAAACTACATATTCATCTAATAGTTTAAACTTTTAAAATAGTTGGTTGTAGTCCTACAAATCTCACAAAAAGTAATTATTTAGCTTTTAAAAATTTATCTTCGTCCTCTCCTTCGTCATCAACCTATGTCATCCTTTGCAAAATGAATTGGGGAAAAAATTGATGTCTAACGTGAACAAAAAATTTAGTCCATCATAATATTTAAGTACAATGTGGCTCTTTCTGATGAGCCACATCGGACTATTATTTTAAAATAACAACACAAATTTTTTTTTGACTATTCAGATTAGCGATGACACTTAAGTAATTGGTTTTTTCTTACAAAATTGGTACTCGATTGCTTGAAAAGTTTTGATCCAAATATGAGCGTTGTGTGAAAGTTATCACATTTTTAGTGTCCTTTTTCCCTCAAAATATTTATCATGAATGGAGATCTTAGATTTATAAATCGGAGGTATCGCTTATTTTCAATTGTAGACATTTATAATTTTTTAAAGTCAATATAAGGTATAGAATTATGAACAAGAATTAAGATTTTGGAAAAAGAAATCTTAATTTCGAGTGCATGTGATGATCCCCATGCATAAGAGGACGTAATTTCCTTTTGTTTTATTAAAGAAAGTATTACATTCAAATATAAATCACTAAATATATCTCATTTTATTTGTCATTAAATTTATTTTTATTTGTTCTTTTTTTTTTTGGTAATATATTTTTATTTGTTCTTTAACTATCAAATTAATCAATCTGGATCGTTAGAGAAAATAAGTTATAGATGAAAATAGAAATAGGGTTTGGGGTGTATATGACATTTTCTTTTAAAAGGTGTTATTGCCCTCACTATGATGGAAGAAAATTACAAAGCGAGCTATCTCCATAATACATCAAAATCACTATAAAAAAAATCTCTCTTATGAAAACTGTGTGAAAATCTTAATAACTTGTACATCTATCCTAAAATAAGTATTAATATATTTATATCAATCAAAAACCGTGTTCTTTCAATATAAGACTTTGTCGATGTAATTGTCAATCACACTTTACTCATGTTATGTGATTATCTTGATACAATCAAGACGACTGCTAGCGGGTCATACTTTTCCAGTACATGACCAATGTTGATCGAGAATCTCTTAATCGCACGGTTGAAATTCTCATGGAGCTACTCCACTCTGCAGTGCGTCACGTACACAGGAAATTAAAAGACGACGAAAAAGGTGGTGGGATCGGATCTTTATTTTTCCTCTTCTTTTCCCGTTTAAGGTTTAGCATGGAACACAGGAAGGTGGTCAATCTAGATCTTCGAATTAACATAAAGTTGACGCAATCCTCATAATGGATATTTCGCTTTTTCGTGTGTAGGATTTTATTGTAATTATTTAATTTCGTTTCAAAGGCTTGATGAGTGCTTAGAGATGATAAAGTTTGATGAGAATAAATCATTAAATATATCTCATTTTATTTGTCATTAAATTTATTTTTATTTATTCTTTAACTATCAAATTAATCAATCTAGATCGTTAGAGAAAATATGTTGTAGATGAAAATCGAAATAGGGTTTGGTGTGTGTATGACATTTTCTTTTAAAAGGTGTTATTGCCCTCACTATGACGTAAGAAAATTAGAAAGCAAGCTATCTCCATAATACATCAAAATCACTATATATAATAAAAAAATCTCTCTTATGAAAACTGTGAAAATCTTAATACCTTGTACATATATCTTAAAATAAGTATTAATATATTCATATCAATCAAAAACCGTGTTCTTTCTAAGACTTTGTCGATGTAATTACGAGTCATACTTTACTCATGTTATGTGATTATCTGGATATAATCAAGATGACTATTAGCGGGTCATACTTTTTTCAGTACATGACCAATGTTGCTATGATCGAATGATATCGTCACTTCAGCATCCCTAATAACTTTCCCTGATCAATACATATTTAAATTACTCATTGAAAAATGTGGCAAAACTCTCTTTAGCTTGGTGCTTGAATAAAATATTGATTGAGAATCTCTTAATCGCAGGGTTGAAATTCTCACGGAGCTACTCCACTGTGCAATGCGTCACGTACACAGGAAAATAATGACGAGGAAAATGGAGGGGGGGGGGGGGGGGATCGGATCTTTTTCCTCTTTTTCCCCGTTTAAGGTTTAGCATGGAACAAGGGAAGGTGGTCAATCTAGACCTTCGAATTAACATAAAGTCGACGCAATCCTCATGATGGAAATTTCGCTTTTTCGTGTGTAGGATTTTATTGTAATTATTTAACTTCGCTTCAAAGGCTTGATGAGTGCTTGGAGATGATAAAGTTTGATTACAATAACTGGGAGCACTAAACTAGTGGATCCTTTAGGACGAAGTAGTCAACTGAAATAAAAATTAATTTGGTGTTATTGGGTCATGATCATTTTTATTATTCACGACTACTAAAATTAGGGACCGCTAATGCTATGCACCTCACTCTTTCCTTTCTGCTTTTTTTTTTTATATGTGAGCATGCATGCGCACATACCCATTCATGAAATTGAGACAAAAATGGATATGTCGACCTATGACGGCCTAATTCATTGCAAAATGATTAAAAAGTATGTGAGCCACAAGAAACACGCCTTTTAGCGACCAAACTCGAATTCATCTTTAGAAACATTGTGCTTCGTTGCTAAAGGGTAATTGGTAATATGTAATGATAAAATCAAATAACAATATCTGAAAATCGAGAGATAGAAATGTGACATTTCATCCCCAGTGTTTTCCAAGACATTCTGATAGGACCCCTCTAGTAATGAAAATGATTGTTACCATTCCTAGAACTTTGAGAAATTTCTATTAATCGATTTCATTGCTATATAACTTATGGTGGAAGCTCATGGATTTCGTTGCCGGAGAAGTCATTCAAAAAACTCTTTTTGGCAACAAAATTGAACTTCTAGGGAGCAATGACTCATTTCAGTATTATCACAACAATTCGTTACCAAGCATATGGCTACTAATGAATATTGCGCCACTAGAATTTCTAACGACGAAACTGTCTTTTTAGATTGAGATTATTTTTTCCTTAAAGATTTTATCATAGTGAGAAACTTTCCAATCTATTATAGATTCATTTTATGGATATTAATTTAATTTTAATTTTATTAATTTTATCAATTTAATTCTAAAATTTTTTAACCAAGTTTCAATGGATCTAACCCCATCTTCGATGAGTTCAGGTACATGTACGACGCCACGTTAAATGTGGTCGGATTGACACTGCGTGGTGGGACGGCAAAAATGAAAGTCATGATGAGCGATGGAGACATTCAGAAGAGGAGGCATTAGGCTGGTTTGGTTGGCAGGAGCTACCACCACTTGCTCTACTTGCCCACCAGGCGGATCTCATGATAAGACGACAAAGCCATCGATCCTGCTTTTATCGCGGTCTGCCCTAGCATCACCGTCACTATCTGGCAAACTCATTGTCGTCGAGTCAAGTTAAATCATCTGTTAATTCACTGATTAGACCTTAATCATCAACTAATCCTTCAAGATATGGTCCTCTTTTCTTGCTCGGTTTAACGGGTAATCTCTCTTTGAAGGCGACGGTTTTTGTACATGGCGTAAGGCCGACGAAAGACTCCACGAGTACTTTGCACAGCATATATTCGAGGTTAGGTGCTTGAATACTTTGATTCTTTTGAACAAGAACCCAAGTTGGGGTGTGAATGATCTATGCGTCGATTGTCTCCTTGTATGTGATGGGCTTATCGTATTGGAATAAACATACTCAAGAATTTCTTGATGGACATAATCATTTGTAACGCTATATAGAAATCATTAAATTCTATCTTACCATTGGAATTATCTCAATGTCATGTAGATTTTCACGATGTATGTTGAAGTTGCCTTCATATTTGTAATTATCGAATTAGTAACTTTCTAGGCGAATATAACAATAGCAATGAGATCTTTGAACAATTTACATATAGTACATGTTTTTAATTGTGTGTACATAATGATGACCACAAGGCTATAAAGACTTGCATACGCAATTTTTAGACAAAGTATCAAAAATTTCTATCTCATTTTTTTGCTCACATGTCAAATTTTCTTCCCAGTTTGCAAAACCTACAACAATCATTCTTACTTTTGAGATTTCATTTCAAGCTCCATCTGAGTTTAAATACTATTTACGAATTTGTCGTTTTCCTTCTAAAGTTATCCCTCCCAATTCTCTAATCCCACCTACCATAAAATCCACCTTGTCAAAACCCCAACCCAATTCAAGCTCAGCCCCTCCTCCCTAGTGCCACCCACAATCGCAAGCACTGCACAACATCACCACTTGCCATGTCAAGAAGCCTAAACCTTGGTCGAGCTCTGCCGATGATGTCGAGCTCAACTCATCATTGAGCATCAGAGAGAGAAAGAGAGAGAAGGGGGGCTTGGCCCGGGTTGGGTCGGCACGGCATTGGTCGAGTTCAGTGACAATGTAAGAATATCGGTGTAGGTTCGGCCTTGAAGGGAAAGGAGGGGAGATGATGGGTTTGGTGTTTGGCTGTATTTGAGGGACGGATTCGTCTTTTTCGATTCGGTGATTTCCTCAGGAGATGCAAATTGCAGATTTTCAGAATCGATTCAAGGGTGAAAAGTGCATAAGATTTTTTTGGGAAAGCTTCCAACCTCTTCTTTTGCGTGTGGGGCCCAAAAAAAAATGCATCCATCATAGGAATAGGGCCCAGGCCCACATCGCATGTGTATCACAACGATCTCCGCGGGCCCACAAGATATCAGGAGGGCAGAGGCTGGGGTCTCCCTCCAGATTTGCACGTACAAATTTGGTCTCCAGTACCGTCTGGACTCTTCCTCAGGAATAACCTTCAAAAATTTGATTTGATGGAATTTGTATTTATTCCGGCTGAAAATCGATATGAGCTTTATATCATGCCATAACCATAAGATCTTTGCGGCCAAATTTAGTCCTTGAGTTCATCTCGAAAATTTGAGGATTTCAAAATTTTTCATGATCAAATTCTAATTTTCGATGTGAAGGATAAGAACTCAATATTCCAGTGAAGAATCGCATTGGCAGAAGCCACGACAACGACGGTAGTCATTTTTCTTTTTGGTTGAGTGAGGTAGTATGACCAAAGCATGTAGAGACCCAAAGCACTACTTAAAGTCCTTTTGGGACAACCTTTTTCACAATAGTGCGAAAAGAGGTGTGATAGCTTTGATAAGGCATTTAGGCAAATGTCAAATCACAACTCTTCTTATTTCAGTTTTCAAAAGTTGCCACGATATGTTGGGAAGATGTTGCATATTGGAACATTTATTACCAAACATGGGAATTGTGTCATCCATGACACAATTTATCTTTGGCTGTACTAAACGAACATTCGTAGTGAAACTGAATAATTAGCTATTGGCTCTTTGATTTTGCGAAAAAATTAATGATTTAAAAGTATTTTCTTTAAAATAATTGTTTATATCGTTTGAAAAAATTAGTTGATGGAAAAAGTTTCATTATTGATAATAATTTATATCTAAACATTTTTATGAACAACGAAAATATCTATTGCTCATTCATTTTTATAAGTGAGAGAAGCGATTATATTTTAACAAAGTGTTTTCAATTCTAAGAAAGAAAATGAATGTCAATGATATAGGATTCCAATATAAGTAACGATTATAAGTCATCTCATAAAAGGTAGTGTAATAAAGCATTAATACCGATTTATCCATAACTATACGAATCGTTTATTTTCTGCAAAACAAACGCATCCTTAGCTCTTAGCACAATTTAAAGTTAGTCAAATTTTAACCCAAGTAGATGTGAAGTCACATTTTCCTCCTCCTCTTTTGAAGCAAATTCACACCAAGAGTGGTTAGATGCTTGCTTTTAGCTATGATTATCTAGTTTTCTTAATAAAGCTAATACCATTGCTAATTGTATTAGTGAGTGCTCACATTGTTATACAATTATTATTCCCAATCGTACTATTAATAATGTGATGATACGTAATAACATTATGTTTAATTAACTTTGTATGGTAGCCATAAATAAGTTCTTAATTACTAGATAAAAAGTCACATATATTAACCGATAATATCTTGATACTAATGGGGTATTACACTCACGATTAGCTATAAGAGTGATAAAATAAGATAATGTTATTTAAATTTATGACATGCTACATGCTTAACTTATAATTATCACAATAGATTATTTTTAGAACATAAATAAATAATTTTGCAATAAATTATAACATCTAATAATATAAATGGTTTATTGCACTCACGAATCATGTTAGCTATAAAAGTGATATGATTATATCCTCTCTAGTTCTGATTCTAGGGGTGTTTCGGGAATCTAATGATATAAGTCCTTATTATATGTAATTTTTTTAAACCAAACAGTGTAATGAGTTAGATTTGACTTAAATCAAACCCTCTAATATTTTTTACAGCTCTATTACATTACAGTATGATAGCTATCGCATTACATTTTATTCAATTTCTCCGATCAGACGAGCCATTAATGTTATGCACCTATATGTACACCAAAGATCTGAAAAGACAACCAATGCATGGTTTGCTCCAACTCTTAGTTTCAAATAGCAAAATAATAAAATAATAAATAAAATAATAAATAAATAATAAATAAGGACACGCTAGTTACTTAAAATAATTCATTTTATTAAGGCTCCATTTATTTTGTAAAAAAATGATAATTTGAAAATACTTTTATAAAAATGATCTTTTGTATTGTTTGAAATAATTAGCAAAAAAACCAATTTATCTATAAATATTTTCGTAAATGATAAAAATATTTATTTTATTCATTTTCATAAACAATATAAGAAATCGTTTTTAAGAGAATTCTACATCGTCCCCTTTACGCAAAACAAACACACCCTTAATTCAAGCCATAAATTATGTGATAGACTAATTTTATTGATTTGATTTGATTTGATTTGTTAAATCAACAATACGATGGTAGGAAGTTTTGTTCTAACACATCTCTAAGGCTTATTATGTTCAAAATATTTATAAACCTATGATTAATATAGCTTCTCCATTTAAAGTTTTCACAAAGTATGAACTCATCCTTTGTTTTCTTGAATATGATGTTCCACCTACAAATAATAATTATGCCTCCTCCCTTTACTTCGATTTGGTTCACGATTGCGACAAGACCCATCACGAAATTAGTGATGATAATAGATCTTGATTGAGTTTTACATGATTCAAAGGTCAAACAACGTTGAAAACATGAAGTCGATCGTTGTAAGCATACGGCGGCAAGTGCACGATCAATTTGGTGATGTCCAGTCCACTCTCATCTCACCTGATCTATACTCATCACTTCATATCTTTCTAAGTAATGTGAATTGGCCTAAAAAATCAACATGTCAACGTACGAATTGGTGTGATTTGCTTCGATGATTGCGACCACAGGGCATATCAACATGACACAATAGACCACTAATCAAGCTTAACCCCACGTAATTATATTTAAGTGGGGGAACTCGTGCGCATTGAGAATGGCCCCACCAAAAGAAGCCAAATAATTATATATGTATATATATATATATATATTCGATTGTCTTTTCTTCGATTGTCTTTTCTTGATTTGAGTGCTATTAGACTTGAAAAATAAACACCAACAAAAATCGCTTAAAAATAATAAATTTATTTAATCAATGCAAAAGATGAAGCTGTCGATTTGTGGGATTTTAGGGTTTTTCGGTCTGGGGCCATCGTCCTGAATATTTAAAGTTTCAGATTCAAATTTAACAGGCCCGTAATGATCCGGAGATGGATGAACTTTAGAAGCCCAGAGGCTTCTGGCCCAGAAAAAAGCATGAGGAAAAAATAAAGTTAGAAACTGTTTAAGGGACATTAAGTCAGATTTTTTTTTTTTTTTGGTCGAAACATTAAGTCAGATTTGAGGACGTAGAAATTAGACGAATGAAATTTCGGATTTTAATCCTCCGGTACGAGGCATTGACATTTCAGTTCGCTTTCACGAAAATTACCAATTAATGAGACTGAAAGAAAGAATTAATTTTTTCACTAATTAATTTTTTCACTCACGAGTTCATAAGAGGAGGATGAAGTTGGTTGTTGCCCTGTAAAAATGATTAAATAATTACATTAATTCATCTTTTTATCCCTTTTCTTAGCGTGATTTTACATTTGCTTGGAAGTTAAAATGCATGACAAATATCAAAGGAATTTATAATACATGAGGACTAAATGAGAAATACAAAAGTGAAATAAACGACATTATTGTTTAAGCTAAGCTATTCGGCATACATGAGTTGAGCTCTTTTCAAAATAGTATTTCAAAAATATAGAGCACCGATAAAAATCATGACATGCAAATTATCCTGTTAGAATTATGATTGCAGCTTTTCATTTTAAAGTGTATAAAATTATATTACATCGATAAATCTCCATTTAGTTTATATTAATTCACTTCTGCTCTTGCTGGATAGGGGATTCATCTCTATCAATATCTAAATTTATACTACTACAAAGCAAAGACGGATTCCTACCTTTAAAAAAGAAATTACTCTAAATTCCATTGACTGAATTGCTTGTGGTGAGTCACGTACTTCACGAAGAAAAAATAACATTCGTGGGATAATAATTTATAATTCATCTATAATCTTGGTACTTACAATTTAAGAACTTATCAAAGTCATCCTTTTCCCCTCTCAATTCTCAGTTTATCTAAAATCATATCAAATTAAACATATATAGGTAGTTACCATTTAAAAACCCATGAACTCTTTAGATTTTTTAGTTTTTTTGTCAAAAGTAAATAATTCATTCATATCTCAATATCTCAAGATGATACATAAGAGTTCAAAGTAAAGTAAATCAAAATCAATGAAGGAGAACAATAAGGCACAAACTATTATATTAAGCACACTCCCATCCCACGATAATAAATTTATCTAAACATCAAAAGCAAATGAATAGTGGCCAATCGGTCACATCCTAACCTCCTTTTTGTTTAGTTATAGCTTACCCACTAGGCAGTGCATGCCCAGGTTTAGGACGTGCATGATAACCATTTTATTTTTGTTTTGGAACTATTTTTCTATTCTAGACTTGTTTATAAAATAAACTTGTTTAAGAACTATTTTTCCATTTGATAATGTAATTTTATTTTTCTATATCTAGAATAAATTTCACTCCAGAAATAGATTTGGAACATAAATTCCAACCCGACCCAACCCGACCCGAAAAGCATATGACCTAAAGAAAAAAATCCGAGTTGGGTTAGGCCGGGTCGAGTTTCGGGTCTATTTTTTTTTTTTAAATAATGGTGATAAGATCATAATCTTATCAGTAAGGACTAGCAATTTGAACTTGCAAAACAAGACAACATCAACAGCCCAGGTTTTGCAAGACAAACGCCTTCTTCTTATTCTAATTGAATTCACAACAAAATAGAAAGTTAAGTGCAGAATAAGATAAAATTACAACTGCCCCTAGACTATTCTACAATCTTGTAAAGTATCGATAAACATCCATTGAGCCACAGGCAAGCCTTTTGCCATCATCAGGATTTTTCGTTGCCTTTATCAGAAGGTGGAAAAAAACACAAAAAAGCCATTTGATCTTGAAAGCCACTTGCACTTATTTAGTCTTTATTCACATTGCACATAATATAAAAAAAACACCAGAAACCTTCCACAAGCTGACCATTTAAGGAATATTCAAGCTTGATTTACAGATCGTTCAAACATTTTCATCAACAGATTACAAAGATCAAATACGATACTCATGGTTTAACTTTTTTGATGTTTGGATGTCCAAATTAATTCCCTTGAAAAGCATCAATGATGCCTCATCATCTAACAAAGCTTCGTAAACAATATCCATAATGCACAATTTCATGCAAACCGACTTTCCTATCATCACCGTATCAGAAGTGATTTACTTTCTCTCTACATCTTTATCGATGTCGGCAGCACTTTTCCCAATCACAACAAGGTTGTTATTCAACTTTCTGATTTCGTTACACTGTTCACAACATAAATACGAGTGAAATTAAGAAAAGAAAGAAAAATGACAAAATCCAAAATGTTAATCGTGTGTCCTTGCTAGTTGCTAAGCAATTCGCAGCAAGAATCACACCTGTGAAAGAGAAGAGAGTAAAAGTGTAGCACCAAGATGAGACTTTTGATCCAAGCTCTAGATTTTTTATTGAAATTGCTAAACCTTCATTTTCTTTGAGAAGGAACAAGCTCAGACAGAACCCCCTATGCACATTCAACAAATGCAAATAACATAGCAAATAAGAAAGATCTTGCTGCTCTCGTACAGCTATTTCACAAACACTCAAACCCAACATCTCTCATCCTCTAGATGCTCTATGAATGGGAGCATGAAAGAATAAAGATAGAAATTAATATTGAACCAGAACAAGCATGCAATGAACAGAAATGACTTACCTCCATTGATAACTGATAACTCCCGATAGATGTTGTATGTGTGACTATCGTAGTTGTCGATCAACAATGTCCTCACAAAGTCCAGCTTTTTAGGATGCTTCTCCACTTGCTTCTTTCCCACAAAAGATCCTTCCAAGTGCCCAGGCATCCAATGGCTACATTTTATCATGTTCAGTAAAAAGAGACATTATAAAAAGAGCAAAAAAGTGCCATCTGCACAGTCTAGAACTAATAACAAAAGCAGACAAATGCCCCGTTTGGTTTAGCATTTGGGAAAAGCCTTTAGTCAAATGTAAATGCCTTTAGCCCAAAGAGTTTTGAAGAAATGCAAGATTGTTTGGTAAACTATAACTGAAAAGTGTTTTAGGAAAATGCAAAAATGTTTAATAAACATATATTTCAAAAGCCTTTTGGTGTGACCAAATTAAGTTTTTTAATTTTAGTATTTTTAAAATTGCAAAAAAGAAACAATGACTATATAACATTTTACATTTTCATGTTGAGAGTAATGTAAAAGATACATATTAGTAATTTTATTTAAAAATTATATTAAAAAAATTGATTATAGATTAGATGCAAAGCTCAACTTTTGGCCTAGGGTTCTTTTAGGTTTGTTTTCAACTTTGAATAAAAAAATTTAATTATTGTAGTATTAATCATCTTCGTTAATTAATGATCATTCTAGTATATTGATAAAAAGTTGGGCTATTGATTGTTAGAAGAAAAAAAATTGATATAGAAAAAAAAGGTGAACTTATTCGATGAATGATGAAGCGACCGATTGTAGATGCTAATTTTTTTGAGTAAGCACCGCATATAAAAATGGAGGTCCTCATTAAGAAAAATAAAACCAAGTTCCTCTCATACAAATTTGACTAGAAATAGTCATTTCATAATAGTAAACATGATCATATATGTCTGGAAAAAAGAAATACGTTATACTTAATATTACAAACATCTACGACTTTGTAAACTCATGGCTATTTCATCACGTAAACATGCCATGTCCGGAGATGCATATGAATTTGAAGCACCCACTCTTTTATTTGCATCATCATGGTCAACTGAATATTCATAATTTGGATCCAATTCTGCTTGTTCAAAATCCATATATATATTCACTCACATACGTTAGTATGTATAGATTTAGTGTATCTCCAAGCTTCATTTTTGGAGACGGAGTATCGTTTAATGGTGCTTTTCCTCTGTGCAGATCAGTGACTCGATGAGGCTGGAGTGACTCTTGCCGTTCACCAACTCCTTCGCCGACATCCGGGCGAAGTCCCTCTCAGGTACCCTTCCCGCCCTCCCAGACGCTACTCCCGCAGCAGGCTCAGGACTTCCCCGACGGCTTCAAACGAGGGACCAAGGCCCGCAGCGGCCGAAGGAGGCGGAGTCGGAGCGAGGAGGCGGTATGGGCACTGCGCGTCCGAGAAGACACCACGGTGGAGAACGGGGCCGCTGGGGCCGAGGACGCTGTGCAAT
Organism: Eucalyptus fibrosa; assembly: GCA_017140475.1. Classification (NCBI taxonomy): domain Eukaryota; kingdom Viridiplantae; phylum Streptophyta; class Magnoliopsida; order Myrtales; family Myrtaceae; genus Eucalyptus; species Eucalyptus fibrosa. Next base: position 21,029,121 of record CM029509.1, on the reverse strand, counting down.
GCGTGTGGGGTGCGGTACAGGTCCGGGCGGCTAGTGCCGGAGTACAGGTTGTCGGTGAGCCCAACATTCTTGCTGACTTATCATTTAAACTCGCAGGGAAAGGCTGCACTTTCCAACGGTAGGCCGCGAAACAAGCCGCATCTGCTCGCCAGCGAGCAAGGGAGCGGGGCCCGCGGAGGCTGAAGGAGGCGGGGGAGGAGCGAGGCGACGGTGCATGCATTGCACGTCGGAGAAGATGCCGTGGTGGAGGGCGAGGCTGCTGGGGCTGAAGATGCTGTGCAACGCCTGCAAGATGCGGTACAAGTCGAGGTGGCTGGTGCCAGAGCAGAGTCATTCCAGCGGCGAGCCTGACGTTCTCACTGACTTAGCAATCGAACTCGCGCAGAAAGGCTACGCTCTCTGGCGGCAGACCGAGGAACAAGCGCTCGAGGCCGCTCGGGACTTCCCCAGCAGCTCTGAGCAAGGCGGAGGCCGAAGGAGGCGGGGGGAAAGCGACGCGGCGGTGCATGCACTGCGCGTCGGAGAAGACGCCGCAGTGGCAGGAGGGGCCGCTAGGGCCGAAAACGCTGTGCAACGCGTGCGGAGTGCAGTACAAGTCGGGGTGGTTGGTGCCCGAGTAAGGGGCAGTTGGTGCCGGAGTAGAGGCCGGCGGCGAGCCCGACGTTCGTGTCGACTCGGCACTCGAATTCACATCAGAAGGTGATGGAGCTGCGTCGGCAGAAGGAGGCGCGGCGGCGGAAGAACCGCTGCCAACAAGGACCGCACGACTTCAAGGTCGGCTGACGTGGCGACCTTTCTATGATTTATCTTTCTTTCTATTTTGATCCCTTTCTTTGCCAGTTTATTACGGAAAAGCCAATTCATTATTTTGAGTCGAATTATCAACGTGAAAAAAGAAGAAGTGAAAAATGGTTCAAAACGGGCTTGACACTATTTAATTTCATGGTGAAAAACTCATGTCGAAAGAAAATCCATCCATCAATGCAACAAAGATTTGAACTGGCGATGAAAGCAAAAATGGCTCTCGACCGACTGATCTTAGGCCTGAACTCTCGATGGGCTTGGCATGGGCTTGATTGATGAAAAGGCCCGTGACAAAACAAGGTGTCGGGATAAGTACGAGGCGGCCCCTTAAGAGAGAAAATTCAAATACGACGCGCTCGGACACGTCTGACGCGTGCATTGGACGTGAACCCTGCACGTTCTCCATGCGATTGAAGTTTCAGCCGGCTTCATTCGATTATGGAGTTTGATGCGAGGCAAATTGTAAGTACGGTAGTATGGGTGAGCTCTCGTGTAATTCCGATCCTCGTAAAATTTGCGGTCTCATGTGGATAATGAAAATAAAACGATAGAAGTAAAATAGAAGAACCGAAATAGTAGCTTTGTTTCAAATCGATCATGCTTGATACTTGATAACATTTGGTTTCTAAGTGTTTCGAGTTTGATAAAAATAAAGTGTGAGTCATGCAAATTAATTAAAAAAAAAATGAAACTCAAAATTTGGAGTTCTTTACTTGACTTTTCTCTTTATAAAAAGTTGAAGTTGCCAGATTCAGGCTTAGTTATCGAATAGTATTCATATTAACCTTTTTTGCACGATTATTCAAAAGAAATTCTAAAATTTATTACGAAAGTACAATTGAGTCTTAGATTTTAAGAAATTACAATCGAATTATAAAACTTGTTAAGTTGTTATAATCAAGTCTTTTCGTCAACTCCATCCAACTTAATTAATAGAAAATGACAACATGGCCATTTTTATTATTTTCTTTTTCCTACATGACTCTGATATTAAGTGGAGAGCGGGGTAAATGACATTTTTAATATTATTTTTAATCCTTTTTTGCATTTTTACTAATTTTTTCTCTTTAAAGTTAAATTGCATTGCAAATATTAAAAGAATAAGTAAATGAGAATTACATGAGAAATAAAAAATTGCAATCTCTTCTGTTTTTTCAAATATTTCAAACGAAGAAGAAATATAAAAAAACGTTTCGTATGGATTGCTATACTTTTCTGATTTTTCTAATATTTCTAGCATGTAATTTCCATTATCCATGCAATCAATTTTCCGCTTAATTAGGTAATCAAAAATACCATATTCACTAAGATTATTCCACAATTTGTTCTTTCCATACTATGAACTAGCCTTTAGACATTTAGAAAGGGGGTTTGCGTGTTGAACATGTAAATAATTACTTTCTCATCAGTGCATTGAGTAAACACCGACTAAATCAATAGATTTAATGGATTAAGATCCTATATGGTAAATAGATTTTAATTCTAAAATATTCCTCTATTTTATATTAGAAATTATCCTTGTAAGAGAATTTTTAAGCTTTTATGTAATATGTGACTTTTTGTGATTTATTACATAAAATAATATCAAAATAGGGATAAATTGTGATGATGATGATGATGATGATGATGATCATAATAATAATAATAAAAGATAGATTGCTGGAATTTTACGCAAAATGAGTTGAGGCCTGACCGTCGAGCACCATTACCCCATGCAAGTGGCCTAGTCTTGTCCTCCATCTCATCCTATCGTGTCCCGCGCCCATCCTTACTCAAAGTCGATGAAACATAAGCAAGTAACTGCATGGAAGTGTAGTGATATATGCAGCTGAGGCATCTCAACACACCAATAGACTTGAACTATGTTTCTATATGACCTGATCAATTCAATCATTCATGCATTACCTATTTTTATTGTTCACCTCTTTGATAGTACAAAAAAACCTAAAAGCTCTGTCCTCCTTTTCTATCCATCCAAGGGATGAAAAAGCAAAGACCTTTGATGTTCTCTTCGATTAAAGAACTGGGGCCTCGTAATCATTAGTCAATGCGATTCTCTTCATTCATGGTCTGATATTTTGGCATCTAAGGCATGGAGGAATCATGCCAATCCATCCCGAACTAAGTGGTTAAACTCTGCCGCATCCTCCGACGAAGTGGACGAAGCATGAACAAGTAGCCGCATGTTAGGGCATGCAAATTGGGAAAAGTAATGATTGTCCGTAAAGGCATGTGATGAGGCTTGTGCGCGCACGCGCATTGCCTCTGCCGATCATCGTACCGCCTCACGTGGCCCTCTTTGATTTATTGCACTGACCGCCCTAATTTGCCTGATTAGTGTCGATAGAACGTGGAATTTAATGGCTGGATTTAATGGCTGGATTCCCGGGCTGGCCCGTGGGAGCCCATGTTTCTTTTATCTAGGACAAGGAGCTCAAGCTCGATGGGACAAAAAAGTGTTTTATTTATCATTGATACCCTATCGCGTCTCAACATGATGTTTATTAATCAATGATTAATTTCATGAAAAACTCAAAATTTATATATTTATAAAATATTTATCTTGAATTATTATTTGAATTATTAAAAATCATAAACTGATACACCCCGTGACATATTTACCCTCCATTAATTTTCGTCCAATTTTATATTGAATTAGTTGAGCTGGATATCACATGATAATATCTCAATTGACATGGCAAATCCACATGAAAATTCATATTAGTTTTTGCAATCTAAAAATTAATTTTTGGTAAATTTATCATAGATGTAGTAATTTTGAATTTTTAGTGATTTAAAAAATAGTTTAGAGTAAATTTGTTATTGGTGTATCGGTTTGGGGTATTTCGTGATATTAAAAACTCTTAAATCAACCGCAATTTTTTATTTGGCAACATGATAAGGACGGAGGTTTTTTCGATTTTCAATTTCAAGAACCGGTTATACCCCATTAACATGAAGAATAGAAAAGACTTTCACATGCTCGCGAGATCATAATCATCTCATGATTTCTCCACTCGACTAAAAAGGAGCTCAATATATAATCCATTTCCCAAAAAAATAAAATTGTTCACCAACCATTTTGTACTCTGCGATCAATCGGGCATATGGATGATGCAGTCTTCCATTAGTACCTAAAAACTTATCCGAGCATAGTCTCTTCAGTGCGAAAGATATTTTCTTGCAGCAACAAGGATGAACCAATCATATACGTATGACAAACTCAATCTAATATGGTATCGAAACCACTAGCTCTTTCATCCTTCCCATTCACGTGTTCACCAAATTTATGGTTTTTCCTTTTATGCACCCACACGGTATATAAAAAATTTTCGCCCACGCGTATCGAATTCGCTTACTTAGTGCTTACACTTGTCACATTGGAGATTGTGCAAGAAGACGTTTTCCGACGAATTAAACTTATTGGTCCGTTGGCCAAGCAATCTATTTAGCAAACACGATTCATCTTAACAGATGCTCCGACCCTCTAAAAGGCCGGTGCGTGCGATACAACATTCACATAACCGTATCCAAGATCCGCTTGACACAACATCCCATATCCAGATGAACCGATTGGATAAATTGTATCGGGAAATCGACAGGTACTCTTCTAGAATTGGCCGGTTTGATCCTTTTCTGCGCAAATAGAGATTCTAAATTTGAAGACTTGGATTACGCTAATATTTCTATTAGCGCCATTTTAGTACCTAATGGTTTTGTCGTATTTCCTAAGGTGACCATTCATGTCTTTTTACTTTTTCGGGCCGGTTTGATCCTTTTCTGCGCAAATAGAGATTCTAAATTTGAAGACTTGGGTTACGCTAATATTTCTATTAGCGCCATTTCAGTACCTAATGGTTTGTCGTATTTCCTAAGGTGACCATTCATGTCTTTTTACTTTTTCGGGTCGATGAAACTAACTAGGTGATCATGCATGGATGGTCGATTTCATGCAACTCTATTTTATAAAAGAAAAAAGAAGGCAAACAGTTAAAATTTAAAAACAAGGCAATAAGTAAAGACCAAAGTGAACAGTTTAGGGAAGCGGTAAATCTAACATGCAATCTTAAGCAATAAACGAAAATGGCACGGAAGAAATAAACCCGCAACTCGTTGAGTGTTTACACAACGCAAAATGACCCGAAACATATATCGGGGACAAATTAATACAAAGCAAAGGTTGGATAGGACATTGACCATCCATTGTCTTCATGTCTCAGGGAAGCCTTCACTTCCCAGGACCTACTCTAATCCTAATCTAAAACTTAGGATTAGGTACATACAATGGGAAAGAAACAATCATTCATCACAAAAATAGCAATCACGGTCATGAAACAAACAAAAACAATCAAGTGATTAAAATAAAATGCGCAATTGATTAAAATTGGCCTCGCGATTGGCCTTCAAGATTCATGCATCAATCCCTCTAGACATCTATCCCGATTCATTTTTTTTATTGGTTATGGCCATTGGTTACCATTTGTATTCTCGCATGGCAACCAATACTTGTAAGCCCCCAAGATAAGTTCTAAATGTATCCCAAAAGTATCCAACGAAATCATGCATCGTACTTTTGCATACATCTAAAAATCACATGGATAGCAGAAAATAAACATGTAGGCAGGCCCTCAGGTCTTGGTTCTCAATCAATCAAACAATTTTAGTGAGCCAATATTGGATCACTTATTCAATCGACAAGCGCCAAACACAATCATAAGCGTTTGAGAAAAGAAAACAAATCGAAGGTTATGAAAGTTCAAATGATGCTCAAAAGTCATTTGAAGACCAATTAAATAGTGAGTTGTAAAAAAAGATGCTAATGGCATAACAAGGTTGTGTCACGGTTATAGAACACATTTGATCATCAAGGCTAGCTTGGGTGCATCTTGTGTACTCTGAACGAGCGTTGCAAACGCCTTAAATATGTTGCGAACCTTAGACGACATCAAAGTCAAGCCAAAAGCATGATTTGAAAATTTGGAATGCAAAACATTACATGAAATTTTTGTACATGTGCCTAACTTGAACGAAAATCAAATTCAAATCAATAAGAACATGAAATTTCAGATGGTTTCATGAAAATCGAAGGGTCTGAAAAGCATGATAAAAGTGCTTCTTATTTTTCGAGAATTCTTGTAAATGGAGTTCAAAAGGTAAGGATCAAAGTTCGTGAAGACAAGTTATCTCACTTCAGTATGCAAGATGTCCTAAAAAATTCTAGAAGAAAATCACAACAAAAAATTGCAACAAAAATCACAGAACAGGACAAATAAAATCAAAGTAATTGAAAATGAACCCATAGATAATTGGTTCCAAGAAAATTACACAACATCCAGAACATGACAAGGAACAACTTTCATGAAGAAAGTTTTCTAACGTGAGTTACGCAAGAATTTATAAACATTCAGGAACGCATAGCATCACATCAGAAATGCAACAAAACAGTAGGGTATCATGGCATATCAATAGTGATTTGACCTAGTAAACAAAGTCTAAAAAATATGAAATTTTACCACAACATAGACAAGAGAAAGAAAAACAAACTTGGTTAAAGACCCAACCTCAAAATCCTTAACGAGAAAATCTTACAAAAATAAAAAGAGGTCAGACTCAACAAGGGCAGAACAAGGGTTCCGAATTTTACTAGAAACAAATTTCTAGACAAATTTGACAAAAATAGAAAACAGCTCAAATGACATGCAAATCATGCAAAATCAGCGTCATCAGAAAGATTGAGACGTTCCCTAAGACTTTAGAAGAGATGTCAAGTTCAATTAGGGTCGAATTCATGGTTGAATAGCAACAATCGCAAAAGCGTGCTAATCAGCCACAAGCAAATCAGAAAATAATGCATGGTTAATGGTTTGTAAAACCACCTAAACATTGCAAAAAAAAAAAAAAGCGAAATTCACACACGACCTAAGGTTGAATGCGATGAAGATTTGATTAATATATTTAACCCTAAATTAAAGTGCAAAAAGTCACATGAATTCATTAACATTAAAGGGTGACTTATCATTAAGGACAACAAGCAAGATAATTTCAGTTATGATTTGTCAAATTGATGCCCGGTTTTCACATGGTAAATGACATTCAAATGGGGTATGTCATACATCAATGCAAATCTTGTGGTATGCTCTTAACATGTCTAGAAGACCGCATGACCTCTTAAGGATCTCAAACGAAGACATTTTCATGGGTTCGTGATCAGCCTTAATCACAATAAGATTAGTACAAAACATGAGTAATTTTTTATAACTCAACGACATGCTAAAATCTGATGAAAAATTCTACGTGTAGAATGCCATGTCATGATGATTTTTCATAATGACACCTATGTCTAATTTGATTCACATGAGCCTACACAAAAATGGCAAAACAAAACAGTACAATGGACTTCACAAAGTGCAGCAGCATTAATGCATTTTCGCACACGAAATTGACCTAGTAAACGACAATGATTTGGTGTGAATTATACCTAGTTAGAAAGCTTGTAATGAATACTACAACTCTTACGAAAGATAGGAATCCAAATGGACTCATTTAAGACCTCATTTCAAAGCAAACATAGGTCGGACTCAGAACAGGGCAGACTGACCTAAGGACGACTTTTAAAGGTTTTGCCCAACCAAATCAACTCCAAAAATTCTGAAAAAAAAGATATGATATGATCAAGACATTTTTGTACAATTTCTATGAAGAAAGCATCTCTAAAATCTAAACACAAGAATCAGTATAAAATTAGCAACAGACAGTACGTTCAGCTATCACAACAACAGATCGCAAATCAGATTTCAGAGCAGATTCATGAAGTTTTGAAGCAGATTTGAGCTAGTAAACGGCGTTCGATCGGGGCCTATAATATCAAATCGAAGCTTAAGATGTGTACACAGAACTTCGCAAGATAACCACATTTAATAGCTCAAGACAGGACTAACAGAAACATGCTCATCCAGACTCGAAAATCACAGAACCTCAGAATCAAACTATAATCAGTTCCAGATCATATTAGCATTGATTCTAATTAGATTTGCAATGCATCCTGGTCCCAAACCTTCGTAGTCGATCATGTATTCAATACGAGAAGCTCTCGCCTCATCAGATGCTATTAAAAGGAGTTTTAATGCACATACCTTGGTCCGTAACGAATCAGCCAAGAACTGACCTTCGGAAATGTCCATCATTCATTGGCGATGAAGCTGCTATTTAACAAAAAATGCACTGAAATCAGTGGAGGATCTGAATCTAATAACACTCCTTACCGAAACAGAAAAGAGGAAATCGAACACTTAGCTTCGATTTTGTTATTGGAACTTCTGGAAAATGAAGAACGCTGGCCTTTGATTCTGCACCGATTATAATCAAGGTACAATCCGAGATGAAGTCATCGCAGTAGCATAAGATCACTTCAGTCTTGCTGGTATGATCTCAGATATGGATCCAAGTAATGAAACCTGTGATCCTCGAGCTCATCGAATGAACGCCTTGGCTGCCGATTTGAAGATGGTGTACGCTTCTTTCGAGTTGCAATCTAGAAGCGTTTTTCTCAGCTGCTTCTTCAACAAAATCAGTGAAATCAAATGTCAACGGAATCTGCTGAAATCGGAATCTAAGCGCGACAAATGTACAAGTAAAGATTGAGAAGACTTAGCTCAATCTTTATTCTGCGATTTTCTGGAAATCAGCACATCAACTACTCCGAAGCATCTTCAGAGATTTTGATGGTCAAGTAACAACGAAGAACTCCTTCGATCTTCATCAGAGTATTCAACGTATGGATCGATGGAGGAGAGAGAATAAGTGGAGATGAGGCGCTAGAGAGAGAATGAGTGGAATTATCTTCTTCCTTCTGCATAAACAGCTAAAGTCAGCCGCTCCTCCATGTCTTCGACCTTGTTCGATCGGAGAGAGAATAAGTGGAGTCGTTCCACTTTGCCCAAGGTTTGTCCGAATGAATAATGACAGAAAAGGAAGAGGATGAGCAGAGAGAATTTGATCCAGAGAGAGAATGGACGGGAATCCTTCTTGCGGGCGAGAACGCTGGCAAAGAATTCCCCCGCTTTTTCCTTGCTCGACCGAGTTCTGAGAGATGGAGAGAGAGAGTTTTAGTCAGAGAAAGCAGAACAGGAAAAAGGCTCCCTTTTCAATTTTTAAGGGGAAGTTGATTATATAGTCTAGGGCAAGATCAAATCTTAGTCCCTGGATTAATCAAAGAGCTAAGGTTTGATCTCCTTAGCTAATTGGTTTATTAAATTTGTTAAGGGCACCCTAATGGAGCACATGCCTATTTCAATGGCCACAATGTGTTCTTAATGAATGGCTATAATCAATTGTGGACTAATTGGGATCTTCTTGCAAATTTCATAACATGGGGGGTCAATTTGCGAATTTCATAAATTCCAAGGTAAAATTCAGAACTGCAAATTAAGGCCACGAGAACATTGGCCATGGGATGGACCACCTCATGGTGGTCACTGGAGGGAGACAAAATCGGCACCTAGCGCCGACGATCGGTCGGAACGAACCAGTCTCAACCGATCCTCTCTCTCTCTCTCTCTCTCTCTCTCTCTCTCTCTCTCTCTCTCTCTCTCTCTCTCTCTCTCTCTCTCTCTCTCTCTCTCTCGTGCAATATAGTCCTCCTAGGGATCTAATTGCAAGGAAACCTTGGTCTATCATAGACAAAGGTGCATCAATTTGCTAATTTCTCTCTCAAAAGTGCCAATTAATTGAAATTAAATTCACTTAATGTTGCTAGGCACCAATTGATCCAATAACCCATGCCATGGCATTCAAATTGACCTTGAAAAGGTGGCACGACTTTTACGCTAAGATTGGATTGAAGGCCAATGATGAAATTAGATCTCAATTCTTGAAATCAAACCTTAGTCTCGAATGGGTCAATTTGAATTTTGCCAATCGAAGTTCATTAGCTTAGTTTTCTTAGGTTCGGGTAAGCTATGTCCCTCAAATTGCAATGTTCCTAAGTGAAATTTCCAAAATTAACCTTGGATTCAGATTTACTTCACAAAAATGATTGGAAAGTGAGTGTCCATTCGCTAATCATAAAAAATCGACCCGGACCCCTTAATTAGGGCTAAAAGTGATAATGCATGTCTCGACATGACCATTCTCAAAACTAAATGAACAAGTGAATGAGTGATGGTCCCTAGATCAAATGTCGTAAAAGAAACTAAGGATAATTATGACTAGAATGAAATTAATTTTGTTTTTGACCAATCTTGAACCTAAAATTGAAACATTTGGAAAATAAGATTCTTAATTGATTTTCACAAAATTTTCGATGCTAAAGTCAAATTGGAACAAAATTGAAGTGATTTGTGGATTTTTTTTTATTTTTTTCAATTTTTTGATCGAAAATTTGATCAAAAAGTCAACCATTTAGTTAACTTTTTTATAAAAAGTTGATTTTTGTGTCAAAATTTTGAAGTTTTCGAAAATTAACTTTGCTAAAGTGAAATTAAGACCGTTTAGGATTTTTTTTTGCAAAAAGTCAACTTTTGATCCAAGTTTGAATTTTGACTAAAGGATTAACCAAAAAGTAAATCAAAAAGTCAACCGTTTGATTTTTGAGTTTTCGATGGAAATGAATACAAAATCATTTAAAAATGACAAAGCAAAAGAAAGAAATAAAAAAAATGACACATTTTGGTTGAGAAATGGGCTATGTCACAATTGGAAACCTTAATCTCAAATTTTCTATCTCTAATGACATGTCGACTAAAAATCAGGTATCAATAGTCATAAGAACTATATCACTATCTACAGTCTTGTAGGTAGTAACTATGAGGAGTCATGTAATAGGAACATCCAAAATCTAGCACTCATGCATCTCTAAATGAACTTGTAGATACCATAGGACGGCCTCGGCATCACCAATACTCTCCTTGGCAACATGTGCCACACTGCTTGTGGCATTTTGCCCATCGCATTTATTTATTAGCTTTGGACAATCTCTCCTTGCTCACCCCTCCTCGTGACACTCAAAACACTTCACGCAACCTTTTGCTTTTCTATGTCACGATTTTGACTTGCTCTTGCTTCTGCTTCTGCTACTAGGCCTCTAATGTTGGTCTCTACCTTGAATCACCAGTCCTTGCGCTACATCATGCACTATACTGTCATCACGCAACTTTCTCTGTCACTTGTTTGAGAATAGGGTGGATTTTACCTCTTCTGAGGTAATCATAGTATGCCCTTATAATAAGGAATCAATAAAATGCTCTTATGACTCTGGTAGAGATGCCAACAACATCATACCTTATTCTTCATCATCTGAAATCTTACCGACATTCTCCAAGTCCATCATGAGTTTATTAAACTCATCTAGCTGGGATCTAATGGATGTACTTTCACTGCATCGGAACTAAAACATCATTTCCAACATGTATAAGCAATTGTTCAAACCCTTCATTACATAAAGGGCTTGAAGTTTTGCCCATAACACCACGATATCCTTCTCCTCAGCCACCTCTATTAGCACTTCATCCGATAAGTTCAATAGGATTATGCCCATTGCTTTCTCCGTTAGCTCATCCTTTTCGGTATCTCACATTGTTTCGAGCAACTTAGCCTTGGCCTCAATGCCTTGGCTAAACCTTGAGTTGATAATAATGCCTTCATCTTGATGCTCCATAACCTAAAGTTGTTTCTCTCATTAAATTTCTGAATTTCTACTTTTGCTCCAAAGATAATCGCAAAGTTTTAGCTCTAATACCAATTGTTGTAATTGGCGGTGCGATGGAAGCTAATTGTAAATTTGCAATTATGTTAGAGCTATAGAAATCGATAGAACTAAAATGAGAAACGAGAAAAGGACACAAGAAATTTACATAATTTGGTTCAAGTGTCGAAACCTATACCACGGGAAGAGTCAGCAAATAATCCACTATAAATCGAAGAATTACAGGGTTACACACGCTCGAGTGTTTCCTAGCTCTAGTGCATACCTAATACTTACGAGTGTTTAACAACTCAACTAGATGGACCCAACTCACACACAAATCTCTTGAAGCTCTCAACTCTCATACTCTTGAGCTCACTTCTTGCTCTACATTCTCTGGCATCCTCCATTTATAGGAGAATGGCTGTGGAGACAAGACAAATGTGGACTGCACAAATGTCAACGGTGGCACCTACTTCTGAAACCATGCACACACATGGTGAAGCCGGAGATGTTGGCAGGAATTTGACCAAAGAATGAGTTGTTCTCTAAGCCTAAGTGTCTGAGTCTATACAAGTTACCTATCTCCGGAGGGATTTCGCTAATGAAGCCATTGTCGTGGATGTCCAATATTTGGAGGAAGCTTAGGTTTCCAATAAAAGGAGATAGCAACCCTACAAGTTTTAGAGACGGAAGTATTAAACGGGTTATCCTTATATGCCGACAACCACACGTGATCCCGTGCCACTGGCAGAAAATGACAGAGCCATTCCACATCCTAAAAACCCTGAATGGATTGTCGGACATCTTATTCTTGAACCAGAGCTACACATCTTGATCAATTTCGTTAGTTCTAGGAAACGAGATTGCTCTAAAAGAAAAGATGTCAACAATGTAATGAAATAAAGTGGGCAAAGAGTAATGATTGAGAAGGACATGAAAGAACTGATGCTTGCAAGTTTTTTGTCCCCTCGCTGTCTAATCACTCTGCCTGTTAGGAAATTGGATGGAGTTTCTGATCAAATATGCACCAACATGACAAGCTTTTAAATCTCGGCTTCTTTGTCCTCCCAACGGCCGCGGCAGCCGTAGCCTTTGGCTGCTAGATGTGCATCCAAAACGCAGTCCATCCCATTTGCGATCCTACCCTTCGCATGATGCAGGAGATGCAGAGCATGCGAGTCTAGTCCCTCGTCAGAAAAAGAAAAGACGAAGCAATGGCTGGCTAAATGAGTGAGAACCGTAGGAGCGGAGCAACCCAAGTTGTTTGTGATTTTTTATTGTTTCAATTCCACGCAACTTTCTGAATCCTCTGGCCTAAAAAGCAGTCTCGATGGCACCAAAAGCGTTGGTTTTAATAATAGGTGAAGACTAATCAAATCGACTTAAGATAATGGAGGAAGAACTGCTTCTACTTTTGATTCAGTCTTAAATTTGCAAGTGGATAGAATGCCATGGGCCTTGTTTCAGAGGGCTTCCACTCTCCAGTGTTAGACCTTTTGTGAATTTTCTGTGACTTACACTTCGACTTCAATTTAATTTGAGATACTAGAATCCTTCCAAGATATTTTGGCATGAAAAATCGAATCTAATTTCTTTTCAAGATATTTCGAACCTGAAAGAACATATTTTTATTTTCAAAATTCGGTTGAGAAGTTGTGAGTAGGCCTCAAAATGAGAATTGCTGGCAAACAGAATTTGCAAAGAAACCGATGTTGAGATTTTTGATCAATCGATCAAGAAATGGGAATTCCCAAACGGATGACGATCAATAATCCAAGATCAAATCCTTATTTCTAGAACTGCGCAATGAAAAATGAACAACGAGAGGTTCCTCTCTTAAACTCTTTTGAAGTTACTGACTTCTGCCCTAAACATAGAATGAAAATATGCTAAGAGGAAAAGTCGGATCAAGTCTCTATAGCGAGCAACTCAATAAAAGGAAAAATCCTTGAAGCACCACCGGTAATTGCAAGTGATCTTGAAGGTTTCGGACAGCGATTGATTGCTAACTGCTATAAGTGATTTGACATTGGCAGTCAAGAATCAATGGCCAGAGAAGTAGATGAGCATAGCAAACCCGATTAGCTGAACCAACCCGCTTTATGCAGGGATGCACCCGACGGCTTCGCTCCTTATCTATCTCTAGGGCAATTCTGCATCTGCAACAATCTTCACAGCCTCAGTAATGTAAGAACATGCTACAGCCAAGAACCCTGGAACATAAAAGCAGACACTTTCTCAAGACCAAGGTTACTTTTTCACATGCTATGTTGAGGGACTAGTACCAGTGTAACATCCTACACCTTTGTTTTCTTTTATTCTTTTATTATCCTCAATCTTTTTGCTTTGATGTCCCCCCTTAATACTAGCAATTGAAAAAACAATATGTTGTCAAGCATCACTGCGTCAAAGACAAGATTCCAAGTTCCTTAATATATATATATATAATTCCTTTTGGGCTAACAAAACCAAGCCTGCAGCCTAACAAATTGAATTGTTATGAATCAGCAATTACATAGAAAAACAATAGCCAAATAAAAATTTTGACATTATGTCTCAATTTTGAGCCTGTGAAGAGAATCCAATCCTAATAGAAGTTGCATATTCGATTAAGAATTGTGATATGACGTCTGATAAAGAAAGAAATTATATAAATATTTTTCCACATCAAAGTTGGATCTCTAATCCAAGCTGGCTAAAAGAGGTTTCATAGTGCCCCAATTATCTCAAATGGAATTCACTTCATTTTCCTCCCATCTTGTACCTCGAGAGAAGCATGCTTCATTGTTTTGAGCAGCACATTAGATTAACACGGTGTTTATGTAGAGGGTGAAAGGTGGCACGAGTACAAAGTTTCAAGGCATTTAAATTTGCATTAATACCATGAAAAACTCTAAACTATTACACTAATGAAAAATTTACTACAAACTAATTTTATAACCACAAAAAACCCCTCAAATTGGAACATTTGTGATAAATTTATCCTCTATTAATTTTTATTAAATCAGATTTTAATATTATGGAAATCACAAACTAGTACACATGTGATAAATGAAAGGTAAAACCTCAAACCAATACATCCGTCAACTGTCACATGTCATCTAGCTTAACAATTTAACGGAAAAATTTAATGAAAACTAACATAAGGTAAATTTGTTATGGGTATACTGATTTTGGATTTTTGGTGATCAAAAATTTAGTTTTTAGTAAATTTGTCATAGGTATCCGTTAAGAGTCATTGACATTTGCGTGGGGCCGTTCATGGAGAAGACGTTGGATCTAGGCAGGGACTGAGATCAAAGAAGCAAAGGCTTCCAATTCCAAGCAGGCTTCACTTGTGCTTTAGGCCTAGTGGGCCTGAATGGGCTGCCATTTTTCTAGTGCGCTTTGTCACACTCTTCGTCCGAAAACTTTCACGTACAAATGACGGGTGAAGAAATTTTTGGTTCTCTTAGGTTTGGCAACGTTTCTGTTCAAAAATTGTTCCCCAGAGCAGAAATAGTTTTTTCTATTTCTGCTCCTTGGAATAATTTTTGAACAGAAGAAAGCGTTTGGTAAACTTGTTCTAGGAATAAAAAAAATGAACAGAAACACGTTTGGTAAATTTGTATTCTTTTTTTGTTTTTTTTTAGTTTTTTAATAGTTTTCTTTTATTTTTATATTTTTCTTTCTTTTTTTTTTTTTTTTTTCTTCTTTTGGCCGCCCACCGGCCGATGAGGGCCGGCGAGCCTCGCCGTGGCGGGCGAGGCCGCCGGCCCCGGCGAGGTCGAGCCTCGCCATGGTTGGGCGAGGCTTGGCCTCACCTTGGTTGGACGAGCTCGGGCTCGCCGCATCCGGCGAGCCCGAGCTTGCCTAGCCCGGCCACGGCGAGGCTCGCCGGCCCCGGCGAGGTCGAGCCTCGCCATGGTTGAGCGAGGCTTGGCCTCGCCTTGGTTGGACAAGCTCGGGCTCGCCCAAATCCGGCGAGCCCAAGCTCGCCTAGCCTTGCCCCACGCTGGCGAGGCCGAGCCTCGCCAGGGGCCGGCAACACTCGGCCTTGCCGGGGGCCGGCGACGCTTCGGCGAGGTCGCCAGACCTCGACGGCGTCGCCGGCCCTCAACGGTCGGTCACCGACCATGGCCGAGGCCGGCAATCGGCCAAAGAAAAAAGAAAAAGAAAAGAAGAAAAAAAAAAGAGAAGAAAAAGAGAGGAGAGAGAAAATTTGTTCTCCTTTCTGTTCCAAATGTGTTCCTGGGAACAAAAAACTAGATTTGGAACAAAAACGCAAACAAACGCGTTTCTGTTCTTTTTTTGTTCCCTAGAATAAAAAAACATGATTTTTTTTTATAAACAGAAAAGAAGAACGTTAACAAACAAGGCCTTAGTTGCCGGTCACCCACGCCCGAAGGGAGGGTGGCGGGGGTGGCAAGGGGGGGAGGGAGAGGAATGAAAGTCGAGGGCTGGTGGAAGCTAATTGAGGCAGAGCAGAGCGATGCGATATCAGTGGCTCTGAAACACCTATGGGTTCTCTATAGGTTGCCCGCTACCCAAAGCCCTGAACATTAAGAAAATCGAAATAACATCATAGTGGGGGTTTTGTGCCAAATCTCAATGGTGGTTGGTTGAGGATGTTGGGGCTTTTCTAGGGTTTTCCCTGAATGCTCCTCGTTCCTCTCCCCCCACCATTGTTCGTTCATCTATTCACAAACCCGCCTCCAAACGGCCAGTACATTTCTCATCCCCTGTTCTTTGATTTTAGCCTTTCTCGAGGAAAATCGGCTCCGGAGATGATTCTAGGCAAACAATGGTGTTGTCTGGGCTCTGCTGAGTCACTGTTTGAGGATTCTTGTTTTTTTTATTCATCAGTATGAGCATTTTTCTTCTCTTTCTTGTGACAAAGGCGTAAAAGAGCCACTACTGAATACGCAATTAGAGCTGTTAGAAGAGTAGGGTCTTTGAAGTGTTTTTTTTCTTTTTTAAAGGACTGTCCTTTATCAAGATTAGCAAGTCGAAAAATATCGACTGCCCCTAAAACCTGAAACAACCGAAACAGTAACTAATCAACATGGAACACATCGCAAACCCACATTCCCAAACAAGAAATTGAGGAAACAGAAAGCAATCAATTCCTAATCTTCCGATGTTGCGCATATTTCTCCATCGCTTCTAGCGGAATCCCATTTTGTCGACTCTCTCTTTCAGCAAACGCAATCTTGTCACCGCATCACTTATCTTAATTCTCTTTTGGGGTAGCTCTGCAGAACAGGCAACTCCAATTTCAAATATCATCACCAAGCACTCTTGAACGTGAGCGCTCATGCTTCTTTGACTACTTATTGTGTCTGCAATTGATGGTTCTTCTGTCTCATAAAACAGGAGCTGCTGATCCACTATATCTGCCACCCTTTCTGGCAAAGCCGCTGCGCAATAATTGCAAAGGTTCAAAGCATCCTTAAACAGGTCATGAGTGGGTCTCTTTCCTGTAAAAATCTCCAATAGCAGGATTCCGTAGCTATACACGTCGCCATCTTTTGACACTTTGCTTCCCATTCCATACTCTACAGTTGGATTTTACTTGACACGTGAGCTGATCAGCTTATCAAATCATAAGGACAAGGAAGAGGAGGCACATATAGAGGCAAGGGGAAAAAATTACTGGTAGAAGCAATTAAGAATTCTGATCAATGTCGGCAAGTAACATAGCATGTCAAGCATGATTTGTCAAAGTCAGAATTTTTCACTTTTATAACGTTGTACTTTTATGAATATTATGTACGATTGAATCATGTGAATAATAACTTCACTTAAACATTGTTGAGTTTCTATAGTTCTGGTTAGCTCCTCAAGGCAGGAAAGTTAGCTAAGATGAGTTTTCATAGAAAATGAATGAGTCTAACCCGCCTACATAGTCTCAGATAACAAGTTCCGTACATGCATTTAGCAAGAAAAGAGCTCAAAAGAGGACAATTGACATTGGATTTACTGCAACTATACGTACATGGAGGAGCATAGCCAATAGTTCCTCTAAGTCCAATTAAGCTTGTTTGACTTGCAATCAAATCACCAGTGCCGTTGGGGAATATCCTAGCTAAGCCAAAGTCGCCAACATGTCCGTTCATTTTGGCATCCAAAAGAATGTTGCTTGGCTTGAGGTCACAATGGATCACTGCTATTTGGCATTGATAATGGAGATAATCCACTGCACAAGCTATGTCAAAAGCAATGTTCAGTCTCTGAACAAAACTTAACATATGCCTTGGTGTCCCATTTGGTGCAAGATTCGGATGCAACCACTCCTCCAAGCTTCCATTTTCCATAAACTCATAGACCAGAGCCTTAAACTCATTGCCCCGGAAATCAACACTGGAACAAGCTGTTAGAATCTTAACAAGATTCCGATGCCTAATGTTTTTCAGGACTTCACATTCAGCCATGAAGCTTTTGGATGCTTCTCGTTGCTTAAAGTCAAAAACCTTAACAGCCATTAATTTGTTTTCATCCACTAGGGTCCCTTTATATACGGAGCCGAAACCACCCATTCCAATCAAATTGCTAGAGTTGAACCCGTCCGTTGCTTTGACAATGTCTTCATAAGACACTTGCTGAAATCCCCTTATTGATGGAGTCTCTAGAGAAGCCTCACTTTTCTTCCTCCTCAACCAATAAAACATCATCGATAGCAACAGAAGAATCAGCACTGCTACTATCCCACATTTAACTGCAATGATAACGTAACGAGAGGTGGATGATCCGTGTTTTCCTTGGCTCGTCGAACAATTTGGCAAATCTAGGATCAGCATACCGCCACAGAGCTTAACGTTTCCTTTGAGCGAAGTCGCACTCGTGTTCTGGAACACCCCTTTGCTTGGTATTTCACCCTCAAAGTTGTTGAAAGATAGATTCAGGTATTGCAATTGAAATTTCTCCAAGAACGTTGGAACAAGGCCAGAGAAATTATTACGCGAGAGGTCTATGTACTGAAGACCATGCAAGGAACTCAAGAATGAAGAGATATTCCCTTCAAATAGATTATTTTGCATGTGAAGCTCCACCAAGCTGGTGCATCCACCGAGGCTACTAGGGATTTTTCCTGATAGCTCGTTACCGTGTACGTCTAATGCGGCTAAGTTTTTCAATGTACCGATTTCTTCCGGTAAAGAACCCCTCAATTGGTTTTCAGATAGATCAAAAAAGATAGATAGGGAAGAGATGGTGAAAGCTTGAGATGGTATGATTCCACTTAGACTATTCTCCGAAAGGTCGATCGCTATCAACTTTTGGCATTTCCCGATACTCGGAGGAATTCTTCCTTGAAAATTGCTCCTTTTCAATATGAGTATTAGTAGCTCCGTTAGGTTCCCAATCGTGGAAGGGATATTCCCGGTGAGTTTGCTCATCTCAACAACTAACTTCTTCAGCTTGATGAGATTTCCGATGGTATTTGGAATGCTGCCCGTGAACTCATTATTGCCCATATTCAACCGCTCTAGGCCTCGCAAGTTCCCAATGCTTGAAGGAATATTTCCAGACAATCGATTATTCTCAATCCAAATTAGATTCAACTGGGAGGATAAGTTGCCTATAGATTCAGGCAAAGTACCTCCGAAATTGTTGTCATTGATTGCCAGGAGCTCCAAGCTTGAAGAATTAATCGATTCAAGAAATTTCAGGTCACCTTGCGCTCCACTACCAAGCTGGTTGCTTGAAATACTGATCCACTGTAGCTGATTAAGCTTTTCCATAGTAGGCACGTTTCCAGAAAATCTGTTCGTCTCGATTATTAGCAATGTTAATTTGGTGGCATTTGATATGGAAGCTGGAATGAGCCCAGTAAATTGATTGTCCCCGACAATTAAAGAATCAAGATTAGGAAGAGTGACACCTAAATTTGGCGGAAGATTCCCTTCAAGTTGGTTCAAGTAAACCTCAAACTTGACAAGAGAAGATATGTTGAAGAAGGAGGAAGGGAGAGTGCCATATAGTCCATTTGCATCAAGAAAAAGATACTCCAAATTTTGCAAACGACCCAACGAGGCTGGAACTCTTCCCACAAAGTTATTAATGCCGCCGAGATGCGCACCAAAGATGTGAGGTTCCCAAAGAATTCAGGGAACTTTCCAGAGAGATTGTTTTGGTATATATAAACTCTTGTTAGCTTTGACATAGAAGCAATTGCTATCGGAACTTCACCAACTAGCATATTATGGCCCAATCTCAAAGCTTCCAGATTTTTGCAGCCTGAGATGTTGGCAGGAATTTGACTAGAGAATGAGTTGTTCGATAGGCCTAAGTATTTGAGTCTATACAAGTTACCAATCTCTCGGGGGACTTCACCAACAAAATTGTTGTCTTGGATGTCCAATTTCTGGAGGAAGCTTAGGTTTCCAATAAAAGGAGACAGTGATCCTACGAGTTTCCTAGACCGAAGTATCAAATGGGTTATCCTTGGATGCCGATGGCCCAATAAAAGGAGATGGATCGTCCGATATCTTATCCTTGGTGATCCTGTGATCCCGACCTATTAAGAAATGGAAGTATCAAATGGGTTATCCTTGGATGCCAACGGCCACACGTGATCCCGTACCACTGGCAAAAATGGATAGAGTCGTTCCACGTGCTGAAAACCCCGAACGGATCGTCCGATATCTTATCCTTGAATTGAAGCAGTGCATCTCGATCGGTTTTGTTGTTTCTAGGAATCGAGATTGCTCTACAATAGGGCATTGGCACCACCAATGTAACAAAAGAAAGTAGACAGAGAGAAGTGATCGAGAAGGACATGAAAGAACTCATGCTTGAAAGTTTTTTGGCCCCTCACACTCTAAACACTGCCTATTAAGAAATGGATGAAGCCATCAAGCATAAATTTCCTTGCTCATCATCTTCTTTTATTGTTCTTTTCTGGCCATTCACTGACACTCTTTTGTATTTCTTTTCGGCCAGCTCAAAAGTCAAAAAAATCAATCAACCCCCAGCCGCTAGCTATTCATTAGAAACATAGTCATCCCACTTGGAATCCTATTCTTGGCATGATGCAGAAGACTCATAAAGCATATGAGTCTTCCGCAAAAAACTCATAAAGCATAGCATAGTAGCCTTAGTCCTTTGCTTTTTATGAGTCTTCTGCGGAAGACTCATAAAGTATGAGTCTTAGTCCTTTGCTTTTCATGAATCTTCCCTAAAAAACTCATAAAGCATGAGTCTAAGTCCTTTGCTTCATTAATCTTCGGCATAATGCCAAGAGTAGGATTGCGCGTGAGATGGCTACGTCTCAATCCTTTGATAAGCACGTGATGAACATGTTGTGCCTAAATGTACCCAAAAGTCTAAAAGCACCACTCACTTGGAAATATCCAAACCTAACAACGTGTAACTAAAAGAGCCGACAATCTGGCAATCCTATCAATTAAATGAGAATCGATACTAAAACCAAGTAAAATACTACGACAATTGCAAATCAACTAAACGTCACCTAAATGCTAACAAAACAACCCCTACGTGCTAACAAATCGCTCACCTAAAACAATAACACAAACCTAAATGCAACACGAAACTCAACCTTGGAACCCTAAAATTTTGCTCCGACTAAACAGTTGCGCCAAAATTACTCACAGCTCCATAACACCAAAAACCACCATTCCCATGAAGCCCGAAGCTCCACAACTCAATACATGGATTACATGGCTCAAATTTCCCAAAATTCCGAATTTAAGCACTAAATCCAAAAACTACTCCAATCGGATGAACAAGGGACGCGAGCACTTAACGGACGTTACGATATGTAGTTGCGTTAGGCTCGGCAAGGTGTCCATGGCTTGTATACACAAAGCCCTTTCTCTTTTCTTTTTTCCTTCTTCTTCTTCTTCTTCTCCTTTCCTCTTCTTTCTTTCCTTTTCTCTTCTTTTTGCTTCTTTTCCCGAGCGTCTAGTCTACTTCCTCTTTTTGCTTTCTTTTGTTGACTTTTCAAACTTTTTTTTTCTCTTATGTTTTAAAGTGGGTCCCACCACCTTATTTTTTGACCTAGTCAAAATCTCAAATGTTACAATATAAGTCTTAGTCCTTTGCTTTGTGAGTCTTCTGCGGAAAACTCAAAAAACATATGAGTCTCGGTCTTTTGCTTTACGAATCTTCTGCACATCTACCAAAAGTCAAATTGTGAGTGGGATGACCATGTTTCAGTGCTGGTAAGCATGTGATTTCCATGTTGAGCATCTTAAAAGTCACAATGAATCGTAGGAGAGGGCGGTTGAAGTGCATATGATTTTTCTATTGCTCGATTCACGAATCTTTCAAAATCCCTTAGCTCAAAAGCAATCCCGATAGTAAGTCTTGGGCAGCAAAAGCATTGGTTAGTAATAAGTATAAAAAAGGGGGTTAACATCACAAAAAGTCCCAAACTCCAAACTAATCGTGGTTTGTACGCGCAAAGTCCTTTCTCTTTTCTTTTTCTTCTTCTTCTTTTTTCCTCTTCTTTCTTTCCCTTTCTCTTATTTTCCCTTCTTTTCCCGAGCGTCCACTTCCTCTTTTTGCTTTCTTTTGTTGACTTTTCAAACTTTTTTTTCTCTTATGTTTTAAAGTGGGTCCCACCACCTTATTTTTTGACCAAGTCGAAATCTCAAATGTTACAATATAAGTCTTAGTCTTTTGCTTTGCGAGTCTTCTGCTGAAAACTCAAAAAGCATACGAGTCATAGTCTTTTGCTTTACAAATCTTCCGCTCATCATGCCAAAAGTCAGATTGTGAGTGGGATGACCATGTTTCAGTGCTAGTAAGCATGTGAGTTTCACGTTAAGCATCTTAAAAGTCAAATTGAATCGTAGAAGCGAGCGGTGGAAGTGCATGTGATTTCTCTATTGCTCTAATTCATGAATCTTTCAGAATCCCTTGGCTCAAAAGTAGTCTCAATAGTAAGTCTTGGGCAACAAAAGCATTGGTTGGTAATAAGTGTAAGTAAAGATGGGTTAATATCACGAAAAGTCCCAAACTCCAAACTAATCATGGCTTGTACGCACAAAACCCTTTCTCTTTTCTCTTTTTCTTCTTCTTCTTCTTTCCTCTTATTTATTTCCCTTTCTCTTCTTTTTCCTTCTTTTCCCAAGCGTCCACTTCCTCTTTTTGCTTTCTTTTGTTGACTTTTCAAACTTTTTTCTTTTATGTTTTAAAGTGGGTCCCACCACCTTATTTTTTGACCTAGTCAAAATCTCAAATGTTACAATATAAGTCTTAGTCTTTTGTTTTGTGAGTCTTCTGCAGAAAACTCAAAAAGCATATGAGTCTTAGTCTTTTGCTTTACGAATCTTCCATTTATCATGCCAAGAGTTAGATTGTGAGTGGGATTACCATGTTTCAATGCCAATAAGTGAGTGATTTCCATGTTGAACATCTTAGAAGTCACAATGAGCCGTAGGAACGGGCGGTTGAAGTGCATGTGATTTTTCCATTGCTGCGATTCACGAATCTTTCTAAATCCCCTTGCTCAAAAGCAATCCCAATAGTAAGTCTTAGGTAGCAAAAGCATTGGTTAGCAATAAGTATAAAAAAGGGGTGGTGTTAATATCACGAAAAGTCCTAAACTCCAAACTAATTTTTTAATTATCAAAAACCCAAAATCGGTATATTTACAACAAATTTACCCTTCCTTAAATTAGATTAATGCCATGAAAAATCACAAAATGTTAAACCTATGACAAACGGAGGATAAAAATTGGTACTCCCGTCAACTGTCACATGTTATCCGGCTCAACAATTTGACGGTAAAATTTAAATAAAGCAAGCGAAAGGTAAATTTGTTGTAGGTATACTAGTTTAGGATTTTTCATGGTTAAAAAATTAGTTTGGAGTAAATTTGTCATAGGTGTAACAGTTTGGGGTTTTTCATGGTATTTAACCCAAAAACTAATAGAAGTCAATCAAAATGGAGACGGCCCACATATTGCATAAGGCCTAGCTTGCTCAGCTGGGCCTGTTCTCAATTTTTAACTGGATCGGAGTTCACTATCACAGGCCGAGCATGCTTGTACTGCTCTTCGACTACATCTGATTGGGAAATCCAGCATTTTGCAAAATGTACTGACAATGGTGAGCACTTACTTGAACTTGCATCCATCTTCTCCAATGGCCAAGGTTTCATAGCTTGATCTTCACTCGCTCCTTGAAACTTCGTATACTCGGCCTCCATCTTCTCTACCCTCTTTCTCCATTTTGCTCCCCACTTTTAGGGGCCTAAGTTCCTCCTCTTTACTTGTTATGAAGCTTTTTCAGAATGCCCACCACCTATTTGATTAAATGCACTTGAGGAAAAAGATTTTTCTAAAGTGTTAGATCATTGAAGATGATGGTTTATGAAGCGTTCAAGGACATTCACAAGATTCAGAAGTTCAAGAGTGTTGGAATACTATACTCGGAAACGACAGGATCTTGCAATTTACATCAATGCGAAATTACTAGAGAAATAAACGAGAAATAATAAGGACACCAGAAAGTTACGTGGTTCAATGCGAATATCGGTACCTACGTCCACGGGGAGAGCCAGCAGCAAATAATCCACTATAATCAGTAAATAAGAGTTTATAATCGCTCACATGCTCGAGTATTTTCCACACATAGATTTAATCTCAAACCCAAAGTGTTTATAAATAAATAACTCATTTGGACATAAACTCACTGCACAAAAAATCACCGCGTGTTCAAGCTCAAAATATAACACTCTACGTACGCCTGGCTCGCGTACGTACGAATTTGCATTCTTTCTTGATCGCGTGGGTGGCTCCACTTCAACTTGATGTCGTGCGGCTCTTTCTTCTACGTAGGACTTCAACGGCTTTAGAAATCTCACAGATCATGGACGTGCAGTGGTGACCACTTTCTTTCTTTCGTAGCTTTTATATTGTGTGTGCCCAAAAGTCAAAGTCTTGACTTTTGGGCCCCACGAAGATAATATCTTCAGCTTCTGCAGGCTTCCGAAGATAAAGAAGAAACTTTGCTCCTTTTTTTTTATTCTATTTTATTTCCTCTTTTGTGTAGCTATAAGAAGTCCAAGAAAAGAATGGCTACTTCGTCCAATTTGAAATCTACTTGGAAATCTTTATTGACAAATTCGGTTTAACAAATCGTTATCCGAATTTAAACTCGAGACATTAATTTAACAAAGAGATTCGTGGGGTACTCTACGTTCTACTACTTCATAGTTGTCTTGAGCTATGACCACACCAACAACGCGTGAGTCTTTGCTTTTTTTTCCCCTACTCGGTTGAATAATTTTCCCCCTTACTATTCAGATGCCAAAGCTAATTCTTATACTTTCACCGTCATTGTTACAGTACTAGAGCTAGATATTCTAAAGGAGACCAGCATTATGCGGCTTACCCAGCCGGAACCGAGCTATTGGGTGATTCTGATAAGGTCTGTAGGTGTTGTGATCATGTGGCACTTTCTACCTTGTCCTACATTTTCCTTGTTTGTTTATGATTTAGGACTTATGTCTGATTAATGAATTTGGTCATAGTTGTACAAAGCTACTCTTGGCAATTACTTCGAAGCGGAAGAGTGGGGTCCCCTTGAGTTCCGCATCATGTCCAAGCACTTCGAGCGCCAAGGAAAAGCGTCATATGCATATCATGCTGTAAGTGACCGACTTCCCAAATGTCGATATACTCAGTTTGGTTTTGCATTCCTCTTGTTTAAGGTTATTGCCATCATGATGAATGTGTTGTCATCAATGGAGAGGACAATTCAAGAGTGCCTTGTTCTATTATGGAGCACGTTGAAATCACAATGGTTGACTGTTACAATTGAAAGTCAGAATTTTTTATTTATTTCCCCATTTGTATTGTTGTTTATGTATGGATCAGAAAAAACCAAGCATTTGGAGATGGAGGAAACAATAGTTTTTCCTTTCTTTGCTAATTTAAAACGAATGGTTTTGGTTTCTCATCTTAGTCGTCCTCACCATGCGGGCCTTTGCTTTGTGGCCTCATGGCTTGACTGATGTTCAAGGAAAAAATGTTAGGGAAATCCCTTATAATGTTTTGAAGATGACAAAATAAATCAAAAACTACTAACGTGCTTAATGGTTGAGTAACAGACTATGTAAATGATAAAATGTGTAAATGATTTTATCAAAGTCTATACTTGGAAGAACCAGATGACAGACTCTATGCTGAAGTTGAATATGTTCAGACTGTGTCCAGACCTTAAGGCCAAATTTGTTCCAAGCAGAAGATATTCAGACTTACGTTCAGATTGTAAAGTCTATTATGAAGATTTCCAGACTTCTGTGTCAAAGTCTAAAAACTGCTAGACTTTTGTGTCAAAGTTTATTTTACATCAGAAGTCTACCCTCTCTGACAAATTCCAGATTGAACGCAAGTGAAAAAGAAAGACACTTAGACTTTACTTCAAACAAAAGACTCTCAGACTTTACATCCAGAATGAGACATAAGTCCAGAACATGACAAAGTCTAGAACAGACTCAACTCGAAGAGTCTAAACTCATTCTAGACTTTACAAAGTCTACTTCCCCCAAAGAGGTTCAGACTTCTAGAGAACAGCAACAAGATTCAAAACAAAGCATGTTCAGAACGAAACAACTTGATAAAACGTAACACAAGCCCCAAACATATAACGGCTAGTGATCTGGTTTGGATTCTACATCAAGATAGATTTAATTGACTCAATCTAAGAAGCTCTACTTATTGAAACCAAGATTTTGTTTGTATAGGCGATTAGAATCAATTTAGGATTCTACTTCTATCAATCAACAACTGTCAAATCTTCTAGATGCATATCTGTCCAATTGATAAATTGGAAGACGATCCTTTAGATACTATCCAACGGCTAGTTTGGAAGTAAATGAGTATTTAATGAGATCAAGACCGATGAGCAAGTAAGAGACGAGCGTAGAATTTATAATTCCAAAGTCGAGCGACCTTCAATCATTTTTACACCTGTCTCTCGTGAGCTTAAACATTTGTGATCGTGAGAAAAATACCAAAAGAGTAACTTAGTGAGATAATGTGATCTACTACTAAGTATTTGCACTCAAAGTTGTAATCTCTTGTTGATTGTATAGTGGAATCCAGCCAGAAGGCTGTTAGCGTGGGAGAATGGACATAGGCTTGATTTAAGTCGAACCACTATAAATTCTGTGTTCTTATTCTCTTCCATGAACTTCTTTATTTTGTTCATAATTCTATTTAACTGCTTAAAGTCTAAACTCACTCAAAGTCTGTTGTTCTTCAGACTTTGCTTGCAACTAAGGTTTCTTTTAAACACCTATTCACCCCCCTCTAGGTGTTAATACTAGCACTTTCAATTGGTATTAGAGCTTGTGTTCTTATTTTATTGAAGTGTTTTACTTCTAAAGTTAAAGATTTATGGCTAGTATTTTGGCTCCAAGTTTGGTTGAAGGCCAGAGCAACACCAGACCTCCTTACTTTGATGGAAAAGAGTACAATGTGTGGAAAAACAAGATAAAGGCATTTCCGATATCGAAAGATCCCCTAGAATGGGATATGGTAGAAAAAGAGATCAATCCCAAAGCTACATCAACCTCAGAATGAGGAAAGGAAACTGTAGATGCTAGCGAATTAACACAAGCAGAAATAACCAAGAAATAAGCTCTTGATGCTAAAGCCATCTACTCTTTATACTGTGCTTTATCTCCCACTGAGTATAACCGAATTTCTTCTTGTGACATAGCTAAAGAAGTTTGGGATAGACTTCATATTACTTATGAATGGACTAATCGTGTAAAAGAGACAAAACTGAACTTCCTACTTGGCCAATATGAATCCTTCAAGATGAAGCTAGGAGAGTCAATTAGAAATATGTTCAATCGTTTTACAGAAATTGTAAACGGTTTGGCGTATCAAGGTCATCCAATTTCTTCCCCAATGAAGGTCAACAAACTTTTGTTAGGTCTCTCAAAAGACTAGAACTATGTTAAGACCTCAATCCAAGAGACTCAGAGGATTATGCCACTTTCAGTTGACGAACTAATTGGCACTCTTCAATCCTACGAAGTGGAACAAATCAACGACGAAGATCCTGAAGGTAAGAAGTCCATCGCTTTAATATCTAACGCTAATTCTAATTATACAGACTCAGAAAATGACATGGACGACAAAAAACTTGCTTTTATGATCAAGAAATTCAAAAAGCTAAGTAGAAAAGGAAGGAAATTCAGTGGAAGAAGACAATACAAGAAGAATGGCTAGAAAAAAACCATGAGAGAAGATGATAAGTAAGGAAATATATTCTTGATGGCACATTCAGACTCATACTCAAATTCGGAATCAAAGTCTGATTTAAACACAGACTCAGAATCAAAGTCTGACTCAGACACAGACTTGGAATTCAGTAAGGAAATCGAGGTAAGTCATTTAGAAATTCCTGCTAAAGTTTTTAAGTATATAAATGAGCTTTGCTCAAATCTCAAATCCTATCTTAAAAGGATCTCCGAATTTAAAAAGGAAAATTTTTTGCTCGTGCAACAGGATCTTTCTCAAAAAAAAAAGTTTGAAATTTTGCAAAAAGATTTTCTACAAACAAAAGAAAGTCGAGATTTACTTCTCAAAGAAAATAATTCTTTAAATAAAGAACTTTCAAATATTTCGACAAAATTTTCAAAGTGTTCAAATACATTATAGCATATTCTTTACATACAAGTAGCTTACTATAATAAGTCGAGACTTGATTTCAATAAGGAAAGTGATTCTCTAATAGATTTTCTTAAAGTCAAGGAAAGACTTAGACAAAGACCTCCTAGACTTGTGTACAAGAAGCATTTTGAAAGGATTTTTACAAAACATGTTGGTCGAAATGCCCTCAAGTGTTCAAATTGTGGAGACTCGAAACACTTTGAGAAATAATGTCTTAAAGTTAGGAGACCTGTTAAGAAAGATTGAGTAAAAGCAACATATACTACTAACTCTCAAGAACCCAAGAAAATATGGGTACCAAAGAAAATGTGAGTTGTTTTTGCAGGAAATAAAGAAAAAAAAAAAAAAGAAAGAGAATTTGGTAAGGAATGTACATTTTTTTTAGTACATAATTTAAAAATTCTCATTATATTTATATTCTCTTCGTGCCTTGATTGATTTGGATTTTATAGTGATCATATTCTTTGATTTGTTTTATTGAAGAAAGAATCGTGTAATTTATTTTTGTGATTTGTGAATTAAGATTTGATATAATAAGTGTGATTATTTTTTGATATTTTGCTTAGAGACAAATGAATTTATTTGGATTGATTTTATACTATCAGATTTTATCATATTTTGCAAAGTGAAAATCTATTTACGTAATCTTAATTTATTTTGCAAGATATTTTTTCTTAGATACTCAAGGATTTTATTCTCTTTAATTTTATCGTGCTTTGATTTAATGAGAATTTCTTTTTCAAGATATTATTGTATATAATGTTCTTTCCTTAAATATGAGTTAAAAAAGTATATTTGATTATCTATGGAGAGTTTATATTTTGCTCTCACAAAATGGACGGATCCAAATTGATGGATACCAAAAAGGAAATGAGTTGATTGCAGGAAATTTTTTAAGAGAAGAATGATTGTGAATCTACCCAAATTTTAGTGCAATCAGAATAGTATCTCCTGCGAAAATTGGTAATGATTTTTTAATCAATGGTATATTTCAAACATATACCTTGGGTAAGAGAATTATTTTTTTTGTCATCCCGCCTTACAAATTTCTACATGCATTTATCATGATTTTGGATGATTACTTATTATTTATATTGCAAATATCTCTTGTCATAAATATAATGCATTGCAATTTTTTTAACTTGATTCACGTGATAGAAATATCTACTTTCTTTTTGCGGAATATATTTTTGAGATTTATGCTAAAGGAAATCCCTCTTATCTTGAAAGATATTATTGCATATTCATGGATAATCTTGCTATATTTTCAGAAGATATTTTATATTTAGCAAGTTTGATCCGCAAATCAAAGAAAGATATTACGTGATATTTTTGCAAGGTTTGTTATCTGTTATACAATAATTTGTAGGTAGCAAAAGAATCTTCCATATGGATTTTGGAAAGCTTGATCCGAAAATTGTGGAGATTTTCTATACTATTTTCTAGAGGCTCAAAGATTCTCTTCCTTTTGCAAAGTTTCCGCAAATACTATCTTGATGACAGGGGGAGAACATGAATCCAAAAGAAATGGAAAGAATCGTGATCACCTCAAAAAGGCAACAAATTGAGGGGGAGCATTGATCAATTACGGAAAAATATTTTTGAATCGTTCGTGATCTTGATTATTATGGAATGAAGAAAAAGTAAATGCGTCAGAATTTGTTAAGTTCTAAAAAATCCAGTTAGTGCATCTTTTATTACCTTTTGTCATTAACAAATCTCTTATTTACATTATCGTTTTATTATGACAAAAGTGATAAGTAAATTTTATAACGCATCCGTGATTTTTATTGGATATTTGCTGATATATATTATCGAAGTAAGCTATATTACATATTTTTGATATTCGACTTACTTTGTAAAAACTAATTTTTTTGAAATTGCATTTCATGCAAGATATATTTATCGTTTTATATTCTCTACGTGATATCATTTCCATTATTATCGCTTTTTAATTATGACAAAAATAGGGAAAGAATATAAATATACATATGTATTGAAATTATTGAGTTGCAATTATCTTTACATATATAACTATATGCTCAATCTATTTGCTATCTTGAATTACATTATTCTGATCTATTAAAAGCGTGATTATACATCTGCATATTCAGATATTATTTTGTCATTATCAGAAAGGGAGAGATTGCTAGGGAAATCCATTATGATGTTTTGAAGATGACAAAATAAATCAAAGACTACTAACATGTTTAATGGTTAAGTAAGACAATGCAAATGATATAATGTGTAAATGATTTTATCAAAGTCTATGCTTGGAAGAACCAAAAGACAGACCCTATGTTGAAGCTAAATATGTTCAGACTGTGTCCAGACCTTAAGACCAAATCTGTTCAAAAGCAAAAGATGTTCAGACTTACGTTCAGATTGTAAAGTCTATTATGAAAATTTCCAAACTTCTGTGTCAAAGTCTGAAGACTGCCAGACTTTTGTGTCAAAGTCTGTTTTACATCAGAAGTCTGCCCTCTTTGACAAATTCCAGACTGAACGCAAGTGAAGAAGGAAGACACTTAGACTACGGAAGACTTTTAGACTTTACTTCAAACAGAACACTCTCAGACTTTACATCCAGAATGACATAAGTCTAGAACGTGACAAGGTCCAGAACAGACTCAACTTGAAGAGTCTGAACCCGTTCTAGACTTTACAAAGTCTACTTTCCCCGAAGAGGTTCAGAGTTCTGGAGAACAGCAACAAGATTCAAAACGAAGCATATTCAGAACGAAACAACTTGACATAACGTAACACAAACCCCAAACAATAACGGCTAGTAATCTGGTTTGGATTCTACATCAAAATAGATTTGATTTACTCAATCTAATTGATTGACAAATGAATCTTGAAGAAAAAGCACTTTCTATATGAAGAAGCTCTACTTATGGAAACTAAGATTCTGTTTGTATGGGCGATCAGAATCAATTCGAAATTCTACTTCTTTACTCGATGGCTACCAAATTTTCTAGATACAAATATGTCCAATGGGTAGATTGGAAGACGGTCATCTAGATACTGTCCAACGGCTAGTTTGAAAGTGGAGGAGTATTTAAAGAGATCAACACCGATGAGCAAGTAAGAGACAAAGCGTAGAATTTATAATTCCAAAGTCTGAGCGACCTTCAATCATACACTTGTCTCTTGTGAGCTTAAACATTTGTGATCGTGAGAGAAGTACCAAAAGAGTGACTTAGTGAGATAGTATGATCTACTACTAAATATTTACACTCAAAGTTGTAAGCTCTTGTTGATTGCATAGTGGAATCTAGCCAGAAGACTATTAGCGTGAAAGAGTGGACGTAGGCTTGATTTAAGTCGAACCATTATAAATTTTGTGTTCTTATTCTCTTCCATGAACTCCTTTATTTTGTTCATAATTCTATTTAACTATTAAAGTTTGAACTCGCTCAAAGTCTATTGTTCTTCAGACTTTGCTCTCAACTTATTTTATTCCATATATATTTACCAAGGTTTCTTTTAAATACATATTCACCCCATTCTAGGTGTTAATACTAGCACTTTCAATAAACAGTTGCCCTCAGGGAGATGCTTTGACATTACTGTGATTGCCGAACTAAGTCAAATTAAAAGTCAAAAACTAAGAGGAAAAGAATAATTGCTCATTCATAAATCATTCATAGATTAGGCGTTCTGTGTCATCTCCTCTTATCCTAATGGTGTGGTGAAACTCTTAGCAACCTTCATGAAAGACTTGAAATTGAAACTGCATCTTGACATTACACATTTAAGCTGCTGGTGCATGGCAGGGTTGTGCAAATCTGGATCCTTAGTTGGTTCTGATTCTTTCGTCTGCAAAGATGGGACTCTAGTACGAATCAAGGATCTAAGATCCTGGAAAATTGTCTTACTGAAGCTTGTGATGCCAATAAACATTGTTATACATAATTTGTCACGACCAAATTTTCGGGTACACCACCTAAAATTAGGCTAATTGACTACTGAGTCTAAACTTAGCTCAGGCTCTCCCAAGCTCATATCAATCCGTGACTTAGGTTCAAATATCTATCATGCAAAAGGGAGTCGCCACTAATCTGTTTACGGTAGGTCGATTAGATACCTAAGTAAAATAATTAGAGAATTATTTTACTTTAAAATAATTAGAGAATTATTTTACTTTTACGAACTAGAGATTTTGGGTACGAAGACTTAATTACGTTAGATTTCTCTAACGCCCTTTCGGTACATTTCTCTTTTATTTTGCAAAATGTTTGACAAGCAACTTGAATTAATTTTAACCTATTTCCCTAACATGTGAGGTTATCATACGAGTGCACAAACCACCAATTTAACATCCAAGAAAAGCAATAAATAAATTGCAGAACTTACCTTATAGTAACGAAAGTATCTGCAATGTTAGATCAAAATTCATATCAACAGCCCTAGATATAATTTCTAATTAACACGCAATTTCTTTTTGTTTTCATTTAATTAATGAAAATCATGCTCTATGCAATGCAATATAACTAAATGACCTAATTCTAATGACAGGCAATTTGTAATTAAATTGACCTAACAATAATCACTAAATGACACACATTTCATGAATCTAATTCTATATGACATGCGCATGATATTTTTGTATTTTCTTAATAGGTATGCAATCTATCCTAGGAATTGAAACTAATTTATCATAAGTCATTTTTTTTGCATTTTTTATGTGAAATTCGAAACTAGAAACATATGAAAATTATTTGGCTAAATTAAGATTTTATCTAACTTATATTAAGGATTTAGTCAGGCTAAACCCTGATTTAAACTAGGATATTATCTTAACCAATCAATCTTTAACCTAAGATGCAGTCTATCTAAATCAATCTAAATTTAAAATGAAATATGCAATTTATCCTAATGTGTAATGACGTACAAATGATGCCCTAATTCTACATGACATATGCATAATGATTTTTGTTTTTTTATTAATTTCGAAATAAAAATGTTAAATAATTAAACACGCAATTTAAGCTAGTGAAACAAAAATCTAACATCCTAAATTTAAGTTTTTTTTAATTTTATTTCGACAATTCATGATAAATAAAATGCTTAATCTAAATATGCAAATAACCCTAAGTATGCAATATTCTAACTCAAACATATTTCAAGATAAATAAAGCAATCAAGACAAAACAAACTATTCAAAATTATCAAAAATATCATACATCGTTCAGATCAAGGGATAATATCTCACTAATAAAATTGATAAATTGATCTTAAGCCTTAAAGATCAAAATATCAATTTTATTCCCGCTGATTAATTATTTCATCTAAAGCCTTATAGATGAAATAAAAAACCCATGTACGGTTGCGAATCAGATGGTATGTTGGAATTTTCAATTATGCATAGAGAGGTATTTCAAACAAAGAAACCAAGATATAAAAAACAAAATAAGATAAATAAAATAAATCTCTACCTAATTGGGATTTTGGCTCCTCGGTGCGGGGATAATCACTGGAAAACTGCAAAGAAAAGAACACCGAGCTCCACGAACCAGATAGGTGAAGTGCGCCCAAAAACAAAGAAAGAACAATTTGCAGGCTTTTGCTGAGGAGCTTGCGGGCTCGTTCGTTGAATCTACAGGATTGGCGTCGAGAAGGACTCCGGAGTTCTCTGGGATGTTGAGGTGTCAAGGGGATTGAGCTCACGGGGAGGCAGCGTGACATCATGCTGTGTATTCTTCTCCCCACTGTCCATAGTCGCCATACATCCGAATTCTTCGCGGTCTCATTGCCAAAAAAAAACCGTTCTTTTGCTTGCATGAAACAAAATCACAAAGCCATAATGTTATAGTAAAATCTGGACAAAACTTAAAAGGAAGACAAAGTCACCACTCAGAATTATCCAAGCGAGATTATGATGACTCTTTTTGACCGTGGACTTCAAGCTCGCAAGCGGTGGCCGCGAAAATATGACGAGATATTCACATTGTTCGGGAGAGATGGAATCCGCAAGAGTCTTCATTCACTCTGAACCAGGGTGACGGGGGTTCGGGCATCCCTAGGGTACGCTGGTTCGCGATACAGCAGAAGCAGCAGATCGTGGATCGTCAAGGGTGCGATGGCTGCTCGAGTGATTGATGCAAGGAGAAATCACGGTCTCGTTGGGGGAGCAGCGAGTCAAACGGCAGTCGAGCACGAAGAAGGCAGCAGCTCCGTCAGTGTCTCAGTTGAGCGGGGCTTGTTAAGGCTTGGTCGCAACGGCGGGAAGTTGGCACCAGATCAACATCTTATCGTGCTAGCAGCGAGGTCACAACAAGAAGTCTGTCATCGCTGCTAGGGGCGACTTGGCAAAGACGGTGCGGCGACGGCAACTCAGACGGCTCGGGTGCGGCACCGCGGCAAGGGGTCTTGCGCAACGTGGAGTCTCCTTGGTTCGGCGGAGACAGGACTCTCTTTTTCTCTCTCGCTCTGCTGATCGACCACACTTCCTCTCTGCTCCCCTTCTTTTTGTATTGTTCTTGATTTTTCCCCCCAGAAGAACCAATGAAAAGCCTCTCCTTCATGTACGAAGCCCCCTCAGGAACAGAATGTGATCCGCTTTCCTATTGTGGATGCATATATTCGTTTTTATTTTTATTTTTTTGCTTTGGGAACTTGTGCCTTTAAACATGCAAATATACTTAGTTTCCTTTTGGGCTCAAGTCACGTCCTTTCTTTTCCGCAAACACAAGTGCTCTTATTGAAATATTCTGCCGATTTCCTTCTTCCTTCGTTTTTGATTGACAATATGTAACCCTGCATAAAAAGATCCTCTTTCAATTGCTCCATATTTCATCTTAAACTTTCCCATGCCAAGGAATATATCACTTAATGGATGTACGAAAGATTCGACGAATATATCAAATCATCATTCCTCATAAGTCAATTTTCGATCATCAAATAATAGCAAGCTTGGGCCAATTTTCTTTTGCCGTGGGCTTGATCCAACTCGTCTAATTAAAATTCTGAACCATCAATTTGAACCCATCTGTCACCGACCCAATGTAAATCAAAATAAATGCACATAAAACTATATGATATGCAATTAATTAATCTTTTTTTTAGGGGTTAAAAATTAATCCCTAATTTTTGTGCCATAAATGACTAAATGGGTTGCCCATAATTTAGGTGTCAACATAATTACCTATATGTAAACCTTTAAAGAAGGAATGAAGACCAAAGAGTGTGTTCTCATTGGAGAGGTCAAGGTTTTAATCCCTGTATTCGCAAATTCCAACTTAAGCTCATTCTTGCATTTGTAGTGTCAACTTCGCACTGCAAAGTTTGTTGCTTCTCATATTTGGTCTCTGTTTTTCTTTGCTGCGGCAATATGTCGCACACCTTCTCTCCCTTGGACAACTAAATGGATCTGGATAGAGGGAAAAAGCTGATACTGTGAGATTTATTTGTTGGACTGTGTAAAGATGGAAATTGCAGGATAGAGGGAACATCTTCCCGTTTGGATTTGTTAAAAATTGTGAACACCAAGAGCCCGTGGCTAATTTTTATAATTAATATGCTGTATCGTATTAGTTTTATCATATACTAGTTCCAAAAATTAAGTTTTAAATAAAGAGTATGATTTGATCGTGCTATTCAGGGATTTTATCATTGCTTCTTCTGATCAATTTATGTTGGCCTGTTTTGGATTGGTATTCATTCCGCATCCTGTTTTCTCTTATTTACTCTCATTGTGTGTCCAAAGGTAGAGGATAAATTTCAGTGGTGGTCATTAGTCATTTTTTAAGTAGTTTACTGAACTTTGATTTAATCACCAAATGAACCAAACTTTCAGTTTCTTAAAGTTGTTGCATTTTGTCCAGAATCCAACTTATTTCCAACAAAATGCTGAAATGTTGCGCTCATGTGACTTGGCATTCTAAAATTTGGCCACGTATCAGCCACGTCAGTAGTTCATCGAGTCCCTCTCGGTACCCTTCCTACCCTCCCAGACGCTGCATTCTCGCGCAGCAGGCTTGGGACTTCCCCAGCAGCTTTGAACGAGGGACCAGGGCCTACAGAGGTCGAAGTAGGTAGAGGAGGAGCGAAGCGGCGGTGCACGCACTACACATCGGAGAAGACGCCACAGGGGAGAACGGGGCCACTGGGAGGGAGGACACTATACAACGCGGGCGGGGTGCAGTATAGGTCGGGGCGACATGTGCCGAAGTACAGGCTAGTGGTGAGCCCAACATTCTTGTTGACTCAGCAGTCAAACTCACATGGGAAGGCTGCGCTTTCTGACAGCAGGCCGCGAAACAAGCACTCCCGAACGGCCCCTAGCCGCATCCACTCGCCAGCGAGCGAGGGAGCAGGGCCCGCGGAGGCCGAAGGAGGCGGGGGAGGAGTGAAGCGGTGATGCACACACTGTGCATCAGAGAAGATGTCATAGTGGAAGGCGGGGCCACTTGGGCCGAAGACGCTGTGCAACACATGCGGGATGCGGTACAAGTCGAAGCGGCTGGTGCCAAAGCATAGTCCGATGATGAGCCTGACATTCTTACCAACTCAACAATCGAACTTGTGCGGGAAGGCTGCGCTCTCCGACAACAGGCCGAGGAACAAGCACTCGAGGTTGCCCGGGACTTCCCCGGCAGCTCCAAGCGAGGTGGAGACCGAAGGAGGCAGGGGAGGAGCGACGCGGGGATGCCCGACGTTCATGTCAATGCATCACTTGAACTCGCACCAGAAGGTGATGGAGCTACACCGGCATGAGGAGGCGCGACGGCAGCAAAACCACCGCCAACAAGGACGAGGATCGCAGGACTTCGAGGTCGGCTGACGTGGTGACCTTTCTATGATTTATTTTTCTTTCTATCGTTTTCTTCTCTCTTTTTTGCCGGTTCATTAAGGAAAAGCTAATTGAATATTTTGATTTCTACTTCGATTCGAATTATTAATCCGGGATGACGACACCGTCATCGAAGCAAAACAAAAAACAATGGTTAAAATTGGGTTCTGTGCTATTTGATTTTATCGTGAAAAATTAATTTTGATTACAGGATTCAAAGTGCAAAAGGAAAATCCATCCATCAATACAACAAAGGTTTGAGCTGCTGATGAAGGCTACTGTGCATATGTTGGGGAGCTTGATTACGAAAATGGCTCTCGACGGAGTAATCTTGGGCTCGAACTCTCGATGGGCCTAGCATGGGCTTGATTGATGGAAAAGGCCCATGACGAAACAAGGTCGTCAGGATAAGTAGGAAGCGGCCCTTAAGAGAGAAAACTCAAATACGAATATTTGGTTTGAATATTGAATCTTCAACCGGTTTCATTCGATTATGGCGTTCGATGCGAGACGAATTATACATATAAATATGAATAAATTCAAAGACTTAAGATAGAAGAATCCAAATAGTAGTTTTGTTTCAAATTGATCATGCTTGATAATTGATAATATTTGGTTTGAATATTGTGATGTGCTGCTATAAATATGAATAAATTCAAAGACTTATGAAGCCTATTTGCTGGCAGTTTTCCAGTACTTCTAACATCTATTTATGTCTTTCTCTTCAAAATAAAAATTTTGAACAATATATGTCTTATAGGTTTTGGAAAATCTTGAAGAAAAAAATTATATGCTGCTCTACAGTCTACATGTCAATATATGAAAATTTTCATATGGTTTCTAAGTGATTTGGGTTGATAAAAATAAAGTGTGAATTATGCAAATTAATTATAAAAAAAAAAAACTCAAAGTTTAGAGTTCTCTACTAGACTTTTCTCTTTATAAAAAGTTGACGTTACCAAATTCAAACTTAGTTATCATATAGTATTCATATTAATATTTTTGAATTTTAAGCACAAGTGCTCAAAAAAAATTGTAAAACTTATTACCAAAGTACAATTGAGTCTTAAGAGTTTAATAAACTACAATCAAGTTATAAAACTTGTCAAGTTGTTACAAATAAGTCTTTTCATTAACTCCATCCAACTTAACCAATAGAAATTGTGAACATGGCCATTTTTATTTTATTTTTTCCTACATGACTCTAATTTTAAGTGGAGAGTGGGTAAGTAATATTTTTAATTTGATTTTTTATCTTTTTTGCATTTTTACTAATTTTTCCTCTTTAAAGTTGAATTGCATTGCAAATATTAAAAGAGCAATACAAAATTGCAATCTCTTCTGTTTTTTCAGATATTTCAAACGAATAAGAAATATAAAATACTTTTCGTATGGATTGCTATACTTTTTTCTGTTTTTTCAAATATTTCTAGCGTGTAATTTCCGTTATCCATGTAATCAATTTTACCGCTTAATTAGGCAATAAAATTTACCATATTCACTATTATTTCTTCCACAATTTGCTCTTTCCATACTATGAACTAACCTTTAGACGTTTAGAAAGAGGGTTTGCGTGTTGAATATATGAACAACTACTTTCTCATTAGTGCATCGAGTAAACAATGATTAATTCGACAGATTTAATGGATTAAGATACCTTTATGGTAAATAGATTTTCATTTTAAAATTTTGTCTTTATTTTTTATATTTGGAATTGTAATTGTAAGAGAATTTTCAAGCTTTAATGTAATATGCAACCTTTTGTGATTTATGACTTAAAATAATATCAAAATAGGTATAAATTGGAAAAAAAAAAAAAAGGATTCCCAGAACTATACCATGGCAGGACAAGGCGCCATTGCTCCATGCAAGCGGCCTTGTCTTATCATTATTTCATCATGTCCCATCTCATGCCCATCCCTATTCAAACGAACGGAAGTGCAATGATATACATAGTCGAGGCAACCTAGAGGCAACCTAATAGACACATTGTTTTTTTTTGTTCGGGAATAAAAACTTAGCCGGGAATGGTTTGAACGTGCACTATCTATTTTCGTTATTCTACTTTTTGATATCACCAAAAAGAACAAAACCAAAAAGCTCTTCCCTCTCTTCCTATCCATCCCAGGGATGGAAAAGCGGAGAGACCTTCGATGTCCCATTCGGTCAAGGATTGGAGCCTTGTAATCATTAGTCAACGTGCTTCTCTTCGTTCATGATCCAATGTTCCGGCGTCCTAGGCGTGGAGAGGAACCTCGCCAACAATCCATCCCGAACTAGGCGGTTAAACTCCACGGCGGCGGCCTCGGACGAAGTCGAGGAAGCATGAGGAAGTAGCCGCATGTTAGGGCATGCAAACTGGGCAAAGCAATGATTGCCCGTAAAGGCATGTGATGATTCTCGTGCACGCACGTGCATTGCCTCTGCCGATCATCGTACGGCCCTCAGGTGGCCCTCTTTGATATATTGCATTGACCCCCCCCCCCCTCCTTAATTTGCCTGATTAGTGTCGATAGAATGTGGAATTTAATGGCTGGATTCCCGGGCTGGCCCATGGGAGCCCATGTTTCTTTTGTTTAGGACACGGTGCTCGGGCTTGACGAGACAAGAAAGTGTTATTTATCATCGATACCCCTATCGTGTGTCCTGACATGATATTATTAATCGATGATTAATATTATAAAAAACTTGGAATTAGTATATTTGTAAAAGATTTACTCCCAAATTAATGTTTGGATTATTAATAATCTCAAACCGATATATTTATAATATATTTATATTCCATTCACTTCCGTCAAATTTTATCGTGAAATTGTTGAGTTTGATAGCATGCGATAAAACTCCAATTGATATGGCAAGTTAATGTGAAAATTCACATTAGTTTTTGTAATTTAAAAATTAGTTTTGAGTAAATTTATCATGAATATATCAGTTTGGGATTTTTAATAATCTAAAAATTAGTCTAAGGTAAATTTATTATAAGTATATCGCTTTTGGATTTTTCGTGATATTAACTCTTAAATCAATCACAATTTTGTTGGCATCATGATAAGGATTGAGTTTTTTTTTCAATGTCAAGAACTAGTTATACCACGTTAACATGAAGAATAGAAAAGACTTCGTTGTACTCAATAGATCATAATCACCTTGTGACTTCTCCATTCAACCATGAAAGAACTCAATATACTATCCATTTTAAATAATAATAAAAAAATTGTTTACCAAACAATTTGTGCTCTGCAATAAATTGGGCAGATACATGATGTGGTCCTCCATTAGTACCCAAAAACTTATCCGATCATAGTCTCTTCGGTGTGAAAGATATTTTCTTACAGCAACAAGGACGAACCAATCATATACATACGACAAACTCAATCTAATGTGATATAGAAACCACAAGCTCTTTCATCTTTCACATTCATGTGTTCACCTATTTATGGTTGTTCTTTTTATGCACCTGTGCAGTGTCAATCAATTTTTCACCCACTAGTATCGAATTTGTTTACATTGTCACATTAGAGATTGCGCAAGAAGACATTTTTTGATGAATTAAACTCGATGATGATGAATTATCTGGCCCTCTAAAAGGCTAGTGTGTGCGATACCGTGTTCTCATAACCATATATGAGATCTACTTAACATGAAATTTTGTATCGGGATGAACCAATTGGATAAGTTGTATTGAGAAATCGAGAGGTATCCTTTTAGAATTGGCCAGTTCGGTCCGGTTCTCGAGGCCCGGACGTGAAAATGCAATTGCGTGTAAGGTGCAATGTCCGGGGGTTTTGCCTGACGGAGTTGTCTGCTCGGGGAGAGATGAACCATGTGCAGCTGGTGATGTGTCATTAATTGTACTTGTCCATCCCTTGCGATCAATGGGCCCGCAGCCCATTCTCGCCGACACGGCCCATTAAATGCCTCGCACGTGCGACGTGTTCCCAAAATTTTCACTTAATTTATGTTAATTAAATTTGGGGAATAAATAAATAAATCTGGTCAACCTTAGTGCCTCCGGTGAGAGTACGTGTAGGTCTTCTTTTCCTCTTTTTTTAGGGGGTTTCCTCAAATTGGTAGATTTTCTTTTTTATTATTTAGGAGTGATTGGTGGCTCTACCACATGCTCGAAATGTAAAATAAGGGTTGCCTATTCGTCTTTAGGCCGGAGGGACATCGACCTTAACTCGACTTGGCAATAAAATAATACTCAACTTTTCAGACAAACAAAAAACCCAGAGATAGTCAAAGACTCAATACACTGTCACTTACCTCTGTTGCATTAAACTCGACCAAGACAATTCATGATGACCTGGTACATTGGAAACAACTGTCGAATCAAGAAAGGCTATGCATAGAGATAAAGATTGCATGTGATATGGTAGGAATAAAAAAGGAAAATTGGACATGAACCTTCTACCTTGAACGGCGATTCTTTTAGCGCCTCAGTAGATATCAACCATTGATTTATGGACTTGAGGTTCTTATTAACGGTTGAGATTTGTCAAGATATGGAAGAAAGCATTATGTAGGATGAGCAATGAGCACGATAAAAGGAACATGCAAGCTATAACTTTTGATTGAGTATCATTAATTTTCATAAACATGAGCAAATAAATTATAAATATCCCATTTTTTTGGTACCATAATAAGGATCAGACAGTTTCTCAAGTTGGCTTTCACACACCAAAATAAATCCACCGCCCTAGTCCAATTAAGGTAGGCTATTGAGAATTAGCAAGGAATTGCTTTCTTGTGACTCAATCTCTAGGTGGTCAGGCCGACCAAAAATTGAAAATCGAGATATCATCTCTTTTTTTTTTGTCCATTTTAGTTTCGTTACAAAAGAAATGGAGGAAAAATAGAATATATATTATCTTAATAAAAAAAATGAAGGGACAATATTGAAAATTATCAAACAAGATGGATGGATGGATGCATGCCGCGGATTATGCTTCATCCCGCGTGCCTGCGTTCGGGTTAGTGTTTAATATAATCCCCCGGGGGGGTGATGGGGGAACGCAGGCGGTCACATGGCAGCGCCACGTGCGATCGCACGTGGGCGGTGCTCTCTTCGGGATCACCAAGGTTTCCTCTGCCAAAGGCGGTCACGTGATTCGAGGTCTCCCCCGCTCTCCAGCCGATGCTCCCCCAGGAAAACCTCCATCGATCTTCTCAAATTTTTTTATCAAATATTCTCTCCACCACCCCACCGTTTCTCATCTCTCCCACTTCCAATTTTTTCGCCCTGTCGGCCAAATTCTGCGCAATAAATGT
This sequence comes from Eucalyptus fibrosa, assembly GCA_017140475.1. Taxonomy (NCBI): domain Eukaryota; kingdom Viridiplantae; phylum Streptophyta; class Magnoliopsida; order Myrtales; family Myrtaceae; genus Eucalyptus; species Eucalyptus fibrosa. Next base: position 20,986,925 of record CM029509.1, on the reverse strand, counting down.
ATACCACATTTTATTTTAAAATGAAGCACATTAAAAGATCTAAAACTTATTATGAAAATGCAAATAGATAATAAAACTTTCAAAAAATATAATTAAGTTTTAAAATTTGTTACAAAAGTATAATTGAATCTTAAAACTATCAAAAATACGATCAAAGTCCTAAAGCTTGCTAATGTGGTCCAATCAAGTCTTTTTGTTTATAGTATTTAAAAAAAAATAGATTTCAATTATACTTTCATGACTAGATTTAAGACTTAATAATACTTTTTGAAAGTTGCAAGACTTGATTGTATGTTTAAAAAAAAATTGAATTCAATTACACATTGGTTAGAAATTTTAGGATTGTTAGTGCACTCATCCTTTTTTTTTTTTTTGAGGGAAGATTTTTATTAATAGAAGAAATGAAGGGGGAAAATCATTTTCTTCCGCTTTTTTTTGGGGGGGTTTAAAATGTAAAATTACAGAGCATATGAAATACAGCAGCTCAAGGGCATTCCTTGGCATTACAAATAGAGCTAATAATTCAAAAAGATGGAGGTAGGAAGTCTCCATATAATAGCCAATACAACATTTGACTAGGAATGTTTAATTTTTTTGGTGAAGTAAAGCTCTACGTCTTACATTTTTATGTACCTTGGCCAAAATAATATAGATGTCGGTTGATTTATTTTGAAACCATCTATGGTTATGCTCCATACAAATGCAATATATGATTGCTAGGAAAGATATTTCGAGGAGTCTTGTCGTCAAATTTTTGCCCTTTGTTGCCCTAATCATCCATTGAAGTCCCTCATTCATTTTTCCTCAAGACCGTCTAATTCCATTTTGCGCAAGGATATTGCACTTTATGTTTTCTTTATATACGTTTTTTTTTTCACTTTTTATTTTCAAGTAATTTGTCAAAATTTGCCCAATGGAAGTCACATCATACGCACAATTTTGCTAAAATTACTCAAAATGTTTGTAGAATTAGGCATGAGCGACATTGCCCAATCGAACCTTTTAATTTGCTGCACAAGACTAGACTAGCTTTGAGCTACTTGATAGATGGAATCACCTTATGTTGCTCGTAAGTCGGAACACCAATTTAAGATTTAAAAAAAAAAACCCAATAAAATCGATTCTCAATGAATGATCTATATTCTTTTATAGAATTGAGGCACCGAACGTAACTTCGCGTGCAAAAACTGAATCGAGACATGGCCCGATTGCTACAAGGAAACTGGCGATTTCACGTGAGACTGCAATGCTTTCAATCAACTCCGCCTGAAATCTAGTCAACGTCCTCTGTTCTTTTACCTTGTGAGTAGTGACCACCTTGATGAATGGTAAGGCGTTGCTCCCTATCCACAGAGGTCATGTGGTATGTCGGCTGCATTCTTTGTAAAATAACTCGTGAAAAAGACCATTCCGTCTCGCCCACGTATAATTCTGTCCGAGAGTCCACAGGGTCAAGGACTATCTTTAAGGATATATTGGGAGACAGAGACACTGCTGTCAAAATTTTGCAGGACCATCAATAACCATTCGAGAAGTTTAATATGCTAGATTAACTATCATTGAATTATAGAAAAATTTAGGTTTATATATGTTGTCTCCATTTACTTATAAATATAAACTTTTAGGGTGGCTATCTAATATGGTATTGGGGCCGGGTTTGGCTCGTTTCTTTCATGCATCCAGCAGTTGGTCCAACTCCATGTGCTACTCTAAATTCAGCTTGCGCATGATGAGAAGTATGGAAATATCATACATCACTTGACATGTAGTTCATGTGTTCTTTAAATATACGTGATTTCCTATCATTTTTTTTTTGTTAAAAGGTAATAATGTGATTTCCTATCATTTATAAATTTAAACTCTTGAGTTTGACCTTTCAACGATTATTACGTGGATACTTTAGTACTCCCCCTCTTCCCATGCTCTAGTTGGATTTCAGCAAAAATTGAAGTGTAGAAATATAGGAGTGGGGAGGTATGATTGAGGCTTGAAGGATTCAAATTCGAGATTTTCTGTTTTGTTGGAATATGAAATTTTATAAGACTGCTGTTAATAATCTTGAGAGATAAAGCCATTAAAAGAATGTGTGTTTAGTAATTTAGGTACCTTAACATATATGGGGTTCAAGAGGGCCACTGCTCATTCTATCAGTGAGCCTAGAGAATGATCTTGGACATATCCACCGAATGAAGTTTGATTATTGTTTTTTTCTTATATAAGCGAATTTGGGCGAGTGATTCAACTTCTCATGCTATGATAGGTCAATCATTAGCCAAAGCAATCACAAATCAAGGCCAATCTAAGATGGCGACCATCATCTCTGGTTTTAGATTGCCTAGGTCCATGACCTCAAATCTCGATTTTTTGGGTCGATATGGGGCCATGGTGACCTAATGGGAGGGGAGAGAGATACAGGGAGGAGGGCATTATTATGGGTGATAATTGGATTGTGAATTAGAGACGATAGTAAATGGCGATATCATGGCCGCAACAGGAGGGCATTGCAATATGAGAGAGAGAGAGAGAGCCGAGTTGAGTTGAGTTTGGCTTTTGTTTCCTTTTAGACGATAAGTATATTAAAAGTTTTAAAATTTGTAACAAAAGTACCACTAAGTTCTAAAATTTATAAAAAAAATTGCGATCGCATTCTCAAACTTATGAATTAATGCAATGGAGTCTCTTTGTTAACTCCATCCATTTTAGCATACGAAATTTTAAGTCAATCAAGTTGGATTGAGTTAACAAAATGATTCAATTGTATTAGTGTAACAAGTTTTGGATAAATTTTAAGATTCAATTGCATATTGAGTAACAAATTATAAAACTTTTAGCACATTTATCCCTTGTTCTTAATATGCTTCTTCCCGCATGCCATAATTACTTGTAGGTCACATCAATTTATGACTAAAGTCTGGTATTACTATTTTTTTTTCTAATTAGAGCCAAAGAGCTAAGAATTTTGTATACTAAACTCGAATTATACGTGATAGCCTCGCTTGTAATAAATAAATAAATAAATACATAAATAAAATATCTACTAATGGCTAAAAAAGAAAATAAAATGAAAAAAGGGGGTGGGGGGCAGGATAATTTGGAAGAAGAGACGAACAGAACAAAAAAGTACAAAAGCGGGTACGATTTTGCAATCTTCCCCTGACCCCGGGTCCTACCGGGCCAGTACGCACGGCCCGCTTCGTGCTTCCTGACCCCTGTCATGTGCGCTCGTTTATTGTCTTTGCATTTATCGTCGCCGGTGGTCATTCATTGCTTTCTCTACACCGCTACAACGAGCGCCAGCTAATAGCCCTTCCAAAAAACTTCGGCTTGCTTGTTTGATTGAAAGTATATTTCGAAAATTATCTTTTCAAGCTTTCGTCAATTGGGTTCGCCAAAAATGACTAATCAATCAAAAATATTTGCCAATCAGTAGAAATATTATGCTTAAAGTTAACAAAGTGAATTCCGAAATTGTTCCTCTCTTTTTTCTTGTGCTTGTATATGTCTCTCTTCCGTTATCTCAAATCTAAAAGGTAAAATTAGGAATGTGAACTCATCTACAAGCCGCAATCTCTTTCTTCCCTTTATGCTTGTGCTTGGCAGTTGATCCTCCAAAGCAGTGCCTAATCCCTTGTCGCTGTCGCCGTCGCCTTTCGCCAATATAAGATCTCTTTTTCTCTTCCCTTCACTCTTATGGACGTGAACTTCATGCCCTCTACTTGAAAATTGAGCAAAGGGCGAGTGAAAGAGATAGACGAAAACGAAGGAATCAAGGGGATGTGAGTGGATGAACTTGAACAAAGGCTAAGGAGATAACCAGAATGATTCAAGGAAGAAAAAGGGATGCGAAGGGAAGCAACTCAATCGGCAACATCACACTTTGTTCATAAAATTATAAACGCAAGTGAACGTGTCGAACAAGTAATATAATGATAAGAAAAATATCGTCCCACGGAGATCGATGATTAATAAACTAATTGAATACTAAAATAGATTAATTCTAAAATTTATCTAATATATCAAAAATATAATTTAGAATAAATTAAAAACAAAATTGGGAGACTAAATGCAGTAAATCAATCAGATAAATATGTTAGAACATCCGATTTCACCATAATCGCTAAATATAAATTTTAAATTGTTGTGAATACAAGAACCATATCAAACATGTAATAACGGAATTTTCTAATGTATTTACTATCCTATCTCTAGTATAGCAAACCTACTAATCCACTATATATCTATGTGAATTAAAATAAACATGAGTGCATTCAAAACAATGAATATTCTTGGCTTACAATGAGTCTTTTGGATCATTTTATCACCGAAAGTTACACAAATAATGCGGTATATCTTTATCCACGTTTAATTCATGGTTATATATTATAATGAGCAATTGCATATTATCACTTCTCAATCTCAAACATGCACATCAAATCATTCAAATGGTGGTCAATCATTTAGAAGCATTAAGCACGATAATATATAACTCACATGAATGAAATCAATTGTAAAACACAAAAATCATGAAATTCACATCATCATGGTTAGGCTATATCATAGCCCTAACAAAAGAAAATTAGAATATAGTAGAAGAAAAAATAAAAATAAAACTCAGCATCTTGAATCAAAGAACAATAATTTTATCACTACTTTTGTTTTCTCTTCAAAATACTTGAAAAACTCTCAGAAAAATGAAAAATGATTTAACAAAAACCTAGCTTCTCTCTCTGGCTCTCAATGTTCTCCCATTTTGAGGATATCTCCAAGCCCCAAGCAATGCACATAAAATGATTCCGATTTGATATCTATCTTCCACTGCTTCTTGATTTGAATTCCTTATTTTTTTGCCATTATTTTCCTTATATTCTTCATATCTCATTATTATGCATAAACAAGGAAAATTTAAATAATTAAAAGGAAATTCAAATATTTTATCATAAATATTGCATTAATTATTGCCTAAAATAGGACAAATAACTTTATTTTTATAGAGTTATCACACTTGTCAATAAAGAAGAGGAGATGCTATGCAATGACAATGGCAGCGACCGCTGATGGTGACGACGGCACTTTCACGGAGTTCTTCAAAACAAGTTCCTCCTTTCGGAAATTTCGTTCAACAACTTCTGATTTCAAACTTTTTAGGATGAACTTTTCCTTAATTTCACAAGTCCATTGCCCTAATTTAACTTCATATTGACAATTTTCCTATGTCAATTCAAATGTTATTCATGAGATTGAAATTATTTTATATCACAAAATATTTTCGATCACATATCACAAAATAAAAGAAAATTAATCATTTTTCTGGAAAATGATTTCTGAAAAAAGCATTTTCCTTTATCATTTTATTTTCCCCAAACAAACATACCCTTACTAGGAGAACCATATGATAAAAAGTCCACTTTCGAAATAAAATTTACGCCTAATAGAAGATGATCAGTGCATAAAAAACTGCAAAATTTCTTAATTGGTCACCTAATATGTGTCTTGGAACATCCATTAACGGAATTCCATGATAATCTAGCACATTTATAGCTATTTTAGGATTTTAGGTGGAGGGAGATCATATGCATAAATAAAGCATATACGATTTGTTGTTGCATGATGTGAGACGATATTTCAATCCTACACATCACATGCATGCCAAATTTGAAGAGGTGCGTGGAATTTGACTGATAGCGGTAAACACACATATGAGATATGGATAAGCATTGGTTTTGACATTATATTGAAAAATCCAATTAAAATTTTAGGTTAATATGTGGAGGAAGACCCTATATACATATATGTAGATTATTTATGACTCATTGTCAGGCAATTTGGGACAACAATTTCTACGTAAAGGTCCAGCACAAAAAGAAATCAAGCTGCTTTAGGAAATTTCCCTATCTCTCGTCAGATAAATTCTTGAATGAGCACATTTGGGTCATGTCAAAAATCTCTCTCGTCCCGACCCCGCCTAGTCCATTCGTACCGCTGCCGACTACGCCGACCCGAAAGAGATTAGCTTGGCCAAGGGGCACGGTGATCAAAATTGGCAACCGCATCCGCTCTCGCCTTGGCGAAAAGGGAAATAAAGGGCTGAGACCCTGCAAATCTGCAACAAGAAAAGGTGCAATTCCTCGTGAAAATGCAGGATTCCATCACCCTTGGCTCATTTCCCTCTGCCTTTTCTTGCAATAGTCAACTCAAGCACGTAATTTTCCACATGACAACCACCTTTTCCGTTCGCCGCCGTGAAAGCAATTCTATGATTCCTCGAGAAACGGGTCCTCAATCGCGACGACGTTTTATCACAGGTTTGGTGTAAAGTGTCGTGACGTGTGAATATTTGGAAATGTTTTCGATAAACGATCGAATCTGATCTCGACAAAAATAATTTCTTGAGACGGGATTGTGGAAGTATCGAAGTCGAGATTTCGCATTTAGAAAATGCTTTTGAATGAGTCTATGAGAAATATTGACATTTTTCAATTTCTGTCGTAACCCAATAGACAATCAATGCGGAATACTTTGACTAAATAAGTAAGAAATATTCACATTTTTTTGTACATATTGCCCCTGATAAATTACTAGATTGTTATTATTGCAAGACACATTGGCGATCAGGCTAGAGAACTTTACATTTATTACACAATCTACATGATTTTAATCCCAGTTAGTCAAATCTAAGCAATCCAAAATGTTCCATAAAAGAACGAGAAGTAATTATATCAAGATATCCACATGAAATAATTTCTTCCAAAAAGAAAAAAAGAATTTGGATAAGCTCGAATTCCATTATTTTCCTTTTGTTTTTTTTTTCAGGAAAATGACATGAATGATTTCTGAATTATAATTTAATGTGCAATGTTGCCTTCAAATTTTTAATTGTTCAACGTGATCCTTGAACTCCGAGTACATATTTAATTTAGTCTCTAAATTGCATGAAAATGTTAAATGTTGTTCTCCTATTAATTAAAATTAACATAATTCAATCATTTGGCTTTCACTCCGGTACTACGAATGATGAACATTAGAAATGTTTTGTGTTCACATGAGATACTCAACTCAAATTAGGATATATAATCCCTTTAATTTGTTTAATTTGTTCAGTATGGTAAACGATCGAATCTAGTCTCAACGAAAATAATTTCTGGGGGTAGGATTGTGGAAATATCAAAGTTGAGACTCCCCATTTAAAAATGCTTTTGAATGAGCCTATAAGAAATATCGACATTTTTCAATTTTTGTCGTAACCCAATAGACAATCAATGTGGAATACTTTAACTAAATAAGTAAGAAATATTCACATTTTTTGTATGGCGATCAGGCTATAGAGAACTTTACATTCATTACGCAATCTACATGATTTTAATCCCAATTAGTCAAATCTAAGCAATCCAAAATGTTCCATAAAAGAACAAGAAGTAATTATATCGAGATATTCACATGAAATAATTTCTTTAAATTATTATGCATTTATTTCACTTCACGGAATTTTGAAAAGAAAGAGAATTTGGATAAAGCTCGAATTCCATTCTCTTTCTTTTGTTCCTTTTTAGGAAAATCACACGAGTGATCTCTGAATTTTAATTTAATGTGCAATATTGCCTTTGGATTTTTAATTTGTTCGATGTGATTTTTGAATTTCAAGTACATGTTCAATCTAATCTCTAAATGGTATGAAAATGTTAAATGTTGTTTTCCTATTAATTAAAATTAACATAATTCATTCATTTGGCTTTCAATCCGATACTATGAATGATGAACACTAGAAATGTTTCATTTTCACATGAGATACTCAACTCAAATTAGGATATATACAATCCCTTTAATTTGTTTAATATGTTCAATATGGTAAAATGATCATCCATGTTATTTGATAATGTGGACTATTATACCTCAATTTGAGTCGAATATTTAACGTGGATAATTCACGTCATTCACTCTATTTTTCTTTCTATCGTTCAAACTTATCGGATTGAAAACCAAATTAACAAATCTTGTTAACTTGAATCAATTGAAGGATAGCATTACATATCTTCATTCGGTTTGTACGCTAGATTGAATACTCATTGAAAATTCGGAAATAGTATTGCACATTGAGCCAAATTCAAGGACCACACCGAGTAATTTAAAAGTACACGAACGGCAAATCATTGTGTAATCATCATTTCTCTTTTCATTTTTTTTTCACACGGGCTTGAACGATGGTTTTCTTTTTCAACTTTTTTTCCCTCCTTTTTGACCATGACTAGTATTCATCGTCTACATAAGGGTGCACGTGATAAAATTTATAGCTATAAATTGAGAAGTTAAAAATTTTAGTTTTTGATTTATTATTTAAATCTGAGAAGTTAAAATAGAAAAATCAAATAAAATCAAATTACCAAATGGATTTTATTTCAAACTTGCATTAGGGGAATAAAGAAACAGAGAGAAATAGATAAATAGAAATTTTATCATATGGGCCCTAAATATTTATCGCTACCTCGAGGACGAAATCGCAAAAGAAAAGCGACAGAGGGATTAGAACTGTAATTTTTCGTAAGAAACGAAAAAGGAAAACGACTAATGAGGCCAACGACGCCATATCACATTTATATATCCTCTCGGCACGTTCCTCTGTCCCCACCTCTCCCCCCCTCCCTCGATATATCCCCCCTTCCCAAAGCCTCCTTCCTCCCTCCTCCTCCACCGTACAACACACTCTCTCTCTCTCTCTCTCTCTCTCTACGCTCGATCTCGCCGTCGCTTGCACCGGCGCGAAGCTCCCCGCCGGCGGAAAGGCCTCCCGAGAGATGGACCTGTACGGGCTCTCCGCCGCGCCGCTCGACGCCTTCCCCATCGACGACCTCCTCGACCTCTCCAACGACGCCCTCTTCTGCTCCCCCTCCCCCTCCGACCACCTCCTCCCCCTCCTCCCCCGCCGGACCTCCACCACCCCTCCGCCTCCGGCCACCACCGCGCCTGCGCCGAATCCTCCTCCTCCACCTCCTCCTCCTCCTCCCCGCCCCCGCCGTCGTCCGCCGCGTTCCCCGCCTTCTCCACCGACTTCGCGCACGAGCTCTGCGTCCCCGTAAGCTCGCTCTCGCCGGAATCTCCGCTCTCTTTTTTTTTTTTTTTTTCTATCGTGGATTTTCAGTTTTTTTCGAGAATTTTTCTGAAGTTTCACCGCCGGTTTTGCGGAGTCGCGCGTTTCGGCGTCGTCTTTGCGCTGGCGGAATGGGAGAAGCTTGGCTTCGGCACGAAACGGCTTCCTCATTTCGCTCGGGAAAAGGCAGACTGAGATCGCGACTTTTTTGTTGTTTCGCATTCATAGTTTCAGTCAAATTCGCCGAAATCTCGCCGAGATTGATGCGCATTTTTGGGCGTCCGTATGGATTTTCTTCGACTTCCAGCGTTTTTGCTGCGTGCCGCTTCGCTCCGCAGACGGTTTTTCCTACGATATCGACTGATTGCTTTATGCTTGTTTCGTGCTGCGATTCGGAGAGCGATCGCTCATGGTGCTTTTTCTCCTCTGTGCAGAGCGACTACGCGGCGGAGCTGGAGTGGCTCTCGCGGTTCGTCGACGACTCGTTCGCCGACGTCCCGGCGAGCGAGTTCGCGGCGGGGGCCCCGGCCACACTCCCGGACGCGGCGTTCTCCGGCGGCAGGCCGCGGAGCAAGCGGTCGAGGCCGCCGGGCGCTCCGCGGCGGCCCCGAGCGAGGGCGCGGGGCCCGCGGAGGCGGCGGAGGAAGGGGCCGGGGCCGGGAGCGGGAGCGGGCGGCGGTGCTCGCACTGCGCGTCGGAGAGGACGCCGCAGTGGAGGGCGGGGCCGCTGGGGCCGAAGACGCTGTGCAACGCGTGCGGGGTGCGGTACAAGTCGGGGCGGCTGGTGCCGGAGTACCGGCCGGCGGCGAGCCCCACGTTCGTGCTGACCCAGCACTCGAACTCGCACCGGAAGGTGATGGAGCTGCGACGGCAGAAGGAGGCGCGAGAGGTGCCGGCGCCGCCGCAGCAGCAGCAGCAGCAGCAGCAGCAGCAGCACCGGCAAGGCTATCGTCACCCGCGGGACTTCGAGGTCTGCTGACGTGGCCGGCGCGGTTAGTTACGGGGATGACGTGAGGATTTGGGAAGGAAGGCGCTTTGCTTCCGCATCGTTCTGCGTGGGCTCGGAGTGACGGATTTCTGCCCTCTCGCTGCATTAATCATGTGTGCTCGTCCACCTTTTCTTTTTTTTTTTTCCCCTCTATGTTATTTTCTCACTCTTTGGTTTCTTTGCTTTTCCAAAGGAAAGCCAGTCGAGCATTTCTGTTTCCTAAGTCAAGTCGTGTCGAATTATCAAATGAGATGAGGAGGTGTAAACGAAAAATACAAAGCAAATGGGTAAAAATGGGTTCGGCGTCATTTAATTTGGGAGCTTACCTAATTTTACTCACGAGATTTCAATTTAATGAGAATTAGTCAAATGCTCGAAGAGTCTGATTGCACATGCAATTCGAACATGGTTCGTCCATAACTCAAGTCTTGATGGACTAATGCATGGCCCGAACTCCCGATGGGCTTGGCATGGGCTTGATTGGTGGAAAGCCCTGTTGACGAGGCATTTTGCAGGCGTTTTGTCAGGAGAAGTAGCGGGCCCTTTTGGTTGGGCTTGGTGATCTCTTCTTGTGGCTAAATCTAATTACTGATAAGAATAGCATACAAGGTAGATCTCTCCTCATTCGCTCTTTCGATCCTCGACGGAACCCGTTTGCATTGCACCACCGCGCAAAATAAGACGCGAGGCGAGACGTTTAAATACGGAGGGAAAATTTGAATGCGACACCACGTAAGATGCTTCTAACTCATTCATCGGGGCGAACTTGCCCGTATGATAGAATTACAGCGCTTGATATGTATAGATGTGATAATTCATGCCCTTGCATAATTCCGATCCTCTTAACCTCGAATCATGAGACAAAGGGTTATATCAACAGTGATTATTATGGAGCAATTTCTAATTAAAAATGATTCTTTTTTATTTTGTTTTTTGAAACAATTTTTAATTATTTTAAGCCGTTTAGTAACTGTCCAAAATTTTTTATTCTGTAACAGAATTGCGTTTGATACCATGCTCAAAATTTATATCCAAATCGTTTTGTTTTAACTTTTAAATATTTTTTTTTTACTTTTTTGTCTTTTTCTCTTCTTCAAGTGGTTGGTCATCGGTTCGGCGATCGGCCAGACGAGAGTTGACAACCTCATTGGAGCATCGCTAGTAGCCAAGCGGCCTTGCCGGGCTAGGCAAAGCCCGCCCAGCCATCAGCGGACCGGTCTTGTTGGGCTGATTGAATTGAGACAGTATAAGTAAAATAGAAGGAATCATAATAAGTAATGAATCAAATTAGTAATTTCTTTTTCAAATTCTAGCATCGAGTATAGATTTTCTACGTGTGAGGATTCTTTTCTTCTTTCAAATTTGTAGCATGTTTTAAATAGTTGTATATTGGCACTTTCTCATGAAAAATTAGGGAAAAATAAAGATGGCCGGGCCGGTGATGAACCGTTTCTTGTTTCTCTAACTATCCTATATCCACCTCTGAACATATATAACATGTGCGTATGATGTTACAAATCCCATCATTATCCTATTCAATCTTATTCTATTTGACAAAAAAATCGAGCCAACCAAATACAGCCTTAGTGTCAAAGTTTAGTTTCCATCACTTAATTAGGTTACTAAGTAGGTCGATGTTGAATTTTAAGTGTTGACAAATCTAAGTATTGTAATTAAAATGAAAGGTGATTTGACAATAATTCAAAATCAAGGCCCGGATAATATTAATTTCTTACTAGGAATGGAATTACGATCTTTATCTATGATTTCAATCTATATGATTGGCGAGATTTTAAATTCCATTGAATGAAAGTAATCCATTATGTACTTATTTCATAAAGACATTGTCCAACTTAACCGATTAGACAAGTTTAATCTCATTAAGTATCGGATTTTTTTATACAATTTATAACGGTGAAATATCTATCAAAACATATAATAAAGTTATATTGAAGATCAAATTCGATCCACCAATTATTAAGACGTAAACCTCACCGGAGCATTCTCGACTTTCGAAATAGCTCATTCTCCCACGACCTAAATTTTAGCGAGAGATTGCCATTCCGCCCTGCTCGATCAAATTTTCTGCAAAGATAACGACACCTACAATCAAATTGATGAACAAATTAGGGCTCGTTCCGTAAAAGGGCCGAATTTCACCCGCGTCGCCACGTGGCGGATCGGGAGTCGGCGGTCGCCGAGCCAAAGCGACCCGGCCCGTCACCCGCCCGGTTTCCTCCACTGACGCGACTCCCTCTCTCTCTATTTCGCCGCTCTTTCTCGACAGGCGCAATCGGGAAGTCCTTTTTCACTCTTCTCATCATCTACTTCATCTTCTTCTTCCTCCCTGTCCTCCTCCTCCTCCTCCTCCTCCATCATCTCGCCCCCAAATCTCTCTGCGCGAAACCCTAGGCGGCTCCCGATCGGCGCTCCGACCATGCTGAAGTTCTCGGACATCGTGTCGAAGCAGATTCGCTTCCTGCTCGAGAGCGTCGACGAATCCAACCTCGACTCCGTCCTCCGCGAGCTCTACCAGGTCTCGTCCTCTCTCCCTCTCTCCCTCTCTCTCCCTCTCTCTCGCTCGGTCTCTCTCTATAACGGACCCAGTCGACGCCCGTGCGAAAAGCTTGTCGCTGTCCTCGTCTCTCGAGGCGCGCGCGCGATTTAGGGAGTAGCATTGGCGTCTGTGCTGATTGGGGTTTGTAACCCTAGCTTGCTTCTCCGCCACCTGCACTGGTTTTTTCCGTTCTTTTTTCTTTTTGGTGGTGATGATTCGAGCGCTTTAGGTTAAGCTCCTTCTGTGAGTTTACATTCTAACATCGCTTTGATTCTTGTCTGCTCTTTTTTTTTTTTTTTTTTTTTTTTTTTTTTTTTTTTTTGGTGGAAGAACCCTAACTATTGGAGGCTTTGTCGATCGAATGTTGGTCGACTTCTTTTTACTGGATTGGTTTATAGGATTATCACTCTGATGTTCTCTCTCTCTCTCTCTCTCTCTCTTTCCTTCCCTTGAGAACACTTGTTTTGTCGCTGGATTGGGTGATGCTGAAGATTGATTGGGAATTCTGGTATACGTGATGGTTGCCAGAGCAAAACGGAAAATATGAGGAGGGAAAATTTAAAGAACATGAGACGGTGTTTGTTCCGAGGTTGCCAGGCTCGGTTTCTTGTCTAGCATCGATGTGATTTCATCAATAAGCGGCCCTAAGATGAAGTAGTAACGTTCCTTATGAGCTCTCTATCCAAAACAATGTGCTGCAGTTTGTTTTTTCATCTATAGAGGATGGATCATTGGATGACTTCCATTGCCCGAAGTAAACTAAGGCTTGGTTTAGTGGTGCGAACTCAGTAAGATTGAAGAGGTCTTGGTGTGAAACTTGTCTTCCTCTTGACGTCTCATGGTAATCCAATGACCTCTTTCTGTTCGTGAGACAACCTAACCCCGACCATAGCGAACCAAATTAACATTATCCAATAAATTGTAGGTCCTCTATTTTTCAACAATTCTGAATTAGCGGGAGTAGAGTTTCTGCCATTAATAGAAGCAGAACGTCTTAACTGCATCCTACGGGAGTTGATCAGGATAAAGTCCCTGTAATCAGCCTCCATGGCCTCCAGCCGACAGCATCTCGAGTATCTTGGAAACCATCTATTATTACTTATAACTTCTGCAATCTATACTTCCTTTCTTAACCAGAAGCATGTAATAACATTCTCAAGGAAAAAAAAAAAAGCAGAGTAGATAGCACCCATTTGTCATGCTAAAATGAATTCTTGTGTGCATCTCTGGTGATGTGTTTAGCATGTTGCCTCAGTAATTGTATAACAGCGAGTGTTTATTTTCAGTAATAACTAGTGTTTGGAATAGTTCTTCCTCTTAGCAGATGAGAGTTTATCCATTCTTTCCTTGGGTAGTTCTTTCAAGGAATATTCCATAGAATCAAAGACATCTCAGTACGTTGCCATATTCCGGGTAGTCAAAGTGAATGTCCCGTTTGCTTTAGCATAGGATGATAAAAGTACAGGCTGTTTGGTTTGGCTTTAAGCTGACCAAATAAGCTACGTGAGAATTCCCCACCAGACATATTTTAATTTAAAAATTTGAAAAGGTTTGGGGTGACTTCAGTGATAGGGAAAAGTTAAACATTTTTGAAGTTGAAATTCATCCTCTTGTTCCCCCTTCTTTCCTGTGAAGGTCAAACAAATTATATTAAGTTACCAAGGGGTACCGCCCTTTACAAACAACTTAAACAACTTTAAAGGGATGTATCCCATGTACAAAATTTAGGAACAAAATACCATTTCTATCATTCCAGTAAGCTATAAGTATGATATTGAACTTTTCCACCAAGGAGGCTTGAAGTTCCGTTGGGTAGATTGGAAAGCTGGCAGACAAGTGAGGGTGGTTTAGCCATTGAGCCCCCTTGTTATTCAAGAAAGCTCCTCTCAGTAAATGGCTTTGGCTGTTTAGTGTCGAAAATTAACATCCTTAATGGGAAGTAGCGGTTGCAAAATGTTGAATGGATTGAATTCCTTCTTCTTGCTTTGCTTAAACTAGGTACCAGAAATTGGATACAGTTTTGGCTTGATGTTTGGTGTGGAGACGCAGCATTAAAAGATTGGTTTGAATCTGTTTGACATTGCTGGGAGCAAAATTGTTATTGTTTAAATGATGGTGTGATCATATGGGATATCAATTTCATGAGGCAAGCTCAAGATTGGAGTTTGGAGCTTTTGCCTTTTTTTTTTAATGTTTTGTATGATTTTTCTTAATTCTGAGGATGTTTTAGTGTGGACCAATGGAAGAGATGGAATCTATTAGAAAGTCTTACTACAAGCTGCTACATAGAGAGGCTGTTGGTGGTAGACTGGAGTGGGAAAGCAGTTTGAAAAGTGAGGGTTTCGACGAGAGTTTCTTTTCTTCTTTTGCTTGAGAAGCAATTTTGCAGTGAATCTTTACTTTAGATGATCTACAACAGAGAGGCAAAGTACTGGTTAAAGGACGCTGATACTGTGTGGCATCTCTTTCTTCATTGCCTTTGGATGAGTATGGTTTGGACTGCTTTCTGTGCTTGCACTAGTTGGGCTTGGCTGGTGCAACAAGAAAAGAAAAATTGCCTAGATTCCTCTCTCTGTCTTTTGGTTGATTTGGAGGAGTGGAACGAGATTGCTTTTGATGGAGAGTAATCTTCCATTTCTGATTTTATTGGAAATTGGCTTAAACTAATACACTTGGTAGAGTGGAAACTTGCATATGGATGTAACTGCCTTGGTTGATATAGTTGATGATCTGTCCTGCAATTGAGCTCCCTTTTGTTTTTGAGAGCTCTTTTGTATATGGCTGTAGCTTTTGAGCTCTTTGGTATATGGGTTTGCACTTCTAGTGCCCTATAGTTCATCTTTTTTACCCATAAAAAAAATGATATTGAACTTGTCCACTATGCCAAAAGTGAAGGGTGCATAACCACTCAGCTCTAAAACAGTCTGAAGAGGAGTCTTCTCTTTCAAAGGCTTTCCTGTTTCTTTCTTGCCAAATGAGCCAAATTATCTCATTTAACCATTCGTGAATTATAATAGTGATAACAGCTGTCATCAAGATGGTCATTAAGTCTTCATCCTGCTTCAGACGGGGAAATGTCACTAATTTGTTGGCTTTTTGCATGCATCATTTCTTTCTGACACCATTTTTGTCCTCCATGCAGTTTCTTGGCTATGGCGTTGAAGGAAGCATTTTGCTGCTCCAAACCTGCCTGGACTACCTGAATCTTCACTGGGCAGAGTTGAACTTGCATGTTAAAGCTGCTTTAGTGTCAATTTTCAAGTACATCTTGGAGAAGCCAAACTTTAGCACGGTCTTTTGTCTCTCATTAAAAAGTGGAGTGCTGAGTGAAGCTTTTCTGGAGAATCTTTCTGATACATTATGCTTATCCCTGTGTGAAAAAATTAGCATTGGTCTTGCTTTGTCAAGCTCTGAAAATCTTGAAATCAGGAAGTGTGGTAAGTTTTATTCTTAAATGAGTGGTCTTTATTAGTTTTCCTTTAATGCGATGTTTTGTTGCTGAACAATAGCACAATTTTGACATAATTCCCAGGGAAGAACTTTTGTATGGCTCAGATTGAAGAATTGTCTGCAAATCCTGCTCCTTTGAAAGCTGCTGAGCAGATCCAGGGAATTATACTGTTCCTTCAGCGCTCGGATGACCTACGCGAGCATGTAGATTCTTTCATGCAGATGTTGTCTTTGGTGCAGCCTAAAGATGTCGCCTCATTCATTTTAACCCCTTTGCTTTCGGATGAATTGCGTGATGTCAATACAATGAGGTGCCAGTTATGCTCAACTCGTTGCCTTGATTTTGTTGAAGTAGAATGTTTTGTCCCGCTTAATATTTTTCTGCTGCAGGAGCTTGGATCTACTGTATGATTGCAAAGAAGATGATTTTGATGCTATCTTGGCAGAAATGGAGAAGGAGATTGGCATGGGTGATGTCATGAGGGAGTTAGGTTATGGTTGCACAGTTAATGACTTGCAGTGTAAAGAGACCTTATCTCTGTTTTCTCCACTAACTGAAGTCACACTCTCTAGAATAATTGGTACTATTGCCCGTACTTGTATTGGTCTTGAAGATAATCATAGCACAGCTTCGAGTTTTGCTATGGCACTTGGCAACGACAGTTGGTCTGATCTTCCATCTCCAAGCTCTTGGAACATTGATGTTCTTGTAGATTCAATCAAGCAGCTTGTGAGTTCGACATTTCTCATTCAATCTTAGGCTTTAATGGTAAGTGTACAGCGCATACTAAGAATCACATATTTGAATACAGGCGCCTGGAATCAATTGGGCATCAGTAATCGAAAGCCTGGATCATGAAGGATTCTACTTGCCTAATGAGGAAGCGTTTTCTTTCTTCATGTCTATTTATCGATGTGCTTGTCAGGTGTGTTTGCATGTCTTGGCTGGTTTTTGAAAGTTATTTTGCCTGGACATGGAGGTCTATTGGGAGCTCTAGCAATATATCTCCTGAAGTTTACGGAATCTTAAACTTGGGTTGTGCAGGATCCTTTTCCTCTGAAGGCCATATGCGGGTCTGTCTGGAAGAATATTGAGGGCCAGATATCATTCTTAAAATATGCTGTGTCAGCTCCTCCCGAAGTATTTACCTTTGCTCATTCTGGGAGGCAGCTGGTATGTGCTATAGAACTTGTAATTCTTCCCCTTCTTGTTTATTTGGTTCTAATTATATGGTAAAAAATTCTGTGTAGGCTTATGTTGATGCGATGAATGGTCATAAGCTCCAGCCTGGACATCCAAACCATGCTTGGTTGTGCCTTGACCTCTTAGATGTGTTGTGTCAAATTGCTGAAGCTGGTTACGCTGGATCTGTTCGTGCAATGCTTGAATACCCTCTTAAATACTGTCCAGAAGTCTTGCTTCTCGCAATGGCACATATTAATGTACTCCCTCTTCATTGGCAGTGCATTGACAAGTTTCATCATTTGTCTTGATATAATCTTCCCTGAATATTAATCTATGTATTCTTGTGCTTGCAGACTGTATATAATCTCCTGCAGTCTGAAGTCTCCCTTGCTGTGTTTCCCATGATAATGAAAAATGCCGGGGGTGTTGGTATGATACTTTACCTCTGGCACGTTAACCCGATTCTTGTGTTGAGGGGGTTTGTTGATGCTGCGAGTCTTGATCCAGACTGCATGACTAGAATACTGGACATCTGCGAAGAGCTTAAGGTGAGATACAGCCGGTAGTTTTTATGGATCTACTCTTTAGGGTTTTTTTATGTATTGTATTGCTCAGATACCCTGACACTGTTGTCTTCATCTTGCATTAGATTGTGGAGCTCTTTTTAACCAATATGAAAGTGGTTCCATATATCCCAACTTTATAGTAGGAAAGATAGTAAACGTCTTTGAGTTGATTGGGCTCATTCTTTTCTGTTTACTACTTTTGTCTTTCGTGCTAGCAGAGAAACCTGTTTTTGTTCTGATTTTTGCTCTTTTCTCCGTTGCACTGATACATGGCTTGCTAATGATGCCAGATACTTTCTCAAGTTCTAGAGATGGTTCCTTCTTCCTTTGGCATCAGACTGGCTGCCCTTGCTTCACGAAAGGAACTCATAGACCTTGAAAATTGGTTGAGCAATAATCTGAATACTTACAAGCACATTTTCTTTGAGGTAGTAGTTTGTTTTCCCTGGCTGTGAAGTGGTAGTGATTGTTCTAAAAAGTGATGCTGAGATGCTATAATTGATTTCTCATTTTGAATTTTAATTCTGAAGAGCTACTATTGTTCCTACTGAGATTCATTTATAATTGTCTAGGAGTGTCTTCAATTCCTGAAGCTTATGGAATCTGGTGAATCAGTGGATATTACTGCCAAGGGCTCTCTGCGTTCTGGCAGTCTTTTGAATCTTTATCTGGATGCAATCCCTATCTTCTTCAAGGTTCTGTTGCCACTTGTCGGACATCTGGGTTAATTATGTGTAAATTTATCTCTGAGTAAAATTCAATCATGTTACTATCATTTTTGCAGACGCTTGTGGCTCATGCAAGCTTGATCTCATCCCACCAACATTTGGAGGAATTGGAGAGATTGCGTATAGCACTTACAACCTCATCTATGAGACTTCAAAATGGTGGGACTGCAGATTCAGCATCCTCTGAGGAATATGCTGAGGATATAGAGACAGAAGCTAATTCATATTTCCAGCAAATGTTTTCTGGCCAGTTAACGATTGATGCCATGGTTCAAATGCTGACACGGTTCAAGGAATCTTCTGTGAAAAGGTACACTGTTGTCGAGTCTAGTCATCATGTACCACTTCCATTGGACCTTTATCTTCTCAAATAAGTTACCTGTGAAACTTAAGGACAGCAAGTTTGGAAGAAATAGCATAAATCATTCAAATGTGTATGGTGCTAATTTTACTGCTTGCCATCCTGATGCATATCAAGAATGCAGTCATTCTTCCACCATGTCAAGCATGAAAGTCATAGAAAGATAAAATTACATGTTCTACATGATGTGGACCTGCTAAGTTGGTTACTGACTTATTTGGATCAGGTCCTAGTTAGAAAAGAATCTCACCGGACACTGGTCAAGACTTCTATGATGTCAGCGATTATAATATGATGTATTTCCTGTTAAGACCAATATATCTTGCGAATGGATATCAGTCAGGAAGGGCTTGGCAATCATAACATCCTGTAATAATCTAAAAGCTATTTCGTATTCAATATTTTGTGCATCTAAACTTATTACGTGCTCTCCATTAGTTCTTCCATAATGGGGCTGTTAAGGATTGAATAGCATTAGAGAGCGAACATTGAGTGCTATCACTTTGATGCATGCGCAAGAATGTGAGGAAAGCAAAAGCATGAAGCTGATTGTTTCTTGGTATATTTATTAATGCGGCCAAAGTCCTGTAGTTGCTTTATGAGTTTTTGATAATTAGATGGATACAATATTGCGGTGAGCCTCTTTTTGAAATTTTTCATGTAATGTTCAAATATTGGCTGTGAATATTGATTTGAGCTACTTTGATAACTGCAGGGAGCAGTCTATTTATGAGTGCATGATTGCCAACCTGTTTGAGGAATATAAGTTCTTTCCCAAGTATCCAGAAATGCAACTTAAAATTGCTGCAGTACTCTTTGGTGAGTGTCATTGTGGCAATTATTGTTGATGGCTGTCTTATATGTTCTCTTAGAAGCCATGATGCATTCCTGTTCCTCATTTTGAATGCCTGATATGTGTTTTTGTACACTATTACGGTAGTCATTTCTTTTACCTATAATATGAACTATATGATTGAGCTTGGTATATCCAAATCTCATGCATAGAGACCAATAGATGATGCACTCTCCCGACAGTTAGCTTGCCATACTTACATTTTCCGTCTTAGCCTGCATACATACTTAAAGTGTAAAATTATATATACAGTAAATTTAGAGTTACGTTTTATGGTTACTTACATGGAAAATAATTTCCTGGATTCAGTAACTTCTACATTTCTTAATGGTTATGTGGGTATACAAAATTTGAACGAGATGGAGGTTTGTTGCCCTAACCATTCTTCTTAGTTGCTATGTTGATAGTAGAGGGTCCATAATTTATGTTCTATTATTTCTTTCTTATTTTTTGCAAATAAATATCAATCAAATAATTTGTGTATTTTCTTTCGATCTAGATATATTGATCCATGAATCTGTGTGTATGTAGATCCTCTGTCTGTCTATTTGTCTTGTGAAAAGGATCCCCAATATATGGACTTTTCTTTGGCACAGAAGAATATGGTATCATTGCTAGGTGCTGTTGGCAATCCATTTTAGGACTAGAGATGCTTACCTATGTTGTATAGTACCCTGGTGTCAAGTATTTCTTTGATGACTATCTCCTACTATTTAAGAATTGCTTAATGTACATGGGAGCACTTGTGTTGCATATATATATATATAAGGGTTGTATTCTCCTAATATACAGAAGGCTTGCTTAATTACTTAGAAGCCTTCAATTGGAATGACATTAATCCTGCCTTCACGAGTTGTCTGACTGGTAGTATGAGCGGTAAATGCTGGCAGCGGCAGCTGACATGACGTAGGAATGATGTGGCACTGACTTTATGAATGGCTTCAGAATTTCACGTTCTGGATAAAATGTACAACTACTTTTAAAATTATTAAAGAACTATGGAAAGTAGAATACTGAACCACATTATCAAACAATATAGATAAATTCTGTCAAGTTCTCACGATGAATGAGAGGATATGGTTTGGTTCCTGGTACAAACTCGCTGCTGAAGTTTTTAGTCATGCCTTTCTCTGTTTCTTATGCTGATATGGCACTTTGTTTGATTATGTGTGCATCATATAGCTGATGTGTTTGCCACTTGAAGCAGTCAATGCCACATTGGGGGCCTTGAGATTGCTCTGTTTTAGCAGTCTGATTAACACTGAATGGCCCAGATTAACCGAGTACAGACAGTGGGATCACTGGGGTAGAATTGGAACTGGAATTAATATTTAGGGGCAGGATTGGAAGCTAGTAAAGTATTGGCAGAATAGTAAAAAGGCATGATAGGTTAGGCAAGCCTTTAGAAGTATTGCCAATTCAGAAGGTCTTGGTCAACCCTTTCTTTGATATTCTTGTGAAATGCGGGTATACTTTGCTGTTTTGGTATTTGAGTAGATATGGACATTAGACTAAGAAATTCCACTGTTAAGCGAACTAGAAGTTCTTCAAATAATTACAAGTGGAATCTTCTGAATTATGACATGACCTGTTATGGTGACATTTTTGATATGCTTACATGACTTTTGGAGATGTTTGGACTGGAAATTACTGAGGGATCCTCCTTATTTCTTAATGATGAAGTTGGTAAGGTGTACTGTATAATCTGTTTGTGTTTGTCTGTTAGCCCTGCTCTATCTACATAATCTGTTCCTGGCTGGGAACTCTGCTGGTATTTGACATGATTTTAAACAGTCCAGAAAGTTGGTATTGTTGTTGTTATGTCAATCTAGAAAAATAATGGTTGCACACTAGAAGTAAATTGACCTGTCCTTACAGTTTTTGTATGTAGTTTGGGTGTTTGTCATTCAGTTTTTTTTTTTGAGAATCTTGTCTTTTCTTCTTGTTCATTTGTTTCCTTACACTGCTATTCTAAAACTTGTCCAGGCTCTGTCATTAAGCACCAACTTGTAACTCATCTGTCACTTGGGATTGCCCTGCGTTGTGTTTTAGATGCGCTCCGTAAGCCTCCAGATTCAAAGGTTTGTGTCATTATTTGAGACATATAGTTCCACTTATTTATTTCTGTACTGATGTGCCTGGCTGCATGCAGATGTTTGTATTCGGAACCAAGGCATTGGAGCAGTTTGTGGATCGATTAATAGAATGGCCACAGTATTGCAATCATATTCTACAAATATCTCATCTTCGGGGCACTCACTCAGATCTTGTTGCTTTTATTGAGCGAACTCTTGCGCGAATATCATTAAGTCATTCAGATCCTGATGGAGGCAACAATCCTGCGAGTGTTCATCATGGTCCACCTCAAGGTGGCGCTGCAAATATGGAGGTCAGAACGATGTTTGTCTTCTGGCATGTTGCATTTATGGCATAATTTCTTTTGGGATTAGAATTGAATTTTTTTTGAGACCGGAGGAGGAGATTGGAATAATGTTTTGTTTGTATGTTGGAAGTTGATATGAGATGTCTCTGTGGCATGGTAAGCTTCCTATTCCAGGCATCCTAAGCTAATGGCATGATCAACGTTTTCATTATTTTCCTCAGGGATATGCTGCATGTACCGCTGTGGGTTTTTTTTTTCTTCTTGGTGGTACCGTTGCCTTTGCAGGAGTTGTTTTGAGTGACTTCAACCAATGCCATTGGATTTTAAATTTCCCTTCATCGTTCTAGTTGCATGTTTCACATTTATTCCTGTTGAAGTTTCTGCCTGCTTCTGTTTTTTTCCCTGCTAAAGCCACACCTGGCTGTATCATCCTTATTGGAAACTGTGATACCGTAATGTGAGCTCGAGGTCACAGAAAGGATACAGACATATGCAATTGGGATTATTCGCATACTTGTGAGATTGCTGATGCTTCTATTGTAAAGTATGTGGACAATGTCCTCTCTCTCTCTTTTTCTTTTTCTTTTTTTTTTTTTTTTGGGGGGGGGGTGATCAAGCCATTTCAGTCCACAAGAAGGTCACATTGAATTTTATGTTAGGACATCTTATGTAAGAACATAAAGTACGTTTTTTCCTTTCTTTCGTTTTTGTCTAGAGTTTGATGATGTGCTATAAATTCCTGAACTGGCCTGTTAGAGCCCTGTGAAGCTGCTTCCATGTGATCAGCGCGTTGCTGAATGAGGAGAATGTCTGAACTTCCATGACTAAATAGTCAAAGCTTTGTCTATTTTGTGTGGAGTTATTTTTGCTTGTGTCTTCCTTCTGAAATTATGTTTTTGTTTAATGAACTTATCATTATTTGACACGTTGTTGACTTATCCATTTCGTCCTCAAAGGCTTGGATTAATGTTGCAGGCGAATAGCTCTTCAGGCATTCTTGCTGGACAGCAACTTCCTTTGTCATTCCAGCTTCAACAGAGACAGGAAGCATCCCTAGATGACAGGCATAAGATTCATGCCTCTTCAGTAATGGAGGTGAAACCTGTGGTACCTGCACCAGGGAAACCTCCAGCTAGCACATTAGTTGAATCTTCAAATATCCACAAGGTATACTTGCTACTAGGCCATGGCTGCATTTTACTGTTCCTTCTGTTGATATCCATTACTGACATCTAAGTCTGAATTGCTTTTGTAAGTTGCAGAGCCAGATTGCAGTGAGTACTGCTGTATCAATGTCTTCATCACCTGGTTTTGTTCGTCCTCCCAGGGCTCCTTCTTCTGCCCGTAGGTTCCTACTATCCTGTGTAAATCATACGTGTTATTGTGTTTGATATCTTGAGGGACTTGTACAAATGCTTTGTTCAAGAATTGACATGGAAATGATCCATTGGATCGAGATGCACAATGAGAATCACATGTTGTGAAATCAAAGTTGATGTTGATTATTGACATTGTGCGCTTTTAAATGTATTCATAGAACGTAGGCCCTTGTTTTGTTAACAGATGAAAACAAATGTCCAGATGTTCTGTCGAGGACACTCAGCACACCGCATTGTGCTTATCCTTCTGATCGAAAGTCAATGAACCATCACTATAAAATGAAATATGACTGTTCTCTGATAGGCTAGTAAATTTCGTGCCTCCTCATTGAGCTTGGTTTATACGGAAAATGCACGAAAAGATATATGAGGGTAATAGTCACCTTATCTACACTGTTGCCATCACCTACATGGCCATGTACATTGGAGGGATTTTTTGAACTCTTGATGAGTATGTTAAACGTGTGATTAATTTTGATGCAGGATTTGGCTCTGCTTTGAACATTGAGACCCTCATTGCTGCTGCTGAGAAACGAGATACTCCTATAGAGGTACTTCTCCGGTCGCTATCTTCCAGACTGCTTTATCATTATATCGAGAACTGAAATTTTTGGGAATGCTTTCGTGGGCAAAGATAGCATAGTATTGCATGCTCGAAAAGTTAAAACATCTAATTTTCATTCATACAAGAGGGAGATTATTTAGTCTCAGAAAACCATGTGAATTGAAATCATTTTATGCTCCTTTTTCTTGGAACTGTTACTCCCTCTCATAGTCTTGTTATGTCTTCCGAGTAATCTTATGGAACCTGATGTGTTCTGTGTGGAATACGATTTGAAATTTGTGATCTGTTGAGGGAATATGTTTCTGATGGTCTGGACAGTTGGTAGATCAGGTCTGGAGGCAATGGTGAAGGTCACTCACTACTGTGTGTTATACTGAAGATTCTTTCTTTAACAGCATTTATTTTGTGTAGAAAAGCATGATACTTTGTAATATGGCCATTGCTTTGGAACATGGCCTTGACATGCACACATGGTCCTATAAATGTTGTTGGAACATTATGATTAGTGTTAGAAGTTAATGTTACAACATTTTGGCGGTCAAATGGCATACACTGTGGCGGTCAAATGGTATATACTGTGGTATACATCAAGCTATTTTGTTTGTTGCCTTGGATTATCTCTTATATATCTATGAAAATTGTTGGATCCCTGTGCTAAATCAGAGAACATTCAGTCAGGTTAGTTTTGAAATGTGTTTGTGATCTCAACCTGATTGAGCTGTCTCTTGCTTATATATTAGGGCACCTACTTGTCTGCTGGTCATAATATCTTGTATGCCTGTGGTACAGAGTGTGTTGTGAGCAGTTTAGTTTTAAGTTGTATTTTATTCTGATTGATCTCACTGGCTTGTATATCATGATGACTTAATATATGAGTGCTGGTTGTCAGAATCTACTTAGGCTGTGTATGTGAGTTACTGCTGATTCTCATTTATGTACATAGTTAATGGGTTTTGCTTAGTGATTAGGATCATTTGTCCCTGAAATCTGTTTCTTTTTGTTTACTTAATGTATGCAGGCTCCGGCATCAGAAGTTCAAGACAAGATATCATTCATTATCAACAACATTTCAGTGACGAATATTGAAGCTAAAGCGAAAGAGTTCACTGAAATTTTTAAAGACCAGTTCTACCCATGGTTTGCGCAATACATGGTCATGAAAAGGTTTAAACTTAAACAACTGCTGTACTTTTAAGCATTTTTTGCATGCAACCAGTATATTTTCATACCTTGAATCTTATACTGAGGAAGTCTAGTTACATGCACTATTCTTACTATTCCGCTCCTCATAGATGCCTCCACACCCCATTCAGAAATTAAAAAAAAATCCTTTTATTTCAAGGATGAATGTCTTCCGACATTGTCTCTCTCTTTTTGTTACATCTGTATGTGTAGTAATCCTGAGATATTATGAGGGGTTTGGCTCCATTTATTTAGTCATGCCTTACTTTTTGCTAATTTTCCTGGCAGAGCAAGCATTGAACCAAATTTTCATGACCTATACTTGAAGTTTTTGGACAAAGTCAATTCAAAGGCCTTAAATAAAGAGATTGTTCAAGCGACTTATGAGAACTGCAAGGTTTGTTACCACTAATATGGTTGGCTCTGTATTTGATGGATACTACAAGTGGGATGACTCAGGATTTTTTTACTTTCTAGGTCCTTCTAGGATCTGAGCTCATAAAATCAAGTTCAGAAGAGCGCTCACTGTTGAAGAACTTGGGTAGCTGGCTTGGGAAATTAACCATCGGCAGGAATCAAGTTTTAAGGGCTCGTGAAATAGATCCAAAGTCATTGATTATTGAGGTGCTTGCACTTCAGGGAAATTTCTTTGTGTATATTGTGAACATCATTGCCTTTTAATGTCTTATGCATTGTTTTCTTCACTTTATTCTTTTGTTTAATTGCATAATGTCTTTTGTTCATCTCTTCCTGTATCCGATTATGAGAATCAACCCATTACGAATTTGAGTTTTTGTTTATTTAAATCCTTATATTTTGCAGGCTTATGAGAAGGGTAAAATGATTGCAGTTATCCCATTTACTTCGAAGGTAGGGTTGTAAATCTGCTCCACTAGTGGATATTACCTCTGCCCTTGACTTTTTATGGCTAACTCTACTTTTTCTGCAGGTTCTTGAACCCTGCCAAAACAGTCTGGCGTACCAACCACCTAATCCATGGACCATGGGGATTCTTGGATTAATGGCTGAAATTTATCTGATGCCGAACTTGAAAATGAACCTCAAATTTGATATTGAGGTACATGAAAACCATGTTAGACAAAGACAGGAAAAATCTTTCCTTCAATTTTGTCTTGCCTGATATAAAATGCTAGATTTCTTCTTATACAGACCTTTTGATCACAGGTCCTGTTCAAAAATCTTGGGGTGGATTTGAAGGACATGACACCTACGTCACTTCTGAAGGATCGTGTAAGAGAAGTTGAAGGAAACCCTGATTTTTCAAACAAAGATGTTGCCGCAACCCAACCACAGATACTTGCGGATGTTAAATCTGGAATAATATCACCAATAAATCAAGTAGAATTACCTCTGAAGATTGCAAGTCCGCCTGATTCTAGTGGACATACACACTTATTGTCTCAGGTATGCATAGTATTATTGTCTTGTTGGGGCATGGAGTGGTACTTATATGCTGTAATATGACATGATGTGGATCTTCAGTTTGCTGCTCCTCTTCAACTATCATCTGGTGCACTGATCGAGGATGAGAAGTTAGCAGCTTTGGGTCTGTCTGATCCACTCCCCTCTGCTCAAGGACTCTTACAGGCTGCCCAGTCCCAGTCTTCATTCTCTGTTAGTCAGGTGGCTGCGTATGTTTGCTATTTCAGTTGTGGATGATAACTGTTTTTATGCTTATTAACAAGTCCAGTTTCCTGTTGTTTTCAGCTGCCTTCTCCAATTCTTAACATTGGAACTCATGTTGTAATCAACCAAAAGTTAAATGGTCTTGGCTTGCATTTGCATTTCCAGAGGTAATGTTGCTGTTCTAATTCTTTCACACATTTAATATTACATTTTGTCTCTTTCAACCCCGCCTGTTTTCAAGAAAATTGTGAATATATTTTATGCGCCTGCACATGCACACATACTCAGGCACGTGAACGGTGTATATGAACCATCCACCCAGCTATCCATCCATGAGCTTCCTGGAAAGCTAAATCCGTAATATTCCAAATGTATATCTTTGAATATTGCTGAATAAATTATTTTGCTCATATTGCAGGGTGGTCCCAATAGCAATGGACAGAGCTATCAAGGAGATAGTACCTGGGATTGTGCAACGTAGTGTTTCCATAGCAACTCAAACAACAAAGGAACTTGTTTTAAAGGTGTTATTTTAAGGCTTTGCTTTTTTCAAAACACAGAGTCTAACCTATTGCTATGAATTTGACCTTGTACTATGTTGGATGTGTTTTCATTGTTTCCCCTGCGTATTTTTGAAATGTTAAAATTGTCCAAAGTGGCTAAATGTCAGCCAAAACAGTTTTCATGTGGAGATGATAATAATTCCTTTCTTAATACATCCCTGCCATAGCTCTACCCTTTTGATTTTGGCCAGTACCATGGCTCAACTCTTCAGTCACAGCCAACTTTGCCTTAATTTTGTCTAACCTGTTTTAGATCATTATAGAAACTTGTTTACTATCAATCACATGTAACGCGTCTACCTTTGACTACTATATATTTAAGTGGTATTGCCTGTTCACCTGATTGCCTTGCCTGTTGTTTTTTTGAAGCCGTTACTATTTTCATGTGCTATGTTGCATCATTTTTGGAGAAACTCTACACCTGATGCTTCATATATCTTTTGCTCACATCAGTTTATATCACCTATCCCTTCAGTTTGTTCAATAATAGTGGAGAGAGAAATCTTTCGAGATTTACAAACTAGAAATCTAGGATCGATTTTCTGAAAAGTTAATGAGTGCAGGTTCTAATTTTTAGATTCACATAGAAAGAAATTCGTATGGGTGGTATCCCTTGGCCTGTGAATTTTACCTTATTAGTGAGTAGAACAGAAAAGGCTCTAGTTATGGCAGGATGCTCGAGCTGGGGATATGTTTGCACTTGGCAGTCCACATTGTCAAATTAGTCATTTCTGGCTGGGAATAATTCTTCTGTGCTGAGTAAAATTATTGTGGTTCACACTTATTGGATGGGATGATAGGATTATGCTCTGGAGTCAGATGAGACAAGAATATACAAAGCAGCGCGAAAAATGGTTGCCAGCCTTGCTGGAAGTCTAGCTCATGTGACATGCAAGGTAATGTTATTCATTGTAGAAGTTAAAAGTACTTACATTCTCATTTTTGGTTTTCAGAAGAGCTGAATACTTTCTCCTCCAAGGAGTGACCTCTATGATCTGGCATTTGACAGCAGGAACCTTTGCGTGCTTCAATATCAAATCAGCTAAAAAATTCGCTTCAGGGCTTGAATCTATCTGCTGAACTTCTAGACCAGGCTGTTCAGCTGGCTACCAATGATAATCTTGACCTTGGCTGTGCAGTCATTGAACGGGCTGCAGCTGATAAGGTTAGAAATCCGGTTCTTATTAGCTTATAACTTGTCGTTTTCTTCCCCTCTGTATGCTCTTCTTTTTTTAGCAATGATATCTGAGTTTAAGATGATTGGCACGATATTTACTGTTGGTGCACATTATTTAGATAGACAATGCATCAGTAAATTTATGTGTGAAGCTTATGCAGGATCTATCAAGTTTAGAATTCAGCTCCTGTATGTTTGACCTTGTTAGGATGAGTCTTTGATGGGTTCCAGCATCTGCTTCTTGTGTTGTTTTTGCTTTAATCTTGTTGATAATTAATATTTGGTGAGATAAATGGACTGACATGTGCTTGCTTTCTGTGCATCTTTAAATGAGTGGATTGCACAATCTAAGTTAATAAATAGGTTTCTTTCTGTGCAGCATTGGTGGAAAGTTCTTTAAGCAACCATAACTTTTATCCACTTGCTTTTTAACAGTATATGTTTAATGTTGGTGTGGCAACATAATTATACGGTAGTATGTTTGTAAAAAAATCTATAATTAATGTTTGAGCTTGCAAATTCATCTATTGAATTAGGATAATGCAAGTTATGCATCTCTTACAGAATTGATGATTGAGGGATTTGCTTTCCTGATTCATATTGGGGTGTGGGTTGCTTAGAACTTCCATTTCCCGACGGAATTAGGATCAATTACTGTTTAAATACTTAACAGTTCTTTTTGCTTGTCGAGATTTTTCTAGGACTTGCATGGGCAGGGTTCTTGCACTGGGTGCTTAGCTAAATTTAAATAGTGGCAGTAGGATTGAGAATAATTATACCATAATGGGGAGTTGGCAGTACATAGTGTAGATCCAAATATCTAACCTCATTTGTATAGCTGATGGTCCATAACATGTTTGAGATAAGTGCCTTTTGGATCTCTCCTTTGAATTGTCACTCGGATGAGGGTTCTGTGTTTTCTTGTAGGCAATTCAAACCATCGATGGTGAAATATCTCAACTACTTAACCTAAAGAAACATAGGGAGGGTGTTGGTCCAGCATTTTTTGAAGCCACTGTATTTGGTCAAGGTTCAATGGGCATTCTCCCAGAGGCTCTTCGCCCCAAACCCGGTCACTTGTCCCTTTCTCAACAACGGGTTTATGAGGTATCACTGTTGGGCTGTTTTGAGAAGTCATGATTTGATGTTAGATAATGCTTCTTTGAGCCTCTCTTTTCAACTATTCCATGCAGGACTTTGATAGGCTTCCTTGGCAAAACCATTCGAATCAAAGTTCACATACACTGCCTTCGGGACATTCAGCTTCATCCGGAGGTTCTCTACCTTCTATTAATCTTAATCTGGTATCTGGACAACTATCTGGCTATGCTCCGTCCTACATTAACTCAGGCGCTGAAACAGTTTCTCGTCAATTGGATCTTCCTACTGAAGGAATAGAGGCTAATTCAGCTCCATTTCTCAGGTTCCTGCTTTTTCTTCGGAAAGGTTTCCATTCACGGTTTCATTAAAATTGAAGTTTGGGATTCAGGGTTTCTGGCTAATCGGTTTTTCTGTGATTTCAGTGTGTCCTCTACTCATGTTGGCACAGTGGATGGGGCTACTCATAGTTCTGACAAAAATGCTACCGCTTCACTGCCTTTGTCTGCTACTGTATCTGAATTGAATTCAGTGGAAACCTCCACTGCCATGAAGGTTAGACTACTACTTTTGTGTTGATACTTCTATAACACAGATAAGTTCTGTTGCTGAGCTGTGCTTTCTTGAACTTTGCAAGGACACTGCTCCTCCACAGCCATTGCCCTCGCCTGTGCCCTCTGAGCGCATTGGAAATGGCATATCAGAACCTTCATTGCAGCCAAGGGATGCATTAGACAAATACCAAATTGTTGCACAGAAGGTTCTAAATAATTTCATTATGAAGTTTGTGCGCCCCCCCCCCCCTTTTTTCTCTCTTCTCTTTTCCTTTTTTCCTTTTCTTTGGTGAACTTTCTTGAAGCATTTCATGGAACTCTGTTTGTATGGGATGGAGGATGGACAATAAACTGAACGCAGTTTAACCATCCATTGGATTTTCCTTTAAAACTGGCTTCTCAGGGACAACCATCACTAAAATCAATGTAAACTGTATCCATATGGACTGGATATGATCTTGCTGTCTTGGATTCCATATAAATGGATTTCTTAATGTCCTTTGCTAAACTATTCAAGTTAAGATTGCACATCTGTCTAGTCGAAAAATATGGATTTCATCATATAAAGGAAATCATTTTCTTCATTTTCTGTTTTGGTTTTTGTCTTGGGAGTTGACAGATATGCTATTCCTTTTCCTGCATATAATAATTGTCAATTATTTGCTTTTGTTAATTTTGCTATTTAGTTGGTGTTGGAGTGGCTCTTGTATATGAGGGTGCTCTTAAACCCTGCTCACTTATCTTAATACCTGAAGAACTATCTACAGATCTTTTGCTTCTAACTTCTTGTAAGTTATTCATATTTTTTCTGTATCATCGTTGTGGCTCTTTAACAATTGTCTGTTTTAATTCCAGTTGGAAGATTTGATGACTAATGATGCTAGAGATGTAGAAGTTCAGGTATTATTCTTCTGGTGTCTCCTTGTGTTCATTGTATTCTTTTGTTCATTGCATATTTTTTCCTTATTTTTGTGGAACTCGTGGTGTGTCATGAGGCATGTTAAATTGCTATTGTTTCCTCTTTTCCTGTGGGGATATGTGGTCTGAGTTTATTCTGTATGTCTTGCGCTCCCCTCTGATATGTCTCTGCTAGACAGTATGTTAAACGTAGTTTCTGTTACTTTGTTAATTATTCTTCACTTTATTTTGGAAGTGGCTTCTCTTGGTTGTATGTTTTTCTACATCTATTCAATTGAAATATTTGTGCACTAGTCTTGTGGACATATATTTGATAGAGGAAATAATCACTGATGTTATTGTGACTTGTTTCAGAGAATAATTGCTGAAGTTCCTGAGATCATACTACGCTGCAGAGGTCGAGATGAGGCTGCTTTGGCAGTAGCTCAAAAGGTTCCTTATGTTCTAATAATGAGTATTCTTATACGCAGTATTACCTTCGAACTTTCTTTTGCTTCCTATATTGCTCATTGGCTGATGCTAAATACTATGCAGGTTTTCAAGGGTTTGTATGAGAACCCATCAAATAACTTTCATGTCAGTGCTCATCTTGCAATTTTGGCTGCCATCAGAGATGTTTGTAAGCTCGTGGTTAAGGAGGTTACAAGCTGGGTATGAATGCGTGTTTCAAATATGTTAATTTTCGGTAGTTTCAGCAGTTTGGAGTACTTTGAATGTGCAACATTGTTTTCCTTAATATCATACAAGCTTGGAAATGCTTCTATGATGTGATTCTTGTGCTTTATCTTTTTCTCATATGTTCCTTCTGCTTTCTTACCATGTGTAGTTCAACTTTATGCTGAGTAGAATTTCTTTTGTCCATGAATAAAGCTTGTGATTTGCGGACTGTAATTTCTAGCCTTTTGGTTCTTTGGGATGCTTGTATTGTTCCATAAAGTATCCCTGGTGAAGCTTCAAACTTTGCTTGCTTTTCCGTGGAGGATTGCACCGGCATCAAACTCCCCTCTGTTGAACATTTGAATAATGTTAAAAGCATATTTTTCACATTTGTATCTTCTTGTGATCAATTTTTATAATATGTAGCACTATGAAGTAATTGGCATTGGAAACTTGGAAGGGTGTGTAGAATTAACTTTGACATAGACCATTGGCCAGGGCTATGATCTATTTTCTAAATTGGTTTAATGCAGTTCAACTCTTTTTATGATGTATGATGATAATTTTTTGTTTTTTGTTTTTTTTTGGCTTAACCTTCTATGTATTGGTTTTTCATAGATAATGTGTCTATCATTGATTATGTTTTTCTTCTCTCTATTTCAGCATTCCCTGCATTCTTTTTAGATTTAATCTAATAATGGCATGGTTGGTGAACCCCTACCTTCAAGCCAAGGGTAATTACTTAATTGTTGTCTTGTTGTAGGTAATATACTCAGATGAGGAGCGGAAGTTCAATAAAGATATCATTCTGGGACTAATCCACAGTGAATTGCTAAACCTTGCTGAGTACAATGTTCATATGGCAAAGCTGATAGATGGGGGCAGGAATAGTACGTAGCACAAAGATTTATTTTATTTTGGGATCTATTCTGTAGCATTTTCAACTGACCAGCCCATGTTCAAATCTGCAGAGGTGGCTACGGAGTTTGCTGTTTCTCTTCTGCAAACTCTAGCAGTTGAAGAATCTAGTGTTGTTTCTGAGCTCCATAGTCTTGTTGAAGCATTGGCAAAGGTTTGTTCCACTTTGTGAGTAATTTCTATCTTATGTTTCCTATTTTTTGATGAATCTTGTTTTGTAGCATGCGGCAAAGCCTGGAATGCCCGAGTCATTACAGCAGCTGGTTGAGGTTTTGAAGAATCCTGGTGCTAATGCAAATGCTTTAGCTAGCGTCACTATTGTAAAGGATGATAAGACCAAGCAATTGAAGGACAAAAAGGTTGGGGAATTGCCATAATAAGATCTTTGCTTGTTGTGATCTCTTGTAACCTGTTGTCTCATTCTTTATGTGGAAATAGGCTCCTGGCCCTACTGCCATTAGTAGAGATGACTACAACAATGTCGATATTGTGGAGCCCGATCCTGCTGGCTTTAGTGAGCAGGTAAATGGATCATCATGCACCTGCCAATTAAATTTTGTACTGAGCAGGAGTAAGATCGGAGGTGTAGGTTTGAAGTATTGTTTTCATAGGAAGTCATAGCTAATGAAAATACTGTTAGAAAGGTCATCAGCTAGGGAGGCTACTTGTTTCTCTGTGTAACTTTACTCAAGGTATTGAGGGCAGCCAGCAGCTTCCTTTGTAGTTTTCTGTATTTATTTTTAGTACCTGGATAAGGAGACTTCATTATCTGACTGGGTCTAGTAGTGTTAGGTGTGTCTGGAAAATCCGGCTTCAAGCATTGTGTATTTATTGGGAGTGGAGAATGTTTGAATTTGCTGGGCTTACACCAGTCATTCAGTAATTTGCACATGCATTGACAATTTCTGACAAACTTGCTGTTGAATGTTCTGCAGGCATCTTTGCGTTTTGGAGAATGGTACAGGATATGTGAACTTCCTGGTTCAAATGATGCTGCTTGTTCACATTACATCTTACAGTTGCATCAAAGTGGACTTCTTAAAGTTGATGACATGACAGATCGGTTTTTCCGTGCTCTAACGGTGACAATTTTAATACAACTAAAAATTTTGATTGATAATGGAGTTGCAATCCCTTTTCTTACCATTGGCTTTTATTTCCTAATGTCAGCATATTGCTGTTTCTCATTGCGTCTCCACTGAAGTGATCAATTCAAACACTACACAGTCACCTCAGCCATTACAAAATCTTTCATTCCTTGCAATTGACACATATGCAAAACTTGTCTTTTCAGCTGTTAAGGTAATTCAAGCTCCCCAGTCATGGTATTTCCATTTCTTGTTTTGGTTGACTGTATTTTTTTTTTAATTTCTTCCTGTATTTGTTCGAAAGTATTGTCCCATGGACCAAGGATCCAGCAAGCATGCACTTTTTTCGCGGGTGAGACATTTTTATATATGTAACTGCAGTTTATAATTATGTACAATATTCGAATTCTCTCTGTCTGCCCTTTTGCTAGAATGATAAAAAGATCTGCTTTGTTGTAGATACTGGCTGTTACTGTCAGATATATCCAAAAAGATGCAGAGGAGAAGAAAGCTTCGTTTAATCCAAGACCGTATTTCAGATTGTTTATCAATTGGCTGCTAGACTTCAATTCCGCAGATTCTGCTATTGATAGTGCACATTTTCAGGTACTCCTGTCAAAGGGTATTGTTTGATGGATTATGCTCTGACCTAATTGACTTAACATTTAGTGCATGATTCAGATTTTGACAGCATTTGCGAATGCATTCCATGCTTTGCAACCTCTGAAAGTTCCAGCGTTCAGGTTAGCATGACACCACTTCTAAAGCTTGCAAATGGAGAAATCGTTGTGTATTTTTTTTTTTTTTTTTGGGCTTAATTGCATGTAGACCACCAATTGTTGCTTTCTGTAGAATTTCATCAAAGTGTCTTTAACGGACACATTAAATGATTCTGTTGGGCAATTAGGTTCATTGAATAAATAACCTAGCTGGGTGGTAAGTGGATAGTGTTTAGATTAGTTGAGGCGAAAACTAGTGATTTTGTGTCATGGCATCATTGTGTATCGTGGAATGTGCTGCAAGTTTTAACTTGCAGGTGTATCATTTGGGCTTTTGGTTTTGAAATGAGCGATTATTTCAATGACTTGGCAAATTTGCACTGACCCTGAACTTGTGCTTCATGCATTGATGTGATCCAAAAGTTTCTTGCATTGGGTTGCACTTATGTGCAGGTCAAGAAACTTCTATGTGGCTAGGACCACTACTTGCTTTTGGCCACAAACGACCACCCTTGTACAGCTGCTGGCCCAGTGATTGAACACCTACTAATAAAAGCTGAAAAAACACGGTGCCCATAG
Organism: Eucalyptus fibrosa; assembly: GCA_017140475.1. Lineage (NCBI taxonomy): Eukaryota > Viridiplantae > Streptophyta > Magnoliopsida > Myrtales > Myrtaceae > Eucalyptus > Eucalyptus fibrosa. The sequence continues at coordinate 20,951,730 of CM029509.1, read as the reverse complement.
GGTACTGTCCCCCATACTAGCAACTGATTCCATGATGAGTTGCAATTACCGGCAGTACTTAAACAAAAAGGATTGGCATGTTAAAGAACATATAACTTGCTCATGGTTTTTGGTGCCAAGAATCAAGTCATTATCTTCCCATTTGTGTTGGAGATTTGTGGAGTTTCTTTGAATGTTTGCTGAATAACTTTCGCATGGATCATTTTTTTCTGGATAAATTCCATGTGGATTATGACTATGCTTGCATGCACTTTGCAGCTTTGCATGGCTCGAGCTGGTTAGTCACAGGAGTTTCATGCCAAAGATTCTCTCAGGGAACTCTCAGAAAGGTTGGCCTTACTTCCAGCGCCTGCTGGTTGACTTGTTTCAGTACATGGAACCATTCTTGAGGAATGCGGAACTTGGTTTGCCGGTGGGCTAAATCTTTCTCTATCATTTTTAATTAGTCATCTTTATGGTTCTCAGATTTAACCTGCTTGATTGGCAATTAACGGTTCTAATATTCTTGTTTCCCTTTACTTGCACAGGTTCATTTTCTGTATAAGGGAACACTTAGAGTGCTGCTTGTGCTGCTTCATGATTTTCCAGAGTTCCTTTGTGATTATCATTTTACATTTTGTGATGTGATTCCCCCTAGCTGCATCCAAATGCGAAATATCATCCTTAGCGCATTTCCTCGCAATATGAGGCTTCCTGATCCATCTACTCCCAACTTAAAGGTCTCTATTGTTGATATTCCTCATGACTTCTTATTGCAGGTGATGGATATTAAAACTAAGATCTCTTCTGCTTTTGTAGATTGATTTGCTGGCGGAGATCACTCAATCACCTCGCATCCTTTCTGAAGTTGACGCTGCTGTAAAACTAAAGCAGATGAAGGCTGATATTGATGAGTATCTTAAGGTATACATGCATGATTCCCTCTTTGATACTGGCCCGCCTGCTAGAGTAGGATTGAGGATTTTTTTTTTGGTGGAATTGTTCCATAGCATACAGTACGAGAATTGGAAATTTCACATGGACTATGGAACCCTTTTTTTTTTTTTTTTAACTTTTTCAGTGCCTTCTCCCATATGATATAACTTGTCATACTTTTGTGTACTTTGAGCAGACAAGGCCACAAGGATCATCATTTTTGACTGAACTGAAACAGAGATTACTGCTTCCACCAAGTGAAGCCTCAGTCTCTGGCACCAGATATGATGTGCCGTTGATAAATTCTCTAGTTCTTTATGTCGGGATGCAGGTAACTTCCTTTCTGGTATTGAGTGGATTTCCTGTTATTTGGGGGTTTTAGGGGCCTCTTGGTTTCTCAAGACACCCTAACAATCTCTAGTCTAAGCTGTTGTGCTGAGCTATCTCTTTCCTTTATAACATGCTTCATTCATGAAAATGAGAATTTTCCAGGGGAATAAAAATTGCGATTAATGAATTTGTTACCAGTTTACATCACATTGATTTGATTTCATGTCAGGCTTCAACCTTCTTATGCTAGCTCATGTATTTTTTTAATTTATTGGCTATCAGCTCATACTTATTGTTGAAAGAACTAAGCGTATAGAGTAAGAATAAGCATGCTACGTAACATGTAATTTCTTGGTAGTAGAGTTACATGTACACGTTACTTCATTGGCTAATAAAGTTTGTAAGATTTGTTAAATTAATCACCCCTTACTGTTGCAAGTGATTAGTTGACACACTAATTATGCCAATTTCAGTGACAGATGCTTATACCATATCTTATTTTCTAGCATTCCCTTCCTAAATTTTGGTAGCCTTTTCTTTTTCTTATTATTCGATTACAGTTCGATAGTTCAAATGAAACTTCCTTGGAAGTTGTAAAAGATTTGATCTAAAAGAAAATTAAAAAAAAAAAAAAAAGATCCTTATTTTCTAGCATTCCCTTCAAAATTTTGGTAGGTTATTCTTTTTCTTATTATTCAATTACAGTTCGGTAGTTCAAATGAAACTTCCTTGGAAGTTGTAAAAGATTTGATCCAAAAGAAAATAAAAAAACACCATGAAGCTTTTGGATTATAAAATAAGGGATTATAAAATAAGATGCAGTCCCAAATGTCATTGGTGTTTAGCTGTTGGAGTCTGGTGTTTGGTGAAGCGTGAGACTAGAGAGGGATGCAAACCGAGAATTGGGAGAGTGAAGGTGCTGTAGATTGAGCGGAGTTGAGGCTTTTTCTTTCTCCTATGCTAGTCCTCTGTTTTGGTCAAAAGGAAAACCCTGGAAACTATCAAAATCAATTGAGTTTCTATCTATGAAAAATTGGAGATAGAATACCCACATTTCCATTTTTGATCTTGTTTCTAAAGTTCCACCAGAAGTGTTTCCTCTGCTCGTTTTCATTTTAAATGGAAATGCTGTGGAAGAACTTGTTTTCTCCAGATACTAAAACCACCTTTTTTTCTGATGATTCTATTTAATTAGTTGACATTGAATAGTTCCGTTCTTTGTTATCTTGGGTGAAATTTACTCTCGTCTTTTTCTTTTATAGAACTGGCAATTTGTTTATTCCTTTTATGTCTTCTCTGTCCTAAACATGGGAGGGCTAACATTATGGTGTTGAGGTGAAGACATCTCTATATTTTAGGAATAAAACATCATTTAACTTTTTCCCCTATTACGCAGAAAGATTTTGGCAGAAAAATAGTCTTATGGGATAAAACGACGTCTGATTTAGTTTCTTAATGTTTCCTTCATCCTCCCAATTGAATATGTACAATTTTCTCTCTCTGGAGAGTGGAGTTATGTGGGTAACAGTTTTTAAAATGCATACTCCGCACATTAGATTCTTTGAGAAGCGCTCTCTCAGTTGCTCTGTGACGTATGGCTGTTCACTTCTATATCTATATTTCAGGCCATTCAGCAGCTACAGTCGAGGACAGCTCATGCACAAACACCCGTAAATCCTGCTTCGTTGGCTGTTTTCCTGATCAGTGCAGCACTGGATATTTTTCAGACCCTGATAGTGGAGTTGGATACTGAAGGACGCTATCTCTTTCTGAATGCAATTGCTAATCAACTACGTTACCCAAATACCCATACACACTATTTCTCTTTTGTCCTCCTCTACTTATTTGCAGAAGCGAATCAGGTAATTGCGCTGCCACTCATTTTCCTTACTTTGGGTGGTGCTACGTGTGTTAGAATGTCATTGTAGTTGGTAGAATATGTTTGATGTTTCCAAAGAGTTATTTCTGAGCAAGAAGAAAACAGTGCAGCTCATAGCTTCCATGTTGTTTGGTTATATATTGGACTGACACATTGTTCTTAAGAATGCAAAGAATCACATGGTAAGTAGATGCTTAGTTGGCATATAGTTAATAGCTGTCTTTCTAGGGTTGAAGGATTTTAATTTGTATTGAGTTGCCATACTTTGATAGTTTTGACACTGTTGAGATTTTAGCCACAAACTTGAATTTCACTTTTGGAAGTGTGTTCCAAACTTTGTAAATTTTCATTTGCGAAATAGGTCTGTGCTAGCTCTATAGCTGCTTACAACCAACAGCATAGGTGCTGTAATTTCTATGCTAGCTTTCTCCTTCAGCTTTCAATGCTTCCGTCTTTGTCTGTATAAAACGTTAATGTTACTGAGGTTATTGATGTTGGCTCATGCGGTTCTCATTGGTGTTGGCTCATGCGGTCAAAAACAATTTGTTTTACATCGAGTCTTACCATTTATTTTTCGTGGTGCCTTAAAGCAGGAGATTGTCCAAGAGCAGATTACGAGAGTGTTGTTTGAACGACTAATTGTGAACCGCCCTCATCCCTGGGGTCTCCTTATAACCTTTATCGAACTCATCAAGGTATACCGCGTTTTGGAAATGTTACTGTAGTGAGATGCCTGCCATTTACATGGTTTCGTTAAAATTGTTGGATCTACGATTTGCAGAATCCGCGATACAACTTTTGGAACCGATCCTTCATACGCTGCGCTCCTGAGATTGAGAAGCTTTTTGAATCAGTGGCAAGATCGTGCGGGGGTCCGAAAACTGTGGACGAGAGCGTGGTCTCCGGTTGGATATCCGACAGCGCCCACTGACTGTAACTTTGTGGCCGTAGTTTCTTTTTTCTTTTTCTTAAATGTTTCCTGTATAGACCTTGTCTGTCTATTTGTTTTCGGCCGAAACTTGGACATTGTAATTGGTCTTTGTACATTGTAGGACAAACTCAAACTCAGAAAATTCCTGAGCCGATTTTTTTTCCATGGGGACCTTTGGCACCGTGGTTATTGCAATGTCGCATGATGATGAAAGTGAAGAAATTGGTTGAGATTGTTTTGGCTAAGATTGTTTGGTAACTCTCCGGGAACAAGTGATTATATTCTTTTATTCCCTTGAACAAAAAGAAGATGAATAATTAACTTTTTTATACTTGAGGAGTAAAAAAAAAGTTGCTTTTTGTTCTTGGAAATAATTCTTAGAATGAAGTCTAATTTTTTCTTTTTTTCTTTCCTTTTTTCTTCTTCTTTTTGGCTGGTCATCGGCCTTGGCCTAGACGAGGGCCAGTGACCTTGTTGGAGTGTCATCGAGGCCCGGCGATGTCAAGCCATGGGGAGGCTTGGTGTCACCAGTTGGCATGAGGTTGGGCCTCACTAGGTTAGGGCAAGGCCGACCTTGCTTCACCTGGCCAAGGTAGAGCCTCCTAGGCGAGGCTCGTCTAAATCTGAGGTCAGCTTACGGTGGTCGGGAGAGCCTCCGGCGTCCGGCGAGCTTGTCGGACCTTCACAAGGAAGAAGACGAGAGAATGAAAAAGAAAAAAAGAGAAACATAATAAAAGTATTAAAATATTAAAAGAAACAATTTTTTGATAGTTCTACCAAATATATTTTTCTTTTGGGAATAAATTTTTTGGATAGTTATTGTATATCTTCAAATGTTTAGGAATGGAATTAAGAGAAATCATTTCTGGGCAAATGTGCCCTTAGTTTCTGGCTCATGTTTACGAGTACAGAGCATACAAAAGAAAGAAGAACAATTTCAAAACAATGCATCAACTTGTACACCTCAGGAGAAAAGGGAAGATCGTCCGTATCCCCGACCATGCCAATTCTTCCTCTACAAGTGCATTCACCTAGTCGCACGTTCTAGCCTCTTCCTATTGACAACAGTTAATCCAACATGGTAGTTGAAAATTTCTTTTTTCTTCTGAATTGATCTGATGAACTTGGTTTCAATTTCAAAATCGACTTGGAAAACTAAGTGTCGACATGGAGAAAAAGAAACCCGATTCAAGAATTCAAGCTCTTTCGATTTCCGGGGTCTCATTTTTTGCTCTCTTTGATTTAGATGACTAAAGACGTTGATTTCCAGTTGTAGAGACTGCGATGTTCGACCTTACCAGCACGCCTGTTGTGTAGCTACGACGTCGGGGGACCGAGGAAATCAAATAATAGCGGCTACAAATACGCTGGTCTTTCAGGTAACGACTAATGACTCCTTACATACCAAATACTTCTCTTTAAGTAATGTACACTACATTTACTGTCAAAATCTTATATCTAAGTTAGTTCATTTACTCACTAATTTGCTTAAAATTCGGCAAATGGGCACTTGTAATAATCCGAAACCAATGCCTTGAATTATAAGCAAATTACAGCAAAAACTCAGAAAGAGTTCTTTCCCGACTAACCTCCAATGTAGCAAAACAGCGGTTTCATCTGGAGATGATGCTCGGTGAAATTGCAGAACACCTGAAGGCATAGTAAACAAAGTATAAATCTGAAGGATTAGTTCATGCATCATTATTGAAAACAAATTTTTCTTAATGTAGACCGCTTTGTTAAAAGTCGATTCATATGTTTCTTCTCGTTAACGATTGATGGACTTACTTTTTTTCACGTGTATCATGCGATTCCATCTCCGTGAAGTACTTCTGCCGGGCGGAGACAACAGCCACCACAACATTTAGGCGCAGAAAAGGTTCGTACGAGTCGGCACTCGATATTTATGCTTCATGTCAGAGGAGGGATTGCGCAAATAATTGTGTCAATATCCCTCGAGCTCACTGATGCGAGATCTTGGTATCTTTGGTGGACCAATTTGCTTTCATGTGGAAATTGTCACATAAGTACAACGTTATTTGCAGCACCCGAATCACATAGACCTGCAGCGTATCCGAGCCGTGAGCCCCATGAAATTCAACTCTCACACGTGCCGAGCTAACCACATTGAGCGCGCCCCGTAACTTCCATATGTCGGTACTATCGACAGCCCGGTCGATCCCGCGGTTTACTCGCCTGCATTTCGCTTTTTCAAACTGGTCCAATCTACCACTAACGATATCTGCTGTGTACTCCTTCACACATCTAGTCTTTTTGTGCCGAAGAAGTTGCCCATTTCTAACCCCATTCAAACATTGCAGAGTTCGCAAATCCGACCGGCTCGCGAGATCGTTCCGGCATGTCCAAATAGGCGAGCCCGCCGACTCCGGGACGAGAAAACCGATCTTTTGCGATACGCCTAGACATTTCTAAAATTCTTAAATTGAATTGGGTGAACATTTAAGGTGGAGAACCTGGACACAAGCTCATTCAATACTACTGTCCCCAGGAACCGGCCAGAAAGAAAACTACAAAAAAAATGGGGGAAATGGGCAGTGAATCTCTCCGTACGGAAGGGGAGGAAATGGGAAGGGAAGTTTCATTTTTCCATCTGAGATTTGAGAGGAGTGTGTTGGGGCTGGATCTGGAAGTGAGTCAACTCAGTTGCGCACGTGTAACTGGTCTGGTCACTCGCTCTCTCACTTCCGACGACACAAATGTCGAGACCATAGTCGTACCTCCATAATTGCCGTCTCCATATCTCCATTTCTATTTCTATTCATTTTGATCATTTTTTTTTTATAAATTTATTTCTCTCTCACCCTTTCTTTTTCCTTTTTATAATTTTTTTTTCCTGATTCGCTGCAAGTTTATTTTGTTTTGTCATTTAATGTGGGTCCATACTCTTCTTCCAAGCGCCATACGAACTGTCGGCGGCGATTTTTAATTTTCAGAAAAAATCGTCCAAGAAAATCTTTCCCGAGATTTGTATGGGTTAATTCATATATGAAAAACAAACACTTGTCAGATCCATTTTTTTAATGTGATCAGAGTTTCTATTTACGTCAAAAAAAATTATTTTGCTGAATCATGAAGATCTAAATTATTGCTCATCAAGTGAATTTATAATGTAAAAATGTCCTTTACGCAAGTCATGGAAAATCCCACGAGTTTCATATGAGGATTTGAAAATTATGGATCGTGAAATTCGACTTTCCGGACCACTTCAACAATGACAAATCACAATGACCAATCCTTGTTATGATAAAAATGAGTGGACCAAGCTAATTAAATAGGAGAAAGGGGGGTTATTATTTGAGCTTGTCCACTCTTCTAAATGTACATAAATAGACTTGTGATCTTATTTAAAGGTCGTCTAAACTCTAAAAATCAAATGCAACCCAAATAATCAATGGAGTCCTTACTAATCACTCTTACCCACATTTCAAAAACTACAGATTCAAGAAATCGGTTTTGAATGAACGGCACACTCTCTATAATGATTCAAGAACCACTCAATTCTCAACCCAAGATGAGAAAATAAAAGAAGAGTCAAAGCTCAAGTCGGCCTTAGACACTGAAGAAGAGGAGGACAATCTGCCCTCAATGAACTCCTCTTCCTGCCATATAAAATCATATCATGTCCCATATCAGACTGTCGGTGAGCTGTCAAGGTCTCCCAACATGTGAAACCCTTCCAAAGTGGCAAATCTAAATTAGGTCAAATCCAATGAAATCAAAGCAGCTTAGAGCCCCATGCATTATACAATTCGCTTAGCTGAGCTGTTGTGTCTGTACACCGTACTTTCAATGGACAATCTTTAATATTATCTTTGCTTCCACCCACCTTCCAAAAGATGGAAAGAGAAAAAAACCCTATTTTTCTTCTGATGATTCATTGTCGTTTCCTTTCCCTCTATTCCATTCACTCTCTTTAGTACCTACTCATTGGGGTCCCTATATAAAACCCCCTCCCCCTCAAAACCTTCCCAATCATCTCAACTCAACATCAACACCACCGAGAATTTTCAAATTTACTCCCCCAAACCAAGCGCAAGAGCCTCCCCACAAACGCTCTCCAATTCGAAATTCTCCCCTGGGCAATACGTTTCGAGAAATGGGTTCGTCTTCTCTTGCGACGATCTCGCCAAGGACGCTCCGGTCTGACCTCTACTCGTTCACCTACCGGCAGGACTCGAAGACCCCGCTCGTCGTCTCGGTCCTCGCCTCGCTCATCGAGCGAACCATGTCCCGGAACGAGAGGATCGCGCGGAGCTGCTCGTGGGCGCTGTCGAAGGACGTGAAGACGCGCGTCTTCGACTGCCATGAGTCGCCGGACATGACGGTACAGAGCTACCTCGAGAGGATCTTTCGGTACACGAAGGCCGGCCCGTCGGTCTACGTGGTGGCGTACGTGTACATAGACCGGTTCTGCCAGGCCAACCCGGGGTTCAGGATCAATGCCAGGAATGTCCATAGGCTCCTCATCACGACCATCATGGTGGCTTCCAAATATGTGGAGGACATGTGAGTTTTCTACCTTCTTTCTCCTTTTCCCTCCTCCAATCTTTTTTCACTATGGTTGAATTCGAGTGAAACTCGGGTTTTGTCTTGGCATTTCCAAGAAACTTGGTCCCGAAAAGCCAAACAAAAAAATGCCATTCTTGAACTTTCTATTCCATTTCTGAAAATCATTTCGAATTATGACAAAAGGTTAAGGTGGCTTAAATGTCATGCGATGCGTTACCGACAATACCATCATTTTCACTTCCAACCTCGAAACAAAATTCCAAAAAACATTAATTTCAAACGACCCTTTCAAACACAATCATTAAAAATTCTCCAAAAATCTGATGATCTAAGGCACCGAATGTCTAATTCTTGATTACCTTTTTCTTGGAACAGGAATTACAGAAACTCCTACTTCGCGCGGGTCGGGGGACTGGGGACGGAGGAAATCAACAGGTTGGAGCTGGAGTTTCTGTTCCTGATGGGGTTCAAGCTGCACGTGAACCTGAGCGTGTTCGAGAGCTACATCTGTCACCTGGAGAGAGAGGTGAGCATCGGAGGCGGCTACCAGATCGAGAGAGCTCTCCGGTGTGCAGAGGAGATCAAGTTCTCGAGGCAGAGGGCGGGGGATCCGAGGCTCAATCATCATCACGTCGCCCGAATCATGCTCTAGAAAACCCTTGATCATGGTCGGCAAAAAATTCGAGAAAAAATCGAAAGAAGGAAAAAAAAAAAAACGGAAAGGGAAAATGAGTGTACAGATGTGGTGATTGATGTACAGGTGGTTTTATCTTTCTGGGGGGGTTGAGTACGGCCATTGTACTGTGATGTTACTCTGTCTCCCTCTCTTTTTGTAATGAATATATGGAGAAATTCAAAATTTTTTTTACTAAGGTAAAAGGGATAATTTATCGTTTGCGAATTAACAGAAAATTGCTTTATCCAGCGGTATGCATTGAAGTCTTGAAGATGTGCGATTTTGATTTATATTATGTTGTTTTATCTCTTAAGTTGCAATGTTTTACACAATTAAATGACTTTTATATACATTGACTAGTTGATATTTTTTTTTTAAGTATCTGGCGTTAGCTTATTTCAAGGCTATCTAGGTCCCCTCCCGTGCCCCTATTTTGTAAATTTTGATTAGCTGCCGCGAAGTTTAAGTTATGTTCACAGGTGAAATTTGCAAATAAAGAAATAGGCGAGGGAATCTAATGAGTGGATGTGAGAGGTCGTTTGGAGTTAAACAATGTTGTCTAAATTGTACAATTTAGATAAATAAGAAGAATCTCACTCCGCGTGCAAATAGTAAATGAGGCTTTCAAAAGCAATTGGCTTTACAGCTCGTTGGAATTTAGTACATGCCGCAATCTTTCCTTACTTAACCCTTTATTTTTGGTGGGAGTAGAAGCACGATATGCTCTTTTTCTTAATTATGTGGCACGATCGTAGAGTGCCTCTGCCATTTGGAGGCTTGTGAAACATCATGCAACGGCACTAAGCCAGGGTAAGTACAGAGCTTTGGCTCGTACAAACGGTCCAGATCTAGAACAGTTCACGCATAATTTATAGAGTTTGAACAAGTGTGGCCTTCCGTTCTTAAGCTGAAAAATTCAATTGAGGTTACCATCTACCTTGGACACTTTTAAAAAACTAAATACATGCATGCACGAAAAGACCTTTTCCAAGAATAAAAGGATATTATTAATGAGGCACGCTCTGTTCTTTTGCATAATCATTTGTGAATTACATATAGAGAGAAAGAAATGATTTTTTCAAAAGGAATTGAGCAATCGGCTAAATCAAGGATAATAATTAAACATGTGTAAGTTGAATGGTAGCTTTATGAAAGACAAAGTAGTGAGTGATTTTTTTTTAGACTCTATTTATTTCGTAGAAAATCAATTGTTTGAAAAATATTTTCCTAAAAATAATTGTTTGTATTATTTAAAAAATTTAGTCAATGAGAATCATTCTCATCATCAATAATAAATTATATTTGAATATGTTTATGAATAATGAAAATACTTTTTTTAATTCATTTTTGTAAACGATACAAGTCATTTTTATGAAAATATTTTCCAAATCATTTATTTTCTGTGACATAAATAGAGCTTCAATGGGAGAATAAATTAAAAATAACAGAAAAATGAGATAAGAGCCAGTTCTAATTTAAATACATCGATATGCAAATCAAACAGGGGACAATATTCATTCATAAAAGTGTGACGGTTCCCGCTTTTAACTCAAGGATATTGAGGTGCCGAATAATTCCCTGGTCGAGGTGGAACTTGATATGACTCGACTTTTGTAGTTTTTGTTACTTTTTTTTTTCTCGAGATATGTCTTAACTTGAACCTTATCTTAATACATGGGCTGGACATTTACGCTCGCAGCAATATGATAAAAAGGTGCGGAAATGTTGACGTTTTATATACGTACCGATTCTCTAAACTCAGTTTATAGATACTTATATGGTAATTTAGATATGCGTGAGATTTTGTAAGATTACTAGTAATTTTTCTAAAAAACTTAACTTGTAAAATGAAGCAATTATTTAAGATATAAATATTCTAACACTTTTCCTCAAGCATAGAATAATTTAGGTCAGTGTATAAATTTGTAATTCCATCCAAATTGTGGAAATTCACAAATAAGGTCCATATACTGTCAATGGCCATCTTTAATAGATGATACAGTGAACTTTTGTGTAATTTTGCTCATCTTATGATTGTAATTGTATTCATGGGCAACACTTGATAAGAGTTTAGTCAGGTGCTCAAAAAACCTTAAATACCATAATCAATATTCCGAAAAATAAAAGAAAAATCACGTGCAACTTAATTATCAAAGTGCTCATAATGGGGAAAACGTGCGTAATTCAACCGAAATCAAAGTGAAAAGAGAGAATGAGGAGGAAGGGACACTTGTCAAAGTGGGCGAAGCAGAGAGATGCAAAATCAGACCACCTCCATTGACCATCTTATGAACTTCCGAAAAATAGAATTTTAAATTCTAATTTGTCGACAGAATTAATTTGAAGAAAAATCATCAAAAAGCTTTCTCGGATCTGGATGATCTCGTATTGCCAAAAAAAGACAAAACGAAAGAACGTGGAAAGTGCCCACAAGACAAGCACCTAACACAAATAAAAGGACAATTTTCACCTATTTTAGTAAGGTTCGTATATGAATTATATTCCCAATTAATCAGAATGATTAGATCATAGAGAGTTTAATAATATACTAATTATCTTATCATGTTTTTTTCATCGTGATTCTCGCGAGACAAGCACCTAACACTCTGCTCAAACCTATGACCCCATATGTCCCATATGCATCATCATCCAACCTAAGAATTGTTTAAAAAATGAGCAGGCAATTTTTCAATTTGGTACCATTGTACCTTGGCATTGTCCGTCGGGTTACCTTTTTCAAGGCCATTTTATTTTCTAATTTGGGCCAAATCGCAATTATAAGAAACATTCACAGGCGCACTATGGCTGTTCCCCACCTTCCCCTTTTTAGCTGACCTTTTCCTTTCCTCTTTAACTAGCAAACAAAAAAATGACTCCAATAAAGGAATAACTGTCATTTTTTAGAAGAACAATTAATATAATCATTATTTATATTTTTCCGCATAAGTATGGTAGGCTTACTTCATATACCATCTATTGTCGTCATTGGCTTCTATCATTGTAAATTAGTAACTATTATAATGTTTGCTTACCAAAAACATTCTTGACGTTCACTTGTGTGCTTCCTAACTATTACTAGGATATCAAATAAACTAGTTTCTTGTGCCATAATTAAGATTTCGATTCGCAGGGTCTATGTAATTGAAAAAGTAGAAAAAAATAAAAGTTGAGATCTAAAAATATTGATTGAACTATAAAATAATTGGGCTTGTTGCGTTTCAAGAAGTGTGAGGTTTTGGTTTTAATTAGTTGATGTCGCCACTTGGGATCTACACGACAAGGGGATAATCCCGTTGTGAATTCCACAGTGCTGCTAGTGCCAATGGCCTGTCTTCTACATTTATGGGAATTAGTATATGCTGCAATCTTCCTTGCTACTCGAGAATGCTTTTTTTTTTCCTCCCATTTTTTTACCCTTTATTTTTGGTGGGAGTAGAAGCACGATATTCTCCATTTCTTAATTCCACCTGCACGGTCGTGAAGTGCCCCCGCCTTTCGGAGGTTAGTGAAACATCATGCAAGGGCAGCAAGAGAGAGTAGGTTCAGGGATTTGGCTCGTACAAACGGTTCACATCCAGTATGATTCACGCGTAATTTATAGAGTGTGAGCAAGTGTGGCCTCCTGTTACTACGTTCACGCATGTAAAGGCTTATTGTCTACTAAGTAGCATTGACATTGATAAGTAACATACGATACGACACGACACGACATGACACGACATGACACGTCGATACGACATTTCTAAAAAATAGAGAATTTTGATATGTTGGGACACATTATATATTAAATATAATTTTATATATACATAATAAATTATTATTTTTATGATTATTTCAATCAAATTAATTTGATTTAAATTCACAAATAAAAAAAATAAATAATCCTAGAATGAATTTACACGAAAAACATTAATCTACCATTTAATAATACCATTTATTGTTTTAATTTGACAAATTCAACTTAATTTTAATAAATCTATAAAACTTGGAGAGAAAGAAACAAGTAATTCATATTCGGATTTGCGTGTCGAGATGTCGAAAAAAGAAAAGAAAAAAATTGAGGGTAAATTGTGTATCATAGAAAGTGAGAGTCAAGAAAAAAAAAAGAAAATAGAGTCAAGAAAGAAAAAAAAAGAAAATATTAAGTTTTTCTTCTTTCTTAATTAATTAATTAATTAATTAATTTATTTATTTATTTATTTATTATTATTATTATTATATTTTTGACGTATATATAATTTGACCTTTCATTTATTGAAAATTTTTAAAATTGACATTGCATGTCGAAATTGTATGTTGGAAACTCACATGTTAAAAATCCAACTCGAGTGTCGAAAAATGTTGGGAAAGTTGACTAGGTGTTGAATTTTCCAACACGTGTTGATCGAGTGTCGGAGAAAGTCGGTGCTTCCTAAGTTGTCTATAGTAATAAGACATTAGTGTTGAGGCATACGCTGCTCATATGTGTGATCGTCTATGAATTACGAATGGGGAGAAAAATAATTTTTTTTTTTTGGAAGGAATTCAACAATAAGTTAATTGAGTGGATCTGTAAAGGATAACTATTAAACACGTTCGAGTTTTTTTTTTTGTCATAAACATGTGTGAGTTGAGTAGTAACTCAATGAAAGAGATTTAATGGGAGAATAATTTCGGAATTAGTAGAAAATAGAATAAAAAGCTGATTATAACTTAGATACATCTATACGCAAATCACACACATGGACAAGATTTATAATCAGATGAGAGCAGTTTTAGGGTCGGTCTAGATTTTATCTAGAACCTGGAACCTAACTTGTCGGAGTTGGTTTCTCAATTTTTGAAACCTAAAACCTACTCTGCATACCCTAAAATCTATAACTTATCTTGTCAACCGGTTTTAGGATTTACATGGGAACCTATCAATTTTTTTTTTTTTCGGTTTCATGTTTTTTTTTTGGATTTCATTTTTAGTTAAGCAAAATGAAAGTGAATGTTATAAAAAAAAAATTCCTATTTATCAATAGCAACAATTCATGGAACACTAATACATTATCTCGTTAATGAGTCATAATATCCTCCCTTCTTCCGTGATAGTCTTTCGTCATCGCTGGGCGTATGCAATAGCTTCTGGTGGTGCAATTTCTCCTCCTTACAGGAACAATATTAAAAGCTGACCCTTCACTTTAAACCACAAGTGCACGGAGACAAATACAAGATCACAGAAAAACCATAATCATGCTGGTAACAGTAGCAGCAGTTTGCACATTATTATATTTTAACGAATGCGAGATGAAAGAGAAGAGAACCGTAATCTGTAGAAGGGGTTTGAAGCATCCGACAAGGCCAAAGTGGGCAACTTCTGATTCGAAAATGACTCGAGTTTGTTCTGGATGCTTTCATTCTTCTCCGGACAATAGGAACATACCACAGGATTCAGACCGAGAACTTGCATCTAAAGACTGAGTGGTAATTAAATGACTGATATGTAGGTTTGGGGTTCGGTTCTTGATTTTATTCCCAATCTAGTTCTTTGGTTCTTAGTTTCCGATCCGGTTAAAAAAAATGAAGGAAAATTGTTAAAAAAAGAGAGCTAAAACTATTACATTGATGTCAATTCAGTCATAAATCTTTTAATAATGCTAATTGAGTCATAAATATTTTGAATTAGTGCTAACTTAGTCCTAAACGTTTTGACTTAGTGTCAATTTAATTTTTTTGACTAATTTTGGCCGGACATTGCTTAAGTGGAAGCTAGCCTGCTTACGTGGTGGCATTGCAGCATTGATATAGATAATTATTGATAATATTTTGATTTTTTTTTATTTTTTAAATTATCTTTCTATTATTTTTCTTTCTTTCTCTCTCCTTTCTTCTTCATTTTGCTGGTGATTAGCCACTGACCATAGGCCACCAGCCACCGGCCACGGTTGGGCGAGCTAACCTTGCTTAGCCATGGTGAGGCCGAGCTCCGGCAAGGGTCGGCCTTGCCGGATCTTACCAGAATTTGGAACTAGACCGGCTTCTATCGATCTAGTTATGCGGTTCTTAATTTTACCTTAAAACCATACTCACCTTTATTCACAATAAGGTAGCAGTTCCTACTTTTAACTCAAGTGAATTGAGGTGCCCCTTATGCACAATGACTGAAGTGACACATTTACACCTTAGGTTGATACGTCTAAATAATCCCGGAATCGAGGTTGAATTTGATATGACTTGACTTTTGTATTTTTTGCTATTTTTTTCTCAACATATGCCTTAATTTGAATCTTATCTTAATATTTGGGCGGTAAATTTACCCCGCCAAAAATATCATAAATAGGTGCCGAATGTTGACATTTCATATATGAACTGATTCTCTAAACTCTGTTTTCATAGATATTTATATAATAGCTTAGATACGTATGAGATTTCATGTGATCATTGTCCACTATTTTTAAAATTTAAATTGCTAAATGAATTAATTGTTTAATATTTCAATATTTTAATATTCCCCATTAAGCGTAGGCTGGATTTAGGTCAAGTCTAGAGTGTGCAAATATGTAATTCCATCCAAATTGAGGAAATTCATGATGGCTCCAAGTTTTAAGGTCCATATACTATCACTAGCTATCTTTAGTAGACGACAAAATGCAGTTTTGTTCTTTATGAAAATTAACCTTTGCGTAATTTTGATTGTATTGTGATTGTAATTAAAACCGTGCGAAACACTCGATGATAATTTAGTCAGGTGTTCAAAATTCCAAATAGCAATAAAAGAAAAATCACGTGCGACTTAATTATGAAAGTGCTCATGATAGTGAAAACGTACGTAATTCAACCGAAATCAATGTGAAAAGAGAGAATGAGGAGAAAGCGACACTTGTCAAAGAGTGCGAAACATAGAGATGCAAAATGACACCACCTCCATTGACCATCTTATGAACTTCCAAAAAATAGAATTTTAAATTCTAATTTGTCAACGGAATTAATTTGAAGAAAAATCATCAAAGAGCTTCCTCAGATCTGGATAATCTTGTATCGCCAACAGAAGACAAAACGAAAGAACGTGGAAAGTGGCCACAAGACAAGCTCCTAACACGAAGTTAAAAGGAGAATTTTCACCTATTTTAGTAAGGTTCATGTATAAATTATATTCCAATTAATCAGAATGATAAGATCATAGAGTTTAATTAAATACTAGTTATTTTATTATGTTTTTCTCATCGCGATTCTCGCGAGACAAGCACCTAACACTTGGCTCAAACCTATGACCACATTTGTCCCATATGCATCATCATCCAACCTAAGAATTATTTAAAAATTTGGGCTGGCAATTTTTCAATTTGGTGTACCTTGGCATTGTTAACGGGGTCACCTTTTTCAAGGCCATTTTATTTTCTAATTTGGGCCAAACAGCAATTATAAGATATACACCTTCACAAGCGCACTAAGACTGTTCCCCACCTTCCCCTTTCTTAGCTGACCTTTTCCTTTTCTCTTTAAGTAGCAAACAAAAAAAATGACTCGACAAATAAAATTATTCCTTTCTCTTTCCTCTAGGAATAATTCTCATTTTTTCAGAAGTATAATTAATTTAATCATTACTTTAATTTTTTGAGTATGTATAGTAGACTCACTTCCTATACCATCTATTAAAAAGATGAAAGTCATCGTTTGCTTATATCATTGTAAATTAGTAACTATTATAATGCTTGCTTACCAAAAACATTCTTGAGAGTCGTTTGTATGCTTTCTAACTATTACTAGGATATCGAATAAACCAGTTTCTTTCCTCATAATTAAGATTTCGATTCGCAAGGTTTATGTAATAAAATAACTAAAGAAATAAAAGTCGAGACCTAAAAGTATTGATCGAGCAATAAAACAACAAGGGTTGTTGTGTTTGAACAAGCATGGAGTCTCGGGTTCGATTACTTGATACGACCACTTGGGGTCCATGCCAAAAGGGCATAATCTCGTGTTAGTCTCGCAGTGCTGCTAGTACGGATTGCTTGTCTTTTACCAGACCTGAGAGGTGGATTTAATCTGGTGCATGAGGACTGTTCGATAATATATACCGTCTCTCGCTTTTAAATGAAAATAGGAAAGAAAAATTGTAACATGTGAGTCAAACTATGGGCAAGATCCGGAAGATTTCAGTGCCACTTCCCTAAGCATTAATTATAATTTCCTAGAGAACCAGCAAGCACAAACTGCTGCTGCGTCCGTTCTGAATACCACCTTTTTCCAGCAGAAGACAGTATCTCAGGAGGAAACACCCAAGAAAGGGCCTTGGCATGGCTAAACGACAAAATCAATTACAAATTAGTAAGCATTAAAAACTAGTTTCTTAATGGATTCAGTGCTTATTAGTTTAGGGCGCGTTTGTTTGCGTTTCTATTTAAAAATTGTTCCAGGGAAAAGAAATAGAAAAAAATGTTTCTGTTCCGGGGAACAATTTTTGAACAAAAAACGTGTTTAGTAAACTTGTTCCGGGAATAAAAATAAACAGAAACATGTTTGGTAAATTTGGATAATTTTTTTATTTTTTTTTATTGTTTTTTTATTTTTTTTTTATTTTTTTCTTTTTCATTTTTTTTTCTTCTTTTGGCCGAGCTCGCCCAGCGGCGGGCGAGGCGCGGCCTCGCCGGATCTGGGCGAGATCGAGTTCGCCCAGGCTGGCGCGAGGTCGGCCTCGCCGGATCTGGGCGAGATCGAGCTCGCCCAGCTACGGCGAGCCTCGGCCTCGCCGGGGGACGGCGAGCCTCGGCCTCGCCGTGGCTGGGCGAGGCCGCCGGCCCTCGTCGGCCGGTCGCCGGCCATGGCCGAGGCCGGCGACCGGCCAAAAGAAAAAAGAACAAGAAAATAAGAGAAAAAAGAAAAAAAAAATGTTTCTCAAAAGTGTTTCAGAAATAAGAAACACAAAATTTGTATTTCTTGTTTCTGTTTCTTTTTTGTTCTTCGAACAAAAAAGAACAAAAAAGGAACAGAAACGCACCCAAACGTTTCTGTTCCTTTTTTGTTAAGCGAACAAAAAAACAGAAAAACTGTTTAAAAACAATAAAAAAGAAATACAAACAAACGGGGCCTATTGACCATCGATTAGCACTGTTCAAACATGTTCTCTAATTGTCATTTCCAGTCTTAATCCACCAAGACAGGCAACTAACCACTTGGCCCAATCAAGGCAGAACAAATTGTGATCTGCTATCACGAGATCTCATGATTCCTGGGCATGTTCTGATGGCAAATCGAACCAGATTATCTCAGGCAAATCAAACCTGTTTATTTCTGTCTGTCCTATAAAGAAGCTAATTTCTGTTTCAACTAATTAAAAGGCTAACTACTTAATGATGGATGGTAGGGAGATTTGTTAATGGACATTGGACATGAATATCAAAAGGGCAGCTGACAGATTATTTTTGTCGTTTTTATTATTGGTATATAACCATTTAGTACGACTATAAAAATTTAGCTTTGGAAAGTTCAAAGAAGACATACCAATTTATAATGCATGAAATAAAATAGTATTATAAAATAATCAAAATTTGAGAATGTGCCGGAAAGATGGCGCTCTCTGGTAGTTTGAAAAGGTAGGAAATTACCAAGTACTCAAATAGTTATTAATCTTCTAATTACCCAAAGAAAAAGGGGGTAATGAGTGTATTGGTGGTTGCTCATTGATTAGGAAAAAAGACAGTTGAAACGCTCCCTTTGCGCCGTTCTTTTAGACGATAGTGATGATGAGGGGGGACAACGATTGAAAGTGGAGCTTCCTGGTTTGTTACGTTATTACATAAATAAGACTATTTGAACCGAGCTCTAATCATTAAACATCCCAAGTGGAGATTGAAATCCTTCAACAAAATTTAATACTCAATTGACAAAATTAAAAATATTTAAAACTTTTTGGACGATTTTTCCGGAAGAAGTGAAATGACTAATTAAGATATGAGCTTTGATTTCGTGGTCTTAACAAGTTAGAATCCTTTTGGATGGGCATGCCTTGAACTTTTGTGTTTCACTTTAGCTATCCCTTCGTCCATGGTTGGGATTTTCTCTAATAGCTCGCATTACGCCGTTTAGGTTGATTTGTTTATATGTTACTTATTTGAAAACAAAGGGAGTTCAAAATGATGAGCTCTCTTTAGAGGATTAAATCGAGTCCGGTTCGAGATTTCTCATACTCGATTCGAAATGCCTTCACTCAGAAGACAGGATTTTCCCAGTGCGACGATGGATAATATTGCTTCGACTTCTGCATCTTGCTAATGCAAAATCATTCTCGGTACATAGCAAAATGGTTCCCAACACAAATGACTAATATGGGAAAGAGGTAGGACAACCAGAGTGGGGCGGTCATTGTGGGGATCGAAATTAGGCTTCGACCGAGCCTTTGGTCGAATCATACGATGATAAAATTAAATTTTTATTATGAATCTCTACGAACGTATTGAGGACGAGAGGCTAAGGTATTGCGACCCCTGGTCCCTCCACACGCTCCCGTTGCCATCTCCGTGAACATTTCGTTTCCTCTGTGATTTATATGTCTTGAAAATGTTAGAAGTGGAAGCTGTTGAATCGAAAAGGATCAAATGTTCCCACTATAAGACATTAGAAAAGTACCAAAGAAGTTTTAAATTTGTTACATTTTCATCAATTCAGTTCTAAACTTTTCAATTTGACTTATTTAATTTTAAACTTTTTAGATTTATGCCAATTGAGTTTATCTGATCAAATTTTCGATTCACTAAATTTTTAATTTTTTTTTTGTCGAAAACAAGATAATAATATTAATACTTAAGAGTTCTTAAACAAAAGATCCTTCGGGGCATCCAAACAAAGCAAGTCCCAAAGATGCTGGGAGGCCGGACTACCCAAGAATGGGACAAGGAATTCATTTTATGGGCTTAGTTACCCAATCTGCTACACAATTTGCGGATCGACGACAATGGGCCAAGGAGATATCTTCAAAAGAGCCCAACAGGAATTTAGCTTCGTCCACTATAGGCTTAATTTAAATTGATTATCACTCCTCTAATTACTAGCTCTTTCTAAAGATTACCAACCTAATTTAGAGTGAGTTACCAACCTTTTCCATTTACTTAGTTAACCCTTTTTTTAATAGTAACCCCCCTTTTTAAATCTTTCTTGCTAACACCTCAATATCTACCAACTACTATATGAAATTACTAACCTTTGTTCGAGTGCTTATAGATTGTTCCTTCAATTTCTTCCTTTTTTGAATTTGCTCCATGATACAACTTTAAAAGTTTGTGATTCTTATTCAATAGTAAACATTGTATTAAGGATTTCTACGTCATTCATGCTATGATTGATGGATACTGTGAGAATGAGAACATAGGCTTGTAGTAAATGACCAGATAACGAAGACCAGATTCAGTTACAGTAAGTATTTTAGCAATGTACAACATCAATCTTACTCTGTTCATTGCTTCCATAATTGACCCTCAACATAAGTGAAAAATATGTGAGACATTTAATCAATGATGTTTATGAAAGTTAGCTGATAGAAACATTACAAGACAAAACAACATCTCCAACGTTGCCATTTGAGCAATACCAAATTGGTGTGCCTTCGAAGCAACAAGTGAGGGTTGAGGTAAAAAGGTATAAGGATGATATGCGTGTCGAAGACTCCTCTAGTTGGTACTGGCATTGTGACTGCGAAGTGCCTTTGCCAAACGTGACAATACAATCCGAAAGAAAAATCTGAATTGGATAGTATTTAGATGATGCATGTGAATGTCACAGCCTTGACTTTGATATGTTGAATTGGTGGAAAGTAAATTCTTCAAGATATCCTACTTCTCTTCCATTGCTCCAGACATTTTGGTTGCACCGCCAATGAGAAATGGGATTCGATTCTCTGTTTAAGCTCTTCCTTTTCCTGATATCATAACCAAAGAAGACGACTTCAGAGCTATGTCCATCAGTCATCACTAAAAAAATCGAAACAAGGCACTGTTCTCAAAGTATGGCAACTGACAGTTTTCTGGTTCCAAGTATCTAAAGAGCCAGTGTTCATCGAGCAAGTCTTTAACCCACTGTAAAAACACACGTGCAAACCATTGAAGATAACCAACAATAAATGGTGACGCAGAAATACTAATGAAAGCAAATGACCATAGTCCACCAGTATACATTGAACCAAGAACTAAATTCATAATAAAAATAAGAAATGGGATTAAATGTACCAATCCGCAACTTCATTAGTCATCAAGAGAAACTACCATCGAGTTTGGCTCCATGATTGGAGTTGAGAACTCTGCATTAAATTGAAAACTAAAGTAACCATCACGATATAGAAGGGAATAAACACTCTATAAAACTTATTTTTACCTGATTCAAAATTTTCAAGGTCTTCCAAGTCATCCTCAATTGAAAGTGAATGGCATATATTATATATAATCTTGAACACATATAGAGTTCTACCACACTCAGGCTCAAGGAGCTACATAAAAACGTCTCGTACTAATGTGGCCTCTGATGCTACAGTTGACGGGCACATCCAATATGTCTCGAGCAGTGAAAGAGAGAATAGGATATCTCGAAGCATTCACTTTCCACTAATTTAAGATATCAAAGTTGGGCCCATAACTTCTCATGCTTTCTTTGAACAATTATTAAATTCAGATTTTCTTTCCAAACTTTGTCGTCCCATTTGGATACAGTACTTCGCCGTCACAATGTCATCACCAACTACAAGAAACTTTGATAGGCTTATAATCCTCGTACTTTTTGACCTCAACCCCTTATTTGTTGCTTTGGGGGCATATATCAGTGTGGTATTGCTTGTACAATAACATCAGAGATGTTACTTTTATCTCCTAATGTCTCTGCCTGCTTACTTTCATATCAATCATCTTACATATTTCCACTTTGTTGAGGGTCAAGTACGCAAGCAAGTAAGATTAATGTTGTTCACATTACCAAAATACTTATTGAATTTGTTCTTCATTCTCTTGGCCATTTTGTGCATTCTTTATTCCTCAATCTCACAATGTCCATCAATCATCAATCCCATAGACACACAATCATTACTAGTGACATAACTTTTGCTTTGGAAAGGTCTGCAAGTTTGCTATCTTGAATTTCCAATACACCAAATCTGGATCCAACATCATATGTGTTGAGTTCCAACAGTCTCAATATCCAAACAGACAAAACTCTTGTACTCAACATTCTCTAGCTCAATGCAACTCCTGAGCCATCTCATCTGAGCATGAGAAGACCTCACACACCACATGATGTTCTAACCATGGAATCATTTCTATCTTTCATCTCTTCTCTTACAATCAAACTCAATACATGAGCACAACACCTCAAGTGGAGTAATTCACCTCTCAATACTAGAGAGTTTCAAGAGTTCAAGTCTCTTTTTTCACATGTAGAATCCCAAGATATTTGAGCTTGCATTATCCAAGATGATTGAAAAAACCCTCTGAATCCCCGACCAATTAAGCACTTCTCAACTGTTTTTCCTATAACCTCTCAGCAAAGTGACTAGAGATCTGACTTTTTAACTGCTGCTTCCAATCAGCATCTACGATATGATAAGTGAGAGACATAGCATATGTTAGTGGTAAGACAACATCTAGAAGATGTATCGGAAAAATAATTCTTCAATTTACTTCTTTCTTCCACGTATAACTCATAACAATCATGTCTCAAGTGTTATGTGACAGATCAAGAACTTTGAGTGGATTCTTTTCACCAATAGCTGAAATCTGTCATCAAAGTCATCTAGCAATCCTGAAAAAATATTTCACATTCATGTTTACATAACAGAAATTCATGGCTACCACCGCTACTCTGTGCAGCTAGCAAAATTTTTTAATAAACAATCTTGCATAAGTTCAGTAAAACTCTAAGCTGTGATCCTGTAATTCTCTGGTAACTAAGCACCTCATTAGGCATTCATATAGGCAAAAGATCTTTGGTGTGTCAAGGCATGGCATATTTTGGACTTCACAGCAACCCATTCAATGATACAAGACAAAACAAGATAAAACAGCATTACTTGCCCAATATACGCTCAGGTTCAGCAACAGTCACGGCAGAGTACTCAATTTAGAGCTCGAAAAATGGAAAACCAAAACATAAATGGGTAGTAAACATTTTGAAGAATGGGTGCAGCATCTAACAACAGAAAAATTTTGATTAAATGAACATTCATGTTGAATGATAAAAGGAAAAATCTGGAAAATTGCAAGAGCACTCTAGTTGGCAAGCAGAGGATCTCTAAAATCAATCGCAAATAGACAAAGAAACGACATGCTAGTAAGCCCATCTAAGCTACAATTCAACCTAGAACAAGCAGTTTACTCTGAAGAGAGAGAGAGAGAGAGAGAGAGAGAGAGAGTATCCTACCTCGTACTTCACAGAGTCAACAGAGTTGATCGAGGATGAAGGTAACAACACAGACATCAGCGACGGGGGGGACAACATAAACACGGGCAGAGGCAATGAGGATGACGGCAGAGACCACGGCCACAATAGACACGACAGAATAACCGGACAAAGTTCCCCATCGAGGGGACGCTGCTCCGAAGGGTACGCGACCGCAGGCTGATGGGGGAGGGAGTTCAGGTCGGCGAGGCTGCAGGTGAGATGGTTGCGGAGACGGGCGAGGGGAGGAGGCGGAGGCGGAGGCGGAGGAGTGGATGGCGGCGGAGATGCTTTTAGGTTTTCCTCCTTTATGTGTTGATAGGTTTGGAAACAAGTTTATGAATGTGTTCATGGTAGTTTTCTTCTGTACTTACTGCCCGAACCGAAATAAAACCCGCATCGAAAAGACACGGAATTTTTTATTTATTCGGTTTCAATTTCAGTTTGGATAATCTTTTTTACATCACCGATATACTTAAGAGTGAATTTTCCAACTTTCAATGATGGTTAAGGCGACTTTTTTTAGAGGTATGTAAAGGAGTTGAGAACGGCTCAAAAGCGGACCAAATTAGCTTAGAATTGGTGTTTTTCATGGGAACCGTTCTAATCTTCGATTCTAGATGTAAAAATGCTCATCGGGACTAAATTGATATATATATATATATATACTCACTTTCTTTCACGCCTTTTGCAACTCTTCTTAAGTTGCTTTGTTTCTGTCTTGTTCATATGATGCGGAGGACCAAGTTAATATGTTAATAGCTTTGCACGGCTTTGTACATATTAAGCCTTTAGTTTTAGTTATCAGACGGAAGGCTTCAAAGGTGCATCAAACAATGTAGTCTTTGCCTAGTTCTTTATTATTCAAATCTTAACATGTATTTCTTTGTTTATACATTTCCCTTTGTGGTGCTTTGACAATTTTGAAGTGAGTGTGATGGTATAAATTGATAAATGCAATTTTGTATAAATTGAGGACTGGTTCCATGGATTCACTTAACAACTTAACCGAATCGACAATCTGGTTCTTAGGTAGGTTCAAGGAACCAATGGGTAATTCCGGATTCCAATTTTTCTAGACCGGTTCTTGAAGTAAGTTTTCGGTTCCCACCCATTTAGACCATACTCATCCATAGTTTTTATCCATGACTGATACAAGTAACTCTCTTAAAGAAGATGGAAGGTTAACCACCCAATCAAGACAGGATAGGACATCCTTCTCTAGTATTGCAAAGCCACCCGATGGTTGCCTTCGCCAAGGGACAAATCTGAAATCCAAACTCGGGAAGTGGTCTCGCTCCTTTCATGTACCTTCGATACTCTGCCTATACTTACAGATCGGTAAACCACTGCTCCAATATGGAACTCTTTGATCAGACCATCAGTGACGATGAGGATCGCCAGTCTATCCCACCATACTGATAAATGATATCGTATGTCCCAATGAACTGTTGCGGCATCCATGTCGGTACAAAATGTCATGCCCTGCCTGGTCAACATTAGCTTTAGTTTGCTTTGCAGATTGCTTCTTTGGAAGTGCTCTCCACGCAATGTCATGCTGGCAGAATCCTCCGGGCAAGTTGATAGCTTCAACTGCTTGGTAAGCTATTTCGTGCGCTTCTTCTGGTTTCATCCCCTGGTGGTGAGTGACCCAGGAACGTGACCTCCGGCTGCGACAAAATTGCCATCTGAGACGAAAGCAGTTCCGGCATGAAATACTTTAATAGATGGAGCAACAAGCTCCGGTTCTTCAAGATTCCAGATCACACTCCCCTTTCCATAGGCTCTTGGATAGGCCGTACTTGCCCATTACCACCACATTGGCAGATCCATGCAACCACTTCAGGGTCACTTTAGAAATGTACACATTACGAAAGGAAGGCAAATTATAAGTTTAAAATACCCTCAAGACAAAACCATAAACACAATCAATGAAAGCAAAACAAAAGCGAATCATTGCAAACATAATTTTTCTCTTTACATACGTTCTATACCACATAGATACCTTTATAAATAAATTTCCTGGTCATATAACGATTAATTCACCATGTTAAAAACTATCAAAGATAAAGAATAAATGAAATGTCTGATATTAAGGGCCAACCGGAAGTAGAAATTTAACATAAGTACCCAAAGAAAGCCACAATTAGCATGACAGATAGGATTGGATTTCTCATAATAAGCTTATTAATAGCTGACAATCAGATAGAGGAATGGCATAACATCCTAAGGATAATGCCAATATAAACCTACAACAGTCTACGAGGCTTGCGCTGCTTTGCATCCATAGTTCCTAAAATGTTTTCATTACCCAAGGTTAGCAAAGCAAAATGAGCTGATGAAGAACATCGAATTGTAGTGAGGACAATCACTGGGAAATTTGAGGATCCGTGACACCAAAACAAAGGGATAGACACACTATGCAAACAAATACTAATCCCTGTTCACAAAACCAAGAGCACACCAGAGTAAATCCACAAAAATCGCTAATCACACCATCAGAAGCACAGTTACTTTGAGATAAATCAATGAAGACCGATTGCTCTATGTCCCGCCGACACACTTGAAAATAACCCGAGAATTTAATCTGATCGAAGGTAAACATTGTTCACAAAACAAAAGCGCTCCATGTACTTACATTCGAAATGTTTCTAAAATGAGATGGTATATCTAAGGTGATGATAAAAAGAGGAACACTAGTTTTTAAATGACAAGAAAAGTTGGCAAGTTAAAAAATAAAAATTAACATCAATAAGTAACTTAATTGAGACCTAGTAATCCAATATTAGGTTGTAAATTGATAGGATAAAAGGCGGCGAGTCACACTAATTTACATTGGTAAACTCTAAAAAGATAGTACATTTTTGAGGTGTTACTGACCAAAACAAATAAAGTTAGGTAACTTAATAAAAGAAATCAATAAAGTAAAAAAAAAAAAAAAAAAACGTTGGCAATTTACTCAAATAAGACTAGGTAGCTCAATAACTAGTTATTAATTGACGATGCCAAAGTTTGTCAGTTAATCTAATTTAGATTGATAAATTCATATAAGAGCTAATACATTCGAAATGTTTGAAATTTATGCAAGTATAAATTGATAATTGGCACAAAAATTGAAACTTACCGACTACAAAAAATTATCGATTTCATGAAATTGTTAGGTAGGTAGATACTCACCAACACTTATTTTCACGTTAATCGCCACATGCTCTCCCTCATCATTAATTTGTGTAAACGGACCCCTACCGCATTAAGAAGCATGTGGAATGAACCCCACGCTAATTCAACTCTTATTAAGCATCGATCGATTTCAACAACTAGTTTTGCATTAATACTTCTTATTTGAGAAAGTAACCTTTTTTCTTTGATTAACCAGCTTCTCTTATCTTACGAAAAAAAGAAAAGAAGAAGCTCTCATCTCATTTAGATCTTTTTTAACCTTTTTTACGGACATCTCAATTTACCAACTACTACATAAAATGACTTTACCAACTTTGTTACCGACACTAAATGCAACTCTTATTAAGCACTGATCCATCTCAATAGGATGGTGCAAACTTGGCATCTACAAATAAATGGCAATAGACAGCTAAGCATTGGGTTTGGCAGGTACATTATCCCGGCAAACCACAAGGCAATTGCAAAGCTGCCGGCTGGTTCCTTTCGGTGTACAGATGCACTTCTGCGGCATCGCTCTAGCCCCTAAATCGTTCAGGAACTTGAGAGCGCACTGATATCTCCCGTCTTTGCTGCACGCACCGTCGTACGTCTTCTCTTTCCGGCAGAAATAAGGATCTCCTGGATAATCGAACGAACATAAGAAAAAACCAGAGTCAAATTGTAGAGGTTTTGTCCCTTAAGGGTTGCGAAAATTATCCTTTTTCATCCATGTGCTTGTAACGAGCTTTCACTTCGCAAAATGGGCAAATGAGATATATCATTTTTCTCTGAAAATTCGAGATAAAAAACGATGAATGTACCTTTCGAGAGATCGACCAAACCGGAGATAAGAACCAGCGCGAACACGGTAAGGATGACGGACTTCCTCATGATGTTTCTCTTTCTTGGGGCCTCCCTTTTTAGCGTATTGTAAAGGGCCAATGTATCGCTCACTTGCTCACCAGTCTAGTCGGATCGTAGAGAAAAGTGTTTAGGGAAGTTCTAGGTGAGAATATAGAGAGAGCACCCTATTTATACATGAGGCATTTCAATTGCTACCATTGATAATTTCTTGATCAAACGATGGAGATCCACTCTCCTCAACTAATATTTATACACCACCATCAATCCTATTAAATACAAGAAATACCTTGAATGCAAGTATACATCTCCAAAACCATCACTAGAATTTCTAGAATCCTCATCAAAACCGTGAGCCAAAGACATTTCAAGTCTTGTTAATCATCTAGGTTATCTCTTTGATCGGTTGGGTTTGAAAACCTCTCGTTTGTGACAATATGATATGTGATTGTGACAATTTGCCCTAGAATTCTGAAATGTTCACGAAACAAGACAGGTATATATGATGGCTTATGTGACCTCAATGGGAAGTACAAACGTGGCTATAAGAGGCGAAATTTATTTTGTTACTTGTTTGTTAATATCTTGGACTTTGCTTTCTTATGCAAGGTGTTAAATTTCTTGAATTTTTTCTATAGAATCACTGATTGTGGACGAGATTGATACGCAAGCGACCCTCTCTTTGGTGAAACCACACACGTTTCAATCGTTGCGCAAGATAAGTGACAATTAAATCAATTGTTGCGGCAGAGAGTCAGCTTCTAAAGCGATCCCATTTATCGGCATATCAAAAAACAGAAATTCTATGTTATTGTCCTCCCAAATTTAAGGGACTCGCCTTGGTTACGGTCCTAGGTGACGTGCACGTGTACGAAGTTGCCCCTTTAAAGGTTGAGATGCTACCTTGATATGATTAGTCAATTAATGAAAAATGAAATGAAAAAAATATTTAGTATGCTTTTGGCTTAAGAAAATAATTTTAGTTACATTTTCTTAAAATTTCAAGGCCTTATTTAAAAAAGAAAATTTCTTTTAGAATGAAAAAAAGATTTCATATGACAGATGTACTTCACCGTAACAATAAATATACAACTAGGTAACTTTGTTATTCTCAAAATTCTTTTCCCGATAAACTTAGTTATATATATAAGTTAGAGAAAAATATTTGTTGTCATATTATTTAGGGAATTTCAGGTTGAAATCGCTAATATCATGCTTTGATTATGTAGGATCTCTTTTAAAACTACGTATTGTGACTGTTTTATTTGAGAATTAGGCTTTGCCCATTAATCGAACGGTGCATAGAATAATGTGATTCACCAACATCTTGACTAATAAATATGGAAAATTACATGCTATCCATTTAATATTCAAAAAAATAAAATAAAATTGTCGAGTTGGGCCGACTCAATCCAACTCAACTCGAAAACTCGAGTCCGATAAGTTAATCCGGCTTTCATGGCTGAAAAAAAGGAACATTGCGTTGAAAATATCTGTCTATAACTTCTTCTCTTTCCAGCTAATATATCTATTTTTCTCTTTTTTTTTTTAAATAACAAGAATAATGTAAAGATGCTTATCGAAGCTCTCATTGATGTATCCTTCCTCGTGACGGACTCACGTCTTCAACGCACGCATTTCCTCCCCCTTTTATTTCTTCTAGACCGATTCTTCGCAAAAGCGTTTGTATTTCTCGACTTTAACGGACCCTTATTTGTCCATGGACTGCTGTTTCGACATCCATAAATCCTTCGTCATTTTTCTCCAAAATTCCCAAAATTCGCAATTTAAAGTATTTTAAGTGCATTAGAATCTATTATCTTACACTAAAACTGCCTCTTGAACATTAAATGCATTCAATTTAAGGAAAGGATTCCTTTAAATTTTTTTTTTAACATTCTTCCCAAGAAAAGTAAAATTTACCGGAAAATCTCTTGAAAGCTTCAATCTTATTACGAATATTTGATTATATTGTGACAAAAGTTTCAGTCTAATTACAAAGAGTTTATTATATTATGATATTTTGTATGAGGAGGGGAATAGATTTGTGCACCAACTATGTGATGAAGATGATTGTTTTCTTTTACAAAATTTTTTTCAAGAGAAGAATATCATAAGTATAGTATATATCTAATTATATTGAAAGTGATGAGAAATAAAATTAACTCCATGAGAATGAAATTATATTTATATTTACAAATTCAAGTAAATTTGATTCTAGTAGGGAGGACATGTCATGTTGTAGAATGGAAATATGGACAAAAACATCTATACAATAACAGAGGAGAAAAATTGATCTGTTGCACGCAATAAAACTTGTAGCAAAATAGACTAACGCTATGTGAAACACAATATAAGGAATTAGACCAATCTATAACAACATAGTTGATATACTGTACACAATGTATTATGTATACAAAAATTATAGGTAATTATTATCATGAATCAATGATAATTAAACATATAAGGTTAAAAATTATTTTGAACTAATCCAAAATAAATTTAGTGGAATAAAATATTACGGTTAATTTTACTTAATCAAAATTGATGATTGCTTATAAAATTTCGAGTAATAGTGTCAAATCAAAAACAAAATTAGTCCATGATAAACTCAATTATAGTAAAACAAGACATATTAAGGCATATAATCTGATAAACAATCAGTATGGTTTTTGTGTGGTATTTTCTCTAACTATTTAAATTTTATGGCCATTGTCGTTGTTATAACTCTAAAAAATATACTATTATATTTTCAAATAAGTTGAGTGTGAAAAAGTAGAAGATGAGTTTTTAATGGCTTTTTGAAATATAAAATCAATGCAAAGCATGCGCAAGTACACTATTTAATTTATGATTCTTCAATATGCTTTGTGAAGTGAACATGTTAGGGGAAGCACGCAAAAATCCAATACCTTCATAATGGATAGATCCAAAAAAGCCCGTAACTCGAGTCCATTGGCATTTTATTATGACTCATATTCACTCAAAAGTTTAAGGTATTGAATTATGGGCCAATTGAGAATTATCAATTATCTCTTTAAGCTAAAAACATCTGATGCTAGACTTCTTTCTTTGCACCACTCATATGTGCACTGGACATTCACTCCCACACATATGATTCTATCACATTGGGTCAACTCCACAACAATCCAAGTTTGATATTATTTTCCACCAACAAATCTCAACTCAAATCTCTAATCATCACCAATAGGTAAGAACAAGCCTTTGACAAATGGTCCCCTCTTGGACCAAACCATGATGGCAAACTGTGCTTGGCAACACTATAGATGCATAAAATTCAGTGTTGAGTATAGGATTCACCAATCAACTATGGGCTTTAATCCTGCTACTGGGTTGTAGCACCACAAAAGTGCAATACCTTCATAATGGGGAGATCTATGGCGGGTCTCATAACTTGAGCCCATTGACTACTAAATAAACTTAAAGAATTGAGTAATGGCTTGATTAGGTGTTATCAATTGTTTCTTTGACCTTTAGGCATCTAGTATGATTTTGCAAGAGTTTTCACTATTCCATTTCCCTGTTTGTGAGCCAAAATTGCCTCAGTGCTAGCTTTTTATTTTTATTTTTGGTCAAAGGAAACTTTATTGAATTTGAAAGTATTCAAACATCGAGTGCTGGACACCTGGAGTGCCAAAACTTGGCACGAAGGGACACTTAAGTGCCAAAAGTTAGGAAAGTGACACTTAAGTGCCAAAATCAAAGCAAAATAGATCACTTAAGTGCCACTCCGGCCAAAATCCGTTTTGTACTTACTTCGCCGGAAAATCGCCACGTCGCATTTTGGCCGAATTTTCGCCAGAGTGGCATTTAAGTGATCCATTTTGCTATGATTTTGGCACTTAAGTATCACTTTTTAAACTTTTGGCATTTAAGTGTTTCTCCGTGCCAAGCTTTGGCACTGGTGCTGTACTTCTCCCCTCAAACATCAAAGCCTACGTCCAAGGCATCATAAACAAGTAGATCCCAAAGGATTTGAAGGAGATAAGCTACCTAGTTAGAAGGTAAAGTTTTCAATCTATGGGCCTCATTGATCCAATTTGCTACTCTATTCGATTTTCTTGAGTAGTATACTAAATTAGTAGGCTCGAATCGTCCCATAACATTGCGAGCTTCTATGATAAGGGCGTTCACTTCCCACAAAGACTGATATGAATTGTTAACTATGTTCACCAAGGTCAATTAGTCAAACTTGGGTACAATTACTTCCATCTTCTTTGCTTCGAGGAGAGAGTGCCGCAACCAAGCCTAAAGTTTCAATTTGGATCGCAGAAGATACCGGTGCTGATTTTGCCACTCCGTCGACCAAAGCTCTTGACACATCAGAACAACGCAGGCGAAATATCTAGAATTTGATCCTTTAATGAAGGAGCCATCAAAATTGGCTTTTAAAGTTGGTCCTTCGGAGGTTTCCATCTCTGAGGTAGGGTTTCCTCTTTTGATATGGCTTCCTTTTCTCTAAGTTTCCACTTCCTCTAGTTTTTGAGCATGCTGTGTGTTGATTCAACAAGAAAATCTGGATTTGGGCATCTATTTTGAATGATAAAGTCGATTCTTGCTCTCAATACAAACCACAAAACACTTGCGACCATCTCAAAAGAAGGTATGTTTATTGTTTTCTCCTTGAATTTCAACAACCATTCTTCAATCCTCAACAGTCCCACTTGTGAGATCTGAATTTGCAATGTAGGGTTTGCCCAGATTAGTGAGGTCCAAGGATAGAGCAAGAATCAGTGCTCTATTGGTTCTGGTTCTAAGTTGCAAAATGAGCACAAAGCATTAGGTATTATGTTTCTCCTGCATAAATTAGCCTTGGTTGGAATTGCGTTTTGACATAAACTCCAAATAAAGATTCTGACTTTTGAGTGGGAGGGGGGAGGATTTCTATATGCCAAATTTTGTACCATGACTCCTGGGGTGGCTAGAATGATGTTGATATTTGCTCTCCTGTGTTTTGCGAAACAGCTTTTTGGTCTTTATTATAAGCAATACTGTGAAATCACCTGATTCAATATGTCCACACCAACTTGTCTCGTGCATGTCGAGTTTTTAGAGGGATAGTTAGTATATCACTAATAATTTGCTCATAAAAAATTCTACAAAGAGTTTGTTCATCCCATTTATCTTCCGCTTTTAGAATTAATTTAGCAACTCGAGTGGGTTCGCTGTAGTTTGCTAGTCCACCAATAATATCTCTTTGTAGCCATCTATCTTCTCGTATGTTAATATTCTCCCCCATTACCTACTAACCACATAACTGATGATGAAATCGCTTCTCTGCCCATCAAGATACTTTGCCAAGTCTAAGAGGGTTGGGATCCTTTTTTGGCCTCCCAAAATGAACCATTGGGGAATTAGATCCTTTTTAAAATTGGGAAAAACCACAAAAAACCCTAAATTTTGCCAACTGTGACACATTTACCCCAAACTTTTTTTTGTGACACTAAAAACCCCAAACTTTAGCCTGCGTGACACATCTACCCTCTGTTAGGGTTCCGTGAAAAAACATAGTTAAAAATTCTACATGGCCGTTGACGTGGATGACAGAATGCAAACGGTACTCACGTGACACCCGTTTAAGAAATAAAACAGCGTCGTTTTACATCTGACGTGGCTAAAGAAATAAAAATGCCATCGTGTGCCCCTCTTTCTCTCAAAAGCTTTTCGTTCAAAACTCCATCCTCCATGTTCAAGAGTTCTTTGAAGCTCGACTCTCTTACATCTCCATGAATGAGCCCTTTATTTGTGCTCTGTATCTCTCTCACATGCTATGCTTGAAACTTCAATTGCTCCACTGTCCCCCCCCCCTCTCTTCCTCTCTCGTTGAATTGAAGAGCACGTGTGCCCCAAATTCTAAGGTTTATTCATGCTATCTCTCTCTAGAAAATTTCATTTTCTCTCTCGATTCGTTTCTCCACGTTCTCTGGTGGTTGATGTTCCCTCTCCATCTCTTTGAAGCTTCGTTCATTGGTCGACTCATTGCTCCATATGAGACTCGCTCGATTTGGGACTTGCTCGAAGAACCTTGATTTTAGCTCAGTAATTCTCTGAATTTGAGTAATCATAGCTTTTGGAGTGCTTATGGTTTTTTTCATACCTCGTTTGTCTAATAAAGTTGATGGGAAAAATGGTAAAATAAAAAAAGAGTTGAAGAGCTTGTGGTAAATCGAAGAGTTGTTTGCCTTTGATAATGCTGTTGCATTTGATCTTAAGCATGTCTGCATAGAAAAACTAACATGTCAAGTTCATATTTCTTTAGAACATGATATACTATTAAAGCAAGTAACCTTATATTTGCAGGGAAATGTAGAAGTCTTTTGACTTTAGTCTCTTGCATACAAAGAGATGAAGCGTCGTATAAAAGGGAATGGCAAATATAGTTGATATTGAAATAGTGGATGACTTCGAGGCTGAGATTTAGGGTGGAACAAGGGGTGCTAGCCAGGGTAGAGATAATGAGGTTAGAGTTGAATTAAGCGATGAAGTTGGAACTGAATTGGTGTTTAGGCCTGAGGCGAGGCTTGATTATGTTTGTGCTAGCCAAAGTGGAGATAGTGAGAGTGATGATACTGAGATTGATTTATTAAGCTGGAAGTGTGATGAACACATTATATCTAGAGATGAGGAAGGGATACATGAGGTGGGGATGGTGAGGGAGGCGACATTTGCTATTGATGGTGGACAAGAAGACATGAATGAGGATGAAAATGATGAGGACATTGAAGGGCATGAAAATCTGAGTCCTCTTAACTCTAGAGATGAGGAAGTATGTGACCAAACAAGACCTTTGACAATTATATATGATTCTAACTGCAATCATAGAGAATTGCAATTTCAAGTAGGCATGAGATTTGAGTCTCATACTCAATTTAAGAGGGCAGTGCAGAAATATGCAATCACAAATAGTTACAATATTAGTTGGAAGAAAAGCGAATTTAAAAAGATGCATGTGAAGTGTGTGACTGGATGTAAATGGTCCCTTTATGGTAGTTGGCTCAACAAAGAGAAAACATTTGTTGTCAAGACTATTGAAGAAAAACATACTTGCCCTAGAAGCATGAGAAATAGAAGTGCATTTCACATATGGCTTGTAGAATAGTTCTTGCCTAAGATTAAAGCTAATTTGAAATATACCACAACACAATTGTAGGCAGATGCAATGGAGATGTGGGGACTCATGCTCAACAGAAGAACCTGTTATAGAGCAATTAATAGAGCTCTTAAGACTATTCGGGATCCATTTGTTGAGCAATATAAGTTATTGGCATCTTATAAAGCTCAATTGGAGCAATCTAGTAAGAACAACACATTTCATCTTTTACTTGGACAACCACAAAACATGTTTAAGAGATTTTATGTGGGCTTTGAAGGGCTGAAAAAGGGTTGTCTAGAAGGTTGTAGGAAAGTGATCAGACTAGATTGTTGTTTTCTTAAAACCGTAGTAAAGCAAATGCTACTTTGTGCTGTTGGAAGAGATGGAAATAATCAAATGTTTCCAGTCGCATGGGCTGTTGTTGAAGCAGAAACACAAGACAATTGGACTTGGTTCCTTAAGTTTCTATTTACAGACCTTCAAGTAGGTAGAGGTGATGATTAGACTTTCATAAGTGATCAACAAAAGGTAGAATGAGTCTCAAATTTCATCAATTCTTTTATAATAGTTGTTGAATTATGTCTTGCAAGGCTTTATTAATGGCATTTCAATTATGTTTTGCAGGGTCTTATCAATGCAGGTTCTTCATTGGCTCCTTGTGTAGAACATAGGAATTGTTCAAGGCACATTTATGCAAACTGGAAAAAATTGTACAAGGGAGAAACATTTCGAAATTACTTCTGGAGAGCTGCATATGCCACATACGAGGTTGAATTCAATATAGCAATTGAAGGAATGAAGAGGGAATTTGTTGATGCCTATGAAGATTTCATGAGGCAAGGGCCAAAGCATTTTTGTAGGGCATTCATAAAGACTAGGCGAAAATGTGATGCCATTGAGAACAATTTGAGTGAAACTTTTAATGCATACATTTGCAAGCAAAGAGAGATGCCAATTGTTGATATGTTAGAGGCAATAAGAACTGTTTTGATGGTGAGAATGTATGAGAAAAGCCAGTTGATGATAGGCTCCCAAGATGAATTATGTCCATGAATTAGGGCAAATGTCGAGGAAGCAAAAATGAAGTCTAGGTATTGTGTTACCAAACCATGTATTGGGGAAAAATTTGAAGTTGAAGTCAATGATGATCGATTTGAAGTAGACTTGAGAGGGAGGATGTGTGCTTGTAGGCAATGGGAGGAATACCCTGTAGCCATGCTATCTCATGCATTAATTATATGAAGTATAAGCTTAATCGGTATGTTGATGATTGTTTCAAAAAGAATGCTTACGAAAGATGCTACCAATTTCCACTACCGATATTGAATGTGAAGAAAATGTGGCCACTATCCACTGAAGAGCCAATATTGCCTCCGCCATTCAGAAAGCTTCCAGAGAGACCCAAGAAACAATGCAATAAGCAAGGTGAGAATGTTGAGAAAATGACAAGAAAGGGGAAGGCCATGGTTAATCCAAATACTAATTCGAATAAATTGGCAAAAGTTGGGGGTAATCATCTCATACTCAAATTGTCAGGACTTGGGACACAACAAGAGAACATGTTTGAAGCCTCTAGCAACAAAACAAATCAAACCTTCGGTAAAAGAAAAAGGAAGACCAAGAAAACTTATATAGGCCCAAGTCTTCGATACTAACATAGTCTCATGACAATACTTATTGTAACTTACTCATGCTTTTCTATGCAGGGTAAAAGGGGGAGACGAGGAAAACTTCCGAGACTAGCCATGGTGAAAAGGACATCTACTGGATAAGGAGATATAAGAACACAAGAATCTGCAAGTTAGATTGACCATGTCTCAACTAAGGCGTTTGGACCATGTGGAACTCAAGAATCTACAATTAATGCTCCACATTGAAGTATATGTGAATTCCATCCAATTGTTCATAGCCAAGAAGTTGTTGCTTGTTCCTTTTTGGTTGTAATCTGAATTCAACACTAACATAGAGTTGCTTGTGCTCGTTTGGTTGTAAATGAAAACAAAGAGTACAAGCCTTTTGACTATAATCCAAATTCCTTTTTGGTTGAACCGCAAGAGTTCATTTTTTGTTGTAATCCAAGTTAAACACTAATTATGAATCACTATATAATTGTGGATATGCTGATGTAATTAGATTATTTATTTTGCTTTCAGTTGAGACTTCCACTTTCCCTCATTTCTTCTATCACTTTCCCTTCTCTTCAGGATTGATGATAAAGTGTGTGAAGGAAATGAGAACTGCAGAGTGAGGGACCTGCTTTAGCGTCATTATCTTTTTGTGCAGGAGACTAAAGCCAAGAAACTACCTGATGCCATAATAGGATAAATATTGAGATATGACAAGAATGATATGTGGCAACTACAAGAGAGTCACTTAGTTTGAGCAATCTTAATTATATGGAGGACGAGTACTTCAAAGTTCAAAGTTCAATCGGGTCATGACAATAAAAGTGAAAAACAATTGTACATTAGTGTGCTAAAGAAGATTTTGCACATACGATGACAAAAGAATATTCAAGATGTTACAATCTTCAGGGCCAACTTGATCAAGTCCTCTACATAGATCACAAGAGAGAAAGTTCCAAGTAAAAATTCTGATTAATGCCTCAAGCTGTCTCATTGAGATGTACAACTCATTCCCATATTAAGAGGATAATCTCAAGAGCTAAAATCACAGAGAGAGAATTAGTGGAAGAAAGAAAGGTGAGATGTTAAGGACCAAATGGTGTGTTTGCGCAGCTATATTTGTAATCTAACCATAACAAATTCA
Organism: Eucalyptus fibrosa; assembly: GCA_017140475.1. Lineage (NCBI taxonomy): Eukaryota > Viridiplantae > Streptophyta > Magnoliopsida > Myrtales > Myrtaceae > Eucalyptus > Eucalyptus fibrosa. The sequence goes on along the minus strand of CM029509.1, from coordinate 20,914,190 downwards.
CAGCACAACATTGATAATTTTTGTTTGATTGAAAGCAAAAATTGGTCTACTTTCTATATTTGAAAATTTAAAGCTTGTGATGGTTAATGATGAAAATCATTTGAGGATATGATCTGAGTTGTCTCATAATAATAATAACAACAAAGCATTTGACACCGTGGCAAGGTATATGCACTCTACTAAATCACTACAACCAATTCAACACAATGTCTAATGTCTCTTATGATTGCCAATTTATGCTCAAATTCACTGGTCAAGGCTCGAGACTACCAATTTAATTCCTACTAGTTAGTTCAAGGCGTTGTCTCGTTGCCTGTGGCTAACCTTACGGCCAACATGGCAGCGTTCAATTTACATGCACTTGTTAACGGATATGCTCTGACTCAAGATACAAAAAGTAGTTACCAGAGAGAGATTCGACATATCAGTTTTATAGCAATATGAATTCGGCATGTCAATTTTTTCCTGAGCAAACATGCTTAAGACCCAATGCGAATTTTGAGATGGAGAAGAGAGAGGAAAATATTTAACCCCATCTATGAATCCAACCCTCTCATCCTTCTTCCCAACTTTAAATTCCTAGACCCAATAGGCAAATCACCCCAGAAACTCTCAGCATCCACCATTTCCTTTTGAGGTTTTCTTGGTACACTTCTTACCTAGAGCCTCTTGATACACCTTGATATCGGGGAGGAAAAGAAATGAGGATATATTATCAGAGGGAGAATCCGAAACCGACGTGCTGTCCCTTCTTAAGTGGTTTAGATTGAGCACTTCCCAGCTCAACCATATTTGGCCTTGAAAATCAACCTGCCTAACGCCAAATCGGCGTTGTCTTGGCGGCGGATGGCACCACAAGCTCTTCAACTCTATTTTTTTGACCATTCTCCCGTCAACTTTATTAGATCAAACTGAGGTACGAAAAACACCACAAACACTCCAGAAGCTATGATTAGTCAAATTCGGAGGATTACCAAGTTAGAATCGAGCTTCTTTGAGCGAGTCCCAAATCGAGCAAGTCTCGTGTGGAGCAATGAGCCGACCAATGAATGAAGCTTCAGAGAGATGGAGAGGGAACATATGAGATTTTTCAGAGATGGAGAGGGAACATTGACCACTAGAGAACGTGGAGGCATCGATCGAGAGAGCATATGAGATTTTTCAGAGAGAGATAGCATGAACAAACCCTAGAATTTGGGGCAAATGTGTTTTTCAATTCAACAAGAGAGGCAGAAAGAGGGGGGAGGGAATAATGGAGCAATGGAGCTTTCAAGTAAAGCAAGTGAGAGAGGCATGGAGCACAAGGAAAGGGCTCACTCGTGGAGATGTAGAACAGTTGAGCTTCAAAGAGCTCTTGAACATGGAGCATGGAGTTTTGAACGAGAAGCTACTCAGAGAGGGTGGGACACACGATGGCCCTTTTATTTCTTCAGCTACGTCAGAACCGTTTTACTTCTTAAATGCCATGTGGGTGTCACATGAGCGCTATTTGCATTCCGTCATCCACGTCAGTGGCCACGTAAGATATTTAACTATGTCACGGAACCCTAATAAAGGGTAGATGTGTCACGTGGGCTAAAGTTTGGGTTTTTTAGTGTCACAAAAAAAAGTTTGAGGTAATGTGTCACAGTTGGCAAAGTTCAGAGTTTTTCATGACTTTTTTCCTTTAAAATTTGACACCATAAAGAAGGTGTTTATTGAGATATTCTCCAGGCTTGTTTTCCAAGCAAGCCTTATTAAAATATATTAGGTCTCTGAAGTCCATTCCTTGTGAATCTTTCCTCAATTTCAATATCTCCCATCTTCTCTAGTGCAACATTGATTTAGATTTGCTGTTTTTCCACCAAAAGGAAGCTATTCATCTTTCAATATATTTGCATATAGAAACCGAGATTTTAAAAATAGACATGTCATATTGAGGCAATGCTTGAACCACCGTCTTGAGGAGGATTTCATTTCTAACTTTTGAAATCAACTTTTCTTTCTAGTCCTCTATTCATTCTAGCTAATAACCACACAAAACATTTGCTTTTTTGAAGCTCCCCATTCGGATGGAATTACCAAATATTTTCTAGTCTTCTCGACTATAAGGACTCTCAGTTCATTTGCCATATTTCTTATCCAAATTTGTGGACACCCTTTATTAAATGAAATGCCTAAATGAAATACCTAACTTATTCAAATTGACAACTTGTCCAAAAACATAGCAATATTTATTCAGAATTAGAGCTAGGTTTTGACACTCTCTTACTGTTCCATCTAGGAAAAAAATATAATCATCTGCAAATAATAGGTGAGAGAGCTTTGAGTAGTGCCTGTTTAATTTTATCCCAGTAATAGTGCCCTACTCAATTGTTGGTTTAATTAAAAATGACAATGAATTTGCCATTAGTATAAAAAGAGATATGGGAAGATAGGATCACCTTGTTGAAGCCCTCTAGAGGGCTAGAAGAAGGGTAGAGGCTTTCCGTTGAATTTTACACTAAGTGAAATAGTTGCGGCACAAGTCATCACCCCATTTACCCACATCTCACCAAACCATATTTTCAGCATACATGCCTCCAAGAAATCCTATTCCACTTTGTCATATGCCTTCTTCATATCAAGTTTTAGGATAGCTTGAAACTTCTTTTTTTGATCACATATTCTCAATTGACGAAGGACCTCCTGAACCATTAGAATATTATTATCTTGTATTTGTCTTCCTCCCACAAAAGCACTTTACTTAGCACCTATGATATCGGGTAGCCATGGTTTTAATCGATTTGCCAAGACTTTCAAAAAAAAAATTGTACACAAAGTTGCACAAACTGATGGGTCAAAGCTGATCCAAACTCTTGGGGTTAGGCACTTTTGGGATCAATGTAATGTAGGTTTTATTAATCTCTGGATTAAGAGATTAAGATACCCAGTCTCAAAGAAGTGTCTCATTGTTTGAAACAACTATTTTGATATCTTTCCAACATAGTTTATTAAATTGACCATTAAGATCATCTAGACCTAGTGCTTTTGAGGCTCCCATCTCAAATACAACCCTTTTTACCTCCTCCGTCGTTACTTCCGAGGTTAGCTTTTGGTTCATCTCCTCCGTAAGAAGGACAGGGCAATTTTGTACGCACAGGATCTAAATATCGCATGCCCACGGTATATATCTTCAAAAAATTCTGCTATCATCTTCTTAAGTTCTCTAGGCTCACGAATCCAGCCATTTTCTGACTTTTTCAATGTTGAAATTCTGTTCCTCTTCCTTTTTTTATTGTTGTGGCGTGAAAGTACCTAGTGTTCTTATTTCCTCATTTTAACCAGTTGATTCTTGAACGCAAGCCTCAATACATCTCCTCCTGTCTCTAACACTGCTCAATTTTTTCCGTTAGTTGTTTCACCTTGTTTCTTGCAAAATTCAAATTTTGTGCATTAAGCACATGCTGGATTTCCCCTTTTAAAACATTAATCTCCTTAATATAATTAGAGAAAGCCTTCTTGCTCCACTTATCTAGCTCTTTAGATAAAGCTTTCAACTTACAGGCTAAGCTCAAATTACCAAAGGGTGGAGAGTTTCATACCTGCTGTACAATTTTTCCACACTCTTCATTTTCGGTTCAGAATGCTTCAAACTTGAACAACTTGATTCTTTTCATTGGTGTAGCAGAGAATACAAAATTCTCCACTCAATGCTACAAGTTACCCGATTCTACCTCTCTTATACATATTCCTCTCCTTCGCGATTATTAGCCCAAGTGAATACAAGCATTGAGAAAGTCTCTAAAGGTACTTAACCAGTATGTTTCGGCCATTCTCTTACCCACCTTCTTCCAATAATACAAAATCTCATTGAAATCCCTTAAGCATAGCCAAGGTAATTTATCCAGTGAATTTAATCCTTGAATGTTCTCCCATAAAGTCAACTATGCTAGCTTAACTTGCATAAAAATAAGCATAAATTAGAACATATTTTTCAGGCTCCAAACAAGTGCATTGTTTATTTAGCACGATGAAGAACAAGAGCAAAAGTCAGACATCAGATTTTTACTCGTTAAAGACGCTAGATATATTGTATAATATCACGTCCTTCACATGCAGTTCACCAACCGCCACTAAATGTATTCAACTTCAGGTCCTAATCCGAAAGCTTGTACTTATGCAAAAGCTTTGTACTACCATAATACGGATGAACTATTTTTCTGTATCATGTTCCTAGATCAAAGAGCATAACGTTGCAGCATTGAGGGCCAGAGTTTCCATCGTTAGTCAAGAGAAAATTCGATTCAGCGTAAAAAGGACAAATACATAGCTCGATGACAAACGATTCAAACCCGATGGGTGAGAGAGAGAGAGAGAGAGAGAGAGAGAGAGAGAGAGAGAGAGAGAGAGAGAGAGAGAAAGAGAGAGAGAGAGTGGACAATTAGGGTGGGCTGGACAAAATGCAAAGATTAGGCGCGAGTCAAATGTTTCCCTTTGAATTGCATTAGCGTCGCGCTTTCCGCATAACGTCTTTCGTTGCGGTTCCGGATTTATCGCAGCTCCAGAGTCGTGGAAGCGGCGGCTTCCTAAAATCGCGATGAACAAAGGGTGGGCATATCCACACTTTGTTGTAGCGTAACAATGACAAGCAATAGCAAGGTAAAGATGAAAGTCATAGAGACAAAATAGAAGGTCCATACGGAGGCTGATATAATGAGGAAAGCCTAACGTACGTGAACCTAATATTTGCGACTTGTGGACCCCCCAATGCTCCATACTCTTCCCCCCCCCTAACCAACAAAAAAAAAAAAAAAAGGTACATGAACGGAGAAAATGAGGGATCTAAGTTGAGACATGACTCTCAAATATGATTTGTTTTTGGGCAAAGCTTTGATATTGTGATGAACGATAAAAGATGGGTGTTTCTAATTTGCATCACAATATCAAATTTGAAAGGTATTTATATTACAAGAGATGATTATTGAACATACGTAATCTGATCTATAATCTATAACCTATAGTCTTTGTTCTTTGTTGTTCATGATGTATGTTAGGCTAGTGCCTCACCATGGAATCGCATGATTGGAAAGGTTATCAACTTTATCCTTGGTGTACTAATCTATTGTACAGAGGACAAGCAGATCACATTTAACGTAAAATATATCAATTTCACAAACTAATCTTAATCCGCTTGAATGTTATTTTCTCTTAAAATTCTTTCTTCTCCATTGCGAAAATCATGTTGACTGGGAAGGAATCAGCATTTCTTCGATTAGAAACTTATGAACAAAAATTTTCTCCCCTCTGAAAGCGACTACCACGTGGCACCAACCCAGTAACCTGTCAAGAATCAACGTCTTAATCCTGTTTCTATCCGGCTGATGGCGATACCCACGTGGACGTTTTCCATCACTTTTGAAATTTGAGGATTTGAAAGTAAAATCGAATCCGTGGAAAAAATCGAACCACTGTCGTGCGACTTCTCGAATGGAGAAAATTATTCTCCTCAATCGTCGACCAATGATAATAATTACACTTATTCCATCCAATTGTTGTCAAGTTTGTTGATTTTAAAGGCAAAATTTTGGACAACCTCGAATTAAGACAAAACGAGCGTAGATGCTCCGGATCTGAGCTTTTGTCATCGACGGGTTAAACGGTGCCCGCAAATTCAGCCTGCGAAGGAACCCTAATTCTCGCCACTCATTGCGTAGCGGGAGTCGCTCTTCTTCTTCGAAAGGTGGAGCGGAAATTGATAGATTAAACCTGAAGTGACGGTGCGAGGACGATCTTCAACGGCCCATAACCTCCATTAACGGCTGCATCAACGAACATGTCTCGCTTTCGTGACGAGGGTTTTGCCCTGTTTTTGTCTCTGCTGGATGCCGCAGGCAGTCCTTAAATCCTGGTGACTCGTAGAAAGCCCAGATGACTCTACATCGAGTCATTCGTGACAGGATCGCCTGATTTCGGGGGAGTATGTATGTGCGGCGTGGAATAACTTGCTTCTCTTCTTACTATTATTTATTTATTTATTTCAGATACAATCATACATTAATGAGTTAATTCTCGCAATATACTATATCAACCTCACAATTCTTGTTAAATACATATATTATCGATACCATGACCAGACATTTCAGCTTAGGAGATTATTGAATTTAACCCGTGACGCTTATATTCACCTTTAAATGTATATAATAACTTGATCAATTAATAAATTCGAGAGCTAATCTCTTTTTCCCCGAGAACATGTGTGCCTGTTTTGTCTTAATCAATCAATTGGAGGAACGTGTTGGCCAAAATAAATTGTTTTTAAAATGTGAACTTTGATCGTCTGCCCGAGGACGTTGGACAATAATATAAACGAAGCAGTCTCTATCGCATGGGATGATATTTATTCGGGTGGATAACTGCTTTTTAGACTTAGCCGCATGGACGAACCCCAAAAATTCGCATGCCCGGACAAACTTGAGGACATTGGATGTCCAATCAGAGAGATTTCCGCCCTATCACCTCCAAATTTTTTGACAATAAACAATGTCGTTCATGGTCTTGTCGAGGTAAATGTGCGCAAGTTTCAATGGCATTAAGAAAAATTCCGTAAACATACATAGGTCAGTTCATGACCACCGCATTCTTATAGATAAGATTGTTTTTTTTTTCCCTATATATACTTTTATTTTCTGTATTTTCTAACAGTTATATCGTAATTATTAACCTTCTGGTTCCTAAACATTACATAGAATACATAAAAAAATACCAACTATGCCTAAATTCTGGATTTGCAGTTGTGGCCGTGCTTCTCAATGATAAAGTTGGACGGTGGACCTAGACCTTCCAACAGAAAATTCTAAGGGTAACAGTTTATTGTGTCAAAGAATTGGACAACTTTAGTTTGGTAATCCAAGAATTATGGTTATAGAGGGAGGGAGGGAGGGAGGGAGGGAGAGAGTATGCCCCATGAATAAGTTAAATCTAAACATGTGGCTTGTGCAAAGTGGCCTTGCCCTAGAGTAATTTATACGCACTTTGTGGGATTTTAAAAAATTAATTCTAGCTTTTGAGCTGGAAATCCCTAAATGCCTCGATTAACTATGCAAATCTCAAGAAATCTCTTCGCTAATGTTATGCAAATAGTATGAAGATAGATGAATTTTTTTCTTATATCTTACTCCCCATAGTCATGTAAGATTTTGTCGGCATGAAAATTAAAAAAGACTAAGATTAAATGTTCCAAATTATATTTTCTATATACGTGGAATTATGTTATGGAGCCGGAAGTGCCTCTTGCCATATTTTGATAAACCTTCTCCCAGCCTACGAAGCATGCCTGGTTCTCTAATCTCAAAGAAATGAGGAGCTAGATCTCGCCTTTAGAATGATTTGAAGTAATTGCAGTTAGCTTAAAGACATTCGTAGATGTCGATTGATCAATGCTTTTGGAAGTACTAAGAGATGCGCACGCATACGTGCGATATCCAAACTATTTCTGTTGACCCTCACGAAAATCTGCGTACAGACCCTTGTTGCTAATTCTTTATTTGCCGTAAAATCTGCATGAATCCATACTTCAATGATTCAAACGTGATGGAGAGTAAGTTATGCTTGGAAATGATTCCAAAAGATAGCATTTATTTTGAATAATGAAGGGCAGATTACAATATCTTAGGTGCCTATTTATAGGGAGGTCGCCATCTAGAAAATAATCAAGTAACTAAAATTGATAAAAGGGAAAGTTATCAAAACATAACTAAAAAATCTACAAAACATGTTTGAAATCTGTGACATTTCGGATTTGTGGGATCGTCTGCTCTTATGATGTTCTAATGTTTACATAAAGGCATTTGCATGTTATTTTACATCAAAACGTCTCACGATCTGTTGCTGATATAGTTATGGAGATCATTGCGTAGGATTATTCACCTTGCAAGAAAAGTTATAGTGCGAGCAAACCATATAAAATAACAATAAATAATGGCAAAACTATCGCCGAAAATTCTCCAATGACGACAAGGACTCCGATTTAGTGGAATTTTGTGCTCTCAATTTGACTATAAATACCCGCCCGTTGTGCTCCCAAATTAAGTGCAAGAAATCAAACTCCTGACCAAAGTGTCTCGAGAATCACATGGCGCTTCTTCAATCTCCATCGATTTGCTTCCCTCTCGCCCTTCTCCTTTCTCTCCTCATAAACTCGTCTCACTGCTTCAACCCCAAATCGATTAACATCTCGAAAGTTCAGTCCAACGGTGATTGGTCGCCGGCAGGTGCGACGTGGTACGGGAGTCCCAACGGCGCTGGAAGCGATGGTAATGGAATGACATTATATTTTTATTTGGTCAATTCACCTGGAGTAAAGATCTTTTTATGCAAGCGCCATTGGTCTCATCACACGCCTTTCAGTAATTTTGACTTATCAAGTCTTTCGAGTATAAATCGGTTCGGACATATGAGTAGCTTAGGTCAATCGCTTAATCGTGATTTGGCTTTGTACCAAACACATATAAACTTAGAGGTCAAACTGGAATCAAGTACAACGCTAGACAATACTACTCTAGTAATTACACATTTCACCTGATCTGCAAATATACACATATATTTATACATACATATATAATATATTATATATAATATGCTTTGTATGATATTTTGTACGTAGGTGGCGCATGTGGGTATGGGAGTGGGGTCGACCAAGCTCCATTCTCTTCAATGGTATCCGCAGGAGGGCCTTCTCTTTTCAAATCAGGCAAAGGATGTGGAGCTTGTTACCAGGTTTCTCTCTTGCTAGAAAAGTGTTTCTCGAATTATTTTTATATTCGCCGTCATCGGAGAAAATTTGCCACGGACAAAGTTAATATATGTTCACGAGATATGCTTTTCCTATATTAACAATCGTGGAATAGAATTCATGAAAACATCTACTGCGGCACGCTTTCTAGACTTCCATTAAAAGTAGTTTGAATTCTTCGTATTTAAATAGATTATTTGACTCGGTACATATTGTCCTATTGAAACAGATTATTTAGTAGTAGTTAGGAAGTGCAGTCTTTTAAGCTCTTGTTGATTAAATTGCAGGTGAAATGCACTGAAAACGCGGCTTGTTCCGGGAACCCGGTGACGGTCGTTATAACTGATGAATGCCCTGGTGGCCCTTGTGTCGCTGAATCTGCTCACTTCGATTTGAGCGGCACGGCTTTTGGAGCCATGGCGAGCTCCGGCAAGGCCGATGAACTTCGCAACGCTGGGGTGTTGCAAATTCAATACCAAAAGTCCGTACAGTTGATCCTTTCTCTATGGATCCTTTCGAGTGAATTCCAATTTTAACAGACGCGCAGAGGGAAAAAAGGAAGATAAAACGCATTGAAAAGTGCTTTAAATTAACGAGAAACTTTGCTTTCACCAGACTTATACTAATCAGCAAATAGTCTAAGTTGCTTATTAAAAGTCTATTTATGTGCACATATTTACAATGTCAAGCAGAGTAAAGTGCAATTTCCCCGGCGCGAAGGTGGCATTCCACGTTGACTCCGGCTCGAACCCCAACTATTTCGCTGCGCTAATTGAGTACGAGGATGGGGATGGCGAGCTCGGCGCCGTCAACCTGAAGCAGGCTCTAGACTCTGACTCTTGGCTTCCGATGCAACAGTCGTGGGGCGCGGTTTGGAAGTTGGATGGCGCAGGCCAGCTGCGCGCCCCATTCTCGATCAAGCTCACCTCTCTTGACTCCGGCAAGACCCTGGTTGCCAACAACGTGATCCCCGCTGGGTGGCAGCCCGGACAGACGTACCGGTCGGTCGTCAACTTTGCTGTCTAAGGGTTGTGCGTGGTTTGCTTGGGAGACGAAGAAATGGAGATTGATCGTCGGTTAATTTGGCTCTGTGTGTTTTATGTGACAGGCAAAATTAAAATATTGGATGGTGTGGAAAAAGAAAGTATTTTGCTTTTTCCACTCTGTGTAATCTAGTCAGCTATGAGCTACCTCTTGGAAAAGAGAGTAGTAGTGAGAAATGAATGGTATTGTCCTTTGAAAATCAAGAATGATTTAGGTATTTTTGTTCCTTTTTTCTTGCCAATCTATTGTATTTGAAGCTTGAAAGCTTTTATGTTTTGCACCAATATATGTACCACTTCCAAAATGGATGGTTATAAATCGTGTCAATCTATATGCAAATGGGTATTTTCTTCACTTTGAAAAAAATGAAATTTCTCAATGAAAATTATAATTCCTTAGAAACCATTTTTGATACATATTCATAAATAAAACTAACGAACCTGACCTTTCAACATATTCCTATCAGCCCAACTATCACTACTTTGATTCATTTCTAGGAAATCAACCTCTTGTGCGTCGAGCTTGTACTTAATACTAGCTCCAATAATATACGTGAAAAGAAACATCATAATTGATTTTTCAGTTCAATCCCGATCAAACTATTAACTAAAATTTAAATTCAATCTCCATCAAGGTACTCTTGGACTACCTAGGACAGTCAATGTTCACATCAATAATTTCTAGCTAAACTTGACTCGGAAGACTACATTAACAAATCGTTAAAATGACCACCGACCGTGGTGGTTCCGTTAGGTAGGCTTCAGTCCTTTGAGGAAGGTCAGGAGTTCGAAGCACTTGCGACGCAAGTGGCAAGGGGGCTGGCGGGCTATTAGGTGATTGACGTGTGGTGCTGGGGTGGTGGTTTCTCCGCTAGCATCATCTGGGGGTTTACGTGGTGGCTATCGGCCAAAGCGGTTCCTCCAGCACAAAAAAAAAAAATCGTTAAAATGTTTAAATGATAAAATTTCGAGATTTTGAACTGAAGTGACATTCATGTAATAGATTTAGATTTTTTTTTTGTTAATCAAGTGAGATGAACGTCATTGACATGGACAAAGAAGAGCTGGGTATTGATACAAATCAGTTTCTTGCCACCATTAAAAGGATAAGTGACTTAAGGCGTGCATGATAATCATTTTTTTTATTTCTCTATTTTTTTGTTATTCGAAATAGATTTGGGACATAAATTTGTTTGGTGACATAATTTTATTTTATTTTTAAAATTATTTCTGGAACAACTTTCTACTTTAGAAATAGATTTTGACAAGAAATCAGAAGTTAAAATATTTACCTTTTCTATTTCTAGAACAAAAGTGAGTAATGAAAACTCTTCTTTTTGTTTACTCTCATCATTGCCCTCCACCCACCCATCGCTTGTGGGACGTCAAATGCCTGCCGCTGACCATCGTATGTCAGATGCCTGCCGCTAATTGCTCACCACCAGTTGTTGGATGCCCATCGCTGGCCCTTGGACTCCAGCCATCTACTACCGATTGCTGATCGTTCACCACTGGCTGCCCGTTGGTTACTGGCTGCTGCCTACATGTCTCCTACCACCGATTGCCGGTCACCGGTGACCCCCTTGCGGTTGTTGGTCGTTAGAAGCCAAATGCCTCCCATCACTACTTGTGGAGGGGGGGAGAAATTTTGTGTCATTATTAAACGAATTTCTATTTCAAGAGCAGAAATTTTATAAGGTTATCAAATGCATATTTCTGCTTAGAAACTTATCTAGAGAATAAAAATAGGAAAATTAATTTTTAGTCAGAAATTGATTTCTAGAATGAAATGGTTATCATACATGCCCTTAGTGTCCATTATTAGCGAATTTTGTTCTTTGATAGTTGACCTCGGTGTAGACGCGGAGTGCATCATCAGTATCCCCAGAAGTCGTTCAAGAATTCCGGGCCAAAGATGAAGAAAGTCAGCGAGTTCATGAAGGATGTTATGCTGCATTTGCGGTTCTTCATCCAAAGCCTACGTAAGGCATTTGGAGGCTTTTGCCTTCTTTTTGTTTTTTGTTATTTTTTAATCATGTATTGCAATCCCTTCTGGCTTCTCCTGCTCTTCAATTTCTTATACCTTCACTATCCTGCAGCGTTAATACAATGTTGTTAAACCCAAACTTTATACTTAAGCTCGCTTGCCTTCAATTTTGAAGGTTCCCAATCGAGCGACCGAATCGTTCTAGACATCAACTCAAAAACCCCAGATCTAGTTTGCGTTCCTTTCTCGAATGTCCATCAGCTGTTTAACACACAAGGACTGTGGCTGTGCCGAAATTTCTGATCTGTTGAAGTCAAGCGACAATGAATGTGGTACTTTTCACAATTCTCCGACTCATGTAATTTTAACATAAATAACATGTTACTGCCGCGTGGTATGATTGTCATATAAAATACCTTCTCTGGTCTTTAGTTGCGAAGCACTTTTGGTACTTTGGGGCCAAAGACTTAGGCTATATTTGACTATTTCTCGTTTCCCTTAAGATGGATTAATGGGTTTGATATGAGACCACGTATTTGGGCTCATTTGGATCCAAATGGGGCTCATAGGGGTAAACAACCGGACCGGGTATACCCGGCAACTGGACCGCCCCACCTGAAAAATAGGGTCGGGAACTGGTTCCCAAAATTCGGAATAGTTGGAATTGGTCCGGGAACCGGTTCCGAGCAAATACCCACCCGGGAACCGGATCGATCGGACTAATTTGAGAACCGGTTTTGTAAACCCAAAAGATCAAAACCCTATATTTTCCCCCTAATTTCTAATCTTACAATTGCATTTTTCCTCTCGCACAACGCTCCCACTTCATCGTTTCTCTTCTTCGCTTGCTTCCCTCCCTTGCTAGCTCACTGTCGCACCATTCATCGCATAGGATTTTTGCTTTGCCTTATATGTTTGTTTATGATAATTAACCTTGTGAATACTTAGTTTTATATAGTCAAAAAGTTCATGTACTTATTGATCATATGTGCTTAATGTTTCATCATAAATTAGGAGGATTTCGTTATTTTCTCATGTATTAATGTAAAATTCGAAACTATATAGGATATTGGGCAGTTGCAAAATAGGTTCCAGTGGAAACGGGGTTGACTTTGGAACCGGACCGGAAAAATAGGGTGGTTCCGAAATAGGGTTCAGTACAAACAGGGTCGAGCACAAGATTTAGGTCAGCAAACTACCCACTCTGGACTTGATCACCCTAAGGGCTCGTAGTATCCTTTGCCTAGTTTAATGAATCCACAGTAGGGCCACTGCTTTTTAGCAGCTTCCGGTTCAGTCTAATGCTTGGTCCAGGATCTCAAGACATCCAAGCAAAATGTTGCTCTTTATAGACTTGCAACCAATCAATCTCAATCTAACATCAGTAACAATCTTTCTGTATACATCATTTACATCCAACGCAGTTCCACCATTATGTAATCTCCAGTAGCAGACCAAGCAAGTTTAAACAACAATGCCTAAAAAGAAGCACCCCTTGACATTTTTTAATCCAATGAAACCCAAAGTCCACACATCGTGCATCCTATTTGTACCAAAAAGATCTAGCACTCTCCTCCAAACTAAAGATGAAGAGTTTCTAAGCAAAAATAACCGTTTGATAATGATACAAAATTTCTACTCTAAAAATAGAAATTCGTTTGATAACGATACAAAATTTCTTCCTTTCGGACAGCGGCGGACCGGCGTATAGTGGTGATGGATGGCCGCCGGCGATCGACAAACAGCGGCGGTCGGCGAACGGCGGTGACCAGCGAACGACGGTGACTGGCGACCGGTGAATAGCGGTGACCGGCGGAGGTGGCGACCGGCGACGGCAGCGGCTGGCGATTGATGAAGGCCGGCGGCGACCAGCGGCGGGTGGTGGGCGGCGCGATCGATCGACGGACAGTGGTCGGCGGCAATAGATGAAGGACCGGTTGACGAACGATGATAAAATTTTTTATTTCTCATTTTTGTTCTAGAAATAGAGAAATAGAAAATTTATACTTCTGATTTCTATTCAAAACCTATTTCTAGAATAGATATCTATTCCAGAAATAGAAAAACGGAATAATGTTACCAAACGGATTTCTATTCCAAAAACAGGTCTGGAATAGAAAAATTGTTTCTGAAATAGAAATTCTGGTTTGTCATGCACCCCCTGACTGTCTTATGTGTTACGATCGGTGTTGACAATTTTGTCAATAATATTTTAATATTTTTCAGATTTTTTAGTTAATTTTTTTCTTTTCTTTCTTCCTTTTTGCCCTTTTGTCTTATTTTCATTTTCTTCTTTCTTTTTCCCTTTTTCTCATTGTTGGCCGCTCTCGGGCCTCATCGATGGCCAATGAGTTGCTGGCCTCAGGTGAGGACCACCCTTGTTGGCCTTGGCCTCGGCCATGGTTGTCGGCAGTGATTGCGATTTGGAGCTTGTGGCTGCCATAGCCACTTGAGCTTGAGCTTTGGCTTGTGGCCATGGTTGGGATATGGAGCTCACATATCTTGAGCTCGTCGCCTCATGGCCATAGTCGAGATGGATAGTGGCAAGGAGTCTATTGCCGGCAATCAGTTGATGTTTACCTTCCATATTCCTCTTGACGGTGGGATCCAAACAATCAGTGAGTTCTGCTTCCTTTTGGCTCGTTTCTCTATTAGAGGGTTCCATTGCAAGTAGTCCTTATTCATTGCCATGGCCTCCTCCACTATTTTTCTTAGATCTATGTGCTACTAACGGAACACAAATTTTTTTTTTCTATTTTTCCATATATTGTAGAGCACTCTAGTGACAACCATGGTTGCAATGGTGGACGGGATCTAGAGCTCTAGATCCTAGCCATCCCAGCGAGGCCATGAGCTCAAGATATGTGAAACTGGCCATGGCTGAGGCGAGGAGCTCCAAATCCCGGCCATAGCCACAAGCCTAGAGCTCGAGTTCAAGGGGCCCTAGTGGCCACAGGCTCCACATCTTGACAACCACCGACATCCATGACCACGAGCCAGAGCTTGAGCTCAAGTGGCCGTGGTGGCCACAATCTCTAGATCCCAACCACCATTGCCGCGGCTTGGGCTGAGGCCGAGGGTGGCAACTTGCTGGCCATTAACAAGGCCTGGTGGTGGTTGGCGGAGGGCATGGTAGTGGCTGGCGGAGGGAAAAAGGGAAAAGGAAAAGAAGAGAAAAGTAAAAAGAAAAAAAAAAGAAGAGAAGGAAAAAAGTTAGAGGTGGTCGATGGAGGGAAAAGGGAAAAAGAAAAGAAGAGAAAAGAAAAAAAAAAAAAAAAAGAAGAGAAGGAAAAGAAAAAAAAAAAAAAAATCCCAAAGATATTGAAATATTATTAAAATTATCCACGTCAAAAACCAATGACGTCATGTAGGATGGCTGATGTCCACATCAGCAATTTTCAACCAAAATTGGCCGGATGGTCTCAATTGGCAAAACGTAAAAATGTTTAGAACTCAATTAGTAGGTTAAGACTGACTTGACAAGAATGCAATAAGTCTATGAATTTTTAAATAATTTTCTCTCATAAAAATCCCAAAACTTGTATATTTGTGATAAATTTATCTTCCGAAAAATCACAAATTGATACATCTGTGATAAACGGAGGGTAAAACCCTAAATTGATACATCCACTACTTGCCATGTATCATCCAACTTGGCAATTTTACAATAAAATTCATGAAAACTAATAGATGGTAAATTTTTCACATGCGTACCGGTTCGGGATTTTTTGTGGTTAAAAAATTAGTTTAGGAAAAATATATCATACATTTACCCGTTTGAGATTTTTTTGTAATATAACCCTTTAATCTATTGAATTGACCAAACATAAAAGCACGTCCAAGTGGGAGAAACCAATGAAGTAGAGAATGAAAGTGCTAGTATGAACACCTAGAAGGGGGATGAATAGGTGTTAAGAAAACTTTTCGCAAAGAATGGTAGAAATATTTTTCTTTTGAAACTGAGTCTGACGAACAACAGACTTTTGAAACTGAGTCTGAAGTACAATATACTTTGAGCGAGTTCAGACTTTGGCAACTACGAACAAAATAAAGGAGTTTAGGGAAGATAATAAGAATACAAGGTTTATAGTGGTTCAGTTTATATCAAGCCTACATCCACTCTCCCATACTAACAGCCTTCTGTTGGATTACACTATGCAATCAACAAGAGATTACAACTTTGAGTGCAAACACTTAGTAGTAGATCACACTATCTCACTAAGTCACTCTTTTTGTATTTCTCTCACGATCACAAACGTTTAAGCTCACAAGAGACAAGTGTATGATCAAAGTTGGCTTAGACTTTGGAATTATAAATTCTACGCTCCATCTTTTACTTGCTTATCGGTCCTTGATCTCCTTAAATACTTCTCCACTTCCAAACTAGCCGTTGGACAGTATTTCGAGGATCGTCTTCCAATCTACCAATTGGATAGATTTGGTAGCCGTTGAGTAATAGAAGTAGAATCCCAAATTGATTCTAATCGCCCATACAAACAGAATCTTGGTTTCCATAAGTAAAGCTTCTTCGTATAGAAAGTTCTTGTCTTCAAGATCCAATTGTCAATCAATTAGATTGAGTCAATCAAATCAATCTTGATGTAGAATCCAAACCAAATCACTAGCCGTTATATGTTTGGGGCTCGTGTTACGTTATGTCTCGTTTTGGATGTAAAGTCTGAGATCAATAGACTTTACAATCTGAGTCTGAACAAGTTCAGCTTCAGCATAGAGTCTGTCTTTTGATTCTTCCAAGTATAAACTTTGATAATATCCTTTACATGTTCTATTATCTGCATAGTCTGTTACTCAACCATTAAACACGTTAGTAACCTTTGATTTATTTTGTCATCTCCAAAATATCAGAAGGGATTTCCTTAACAATCTCCCCATTTTTGATGATGACAAAACAATTTCTGAATATGCAAATTTGTAAATATGCTTTTAAAAATATTAATTTAAATAAAAAGATATCAGAAGATAGCAAATAAATTGAGCATAACAATATATAGAAAAATAATCGCAGCTCAATAATATGCAATAAATAATATCAACCAATCAACACATATGCATATTCATATCTTCTCCCCCTTTTTGTCATAATCAAAAAGTGATAATAATGGAAAAAATATCACGTAGAGAATATAAAATGATAACAAATATCTTGCATGAAACACAATTTCCAAAAAATCAGCTTTTATAAAGTAAATCAAATATTAAAGATATGTAATATAGCTCACTTTGATCATATATATTAGCAAATATCCAATAAAAATCACGGATGCATTATAAAATTTCACTTACCCTTTTTGTCATAATAAAATGATAATATCAATAAGAGATTTGTTAATGATAAAAGGTAATAAAAGATGCACTAACCGGATTTTGTAGAACTTGGTAAGTTCTAATCACATTTACCTTTTCATTCCTTCCATAATAATCAAGATCACGATTGATTTAAAAATATTTTTCCATAATTGATCAATGCTCCCCCTCAATTTGTTGTCCTTTTGAGATCATCACGATTCTTTCCTTTCTCTTGGATTCGCTTTCTCCCTCAATCTTCGCAGGAGATATTTTTCTAATTGTACCGAAATCCGCTTAGATTCGCATAGTTGCCAAAGTCTGAACTCGCTCAAAATCTGTTGTATTTCAGACTCAGTTTCAAAAGTCTGTTGTTCGTCAGACTCAGTTTCAAAAGAAAAATATTTCTATTGTTCTTTGCGAATTTTTTTTTCACATCTATTCACCCCCTCTAGGTGTTCATACTAGCACTTTCAATTGGTATCAAAGCAAAAAATAAAATCTCCATAGAGAATCAAATCTTCTTTCTAAACTCATCATAATAAAGTATCTAAGAAAAGAATATCTTGCACAATAATATCTTGAAAAATAAATTCTCACTTAGTCAAAGCACAATAAAATTAGAATAAAATCCTTGAATATCTAAGAAAGAATATTTTAATATCATGTAAAACAGATTTCCACTTTACAAAATATGACAAAATCTGAGAATATAAAATCAAAATAAACTTAATTGTCTCTAATCAAGATATCAAAAATAATCA
This sequence comes from Eucalyptus fibrosa, assembly GCA_017140475.1. NCBI lineage: Eukaryota > Viridiplantae > Streptophyta > Magnoliopsida > Myrtales > Myrtaceae > Eucalyptus > Eucalyptus fibrosa. The sequence continues at coordinate 20,896,340 of CM029509.1, read as the reverse complement.
CACGATTCTTTCCTCAAATCATAGAATACGGTCATAATAAAATCTAAATCAATCAAGGATATGTCGAATATGAGAATTATATGCCCAAATCAAATTTAAATTTTTTACCTTACCAAATTCTCTTTCTTCTTTCTTTTTTATATCTTGCAAAAACAACTCACATTTTCTTTGGTACTCATTTTTTCTTGGGTCCATGAGAGTTAGTAAAATATGCTGTTTTCACCAAATCTTTTTTAACAGGTCTCCAGACTTTAGGACATTCTTTCTTAAAGTGTTCAGAATCTCCACAATTTGAACATTTGAAGGCATTTCGACCAACATGTTTTGTAAAATCCTTTCAAAATGCTTCTTGTACGCAAGTCTAAGAGGTCTTTGTCTAAGTCTCTCCTTGACTTTAGAAAAATCTATTAGAGAATCACTTTCCTTTTTGAAACCAAGTCTTGACTTATTATAGTAAGGTACTTGTATAGAAAGGATATGCTCTAATGTTTTTGATCCATTTTAAAATCTTGTCGAAATATTTGAAAATTCTTTCTTTAAAGAATCATTTTTTTGACAAGTAAATCTCAACTTTCTTTTGTATGTAGAAAATCTTTTTGCAAAATTTCAAACTTTTCATTTCGAGAAAGATCATGTTGTCTAAGCCAAGAATTCTCATTTTTTAGTTCGGAAATCCTTTTAAGAGAAGATTTGAGATTTAAGCAAAGCTCATTTATATACTTAAGAACTTTAGTAGGAATTTCTGAATGACTTACCACGATTTTTTCATTGGATTATGAGTTTTTGTCCGAGTCAGACTTTGATTCTAAGTTTGAGTCTGAGTCAAACTTTGATTTTGATTCTGAATTTGAATCCGAGTCTAAATGTGCTATCAAGCATATATTTCCTTGCCCGTCATCTTCTTTCATTGTTCTTTTTTGGCCATTATGCTTGTATTGTCTTCTTCCACTGAATTTCATTCATTCTCTTCTTAGCTTTTTGAATTTATTGATCATAAAAGCAAGTTCTTCGTCGTCCATGTCATTTTCTGAGTCCATGTTAGATATTAAAGCAATGGACTTCTTACCTTCGAGATCTTCATCATTGATTTGTTCCACTTCATAGGATTGAAGAGTGCCAATCAATTCATTAACGGAGAGTGACATAATCCTCTGAGTCTCCCGGATTGAGGTCTTGACATGATTCCAATCTTTTGAAAGACCTCGCAAGAGTTTGTTGACCTTCATTGGCGAAGAGATTGGCTGACCTTGATATGCTAAACCATTTACAATTTCTATAAAACAGCTGAACATATCTCCAATCAACTCTCCTTGCTTCATCTTGAAGGATTCATATTTGCCGAGTAGGAAGTTTACTTTTGTCTCTTTTACACGATCAGTCCTTTCATAAGTGACATGAAGTCTATCCCAAACTTCTTTTGTTGTTTCACATGAAGATATTATGTTATATTCAGCAAGATACAAAGCGCAATATAAAGAATAAATGGCTTTTGCATCAAGTGCTTCTCTTTTGGACATCTCCGTCTGAGACATAGGAGCAGGGGGTTTGGTTTCTTTGTCTTTGCCATTCTTATTTGATGTAGATGCAATAGTGGGATTGATTCCTTTTTCCATAACATCCCATTGTAAGGGATCTTTGGATCTTAGGAATGCCTTCATTTTGTTCTTCTAAACGTTGTATTCATTTCCATCAAAATATGGTGGCCTGGTGTTGTTTTGCCCTTCCATAAGTCTTGGTGCCAAGATATTAGCCATAGAAGATCTTTAGCTCAAAAGCAAAAACACTTTTATAAACCGAGCACTTGGCTCTGATACCAATTGAAAGGGCTAGTAAGAGCACCTAGAGGGGGGTGAATAGGTGTGAAGAATTTTTTTCGCAAAGAATAGTAGAAATATTTTTCTTTTGAAACTAAGTTTGACGAACAACAGACTTTTGAAACTGAGTATGAAGTACAACAGACTTTGAGCGAGTTCAGACTTTGGCAACTACGAACAAAATAAAGGAGTTCATGGAAGAGAATAAGAACACAAGGTTTATAGTGGTTCGGCTTAGATCAAGCCTACGTCCACTCTCCCACGCTAACAGCATTCTGCTGGATTCCACTCTGCAATCAACAAGAGATTATAACTTTGAGTGCAAACACTTAGTAGTATATCACACTATCTTACTAAGTCACTCTTTTGGTATTTCTCTTACAATCACAAATGTTTAAGCTCACAAGAGACAAGTGTATGATCGAAGTTGGCTCAGACTTTGGAATTATAAATTCTACGCTCCGTCTTTTACTTGCTTATCGGTCCTTGATCTTCTTAAATACTCATCCACTTCCAAACTAGCCGTTAGACAGTATCTCGAGGATTGTCTTCCAATCTACCCATTGGATAGATCCATATCTAGAAAATTTGGTAGCCATTGAGTGATAGAAGTAGAATCCCAAATTGATTCTGATCGCCCATACAAACAGAATCTTGGTTTTCATAAGTAAAGCTTCTTCATATAGAAAGTTCTTGTCTTCAAGATCCAATTGTCAATCAATTAGATTGAGTAAATCAAATCAATCTTGATGTAGAATCTAAACCAAATCACTAGCCGTTATATGTTTGGGGCTCGTGTTACGTTCTGTCTCATTCTGGATGTAAAGTCTGAGAGTAATAGATTTTACAATCTGAGTTTGAACAAGTTCAGCTTCAACATAGAGTCCGTCTTCTGGTTCTTCCAAGTATAAATTTTGATAATATTCTTTACATGTTCTATCATCTGCATAGTCTGTTACTCAACCATTAAACACGTTAGTAGCCTTTGATTTATTTTGTCATATTCAAAACATCACAAGGGATTTCCCTAATAAAGAATTGCCATAGGATAACAAGTATATTACTGACACTAATAAAATGCCACCGATGATATTGAAAATTGTTGCTAATAATCTTTAAAATATCACTAAATGCATCTTATCGTGCCAATTTCAAAAATGATGCTAATAGAGTGTAAAAAACGTTCGATATTGTTGTAGTGAGTTGGTTTGAGAGAAAGTTCTCAATGATAGGGAAACTTTAGTTCTTTGCCATTTATTGTAGTGAGTAGGAGCAAATTTATTATTAACAAAAAATATAACCAACATACAAGTGAGATGAAACTCACTTTTGACTTAAACATAGAATATATATATATATATATATATATATATATATATATTTTGGTCGGTAACGTATAGAATATGGATAGATAAATTTGTAACTTCTTTATATATGGTAGTCAGTATTTTTGGTTTAGAAAAGTAATTTCCAATATATTGTTAAATCGAATGAATAAATTATACGCATTCCATAGCTTTTTTTTTTTTTTTCCATTGGAAAAGTAAGCACCCACTTATTAGTTACTATAAATTTGTTCACACACTTAGTTGATTTTTCAATAAGGAAAAGTACTTTCAACCTATAATAAAAATGATAAAAAAATAATATTCCACTAGTTATACAAAAAAGTAAATAATTCAAGGGTTGATGCTACAAAAAATCTTAAATTGATACAACCGTGACTAATCTACCACAAGTTAATTTTTTAATCACCAAAAACTTTAAGCTAGTACACTTATGACAAATTTAATCAAAACTAATTTTTTGAGCATCAAAAATCCAAAATTAATACATTTTTTTAATAAATTTACCATGCATTAGTTTCTCTTAAATTGAATTAATATCACAAAAAATCATAAATCGATACACTTGTGACAAATGAAAGGTGAAATTCTAAACTAGTATACTTGCCAATTGATATGTGTCATCAAATTCAGCAATTTGACATTAAAGTTTAATGAAAATTAACAAAGGGTAAATTTGTCATATATAGAGTTTTAAATGGTCAAAAATTAATTTAGGGTAAATTTGTTATCGGTGTACCAATTTGAGATTTTTTAAGGTACTAATCCTAACTCTAATTAGCAACTTCTATATCTATATTTGATTAATGATATTCTCAATCAAAAAAGAGAGGCAAATTTCGATTAAAAAAAAGTAGTGAAAATAACTAAAATGGAATGCGACTCCTTCGGTTGTCTAGAGAACATTCTTGCGGTCCTCGTCGAAATGACAAATCGAAACCCAAGAGCGAGATATAGGAATCTGTGGAAAGTATTCCTGACATTGTTATTTCTCAAGTCGGCTGACTGCTTCTGAATAAGAAAATCGAAACCCACAGGTGGGATTCATTAATTGGTGGGGCTTTTCTTTTTCTCTTCGTTTCTGAGCGCAAGGAGAAATACGTTGGGGGCGAACAGTGACCATACCATAGCCTGTTTGACAGTGCATTCATGCGAGATACTTGGGAGGAAGCATGTACGCCGTCTGCATTGCCTATTGTCCTTTTCTATCGCCTAACTCAATGAAATGTTACTATGGAAAATATTAAAAGTAAGATGAATGCTGTTGACAGTAGAGATAACATTATAGAGGATTCGTGACAAATTTTAACAAGCCTAAAAACAAGTTCTCATAAAAAAGATAAAGATCTCTTTTTTCTTATAAGTAAGACAAGGTAGAGAGGCATGATAGTGCATATACCTTTCTGGGTGTTAACATGAGAGTTTCACACTCCTTATGAAAGATTTTGTTTAAGTCACTACTACTTAAGCTGCGTTTGGAGTACCGAATATAATTTTGGATAGGATAATATCTGGTGTTTGGGAGAACACTAGATTTGAATGTATCTGGACATAATTTGGACAAAAAATCCCCACCTTATGGAAAATCTGAGGAAAAAAGAAACAGAAAAAAAGGAGAAAAACCCGATGGACTCGTTTTGCTACTGACCGCTCGACTTCGTCCACACCAGATGAACACCTCTTAGTCGATCTCTCTTCTTGTTGTCGGCTCAACATCACCGTCCTCGACCTCAAATGCTATTGTCTTAAATTGTTGCTTCTAGCTTCGTCACGCGCAGCCATCCAAAGAGTTGACTTCCTCCAACGACTTTCAGATTTCTTTTCTTTTTTTCCTCGCAGAAGAACCCATTCTATTTGTGAAAATTTTTAGCGCCTATCATCGGGAATTTCGGTGAACGTTGCTATTATTTTCAATCATCCCCCGCTCTTGCTTTGATCTGAATAAAAGGATGATGGTGATGGGTTAAATCGATTGGCTCACCAGGGACGGTTCGTCTTTACAACCCATTTAATATGGTGATGATGGGTCATCGACACGGGGTTGTCTAACGTAATCTAGGTTCTATTTGCCGGGACTTTCTGGGTCTATGTCCGTCCCTGTTTAGTACTTCGTTCTGCGTTGTCAACAAGTTCTTGAGGCAACCAAGTCGCGAGTTCTATATTTTTCCTTCGATTTTCAATTTTGACAAAGAATTTGAGTTCAATTGTGGACTCAAGTATTGATTTCAGAGTACTAATCCAAAAGGCGACTTGCAAAGAAGGAACGTTGAGCAACTAGAGTGAGAAAATAGGGAATTGCAGTAGTGCACACCAGATGTGGAATCGGTAACCTCCTGCCCTTACTAAAGGATGAAGATGATGATGGTCTGTGATGTCTCATTTTCCTTGACCACTAACATTGAGAGCGAAAAAGCGAGAGAGGTGAGTTGAGTGAGAAAGTCAATGTATTTCAAACGCTCAGTTGCATAATATTTATTTGGTTTTATTTATTTATTTATCTAGACGTTATCAAACACCACGTAGAAGATTTCAAATTTTATCATATCCTTATACTATCTGATCTTATCCTATCTGGTAAAAATGTATGGAAGACCAAATGTAGCCTTAGTCTGTATGAGCCGGTATGCATCATAATGGCAATACTAAAGACGCTCTTCCTATTTTCAGCTCTGTCACTCATTAGTCCTAAGTCCTACACAAACACCTACAAACAGAGAGAATTTGAATCGCCGACCCCAACCGCAGAATCAGAAATGGCGAGCCCAGAAATTTTAGAGAAGAGCATGGCCAACTTACAGAGGCCAATTAGAGTCTACAAGAGCTTATCTGGAACCGCATTAGTAGGACTCGGGAATTCATGAATCTGTACTTCGTCTTCCAAGGTATTGTTTTTTCTTCTATGCTGACGTCCTCGGAAACGATCAGGTGTAAACTGAAATGGACTTTTTACGCCCTCTCTTTACTGGCCTCCATTTACAACTCCCTCGCGGTATTGGTAAACATCCGCAGGTCGCTGAAGTACTACGAAAATATGGCCCTCAACTGGGATCTACACGACAAACTGAGGGTGCACCTTGCCAATCTGAGGGTGCAACAACGGAATAATGCTAATGCCCAAGCGACAGGGCAGCAACAGAACAATCCCTATAGATTTAGAATCAATTAACGCTACACCTTATGTTATTTGACACTGCTGCTGCTTTTGATATTTTCGGCTGCAATGCTATATGGTTTCTCCCAAATTCACTGTTGTCACCGATGCAGTTACGGATGATTAGTGTGATTTTTACATTATGTAACACTAGATCACATGTCAATACGTGGGGCATGTAGACTAGTAATTCGATCATGTCGGGGTCAAGCAACGTAGATGTCGCCCAGTTGATTTTCTGTTTAAAAGTGCTTCTTGCATGTGTGTGGACCTTGAAGAATGCTTCCATTGTAAAAGAAGGAGGTTTGCATTGTGTAATGGAAAAATTGTCCAAAAATTAGCCAATTCAGTTTTACAAATTTCAGTTTTGCCAATTGAGTACTAATTTTTTTATACATTTTACCATTTGAGTTAATCTTGCCTATTTTAGTCGGAAATTAGTGACATGGACTCCGATAGTGCCACGTAGGGTGGTTGGTACTAACGCAGACAAATTTTTGTAATTTTTTTTTAATAAAGTTTGAATTTTTTAGATTTCTTCTTCTTTTTTTTTTTCCTGCCAAATCTGTGAAGCCCTCGCCTAGTGACCAATGAGGGTCAAATAGCCCTTGTCGAGCTTGGAAGAAAAAAGAAAGAAAAAGAAGGAAAGAAAAAAGAAGAAACAATTATAAAAAAAATTAAAATTTTAAATAAAATTATTAAAATTGTTCACATCAGTGTTGGCCTTACCATATAAGATAACCGGTATCCACGTTAGCGATTTCCAACTAAAATTGGTTGAATGGACTTAATTGAAACAATGTAAAAATATTTTTGATCTAATTGGTAAAATTGAAAAACTTATAACTGAATTGAGCAAAGTATAATACATTTAGTATTTTTTGGACAATTTTCCCATTTTGTAATATATGGAATGCCTGGCAATGGAAAAAAAATCAAAGGATTTTTAATCTCCTACACGGATTTTGTAAAGTTTAGATTACCCAAGTTGACGTTCTAGATCATTGTCAAAAGACGTGGTCTAAAATTTATTTTTGGAAACGATATCAACCCTGTTTAACATTCAAATGCACAAATAATATTAGTTCTGATCCACTGGTGTAAGCAAACCTTATATTTTATGTAACTAGTATATGGTGTGTAAAATTTCAAAATGAAATCTTGAATAATACTTTCGCTAAGAGCAAAAGTATTAACGTCTCATGTCATCCTCATTTTGCATTCTGAGTCAGTTTCTTTTTTGGCTAGATTTAAAATGTGCAGGAGCAATGAACATTGCTCCCTTTTGTTTTAGTTTGCTCTTTGATCATTAATTTTGAAAGAGCGTATTTTCTAGCATCTCTGATTGGAAGAACCTAGTTTCTAGTTGATGAGTCGTAAAGCACGGACATAACAGATATTTACTTTTACTTTATTTATGTATATGTGTGTTGCAACCTACCCCTCGAGGGAGGGAGTAGGTTTAAGAGTATTGCCTAAAGGATGGACCTAAGGTCTATGATTAGGCACGGGCTCTCCCAAGTCTATATCTTGTGTGACGTTAGAATATTTTAAGAATTTCGCAAAAAGGAGTCGCCACTAGCATATTGTGGTCGGCTAGAAACCAAATGTGGTATGGGAGTGTACCTTACTTCCTACGCAACCAGAGAATCTAGGGTCGATGATTTGATTACATTAATTGACTAATTAGTACCCTTTCGATACCTAATATTGTTCATTTTAACAAAAAAGATTTTTATCAAGCAGTTTGGATTGATTTTATACCTATCCACTAACATGTGAGGTGATCATACAGGTGCGCATTAAAATAATAATCACAGCTACCAATATCTTAATTACAGTAAAATTGAGCAAGTGCAATTAAACATAATCAAATATGCAAATTAAACACACGATATAATCAATGTGCAAGCAAATAAAGGCCTAATTACACTAAGAATGCAAAACATGGCAATTTCCAACCAAACCCTACATTTTTTAATTTTCAAAATTTTTTTTAATTTTTTAATTAATTTTTTAAAAATAATTTTTATTTATATATAATTTATTTTAAAAAATATATATTATAATATTATAATGTTATAATATATTTAAAACGACCCGGGTCGGATCCCGGAGTTAGGTTCGACTCGATTCGTTGAAAAGGGCCCGAGCTCCTAATTGGGCAAGATAGACCGGCCGCATAACCCATGGGCTGGCAGAAACTTAGCTGGGCTAGGCCTGATGTGTAGGCCCAGTCCAGTCTAATTTTTTTTTTTTTTTTTAAAAAGGAAGCCCACAAGCAAAAACAATCCAAACCCAACCTGAATTGTTCAAAATCCTACCCGGTTTGCGACCCGCGCTCGACCTATTTCGAAGACCAAACCCTACCCTGTTTGGAGGCTTCGCTTAACCCGGTTCTGCCTCTTCTCTCCCCTGCTCCTTCGCCGCGCTGACGAAGGACGATTGGGGACATCGGCAACTTTGCGGCAGCGACGTGGTGGACGGCAGTGGTGCTAGGTTGGTGCTACGACGAGGCTGGATTGGTGCTGCAACGGCGGCGGTGCGGCGAGGGGACTGGGAGTGGCAGTGGCTGGCAGCAGCGATGGCAAGTATTGTAGGTCGTGCGGCAAGAGGGCTTGGCGACCGGCTTGGGTGGTTGCTCAGACGAGGGGGTTTGGAGCGGCGGTGTCCGACGAAGGAGGGCTGCTAGTGCGATGGTCGTCACGGCTACAGGTGCTACAACGACATCACGATTGAGGCAGCGAGCTTGGGACAACGGAGCTTGCGGCTGGGGGTGCTCAGCACAGCTTAGCGAGGATCAGCAAGTAGCATGACGGGACAGAAGGCGGCGGTGGCTCGGACGGCGTCAGGGTCGGAGGGCGGCTCGGGCAACATTGACGACGCTTCCTCCCCTCCGTTCATTCTCTCCATGTAAAAACGGGTTTTGATTGGATGTGATAGTCTCACTGTGTAAAAACGGGTTTCGACTAGATGTGATAGTCTCACTGTGTAAAAATGGAATTCTACTGGATGTGATAGTCTCGCCATGTAAAAACGGATTTTGACTGAATGTGATAGTCTCACTGTGTAAAAACAAGTTTCAACTGGAAGAAAGGTCTCACAATGTAAAAACGGGTTTTGACTGGATGTGATAGTTTCACCATATAAAAATGGGTTTCGACTGGAAAAGGACAAGTGTGGTTTACGGATGAACCCACACGCCGTGTGGTTTAGGAAAAGCCACCAACCCCATGGTTTAAAGATAGACTCACAAACCTTGTGATTTAAGGATGACCCGCGAACTGTGTGGTTTAAGGATGACCCATGAACTCCGTGGTTTAAGAATAAACCCACCAACCTTAGAAATGGCATGGTTTAAGGCTGGTCATGAACCTTTCAAAATGGCATGGTTTAGGGCTAACTATGAACCTTGTAGATGATATGGTTTGAGGTTGACCATGAACTTTTCGAGATGACATGATTTAAGGCTGACCATGAACCTTCGGTTTTTAGGGAAGCACTCGCTAACCCCTTGAAAACCCGCATTGCTCCACTGAGGAATCTTGTCAAACTCAACTTGAGCAAATATCATTAGAGACGTCATCAAAAGACGTATTGGTAATATTGCAACATTAATTAAACAAGCTAATCAAGCTAAGTTCGATTACTTTAGAAAAACATTCGATGTCAATTAGTATCATGTGGCGCAAAACTGTCATTTTGCTCGGTGATGTATCATTAGTCATCAAATTCTCTAGGAGTCAAGTTCTTATCAGAACGGCTACAACTCGTGAAAAATGCTCATTAAGCATGCCAGACTAGAGCTTCTTAGTTAGAAAGGGTTTCTCACACACTCTCGATAAAATGGTTGTTTGATCCCATCCATTTGCGTGGGAAGTAATTGATTGCTAAGGGTATCTCACATAACCCATGTCAAAGGCTTTCAGAAACATTCGCAATGAGTACAATCTGATCAATCAAAAATGTCTTTTGAAAGGACCGCAATATAGGCTCGGTTAGGGCTTACACAAAGGAATTATTGCTTTAAGGCTAATAAAGGAACATTTGTCGTTATCTTCATCGGGTTTACAAGTTGAGAACTTTGAAGATAAGACAAGATAGAATTACCTCCACTCCTTTAAGCAGTAGCCTCTTTGTGGCATTCTCATTTTCGCTCAAACAATCCCAATCAGAAGAGACTTCGGAAGAGGGTTGTAATGTTGGCTCAGGAGAGGCTCGAAAGGCTTAAAATTTTTGAGAGGGTTTTCTAAAGAGTCGGCAATCATCATCGCATCGTGACCAGGCCACTCGATCTTTCGAAATCATTTGGCTTTTGAAACATAACACATCCCGAAAGTCCCTTGACTAATCATTTCTGCATGGAAGCTTTACTCCTTTCTCTAATTTCCTTTGCACTTGCGATGATTTTTTACGCAAGCGCTTGGACTTTGATAATTTTTCTTTCACATAAGATGCAGCCTTTCGACTCTTTTTCTTAACGAGCATTGGCCTTACTTTTACTAGGCCCACTGCTTTTTCATACCCCCTAATTTTGTTGAAATTTTTGTTCTTTAAACTTTTGGAGCTCTTATGACTTTCGAGATACTTTTCATGTTTTCTCGTAAATGCCAATTGTATGTGGTCAATTATTATGTCTTGCCCTAGTGAAGGGAGATGATCACTGCTTGGGGTTTAGATATGAATAATCAGGCCCAAATTGGTTAAAGCAACATGTATAAGTGTTTGGGAAGAGAAGGAAATGCTCTTCTTCACCTTGGGATGAGTCAAGCTTTGATGAGAATTCCTCTGAAGCTATCACCAGAAGATTGATGCAAGTGTAATAGAATCTTTCTCAATCTTTCGCTCTACAACATGACCGTAACCTCCTATGCTGCCCCAATGTAGGGTCATTTTCGACGGGGGTACTTTGAAGGATCATCTTTATTTGGCCCTAAGGGCTAGCAAGAGATTAGTACGGTGCTTGAGATTGATGAAGGAAACGTCTTTATCATTTTGATCTTTGCGCTCAATGCGAATGAATCCTTCGTCCTAAGAGAATGTCATTTTTCACTCAACTCTCAAAAGTGTTTGAAGGACGTGTTTGGAAATAGCTTACCTTTCTTCATCCTAAGCACTTCTTGTTTGGCATGGTTAATGTCTCCATTTCACTCTGCTGAAATCATCTGAGTAGATTAATCTCCACAGGGAAATTTGATTCAAAATGAATAACCCACAAAATGAGAACAATTTTGGAATAAAAAGGATGTTCAAAAAGTTTGTAGAAATTTTTTTCTTGTTTCAATTATTCACTTTTGTGCTTGTTTATAGGAAAGTGCCAAAGGTTCTTTTTTATAATGTAAATTCTTCATTTTTTTTTTTATATTTAATTTTGAGAAGAAGGGTACTTACTTGTGGCATGGTAACTCGGTAAGTTTGTAAGGAATGTAGTAGAATATGTTAGTGCAAAAATCTTTAGGGATTGAAATGTTGGAAACGACATATTATTACCCTTCACTCGCTTTTATCCTATGGGTGCTAACATTTCTTGGATTCACCCTTGTGGATATCTATAGAGTTTGGCTTGTACAAACGGTCCAGATCTAGAACAGTTCACGCATAATTTATAGAGTTTGAACAAGTGTGGCCTTCCGTTCTTAAGCTGAAAAATTCAATTGAGGTTACCATCTACCTTGGACACTTTTAAACAACTAAATACATCCATGCACAAAAAGACCTTTTGCCAAGAATAATAAGATATTATTATTGAGGCATGCTCTGTTTTTTTGTGTAATTGTCTGTGGTTTATATATAGAGAGAAATAAATGATTTTTTCAAAAGGAATTGAGCAATCGGGTGATTGAGTGGATTTGTAAAGGATGATAATTAAACATGTTTAAGTTGAATGGTAGCTTTATGAAAGACAGAGTACTGAGTGATTTTTATTTTTAGACTCTATTTATTTCGTACAAAATCAATTGTTTGAAAATATTTTTCTAAAAATAATTGTTTGTAATATTTGAAAATTTTTGTCAATGAGAATCATTCTCATCATCAATAATAAATTATATCTGAATATTTTTATGAACAATGGAAATACTTTTCTTTCATTTATATTTGTAAATGATACAAGTCATTTTTATGAAAATATTTTTCAAATTATTTATTTTCTGCGAAATAAATAGAGCCCTAATGGGAGAATAAATTAAAAAAAAAAAAAATGAGATAAAAGCCATTTCTAATTTAAATACATCGATATGTAAATCACACCGAGACAAGATTCATTCATAATAGTGTGAGGGTTCCGCTTTTAACTCAAAGAGATTGAGGTGTCCCTTTTGTATAGTGATTGAAGTCTACACCTTAGGTTGAGATGGCCGTATAATTCCCTGATCAGGGTGGAACTTGATATGACCCGACTTTTGTAGATTTTGTTAATTTTTTCTCGAGATATGTCTTAACTTGAACCTTATCTTAATACATGGGCCGAAAATTTACGCTCGCAGCAATATGACAAATAGGTGCGGAATGTTGACATTTTATATACATACCGATTCTCTAAACTCAATTCATAGATACTTATACAGTAATTTAGATATGCGTGAGATTTTGTCAAATCACTAATAACTTTTCTAAAAAACTTAACTTGTAAAATGAAGCAATTATTTAATATATAAATATTTTAACACTTTTCCTCAAGCATAGACTAGATTTAGATTAGTGTACAAATTTGTAATTCCATCCAAATTGTGGAAAGTCACAATGACTCCAAGTTTTAAAACAATTGTAATAAGGTCCATGTACTATCAATGGCCATCTTTAATAGATTATACAATGAACTTTTGTGTAATTTTGCTCATCTTATGATTGTAATTGAATTCATGGGCAACACTCGATAACAGTTTAGTTAGGTGCTCAAAAAACCTTAAATACCACAATCAATATTCTGAAAAATAAAAGAAAAATCACGTGCAACTTAGTTATCAAAGTGCTCATAATCGACAAAACGTGCGTAAGTCAACCGAAATCAAAGTGAAAAGAGAATGAGGAGAAAGGGACACTTGTCAAAGTGTGCGAAGCACAGAGATGCAAAATGAGACCACCTCCATTGAACATCGTATGATCTTCCTAAACATAGAATTTGTCGACAGAATTAATTTGAAGAAAAATCAACAAAGAGCTTTCTCGGATCTGGATGATCTCGTACTGCCAAAAGAAGACAAAACGAAAGAACGTGGAAAGTGGCCACAAGACAAGCACCTAACACAAATAAAAGGACAATTTTCACCTATTTTAGTAAGGTTCGTATAAGAATTATATTCCCAATTAATCAAAATGATTAGATCATAGAGAGTTTAATTATATACTAATTACCTTATTATGTTTTTTTCATCATGATTCTCGTGAGACAAGCACCTAACACTCTGCTCAAACCTATGACCACATATGTCCCATATGCATCATCACCCGACCTAAGAATTGTTTAAAAAATGAGCAGGCAATTTTTCAATCTGGTACCATTGTACCTTGACATTGTCTATCGGGTCACCTTTTTCAAGGCCATTTTATTTTCTAATTTGGGCCAAATAGCAATTATAAGAAGCATTCACAGGCGCACTAAGGCTGTTCCCCACCTTCCCCTTTTTAGCTGACTTTTTCCTTTCCTCTTTAACTAGCAAACAAAAAAATGACTCTAATGAAGGAATAACTGTCATTTTTTAGAAGAACAATTATTATAATCATTATTTTTATTTTTCCGCATAAGTATGGTAGGCTTGCTTCCTATACCATCTATTAAAGAGATGTCGTCGTTGGCTTATATCATTGTAAATTAGTAACTATTATAATGTTTGCTTACCAAAAACATTCGTGACGTTCACTCGTGTGCTTTCTAACTATTACTAGGATATCAAATAAACTAGTTTCTTGTGCCATAATTAAGATTTCGATTCGCGGGGTCTATGTAATTGAAAAAGTAAAATAAATAAAAGTTGAGATCTAAAAATATCGATTGAACTATAAAATAATTAGGATTGTTGCGTTTCAAGAAGTGTGGGGTTTTCTTTACCCCCAAAAAAAAAAAAAAAAAGAAGTGTGGGGTTTTGGTTTTAATTAGTTGATGTCGCCACTTGGGATGTACACAAGGGGATAATCCCGTTGTGAATTCCACAGTGCTGCTAGTGCCAATGGCCTGTCTTCTACATTTATGGGAATTAGTATATGCTGCAATCTTCCTTGCTACTCGAGAATGCTTTTTTTTTTCCTCCCATTTTTTTAACCCTTTATTTTTGGTGGGAGTAGAAGCACGATATTCTCCATTTCTTAATTCCACCTGCACGGTCGTGAAGTGCCCCCGCCATTCGGAGGCTAGTGAAACATCATGCAAGTGCAGCAAGAGAGAGTAGGTTCAGGGATTTGGCTCGTACAAACGGTTCAGATCCAGTATGATTCACGCGTGTAAAGGCCTATTGTCTATAGTAATAAGATATTAGTGTTGAGGCATACGCTGCTCATATGCGTGATCGTCTCTGAATTACGTATGGGGAGAAAAATAGTTTTTTTTCGGAAGGAATTCAACAATAAGTTAATTGAGTGGATATGCAAAGGATAACTATTAAACATGTTTGAGTTTTTTTTTTTTTTTTGGTCATAAACATGTGTGAGTTGAGTAGTAACTCAATGAAAGAGATTTAATGGGAGAATAATTTCGGAATTAGTAGAAAATAGAATAAAAAGCTTATTCTAATTTAAATACATCAATATACAAATCACACGGGGACAAGATTTCCAATTAGATGAGAGCAATTTTAAGATTGGTCTAGATTCTATATAGAACTTGGAACCTAATGTCGGAGCTCGTTTCTCAATTTTTGAAACCTAAAATCTACTCTGCATATCCTACAATCTATAACTTATCTTGTCAATTGGTTTCGGTATTTACATGGGAACCCATCAATTTTTTTTTTTTTTTGCTTTTTTTGTTTCATGTTATTTTTGTTATTTTTGTTGGATTTAATTTTTAGTCAAGCAAAATGAAAGTGAATGTTATAAAAAAAATTCTCATTTATCAATAGCAACAATTCATGAAACACTAATACATTATCTTGTTAATGAGTCATAATATCCTCCCTTCTTCCGCGATAGTTTTTCGTCATCGCTGGGCGGATGCAATAGCTTCTGGTAGTGCAATTTTTCCTCCTTACAAGAACAATATTAAAAGCTCACCCTTCACTTTAAACCACAAGTGCACGGAGACAAATACAAGATCACAGAAAAACCATAATCATGCTGGTAACAGGAGCAGCAGTTTGCGCATTATTATATTTTAACGAATGCGATATGAAAAAGAAGAGAACCATAATCTGTAGAAGGGTTTGAAGCATCCGACAAGGCCAAAGTGGGCAACTTCTACTTCGAAAATGACTCGAGTTTGTTCTGGATACTTTCATTCTTCTCCGGACAATCGGAACATACGACAGGATTCAGATCGAGAACATGCATAAAAAGACTGAGTGATAATTAAATGATCGATATGTAGGTTTATGGTTTGGTTCTTGATCTGATTCCCGATCTAGTTCTTGGGTTCTTAGTTTCCGGTCTGGTTCAAAAAATATGACGGAAAATTGAAAAAAAAAAAATTTAAAGATATTACATTTGTGTCAATTCAGTTATAAACTTTTTAATGGAGCTGATTGAGTAATAAATCTTTTGAATTAGTGCTAACTTAATCATAAAGGTTTTGACTTGGTGCCAATTTAATTTTTTGGCTAATTTTGGCCAGACGTTGCTTAAGTGGAAGCTTGCTTGCATACGTGGTAGCATTATCAGCACTAATATAGATAATTATTGATAATATTTTAATTTTTTTTAATTATTTTTCTATTTTCTTCTTTCTTCTTTATTTTGTCAATGATCAGCCATTGGCTATAGGCGATGACCAACCATTAGCCACAGCTGGGCGAGTTAACCTTGCTTGGCCATGGTGAGGCCGAGCTCCGGCAAGGGTCGGCCTTAGAATATGGAACTGGACCAACTCCTATCAATCTAGTTATGTGGTTCTTGATTTTACCTTAAAACCATACTCACCTTTATTCACAATAAGGCAGCAGTTCCTACTTTTAACTCAAGTTAATTTAGGTGCCCCTTTTGCGCAATGACTGAAGTGACACATTTACACCTTAGGTTGATACGTCTGAATTATCCCGGAATCGAGGTTGAATTTGATATGACTTGACTTTTGTATTTTTTGCTATTTTTTTCTCAACATATGCCTTAATTTGAATCTTATCTTAATATTTGGGCTGTAAATTTACCCCGCCAAAAATATCATAAATAGGTGCCGAATGTTGACATTTCATATATGAACTAATTCTCTATACTTTGTTCATATATATTTATTTAATAACTTAGATACGTATGAGACTTCATGTGATTATTGTCAACTATTTTAAAAGTTTAAATTGCTAAATGAAGTAATTGTTTAATATTTAAATATTTAAATATTTCCCATCAAGCGTAGGCTAGATTTAGGTCAAGCCTAGAGTGTGCAAATATGTAATTCCATCCAAATTGAGGAAATTCATGATGGCTCCAAGTTTTAAGGTCCATATACTATCACTAGCTATCTTTAGTAGACGACACTATGAAGTTTTGTTCTTTATGAAAATTAACCTTTGTGTAATTTTGATTGTAATTAAAACCGTACGAAACACTCGATAATAATTTAGTCAGGTGTTCAAAATTCCAAATACCAGAAAAATCACGTGCGACTTAATTATCAAAGTACTAATGATGGAGAAAACGTACGTAATTCAACCGAAATCAAAGTGAAAAGAGAGAATGAGGAGGAAGCGACTCTTGTCAAAGAGTGCGAAGCATAGAGATGCAAAATGAGACCACCTCCATTGACCATCTTATGAACTTCCAAAAAATAGAATTTTAAATTCTAATTTGTCAACGGAATTAATTTGAAGAAAAATCATCAAAGAGCTTCCTCAAATCTGGATAATCTTGTATCGCCAACAGAAGACAAAACGAAAGAATGTGGAAAGTGGCCACAAGACAAGCTCCTAACACGAAGTTAAAATGAGAATTTTCACCTATTTTAGTAAGGTTCATGTATAAATTATATTCCAATTAATCAGAATGATAAGATCATAGAGTTTAATTAAATACTAGTTATTTTTATTATGTTTTTCTCATCGTGATTCTCGCGAGACAATCACCTAACACTTGGCTCAAACCTATGACCACATTTGTCCCATATGCATCATCATCCAACCTAAGAATTATTTAAAAATTTGGGCTGGCAATTTTTCAATTTGGTGTACCTTGGCATTGTTAACGGGGTCACCTTTTTCAAGGCCATTTTATTTTCTAATTTGGGCCAAACAACAATTATAAGATATACACCTTCACAAGCGCACTAAGACTGTTCCCCACCTTCCCCTTTCTTAGCTGACCTTTTCATTTTCTCTTTAAGTAGCAAACAAAAAAAATGACTCGAGTAATATAATAATTCCTTTCTCTTTCCTCTAGGAATAATTCTCATTTTTTCAGAAGTATAATTAATTTAATCATTACTTTAAATTTTTGAGTATGTATAGCAGGCTCACTTCCTATACCATCTATTAAAAAGATGAAAGTCATCGTTTGCTTATATCATTGTAAATTAATAACTATTATAATGCTTGCTTACCAAAAACATTCTTGAAAGCCGTTTGTATGCTTTCTAACTATTACTGGGATATCTAATAAATCAGTTTCTTTCCTTATAATTAAGATTTCGATTCCCAAGGTCTATGTAATAAAATAACTAAAGAAATAAAAGTCGAGACCTAAAGTGTTGATCAAGCAATAAAACAACAAGGATTGTTGTGTTTTAACAAGCATGAAGTCTCGGGTTCGATTACTTGATACGACCACTCGGGGTCCATGCCAAAAGGGGATAATCTCGTGTTAGTCTTGCAGGGCTGCTAGTACGGATTGCTTGTCTTTTACCAGACGTGAGAGGTGAATTTAATCTGGTGCATGAAGACTGTTCGAGAATATATACTGTCTCTCGTTTTTAAATGAAAATAGGAAAGAAAATTGGTAACATGTGAATCAAACTATGGGCAAGATCGGGAAGATTTCAGTGCCACTTCCCTAAGCATTAATTATAATTTCCTTGAGTACCAGCAAGCACAAACTGCTGCTGCATCCGTTTTGAATACCACCCTTTTCCAGCAGAAGAGAGTATCTCAGGAGGAAACACCCAAGAAAGGGCCTTGGCATGGCTAAACGACAAAATCAATTACATATTAAAAACTAGTTTCTTAATGGAATCAGTGCTTATTAGTTTATTGACCATCGATTAGCACTGTTCAAACATGTTCTCTAATTGTCATTTCCAGTCTTAATCCACCAAGACAGGCAACTAACCACCTGGCCCAATCAAGGCAGAACAAATTGTGATCTGCTATCATGAGATCTCATGATTTCTAGGCATGTTCTTATGGCAAATCGAACCAGATTATCTCAGGCAAATCAAACCTGTTTATTTCTGTCTGTCCTATAGAGAAGCTAATTTCTGTTTCAACTAATTGAAAGGCTAACTACTTAATGATGGATGGTAGGGAGATTTGTTAATGGACATTGGACATGAATATCAAAAGGGCAGCTGACAGATTATTTTTGTCGTTTTTATTATTGGTATATAACCATTTAGTACGACTATAAAAATTTAGCTTTGGAAAGTTCAAAGAAGACATACCAATTTATAATGCATGACATAAAATAGTATTATAAAATAATCAAAATTTGAGAATGTGCCGAAAGGATGGCGCTCTCTGGTAGTTTGAAAAGGTAGGAAATTACCAAGTACTCAAATAGTTATTAATGTTCTAATTACCCAAAGAAAAAGGGGGTAATGAGTGTATTGGTGGTTGCTCATTGATTAGGAAAAAAGACAGTTGAAACGCTCCCTTTGCGCCGTTCTTTTAGACGATAGTGATGATGAGGGGGACAACGATTGAAAGTGGAGCTTCCTGGTTTGTTACGTTATTAAATAAATAAGACTATTTGAACCGAGCTCTAATCATTAAACATCCCAAGTGGAGATTGACATCCTTCAACAAAATTTAATACTCAATTGACAAAATTAAAAATATTTAGAACTTTTTGGACGAATTTTCCAGAAGAAGTGAAATGACTAATTAAGATACGAGCTTTGATTTCGTGGTCTAACAAGTTAGAATCCTTTTGGATGGGCATGCCTTGAACTTTTGTGTTTCACTTTAGCTATCCCTTCGTCCATGGTTGGTATTTTCTCTAATAAGCTCGCATTACGCCATTTAGGTTGATTTGTTTATATGTTACTTATTTGAAAACGAAAGGAGTTCAAAATGATGAGCTCTCTATGGAGGATTAAATCGAGTCCGGTTTGAGATTTCTCATACTCGATTCGAAATGCCTTCACTCAGAAGACAGGATTTTCCCAGTGCGACGATGGATAATATTGCTTCGACTTCTGCATCTTGCTAATGCAAAATCATTCTCGGTACATAGCAAAATGGTTCCCAACACAAATGATTAATATGGGAAAGAGGTAGGACAACCAGAGTGGGGGCGGTCATTGTGGGGATCGAAATTAGGCTTCGACCGAGCCTTTGGTCGAATCATGCGATGATAAAATTAAATTTGTATTGCGACCCCTGGCCCCTCCACACGCTCCCGTTGCCATCCCCGTGAACATTTCATTTCCTCCGTGATTTATATGTCTTGAAAATGTTAGAAGTGGAAGCTGTTGAATAAAAAAGGATCAATATAAGACATCAGAAAAGTATAAAAAAAGTTTTAAATCTGTTACATTTCTGTCAATTCAGTTCTAAACCTTTCAGTTGGACTTATTTAATCTTAAACTTTTTACATTTATGCCAATTGAGTTTATCCGGTCAAATTTTCGATTCACTAAATTTTTAATTTTAATATTAATACTTAAGAGTTCTTAAACAAAAGACCCTCTGGGGCATCCAAACAAAGCAAATCCCAAAGATGCTGGGGAGGCCGGACTACCCAAGAATGGGACAAGGAATTCATTTTATGGGCCTTAGTTACCCAATCTGCTACACAATTTGTGGATCGACGACAATGGGCCAAGGAGATATTTTCAAAAGAGCCCAACAGGAATTTAGCTTCGTCCACTATAGGCTTAATTTAACTTGATTATCACTCCTCTAATTACTAGCTCTTTTTAAAGATTACCAACCTAATTTAGAGTGAGTTACCAACCTTTTCCATTTACTTAGTTAACCCTTTTTAAATAGTAACCCCCCCCCCCCCCCCCCCCCCCCCCCAACTTTAATCTTTCTTGCTAACACCTCAATATCTACCAACTACTATATGAAATTACTAACCTTTGATTGAGTGCTTATAGCTTGTTCCTTCAATTTCTTCCTTTTTTGAAATTGCTCCATGATACAACTTTAAAAGTTTGTGATTCTTATTCAACAGTAAACATTGTATGAAGGATTTCTACGTCATTCATACTATGATTGATGGATACTGTGAGAATGAGGACATAGGTTTGTAGTAAATGACCAGATAACGAAGAGCAGATTCGGTTCCAGTAAGTATGTTGGCAATGTACAACATCAATCTTACTCTGTTCATTGCTTCCATTTTTGACCCTCAACACAAGTGGGAATATGTGAGACATTTAATCAATGATGTTTATGAAAGTTAGCTGATAGAAACATTACAAGATAAAACATCTCCAACGTTGCCATTTGAGCAATACCAAATTCGTGTGCCTTCGAAGCAACAAGTGAGGGTTGAGGTAAAAAGGTATAAGGATGATATGCGTGTCAAAAACTCCTCTACTTGGTACTGGCATTGTGATTGCGAAGTGCCTTCGCCAAACTAGACAATACAATCTGAAAGAAAAATCTGAATTGGTTAGTATTTAGATGATGCATGTGAACGTCACAGCCTTGACTTTGATATGTTGAATTGGTGGAAAGTAAATTCTTCAAGATATCCTACTTCTCTTCCATTGCTCCAGACATTTTGGTCGCACCGCCTGGGATTTTGTTTTAATGAGAAATGGGATTCGATTCTCTGTTTAAGCTCTTCCTTTTCCTGATATCATAACCAAAGAAGACGACTTCAGAGTTATGTCCATCAGTCATCACTAAAAAAATCGAAACAAGGCACTGTTCTCAAAGGATGGCAACTGACAGTTTTCTGGATTCCAAGTATCTAAAGAGCCAGTGTTCATCGAGCAAGTCTTTAACCCACTGTGGAAACACACGTGCAAACCATTGAAGATAACCGACAATAAATGGTGAAACAGAAATACTAATGAAAGCAAATGACCATAGTCCGCCAGTTTACCTTGAACCAAGAACTAAATTCATAATAAAAATAAGAAATGGGATTAAATGTACCAATCCGCAACTTCATTAGTCATCAAGAGAAACTGCCATCGAGTTTGGCTCCATGATCGGAGTTGAGAACTCTGCATTAAATTGAAAAGTAAAGTAACCATCACGATATAGAAGGGAATAAACACACTATAAAACTTATTTTTACCTGATTCAAAATTTTCAAGTTCTTCCAAGTCATCCTCAATTGAAAGTGAATGGCATATATTATATATAATCTTGAACACGTATAGAGTTCTACCATATGCAGGCTCAAGGAGCTACATAAAAACCTCTGGTACTAATGTGGCCTCTGATGCTACAGTTGACGGGCACATCCAATATGTCTCGAGCAGTGAAAGAGAGAATAGGATATCTCGAAGCATTCACTTTCCACTAATTTAAGATATCAAAGTTGGGCCTATAACTTCTCATGCTTCCTTTAAACAATTATCAAATTCAGATTTTTTTTTCCAAACTTTGTCGTCCCATTTGGATACAGTACTTCGCCGTCATAATGTCATCACCAACTACAAGAAACTTTGATAGGCTTATAAGCCTCATACTTTTCGACCTCAACCCCTTATTTGTTGCTTTGGGGCATATACCAGTGCGGTATTGCTTGAACAATAACATCAGAGATGTTACTTTTACCTCCTAATGTCTCCACCTGCTTACTTTCATATCAACCATCTTAAATATTTCCACTTTGTCAAGGGTCAAGTACGTAAGCAATGAATAAAGTAAGATTAATGTTGTTCACATTACCAAAATACTCCTTGAATTTGGTCTTCATTCTCTTGGCCATTTTGTGCATTCTTTATTCCTCAATCTCACAATGTCCATCAATCATCAATCCCATAGACATGCAATCATTACTAGTGACATAACTTTTGCCTTGGAAAGGTATGCAAGTTTGCTATTTTGAATTTCCAATATGCCAAATCTGGCTCCAACATCATATGTGTTGAGTTCCAACAGTCTCAATATCCAAACATACAAAACTCTTGTACTCAACATTCTCTAACTCAATGCAACTCCTGAGCCATCTCATCCGAGCATGAGAAGACCTCACACACCACACAATGTTATCTTTCATCTCTTCTCTTACAATCAAACTCAATACATGAGCACAGCACCTCAAGTGGAGCAACTCACCTCTCAATACTAGAGAGTTTCCAGAGTCTCTCAATACAGAGAGTTTCAAGAGTTTAAGTCTCTTTTTTCACATATTGAATCCCAAGATATTTGAGCTCGCATTATCCGTGATGATTGAAAAAAACCCTCTGAATCCCTGACCAATTAAGCACTTCTCAACTGTTTTTCCTATAACCTCTCAGCAAAGTGACTAGAGAGCTGACTTTTTAACTGCTGCTTCCAATCAGCATCCACGATATGATAAGTGAGAGACATAGCATATGTTAGTGGTAAGACAACATCTAGAAGATGTATTGGAAAAATAATTCTTCAATTTACTTCTTTCTTCCACGTATAACTCATAACAATCATGTCTCAAGTGTTATGTGACAGATCAAGAACTTTGAGTGGATTCTTTTCACCAATAACCGAAATCTCTCATTGAAGACATCTAGCAATCCTGAAAAAATATTTCACATTCATGTCTACATAACAGAAATTCATGGCTACCACTGCTACTCTATGCAGCTAGCAAAAATTTAATAAACAATCTTGCATAAGTTCAGTAAAACTCTAAGCTGTGATCCTGTAATTCTCTGGTAACTAAGCACCTCATTAGGCATTCATATAGGCAAAAGATCTTTGATGTGTCAAGGCATGGCATATTTTGGACTTCACAGCAACCCATTCAATGATACAAGACGTAACAAGATAAGACAGCATTACCTGCCCAAATATACGCTCAGGTTCAGCAACAGTCACGGCAGAGTACTCAATTTAGAGCTCGAAAAATGGAAAACCAAAACATAAATGGGTAGTAAACATTTTGAAGAATGGGTACAGCATCTAACGACAGAAAAAGTTTGACTATATGAAGTTATGAACATTCATGTTGAATGATAAAAGGAAAAATCTGGAAAATTGCAAGAGCACTCTAGTTGACAAGCAGAGGATCTCTAAAATCAATCGCAAATAGACAAAAAACGACATTCTAGTAAGCCCATCTAAGCTACAATTCAACCTAGAACAAGCAGTTTACTCCGAAGAGAGAGAGAGAGAGTACCTTACCTCGTACTTCACAGAGTCATCAGAGTTGATCGAGGATGGAGGTAACAACACGGACATCAGCCACGGAGGTGACAACATAAACAAGGGCAGAGGCAATGAGGATGACGGCAGAGACCACGGCCACAATAGACACGACAGAATAACCGGACAAAGTTCCCCATCGAGGGGACGCTGTTCCGAAGGGTACGCGACCGGAGGCAGCGTGGAGAAGCTGGAGGGGGGCCGATGGGAGAGGGAGTTCGGGTCGGCGAGGCTGCAGGCGAAGGCAGGCGAGATGGTTGCGGAAACGGGCGAGGGGAGGAGGCGGAGGTGGAGGAGTGGATGGCGGCGGAGATGCTTTTAGGTTTTCCTCCTTTATGTGTTGATAGGTTTCGAAACAAGTTTATGAATGTGCTCATGGTAGTTTTCTTCTGTACTTACTAGGGGTGAGCATGGTCCGGATTGGTCCGGGCCACCCCCTAACCCTAGGACCAACCCGTACAGTGTCGGTCCTCAATTTTTAGGACCGAGGACCGGACCGACCCAATGGGTTGGTCCGGATTCGAAAATCACAACCTGGACCGATCAATAATTTTTTTTCGTCTTATTTTTTATACTTCCTAGAAAAACAAACCTACAAATTCAAATTATACATCCATCAACAATGCGGCATTGTGCAACTAAACTATAAATAAAAATACATATTTAACAATTTTAATATGACACAATAATAGAAATTTCATACCTACTAACCATTTATCGAGATATGGGACAAGATGGAAAGTTCTTGTAATCATTTATCTTTAATATTCATAACACCATATGCAATAGTATTTTCCTGCATTTGATCATGTAAAGTCCACTCAACCAAAAAATGAGCTTCACACCACTTGACTAGCAAATCACCGTAGCAACTGCAATACTACTCTATTCTTCAAAAACTTCTACCATTTGACACAAATTGAAAAAGCAAAGTGCAGCTGAAATTCATTAGTAAAATACAATTAAACCATAAAAAGTTCAAAATACTTAATATAAATCATGAATATATAACTTCACATCTTGTTAATTCACTTGAACTTCTAAAAACCTAAAAACAAAACAAACGACACATAATTAATACTTAACAAAAGTTTTAAATTGAAATTACTATTAGTACTATTGATAGAATATCTTGATATAATATAGTATAACAAACATTTTACTTAGCTTTGAATATATAAAAGAATATATAATATATAATATAATATATAGGGTTGGCTGGGGTTGGACCGACCTAAAACTCTTAGGACCGAGGACCAACCCGCACAGTGTTGGTCCTGGAATTTCAGGACCAAGGACCGACCTGGTCCCCTTGGGAACCGGACCAAGACCGGCAGGGTTGGGCCAGTCCAGGGTCGGTCAAGGGTTGACCCTAGACCGCTGCTCACCCCTAGTACTTACTGCCCGAACCGAAACAAAACTCGCATCGAAAAGACCAGGATTTTTTTATTTATTCGGTTTCGATTTCAGTTTGGATTATCTTTTTTACACCACCAATATACTTGAGTGCTGAATTTTCCAGCTTTCAATGATGGCTAAGGTGATTTTTTTTTAGAGGTATGTAAAGGAGTTAGGAATGGCTCATCAAATTAGTCTAGAATTGGCGTTTTTCATGGGGACTAGTCTAATCTTCGATTCTAGGTGTGAAAATGCCCATTGAGACTAAATTGATATATATATATATATCTGTGTGTGTGTGTGTGTAAAACTTTAGCTCACTTTCTTTCACGCCTTTTGCAACTCTCTTGTCCACTTCTTAAGTTGCTCTGTTTCTGTGTTGTTCATAAGATGCGGAGGACCATGTTAAATAGCTCTGCACGGCTTTGTACATATTGAGCCTTTAAAGTTATCAGATGGAAGGCTTCAAAGGTGCATCGAACAATGTAGTCTTTTCTTCCATCAATAGTTAGTGTCCCTAATTCTAATGGCAATTCTTTATTATTCAAATCTTAACACGTAGTCCTTTGTTTATACAGTTCCCTTGGGTGCTTTGGCAATTCTGTAGTGAGTGTGATGGTATAAATTGATAAATGCAATTTTGTATGGATTGATGATCGATTCCATGGATTTACTTCACAACTTAACCGAAACGATAATCCGGTTCTTAGGTAGGTCCAAAGAACCAACAGGAAATTCCGGATTCCAATTTTTCTAGACCGGTTCTTGATGCCAGTTTTCAGTTCCCGCCTATTTAGACCATACTCATCCCTAGTTTTTATCCATGACTGATACAAGTAACTCTCTTAAAGAAGATAGAAGGTTAACCACCCAATCAAGACAGGATAGGACATCCTTCTCTAGTATTGCAAAGCCACCCGATGGTTGCCTTCGCCAAGGGACAAATCTGAAATCCAAACTCGGGAAGTGGTCTCGCTCCTTTCATGTATCTTCGATACTCTCTGCCTATACTTACAGTTCGGTAAACCACTGCTCCAATATGGAACTCTTAGATCATCAGTGACGATGAGGATTGCCAGTCTATCCCACCATACTGATAAATGATATGTATGTCCCAATGAACTGTTGTGACATCCATGTCGGTACAAAATGTCATGCCCTGCCTAGTCAACATTAGCTTTAGTTTGCTTTGCAGATTGCTTGTTTGGAAGTGCTCTCCACCCAATGTCATGCTGGCAGAATCCTCCGGGCAAGCTGATAGCTTCGACTGCTTGGTAAGCTATTTCGCGCACTTCTTCTGGTTTCATCCCCTGGCGGTGAGTGACCCAGGAACATGACCTCCGGCTGCGACAAAATTGCCATCTGAGACGAAAGCAGTTCCGGCATAAAATATTTTAATAGATGGAGCAACAAGCTCCGGTTCTTCAAGATTCCAGATCACACTCCCCTTTCCATAGGCTCCCGGATAGGTCGTACTTGCCCATTACCACCACATTGGCAGATCCAAGCAACCAATTCAGTGTCACTCAGTGCAGCTCTTCCCTGCACGCTGACAGCAACACTAAGCGCCGAGTCTGAAAGTGAGATATCAACACCTATATGTAAGAGGGAGCACAAGAGGGTGAGTAAACCCACTCTCAATGTCAACTTGTCAGCACATTATAGGGATTCCATAAAGTAGGTATAAACTGCAAGATGACACAATAAAAGGACCGAGGTTGAGCGACAAAGAACTGGCTGAGAGGTAGGAGCATTAAGGCCAAGGATGAAATCCCAACGTCATTACCGGATTGTCTTCTCCGTTCACTGATTATGATCACTTATCTCACACTGATAAACAATCATCTCATACATCAAAGCTCCATGAACTTCCATATTCGCTGATCATTCACATTAGTATCTTTTAATTTTTTTGCAGCACACACGTGCTCACAGTGTTGAATTCTCACCTATAGGGGAGGGGGAACTGCTGCTGAAGGGGATTGGATGTGAAAAACTGAAGATTACCATGCACCAATGTGAACTACCCTATCAATCTCTAATGGCATCTTTTCTACATAGTTATAGGATAATTTGGTACATCCATAAGTACCCAGCACCCTGCACTATATTCACTATAGAACTCCATGTTCAAAATGTAGAAAATAGAGACCAGAGATCTTAGCCCAAGAAAAAGAAGACAGAGATTGCCAGTGATCACTGAAACTGAAGCATTAAGCAGCCACAACTCGGTACTTCAATACAAAATTGGTCATTATTGTTGAAGGTGGACTCTTGATAGCATCACAGAGTCATAAATAAATATTGATAAAAGACGTGTCGGAAAACCTGGTGTTTCAGATCTCCAAATCAGTTAGTTTAGGCATCCAAGATTTCTTCTCTATCATGAGTCCAGCATAGAGACTGCCAACAAACTCGCAACCTTCAACTGCTGTCCCATCCACAGTAGGGAGAATGATAGGCCGCAGGACTAGGATTAAAACTGTGGAGTCAAGATATGTGCCGGAGAGTACCCACCCGTTCACCAGTATCGGGCCTCGTATCCCCATCTCCAACTCTTTTATGGTCTTGACCAGAATCAAGAGCAATGGCATTTTCCCCATCCACCAGTGCAACGAAAGAAGCTTCCTCTCCTTCGGGATATTCCTCAACCATGACCTTGCAACAAGCAGAACCAAAAATCCCCACCACAAGCATCGAGTCAATAGCTTCATATACTTCCTCCAATGTTATGGCAATAATAACTCCTTTCCCAGCAACTGAGCCGGCCAATTTTATAACAATGGGTTCCCCCGTGCTTCTAGATGTATAGCTTCACTGCAGATGCGTCTGTAAAAGTCTACTGCACCAATTGTTCATAAACGTCGTGAGGAACTAAGTCTTTTCCATGAAGCATGCGATGGAGCATGAATAATTCAGCAAACGGCAAGATGCCAATTCCTTAATTGTTCCATGTGACAGTCACCAACATCCAGTGGC
Source organism: Eucalyptus fibrosa (assembly GCA_017140475.1). NCBI lineage: Eukaryota > Viridiplantae > Streptophyta > Magnoliopsida > Myrtales > Myrtaceae > Eucalyptus > Eucalyptus fibrosa. The sequence continues at coordinate 20,868,043 of CM029509.1, read as the reverse complement.
ATTCGACATATCATAATCAATATGGTTTTCAGAGTAACAGATTTTTGGTTTGATGATAAGTCGGTAAACCAAATGGAGGAAAAGCTAATGCTACATGTCCAACTAGGAAACTACTTGACTGGGAATGTCACACTTGTCCCACAAATTCTTCATGAAGCTCTTGGAACCCTTTAAAACAGCAGCTTCTGATGAAGGACCGAAGGCATTTAAGCCTTCAACTAAATTACTTACCAAACCTGCAACAAGAAGAGCCTGTGGTCCGACCACAACTAGTCTGATTCGCTGCTTCCAGAAATATAGAAATAACGTTGCACTATCAAGAACGTCAATCTGGAATGCAAGTGGCATCCCCCGAGCTGGAAATGCCGGCATTTCCCGGCGCACAGAAGACCGCGTCACAACACGGAGACTGTTGCAATGCAAAGCAAAGTGCAAGTTTCCTTCCTCCACCGCCAATGACGAGCAACGCCACTCTCTCTTGGGTAAAATATTAGGAAAAGGATATAAATGAATAACAGAAAACTTTAGAAATGTACACATTACGAAAGGAAGCAAATTATAAGTTTAAAATACCCTCAAAACAAAACCATAAACACAATCAATGAAAGCAAAACAAAAGCGAATCATTGCAAACATAATTTATCTCCACATATGTTCTATACCACATAGATACCTTTATAAATAAATTTCCTGGTCATATAACGATTAATTCACCATGTTAAAAACTATCAAAGATTAAAAAATAAACGAAATGTCTGATATTTAGGGCCAACCGGAAGTAGAAATTAACATAAGTACCCAAAGAAAGCCACAATTAGCATGACAGACAGGATTGGATTTCTCATAATAAGCTTAAGTTCCAACGTTAATAGCTGACAATCGCATAGAGGAATGGCATAACATCCTATGGATAATGCCAATATAACCCGCCGACAGTCTACGAGGCTTGCGCTGCTTTGCATCTATAGTTCCTAAAATGTTTTCATTACCCAAGGTTCGCAAAACAAATTGAGCTGATGAAGAACATCCAATTGTAGTGAGGAAAATCACTGGGAAATTTGAGGATCCGTGACACCAAAACGAAGGGATAGACACACTATGCAAACAAATACTAATCCCTGTTCACAAAACCAAGAGCGCACCAGAGTAAATCCACAAAAATCGCTAATCACACCATCAGAAGCACAGTTACTTTGAGATAAATCAATGAACACCGATTGCTCTAATGTCCCGCCGACACACTTGAAAATAACCCGACAATTTAATCTGATCGAAGGTAAACATTGTTCACAAAACAAAAGCGCTCCATGTACTTACATTCGAAATGTTTCTAAAATGAGATGGTATATCTAAGGTGATGATAAAAAGACGAACACTAGTTTTTAAATGACAAGAAAAGTTGGCAAGTTAAAAAATAAGAATTAACATCAATAAGTAACTTAATTGAGACCTAGTAATCCAATATTAGGTTGTAAATTGATAGGATAAAAGGCAGCGAGTCACACTAATTTACATTGGGAAACTCTAAAAAGATAGTAAATTTTTGAGGTGTTGCTGACCAAGACAAATAAAGTTTGGTAACTTAATAAAAAATATAATAAAGTAAAAAAAAAAAAACGTTGGCAATTTACTCAAACGAGACTAGGTAGCTCAATAACTAGTTATTAATTGACTATGCCAAAGTTTGTCAGTTAATCTAACTTAGATTGAAAAATTATATAAGAGCTAATACATTTGAAATGTTTGAAATTTATGCAAGTATAAACTGATAAGTTGGCACAAAAATTGAAACTTACCGACTACGAAAAATTATCGATTTCATGAAATTGTTAGTAGGGTAGGTACTCACCAACACTTATTTTCACGTTAATCGCCACACGCTCTCCCTCATCATTAATTTGTGTAAACGGACCCCTACCGCATTAAGAAGCATGTAGAATGGACCCCACGCTAATTCAACTCTTATTAAGCATCGATCGGTTTCAATAACTAGTTTTGCATTAATACTTATTTGAGAAAGTAACCTTTTTTCTTTGATTAACCTTCTCTTATCTTACGAAAAAGGGAAAAGAAGAAGCTTTCATCTCATTTGGATCTTTTTTACCTTTTTTATCGACATCTTCAATTTACCAACTACTACATAAAATGACTTTACCAACTTTGTTACCGACACTAAATGCAACTCTTATTAAGCACTGATCCATCTCAATAGGATGGTGCAAACTTGGCATCTACAAATAAATGGCAATAGACAACTAAGCATTGGGTTTGGCAGGTACATTATCCCGGCAAACCACAAGGCAATTGCAAAGCTGCTGGCTGGTTCCTTTCGGTGTACAGATGCACTTCTGCGGCATCGCTCTGGCCCCCAGATCGTTCAGGAACTTGAGAGCGCACTGATAGCTCCCGTCTTTGCTGCACGCACCGTCGAACTTCTTCTCTTTCCGGCAGAAATAAGGATCTCCTGGATAATCGAACGAACATAAGAAAAAACCAGAGTCAACTTGTAGAGGTTTTGTCCCTTAAGGGTTGCGAAAATTATCCTTTTTCATCCATGTGCTTGTAACGAGCTTTCACTTCGCAAAATGGGCAAATGAGATATATCATTTTTCTCTGAAAATTCGAGATAAAAAACGATGAATGTACCTTTCGAGAGATCGACCAAACCGGAGATAAGAACCAGCGCGAACACGGTAAGGATGACGGACTTCCTCATGATGTTTCTCTTTCTTGGGGCCTCCCTTTTTAGCGTATTGTAAAGGGCCAATGTATCGCTCACTTGCTCACCAGTCTAGTCGGATCGTAGAGAGAAGTGTTTAGGGAAGTTCTAGGTGAGAATATAGGGAGAGAGCACCCCTATTTATACATGAGGCATTTCAATTGCTACCATTGATCATTTCTTGATCAAACGATGGAGATCCACTCTCCTCAACTAATATTTATACACCACCATCAATCCTATTAAATACAAGAAATACCTTGAATGCAAGTATACATCTCCAAAACCATCACTAGAATTTCTAGAATCCTCATCAAAACCGTGAGCCAAAAACATTTCAAGTCTTGTTTGAAAACCTCTCGTTTGTGACAATATGCCATGTGATTGTGACAATTTGCCCTAGAATTCTGAAATGTTCACGAAACAAGACAGGTATATATGAGGGCTTATGTGACCTCAATGGGAAGTACAAACGTGGCTATAAGAGGTGAAATTTATTTTGTTACTTGTTTGTTAATATCTTGGACTTTGCTTTCTTATGCAAGGTGTTAAATTTCTTCAATTTTTTCTATAGAATCACTGATTGTGGACGAGATTGATACGCAAGCGACCCTCTCTTTGGTGACACCACACATGTTTCAATTGTTGCACAAGATAAGTGACAATTAAATCAATTGTTGCGGCAGAGAGTCAGCTTCTAAAGCAACCCCATTTTTCGGCATATCAAAAAAAGAAATTCTATGTTATTGTCCTCCCAAATTTAAGGGACTCGACTTGGTTACGGTCCTAGGTGACGTGCACGTGTACGAAGTTGCCCCTTTAAAGGTTGAGATGCTACCTTGATATGATTAGTCAATTAAAGAAAAATGAAATGAAAAAAAAAATTAGTATGCTTTTGGCTTAAGAAAATAATTTTAGTTGCATTTTCTTAAAATTTCAAGGCCTTATTTAAAAAAGAAAATTTCTTTTAGAATGAAAAAGAGATTTCATACGACAGATGTACTTCACCGTAACAATAAATATACGACTAGGTAACTTTGTTATTCTCGAAATTCTTTTCCCAATAAACTTAGTTACATATACAAGTTAGAGAAACATATTTGTTGTCATGATATTTAGGGAATTTCAGGTTGAAATCGCTAATATCATGCTTTGATTATGTAGGATCTCTTTTAAAACTACAAATTGTGACTGTTTTATTTGAGAATTAGGCTTTGTCCATTAATCGAACGGTGCATAGAATAATATGATTCACCAACATCTTGACTAATAAATATGGAAAATTACATGCTATCCATTTAATATTCAAAAAAATAAAATAAAATTGTCGAGTTGGGCCGACTCAATCCAACTCAACTCGAAAACTCTTGAGTCCGATAAGTTAATCCGGCTTTCATGGCTGAAAACAAGGAACATTGCGTTGAAAATATCTGTCTATAACTTCTTCTCTTTCCAGCTAATATATCTATTTTTCTATCTATTTTTTTTAAATAACAAGAATAATGTAAAGATGCTTATCGAAGCTCTCATTAATATATCCTTCCTCGTGACGCAGACGGACTCATGTCTTCAACGCACGCATTTCCTCCCCCTTTTATTTCTTCTAGACCGATTCTTCGCAAAAGCGTTTGTATTTCTCGACTTTAACGGACCCTTATTAGTTCATGGACTGCCGTTTCGACATCCATAAATCCTTCGTCATTTTTCTCCAAAATTCCCAAAATTCGCAATTTAAAGTATTTTAAGTGCATTAAAATCTATTATCTTACACCAAAACTGCCTCTTGAACATTAAATGCATTCAATTTAAGGAAAGGATTCCTTTTAATTTTTTTTAACATTCTTCCCAAGAAAAGTAAAATTTACCGGAAAATCTCTTGAAAGCTTGAATCTTATTACGAGTATTTGATTATATAGTGACAAAAGTTTCAGTCTAATTACAAAGAGTTTATTATATTATGATATTTTGTATGAGGAGGGGAATAGACTATGTACACCAACTATGTGATGAAGATGATTGTTTTCTTTAACAAATATTTTTTCAAGAGAAGAATATCATAAGTATAGTATATATCTAATTATATTGAAAGTGATGAGAAATAAAATTAACTCCATGAGTGAAATTATATTTATATTTACAGATTCAAGTAAATTTGATTCTAGTAGGGAGGACATGTCATGTTGTAGATGGAAAATATGGACAAAAACATCTATACAATAACAGAGGAGAAAAATTGATTTGTTGTACGCAATAAAAGTTGTAGCAAAATAGACTAACGCTATGTGAAACGCTATATAAGGAATTAGACCGATCTATAACAATATAGTTGATATACTGTACACAATGTGTTATGTATAAAAAAATTATAGGTAATTATTATTATTAATGATAATTACATATATAATGTTAAAAATTATTTTGAACTAATCCAAAATAAATGTAGTAGAATAAAATATTACGGTTAATTTTACTTAATTAAAGATTGATGATTGCTTAAAAATTTCGACTAATAGTGTCAAATCAAAAACAAAATTAGTACATGATAAACTCAATTATAGTAAAACAAGACATATTGAGGCATATTAAACAATCAGTATGGTTTTTGTGTGGTATTTTCTCTAACTATTTAAATTTTATGGCCATTGTCGTTGTTATAACTCTAAAAAATATACTATTATATTTTCAAACGAGTTGAGTGTGACAAAGTAGAAGAGGAGTTTTTAATGGCTTCTTGAAATATAAAATCAATGCAAAGCATGCGCACGTACACTACTTAATTTATGATTCTTCAATATGCTTCGTGAAGTGAACATGTTAGGGGAAGCACACAAAAATCCAATACCTTCATAATGGATAGATCCCAAAAAAAGCCTGTAACTCGAGTCCATTGGCATCTTATTATGACTCATATTCACTCAAAAGTTTAAGGTATTGAATTATGGCCAATTGAGAATGATCAATTATGTCTTTAAGCTAAAAACATCTGATGCGAGACTTCTTTCTTTGCACCACTCATATGTGCACTGACATTCACTCCCACACATATGATTCTATCATATTGGGGCAACTCCTCATCAATCCAAGTCTGATATTATTTTCACCAACAAATCTCAACTCAAATCCCTAATCATCACCAATAGGTAAGAACAAGCCTTTGACAAATGGTCCCTCTTGGACCAAACCGTGATGGCAAACTGTGCTTGGCAACACTATAGATGCATAAAATTCCGTGTTGAGTATATGATACCAATATACATTGGGTGTTCACCAATCAACTATGGGCTTTAATCTTGCTACTGGGTTGTAGCATTGCAGAATTGCAATACCTTTATAATGGGGAGATCTATGGCGGGGCTTATAACTTGAGTCCATTGACTACTAAATAAACTTAAACAATTGAGTTATGGGTTGATTAGGTGTTATCAATTGTTTCTTTGACCTCTAGGCATCTAGTTGGACCCCTCTAATGTCACGTCCCGATCCTCCGAGCGTGTGCCCATCCTTTTGCGGTTAACTAATAGCGACGTCTTAGGACGTATCGCTGACCTATTCCTTTTAATGCACATGCGGAAGCAATTTAAAAATCCCCAGACAACAATAATATGGGATAGGAAAGTAGGGCCATAATTTTGAAAACCAACATCACACTTATATATACATAACATACTAGTCATGTCATATATAATACAAGCCAGTCTAAGAAAAACAAGTCTAAAAACAAGGGTGTGGGTTTCACAACACTACGGGTCCTCGTCTTCCTTGTCATCTCCCTCCACACTCCAACTGGAGCCTTCAGTAGACTACACTGGGGACTCCACTTCAAAAATCGGGTCCATGGCGTCTACGATCGAGCCTTGAGGAGGATTTGCTGTGCCCTTTCCAGAAGTGACCTCCAAAATATACCGAGGTATCACAAACTCCGGTATGGGACCCTCTCTCTGGCCATCTTGAGCCTGGCGATACCATGACCTGTATCGATGAGGCACCTTGTGGGTGAGACCCACGTCAACCTAGACTATGGACCTCACTAACTCATAGGTCCAGCCCCGAGGGCTCCCATGTAACGGAATGTAAGAGGTTTGCTCTGTAACATTCTTAGGTCATCCAAAAAACTCACGAGCTGCCATCTATGGACCTAAAATGTTATCCCACAACGTAGGGTGAGATGACGTCTCAGTGAGTTCTACCCTCTAAGGCTTGACTAGGAAGAAAATATGCACCGAAGGTTGCTTAAGTACAATCATGAGTCGGAGGTTTTACTTTTGTCTCTGTTCCTTCATGTAAGTTAGTACAATTGACATTTTCAACCAATCATTTCAACACATCAAGATAGATTGAATTATCGATCAATTGACTTAGTCGATTACATGTCATCACGACCGCTTCTTGGTCAATCCACTCAATACTATCTATAAGGTTTTATCAAATCAAAACTGCTCACCCTAAGATGAAGATAGATAATATAGCTCGCCCAAAGTTGATAATTTATTGCTCACCAAAAGCTAACCAAATATTATATTACTCACCCAAAGCTGATAAATTAATGCTCACCAGAAGTTGACCACAGATTATATTGTTCACTCAAAGCTGATAAATTAATGCTCACCGGAATTGACCAAATCACCATTTTTATTATACCCGAGAAAAATTATCGTATGTGGGTACACGGTTGGCTTTAGCCAAAATACAACATTTCCATTTTTGAACATCCCACTAGTTTCAGCAGTTCCAAAATATATTTTTGGTGCTATAAACCGACACCCGGTGATTTTCTAATTAAATACTAAAATAAATAAATTTTGGGATAAATATTCAAAATTGCAAACAACACCTAAATTGCACAAAATAACAGTCAATTAAACAAACATATCAAACCATTACGATCAGCATAGAATTCCGATCACCAACTATTCCAGTCTAATTTCCGGAAAATAAATAAATAAATAATTACATAAAATAATTATTAAATGTAAATAAATAGAACTCATGCCTGGAAAGCCTAATTAAAAGCCAAGACGGATCCAGAAAATTTTCGAATCACTCTAGACAAATACTAGAGCTTGTCTAGGCCCTAACTACACTACTCTAACCACCTTACATGCAATAATAATTAATTAAATTGCTAATCTAATCTAACTATCCACCTAATCCAAGCTTAACTTAAACTAAATAGCCTTTAAGTGTTATTAACGTACTGAGGAGGGATTAGTGAGTTAAACTCACTTGTTAAACAAACCACTTGGTTCAAATTGACGGGGATGCAGCTAGGGGCAAGAAACTCCAAAGTGGGCTTGCCAAACGGGGTTGGGAAAGCCTTGAAAACAGGCCCGACAGTAGCCTAGAGACCCACACGGCCTGGTTTTGATTTGAGTTGAGAGAAGTTGGTTCGATTGGGTTGGTTGAGCTAGAACAGGCAGCAGGGTTGGTCGCGGGTCTAAGCGGGCGGTGGTAACACTTCATGGTGGTAGAGGAGGCCTGGACGGTGGCCTAAGCTAGTTAGAGGACCTCCTGGTTGCACAGACTGAGCAAGATAGCATGACTGGGCTGGTGGTGAGGCGCGATGAGCGACGAGGCCTGTGGGGCATACGACAGCGAACGGTGGTGGCTCTGACGGTCCAATGAGGCTTGGGGAGGAGGAGAGGAGGCTGGTTGGTGCGTTGGGTTTGTTGAAGCTCAAACAACGAGGAGAAGGGGAGGGGACTGATAGTGGGGGAGAAGGAGGAAGGAGGGAGGAGACAAGTTTGACTTGGTGGGTCATCTTGGCCTTCAACCTTATCTTCTTGGTCCCCTTATTAGTCCCTACCAATCCTAGCTGTAAACCTCAGCCATTTCCAGCCACCACACCCTTCTAGAAGCCTTTTGAAATGGTCCACAAGTCATGAGTGAGGGGGCATACGAATTTGCACATATTTGCCCTCAATTTGGACTTCAATCATTCTTAAATCAATCCAATTTGGCTTCTAAAAATTCTAATATCAAGACCTCAATCAAATTGGTATTTTTCCTCGTCAATTGATCCCATTTGCATCCCAATTTCACGATAAAAAATGGTCATCGGCATTTTCCGTACAAAAATGGCCCTACGACGACTTTTTCCGCCAAAAACTCTATTTGCAGAAAAATCTTCGGAGACGAGTCGACGTTCCTAAAATGATTTGTGACATGACAGAACTTTCAATTTATGAAATCGGATTCAAATTTGCGGTTAATTTCAATCTGACACGATTTTAATGGGATTTCGGCTACCGAGTAGCTTTCAGAAATTTTTAGTGCAAATGATCCGTTGTCGATTTTCTTCGAGCCACAATAAACCTCTTTGACGCATTGGTGACTCTTAGTTGTCGTGAAAATCTCGAGGATTCAAATACGGATACAGGGTATCAAAACGACAGAAAAATCAATCTAGTGCCGATCGACAAGAATTTTGCAATTTGGTGGAATCACCCACGTTTAATCACATATCTCAGTCGAACCGACCTATCTTTGATTTTTAATCAATCTTACCTTGCCGAAATGATATCTGTAGATGAGTATGGTTGAGTAGTCGATTCTTGGTTGAATTCTCAAGTCTAATGCATTAAAAGCCCTTAATGAATTCCTTAGATAGTCTAGTTATCTTATGAGTGATTAGCCCTAAGAATAACACTATAAGTGCGTCGATGAAAAGCCCGATTAATTTAATTGAAAGTAGAAGTAAAAATCCAGGATGTCACATCTAATGTGATTTTGCAAGAGTTTTTTCTATTCATTTCCCGTTTGTGAGCCAAAATCACCTCAATGCTAGCTTTCTATTTTTATTTTTTGGTCAAAGGAAATTTTTTTGAATTTGAAAGTACTTAAACATGAAAGCCTATATCCAAAACATCATAAAAAAAAAGTAGATCCCAAAGGATTTGAAGGGGATAAGCTAGCCTATTAGAAGGTAAAGTTTTCAATCTATGGGTATGGGCTTAATTGATCCAATTTGCTACTCTATTGGATTTCTTGAGTAGTATACTAAAGTAATATGCTTGAACCAGCCCATAACATTGAGAGCTTCTATGATAAGGGCTTCCACTTCCCACAAAGACTGATTTGAATTGTTAACTATGTTTGTTGGTAAAATATGGCTTTGATTTTAATTGGGTAGAATAATGAAGAAGGATAATCAGAGTATTTAAGTCGGACTTTAAGGCGTGATATCACTTTCTTTAAGGATTTATTTGCCCCACAACGTTGCTAATGGTCACTGGCAAAAATCCTCTAGGATACAACAAAGTCTTGAATGAGAATACTAGATAGCAATTCTAGTATTTCTCTAGGGTCTCTCTAGGAAACAATTGAAAGAATGGCCGTAGTTTTTTTTTTTTTTTTTTTTTTTTTTTTTTTCAGACAGAAAGCTTGAAAATATGAAAAATGATCACTCTCGTTCTTCCGAAAAAAGACAAGTATATATATAAAATGGTCTCAAAACACATGCAACTCTTAATAAAAATTGCGAAAATTGAACAAACGTGTCCTTTCGAAAATTGTCGAATTGAACAAATGCGTCCACTCGAAGAAGTTGAAAAACGAACAATTGCAATCATTCAGGAAAATTGCAAACTGAATAAGTACCTTTTCCAAAGGTTGTCTCGAAAAAAAAAAACACAAACAAAAATTCGGAATAATAGTTTTTTTTAAATAGAATTTCGAATTTTCATTTTTATATTTTATTTCCGAAATTCTCAAAAATAAAAGGCAACCTTTAAATTTATTAAAAATTAATCGCGCAATTATTCGCGCACCCACACGCAGGTATGGTGGAGTCTAGGCCTACCTCATCATTCCTTGAGGTACACAAGGAAATCCCTTACTTATAAATTAGCTCACTTCCTCCCACTTTTCCTATGTGGGACAAGGAGAACGCACTTAGCTTGTTTTGACAAACAAACCTCCAACAATGTTCGCCAAGGTTAAATAGTCAAACTTGGGTACAATTACTTCCATCTTCTTTGCTTTGAGGAGGGAGAGTGCCACAACCAAGCCTAAAGTTTCAGTTTGGATTGTAGAAGATACCGATGCTGACTTTGCCACTTCGTTGACCAAAGCTCTCGACGGATTAGAACAACGCAGGCGAAATATCTAGAATTTGATCCTTCAATGAAGGAGCCATCAAAATTGGCTTTTAAAGCTTTGTTCTTCGGAGGTTTCCATCTCTGAGGTAGGGTTTCCTCTTCTGATATGGCTTCCTTTTCTCTAAGTTCCCACTTCCTCTAGTTTTTGAGCATGTTGTGTATTGATTCAACAAGAAAATCTGGATTTGGGCGTCTATTTGGAAAGATAAAGTCAATTCTCGCTCTCTATACAAACCACAAAACACTTGCGATCTCAAAAGAAGGTATGTTTATTGCTTTCTCCTTGAATTTCAGCAGTCATTCTTCAATCCTCAATAGTCCCACTCGTGAGATCTGAATTTGCAATGTAGGGTTTGCCTAGATCAGTAGATCCAAGGACAGAGCAAGAACCAATGCTTTATTGTTTCTAGTTCTAATTTGCAAAATGGGCACAAAGCATTAGGTATTATGTTTCTCCGGCATAAATTAGCCTTGGTTGGAATTGCGTTTTGACATAAACTCTAAATAAAGATTTTGACTTTTGAGGGGGGGGGGGGGAGAGGGTTTCAAAATGCCAAATTTTGTTCCATGATTCCTGGGATGGCTAGAATGATGTTGATATTTGCTCTCCTGTGTTATGTGAAATAGATTTTTGGTCTTTATCATAGGCTATTTATTGTAAAATCACCTGATTCAATATCTGTCCACACCAACTTGTCTTGTGCATGTTGAGTTTTTAGAGGAATAGTTAGGGCGTGTTTGGTAATGTTTCTATTCAAAAATAGTTCCTAGGAACAAAAATAGAAAAAAAACTATTTCTGTTACGGGGAACAATTTTTGAACACAAGAGTGCGTTTGGTCACCGCACAAAATTTTTGTTTTTGTTTTTTTTGATGACCTAGGAACCGCCGTTGGTCGGCAGCCTAGACGTAAACTCGGGGCAAATTGAGCCACCACCATAGACCCAGCTGCGTTTGAGTCGCGCGAATGTGATGCCTTTGGGATTTGAACCCCTCCCCTTCGTGAGGGGGAGAGGGTCCGAAGCCAGCTGCGCCACCATGGGCGGTGGTACAAAATTTCTGTTCATCAAATAGAAAAAGAACAGAAACACGTTTGGTAAACTTGTATAATTTTTTTGCTTCTTTTAATTTTTTAATATTTTATTTTATTTTTAATTTTTCCTTTTTCCTTTTTACTTTCTTTTGGCCGGTCATGGTCGACGACCGGCTATGCAACGTCCAGCGAGCCTCGCTAGGCCATCGGCGAGGCTTCGGTGAGCTCGTCGGAGGCTAGCTTGGCCTCGGCGAGGCTCGGCCTCGCTTAGGCGGCGCGAGGTCGGCCTCACCCTAGCCTGGCGAGGCCCAACCTCGCTCCAACTAGGGAGGTCGAGCCTCGCTGTGGTCGCGCGAGGCTTGGCCTCGCTTGAGTTGGGCAATGCCGACCTTGCCTAGATCTAGCGAGGTTGAGCCTTGCTGGTGGCGTGAGGTCAGCCTCGCCTTGGCTGGGTGAGCTCGGCCTTGCCAGATTTGGGCGAGCCCAACCAAGGCGAAGTTGAGCCTCGCCGGGGGTCGGCGACGCTCCAGCGAGGTCGCTGGCCCTCAACGGCCGGTTGTTGGCTATGGTCGAGGCCGGCAATCGGCCAAAGAAAAAAGAAGAAGAAAAACGAGAAAAAAAAAGAAACAAGTCTTGTGTTTGTTTTTGTTTCTTCAAAAAGTGTTTTCGGGAACAATAAACAAGTTTTTATTGATTTTTGTTTCTGTTTCAAATTTGTTCCCGAGAACAAAAAATAGATTTTTTGTTCTCGGGAACAAAAGTGTAAATAAACGCGTTTCTGTTCTTTTTTTGTTCCCCGGAACAAAAGAACATAAATTTTTGTTCTAGGGAACAAAACAAAAATAAACAAATAGGCCCTTAGTATATCACTAATAATTTACTCATCAAAAAGTCAACAAAGAGGTTGTTCATCCCATTTATCTTCCGCTTTTAGAATTAGTTTAGCAACTCGAGTGGGTAGTTCGCTAGTCCACCAATAATATCTCTTTTTAGCCATCTATCTTCTCATATGTTAATATTCTCCATATTACCTACTAACCACATAATTGAAGATGAAATCGCTTCTCTGCCCAACAAGATACTTTGCCAACCCTAAGAGGGTGGGGATCCTTTTTCGGCCTTCCAAAATGAACCTTGGGGAATTAGATCCCTTTTAAAATTTGACACCATAAAGAAGGTGTTTCTTAGAAATTCTCCAGGCTTGTTTTCCAAGCAAGCCTTATTAAAAGATATTAGGTCTCTAAAGTCCATTCCTCCCGAATCTTTCCTCAATTTCAATATCTCCCATCTTCTCTAGTGTAGTCCTAATTTAGATTCACTATTTTCTACCGAAAGGAAGCTATTCATCTTTCAATATATTTGCCTATAGAAACCGAGATTTTAAAAATAGACATGGCATTGAACCACCGTCTTAAGGAGGATTTCTTCTCCAAATTTTGAAATCAAGTTTTCCTTCTAGCCTTCTAATTTCATATTCATTCTAGCTAATAACCACACAAAACATTTGCTTTTTTGAAGCTCCCCATTCGGATGGAATTACCAAATACTTTCCAGTCTTCTCGACTATAGGGACTCTCAGTTCATTTGCCATGTTTCTTATCCAAATTTGTGGACACCCTTTATTAAATTAAATGCCTAACTTATTCAAATTGATATCTTGTCCAAAAACATAGCAATCGGAATTAGAGCTAGGTTTTGACACTCTCTTACTCTTCCATCTAAGAAGAGAATAGAATTATCTGCAAATAATAGGTGAGAGAGTGTTGGGCAGTGCTTGTTTCATTTTATCCTAGTAATAGTGCCCTACTCAATTGCTGTTATAATTAAAAATGACAATGAATTTACCATTAGTATAAAAAGAGATATGGGAAGATAGGCTCACCTTGTTGAAGCCCTCTAGAGTGCTAGAAGAAGGGTAGAGGCTTTCCGTTGAATTTTACATTGAGTGATATAATTTTGGCACAAGTCATCACTCCATTAACCCATATCTCACCAAACCATATTTTCAGTGTACATGCCTCCAAGAAATCCTATTCCACTTTGTCTAATGCCTTATTCATATCAAGTTTTAAGATAGCTTGAAACTTCTTTTTTCGATCACATATTCTCAATTGATGAAGGACCTCCTGAACTATTAGAATATTATATTGTATTTGTCTTCCACCCACAAAAGCACTTTACTTAGCACCTATGATCTCAGGTAGCCATGATTTTAATCGATTTGCCAAGACTTTCAAAAAAATTTTGTACACAAAGTCGCACAAATTGATGAGTCGAAACTGATCCAAACTCTTGGGGTTAGGCACTTTCGGGATCAATGTAATGTAGGTTTTATTAATTATTGGATTAAGATACCCGGTCTCAAAGAAGTTCCTCATTATTTGAAACAACCCTATCTTGATATCTTTCCAACATAGTTTATAAAATTGACCATTTAAGATCATCTAGACCTGGTGCTTTCGAGGCTCCCATCTCAAATACAACCCTTTTTACCTCCTTTGTCGTTACTCCCGAGGTTAGCTTTTGCTTCATCTCCTCCGTAGGAAGGACATGGCAATTTTGTACACACAAGATCTAAATATCACATGCCCACGATGTTAGACGCAAATTGCGCAACCCTAAGATATCCATAACTAGAACAAGAATATGCATAATTGAGTAGAAAGATTAACACACATGTTTTGGGATCCATCGAACATAAAGCGGAAGCAGAAAATGGATTACCCACATATATCAAGGGGATCAACGCATCAAGTCCTTCTCCTTTATTATCCTCCGTATCACTGGCTCAATGAGGCGACCCCTCTCACGTTTAGCGTTAGGTAAACGCCTCTTAGGTGAGGATACATGTGAGAATTAGGGTTAGAGGAGAGACTTGAGCACTATTTATAGAGTTTTCAGCCAGTCCCCCTCATTACTGGCTTGGCTCAACTCGGCCCACACTAGCTAGCCCATATTAGACTAATTAAGAAACATTCTATCTCACCTTAGACCAACCCTGTTTTATGGTAACCGTAAAAACAGTAAATTACAATATCAATTAATGTAATCCACAATTAGAAAAACTCTTACATTCTCCCACTTGGACTATATTGATTGAAATCGTACTGTATGTGCATACATTGGTCCAGAGATAATTCTTAATAGTCAATCCTATCCTATAAAGTCTTAAACACCGAATCATGGCGGTAACTGCATGTATACACACAGAGCCTTCCATGGTCACGAGTGCTCTCAACTTTATTGATATTGATTCAATATGGTAGTGTGGCAAATGGATAACATCTCTCATAGAGAGATCCCATTTGTCAGTCACCATTCTCTTACCTTAGGTGTCACAAAAAACTTGTGCCACTAGAGAATGCTTTATGGTTCCAATGAACCCACATATGTTTTGTCCTTATGGTTAACCTTTCTTTATGTATCATAAGACATATGCACAAGGCTAATAACCGGATGCCCGGATGCCCCTAGCCTTCACTCAAGGTTTATACAATCCCTTGAGACTTTATCAATATGTATTCAACATAATAACAACACATTCAAAATATTTTATTGAATGCAAAAGTTCATACATACCAAACCGTTACTAAGTGTAACGAACCACAGATGTGAACTTTATTAGAGTAAAGCCAAAATAGCTCCCACTAAACAACAGTATTCGAAGATACTCCTAAGCCCATGTTAACGATATGTTACTAAAATATACATGGGTGTAGGCCTTTAGTTTGTGGATCTGCAACCACATCATCTGTGAAAATATGTTATATCAAAAGTCACATTTCTGTACCGTTTCTTTATGGTCAAAAATATCTGACCACCATATATTTAGACCCCTTGAGACCTCTGTAGTAAATAAATAATACTACAAATTTGTTATCTCAATACAACCGTATGGGTCTATCCATCAAGTTAAAACGATCAATTCTATCATGAGGTTTTGGAGCCTAATAGCCTAAGTAACAACCTAAAAGAACGTTACTAACACTGCATACATAGTAGAAGATAACAAAGAACTTTATTTACTGCACTTCCTACTAACATAAATCTGTATTCCGTTATTGATTGCATGTCATCAGAACAACCAGCAAAGTTTACATCTAAATACTCTACTAACTGCAAGAATTGAACATGTTTATAAATTAACATATAATCTCTTGTCTTCTTTAAGTATCTTAAAACCTTCTTGACAGCAACCTAGTGATCATGTCCTGAATTTGACTAATATCTGCCTAGAAGTCCCGTCACAAAGACAACATTTAGTCTAGTGCAAATTCGAGTATACATTATATTTTTAAGTGCATTGACACAAGGTACACAATTTAATTAGATTTTCTCAATATCTAAATAAGGACAATGTGATAGATTTAGTCCATCACCCTTAACAACAGGAGCAATTCCTGGCTTGCAATGATGTATATTGAATATTTCCAATATACAATCAGCAAATGTCCTCCGAGAAAATCTAATATAATATGACAAAAACAATTCTTACAGACCTCAGTACAAAGGATATAAGATGTCTCAAGGTCACAACTTGTAAGCAAAACATCATATATATAAAGTATGAGAAAAAATAAATTTCCTCCCACTGACCTTGCAATATATTAAATTACTTTGTTCCCAATTGAACAAAATAACAACACTATGAAAATTTAATAATATTGTCTGGAAACTTGCTTAAAACCATAAATTAGAACTTTTCAGTCTACACACAAGTTTACTTGAATCTGCTGCAAAATCATCCAGTTGCACAATATATATTTTGTATCTATTTGGCGTAACTTTATATCAAAATAAATTATTAATGCCACGTTCACTCTGAAAGAATATTTAAAGAAATAATTATTTCTTCACTATAAACAATCCACCCCTCTTTCAGAGTTAAAACTTTAGTTACCAATTTGGCTTTAAATTCCACAATCTTTCTTTGAAATTCTTTTAGTTTTGTACGCCAATTTGCAACTAATGAACTTATGATTATTAGGCAAGTAAGTTAGTTTCCAAACACTTTGATGTTTCATAAATTGTATACCGCATTTTATGGCATCTAATCACATACTTAATTGAGAACAAGAAACGACATTTATATAAGTTGTTAAAACAACTACGTAGTGGATATTGTAATCATGCTCTCACAAATAGACTATATAGTATAATGATATAACTGATCGTCTTTCCCTAACAAATCTCCTTAATAAAGTTGTAACCACTTCATTCTGCACTTGAGAGGTTTAAGAAATTTCATTATAAACTATATCAAGAATAGTACTTTGAACCTCAACAAGTTTAGTCTATGATACAGGAGATTCCATAATTATCTGTATAGGTAAAGACAAAAACATAGTAACCTCCATCATACTATTATCTTTAATAATCTGATAACGGCTATCCTCGTCAAACCGTAGAAACTTTGCCGTATGTGATACCATAATTATTGTATCTTCTTTAGGGTATTAAAATCAATACCCTTTTGAACAATCTAGGTAAGATACAAAATAATTTCGAGTGAATCTTTTGTCAGGATTTTCAGGCATAGTAATTAAGTTATCACCCCAGAATCTACCAAGTATTTGACAAATGACCCTTTAAGCTATTTCGCATTGTCATATTTGCCAAAATACTCACAGCCACTGTTAAGCCTGACAACATTTTAAGACCTTTATCTCGGTAATTTTCCTTAAATAGAAAAATTTTGGAAACTACCTTTTAATCATATACAAGATGTATATGTCATTAGGATTTAAACACAATCTTTGCAGATGTGTCCTAATTTCAATATCAGACAAGACATAATTTCAAGCAACTAGGGCTTCCATCATCTTATAGTAGTGCAGTCCGCAGGCAAACCTCTTTTCAAATGTTTCAGAATGGAACGCTTCATGGACAGTAAGCAAATTCAATTGCTCTTTTCTCAAGCAATAAATCATATGTCCACAACTTAAAATTTGAAGCAGTAAAAACCTCAATGATGACGGAATTACCATTTACAGAAAATGTGACTGAAAAACAAGCAGTATATAATTAGCATCATGTGAGCATTGTGTAACTTGACGTACAAGTACACATCTAGAGAGTTACATGTAAAATCACATAATCACCTTTGGGCAGAATACATGACATGCAATTGTACACTCCCCACATGATAAGAGTTATGAGAATATGTTCCAATTCTTCGTGAATTCATCACCTTTGGGCATATGAATCACTAGAATCAGTTACTCATCCACCACACTATCATGTATCCCTCCATGAACTAATACACAATCACCTCCTTTGGGAGTATGATTACGCATTAGATCAGGAGACATCCCAATCATCATACGAGACCGGAATTTCTCAAATCCAATCAAGCGTGCCACTTTAGCGGTCTCTACTTAATTAAATCATTGAAATTCTCTCATATCAGGGATATAAGCTTTACTCCTCACATACACCATATATATGTGATTTTAACTTTAGTGATAGGGGTATCATATCACCAAAATCACATATCATGCTAATTACATTGCTTTATTCATTAATAAAAAATTAATCATATATATATATAGCGAATCTGAAAGACAGATTCCAATGAGATCATTGATCACAGTAACACAAGAAACTTCTCATAACAGAGAATAAAGCATCTCTTGTGCACCCTGATTATTGATTGCTAAAACAACATTAAATAAAATGCCGATCCCAAGGATCCCTCACAAGTCAACATCAATAGCAATACAAGGTACTCCATATTGACAAGCTTGATAACTAATCAACTATTGCTCATGAGTTTCATATGGCAAAGCATGACTCCAAGGCCAACAACTGATTTATTAGCTAATTTTTAAGTAACAAATTATCATTGTAATCAACCAGTGGCCTATTAATTGAGTCAAATCAGAGAAGCAAATATCTAAAAATTCAACAATAGATACTATTGCTTTGCATAAATATTGCCATACTCCCTTACCATAAAAAATATTTAACTCGATAGACATTAACCAGTGATCATATGAGTTTAGGTACAATATGCAATAACTTTACAAACATGCATTACCTACACTCAACATATGTGTTAATTAGTACAATCAGTTTGGTCACAGATTCTTAAGACATCCATCATTCAAAGGTTACCAACATGTAAAAGAGTATGCATGAGCAATAAAAATTTCATGGCTTTTACTGTATCTCATTATCTCAAGATATATTCAATTACTATCTCATAATGATTGTATCTCATTAAGCCAGCTTCAGTTTATAATAAAGTTTGATTTTTATTGATGAATCACATCTTTATAATGATTATGTGATAATATACCTATAACTCAACACTTTTATTTCCAAAATCACAGAAAAATACAAGGAAAAATACGCAAAAATTAATTTAAAATACACGTATTTAGGGTTTCATATGCAATTTCACATCAATAAAACCATCAAACATATAAAATAAATATACCACGAGATAGAAAATCACCATACGAGTCCAACACCGCCAGCCACGCGCCGATCGGATCCCCCACGCGCCCACACGCGCCGCCTGAGTGCGCGGCACGTGGAGCTCACGCGCGGCGCGCGTTCGACGCCCAGGCGGCGCGTGTCCGCGCGTGGGGGCGCGTGTGGACTCCTCCGGCGACGCGCCGCCGACCGTCTCGCTCGTCTCGTCGAGCCCAATCCGAATTTGTGATTTAATTTTATTTTTATTGAACAAAAAGTCTCGAAAATCACAAATTAGGGCAATATCCGTACTAATTAGGGCTAATCCATATAAATTAAGGCAAAACCTTTATGCGTTCAAGTTCTAGGGTTATGGTTGCTCTGATACCACATGTTAGATGCAAATTGCGCAACCCCAAGATCTCCATAACTAGAACAAGAACATGCATAATTGAGTAGAAAGATTAACGCACCTGTTTTAGGATCCATCGAACATAAAGCGGAAGCAGAAAAGGAATTACCCACATATATCAAGGGGATCCACGCATCAAGTCCTTCTCCTCTATTGCTCTCCGTATCACTGGCTCAATGAGGCGACCCCCCCTCACGTTTAGCGTTAGGTAAACGCCCCTTAGGTGATGATACATGTGAGAACTAGGGTTAGAGGAGAGACTTGAGCACTATTTATAGAGTTTCCAGCCAGTCCCCCTCATTACGGGCTAGGCTCGACTCGGCCCACACTAGCCAGCCCATATTAGACTAATTAAGAAACTTTCTATCTCACCTTAGACCAACCCTGTTTTACGGTAACCGTAAAAACAGTAAATTACAATATTAATTAATGTAGTCCACAATTAGAAAAACTCTTACACACGATATATATAACTCTTCAAAAAGTTCTGCCGTCATCTTCTTAAGTTCTCTAGGTTCACGAATCCAGATATTTTCTGACTTTTTCAATGTTGAAATTCTGTTCCTCTTCCTTTTTTGTATTGTTGTGGCGTGAAAGTACTTAGTGGTCTTGTCTCCCCATTTTAGCCAGTTGATTCTTGAACGCAAGCCTCAATACATCTCCTCCTGTCTCTAACACTGCTCAATTTTTTCAGTTAGTTGTTTCACCTTGTTTCTTGCAAAATTCAAATTTTGTGCATTAAGCACATGCTGGATTTCCCCTTTTAAAACATCGATCTCCTCAATATTATTAGGGAAAGGCTTCTTTCTCCGCTTATCTAGCTCTTTAGATAAAGCTTTCAACTTACGGGCTAAGCCCAAATTACCAAAGGGTGGAGAGTTTCATACCTGCTTTACAATTTTTCCACACTCTTCATTTTCGGTTTAGAATGCTTCAAACTTGAACAACTTGATTCTCTTCATTGGTGTAGCAGAGAATAACAGTAAAAGAGGGCTATGATTTGAACGGATGGCTGGTACTGCAAACGCTTCAGCTTCAGGGTACAAAATTCTCCACTCAATGCTACAAGTTACCCGATCCTACCTCTCTTATACATATTCCTCTCCTTCGCAATTATTAGCCAAGTGAATACAAGCATTTAGAAAGTCTCTAAAGGTATTTAACCAATATGTTTCGGCCATTCTTTTACCCACCTTCTCCCAATAATACAAAATCTCATTGAAATCCCTTAAGCATAGCCAAGGTAATTTTTCCAGTGAATTTAATCCCTGAACGTTCTCCCATAAAGCCAACTATGCTAGCTTAACTTGCATAAAAATAAGCATAAATTAGAACACATTTTTCAGGCTCCAAACAGGTGCATTGTTTATTTAGCACGATGAAGAACAAGAGCAAAAGTCAAGACATCAGATTTTTACTCGTTAGAGACGCCAGATATATTGTATAATATCACGTCCATCACATGCAGTTCACCAACCGCCACTAAATGTATTCAACTTCAGGTCCTAATCCGAAAGCTTGTACTTATGCAAAAGCTTTGTGCTACCATAATACAGATGAACCATCTTTCTATATCATGTTGCTAGATCAAAGAGCATAACGTTGCAGCATTGAGAGCCAGAGTTTCCATCGTTAATCAAGAAGAAAATTCGATTCAGCGTAAAAAGGACAAATACATAGCTCGATGACAAACGATTCAAACCCGATGAGAGAGTGAGAGAGAGAGAGAGAGAGAGAGGATAATTAGGGTGGGCTGGACAAAATGCAAAGATTAGGCGCGAGTCAAATGTTTCCCTTTAAATTGCATTAGCGTCGCGCTTTCCGCATAACTTCTTTCATTGCGGTTCCGGATTTATCGCAACTCCAGAGTCGTGGAAGCGGCGGTTTCCTAAAATCGCGATGAACAAAGGGTAGGCATATCCGCACTTTGTTGTAGCGTAACAATGACAGGCAATAGCAAGGTAAGGATGAAAGTCATAGAGACAAAATAGAAGGTTTGAATCACGTACGAGGAGGTTAAAAGTTGGGTAAAAGTCGTTTTATTTAGAAATCAAATTGTCAAGAGGATGGTACAATTACATTCTATGTATTATCGCTCCATACTCTTCCATACGGAGGCTGATATAATGAGGAAAGCCTAACGTATGTGAACCTAATATTTGCGACTTTTGGACAGAGGATCATCGAAATTCCACTCTCTCCCCCCCACCAAAAAAAAGGTACATGAACGGAGAATATGAGGGATCTAAGTTGAGACATGACTCTCAAATATGATTTTTTTGGGGGCAAAGCTTTGATATTGTGATGAACAATAAAAGATGGGTGTTTCTAATTTGCATCACAATATCAAATTTGAAAGGTATTTATATTAAAAGAGATGATTATTGAACATACGTCATCTGATTTATAATCTATAACCTATAATCTTTGTTCTTTGTTGTTCATGATGTACGTTAGTCCAGTGCCTCACCATGGAATCACATGATTGGAAAGGTTATCAACTTTATCCTTGGTGTACTAATCTAATGTACAGAGGACGAGTAGATCACATTTAACGTAAAATATATCAATTTCACAAACTAATCTTAATCCGCTTGAATGTAATTTTCTCTTAAAATTCTTTCTTCTCCATGACATGTTGACTGGCAGGGAGTCAGCATTTCTTCGATTAGAAACTTATGAACAATAAAATTTCTCCCCTCTGAAAGCGACCACCACGTGGCCCCAACCCAGTAACCTGTCAAGAATCAACGTCTTAATCCTGTTTATATTAGGCTGATGGCCATACCCACGTGGACGTTTTCCATCACTTTTGAAATATGAGGATTTGAAAGTGAAATCGAATCCATTGAAAAAATCGAACCACTGTCGTGCAACTTATCGAATGGAGAAAATTTTTCCCCTAGATCGCCGGCCAATGATAATAATTCCACTTATTACATCCAATTGTTGTCAAGTTTGTTGATTTAAAAGGCAAAATTTTGGACAACCTCGAATTAAGACAAAACGAGCGTAGATGCTCCGGATCTGAGCTTTTGTCATCGACGTGTTAAACGATGCCCGCAAATTCAGCCTGCGAAGAAACCCTAATTCTCGCCACTCATTGCGTAGCGGGAGTCGCTCTTTTTCTTCGAAAAAGGTCGAGCGGAAATTGATAAATTAAACCTGAAGTGACGGTGCGAGGACGATCTTCAACGGCCCATAACCTCCATTAACGGCTGCATCATCGAACATGTCTCGTTTTCGTGACGAGGGTTTTGCCCTGTTTTTGTCTCTGCTGATGCCGCAGGCAGTCCTGAAATGCTGGTGACTGGTAGAAACCCTAGATGACTCTACATCGAGTCATTCGCGACAGGATCGCCTGATTTCGTGGGAGTATGTATGTGCGGCGTGGAATAACTTGCTTCTCTTCTTACCATTATTTATTTATTTGTTTCAGATACAATCATACATTAATGAGTTAATTCTCGCAATATACTATGTCAACCTCACAATTCTTGTTAAATACATATATTATTGACACCATGACCGGACATTTCAGCTTAGGAGATTATCAAATTTAACCCGTGACGCTTATATTCACCTTTGAATCTATATGATAACTTGATCAATTAATAAATTCGAGAGCTAATCTCTTTTTCCCCTAGAACATGTCTGCCTATTTTGTCTTAATCAATCGATTGGAGGAACGTGTTGGCCAAAAGAAATTGTTGGTAAAGTGTCAACTTTGATCGTCTGCTCGAGGACGTTGGACAATAATACAAACGAAGCAGTCCCTGTCGCATGGGATGATATTTATTCGGGTGGATAACTGCTTTTTAGACTTAGCCGCTTGGACGAACCCCAAAAATTCGTATGCCCGGACAAACTTGAGGACATTGGATGTCCAATCAGAGAGATTTCCGCTCTATCACCTCCAAATTTTTTGACAATAAACAATTTCGTTCATAGTCTTGTCAAGGTACATGTGCGCAAGTTTCAATTGCATTAAGAAAAATTCCGTAAACATAGGTAGGTCGGTTCATGACCACCGCATTCTTATAGATAAGATTGTTTTTTTCCCCTATATATACTTATATTTTCTGTATTTTCTAACAGTTACATCGTAATTATTAACCTTCTGGTTCCCCAACATAACATAGAATACATAAAAAAAAAGACCAACTATGCCTAAATTCTTGATTTGCAGTTGTGGCTGTGCTTCTCAATGATAAAGTTGGACGGTGGACCTAGACCTTCCAACAGAAAATTCTAAGGGTAACAGTTTCTTGTGTCAAAGAATCGGACAACTTTAGTTTGGAGAGAGAGAGAGAGAGAGAGAGAGAGAGAGAGAGAGAGAGAGAGAGAGAGAGAGCAGAGGAGCGTAACAACCTAGAGGCCAACCGAACACTTTGTATGCCCCATGAATAAGTTAAATCTAAACATGTGGCTTGTGCAAAGTGGCCTTGCCCTAGAGTAGTTTACACGCATTTTGTGGGATTTTAAAAAATTAATTCTAGCTTTTGAGATGGAAATCCCTAAATGCCTCAATTAACTATGCAAATCTCGAGAAATCTATTTGATAATGTTATGTAAATAGTAAAATGATAGATGAATTTTTTTCTTATATCTTACTCCCCATAGTCATGTAAGATTTTGTCGGCATGAAAATTAAAAAAAGACTAAGATTAAATGTTCCAAATTATATTTTCTATATACGTGGAATTATGTTATGGAGCCGGAAGTGCCTCTTGCCATATTTTGATAAACCTTCTCCCAGCCTAATAAGCATGCCTGGTTCTCTAATCTCAAAGAAAAAGGAGCTAGATCTCGCCTTTAGAATGATTTGAAGTAATTGCAGTTAGCTTGAAGACATTCGTAGATGTCGATTGATCAATGCTTTTGGAAGTACTAAGAGATGCGCACGCATACGTGCGATATCCAAACTTTTTCCGTTGACCCTCACGAAAATCTGCGTACAGACCCTTGTTGCCAATTCTTTATTTGCCGTAAAATCTGCATGAATCCATACTTCAATGATTCAAACGTGATGCAGAGGAAGTTATGCTTAGAAATGATTCCAAAAGATAGTATTTATTTTGAATGATGAAGTGCAGCTTACAATATTTTAGGTGCCTATTTATAGAGATGTTGTTATCTAGAAAATAATCAAGTAACTAAAATTGAATAACAAAATTAAGAAAAATATATTGATAAAAGGGAAAGTTATCAAAACATAATTAAAAAATTTATAAAACGTGTTTGAAATATGTGACATTCGGATTTGTGGGATCGCTTGCTCTTATGACGCTTTAATGTTTTCATAAAGACATTTGCATGTTGTTCTACATCAAAACATCAAAACGTCCCATGATCCGTCGCCAATATAGTTACGGAGATCATTGCATTGGATTACTCAGCTTGCAAGAAAAGTTATAGTGCGAGCAAACCATATAAAATAACAATAAATAATGGCAAAAACTATTGCCGAAAATTCTCCAATGATGACAAGGACTCCGATTTAGTGGAATTTTGCGGTCTCAATTTGACTATAAATACCCGCCCGTTGTGCTCCCAAATTGAGTGCAAGAAATCAAACTCCTGACCAAAGTGTCTCGAGAATCACATGGCGCTTCTTCAATCTCCATCGATTTGCTTCCCTCTCGCCCTTCTCCTTTCTCTCCTCATAAACTCGTCTCACTGCTTCAACCCCAAATCGCTTAACATCTCGAAAGTTCAGTCCAACGGTGATTGGTCGCCGGCAGGTGCGACGTGGTACGGGAGTCCCGACGGCGCTGGAAGCGATGGTAATGGAATGACATTATATTTTTATTTGGTCAATTCACCTGGAGTAAAGATCTTTTTATGCAAGCGCCGTTGGTGTCATCATACGCCTTTCAGTAATTTTGACTTATCAAGTCTTTCGAGTATAAATCGGTTCGGACATATGAGTAGCTTAGTCAGTCACCTAATCGTGATTGATTATGGCTTTGCACCAAACACATATAGAGGTCAAACTGGAATCAAGTGCAACGCTAGACAATACTACTCTAGTAATTACACATTTCACCTGATCTGCAAATATACATAAATAATATATTTATATAATATGCTTTGTATGATATTTTGTACGTAGGCGGTGCATGTGGGTATGGGAATGGGGTCGACCAAGCTCCATTCTCTTCAATGGTGTCCGCAGGAGGGCCTTCTCTTTTCAAATCAGGCAAAGGATGTGGAGCTTGTTACCAGGTTTCTCTCTTGCTAGAAAAGTGTTTCTCGAATTATTTTTATATTCGCCGTCATCGGAGAAAATTTGCCACGGACAAAGTTAATATATGTTCACGAGATATGCTTTTCCTAAATTAACAATCGTGGAATAGAATTCATGAAAACATCTACTACGGCAAGCTTTCTCGACTCCCATTAAAAGTAGTTTGAATTCTTCGTATTTAAATAGATTAGTTGACTCGGTACATATTGTCCTATTCAAACAGATTATTTAGTAGTAGTTGGGAAGTCCAGTCTTTTGAGCTCTTGTTGATTACATTTCAGGTGAAATGCACTGAAAACGCGGCTTGTTCCGGGAACCCGGTGACGGTCGTTATAACTGATGAATGCCCTGGTGGCCCTTGTGTCGCTGAATCTGCTCACTTCGATTTGAGCGGCACGGCTTTTGGAGCCATGGCGAGCTCCGGCAAGGCCGATGAACTTCGCAACGCTGGGGTGCTGCAAATTCAATACAAAAAGTCCGTACGGTTGATCCTTTCTCTATGGATCCTTTCGAGTGAATTCCAATTTTAACAGAAGCGCAGAGGGAAAAAAGGAAGATAAAACGCATCGAAAAGTGCTTTAAATTAACGAGAAACTTTGCTT
This sequence comes from Eucalyptus fibrosa, assembly GCA_017140475.1. Lineage (NCBI taxonomy): Eukaryota > Viridiplantae > Streptophyta > Magnoliopsida > Myrtales > Myrtaceae > Eucalyptus > Eucalyptus fibrosa. The sequence continues at coordinate 20,841,513 of CM029509.1, read as the reverse complement.
TCACCAAACTTATACTAATCAGCAAATAGTCTAACTTGCTTATTAAAAGTCTATTTATGTGCACATATTTACAATGTCAAGCAGAGTAAAGTGCAATTTCCCCGGCGCGAAGGTGGCATTCCACGTTGACTCCGGCTCGAACCCCAACTATTTCGCTGCGCTAATTGAGTACGAGGATGGGGATGGTGAGCTCGGCGCCGTCAACCTGAAGCAGGCTCTTGACTCTGACTCTTGGCTTCCGATGCAACAGTCGTGGGGCGCGGTTTGGAAGTTGGATGGCGCAGGCCAGCTGCGCGCCCCATTCTCGATCAAGCTCACCTCTCTTGACTCCGGCAAGACCCTGGTTGCCAACAACGTGATCCCCGCTGGGTGGCAGCCCGGACAGACGTACCGGTCGGTCGTCAACTTTGCTGTCTAAGGGTTGTGCGTTGTTTGCTTGGGAGACGAAGAAATGGAGATTGATCGTCAGTTAATTTGGCTGTGTGTGTTTTATGTGATTGGCAAAAATATAATATTGGATGGTGTTGGAAAAAGAAAGTATTTTGCTTTTTCCACTCTGTGTAATCTAGTCAGCTATGAGCTACCTCTTGGAAAAGAGAGTAGTAGTGAGAAATGAATGGTATTGTCCTTTGAAAATCAAGAATGATTTAGGTATTTTTGTTCTTTTTTTCGTGCCAATCTATTGTATTTGAAGCTTGAAAGCTTTTATGTTTTGCACCAATATATGTACCACTTCCAAAATGAATGGTTATAAATCGTGTCAATCTATTGACTAAAATTCACTTTGAAAAAAAGAAACATAATTATAATTCTTGAAACCTTTTTGATGCACATTCATTAATAAAACTAATGTTCAACCTTTAATGTTAATTCACTCCCATCTAAAATTGATTCATTTCGAAATCAACTACAGTTTAACAAATTGCTCCAAAATATTTAAATAATTAAAATTTCAATTTTGATCAAACTATTGACATTCATCTCCATAAAAGATTTAGATTCTATTATTATTATTATTATTATTATTATTATTATTATTATTATTATTATTATTATTATTATTATTATTATTATTATTATTTATTAATCAAGTAAGATGAACGTCATTGACATGGACAAATAAGAGTTAGGTATTGATGCAAATCAGTTTCTTGCCACCAATCATGCTTTATATCTCTTAAGAGAACCATTAGCTTTGTATTTCAAGATAAAAACCCATTTGCAGCCCACAAGATTCTTTCCCTTAGGTTTTTCAACAATCTCCCAAGTCTGTTTTTTTTTTTTTTTTTTTTTTTTTTCTAGTGCATCCATTTCTTCTCTCATTGCATTCCTCCATTCTTCTTTAGACAATGCCTTAGATAAAGTATTTGGAATAGAAATGGTGTTTAGACTCACAATGAAATTTTTATGAGATGGTGATAAGTGGTCAAGTGACACATAATGAGATAGTGGATATAAGGGTTGCTTTGTGCACTCCCTAGTACCTTTTCTAATAGCAATGGGAAGATGCGAGTCATTTTCTGGCATATAAATTGACTGCTTATGCAAAGGAGAGTCGAAACTTACCGGAAATTCATTTGCAAAACTCGGATGGGAATCTTGAACTTGTGTTTGGTCTGGAATGATTGTCTTTCTTGAGTATACCCGAGGAAATCTTATAGAGTCATAAATATAGGGAGATACGGGAGTGGACGCTTGTTCCGGAATAGGTTCAATCGTAGAGAGTGAGTCTGAAATTGAAGTAGCACGAACTGATTCATGAGGAGCATGTTGATCAGAGTTGGAGGCTGATTGGTTGATTGATCAGGGATTGGTTGATCAAAAGTGGGAGCTTGGATTGGAAGATTATTAGGAGGTAAGTCAAGATTAAGACCGTCAAAGTCTTTATCTTCAACTAATGACTTCTCCCCCTGAAGATAAGATTGTGGAAAGTAAGATTTGTTTTCTACAAATGTAACACCGACTGATATATAGGTCATTCGAGAAGGAGGATGATAACATTTATACCCCTTATGTGTAGAGGAGTAACCAAGAAAAACACACTTGATTGCTCTAGGTTCTAGTTTTCCCCTTTGCTGATTATGAACATGTACAAATGAGGTGCAACAGAAAACTCTAGGTGTGACATTATTTGTTGTCCTGAGATTGGGATAAAAGCTAGAAAGAATTGCCATTGGGGTTTTGAAATCTAATACTCATGATGGCAATCTATTAATCATATATGTAGATGTAAGGACGGCTTCCCCCCAATAAGACTTAGGGATATTTCCATGAAACAACAATGCTTGAGTAGTGTTGAGCAAATGACTATTTTTCCTTTTAGCCTCCCCATTTTGTTGTGGTGTGTTTACATAAGATGACTCATGGATGATCCATTCCTTTTGGAAATAGATTGACAAGATATGATTAAAGTAGTCTCTAGCATTATATGATCTAAAGCTCTTAATTTAACTCCAAATTGATTTTGAACCATAGAGTTAAAATTAGGAACAATACTACTTACATCAGATTTGTGTTTGAGTAAGAATATCCATGTGACCCTAGTGCAATCATCGATTAGAGAAACAAACCATCGAGCCCTTGAGATATTTGGAATTGTGGAAGGTCCCCCAAACGTCACTGTGAATCAAATCAAAAGGATGAGAACTTCTTTTGTTGTTTATAGGAAAAGATACACGGGTGTGCTTAGCAAATTCACAAGTATCACATTGGAATTGACTCATATCTAATCCTTTAAACAAGGAAGGAAACATGATGTTTAAGACACGAAAAGATGGATGACCAAAACGAAAATGGTAAAGCCAAATGACATCCTTATTTGAAGCACTAAGAAATGACAAGGGAGAAATCCTTGGCGTCTCAAGATAGTACAACCCATTCTTTTCCTTAGCAAGTCCAATCTTCCTCTCCGAATCCTGTTCCTGAAAAACACAGTAGGTAGGGTAAAAAATTGCATAACATTTGAGGTCATTGGTGAGCATTTGTATGGAGACTAGGTTGGTTGATAGTTTTGGCACATGGAGGACATCTTTTACAGTTTGAACAGGTATAATATAGATATCACCAACTCCTACAACAGTGGCCGGAGAACCATGTGCCACCACTATTTTCCTATTACTTGGACATGGGGTGTAGGTACTAAAAAATGTGAAGTGTGAGTCATGTGATCAGTGGCACTTGAGTCTATTATCCATGCTTCACTTGAAAGTTTTTCTAAGGCATTTAGACAAAAAAAGAATGGAGACTTACTTGAGAGTGCTGAGGAACATGCACCAGAGGGTTAATCAAGAGACCCTAAAAGCCCTTTTATTCTTTCTATTTCCTCACTACTGAAGGATTCTTTCACCTGTCCTTCACTGTGACTAATTTGCTAGCCGGTCTGTTCAATTAGATGAGCTTGGGGCCTTGGCTGTCCTCCTTTGTTTCCCCATTCTTGGCTTGAGGTTGTTGATTTCCATTTAGTTTCCAGCAATGTTCCTTTGTATGCCTTGGCTTGTTACAATAGGTACACCACAAATAGTCTTGATCATCCCTCCTTGTAGGCCTCGAAGCATCCACCTTTCCTCTTTCTTGTGTTGACGCATTGCGAGTTACTAATGCTGAACCTTCCACAGCTTGAGGCTCTAGCATTATTCCCCTTCGAATTTCTTCTACCCAGATTGGAGAGATTGTCTCTTCCAAAGAAGGGATTTCTTCCTTTCCAAGTATTTGAATCCTGACTTGGTCAAATTCATAATTAAGACCTGCCAGGAAATCATATACTCGATGCTTTTCAATGAAGGTTTTTAGAGTTGCAGTATCATCTGCACACTTCATCTCAAATACTCGATAATGATCGAGTTCTTACCATAGATTTTGAAGAGAATTGGCATATTCCTTCACCGTTTTGCTCCCTTGTTTTGTTCCACTTGTCTTTACCTTGATTTTATATACTTGTTCTACATCTTGAGCCTTTGAATAAGTCCTGCGAATAGAATCCCAAATCTCCTTTGTAGTTTTGAGAAACATACATGTATCACTTATGGCCGGATCCATTGAATCCCAAAGCCATGACATGATCATTGAATTAGCCTCATCCCATGCGTTGCACGTGGGATCTTCTGGTGCTGGATTGTTCCGAGAAGATGGATGAGTCTTCCTTTACCCTTCAGTTAGGTCTTGACGAATTGTGACCATCTGAGATAATTCTTTTCATTTAGCCTATAAGTTGCTCTCACATTTTATAGATCTCCGGTCATATGGTTGGTGTTGGCCTCCTCATCGAAGTATCTCCAATCAATTTTGTCTCAGACATGGATAATTCCAGGCACAAAGAAAGTGCTTGGAAAGGAAGAGCAAAAAAAAAAAAAAAAAAAAAAAGAAGCGGTAAAGGCTGCAAGTGAATGAGGTTTTAGGGAAAAAAAATTGGGACAAGTTTAGAAGCGAAGAGGGAAAAATATAGCTAAAGGGATCACAACAATGACAGTGGCGATCAGATTGTTAAGGACAAAGACAAGTACAGCAATGAAGGCTGGGATTGGAAGATTATTGCATCAATGAAGGATGCACCGCAACACTATCCCAGAAAAATGAGCCTAATGCTTTGATACCATGAAGAATTTAGAGAAAAGAATTGTGATAATTCTCTATATTTTTGTACCAGGATTACAAAGCTATTTATAAGACTTCTACAAGTACTAATTAGGAAAAAACATATTCAAATAATACAACTATAATCCCACAAATCAAGGGATACTTTGGAGAGGCCCGACCCTAGGGTCTGGGGGTGCAAAGGTGGTATGGGTGGATGTCTGTTTACCTAAGGAGAAAGGCGGTTTGGGTATTAGATCCCTTCGGATGAGCAATATTGCTGTCATGCTCAAGCACCTATGGTTCCTTTTCACCGATAAGGAGTCGCTTTGGTCTAAATGGATTCATTCCATCTTCTTAAAACATAAAAATTTATGGATTGTCCCAAGACCTACCTATTGCTCTTGGGCTTGGAAGAAGTTGCTTGGCCTCCGTGACTTGATCCAACATCATTTTAAATGGCGCGTTGGTAATGGGCTATCTGTCTCTTTCTGGTTTGATCACTGGCACCCTCATGGTTCGCTCTACAAGCTGTTCTCTGACCGTGAAATCTACTGCTTTGGTATATCAAGGCTTGCTACGGTAGCTACTGCTTTAACTGCCTTTCCCCTATCTTCTGCTGTTGCCACCTCTATAAGGAATTGGGATGATCCTCTTCCAACCCTCAGTGAGACCAATGACCGTCTTTTATGGCTTGGTCATTCCTTAGGAGTGTTTTCTTCTGCCTCAGCTTGGTGTCTTCTAAGGCCTAGGGATGCTGTGGTCCCCTGGTCGAGATTTATATGGAACCCCTCCTTACCTCCTCGATATCAAACCCATCTTTGGTTAATCTCCCGCAATCGTCTGCCAACCCACGTATTGTTATTAGCTCACGAGAGAATCCCTAATGTTTCTTGTGCCTTCTGCTCTTCTATACCAGACTCGGTTGATCACCTTTTCTTTGGATGTTCTATCACTAATCACCTTGCATCCTTTTGGGCGGCTAAGTGTAACTTACCTTGGAGGAATCATGCTTGGAAGGACAATCTTTTATGGGTTATTGAACACCTTTCTGATGCATCCTTCCACCAATCCTTGGCTCGCTTTGCCTTTGGTGCCTTATGTTATCTCATTTGGAAAGTAAGAAATAACATTATCTTCCGCAATGAAAGATTATACCTCCCGGCTTTAAAGGACCTCCTTCGTAAAGCTGTCAATGATAAGGCTTTATCATTCCCCAAGTTCCGGACAACCCCCGTAATAGAAGACTTCAACTTAGTTGGGGCATCCCTCCCTCCATCTTTGATTGATTTTGCTTATTGGTGCCCTGTTGCGGCTTAAGTTCCCATCTTGGTGTCTCTCCTATTCTTCTCCTCTCTGTGTCTTTTCCTTGTGCGGGCCACAGTGTTGTGTGCTCTTTGCCCTTGGCCGCTGTTTTGGCCTTCTTTTGCTGCTGCTTTTATTTGCATTGTATCTCTCTTGCAGCTCTTCCATCCCCCCCTCCCCTTGGCCCCGGCTCCCTTCCACTCGTTTGGATTTGTTGTCCTTCTGAGTGTGAGCTGGTGCCGGATCCCCTCCCTTTGCTGTACAACTGTATAGCTTTTTGTGCAAAAGTCTATATACCTATTACCTTTTACAATAAAAAAAAAATTCCTTACTAATTATTTACAGCTATTTCCTAATAATTAGGACCCAAAAAATCAGGATTGAATATTCCTAATAATCAGCTCCTAAAAATCAAGATAATTCAACAGTCTTTTTGGGCTATCCTATTTTCTTGGGGATATTGCTGATTGCAATTGCTTTATAAGCACATAACTCCTATGCCTGTAACTGACTTATTTTACACATGCCTTGTTTCAATAGATATACTTTTGCTTGAGAACTTGTTATGACAATGAAGCAAGAGACGTTGCCTTGTCATCCCATAGTGCACCTCAGTTTGCACCTCTCGTTCTATTTGTTTACTGCCTAAATGTACTGATTGTTGTTCTTCCCTAATGGTTATTTGTTATTGGCAGCTCACAGAATGGATAAATGCTAGAGGTGTGGTTTCTGCTGACACAGCGGCTACTGCTTCAGAAGAATGTGAAAAGTTGTTAAGAATAGGTGATCGGGTGGGTCGAGCTACATATGATAAGAAAAGGTTGTTACTATATGCGATGATATCTGGTTCTCGAAGGGGCTTGTCGAAAGGCTACTAAGAAAAGGTTGGCTTGATCTTTTGGTTATAAGGTTCTATGGCTATGCCTATCAAACGAGTTTGATTATTTTGTGGAAGAAATTCAGTCTACAAGAATTTTACTTTGCTGGCCAGACATTGTTTTTGACATTGGCTTTTTATTTCATGTTCTGCTAGATGTGATCTTCATCAAGTTTGGAATACTTTTGTTTATGTGCTGATGTGGGATTATTTGAGATAATCTTAATCCAAGCATGTTGTTTAGTAAAATGTGCTTTTCTAATTATTTATTCCTTTGTACAGGGGTAAATCAAACTCGTTTTAGCATCATTGGATAAGTGAATTGAACGACTCAGAAAGCATAGGTAATACATGGTCGTACCATACATAGTAGGAAGGAACTCTCATAATTCTTGTATGGGAGGAACACATACCTATTCTGTAGCTCTGGTTTTTCCACTTTGATTTGTTTAATCAATTTTGTGAATAGAGTTCTCAATTTCTACAAGCATGTGATGATTGATTTTTATTGAGGGAAGTTTGTAGCTTGGGTAGCATATGGCAGGATTAGGATGCTCAATAGGGGCAATCTTCATGTAAATTTAGTGCAATTTGTTTGAAAGTGTATTTGTTTTGATATGAAAACTTGCTCATGTATCTTTGCACCTTCTGCATGGTGCTCAAAGCCATTCTTAGTCTTTTTATTTGAAGATCTTTATTATCAACTAATCGAGTCCTCATGTTGTCATCAAAACATTTGTTTTACCATGGCATTACTAGACAACAAGTTTCTAATACATCAATCTAGTGTCCATCTCTACATCTTTTTCCTTGGTGACAAAATTAAACGAGAATTCCAAGAATTCAGATCTGGCAAAAGACATTTCTCAATTTTGAAATGGAGAAATTCTGATAAAATGAAGTCAACTTTTAAGTACTTTCAAAGAAGTTAAGACATTTTGTTCGATTTTCATTATCACACTTAAAAATTGAATGTCAGAACTTATAATTCATTCATAATTCGAGGTGTTACGTCTGCTGTATAACTCAACTAAAGCCGAATCCCATCTGTCGCCAAATCTACATGGAAGATACCATACAATAGGTGGAGTTCAAGTGCATATGGCCCCGAAAAAAGGGGGAAAATGGTGATGGTCAAGTACGAGAATAAAGAATAAATGAAAAATCGAGGTATGTAACCAGCTGGTGGCCGATCCATAAAATCAAAATTTAGTGTATCGCTAATTCCAAGGCTTTTTAGTGTCAAGACAACATTAGCAAGGTTGGTCCGTTGAACCTCTAGTACAGCGTTATCTTCTAGATCAATTTGATAATTGCGTAACGTGTACAACGGGAAACACATTCCTGGACTAGTTCTTCCGGCACGGCCAGCTCTCTGCATTGCTGAAGCTTTGGAGATTGGAGTCACTAGCTGTGATTCCATTCCCGTCCTTGGGTTGTACGATTTCATCTTGCAAAAACCCGGATCAATCACATGGCTTATTCCGTCAATTGTTAATGACATCTCCGCAATATTTGTCGTAAGGACCACCTTCCAAGCACCTTCTGGCGTGGGTGCAAATATCTTTGCCTGAAGATCTGTAGGCAAATCAGCATATATTGGGCATATAATGGGTTCGGCAATTTTGGAGCCAAAACCCCTTACCTATGCTTCAAAAGCTCTTCCGCTGCTTCAATTTCCTCTTGACCGGTAAGAAAAATCAAAATATCGCCACATGGTTGCTGCACATGTATTTGAGGAGCAGTAACAATAGCTGCATCCAAGTAATCTGCTTCAAGTGCACCGGTGTGAAGAATTTCAACTGGATACCACCTTCCTTGTTCAACCTATTCAGTATTCATGAAACTCCAAACGTTTCAGACTCGGCGACGAAGAGGGCGCGAACGATGAAGCAGCACAAGAACTCTCAACAGCTCAATCCCAACTGATTGGAAAGGTTATCAACTTTATCCTTGGTGTACTAATCCAATGTACAGAGGACAAGTAGATCACATTCAACGTAAAATATATGAATTTCATTAACCCTCTTGAATGTTATTTTTCTTAAAATTCTTTTTTCTCCACTGCGAAAATCATGTTGACTGGGAAGGAGTCAGCATTTCTTCGATTAAAAACTTATGAACAATAAATTTTCTCCCCTTTGAAAGCGACCACCACGTGGCACCAACCCAGTAACCTGTCAAGAATCAACGTCTTAATCCTGTTTATATCCGGCTGATGGCAATACCCACGTGGACGTTTTCCATCACTTTTCAAGTATGAGGATTTGAAAGTGAAATCGAATCCCATGGAATCAAACCACTGTCGTGCACCTTCTCGACTTGAAAATTTTTCCCTTCAATTGCCGACCAATGATAATAATTACATTTATTACATCCAATTGTTGTCAAGTTTGTTGATTTTTTTTTTTTTTTGGTCGGAAAAGAGGATATATTTCTATTCAAGATGGGAAATAAGAAGAACCCATTAGAAGGGCTTCATTACAAAGCATATCTAGCATAACTTGAGGTGGATTAGTAGCCCAATTTGGCGGAAGGGATCCACATCCGTGGGCCTTCACGGCCCAGTCAGCTAGGGCATTTGCTTCTCTTCGACAATGTTGCAGCTTGAGGTTTCGGAAATAGGATAGAATAGCTTCAGTTTCGACGAAAAGGGCGCGGCATTCCCACGGCGGCAGACGGTCGCAGTTGATGACTTCAACGAGAATGAGGCTATCGATCTCCAACAACAGGTGGGAGCAAGTATTTCCTTGTTTTGAAAGGTCTTTGAGGGTGTATAACAGTGCTTGAATCTCCGTTTCAAGTGCAGATGTCGCTGGAACACTCCGGGTGAAGCCTTCAATCAGTCGGCCCGTATGATCTCGAGCAATATTGGCGATCGCGCCCATTTGATTGGCTATAGGAAAGGCTCCGTCAATATTTACCTTGATGATGCCTTGCTGTGGTGGGATCCAAGTACGATTAGGGTTCAACGAAGAACGTTGACTTGATTGCTGTTGCTAAGTTCGAAGATGGAGTTGAGCAGAAGCGAGAGCTGTTTCAACAAGCTGGTTCGGGTGGGTTTGTTGATGGAGAAAAACAAAATGATTCGGGCTTTCCAAATCTGCCATAAGAGTGCTGCAATTGTCTCAAAATCAGGTATGTTAACCTTTTGTGCTATTAAATCAGCTAGCCAAGCGTCGATGCGGTGTGTGTTGTAATCTGAGATGTTGATCTGCACTTGGGGGTGGTTCTAGATATACTGGGTCTAGGGGCAAAACAAAAATAGATGCTCTGTGGTTTCTGGTAAGTGAGCAGAATAGAGTGGACATAGTGGGTCAGGGGTAATACTTCATCGGAATAGATTATCCTTAATATGTAATGCGTTTTGACAAATGGACCGGAGAAAAGTGTGTATCTTTGGGGCTGTTTTGGTTTTCCATATCTGTTGCCATAATTTTCTGGGTGTATGGTAGGAAGAGGAAGCGCAAGAAATTATCTTTTCGATTCTATCTGCTTGATGACATTATAGGCACTCTTGATGGTATACTGGCCATCTTCTATCCCTGTCCATAAAAGTTTGTCCTCCGTAGATGCTGGCCACAGCTTAATATTAAGTATTTCTTTAATAGTGTGATCCTCAAATGAAAGGTTAAGAAGCTGGACATTCCACTCATTCTGTTCTGGGACCTGCTACTGTGTGAGGTTCCTCTCTAGGAGTTGGGCCGCCTAGGATTCCCATAGGTAACTAGTTGTCTTCTCTGACTCTTATCTTTTGGCCATTACCTACTGACCAATGAAGTTTATTGAGAATAGAATCTCTGCCTAATAGAATGCTCTGCCAATCCCGTGACGGTCTAGACCCCTTATCAGCATGCCAGAAGTTTGTAGATTGGAAATATAAAGCTTCAAAAATTCTACTCCACAAAGATAATGGGTTTTGAAAGAGTCGCCTAGCTTGCTTTCCCAGAAGAGCTTTATTAAAAGTTAATAAATCTTTGAAACCTAGTCCTCCATTGTCTTTCCTCTCTTTCAGAAGGTCCCATCTCTTCCAATGAATCCCACGTTTGTTGCTATTGTTTTGCCACCGAACCTAGCTATTTTTTCTTCAACAGCCTTGCATATAGATACATGAACCTTAAATATTGACATTGCATACTACGGTAAAGCCTGAACCATCAATTTTGATAGAATCTCCTTCCCACATTTGGAAATCAATTTTCTTTCCACCCCTCAAGTTTAGCATTTACGCGTCCTAGGATCCAAGCAAACATGTCTTTCTTGGATGATCCCCAATCAGAAGGAATGTCGAGATACTTGCCTGTTTTGTCTAGAAGTGGCACCCTTAATTTGCTAGCCATATTTATCTTAAGAGAGTCAGGGTAGTTTTTACTTAGTAACATACTTGATTTATTCCTATTAATCTCTTGTCTTGTGGCTAGACAATATTGGTTAAGGATGTTTGCTAAATTTTGACATTCTCGGGTTCTACCATTTAGGAAAAATATAGCATCATCAGCAAAAAAATTAATGTGATAGAGTAGGACACCACCTGTTAAGTTTAAGACCTCGTAAATGGCTCATGTCGATAGCTTGTTGGATGAGGGTGGATAGCATATTTGCCACTAGGATGAATAAGTAATGTGAGAGAGGGTCACCCTGTCTGAGTCCTCGTGATGGTTTAAAATAAGGTAGGAGTTCGCCATTGAGCTTAACACTGAAAGAAGTTGTCGTTACACATTGCATTAGCCAAAGCACCCATTGATCTTGAAAACCAATTTGATGAAGATAGGCTTTCAAAAAATCCCATTCGATCCTGTCATACACTTTCTTCATATCCAGCTTTAGGATCGCCTGAAATTTTTTCTTTTTGGTGCGAATTTTGAACTGATGTAGTACCTCTTGAACTATCAATATATTATCTTGTATTTGTCACCCTGATACAAAAGCATTATGTTATGTGGAAATCAACTCAGGTAGGCAAGATTTTAATCGGTTCGCTAGGACTTTTGAGATAATCTTATAGATAAAATTACATAAACTGATAGGTCGAAATTGATCTAACCTCTCCAAGCTGGGTACTTTAGGGATCAGACAGATTGCTGTTTAGTTAACCTCAGCAGGCATCACTTCAGTAATGAAAAAGTTTTGCATTGATTTAAACACATCATCATGTATACTATCCCAATGACCATGATAAAAAAGACCATTCAAACCATTAGGTCTTGGTGCTTTGGTGGCTCCCAATTGAAATGTTGCTTTCTTACTTCCTCCCACGTAACTTCAGCTGCTAATTGTGTATTAATTTCGGCTGTCACTACTCGAGGACATTGCATTAAAGTAGGTCCATAGTCTCGTTGTCCAACGGAAGTATAAAGATTTTGAAAGAAAGTAAGTGTCATGTTCCTCACCTGAGCTGGCTCTCATATCCACTGCTCATTTACATCTTTCAACATGCTGATTGTATTTCTTTTCTGCCTTTGAATTGTAGTGGTGTTAAAGAATTTGTTGTTTCTGTCTCCCCATTGCATCTAGTTGATCCTAGAACGCATCGCCCAGTAGTGCTCTTCCTGTAACCATATATTATGAATTTGTTCCTTTAGCGAATTAATCTGATCTTTGTTATAATTGCAAACAGGTTGATTGATGTAATGTTGAAGTTGCTGCCGCAAAATATTGATTTGATGATGACTAGCAGTAAACTTCAATTTGCTCCATTGGGCCAGCGCTGTAGTTGTCGTCCGAAGCTTCTGCGAGATGGTGGAGGAATTAATTGATTCAGATGACCAAGCGTCTAAAACCACCCTGTGGCATTCGGCATCTTGAAGCCAATAAGATTCAAAGGTAAACTTTTTCCTCCTCCTTATTGATTTGAGCTCTGTATTTAAGATTAGTGGACAATGATCTGACCCTAAGGCAGGTAAAGCATGAACTTCAGCTTTCGGAAAGGTTAATCGCCAATCCATAGTGCACAAAAGCTCGATCAATTCTCTCCTTAACAACTTCCTCACCACTCCTATTGTTCACCCAAGTGTAGGCACAGCCCTTAGTCTCGAGATCCATCAAAGCACAGTCATGTAATAATTCTCTAAAGGAGTGCAACCGATATTGCTCAGGTGATCGTTTTCCCACTTTCTCCCACTGATGTAAGATTTCATTAAAATCGCCTATACACATCCAGGGTAGAGTATGTAGATGGCTAAGGTGTCGCAGATTTGCCCATAGATGTTGTCTCTATTGAAAAACCGCTGGTGCATGAAGATAAGTAATGCCCATAGGTGTTGTACTCATATTATCAGAATAGATAGTATCAATAAGATGTGAGTCATGAGTATGGACAGTAAGTGTGATCTGCTCATTCCAAAAAAGAACCATCTCTCCAGCCAAACCTTAGGGATTCACCACAAAACTATTTTTATACTTCAGCCTCCACTGTATACGCCTGATAATAGGTTCCTGGTTCTTTGTTTCCATCAAAAAGATAATATCGGGCTATTCTTTGGCCACTAGGGCCTTTAAAGCTTGAATTGTTAGGGGGTTGCCTAGCCCTTGACAATTCCAACTGATAATTCTCATTTGTCTGGCGGTGGCTGTTTTGGGCAAGCCCCCACGACCCGTTTGTCTACCCCTTCAGCTGCATATATAGGGGTATCCATAAGGAGTGATTCATCAAGTTGTACATTGACATAAGAGCATGTCTCATAAGGATTATATTACTTGGCTTTCTTGAGGGGACTCGCCTTGGTAATCATTCGTGGACCTTTTAGCTTCTTGTTGTTTGTGGATCCCTCGGATGTGTTACCAATTAAAGTTAATTGGTTTGCCACATGTTCTTTCAGTGTAGGTTCTGCCATTGAAGAGAGCTGCAGGGTAGGCTTGGGAGTGCTATGAAGGTTATGTGCTGTACTAGTCTCCATAGCTGTTGGTTGATACGTGGTGCTCGGAGGTGCTGCAGGAAGTAATAAAGGTGACCGCTGTGGAGTTTATGGTATGGTTTTTTCAACCTCGTCTTGATTTGGTTGCTGATCATAAAATGCTGTCTAGAATGGACTATGTTCTCTGACCTCTGCCCTTAACCAGGGACCATAGGACAGCTTGTCTTTGCCTTCCATTTTCGCGTTGCCAAAATGAATGGTTTGATAGCGTGTTGCATAATGGCCCAAGATGCCGCATGAATAACAATAGTGAGATAGATGCTCATATTTAAAGTCGATCCAGATATTCTTTCCCTCCAATTTGATTAGTTTGCCAGATTTCAACAGTTCTTTTAGATTAATTTCCACTCGTGCCCTTCTTGTTTTAAAATTTGAACCTTCTTTGTGCTCAAGGTTCACCTCTTGTACCTGGCCAAGATGTCGAACAGGTCTGGCGAACATACTCTTAGTGCATCTTTCTAAAGGAAGCCCAAGGACTTGCACCCAGAACTCATAGGTCGTGAAGTCATAGCAATGGAGAGGCATATTCGGCACCCAAGGTTTTACAATTAGGAGATGGTTTCCAAACAGCCAATGGCCATTATCTAATATTCTTTGCCTTTCCGCTTCTGAATTGAATTTAAAGACATAAAGACCGTCTTTGTGTTGAGAAATTTGTACATGATCATTTCGCCAGACTCGCTTTAACGTATTTTGAAAAGCTTGAAAATTAATTGATGGGTCAGACAGAATTTTACCCACTAACATTGATTTGCATTATTGTAGCTTCTCTGGAGGTACTTCGTCATCCTAGACGTCCACTTCTTCTTCAGACCAGAGTTGGCCAAGTTTGTTGCATAGCGCAGCGAGGTGGGCATCGTACTGGTGTTGGGATTGAGTCATAACCAAAATTGCCGATTGATAGCAGTAGATGCGACATGCAAAGCTCCAAAGAGGTTACACAGAAGAGAGCCTAGTCGCTGGGCCACCAACACAAAGGGAAATAGGAAACAAAATTAACAAGCGAGAAGGGATTGCGGGCGGATAACGCAGCTACTTCAATGGTGAGATGGGAGTTGTCATCTACCAAAATGGGAATAAAATTCTGGGTAATTAGATGAAAGAAAGAAAACGAGGGGATTAGAAAGGGAAATGAGGGTTTGGCTGAAACGGAAATACCCAAAGGCAGAAAAGAACTCTGCATTTCGAGAGAGAGAACTCTACATGTCGAGAGGATTTCAAGTTTGTTGATTTAAAAGCTAAAATTTTACAAAGTCACCTTCTCTCGATATGCAGAGCCCTCTCTACCTTAATGGTAGCTCAATTTCGTAAACCCTAATCTTCACCTTCCACTCTACCTGCATCTCATCCATCATCCATGGCTCTCTCGTATCCCCTATCATCCATGGCTCTCTAGTACCCCCTGTAATCTCAATCCCCTCCTTCCTCGATGCTATCTACGCTAGTCTTCAATGCCGCTTCTTTCACTTGACTAGATAGAGCTTTGCCCAGTCGATTCTACCTCTTTGATGCCCTAACCCCTTGGGCTTAGCATTGTTCTCAATTTTGGTTGCTAGTTTACTTTTTTGGTCTTTGCATGGCTACAATTGCCCATTTTCGAGGTTTCTTCCCTCAATCGACGCTCCAGATTTCGGTTGATTCGGCTTCTGCAGCTTTGCTCTAGCTTTGCCTTTGCCTTCTTGTCAATTGACTCTGCGAATCCACCTCATGGACCACGAAGAACACGAGAATTCCTCCAGACTTGCTGCCCTATGTCATAGATTGGGCCGTCTTTGCTCTGAACAAGAAATCGAGGTTTGGAATGATGAGCCGTCACTTGAAAAACTGGAGGAATGCCAATTAACACTAATAGGTAAAATTCATTCTAATCCCTCTATTAATTTTCAAGCATTTCAAAGTACCTTGAAACGTGCGTGGAGAACAGAACATGTTGAAATATCACAAAGAGAGGTTAGATTGTATGTTGCAAAATTCCAGTCGGAGGCGGAAAAATAGAGAATCCTAGAAGGCGGGCCTTGGTTATTTTCTAGTTGTCACGCCCCGATCCTCAAGCACGCATACATCCCTTATCTTGGTCGATTTATAGCGACGTCCCAAGACGCATCGCCGACCCTTTTTTTTTTTTTAAGCACATGCGGAAGCATATAAATTATCCCCAAACAATAAAACATTGGGATAACACAGTAGGATTAAATTTCAAACCTTTAAAACGTTCACTCATATATACATTGCAAATCAGTGCACCTATATATACAAGGTGAACTCTTAAGTCAAATTCAACTTAAGCCAGTGTAAAAATAAGGTCTACAAACAAGAGTGGGGTTCTACAAACTACGAGTCTCTGTCCTCCTCTCCATCATCCTCTACACTTCAACTGGAGCCTTCAGCAGACTGCATTGGACTTTCGAGATCTTCAAAATCCAAGTCTACTGCATCCAAGGACCTGAAATGGTTATTCAATAACCAATGAGACCACGTCTCAGTAAGCTCTACCCCTTAATACCCGATTAGTAAACCAATACACCGTCTAGGTTGCCTATGCACAGCACAAGTCAAAGGACTTACCTTGGCCTCAGTTCCAACCTGCAGTTTAAGGTTAAACACAGATATTCAAACAATTCACGACATCCGATCAAGCACTGGTCAATCGACTAAGTTGATTACATGTTAGTCAGACCCTCTCTAGGTCATTCCCACTCATACCGCGATTTCCCAGTGGTGTACTCATTCACCAAATCACATGTGTTTCTCGGGCGTCGTTTTCACCAATGACATACCGATCACTGACACCATGCGTTCTTTAAGGCGCCCTTTTCACCAGTGATATCCTCGATCACTGAACCACGTGTCCTTTCTAGTGCGCCATTTTTGCTAAAGTGACATCGGCAATAGACAACATCGTGAGTTCTTTAAGGCGTCGTTTTCACCAGTGATATTTCCTTAATCACCGAACCACGTTTGTCTATAAGTCATTTACGTGCGTTCTTTAAGGCGCCGTTTTCGCCAGTGATACTTCCAATCACCGAACCATGTATGTCCAATAATATCTTACCTGATTGGTCTCAACCAATAATGTTCTCAGTTAGCTCTCACCATTCTTCCTACTATATAGCCCATCAATGTACTGGTGCTATATATCCATGCTTGGCCATTACCAATCAAATGTTCTATAACAAACAATTTAGGACAATTCCTCAAATTTCACAATTTAAATCAATTCCATAAAAATTGAAGCTCAATTAAATAAACGGACTGCACCACGAAAATCGGCATGAAATTCCGGTCACCGGCCATCCTAGTTGAATTTCTGGAAAAATAATTAATTAAATAATGAATTTCGAAAAATAAATAAATAAATATTAAAAATCCAATTTAGGCCCGTATTGCCTGATTGGAGCCCGAAACGGGTTGGGAAAAATCCCGATATGCATTCAATAAATAATAATACATCTCTACTTGCTAATGACTAAGTCTAACCATCTAACATGCATCATTAAGTCACTAATTTAATTGTTCTAAACTAATCTAACCACCTAATTGCACTTAATTAAATCTAATCAACCCTTAGGCATAATTAGCAAACTAAGAAAGCATTAGTGAGTAAAATCACTTGGTTAACGAGCTGATCGGACCAAATCGACGAGCACGCGACAAGGGTCAATCCTGTCCAAAGCGGGTCCGCCAACCAGGGTCAAACTGGGGCCGAAATCGGCCTACAAGCTTGCTGCTCGAGCTGGGCTGAGTCCACTGATTCGGTGGGCCTGACTTCGCGGGCTTGGGCCTCAAAAATTCGCTGGGCTTTTGATGGACTGAATTCATTTGGGCTCGTGGGCTTCAATGGAGCTGCTGAATTGGGCTGACTTCTTATGGACTGAACTCCAATCAACGGGCTGGATTGCTGAACTTGCGGACTGAATTGGAAGATTTCGTGGGCTGCTGAACCGGGCCTAAATTGCTGGATGGGCTAATGGACGTGCTGAAGACGACTGCTCGAAGACACGGACAAGGACTGCCTCGGACGATGGAGAGAGAAGACGCGGCTGATTCGGTCTCTTGACGCTAGACGAGCGGAGATCCACGATTAACAAACTAGCAAAAAGGATTACAGGGCTGATCCACGAGTGAAGATGGGAGCTGCTTCGTGGAAGTCTCACGCGAGCGGTTGGCCGAGGAGACTCGGGGTCAACAAATTGGCAATGGTGACTTCAAAAGTAGAAGCTGTGGACGCGTTGGCGTGAGGTGGGCAGGTGCGAACAACGACATGAGATGAGAGGTGTTCGGTGGAGGCAGAGATGAGGGACCGAAGGTGCGGGGCTGCTTAGAGGACGGAGACAAACGAAGGTGAGCTTCGCTGGCAGGGGAGTCAACACGGCTAGGGGGCGCTTCTTCGGTTAACCGAGCTTGGAGGAAACTCGGACGTGGCAGAGAGGAATCGGTGGGGAAATGGGGCAGAAGGCTGTCGGTGGTGATGAGGGAAGCGTGCAGGCTTCATCGACCGAACCCAAAAGAATCAAAAGGAAACGCAGGAAAATGAAAGAGAAGAGTGAGGAAGGGGGTGTTGTTCAAAGGCAGAGGAGACGTGTGAAATTGAAAAGCAAAAGTGAAGATAAGAATGCAATGTACAGTAAAAGAAGATGAGGCATTTGAAGACCAAGCAGAGGCTGTTGGTAGGTGGTGGGGCCTTCTCGCGTGGGTCTTTGAGAGAGACGAGAGAGGCTTTGCGAGAAAGAGAGACGAATGAGAGAGAAATAATGAGACAAGAAATGGGATAAGATCAAACTAAAAATCAAAACTGAAAAGCAATGGAGACCAATTCGTAGGGGATGGTCGGCTAGGGAAGAACGTGTGCGAGAGAGGGAGGGAAAGAGTGCCTGCGGGACCGAAGGAGAGGAAGAAAAATTATATAAAACCTCCCAAACTAATTCAAATTTGGTCTCACTTGCTTTTGTTTAGTCCAATTTGATCTCTGAAAATTCCCAGACTAAGGTACTTGATCCTCACTTGCTTTCTTGCATCAAATTTCCCTCGAACAATAAATTTCGGGCAACAAAACGGCTATTTTCTTCAATTCCGAATTTTAATTCATTTTCTTTTCGGAATCCGATTTTCTGAACAAACAAATCCGGTCGAAGTCCAATTTGAATTCAGAAAAAGTCCAAACAACTTTCATTCACTAATTCACTAACACCAGATGTCACAAATCCCTTCAAATTGGCCAATATGAATCTCCATTCGTTTTCCGCATCGTCCAATCCGGTTTTTCGTAAAAATCCCGAACTTGCCGAAATTTCCTCATAAGGTGAGTCGACGTTCCTAGAATGACTCGTGACATGACAGGACTTCCAATTTCTGAAATCGAATTCAAATTTGCAGTTATTTTCAATCAAACGCACTTTTAGTGTGACCTTACCTATTGGGTAGCTTTTAGGAATTTTTGGTGCAATTAACTCGTGGTCGATTTTCTTCGAACCACAATGAACCCATCCGACACATTGGCGACTCTCGATGATCGTGAAAATCTCAAGGTTTCAAATACAGACACAGGGTACCCAAAACGATAGAAAATCGGTTTAGTGTCGTTCGAAGAGAATTTTGCAATCATGTGGAATCACCCACACTTTGATCACCATCTTAGTCGAATCGACCTATCTCCGATCTCTGATCGATTTTTAATTGTGCCGTAATGACCCTTGTAGACTAGCACAGTCGAACAGTTGATTCCTAGTCGAATTCTCAAGTCTATTGCATTAAAATCCCTTAACGGCTTCACCCGATAGGTCATTTATCTCATGAGTGGCCATCTCAGAGATGAACACTATAGTTACGTTGATGAAAGGCCCAACTTATCCGATTGAAATCAGAACCTGAAAATCAGGATGTCACACTAGTCATTTGGTCGTTTTTAAATCATGGATACCGAATACACCGATGCACTACTATGATTTTTCCACTTGTGCTTTCTGGGTGCAAGTCTTTGGCCTCCCTTTGGAATGGGGCACTAAACAAATGATTAGCAAAGTAGTTAAAAATGTGGGCAGGGTGCTAGAAGTGAAAATAGATTTGAAAGAGGGTTCCACACTTAGAGCTGGTAGAGCAAGGGTAGAAATTAATTTACAAGAATCGTTGAAGACAAGCCAACTGATAAGAATAAATAACACGACTTTATGGCTAGATTTTCGTTAGGAAAGGCTATCCCACTTCTGCTATTCATGTGGAAAACTAGGACATTACGCAATGTATTGCAAGGAGATTCCTTTTGATGAAGCAACACTAGAAGGCAAGGAGAAAATGGCTTATGGCCAATGGCTTTGTGCAGAGGTCAAAGAGCACAGCCCTTACTGGCGGATTTATTATGAAATGAAGGAAAAAATATAACATCCAGATGAGGTAGTACATGAAACTCCTCCATCTTTGACCCACCATCTCCCATTACTACCCCTCATTGCTAACATCGAAGAGGCCCCCCCTGCAATAGCCTATGGAAGCGATCAGCTCTACATCTACAGCTCCAAAGGCGCAAAATCGTTAAGTTGGAATGGTGCATAGTAGCCCCATCACCACTGCTATGATATCTGCAACAACAAAGATGAAAGGATTATAGACCCAGTTAATCACATTACTGCAGACCAAGAAAATGAAAAACACTAGACTTACTCCAAAAATTGGACCTGCCAAGAAAATCAAGCACTATAATCCCTATGAAATGAGAACTTCACCTCAAGATAATCTAGATGAATCACTTCTCCTAGACACACCCATCTTGGAAGCAGATGAGGCAGGACAATGGGCTAAGGTGGCTAGCCCTCAACAGCCACCCACTCACAAATGAATCTCCTAAGTTGGAACTGTCAAGGTTTGGGCAATCCCTTGACAGTTCAAGCACTAAAGGCCCTAGTGGCAAAGGAACAACCCAACCTTGTTTTTTTGATGGAAACTAAAAACAAAAACTTTGTGCTTCAACGATTGCAATGTCATTTACACTTTTTGAATTTACATGTGAATAACCCAGTTGACTCGGCTGGAGGCTTGGCTGTCTTTTGGAATGATAAGCTTTCGTTAACAATAGTTTGATCTACTTCAGACTTCTTTGATATGATATGCAAGGATGATATGGAGGATAGAACCTGGCGACTCACCTGTATTCATGCCCCCGCAGTTTATCAACTACGCCAACAAGTATGGGAGGACCTTAGACAAATCAGCTACGGCAATCATTTACCATGGGTTTGTGTCGGCGATTTTAATGAAATCATTTATCATTGGGATAAAGTAGGGAAAAGACCACCTGAATCTCATCACTTTTTTTCTTTTCGAGCTGTTTTGAATGATTGTTCTCTAATGGATATAGATAGTAAGGGCTGCGCCTTCACATGGATGAATAACTGAGAAGGGGATAATTTCATAAATGAACATCTAGATCGAGTGTTGTGTACTATGGATTGGTGCCTAATGTTTCCTGAGGTTGAAGCTTTTGCTCTACCTGCTGTGGGTTCAGATCACAGTCCATTATTATTAAACACTACATCATCTACTAGAAAAAGACATCGTCCTTTTATGTTTGAAGCCTTTTGGAACCAGGACCATGAATGTCGTGAGGTTATTGTCAAATCATGGAACTCAGATCAGGTAAAGGATTCCGGCCTCTTGCATAAATTACGGGCTGTTTCTGTTACTTTAGCTAAGTGGAGTCACAAGAAATTTTCGCATAATCACCTACACTTCTTGAATTTACATGTGAATAACCTAGTTGGCTCGACTGGAGGCTTGGTTGTCTTTTGGAATGATAAGCTTTCGTTAACGATAGTTCGGTCTACTTCAAACTTCTTTGATATGATATGCAAGGATGATATGGAGGATAGAACCTGGCCACTCACCTGTATTCATGCCCCCGCAGTTTATCAACTATGCCAACAAGTATGGGAGGACCTCAGACAAATCAGCTATGGCAATCATTTACCATGGGTTTGTGTCGGCAATTTTAATGAAATCATTTATCATCGGGAAAAAGTAGGGAAAAGACCACCTGAATCTCATGGCTTATTTTCTTTCCGAGCTGTTTTGAATGATTGTTCTCTAATGAATATAGATAGTAAGGGCTGCGTCTTCACATGGATGAATAACTGAGAAGGGGATGATTTCATAAAGGAACGTCTAGATCGAGGGTTGTGTACTATGGATTGGTGCCTAATGTTTCCTGAGGTTGAAGCTTTTGCTCTACCTGTTGTGGATTCGGATCACAGTCCATTATTATTAAACACTACAGCATCTACTAGAAAAATACATTGTCATTTTATGTTTGAAGCCTTTTGGAACCAGGACCATGAATATCGTGAGGTTATTGTCGAATCATGGAACTCAGATTAGGTAAAGGATTCTGGCCTCTTGCATAAATTACGGGCTGTTTCTATTGCTTTAGCTAAGTGGAGTCACAAGAAATTTTTGCATAATCACCTTAAAGTAGCAGCTTTGCAACAACAACTACAACATCTCATCAATCAACCCCATTGTTCTTACGACAAACCAACAACAACAAATTTGAAAGAGCAGATCCAACAGGTGTGGCAACAAGAAGAACAATATTAGGCAATGCGTTCTCGGATCAATTTGTTGAAATGGGGAGATAAGAATACCAATTTTTTTCATGCTACCACCATACAAAGACGACAAAGGAATCGAATCAGCATGCTGTAGGATGACAACCAAAATTGGGTGCGGGATACTAGGCAATTACAAGAGATGACGTCCTCCTTTTTTTCACGCTTATATACCACAGGTGGGCAGTCACAACTTTGGACCTATATTAGACCAATGCCCATGTGTTGTTACAATGGAGATGAATGAGGTGTTAACAGCTATGGTAACTCATGAGGAGGTGTACTAGGCCACTTTTTAGTTAGGGACTACCAAAGCCTCGGGCCCAAATGGCCTAAATGGCCTTTTTTTTTTTTTTTATCAACTTCACTGGGATATCATTAAGGACGATCTCTTTATAGTGGTGCACAACTTTTTTATATCAGGGAATATGCCCCTCGCTCTAAATAGGACCATTATCTCTTTGATTCCCAAGACCCCACGCCCAGAACGTTTGGATCAATACCGCCCTATCAGCCTTTGTAATTATGCTTATAAAATTATTTCCAAGGTGATCGCTAACCGTTTGAAACCAATTGTGACATCATGAAATTTGACCCCGTTTCGATAAAATGAAATGTGCATATCGTCGGCGCGCCTATGGTCCTTTTTCTCTAAACTGATCACTCACGAGTTAACTAACCTATTAGGTGAAGCCGCTAACGGATATATCCGCGGTAAAATCCCTAAAAGCTACCTGATTTGTTGGATTGGACTAAATCACGTCAGTCGATTTTAATCATGGAATTTGATTTGGTTTCGGGAATCGAATATTCGAGCATGTCACAATTCAATTTTTTAGGACCGTCTCATCGCCCGTCAAATTATTGACGAGCCCGAAATTTCAAGAAAGAAATTATCGGAGGAAAAGAATTGAAGACCAAAAGAAAATAGAAAGGGAAAGGGAAAGAGAAAAAGAAAAGAAATAAGAAAAGTCTTATTATTTGAATTCTTTTTCTCTCTCTCCCCTTTCTCTCTTTTTCTCTCTCTTTCTTTCTCTTTTCTCTCTTCTCTCCCCTCCCCCTTCGTGCGGACAACCCTCCCCACCGACTGCCCTAGCTGTCTCCCTCTTTGTCCCTCTTTCTTTGACCGGTCAAGCTTATCCTCTCTCCTCCTCTCTCTCATCTCTCTCACTTTCTCTTCCCCTTTGTTCGAACAAAGCGAAGATAGCAAACAGAAGTAGCGAGCAACACCGCTTGAAGGAGATAGCAGCTCGCCGAAGCCGTCACCGCCGCAGCTCGCCACCGCACCACTGCCCGTGCACGCCCCCGCGTCTGCCGCTTGCTGCAATCCCTCCCCCTGTGTGATCTAGCCCCTGTTTTGCCTTTGCCTAGCCTTGTTCGGCCAGCTCAGGCCGCGGTCCGACCCCCTCCGGCCACCGCCCCGCCTCCTCGGAGCTCCGCCCACTCTCCCGAACCCTTGCCGCCCACAACCAACTCTTTTTCTCCTCTGTTTTGCAGCAACTCCGCAAGTTGCCGAGTGGGTCTCCAGCAACTTCAGACCCACTTTGGGGCCATTTCCGGGCCTCGAACTCGAGCCTTGCTTTGGGAAGAATCGTTCCTCACATCGCCCTCGTCGGATTGATCCGATTTGCGCGCGATTTGGTGAGTAATCTCACTAATCCCGGATTAGTTGACTAATTATGGTTACGGTTGGTTTATTTTTAATTAATTATGTTTAGGATGTTAGATTAGAATAAATTAGCAATTATTAGTCAATTGTGATGCTATTTAGATAAATTGATTGCGCAATTAGCAAGTAAACGTGGTCTACTAATTATTGGAAGTGCCTTGGGATTTTTCCCGACCCTTAGTGGGCTTCAATTAGGCTTTTCGGGCCTAAGTGGAATTTTTGGTATTTAAATATTAATTTTCGGAATTAAATTAAATAATTATTTATTTTCCGAAAATTCAACCGAGATGGTCCGAAACCGGAATTTCATGCTAGTGACCGTGGTGAAGTCCGTTTATTTAATTGGGCTTTATTTTGTGCTAAATTGAATTTTTAATAATTATTAATTAATTTTCGAAATTAATTAATTAATTATTTATTTTTCGGAAATTAAGATTTTGATGGCCGACGACCGGAATTTCATGCTAATTGTTGTGGCACAGTCCGTTTATTTATTTGAACTCTACATTGTATGAAATTAAATAAATTGTGATATTTTAGGGATTTACCCTAAATTGATTGAAATTGAGTGAAATTGAATTATTGATTGGTAGATGGCCGAGTATGGCTAGTTAGCAATTGTAATGCCTTGTTGAGCTGTAAATAGAGAGAGTGGTGGGAGCTAACTGAGAATTCTATCGGATGAGACCGATCAAGTACGAAGTATAGACAGGCGTGGTTCGGTGATAAAGTACATCACTGTGCGAAAACGACGGCTTAAAGAACGCACGTAGACTGTCTATGACTTATGGTAGGCATGGTTCGGTGATTAAGGATATCACTGTGCGAAAATGGTGCCTTAAAGAACGCACGTAGACTACCTATGAATCGTGACAGGCGTGGTTCGGTGATAAAAGACATAACTGTGCGAAAACGGCGCCTTAAAGAATGCACGTAGACTGTCAGTGATTTGTGACCTATGACGGGCGTGGTTCAGTGATGAGGAATATCACTGTGCGAAAACGGCGCCTTAAAGAACGCACGTAGACCGTCTGTTACTTATGTCACCTTGGCAAAAATGACGCCCGAGAGCATTGATGGAGCTCTGTGACTAAGTGTACTATTGGAGGTTATGTGGGATGGAGTGAATGACCTAGAAATGATTCAACTGACTTGTAATCGACTAGGTCGATTGATCGATGATTCGATCTGAGTGTGATTCAATGTGATTGATCATTGTCTTGATTTGATGTTGTGAATTGATTGACTGAATGGAAATGACCGTGAGTAGTCTTGTTGGCATATAATCGACTAGGTCGATTTGATCGATGCTTCGATCGGTGATATGATTGCTTGGGTGACTATTATGAATTGTATTGACTTGCAGGTGGGATCTGAGGCCCAGGTAAGTCCTCTACCCTGTGCGTGTTTAGGCAGCTTATAGTATAATGGTTTACTAATCGGGCTTAGTGGGGTAGAACTCGCTGAGACGTAGTCTCATCCCAGTTTGGGGAAAACATTTCAGGACCTCGATGAGGAGCTAAGGAGGAGAAGTCTTAGAAGGAGAACTCGGAGGTGAAATCTGAGGAGAAGGATTTTTGTAAGAAGAAGATAATCCTGATAGGGGCCTTGAGTATGGCTCGGATGGACTGAGATTCCATCTTGTTTTGTGAACTCCATTTTGATGTGAATAGAGGTGAGTGAATAGTTGTGAAGTGTTCTGATTTGTGTTTTGTATAAAAGTTTGGTTATAAGTGTCAATATGAAAAATATGGCCCTGCTTTTCTATCCCATTGTTTTATTGTCTAGGGATTTTTAACTGCTTCCGCATGTGCTTAAAAAAATGAAAGGGTCGGTGATACATAGTCCTGGAATATCGCATTATAAAATCGACCAAGTGTGACTGATGTGTGCGTGCTCGAGGATCGGGGCGTGACACCAATGCTATCGGATCTGATTTTTGAGGAATAGTGTGCCTTTGTGGGTGGTAGGTAAATACAGGACAATATTTTAATAGTCTAGGAGGTTCTTCATCAGATCAAGATAAGGAAAACGAAGCGACACTTCCGGGCAGTTCTTAAAATGGATATGCAAAAGACATATGACAAGGTAGAATGGGATTTTTTTTTCAAGATTATTTACTTAAATTAGGATTCCATTCCACATGGATCCGGTAGGTGATGTAGTGCATAACGATAACATCCTTCAGTGAAAAATTTAATGGCGAATAGCTACAATATTTCCATCCTACCAGGGGTCTTCGGCAGGGCGATCCTCTATCCCCATATATTTTCATCTTGCTGGCAAATATCTTATCTTACCTTATTAACCAAGCTATTAACATGGGGCATCTCAAGGGCATCAAGCTGAACAGGTAGTGTCCTACTCTATCCCATATGTTTTTCGTTGATGATGTAATTTTCTTTCTAGATGGTACTGTTCAAGAATGTCAAAATCTAGCAAATATCTTGAATCAATATCGTTTAGCTACAGGGCAAGAGGTTAACCGTAACAAATTTGGAATTTTTTAGTAAAACTTGCCTTGCTAGATTACAGGAAAATTTGGCGAGAGAGCTTAGAGTACCAGTGCTGCAAAGGTCTGGTAAGTATTTGGGAATACCATCTAATTGGGGGTGTTCCAAAAAGGATATGTTTTCCTGGATCATGGGGAGAGTTCATGCAAAGTTGGAAGGTTGGAAAGAAAATCTAATTTCAAAGGGTGGAAAAGAGATCCTTCTTAAGACTGTAGTACATGCGATACCACAATACGCCATGTCTATCTTTAAACTCCTCGTGTCCCTTTGCAAATCCATTGAACAAAGAATTGCAAGGTTTTGGTGCAGAATGATAGGCACAAATTAGGAATTCATTGGCAGAATTGGGAAGTTCTAAAAGGAAGAAAGGAAGCTGGTGGTTTAGGGTTTTGTGATCTTATAAACTTTAACAAAGCCATGCTAGAGAAACAGGCATGGCGTTTACTCCATCAGCCACTATCTCTATGGAGTAAATTTTTTAAAGGACTTTACTTCCATGCAAAGAACTTCGGAATGCGGAAAAAGGCCCCCGACCATCATGGGGTTGGCAAAGCCTTCTGATTGGCAGGGATGCGATTTTACCCAATATTAGATGGTCTGTTGGAGATGGGCATTTGATCAATGTACGTGAAGATAGGTGGCTACCTATCGGGATATTAGGTGGACCTGCAGCTTGAGACGAACCTCAGTTGGTGGCTGACCTCATTGATCAAGACCACAACACTTGGAATGTTCCTCTTCTAAATAGGTTTTTTGACAATCAGGTCATAGTCGAGATCATTACCATTCCAGTAAGACCCAACTATGCCAAGGACAAACTCATCTGGACTGCTACAAAACATGGCCATTACACCGTTAAGAGTGCTTACCATGCCCTCACCCAATTAGCAACAAAACAGATAGGCAATAGGGTTTCCACATCATATTAGAATCCTAAACTATTATGCAGGAAAATCTAGACAATGCAGACTGCCCCAAAAATTTGCAATTTCCTATGGTCGCTATGTCACAATGCATTATCCACCAGAGCAAACTTATACCAGAGACACATTATCGTCGATCCGACTTGTATTGTATGCAATCAACAAGCACCATAAACCTTAGAACATTGTTTTTACTCTATCCATGGACTCAGCGAATATGGTCTCATCCCCAAATCAATGTTCAGATCTTACCTCAAGCAATATAGAGAATTGATGCTTGGCTCACGAGAGTTCGAACACAGCAACTATTACCTGGTTTGGAGACTATTGTGATAGTCCTTTGGCAAATCTGGCGAGCTCGTAACGAGCTTATCTTCTGACGTGAGAGTCTCGACCCAATACACGTGGTAGAGGCAGCGTTAGCTTAGACCCTGTCGCTTGGCTATCCATTCGAACCCAGACTAGCAAAGGCAGATCGATCTTGAACCAAGAATCTCTTTGGAAGCCACTAGATATGGGCATCCTGAAGGTCAATATCGATGGAGCACATCAGCCAGGCAGCAAGGAAGGAACTATGGCCTGTATTTGCCGTGATCACCATAGAAGACTTACCAATGGCTTCTCCAGACAATTTGCCGCTTGTTTGGCCTTGCAGGCGGAGATCCAAGCATTTTCTTTCACTCTCCAGCACCTGCTTCAGCAAGGCTTCAATCACGCAGATCTGCTCATTGAATTGGATTGTCTCGTCCTCGTCGACACGCTGAACAAACGCAGAGAGCTGCCATGGGAGGAGCGTCCTTTGTTTATTGAAGCTGCCATTCTGTTTTCTCTTTTCCCTAATCTCAGTCTTCGACACTGTATAAGAGAAGCCAACGTTGCTGCCGATTGGGCTGCCAAGGCCCATAATCGTGCAAACTTAACCCAAAACTCGGCCATCTCTCCTCCTTTTTACTTGCTCGACCTTGTTTGTGCTGATGCACTAGCCGCAGGTTGTACCGGTTATCTCACTTGAATATATAGTTCCTCTATTTCGACCAAAAGAAAAGGTAAAATTTTGGACAACCTTGAATTAAGACAAAACGGGCGAAGATGCTCCGGATCTGAGCTTTTGTCATCGACGTGTTAAACGATGCCCGCAAATTCAGCCTGCGAAGGAACCCTAATTCTCGCCACTCATTGCGTAGCGGGAGTCGCTCTTTTTCTTCGAAAAAGGTCGAGCGGAAATTGATAAATTAAATTTGAAGTGACGGTGCGAGGACGATCTTCAACGGCCCATAACCTCCATTAACGGCTGCATCAACGAACATGTCTCGCTTTCGTGAGGAGGGTTTTGCCCTGTTTTTGTCTCTGCTGGATGCCGCAGGCAGTCCTTAAATGCTGGTGGCTCGTAGAAACCCTAGATGACTCTACATCGAGTCATTCGCGACAGGATCGCCTGATTTCGTGGTTATATGTATGTGCGGCGTGGAATAACTTGCTTCTCTTCTTACTATTATTTATTTCAGATACAACATACATTAATGAGCCAATTCTCGCAATATACTATATCAACCTCACAATTCTTGTTAAATACATATATTATCGACACCATGACCGGATATTTCAGCTTATGAGATTATTGAATTTAACCCGTGACACTTATATTCACATTTGAATGTATATAGTAACTTGATCAATTAATAAATTCGAGAGCTAATCTCTTTTTCCCCTAGAACATGTCTGCCTATTTTTGTCTTAATCAATCAATTGGAGGAACGTGTTGGCCAAAAGAAATTGTTGGTAAAATGTCAACTTTGATCGTCTGCTCGAGGACGTTGGACAATAATATAAACGAAGCAGTCTCTATCGCATGGGACGGCATTTATTCGGGTGGATAACTGCTTTTTAGACTTAGCCGCATGAGCGAACCCCAAAAATTCGCATGCCCGGACAAACTTGAGGACATTGGATGTCCAATCAGAGAGATTTCCTCCCTATCACCTCCAAATTTTTTGACAATAAACAATTTCGTTGTAAGAATTTTAGTTGTTCAATCTAGAAGTTTTACAAAGCCCAAAAAAAAACCCTCTGGATTTGCAGAGTTCCTCCCTCTCGTTATGAAGAGACTTTTCTATCGTCGGATAGCCATGACTACCCAAACCCTAACCCCAATTTACCACACTACCATCCTTCTGTCCTTCTAATTTCTGATCCTGTTTTCTCTTTCTTTCCTTTTCACCGTAACCCTCTCTTGCACAATCGACATCAGCCTCGCAACCGTTGGTGGGCCAAGCTTTCCTGTCGCAATTTCTTTGCTTCTGCACATCGTTGGTTCGCTTCGCCACCTCTGGATTTTCTGCTGGGCTCAATCCTTGACTGAAGTGCGACTGGCTTCTCTTTGGAATTTTCTTCCGCTGAGGTTGTAATCCGACGGCTTCATCCCCTCTGTTCTATCTTTAACGTTTCTGTTGGGTTTCTCTGCATTTACCTCTGTATGTGCTGTCTCGCATCTTTTGTCACTCTGGATGTCTTCTATCGGGGACCAATTCTTGCTGGCTAGTAAGTTTCGAGATAGCTCGTCCATAGGTTTAGCTCTTATTTCCCCTCTTTGAGATGGCTTCGGAAGACTCCTTGCGCCTGGCTGCTCTGTGCTCCAGATTAGGTAGGCTTTCTACTGAAAAGAACATTGAAGTGTGGGAGGAGGAACCCCCACCTGCAAAATTGGCACAATGCAGATTAACTGTGATAGGAAGGATTCTGTCCAATCCATCCATAAATTTCCCAGCCTTCCAGAGTACATTGAAAAAAGCTTGGAAGACCGAACAAGTCGACTTTTTACAACGTGAAGATGGCCTATATATAGTACAATTCCATTCAGCTAATGATAAACGGCGAGTACTAGAAGGAGGTCCTTGGCTTTTTTCGGGCAATCTCTTCATTCTCAAGCCATGGCAGCCTAATACCCCCCTACATTGCTATGATTTCTCAAGATCTGCTTTTTGGATACAAATTTTCGGGCTACCATTGGAATGGACAACTGAGCAGATGATCACAAAGACTGTGCAAGATTTAGGAAGGGTGATAGAGGTTCGAGTTGACACTAAAGAGGGTATTTCTTATAGGACTGCAAGAGCAAAGGTAGAGTTACATCTTCAGAACCCCCTAAGGGCAGGTAAGTTGGTCCGCCTAGAAGGGAAGCTATTCTGGCTTGACTTTCGCTATGAGCGTCTCTCGCACTTCTGTTACTCATGCGGAAGGTTAGGTCATTATGCAATGAATTGTAAGACGATTCCCTATGATGAAGCAAACTTTGAAGGACGTGATAGTATGGTGTACGGTCAATGGCTAAAGGCTGAAGTAAAGGACCCTAGTCCTTTTTGGCAGACTTTTTATACACCTACCCCCACAGTAGCTCAACCCGAAGAAACTATACCTGAGACGCCTCCTTCGCAGCTTCAGAATTTGCTTCCTTTGCCAGCTTCGCCTTCTATTACAGCAGCAACAGAGGCTACACAACCTTTGCCAATAAACTTGCAACCTACAGAATCTGACCAGCAGCATCTTCAAATGAGTTGTGTACATACTGCACTCATTCCTGCATCAATTAAAATGAAGAACGTTCAGACCTCTCTTATGGATTTTCAACAGTATAGGAAAAAGAAGAATGCATGCCTAACACCTAAAGTGGGTATTGCTAAAAAACAGCGACGCTACACATCAACTGACTCAAAGGGTTTAGTCTTGCATGACCTCGATGAAGCAAGTTTACTAGAAACACCTGTTCTTGACGAGGGAGAAGCTCGACATTGGGCTTCGGTGGCTGGCCCTCAACAGCCACCATCTCACAAATGAAACTTATATGCTGGAACTGTCAGGGATTGGGCAATCCCCTGACAGTTCACGCGCTTAAGGCCATGACGGCCAAGGAAAAGCCCAATCTGGTATTTTTAATGGAGACGAAGAATAGTGCAGTGAAGCTGACTGATATTCAGCGTCGATTACACTTTACTAACGCTTATGTTATCAACCCTGTTGGTCTGGCGGGAGGTTTGGCGGTCCTTTGGAATGATCAGGTATCCATAGAAGTATTATGTTCAACAAAGGATTATATTGATATGACTTATAGGGAAGTGCAGGATGGTCGTATGATTAGACTAACTTGTGTTCATGCTCCATATGATTTTCACTTTCGACAACTATTGTGGAATGAGCTGCGCAATATTAGTTTGGTTAATGTACTACCCTGGATTTGTGCTGGCGATTTTAACGAAATCCTTTATCCATGGGAAAAGGTGGGGAAAAGACCGGCTCATAAGCTCCGTATGTTCTCATTTCGGCAGGTTCTCAATGATTGTGCTTTAATGGAATTGGAAAGTAAAGGGTGTCGGTTCACGTGGATGAATAACAGAGAGGGTGATGAACTGGTAAAAGAAAGGCTAGACAGGGCTATGTGTACACTTGGTCGGCGATTATTATACCCTAATGCGAGAGGTCTTTGCCTTGCCACTTAGGTGGGTTCGACCATAGCCCATTGATAATTAATACTTCACCATCATCTAGAAGACGAGGGATGAATTTCGTTTTTGAATCTTATTGGAATGACCATGACGAATGCCGACGTATTATTTCAGATGCCTGGAATTCAGTCCAAGTGCAGGGTGGTGATCTAGTCCCAAAACTGAAAAGGGTCTCTGTGACATTAAGCAAATGGAGTCGGGCCAAATTTCCTAGGGCTGATCTTAAAGTTACAGCTCTACAGCAACAACTTCAACTTATCACAAACCAGCAGCAATGTACCTTTAATAGTTTTGAAGTTACCAATATCAAAGAAGAACTACGACGGACCTGGCAACAAGAAGAGCAATATTGGGCTATGCGGTCGCGGATTCAATGGCTGCGATGGGGGGATAAGAACACGAAATTCTTTCATGCTGCCACTCTTCAAAGACGACAGAAAACCGCATTA
The DNA here is from genome assembly GCA_017140475.1 of Eucalyptus fibrosa. Lineage (NCBI taxonomy): Eukaryota > Viridiplantae > Streptophyta > Magnoliopsida > Myrtales > Myrtaceae > Eucalyptus > Eucalyptus fibrosa. The sequence goes on along the minus strand of CM029509.1, from coordinate 20,809,204 downwards.
TTATGTTGCAGGATGATAATCTGAGATGGATTCGTGAACCACAAGTTTTGAAAGCTATGACATCCACCTATTTTGCTGAGTTATACACCACGGTGGGTTACCGAGATTATGGACCTGTTTTGGCTCAATGTCCGCAGGTGGTAACTGCGGAAATGAATGCAAAGCTGCTGGAATCAATATCCTTGGAGGAGGTTCGACAAGCTACATTTCAGTTGGGCACTAATAAGGCTCCTGGCCCTGATGGCTTTAATAGTTTGTTTTATCAGACTCACTGGGAGGTCATCAAATCAGATCTTCATCTTCTAGTACAGAATTTTTTCGGATCAGGCCGGTTGCCTACAAATCTAAACCAGACAGTTATCGCTTTGATCCCTAAGACGCCTCACCCAGAAAGCCTAGATCAATATAGGCCGATTAGCCTATGCAACTTTGCTTATAAGATCATTTCCAAGGTACTTGCTAATCGCCTTAAACCTTGGCTACCTAATCTGATTTCCATGGAACAGTCGGCTTTTATGAATGGACGACAGATTCAAGACAATATTCTCGTCGTTCAAGAAGTTATTCATCAGTTCAAGACCCGAAAGCGAACGAGTAAATTTCATGCGATCCTCAAGACTGATATGAAAAAGGCTTATGATAGAGTAGAATGGGATTTCCTGAATGCCTATCTTCTTAGATTGGGTTTCCATCCAAGATGGGTGCACTTGATCCTCCAATGCATCACTACCACATCTTATAGTGTCCGCTTTAATGGTGAACTACTTCCTTTTTTCCATCCAACTCGTGGCCTCAGACAAGGTGACCCTCTTTCGCCATACATCTTTATCTTATTGGCAAATGTTTTCTCTACTATGATTTCTCAAGCTGTTGATATGGGTCAATTAAAAGGAATTAAATTAAATCGATGGTGCCCTACATTGTCCCATTTATTTTTTGCGAATGATGCCATCTTTTTCCTTGATGCTAATATTATGGAATGCCAGAACTTGGCCAATATCTTAAATCAGTATTGTATGGCCACGGGACAAGCTTTGAACCGAAACAAATCAGGAATTATTTTCAGCAAGAATTGTCCTTTCGGCTTACAGGAAAATCTGGCGTCTGAATTTAGAGTTCCGGTGCTACAAAACTATGGGAAATACTTGGGAATACCGTCTGATTGGGGCCGATCTAAAAAGGAAATGTTCTCTTGGCTGTTGGGGAGAGTACAAGCAAAGTTGGAAGGATGGAAAGAAAAGTTTATTTCGAAAGGGGGCAAGGAAATTCTCATTAAATCTGTCATTCAGGCACTTCCTCACTATGCTATGTCGATTTTCAAACTTCCATTGTCTCTTTGTAAAACTATTGAGAAGAGCATTGCTCGTTTCTGGTGGAAAATTGATCAAAATAAAGTAGGGATACATTGGAAGCGATGGGAAATTTTAAGGAAGAGTAAGAACGAGGGCGGTCTAGGATTTCGTGATTTGGTAGAATTTAACAAAGCCATGCTCGGTAAGCAAGCATGGAGATTACTACAGCAGCCACAAGCTTTATGGAGTAAAATTTTTAAGGGTCTTTACTACCACTCTACGGATTTCCAATCGGCAAATCGAGGTTCTCGACCATCCTGGGGATGGCAGAGTCTTCTAGTTGGTAGGGATGCTATTATTCCTCATGTTAGATGGTCAGTGGGTGATGGAAGGCAAATTCGCATTAGGGAAGATTGCTGGTTACCAAGAGGAGTCATAGGTGGACCTGCGGCTAGAGAAGAACCCCAACTGGTGGCTGATCTTATTGACCCCATCCACAACAGCTGGAATACCTCTCTTCTCACTAGCTTCTTAGATGATCAGATTGTAGCAGAGGTTCTAACCATTCCAGTTAGACCAACTTTAGTTGCTGATCAACTAGTCTGGACAGCCAACAAGGATGGCCGCCATACAGTCAAAAGCAATTACCATGCTCTGAATTCTGTGAACAGAACTCTAACCAACAGCACAACATCAACATCATATCGACATCCTATGATACTGTGGAAAAAAATCTGGACAATGCGTACAGTCCCAAAACTACGAATATTTCTCTGGTCTGTCTGCCAAAATGCGATTGCTTCTAAGGACAACTTATACAGGAGGCATATCAGTTCAGAACCTTTCTGTCAGGTATGTAACAAGCATGTTCCAGAAACATTAGAGCATTTATTTCTATTTTGCTCATGGACAAAAGGCGTCTGGCTTCATCCACAGATTAATATAGATATCCAACTTAGTTCGGTCACTCGCATAGAAGTTTGGTTGACAGAAAAAGCTGAATCACCTAATAACTCACCTGCTCTGGAGCTCATCGCCAATGTCCTCTGGCAAATCTGGCGAATGAGGAACAGTTTTATCTTCAGGGGCGATCGACCGAATCCCTTTTTAGCAGTAGAGAATGCACTCTCACAGACACGACTTTACGAGGTTTCCCTCTCATCCTCTTCATCTCGATCTACAGGAAAGAAGCAACACAGTCAGATCTGGCATCCACCGCCACCAGGCACTTTGAAATGTAATATCGACGCTTCTTTTCAGCCAGGGAGTACACATGGATCAATGGCTTCGATCTGCAGAGATCAATATGGTCGCCTTACTGATGTTTATACAGCACGATTTCCAGCAACATCAGCCTTGATCGCGGAATTTCAGGCTCTCACGTTCGCGCTCCGCCATCTGCTGCACCAAGGGCTTCATCAAGCTCCAATTATGCTTGAATCGGATTGTAGTACAGTTGTTGCTGCTGTTACAGGAGAAGAACTGCCGCCATGGGAGGCTCGCGTTTTGCTCGCGGAAGCCACCGATTCCCTTTCCATCTTCCCAAACCTAGTTGTTCGGTTCTGCAAGCGAGAAGGAAATGCTGTGGCTGACTGGGCCGCTAAGGCCCAGCTTTTCAATTTTTCGGCCCAGGATTGGAACATATGTCCACCTTACCTGTTGCTAGACCTTGTATATGCCGACGCTCTAGCGTCCGGTTGTAAGCTTTCCAAGTTTTAATGAAAGTTCTAATTTCGACCAAAAAAAAAAAAAAAAAAAACAATTTCGTTCATGGACTTGTCGAGGTACATGTCGGCAAGTTTCAATTGCATTAAGAAAAATTCCGTAAACATACACATAGGTCGGTTCATGACCACCACATTCTTATAGATAAGAATTTTTTTCCCCTGTATATACTTTATCTGTATTTTGTAACAGTTACATCGTAATTATTAACCTTCTGGTTCCTCAACAATACATAGAATACATGAACTATGCCTAAATTCTTGATTTGCAGTTGTGGCCGTGCTTCTTGTGTCAACCTAGAAGCCAACTAAACACTTTGTATGCCCCATGAATAAGTTAAATCTAAACATGTGGCTTGTGCAAAGTGGCCTTGCCCTAGAGTAGTTTACACGCACTTTGTGGGATTTAAAAAAATTAATTCTAGCTTTTGAGATGGAAATCCCTAAATGCCTGAATTAACTATGCAAATCTCGACAAATCTCTTCGATAATGTTATGCAAATAGTATAGAGATAGATGGATGTGTTTCTTATATCTTACTCCCCATAGTCATGTAAGATTTTGTCAGCATGAAAATTAAAAAAGACTAAGATTAAATGTTCCAAATTATATTTTCTATATACGTGGAATTATGTTATGGAGCCGGAAGTGCCTCTTGCCATATTTTGATAAACCTTCTCCCAGCCTAATAAGCATGCCTGGTTCTCTAATCTCAAAGAAAAAGAGGAGCTAGATCTCGCCTTTAGAATGATTTGAAGTAATTGCAGTTAGCTTGAAGACATTCGTAGATGTCGATTGATCAATGCTTTTGGAAGTACTGAGAGATGCGCAAGCATACCTGCGATATCCAAACTATTTCCGTTGACCCTCACGAAAATCTCCGTACAGACCGTTGTTGCTAATTCTTTATTTGCCGTAAAATCTGCATGAATCCATAATTCAATGATTCAAACGTGACGCAGAGGAAGTTATGCATTCCAAAAGATAGCATTTTTTTAAATAATGAAGTGCAGATTACAATATCTTTAGTGCCTATTTATAGAGAAGTCGTCATCTAGAAAATAACCAAGTAACCGAAATCGAATAACAAAATTAAGAAATATATATTGATAAAAAGGGAAAGTTATCAAAATGCAACTAGAAAATCTCCAAAATGCGTTTGAAATCTGTGACATCTCGGATTTGTGGGACCGCTTGCTCTTATGACACTCTAATGTTTCCATAAAGGCATTTGCATATTGTTCTACATCAAAACTCCCACAATCCGTTGCCGATATAGTTACAGAGATTATTGTGTCGGATTATTCAGCTTGCAAGAAAAGTTATAGTGCGAGAAAACCATATAAAATAACAATAAATAATGGCAAAAACTATCGCCGAAAATTCTCCAATGACGACAAGGACTCCGATTTAGTGGAATTTTGTGCTCTTAATTTGACTATAAATACCCGCCCGTTGTGCTCCCAAATTGAGTGCAAGAAATCAAACTCCTGACCAAAGTGTCTCGAGAATCACATGGCGCTTCTTCAATCTCCATCGATTTGCTTCCCTCTCGCCCTTCTCCTTTCTCTCCTCATAAATTCGTCTCACTGCTTCAACCCCAAATCGCTTAACATCTCGAAAGTTCAGTCCAACGGTGATTGGTCGCCGGCAGGTGCGACGTGGTACGGGAGTCCCGACGGCGCTGGAAGCGATGGTAATGGAATGTCATTATATTTTTATTTGGTCAATTCACTTGGAGTAAAGATCTTTTTATGCAAGCGCCGTTGGTCTCATCACACGCCTTTCAGTAATTTTGACTTATCAAGTCTTTCGAGTATAAATCGGTTCGGACATATGAGTAGCTTAGGTCAATCACCTAATCGTGATTGATTTTGGCTTTGTACCAAACACATATAGACTTAGAGGTCAAACTGGAATCAAGTACAACGCTAGACAATACTACTCTAGTAATTACACATTTCACCTGATCTGCAAATATACATACATACATATATATATATACATACATACATACATATATATATGTATATCTATACATATATAATATATTATATATAATATGCTTTGTATGATATTTTGTACGTAGGTGGTGCATGTGGGTATGGGAGTGGGATCGACCAAGCTCCATTCTCTTCAATGGTGTCCGCAGGAGGGCCTTCTCTTTTCAAATCAGGCAAAGGATGTGGAGCTTGTTACAAGGTTTCTCTCTTGCTAGAAAAGTGTTTCTCGAATTATTTTTATATTCGCCGTCATCGGAGAAAATTTGCCACGGACAAAGTTAATATATGTTCACGAGATATGCTTTTCCTAAATTAACAATCGTGGAATAGAATTCATGAAAACATCTACTGCGGCACGCTTTCTAGACTACCATTAAAAGTAGTTTAAATTCTTCGTATTTAAATAGATTATTTGACTCGGTACATATTGTCCTATTCAAACAGATTATTTAGTAGTAGTTAGGAAGTGCAGTCTTTTGAGCTCTTGTTGATTAAATTTCAGGTGAAATGCACTGAAAACGCGGCTTGTTCCGGGAACCCGGTGACGGTCGTTATAACTGATGAATGCCCTGGTGGCCCTTGTGTTGCTGAATCTGCTCACTTCGATTTGAGCGGCACGGCTTTTGGAGCCATGGCAAGCTCCGGCAAGGCCGATGAACTTCGCAACGCTGGGGTGCTGCAAATTCGATACAAAAAGTCCGTACGGTTGATCCTTTCTCTATGGATCCTTTCGAGTGAATTCCAATTTTAACAGACGCGCAGAGGGAAAAAAGGAAGATAAAACGCATTGAAAAGTGCTTTAAATTAACGAGAAACTTTGCTTTCACAGACTTATACTAATCAGCAAATAGTCTAACTTGCTTATTAAAAGTCTATTTATGTGCACATATTTACAATGTCAATCAGAGTAAAGTGCAAGTTCCCCGGCGTGAAGGTGGCATTCCACGTTGACTCCGGCTCGAACCCCGACCATTTCGCTGCGCTAATTGAGTACGGGAATGGGGATGGCGAGCTCGGCTCCGTCAAACTGAAGCAGGCTCTAGACTCTGACTCTTGGCATCCGATGCAACAGTCGTGGGGCGCGGTTTGGAAGCTGGATGGAGCGGGCCAGCTGCGCGCCCCATTCTCGATCAAACTCACCTCTCTTGACTCCGGTAAGACCCTGGTTGCCAAGAACGTGATCCCCGCTGGGTGGCAGCCCGGACAGACGTACCGGTCCGTCGTCAACTTTTCTGTCTGAGGGTTGTGCGTGGTTTTGCTTGGGAGACGAAGAAATGGAGATTGATCGTCCGTGAATTTGGTTGTGTGCGTTTTATGTGATTGGCAAAAATAAAATATAGGATGGTGTGTAAAAAAAAGTATGTTGCTTTTTTCCACTCTGTGTAGTCTAGTCAGCAATGAGCTACCTCTCGGAAAAGAGAGTAGTAGGGAGAAATGAATGGTATTGTCCTTTGAAAATCAAGAATGATTTAGGTATTTTTGTTCCATTTTTCGTGCCAATCTATTGTATTTGCAGCTTGAAAGCTTTTATGTTGACCACTTCTAAAGTGGATGGTCCTAAATTGTGTCAATCCATATGCAAATGGGTTCATTCTTCATTATGAAAAGATGAAACTTCTGAATGAGAATTATAATTCCTTAGAAAACATTTTCGATACATATTCATAAATAAAACTAATGAACCCGACCTTTCAACATATTGATACTTGTCACCAAATTTAGCAATGTGACATTAAAGTTTAAAATCGATAAATCAATACACCCGTGATAAATGAAGGATAAAATTCTAAATTAGTATATTTGTCAATCGATACTTGTCACCAAATTTAGCAATTTGACATTAAAGTTTAATGAAAATTAAAAAAAAGGGTAAATTTGTCATAGATAGGGTTTTAAATGGACAAAAATTAATTTAGAGTAAATTTATTATGAGTGTACCAATTTGGGATTTTTTATGGTATTAATCCTAGAGAGAGAGAGAGAGAGAGAGAGAGAGAGATTAAAAAAAAGTAGTGAAAAAAACTAAAATGGAATGCCCGACTCCATCGGTTGTCTAGAGAACATAACGTGCACATGGCCAGTTGTGCAGGTCACTTGGGGAAGAGCTTGGTCGAGTAATTTTAGTATTCCTTGCCAATTCCTTCGCCGACCATTCTTGCGCTCCTCGTCGAAAATGACAAATCGAAACCCAAGAGCGAGATATAGGAATCTGTGGAAAATATTCCTGACATTGTTATTTCTCAAGTCGGCTGACTGCTTCTGAATAAGAAAATCGAAACCCACAGGTGGGATTCATTAATTCGTGGGGCTTTTCTTTTTCTCTTCGTTTCTGAGCGCAAGGAGACATACGTTGGGGGGAACAGTGAGAAGACCATAGCCAGTTTGACAGTGCATTCGTGCGAGTCTGCGAGATACTTGGGAGGAAGCATGTACGCCGTCTGCATTGCCTATTGTCCTTTTCTATCGCCTAACTCAATGAAATGTTAGTATGGAAATTATTAAAAGTGAGATGAATGCTGTTGACAGTAGAGATAACATTATAGAGGATTCGTGATGAATTTTAACAAGCCTAAAAATAAGTTCTCATAAAAAAGACAAAGATCTCTTTTTTCTTATAAGCAAGACAAGGTAGGGAGGCGTAATAGTGCATATACCTTTCTGGGTGTTAACATGAGAGTTTCCACTCCTTACGAAAGATTTTGTTTAAGTCATTACTACTTAAGCTACGTTTGGAGGACCGAATATAATATTGGATTGGGAGAACACTAGATTTGAATGTATCTGGATGGACAAAAAATCCCCACCTTATGGAAAATCTAAGGAAAAAAGAAACAGAAAAAAAGGAGAAAAACCCGATGGACTCGCTTTGCTACTCACCGCTCGACTTCGTCCACACCAGATGAACACCTCTTAGTCGATCTCTCTTCTTGTTGTTGGCTCAACATCACCGTCCTTGACCTCAAATGCCATTGTCTTAAACTGTTGCTTCTAGCTTCGTCACGCGCAGCCATCCAAAGAGTTGACTTCCTCCAACAAGTTTCAGATTTCCCTTATTTTTCCTCGCAGAAGAACCGATTCTATTTGTGAAAATTTTTTGGCGCCTATCATCGAGAATTTCGATGAACGTTGCTCTTATTTTCAATCATCCTCCGCTCTTGCTTTCAGATGGTGGTGATGGGTTAAATTGATGGGCTCATCAGGGACGGTTCGTCTTTACAACCCATTAATTTGGTGATGATGGGTCATCGACACGGGGTTTGTTTAATGAAATCTAGGTTCTATTTGCCGGGACTTATGGGTCTATGTCCGTCCTTTTTTCAGTACTTTGTTCTGCGTTGTCAACAAGTTCTTGAGGCAACCAAGTCGCCAGTTCTATATTTCTCCTTTGATTTTCAATTTTGGGTTATGGTATGTTTTAACTTTATTTCGGAGCAGAATCTCAGAGAAGAAACAAAGGATTTGAGTTCAATTGTGGACTCAAGTATTGATTTCAGAGTACTAATACAAAAGGCGACTTGCAAAGAAGGAACATGGAGCATCTAGAGCGAGAAAACAGGGAATTGCGGTAGTGCACACCAGATGTGGAATCGTTAACCTCCTGCCCTTACTAAAGGATGAAGATGATGATGGTCTGTGATGTCTCATTTTCCTTGACCACTAACCATGAGAGCGAAAAAGCGAGAGAGGTGAGTTGAGTGAGAATGTCAATGTATTTCAAATGCTCAGTTGGGTAATATTTATTTGGATCTTTTTTTATATCTAGACATTATCAAACACCACGTAGAAGATTTCAAATTTTATCATATCCTTATCCTATCCAGTAAAAATGTATGGAAGACCAAATGTAGCCTTACTCTGTATGAGCCGGTGACCATAGCGCTTGCCAAAAGTTAGGAAACATGTTCACCTGTGGTAGCAAATACACGAGCCACAAAATGACTAGAGGTTTGTTCACGATATGCGTCAAACTGGTGACCTCTTTACCACCAAACCTAAGCATATAGCAAAACCAGTATGTAATACACAAAGCTGCAAGTTAATCAGGATATATTTTTACATGAGGTAGCAAATGCACAAGTCACAAGCTGACTAAAGATTTATTCATGACATGTCTCCAACTTGTAACCTCTTGGAAGACAGTGTGAACTCTATAACCACCATAGCTGATGATATGGCAAAAGCAATATGTAATACTTGTAAATTAATCAGGACAAAATTAACGGGGGATATGTTCTATGGAATTATGGAATCAATATTAAGGAAACACATCTTCTACACGTATGTTTTATGTACGATAATAAGGTATATAAAGCTATGAAAAAGACAAGAAGACTCTATAATCATGTTTCTTTTTTCCGCCGCTGGAGCGGAAGACCTATTTATCAATTACTGGACCAAAAAACGGGGTGAACTTTGTGGTCAGAAAATAGGTGACTTGACATGTTTCTTTTCCTGGAATTAATATTTGACTGTGAATAAAACCCTAGACGAAGAACGTTTCCCTCTTAGTTTACTGACACACTCTTCAATTAATTCTTGTTTTGAATCATTCAAATTATTTGGGTTGTGAACAGCAAGTTGAAAAGCAAGGACAATGAGCTGTCTGACGCCACTCCACATGTTCCTTGGCACAAAATTGATGCACATTCCCGGAAATCCTAATTTCTATATGCTAAAAAATGACTACGTCTCAACCCCTAGTACTGGAGTAGCTCATCCAATGGAACCTACACATGGGTGTTCCAACCTATATATATGCCGGTATGCATCATAATGGCAATACTAAACACGCTCTTCCTATTTTCAGCTCTGTCACTCATTAGTCCTAAGTCCTACACAAACACCTACAAACAGAGAGAATTCGAATCGCCGACCCCAACCGCAGAATCAGAAATAGTGAGCCCAGAAATTTTAGAGAAGAGCATGGACCAACTTACAGAGGCCAATTAGAGTCTACAAGAGCTTATCTCGAACCGCATCAGTAGGACTGAGGAATTCATGAATCTGTGTCACGCCCCGAACCCCGAGCGCGCGCACATCCCACTGCGGTCGATCAAATGCGACATTCCTAGGTCGCCGACCCCATTCATTTATTAATGCACAAGCGGAACGTATTATAAAACCCCTGACAATAAAATACGGGATAGAAAAGCAGGAAGCAAAACCACAACATAACATTTTCATAATTCAACAGAATTACAAACAGAGGTCTACGGCCAAAAGTCTACAAAAGACCGGCTCTTAAAAAGGAATTGTCCTACGACCTACAAGTCGGACACGCTCTCCAATCCTTATGACTTCACCTTTGCAACTCCTTAAGGCCAACCAAAGCTATCAGGCCGCTCCGTCCACCAAGGACCTGAAATTTTAATCCCACAACCGGGATGAGACGATGTCTCAGCAAGTTCAACCCCCTAAACCCCTATTAGAAAGAAGATACGCCCTAGGTGGCCTAGCCACATCACACAGAAGACTTACCTCGCATTAGCCTTCATCTGCAGGTTAACACAATTTATATAATTCAACCACGTACAATTATGATAACCAAACAACCATGGCACAATCACATCATCAGAACAATTCAACCACTTGGATCGTCTCAACGATCAATCGACTTGGCCGATTACATGTCATTCTAGCAAATCAATCATTGCTCTCAATCACGGCCCCATTAGGTACGACCTCTCTTAGGTGGTTCATCACGGCCCTACTAGGCACGACCTCTCATGGGTGGTCCATCACGGCCTCACTGGGCACGACCTCCAATAGGTGGTTAATCACGGCCCCATTAGGCACGACCTCTAATAAGTGGTTAATCATGGCCAATCTCCCATCAATTTCAACACTTGGATTTTATAAAGAATCACTATCTATCGCAATCACACTCAATTTACCACAATCAATCATCAAATTCAAATTCTAAATACACAGCAGCGATCGGCACGAAAATTCTGAGAGTTTAGAGTCACGACGAAATTTTCGAATTTTAATAAATAATTAAATTTATTCCGAAAATTAATTAAATAATAATATCCATATTTTCGTCATCCACACCCAATTTATAATATCCAACCATCAATTTCAAAATCCGAACACACAGCAGCGATCGGCACAAAATTATGAGCAATCGGGGTCAAAAATAAATTTTCCGTTTTTTTTTTTTTTTTAAATAATAATATTTTAATAATTTCGGAATATAATATAATATTATAAATTCCAGAATTTCGAAACAATTAAATAATTCAAAAATAAAACCCTATTATGTCCCATCAAGGTTTATTATTAAATAAACTCTCTTAGCCTTTAATTAAACACACTTTCAATTAAACAAACCTTTTAATCCAAATCACAATTAAATAAACTAAGATATCCACCTAAACTTGCTTAACTTAGACTAAGCACACTTAGAGCATAATTAACCGTCTAATCAAGATTTAGTGAGCTAAACTCACCGGATTAGCGAGCCGAGCGGACCAAAACGACGAGGACGACGCGAGGAACGACTTTCCTCAAGGCGGGCCGAGTATCCGAGCTCAGGAAGGCGGCCAAAACGGGCCAAACACCCGTTGCCATACCCATTTTTCCAGCTTCTGTCCGTTGCCGGTTGAGGGCGGATTTGGCACCGGTTGGGGCGAGCAAGGGCGGCAAGGACGAGGCGGAGCTCCGGCGGGCTAAGGCGGGGGCGCACGGCGGCTCACGGCAGCAAAAACGACTTCGGCAGCTCCTGCACGAGTTGGACTGCTTGTTGAAGCAGTGAGCTGGGCGAGAGGGCGGCCAAGGAGCGCGGCCAGCGGCGGCGCGCGAGGACAGCGGCACGGCGGCGAGGCGACGCGAGGTGAGGACGGCGTGCGGTGCTGGCTGCTCCGGCGTCCATCCCAGATCTGCGGGGGCGTCGTGCACGAGCTGGAGATGGCGGAGGCGGTGCGACGACGAGCAGGCGCGGTGCGCGGGCGTGCGGACGAACGGCCACCGCGACGGCTCCGGCGACGGTGACGGCGACGAATTGCAAACGATGAGCGGCGAAGGAGGCGGCGTCCGGTCGACTGGCTGGTTCGAACGAGTAGCTCCCCCTCTTCTCTCTTTCTCTCTTCCCAAGCTTGAAGATGAAGTGAAAGCCCACCTTTTCAAGAGCCAATCTCCACCCTCCATTTGTCAAGATCTCAACCCTTGGCCTCAACCACCATGACATCATCCCATGTCATCTTCCACTCACTCAAATTCTCCATAACTTCTCCAATGGTTGCACTTTCATTTTCCGCCGGGGCCCATTTCTTGTGCATCAAATTCTTCAATTATAATCAATCCACTTCCAATTGAGTCCAAGTTGAAGTCCATAAAATTAATCCAATGTCACCACACTTCAATTCACATCTTCACTTGTCCGTAGAACCAACTTAAGTCCTAAAAGCAAAACCAAAGGCGGGCCTACTAATTTCTCGAGCCAAATTAGCCATTTTCTGATTATTTTGCTGAAAAACTTGGCTTGCATGAAAAATCTTCCGAAGGATGAGTCAATACGCCTAAAATGATTTGTGACACACCACGACTTCCAATTTCTGAATTTAATCTCAATTTCACAGTTAATTTCACTTTGGCACGATACTAGTGCGGCCCAACCTACCGGGTAACCTTTAGAAATTTTCATGCATTTGACCTGTGATTGATCATCTCAAGCCACAATGTACATCTTTGAAACATTAGCGATTTTCGGTTGTCGAGGTAATCTCAAGGTTTCAAATACGAACACAGGGTACCCAATCGATAGAAAAGTCGGTCCAGTGCCGATCGACAAGAATTGTGCGATCCGGGGGAATCACCCACGCTCGATCACACGCCTCTTTTGAGTCGACCTATCTCCGATTTCTAATCGATTTTTAATTGTGCCGTAATGACCCTTGCAGATTAGCTCGGTCGAAAGATCGCTTCCTGGTCAAATTCTCAAGTTTGATGCATTAGAAACTCTTAACAGGTTCGCCCGATAAACTAGTTTTCACATGAGTGGCCGACTCAAGGAACAGAACTATATACGTGCCAACGAAATGCCCGTCTCAATTTATTGAAATAGGATCGGAAAATCGGGATGTCACAATCTGTACTTCGTCTTCCAAGGTATTGTTTTTTCTCCTATGCTGACGTCCTTGGAAACGATCAGGTGTAAACTGAAATGGACATTTTACGCCCTCTCTTTACTGGCCTCCATTTACAACTCCCTCGCGGTATTGGTAAACATCCGTATGTCGCTGAAGTACTACGAAAATATGGCCCTCAACTGGGATCTACACGACAAACTGAGGGTGCACCTTGCCAATCTGAAGGTGCAACAACGGAACAATGCTAATGCCCAAGCAGCGGTAGAGCAACAGAACAATGCTAACGCCGAAGCGGTGCCGCAGCAACAGAACAATGCTAATGCCCAAGCGACGGGGCAGCAACGGAACAATCCCTATAGATTTAGAATCAATCAAGGCTACACCGTGTGTTATTTGACACTGCTGCTTCTTTTGATATTTTCGGCTGCAATGCTATATGGTTTCTCCCAAATTCACTGTTGTCACCGATGCAGTTACGGATGATTAGTGTGATTTTTACATTATGTTACACTAGATCACATGTCAATATGTGGGGCATGTAGACTAGTAATTCGATCATGTCGGGGTCAAACTACGTGGACGTCACCTAGTTGATTTTCCTTTTGAAAGTGCTTCTTGCATGTATTGAATAAATATTATACCTTAAACTATGCTTCCATTGTAAAAGAAGTAGGTTTGCATTGTATAATGGAAAAATTGTCCAAAAATTAGCCAATTCAGCTCTATACATTCCAATTTTACCAATCGAGGACTAAATTTTTTTTACATTTTACCAATTGAGTCCATTTGGCCTATTTTAATCGGAAATTAGTAATGTGGACTCCCATGGTGCCAAATAGGATTGTTGGTGCTAACGTGGACAAATTTTTGTAAATTTTTTCTATAAAATTTGAATTTTTTTCTATAAAATTTGAATTTTTTCTTTTTTTTTTTTTTCTACCAAATCCTGTGAGGGATGCTGGCGTGGTCACAAGCGAGGGTTGGCGACCGGGCGAGAGCCGTGAAGCCCTCGCCTAGTGACCAATGAGGGTTGGCTAGCCCTTGCCGAGCTTGGAAGAAAAAATAAAGAAAAAGAAAAAAAGAAGAAAAAATTATTAAAAAATTCAAAATTTTAAAGAAAATTTTTAAAATTGTTTACATCAATATTAGCCATGCCACATAAAACCACTGGCATCCACGTTAGCGATTTTCGGCTAAAATTGGCCGAGTGTACTCAATTGAAAAAACATAAAAATATTTTTTACTCAATTGGTAAAATTGAAAGGCTTAGAATTGAATTGACCAAAGTATAATAAATTTAAAATTTTTGGACAATTTTTCCCACTGCATAAGCAGCATGAAGAAATCCACTCCTTCTCCGCCGGCGGCTCGGCACCTTTTGCTTCTCCCTATTCTACTACTCCTATTGGGATGGGTTCAATGTTGGAGACCGCACAATCCTGGGCTTCGCAAATAATAAGAGCAGTTTTAGGTAAGGGATTATGATTTCAAGATAACGATTGCACATGAGAAAATTCCTATCTTTCTGACAATAAACTGAATTCACATTGTCTGCTGATTCCAAGAATTTGCTATGGATTTGCTTGACTCAATAAGCTCTAACTATAGACCAGTTTTTCATGGACACCTTTCTGCCATGATGGTTTTCATAGAATAATTTTGAAGGTGGAACACTCAAATTCAGTAAACTCGACTCTTATTAAGAAAAGGAGACAAATAGGCTTTTTCTTTTATTTTTCTTTTCTTTAAAGAAATGATTACCATACTTGACTTTATATAGGCTTGTACATGACTAGTAATCTTAAATAACTCATAAATATATCTATCATTCCAAGATAATACATTCCATAAATTTACAAAACATTGAACTAGACATAGAAACATGAATCTAAACATACATGGACATTCTAGATGCATGTAGGGGATTAAATATTTATGGGTGCACGTTGGACATTCATGAATTTAGTTTAATTACTAACAGATTTCACATGAAGTAGGTGTTAACTAGACATTACACACCACTTGCATGAGATGCGATTGTAGTTCCTGCCGCCGTACTATGAACTCAGGGTTATATCTACATTATCTTCATGTTAATGAACGTGTTGCACCATTAGAATATGTCTCATTGGTTTAATTACAATCGAGAGGAGACTATAAGTGATATATGATATTTGTTTGGAGGACATTGTCTTGAAACTTAACAGGCAGACGGGATCTAAGAGGAGGATTATTGGCAAATCTTTTACTTGCGATTTGAAACAGGGCTCCGGCCGCCTAAGTCTATAATCCATAATAATTCTGATAGACTCGTTGTTCTGATCCCCATCCAATGTACTCCTAAAGCTCTTCTACGGCTTGGCATGGTCTGTGGGGATCTGGTGAAAATAATCCCAGTGGGAGAATCTATAGAAGTGTACGGTCGCAACTATGACCTCAATGAAACGAACTTCCACTACCAGATATGGATCCTTTTTTCGTGCAGGGAAGGTAGGAGAAAAAGTCCAAGCATTTGAGACACGTGTCCGCGTTGAGGAATATCTCAAGGGGTTGGACGTAGACGGGGCAAATCGTATTCTTCATAGTCAACTACGCGTAACATGTACCTTAATTGTAATGTAGTAGGGCAGGTCGTCATAGCAGAGGCTGTAAGAGTTTTCCTATTGTGGACTAAATTAATTGATATTGTAATTTACTATTTTTACGGTTACTGTAAAACAAGGTTGGTCTAAAGTGAGATAAAATGTTTCTTAATTAGTCTAATATGGGCAGGCAAGTGTGGCCCGAATTGAGCCTAGCCCGTAATGAGGGGAACTGGCTGGAAACTCTATAAATAGTGCTCAAGGCTCTCATCTAACTCTAATTCTCACATGTATTCTTACCTAAGAGGTGTTTACCTAATGCTACACATGAGGAGGCCGCCTCATTGAGCCAGTGATACGGAGGGCAATAGAGAAGAAGGACTTGCGCGTGGAACATTGTGTTTCCACTTCCGCTTCAAGAATAGTGGATCCCCTTGATGAGTGGGTAATCCCTTTTTTGCTTCCGCTTTATGTTCGATGGATCCCAAAACAGGTGCGTTAATCTTTCTACTCAATTATATATGTTCTTGTTCTAGTTATGGAGATCTTGGGATTGCGCAATTTGCATCCAACATATGGTATCAGAGCAATCATAACCCTAGAACTTGAACGCAATTGATTTTGCCCTAATTTGTACGGATCAGTCCTAATTAGTACGGATCTTGCCATAATTTGTGATTTTCGAGACTTTTTGTTCAATAAAAATTAAATTAAATCACAAATTTGGATTGGGGGAGACGAGACGAGCAAGAGGGTCGGCGGCGCGTCACCGGGGGATGTCGCACGCGCCCCCACGTGCGGCTTGGGCGTCGAACGCGCGCTGCGCACTCAGGCGGCGCGTGTGAGCGCGTGGAGCTTCCGTTCAACGCGTGGCTAGCGGCGTTGGACTCGTATGGTGATTTCCTATCTCGTGGTTTATTTATTTTATATGTTTGATGGTTTTATTGATGTGAAATTGCATATGAAACCTTAAATATGTGTATTTTAAATGAATTTTTGCGTATTTTTCCTTGTATTTTTCTGTGATTTTGGAAATACAAGTGTTGGGTTATAGTATATTATCACATAATCATTATAAATGTGTGATTCATCAATAAAAATCAAACTTTATTGTGAACTGAAGTTGACTTAATGAGATACAACCATTATAGAATAGTAATTGAGTTATGTATTGAGTTGATGAGAAACAGTAAAGGTTATGAAACTTTTGTTGCTCAAGCATACTACTTGACACGTTGGTAATCTTTGAATGATGGACGTCTTAAGAACTCGTGACCAAACTGATTATACTAATTAACATATCTGCTGTATGTGGGTAATGCATGTCGATTAAGTTATTGCATATTGTACATGAACTCATCTGGTCGCTTGTTAATGTCTATCGAGTTGAATATTTTTATGGTTGATGAGTATGACAATATTTATGCAGAGCAATAGTATATACTATTATAGTTTAGATATTTAGTTCTGTAGTTTGACTCAATTTATAGGCCACTGGTTGAAGTAATGATATTTGTTACCTAAAATTGATTAATAAATAATGAATCAGCTGTCAAGCTTGTCGATTTGGTGTACCATGTATTACTATTGATGTTAATTTGTGAGAGATATTTTAGATCAGCATTCTTTTTATGTTGTTCTGGTAATATGTAATTGGGGTGCATACGAGATGTTTTATTTTCTGTTATGAGAAGTTTCCTGTGTACTGTGATTAGTGATCTCATTGGAATTTGTCTTTCGGGTTCGCTATATATATTTATATATATGTGTGATTAATTTTTATTAATGAATAAAGTAATGTAATTAGCATGATATGTGATTTTGGTGATATGCTGCCCCTATCACTAAAGTTAAAATTACATGTATATGGTGTATGTGAGGAGTAAAGTTTATATTCCTAGTATGAGAGAATTTCAATGATTCGATTGAGTAGTGACCGCCAAAGTGACACGCTTGATTGGGTTTGAGAAATTTTGGTCTCGTATGATGATTGTGATGTCTCTTGGTCTAATGCGTAGTCATACTCCCAAATGAGGTGATTGTGTATTAGTTTATGGAGGGATACATGATAGTATGGTGGAGGAGTGATTGATTCTAGTGATTCATATGCCCAAATGTGATGAATTCACGAAGAATTGGAATATATTCTCATAACCGCTATTATGTGGAGAGTGTAGAATTGCATGTCATGTATTCTACCCAAAAATGATTATATGATTATGCGTGTAACTCTCTGGATGTGTACTTGTATGTCAAGTTACACAGTATTCACATTATGCTAATTATATACATTGCTTGGTTTTCAGTCACATTTTCTGTAATTAATAACTTCATTATTATTGAGGTTTTTATTACTTCAAATTTTAAGTTGTGGACATATGATTTATTGCTTGAGAAAAGAGCAATTGAATTTGCTTACTATCCATGAAGCGTTCCATTCTGGAACACTTGAAAAAAGGTTTACCTACGGACTGCATTGCTATAATATGGTGGAAGTCTTAGTTGCTTGAAATGATGTCTTATCTGATATTAAAATTAGGACACATCTGCAAAGTTTGTGTTTAAGTCTTAATGACATATACATCTCGTATATGATTAAAAGGTTGTCAGGGTTAACAGTAGCCATGAGTATTTTGGCAAGTATGACAATGTGAAATAGCTTAAATGGTCATTGGTCAAATACTTGGTAGATTCTGGGGTGATAATTTAATTACTATACTTGAAAATTCTTACAAAAAGATTTGGTCGAAAGGCATAAATGCACCATATTAAACATGGTGATAAGTATGATTAGTAAGACTAATTTATCTGGTCTTTTGTAGGCTGATATTATGAAAGCAACTTTTTCATATACAAAATGTGTCTCTTATCAAAGTTATTTTATAAACTTCTTTTGAGTTATAGACTGAACATAAATTGCTTGAATCATATGAAATTTAGAGGTGTTATGCAAAAGTGAGGTTATCTAATTCAATATTAAGTGCGTTGGAATTCAGATCCACTTGGAATTATTTTGTAGCTTATCTAGATTGTTAAAGGGGTATTGATTTTATGACTCTAAAGAAGGTATAAGAATTATTGAATCACATACTCTAAAGTTTATAGAGATTGACGTAATTGTAGAGGATAGCTGCTCTCAAACTATTAAAGATAATAGTATGATGGAGGTTACTATGTTTTTGTCTTTATCTATATAGATAATTATGGAATCTCTTGTATCATAGACTCAACTTGTTGAGGTTCAAGGTACTATTATTGATATAGTTTATAATAAAATTTCTTAAACCTCTTAAGTGCATAATGAAATGGTTGCAGCTTTATTAAGGAGATTTGTTAGGGAATGACGATTACTTATATCATCATATTATATAGTCTATTTGTGAGAGCATGGTTACAATATCGACTACATGGTTGTTTTAGCAACTTATATAAATATCGTTTCTTGTTCTCAATTAAGTATGTGATTAGATCCCATAAAATGTGGTATACAATCTGTGAAACATCATAGTGTTTGGAAACTAATTTACTTGCCTAAAGATCATAAGTTCATTAGTTACAAATTGGCGTACAAAACAAAAATAATTTCAAAGAAAGATTATGGAATTTAAAGCCAAATTGGTAACTAAAATTTTAACTCTGAAAGAGGGGTTGATTGTTTATAGTGAATAAATAATTATTTCTTTAAATATTCTTTTAGAGTGAACGTGGCATTAATAATTTATTTTGATATAAAGTTACGTCAAATAGATACAAAATCTATATTGTGCAATTGAATGATTTTGCAGCAAATTCAAATAAACTTGTGTGTAGACTGAAAAGTTCTAATTCATGATTTTAAGCAAGTTTTTAGATAATATTATTAAAGTTTCATAGTGTCGTTATTTTGTTCAATTGGGAACAAAGTAATTCAATATACTACAAGGTTAGTGAGAGAAAATTTATTTTTTCTCATACTTTATGTACATAATATTTTGCTTACAAGTTGTGACCTTGAGACATCTTATATCCTTTGTACTGAGGTCTGTAAAGATTGTTTTTTCGATATTATATTATATTTTCTCGGAGGACATTTACTAATTGTATATTGGAAATATTCAATATACATTATTGCAAGCCAGGAATTGCTCCTGTTGTTAAGGGTGATGGACTAAATCTATCATATTGTCCTTATTTAGTTATTGAGAAAATCTAATTAAATAGAGTACCTTATGTCAGTGCACTTAAAAGTATAATATATGCTCGAATTTGCACTAGACTAAATGTTGTCTTTGTGACGGGACTTCTAAGTAGATATCGGTCAAATCTAGGATATGATCACTAGGTTACTGTCAAGAAAGTTTTAAGGTATTTAAAGAAGATAAGAGATTGTATGCTAATTTACAGACATGTTCAATTCTTGCAGTTAGTAGAGTATTTAGATGTAAACTTTGCTGTCTGTTATGATGATATAATATCAATAACAAGATACAAATTTATGTTAGTAGGAAGTGCAATAAAGAAAGTTTTATGTTATCTTCTACTATGTATGCAATATTAGTAACATTCTTTTAGGTTGTTACCCGAGCTATTAGGCTCCAGAACCTCATGCCGGAGTTGATCGTTTTAACTTGATGGATAAATCCATACGGTTGTATTGAGATAACAAATTTGTAGTATTATTTATTTCCTACAAAGGTCTCAAGGGGTCTAAATATATGGTGGTCAAAATTTTTTGACCAAAAGAAAACAGTACAGAAATGTGACGTTTTAATATAACATATTTTCATAGATGATGATGTTGTAGATCTACTAACTAAAGGTTTACGCTCATGTGTATTTGAGCGACATGTCATTAGTATGGGCCTAGGAGCATCATGAGATGCTGTTATTTAGTGGGAGCTATTTTGGCTTTACTCTGATAAATGTTTCATCTATGTTCGTTACACTTTGTAACGGTTTGATATGTATCAACTTTTGCATTCAATAAAATACTTTTGAATGTATTGTTATTATGTTGAATACATATTGATAAAGTCTCAAGGGATTGTATAAACCTTGAGTGAAGGCTAGGGGCATTCGGGCATTCGGTTATTAGCCTTGTGCATATGTCTTATGATACATAAAGAAAGGTTAACCATAAGGACAAGACATATGTGGGTTCATTGGAACCATAAAGTATTCTCTTGTGGCACAAGTTTTTGTGACACCTAAGGTAAGAGAATGTTGATTGACAAATGGGATCTCTCTATGAGATATGTTATCCATTTGACACACTACCATATTGAATCCATATCAATAAAGTTGAGAACATTCGTGACCATGGAAGGCCCTATGTGTATACATGTAGTTACCGCCATGATTCGGTGTTTAAGACTTTATGGGATAGGATTGACTATTAAGAATTATCTCTGAACCAAATGTGCGCACATACAATATAATTTCAATTAATATAATTTAAGTGAGAGAATGTAAGAGTTTTCCTATTGTGGACTAAATTAATTGATATTGTAATTTACTGTTTTTACGGTTACTATAAAACAGGATTGGTCTAAAGTGAGATAAAATGTTTCTTAATTAGTCTAACATGGGCTGGCTAGTATGGGCTGAGTTGAGCCTGGCCCGTAATGAGGGGGACTGGCTGAAAACTCTATAAATAGTGCTCAAGTCTCTCCTCTAACCCTAATTATCACATGTATCCTCACCTAAGGGGCGTTTACCTAACGCTACACGTGAGGAGGCCGCCTCATTGAGCTAGTGATAAGGATGACAATAGAGAAGAAGGACTTGCGCATGGAACATTGTGTTTCCGCTTCCGTTTCAAAAACAGTGGATCCCCTTAATGAATGGGTAATCCCTTTTCTGCTTCCGCTTTATGTTCGATAGATCCCAAAACATGTGCGTTAATTTTTCTACTCAATTATATATGTTCTTGTTCTAGTTATGGAGATCTTGGGGTTGCGCAATTTGCGTCCAACAAAGGCCGGTCATGCTGGTCAGGTAGTTACTTTAAAAGTCTGGAAAGCTTCTTTGTTGTTGTCTTTGCTGCTTTTCTTCGCTCTTTCGGCGTACTTCCCAGTCGATTCATCGGTCAAAAGAATAGACATGGAGGTTATCGCAAACTTAGGCAGAGATTCTTTGCGGTATGCAAATGCATATTTAATAGATCATTATGTTAAATAGATAATATAGTGACTTTCAGGATCCGTTTGCTTTGCAAATTTTTTTCCTAAAATTGGTAACATGCAACGCTTGAAATTATCAATTAGCGAAAAATATTATTATCATAGAGAACAATTTATATCTAAATAATTTTGCGAACCATAAAAACACTTTTCTTATTGATTTTTAGCAATTATTTTTAGGATTTTTTTTTTAAATCATTTGTCTATCGCACCTTAAATATACATTTAAACTATGGGAAAAGTACCAAAAAAGATGTTGCATTTGTGTCGATTTAGTTATAAACATTTCAATTGTGCCAATTAAGTCATAAACTTTTTAAAAATTTGCCAATGTAGTTCATCTAGTCAATTTTGATAAAAAAATCATTGGTATGGATGTCAACTATCTGGTGTGATATGATCGGTGCTGAATTAGACAATTTTTTTTTAATTTTTTTTTTATAGTTTTTCTGAATTTTTTATTACATTTTTCTTCTCTTTTCTTTTCTTTTCACAACCGTGGGTCGACTCTGCCTTTTGCTGGCCATGGGCAAGAATCTTCGTGCCCTTGCCAACCACAAGCAAGGGCATCAAGCCCTTTTGTAGATTTAAGATAGGGTTGCGATGCCCTCACCTAGTCTAGGCAAGGGCCATAATGCCCTAGTTGGCCACAGGCGAGGACCACAAGCCCCTCACCTATGGCTAGTGAGTAGGGGTGTTAAAAACTGAACTGAACCGAACCGAATCGAAAAATTCAGTTTTTTTGGTTCCAAGTATTAGTTTGCATATCTAGAAGTTCGGTGACCTTTACAGGTTTGTCGTGATTCCCGGGCCGCCCAATATGCCTTTGGGTAGCCATCGGTCTTCCCTGATTCTGATGTTCCGCCTTTCACCTACCGACCATTGGAGATTTGGAAGAATTGAATCCGTCCTAATAGTAGGCCTTGCCAACCCCAAGATGGTCGGATTCCTCTCTAAGCATTTATAAAATCCTGAGAATGAAAATAAATACCTTTGAATAGCATGGTCCATAGTGATGTATGGTGCTGGATTAGACACCAAGCCTGTTTTCCGAGCATTGTCTTGTTGAAAGCCATAAGATCTTCAAAGTTGAGACCTCCCTTATTCTTGCTAGTCTTAAGCTTCTTACAATCATTCTGCCACCAAAAACGGGCGATCTTCTTTTCAATAGATATACAAATAGACGCTGGAAATTTAAATATGGACATGGCATACTGTGGGATTGCCTGAACAACAGATTTAATTAGGATTTCTTTTCCACCCTTGGATATTAAATTTTCTTTCCATCCTTCCAATTTTGTGTTCACTCTCCCCATTATCCAAGCAAACATCTCTTTCCTTGATTGTCCCCAATCTGAGGGGATCCCCAAATATTTTCCAGTCCTAGCTAGCACTAGGACTCTCAACTCATTTGCCAAATTTTCCTATAAGCTAAGAGGGCAAGCCTTGCTAAAAAATATTCCAGATTTATTCCTATTGACAGCCTGTCCATTGCTAATAGTATTGATTCAAAAGATATATCCCATATATCTATCTCCTAACACTTATAGATAACATTAGGGAACAAAATCAAGAATTTCCTAATTTGATCTCCATATTCCACTGCTTTTTTTTATTTGAATTCCTGATATTTGCCATTCTTTTCCTTATCTTCTCCATATTTTATAATTCTACATAAATAAGGAAAATTCGAATAATTAGAAGGAAATCCAAATATTTTCTCATATATATTGCATTAATTGTTGCCTAAAATAGGTAAAATAACTCTATTTTTATAGAGTTATCAAATTTTGTGCTCTCAATTTGACTATAAAAACCTGCCCATTGTGCTCCCAAATTGAGTGCAAGAAATCAAACTCCTAACCAAAGTGTCTCAAGAATCACATGGCGCTTCTTCAATCTCCATCGATTTGCTTCCCTCTCGCCCTTCTCCTTTCTCTCCTCATAAACTCGTCTCACTGCTTCAAACCAAAATCGCTTAACATCTCGAAGGTTCAGTCCAACGGTGATTGGTCGCCAGCAGGTGCGACGTGGTACGGGAGTCCCAATGGCGCTGGAAGCGATGGTAATGGAATGACATTATATTTTTATATGGTCAATTCACTTGGAGTAAAGATCTTTTTACGCAATCACCGTTGGTCTCATGACACGCCTTTCAGTAATTTTGACTTATCAAGTCTTTTGAGTATAAATCGGTTTGGACATATGAGTAGCTTAGGTCAATCACCTAATCGTGATTGATTTTGGCTTTGTACCAAACACATATAGACTTAGAAGTCAAACTGGAATCAAGTACAACGCTAGACAATACTACTCTAGTAATTACACATTTCACCTGATCTGCAAATATACATATATACTTATACATACATATATAATATTTTATATATAATATGCTTTGAATGATATTTTGTACGTAGGTGGTGCATGTGGGTATGGGAGTGGGGTCGCCCAAGCTCCATTCTCTTCAATGGTGTCCGCAGGAGGGCCTTCTCTTTTCAAATCAGGCAAAGGATGTGGAGCTTGTTACCAGGTTTCTCTCTTGCTAGAAAAGTGTTTCTCGAATTATTTTTATATTCGCCGTCATCGGAGAAAATTTGCCAGGGACAAAGTTAATATATGTTCACGAGATATGCTTTTCCTAAATTAACAATCGTGGAATA
This sequence comes from Eucalyptus fibrosa, assembly GCA_017140475.1. Taxonomy (NCBI): domain Eukaryota; kingdom Viridiplantae; phylum Streptophyta; class Magnoliopsida; order Myrtales; family Myrtaceae; genus Eucalyptus; species Eucalyptus fibrosa. Next base: position 20,784,689 of record CM029509.1, on the reverse strand, counting down.
GAATTCATGAAAACATCTACTGCGGCAAGCTTTCTAGACTCCCATTAAAAGTATCTTGACTTCTTCGTATTTGAACAGATTATTTGACTCGGTACATATTGTCCTATTCAAACAGATTATTTAGTAGTAGTTAGGAAGTGCAGTCTTTTGAGTTCTTGTTGATTAAATTTCAGGTGAAATGCACCGAAAACGCAGCTTGTTCTGGGAACCCAGTGACGGTCGTTATAACTGATGAATGCCCTGGTGGTCCTTGTGTTGCTGAATCTGCTCACTTCGATTTGAGCGGCACGGCTTTTGGAGCCATGGCGAGCCCCGGCAAGGCCGATGAACTTCGCAACGCTGGGGTGCTGCAAATTCAATACCAAAAGTCCGTACGGTCGATCCTTTCTCTATGGATCCTTTTGAGTGAATTCCAATTTTAACAGACGCGCAGAGGGAAAAAAGGAAGATAAAACGCATTGAAAAAGTGCTTTAAATTAACGAGAAACTTTGCTTTCACCAGACTTATACTAGTCAGCAAATAGTCTAACTTGCTTTTTAAAAGTCTATTTATGTGCACATATTTACAATGCCAAGCAGAGTAGAGTGCAATTTCCCCGGCGCGAAGGTGGCATTCCACGTTGACTCCGGCTCCAACCCCAACTATTTCGCTGTACTAATTGAGTACCAGAATGGGGATGGCGAGCTCGGCGCCGTCAACCTGAAGCAGGCTCTAGACTCTGACTCTTGGCTTCCGATGCAACAGTCGTGGGGCGCGGTTTGGAAGCTGGATGGCGCGGGCCAGCTGCGCGCTCCATTCTCGATCAAGCTCACCTCTCTTGACTCCGGCAAGACCCTGGTTGCCAACAACGTGATCCCCGCTGGGTGGCAGCCCGGACAGACGTACCGGTCCGTCGTCAACTTTGCTGTCTGAGGGTTGTGTGTGGTTTGCTTGGGAGACGAAGAAATGGAGATTGATCGTCCGTGAATTTGGTTGTGTGTTTTATGTGATTGGCAAAAATAAAATATAGGATGGTGTTGGTAAAAGAAAGTATTTTGCCTTTTCCACTCTGTGTAATCTAGTCAGCTATGAGCTACCTCTTGCATGGTCCGAGTGAGCGGTTCCCAACCTAGAACTAAGAACCGCCCGCTAAGAACCGGTTCCGAAAAATTGGAATCGGAAACCACCCGTTAGTTGCATGGATCCACCTAGGATCCGGACCACCGTCCAGTCCAATACCGGGTGGATCCATAGAATTGGTTCAACCTCCGTGCCTTCTCCTTTTTGCCTCCAAACATCTGCTTATTTTGGCTCTCCCGACCATTGTAGCTTTATTCTCCTGAAGTACTAGCGTCGCGACGTGTCCATGGTGGTGGCAGTCGTGACCCTCACTCCGCTTCCATCTCGGCCACCACCACCATCTTCGCCACTGCGTCTCCCACTCCTCCCTTGAGACCAACAATGAGAAGGACAATAGGGACGATGAGCCATTCTTAGACCTAGAGTTCGCCTATCCCCGAAGATGAGGATGATGGGGAGAAGATTGAGGAGAAGCTTGGGAGGAGGATGAGGAAGGGGAGGTAGAAGTAGGATGAGCTAAACAACAAAGAGGACGATAGTGACAGTGAATGCGGATGTGGCGACAACATGGAGAGAGAGTTCAAGTTCGAGGGAGGAAAAGAGAATCAACTCATTGTTTCGCCAAGTTCGGACTAGGACTCGAAGGGAGATGAGTAGATCTGGAGGTAAATCGGAGAGGAAGAGGAAGCTCGGGAAGATTTTAAATTGAGAGAGACGAGATGGAGTAGGAAAGTAGTAAATTGAGACAAGAGGGTGATTGGAGCTCTAAATTTTAGATTTGCTAATTTCGAATTTTTTTAATATTAAAAATTAATTTATTGTTATAATATAACCGGTCCGGTCCGGGTGGGCTAGTGGGTGGATCCACCCATGGAACCAGGAATTGGACCGGTACCCACCGATTCCCATAAATTGGAATTGGGAACCGGATCGGTTCTCTTAAGAACCACCGGTTTGGGCGGTCCAGGCTAGTCCCGGTTCTTTTGCACACCCCTAGTAGGGAAAAATGAATGATATTATCCTTTCTAAATTAAGAATGATTTGAGTATTTTTGTTCTTTTATCTTTGTGCTAATCTATTGTATCTGAAGCTTGAAAGCTTTTATGTTGTACCACTTCTAAAGTGGATGGTCGTATATTGTGTCAATCTATATGCGAATGGGTGCGTTCTTCATTATGAAAAAATGAAACTTCTGAATGAGAATTATAATTCCAAAGAAAACATTTTCGATACATATTCATAAATAAAACTAACGAACCCGACCTTTCAACATATTCCTATCACTCCCAACCATCACTACTTTGATTCATTTCTAGGAAATCAACCTCTCGGGCGTTGAGTTTGTACTTAATACTATCTCCAATAATATACGTGAAAAGAAACATCATCATTGAATTTTCAGTTCAATACCGATCAAACTATTGACTAAAATTTAAGTTCAATCTCCATCAAAGTACTCTTGGACTACGTAGGACGGTCGATGTTCACGTCAATAATTTTTAGCTAAAATTGACTCGAATGACTACATTAATAAATCGTCAAAAGGTTTAAGTGGCAAAATTTCGAGATTTTGAACTGAAGTGACATTCATGTAATAGATTTAGATTCTTTTTTCTTTTGTTAATCAAGTCATATGAACATTATTGACATGGACAAAGAAGAGCTGGGTATTGATGCAAATCAGTTTCTTGCCACCATTAAAAAGGTAAGTGACTTAAGGTGAGCATGATAACCATTATCTTTTTTTATTTCTCTATCTTTTTGTTCCTTGGAATAGATTTGGAATAGAAATTTGTTTGGTGACACAATTTCATTTTTTTAAAATTATTTCTAGAACTTTCTACTTTAAAAATAGATTTGGACCATAAATCAGAAGTTAAAGTATTTACCTTTTTTATTTTTAGAACAAAAGTGAGTAATGAAAACTCTTTTCATTGTTTACTTTCATCATTGCCTTCCACCCACCCATTGCCCGTGGGATGTCGGATGGCTGCCGTTGACCACTATATGTCAGATGCTTGCTGCTAGTCGCTCACCACCGTTGTCGGACGCCCATTGTCGGCCCTCGGACTCCGGCCATCTACTACCGATTGCTGATTGTTCACCACCGGTTGCCCACTAGTTATTGGTTGTTACCTATGTGCCTCCTACAGCCAATTGCCGGTCATTGGTGACCCCCTTGCGGTTGTTGGCCATCACAAGCCAAACACCTCCCTCCACTACTTGGGGAGAGGAGGAGAAATTTTGTGTCATTATTAAATGGATTTCTATTTCAAAAGCAGAAATTTTATAAGGTTATCAAATGCATATTTCTGCTTAAAAACTTATTTAAAAAACAAAAATAGGAAAATTAATTTCTAGTCAGAAATTGATTTCTAGAATGGAATGGTTATCATACATGCCCTTAGTGTCCCTTATAAGCTAATTTTGTTCTTTGATAGTTGACCTCGGTGTAGACGCGAAGTGCATCATCAGTATCCTCAGAAGTCGTTCAAGAATTCCGGGCCAAAGATGAAGAAAGTCAAGCGAGTTCATGAAGGATGTTATGCTGCATTTGCGGTTCTTCATCCAAAGCCTACGTAAGGCATTTGGAGGCTTTTGCCTTCTTTTTGTCTTTTGTTATTTTTTAATCATGTATTGCAATCCCTCCTGGCTTCTCCTGCTCTTCAATTTCTTATACCTTCACTATCCTGCAGCGTTAATACAATGTTGTTAAACCCAAACTTTATACTTAAGCTCGCTTGCCTTCAATTTTGAAGTTACCCAATCGAGCGATCGAATCGTTCTAGACATCAACTCAAAACCCCATATCTAGTTTGCGTTCCTTTCTCGAACGTCCGTCTGCTTTTTAACACACAAGGACTGTGGCTGTGCCGAAATTTCTGCTCTGTTGAAGTCAAGCGACAATGAATGTGGTACGTTTCACAATTCTCCGACTCCTGTAATTTTAACATAAATAACATGTTACTGCCGCGTGGTATGGTTGTCATATAAATTACCCTCTCTGGTCTTTAGTTGCGAAGCACTTTTGGTACTTGGGGCCCAAACGCTTAGGCTATATTTGACTATTTCTCGTTTTCTCTTAAGATGGATTAATAGGTTTGACATGAGACCATGTATTTGAGCTCATTTGGATCCAAATGGGGCTCGTAGGGGTGTGCAATCGGACCTGGTATACCTGGAAACTGGATCGGCCCACCTGAAAAATAGGGTTGGGAACTGGTTCCCAAAATTCAGAACTGGTTTGAACTGGTTTGGGAACCGATTATGAGCAAATACCCACCGGGAATCGGATCGACCGGACTGATTTGGGAACCGGTTTTGTAAACCCAAAAGACCAAAACCCTATCTTTTTCCCCCAAATTTCTAATCTTAGAATTGCATTTTTCCTCTCACACGGCATTCCCCCTTCATCGTTTCTCTTCTTTGCTTGCTTCCCTCCCTCGCCGGCTCACTGTTGCACCATTCATCGCATAGGATTTTTTATTTGCCTTATGATGTTTGTTTATGATGATTAACCTTGTGAATCCTTAGTTTTGTTTAGTCAAATAGTTCATGTACTTATTGATTATATGTTCTAAATGTTTCAATATAAATGAGGAGGATTTCGTTATTTTCTCACATATTAATGTAAAATTTAAAACCATATAAGATATTGGGCGGTTGCAAAATAGGTTCCAGTGGAAACGGGGTTGACTTTGGAACCGGACCGGAAAAATAGGGTGATTCCAAAATAGGGTCCAGTACAAATAGGGTCGGGTACAAGATTCAGGTCTGCAAACTACTCACCCTAGACCCGATCACCCTAGGGGCTTGTAGTATCCTTTGCCCAGTTTAATGAATCCACAGTAGGGCCGCTGCTTTTTAGCAGCTGCCGGTTCAGTCTAATGCCTGGTCCAGGATCTCAAGACATACAAGCAAAATGTTGCTCTTTATAGACTTGCAACCAATCAATCTCAATCTAACATCAGTAACAATCTTTCTGTATACATTATTTACATCCAACGCAGTTCCACCATTATGTAATCTCCAGTAGCAGACCAAGCAAGTTTAAACAGCAATGCCTGAAAAGAAGCACCCCTTGACATTTTTTAATCCAATGAAACCCAAAAGTCCACACATCGCGCATCCTATTTGTACCAAAAAGATCCAGCAATCTCCTCCAAACTAAACATGAGAAACTACATTCAAAGATTAGATTATTGTTTCTCATTCACGAGGCCACATAAAATGCGGCTAGCTGAAGACATAGAAACACAACTTAGCGTCCCATCTCAACTAGCAAGCCTAATGAGAAAAGCATCCATGAAATAAAAGAGTGCTTGGGAATAGATGGATTAAACCAAATACGTCTGTGCCAATCAACATGCTGGCCCTTCACTCTAATAGTCCTCCAAGAACAAGCAGTAGAGTAAGAACCAGATGAGTAAGGAATCCAAATCAACTAAAAATCAGCTGCCACATTGGGGAACAACACACCAGATATATCAGTTTGAATCTGCACCATAGCATCAGATCTTGCACGATCTTGGGCCAGCACCATCCAAGATCATTTATAACCCGGGATACTTTGCAATTTAAAGAATCATTAGAGATCACTTTATTTAGAATTTATCTAAAAATGACCCAAAAGGATGCCTGGACTAGCTAAGGTTCTTTGAAAGGTTATAACTTCTTAGTCGATGATCACTATATGCCACAACGCTTAATCCCAATAGAAACATCATGCTTCTGAATCGGGAAAAAATAAGTGAAAATTTGATAACATATTATGTTACAAGAACATAAATCTGCATCTAAAGTCCAAACATCACATTTGAATCTAACGTTCAACTGGATTTGTCAACAGCTTATTTGGGTCAACAATATCAGAAGATGTATATTTTAATCTTGGGTTAATACCACGAAAAACTATAAATTGGTACACATGTGACAAATTTACTCTAAACTAAAATCTCAAATTGATAGCCATGTAATGAATTTACTCAAAACTAACTTTTTAACCACCAAAAAAGGAAAATTGTCCAAAAAATCATAAACCTATAACATTTTTATTAATTTAGTTCAAAACTTTTCAATTCAAATGTAAATTTTTTCACGTTTTGCTAATTGAGTTCAACCAGCAAATTTTGGTCAAAAATTAATGACGTGGACACTACCTGTCTTATGTGTTATGATCGGTGTTGACAATTTTGTCAATAACATTTTAATATTTTTCAGATTTTTTAATTAATTTTTTCTTTTCTTTTTTTCCTTTTTACCCTTTTGTCTTATTTTCATTTTCTACTTTCTTTTTTTCCCCTTTCCTCATTGTTGGCCACTCTGGGGCCTCATCAATAGCCAATGAGTTGCTGGCCTTAGGCGAGGACCACCCTCACTGGCCTCGGCCTTGGCCATGGCTGTCAGCGGTGATTGGGATTTGGAGCTCATGGCTGCCATAGCCACTTGAGCTCGACCTTTGGCTTGTCGCCATGGTCGGGATATGGAGCTCACATATCTTGAACTCATCGCCTCGTGGCCATAATCGAGATGGATAGTGGCAAAGAGTCTATTGCTGGTAATTAGTCGATGTTTAACTTCCATATTCCTCTCGACGGTGGGATCCAAACAATCAGTGAGTTCTGCTTCCTTTTGGCTCCTTTCTTTGTAAGAGGGTTCTATCTCAAGTAGTCCTTATTCATTGCCATGGCCTCCTCCACTATTTGTCTTAGATCTATGTGCTACTAACGGAACACAATTTTTTTTTCTTTTTTTCCATATATTGTCATGGTTGTGATGGTGGGATCTAGAGCTCTAGATCCTAGCCATCGCTGCGAGGCCACGAGCTCAAGATATGTGAAACTGGCCATGGCTGTGAGGCGATGAGCTCTAGATCTTGGCTATAGCCGTAAGCCTGGAGCTCGAGTTCAAGTGGCCATGGTGGCCACAAGCTCCACATCTTGACAACCATCAACATCCATGACCACGAGCCAGAGCTTGAGCTCGAGTGGCCATGGTGGCCACAATCTCTAGGTCCCAACCACCATTGATAGCTGCGGCTCGGGTTGAGGCTGAGGGTGGCAACTTCCTGGCCATTGACAAGGCTTGGTGGTGGTTGGTGGAGGGCATGGCAGTGGTTGGTAGAGGGAAAAGGGAAAAAGGAAAAGAAGAGAAAATTAAAAAGGAAAAAAAAAATAGAAGGGAAAATGTCAAAGGTGGCCGATGGAGGGAAAAAGGGAAAAGGAAAAGAAGAGAAAAGTAAAAAGAAAAAAAAAAGAAGGAAAAAAGTCGAGGTGGCCGATGGAGGGAAAAAGGGAAAAAGAAAAGAAGAGAAAAAAAAAAAAAAAGAAGAAGAGAAGGAAAAGAGAATAAAAAGATAAAGATAAATAAAATAAATAAAATCCTAAAGATATTGAAATATTATTAAAATTGTCCATGTCAAAAACCGATCATACCATGTAAGATGGCTGATGTCCACATCATCAATTTTCAACCAAAATTGGTCGGATGGTCTCAATTGGCAAAATGTAAAAATATTTAGAAAAACTCATTTAGTAGGTTAAGACTGAATTGACAATAATGCAATATGTTTATGAATTTTTAAATAATTTTCTCTTATAAAAAGCTCTAAACTAGTATATTTGTGATAAATTTATCCTTCGAAAAATCACAAATTGATACATTTGTGGTAAACGGAGGGTAAAACCCTAAAATGGTACATCCACTACTTGCCATGTATCATCCAACTCTGCAATTTTATAATAAAATTCATGGAAATTAATATATGGTAAATTTATCACGTGTATCAGTTTGAGATTTTTTGTGGTTAAAAAATTAGTTTAGGAAAAACATATCACACATTTATCTATTTGAGATGTTTTATAATATAACCCTTTAATCTATTGAATTGACCAAACATAAAAGCATGTCCAAGTGGGAGAAAACAATGAGTAGAGAATTGCCATAGGATAACAAGTATATTATTGACACTAATTAAATGCCACCGATGATATTGAAAATTGCTGCTAATAATCTTTAAAATATCAGTATATGCATCTTATCGTGCCAATTTCAGAAATGATGCTAATGTAGTGTAAAAAACGTTCGATATTATTGTAGTGAGTTGGTTTGAGAGATAGTTCTCAATGATAGGGAAACTTTAGTTCTTTGCCATTTACAGTAGTGAGGAGGAGCAAATTTATTATTAACAAAAAATATAACCAACATACAAGTGAGACGAAACTCACTTTTGACTTAAACGTATAGAATATGGATAGATATATTTGTAACTTCTTTATTTTTGGTTTAGAAAAGTAATTTCCAATATATTGTTAAATCGAATGAATAAATTATATTGCGTTCGATAGCTTTTTTTTTTTTTTTTTTTTTTTTTTTGTTTCCATTGGAAAAGTAAGCACACACTTATTAGTAACTATTAATTTTTTCACACATTTTAAGGGTTGATGCTACAAAATATCCTAAATTGATACAACTATGACTAATTTACCACAAGTTAATTTGTTAATCACCAAAAACTTTAAGCTAGTACATTTATGACAAATTTAATCCAAACTAATTTTTTGATCATAAAAAATTCAAAATTGATACATTTTTCTTATACATAAATTTACCCTCCATTAGTTTCTCTTAAAATGAATTAATATCACAAAAAATCATAAATTGATACACCTGTGACAAATGAAGGGTAAAATTCTAAACTAATATACTCGTCAATTGATATGTGTCACTAAATTCAGCAATTTGACATTAAAGTTTAATGAAAATTAACAAAGGGTAAATTTGTCATATATAGAGTTTTAAATTGTCAAAAATTAATTTATAGTAAATTTGTTATCGGTATACCAATTTAAGATTTTTTAAGGTATTAATCCAAATTCTAATTAGCAACTTCTATATATATATTTGATTAATGATATTCTCAATCAAAAAAGAGAGAGAGGCAAATTTCGATTAAAAAAAGTAGTGAAAATAACTAAAATGGAATGCCCGACTCCTTCGGTTGTCTAGAGAACAAAACGTGCACGTGGCCAGTTGTGCAGGTCACTTGGGGAAGAGCTTGGTCAATTAATTTTAGTGTTCCTTGCCAACTCCTTCGCCGAACATTCTTGCGCTCCTCGAAAATGACAAATCGAACCCAAGAGCGAGATATAGGAATCTGGGGAAAATATTCCTGACATTGTTATTTCTTAAGTTGGCTGACTGCTTCTGAATAAGAAAATCGAAACCCAAAGGTGGGACTCATTAATTCGCGGGGTTTTTCTCTTTCTCTTCCTTTCTGAGCGCAAGGAGACATACGTTGGGTGACAGTGCATTCATGCGAGATACTTGGGAGGAAGCACGTACGCCGTCTGCATTGCTTATTGTCCTTTTCTATCACCTAACTCAATGAAATGTTATTATGGAAAATATTAAAAGTGAGATGAATGCTGTTGACGTAGAGATAACATTATAGAGGATTCGTGACAAATTTTAACAAGCCTAAAATCAAGTTCTCATAAAAAAGACAAAGATCTTTTTTTTTCTTATAAGAGACAAGTTAGAGAGGGGTGATAGTGCATATGCTTTTCTGGGTGTTAACATGAGAGTTTCACACCCCTTACAAAAGATTTTGTTTAAGTCATTACTAATTAAGCTGCGTTTGGAGGACCGAATATAATTTTGGATAGGATAATATCTGGTGTTTGGGAGAACAATATATTTGAATGTATTTGGACATAATTTGGAGAAAAAATCCCCACCTTATGGAAAATCTAAGGAAAAAAGAAACAGAAAAAAGGAGAAAAACCCGATGGACTCGCTTTGCTACTCACCGCTCTTCTTCGTCCACACCAGATGAACACCTCTTAGTCGATCTCTCTTCTTGTTGTCGGCTCAACATCACCGTCCTCGACCTCAAATGCCATTGTCTTAAACTGTTGCTTCTAGCTTCGTCACGCGCAGCCATCCAAAGAGTTGACTTCCTCCAACAAGTTTCAGATTTCTCTTTTTTTTTTTTTCCTCGCAGAAGATCCCATTCTTTTTGTGAAAATTTTTTGGCGCCTATCATCGAGAATTTCGATGAACGTTGCTCTTATTTTCAATCATCCTCCCCTCTTGCTTTGATCTGAATAAAAGGATGGTGGTGATGGGTTAAATTGATGGGCTCATCAGGGACGCTTCGTCTTTACAACCCATTAATTTGGTGATGATGGGTCATCGACACGGGGTTGTTTAATGTAATCTAGGTTCTATTTGCCGGGACTTTATGGGTCTATGTCCGTCCTTTTTCAGTACTTTGTTCTGCGTTGTCAACAAGTTCTTGAGGCAACCAAGTCGCGAGTTCTATATTTTTCCTTTGATTTTCAATTTTGGGTGATGGTATGTTTTAACTTTATTTCGGAGCAGAATCTCAGAGAAGAAACAAAGGATTTGAGTTCAGTTGTGGACTCTAGTATTGATTTCAGAGTACTAATCCAAAAGGCGACTTGCAAAGAAGGAACATTGAGCATCTAGAGCGAGAAAACAGGGAATTGCAGTAGTGCACACCAGATGTGGAATCGTTAACCTCCTGCCCTTACTAAAGGATGAAGATGATGATGGTCTGTGATGTCTCATTTTCCTTGACCACTAACCATGAGAGCGAAAAAGCGAGAGAGGTGGGTTGAGTGAGAATGTCGATGTATTTCAAACGCTCAGTTGGGTAATTTTTATTTGGATCTTTTTTTTTTTTTTGAATATCTAGACGTTATCAAACACCACGTAGAACATTTCAAATTTTATCATATCCTTATCCTATCTGACTTTATCCTATTCAGTAAAAATGTATGGAAGACCTAATGTAGCCTTAGTCTGTATGAGTTGATGACTGTAGCGCTTGCCAAAAGTTAGCAAACATGTTCACATGTGGTAGCAAATACACAAGGCACATAATGACTAGAGGTTTGTTCACGATATGTGTCAAACTGGTGACCTCTTTACCAACATACCTAAGCATATAGCAAAACCAGTATGTAATACACAAAGCTGCAAGTTAATCAAGACATATTTTTACATGAGGTAGCAAATGCCCAAGTCACAAGTTGACTAAAGATCTATTCATGACATGCCTCAAACTTGTAATCTCTTGGAAGACAGTGTGAACTCTATAACCACCATAGCTGATGATATGGCAAAAGCAATATGTAATACTTGTAAATTAATCAGGACACAATTAACGGGGGATATGTCCTATGGAATTATGGAATCAATATTAAGGAAACACATCTTCTACACGTGTGTTATATGTACGATAATAAGGTATATAAAACTATGAAAAAGACAAGAAGACTCTATAATCATGTTTCTTTTTTCGGCCGCTGGAGCGGAAGACCTATTTATCAATTGCTGGACCAAAAAACGGGGTGAACTTTGTGGTCAGAAACTAGGTGACTTGACATGTTTCTTTTCCTGGAATTAATATTTGACTGTGAGTAAAACCCTAGACGAAGAACGTTTCCCTCTTAGTTTACTGACACACTCTTCAATTAATTCTTGTTTTGAATCATTCAAATTATTTGGGTTGTGAACAGCAAGTTGAAAAGCGAGGACAATGAGCTGTCTGACGCACTCCACATGTTCCTTGGCACAAAATTGGCGCACATTCCGGAAATCCTAATTTCTATATGCTTGAAAATGACTACGTCTCAACCCCTAGTACTGGAGTAGCTCATTCAATGGAACCTACACATGGGTGTTCCAACCTATATATATATGCCGGTATGCATCATAATGGCAATACTAAAGACGCTCTTCCTATTTTCAGCTCTGTCACTCATTAGTCCTAAGTCCTACACGAACACCTACAAACAGAGAGAATTCGAATCGCCGACTCCAATCGCAGAATCAGAAATTGCCAGCCCAGAAATTTTAGAGAAGAGCATGGACCGACTTACAGAGGCCAATTAGAGTCTACAAGAACTTATCTCGAACCGCATCAGTAGGACCCCGGAATTGATGAATCTGTACTTCGTCTTCCAAGGTATTGTTTTTCTTCTATGCTAACGTCCTTGGAAACGATCAGGTGTAAACTGAAATGGACTTTTTACGCCCTCTCTTTACTGGCCTCCATTTACAACTCCCTCGCGGTATTGGTAAACATCCGTATGTCGCTGAAGTACTACGTAAATATGGCCCTCAACTGGGATCTACACGACAAACTGAGGGTGCACCTTGCCAATCTGAGGGTGCAACAACGGAACAATGCTAATGCCCAAGCGACGGGGTAGCAACGGAACAATCCCCATAGATTTAGAATCAATCAACGCTACACCATGTGTTATTTGACATTGCTGCTGCTTTTGATATTTTTGGCTGCAATGCTACATGGTTTCTCCCAAATTCACTGTTGTCACCGATGCAGTTACGGATGATTAGTGTGATTTTTACATTATGTTACACTAGATCACATGTCAATATGTGGGGCATGTAGATTAGTAATTCGATCATGTCGGGGTCAAACTACGTAGATGTCGCCTAGTTGATTTTCCGTTTGAAAGTGCTTCTTGCATGTATTGAATAAATATTATGTGGACCTTAAACTATGCTTCCATTGTAAAAGAAGTAGGTTTGCAATGTGTAATGTAAAAATTATCCAAAAATTAGCCAATTCAGCTCTAAACATTCCAATTTTGCCAATTGAGGACTAATTTTTTTTTTATATTTTACCAATTGAGTCAATTTGGCTTATTTTAATCGGAAATTAGTGATGTGGACTCCAATGGTGCCAAATAGGATTGTTGGTTCTAACGTGGACAAATTTTTGTAAATTTTTTCTATAAAATTTGAATTTTTTCTTTTTTTTTTCCTACCAAATCCTGTGAGGGATGCTAGCATGGTCACAAGTGAGGGTTGGCAACTGGGCGGGCGTGAAGCCCTCGCCTAGTGACCAATGAGGGTTGGCTAGCCTTTGCTGAGCTTGGAAGAAAAAAGAAAGAAAAAAGAAGAAAAAAATTATAAAAAATTCAAAATTTTAAAGAAAATTTTTAAAATTGTTTACATCAATATTAGCCATGCCACATAAAACAACTGGCATCCACATTAGTGATTTTCAGCTAAAATTGGCCGAGTGTACTCAATTGAAAAAACGTAAAAATATTTTTGACCCAATTGGTAAAATTGAAAGGCTTAGAATTGAATTGACCAAAGTATAATAAATTTAAGATTTTTGGACAATTTTTCCCACTGCAGAAGCAGCATGAAGAAATCCACTCCTTCTCCGCCGGTGGCTCGGCACCTTGTGCTTCTCCGTATTCTACTACTCCTATTGGGATGGGTTCAATGTTGGAGACCGCTCAATCCTGGGCTTCGCAAATAATAAGAGCAGTTTTAGGTAAGGGATTATGATTTCAAGATAACGATTGCACATGAGAAAATTCCTATCTTTCTGATAATAAACTGAATTCACATTGTCTGCCGATTCCAAGAATTTGCTATGGATTTGCTTGACTCAATAAGCTCTAACTATAGACCAGTTTTTCATGGACACCTTTCTGCCATGATGGTTTTCATAGAATAATTTTGAAGGTGGAACACTCAAATTCAGTAAACTCGACTCTAATTAAGAAAAGAAGGAGACAAATAGGCATTTTCTTTTATTTTTCTTTTCTTTAAAGAAATGATTACCATACTTGACTTTATATAGGCTTGTACATGACTAGTAATCTTAAATAACTCATAAATATATCTATCATTCCAAGATAATACATTCCGTAAATTTACAAAACATTGAACTAGACATAGAAACATGAATCTAAACATACACGGACATTCTAGATGCATGTAGGGGATTAAATATTTATGGGTGCACGTTGGACATTCACGAATTTAGTTTAATTACTAACAGATTTCACAGGAAGTAGGTGTTAACTAGACATTACACACCACTTGCATGAGATGCGATTCTAATTCCTGCCGCCGTACTATGAACTCAGGGTTATATCAACGTTATCTTCATGTTAATGAACGTGTTGCACCATTAGAATATGTCTCATGGGTTTAATTACAATCGAGAGGAGACTATAAGTGATATATGATATTTGTTTGGAGGACACTGTCTTGAAACTTAACAGGCAGACGGGATCTAAGAGGAGGATTATTGACAAATCTTTTGCTTGCGATTTGAAACAGGGCTCTGGCCGCCTAAGTCTATAATCCATAATAATTCTGATAGACCCGTTGTTCTGATCCCCATTCAATGTACTCCTAAAGCTCTTCTACGGCTTGGCATAGTCTGTGGGGATCTGGTGAAAATAATCCCAGTGGGAGAATCTATAGAAGTGTATGGTCGCAACTACGACCTCAATGAAACGAACTTCCACTGCCAGATATGGACCCTTTTTCGTGCAGGGAAGGTCGGAGAAAAAGTCCAAGCATTTGAGACACGTGTTCGCGATGAGGAATATCTCAAGGGGTTGGACGTAGACGGGGCAAATCGTATTCTTCATAGTCAACTGACGCCTAACATGTACCTTAACTGTAATGTAGCAGGGCAGGTCGTCATAGCAGAGGTCGGTCATGCTGGTCAGGTGGTTACTTTAAAAGTCTGGAAAGCCTCTTTGTTGTTGTCTCTGCTGCTTTTCTTCGCTCTTTCGGCGTACTTCCCAGTCGATTCATCGGTCAAAAGAATAGACATGGAGGTTATCGCGAACTTAGGCAGAGATTCTTTGCGGTATGCAAATGCATGTTTAATAGATCATTATGTTAAATAGATAATATAGTGACTTTCAGGATCCGTTTGTTTTGCAAATTTTTTCCTAAAATTGGTAACATGCAACGCTTGAAATTATCAATTAGTGAAAAATATTATTATCATAGAGAACAATTTATATCTAAATAATTTCACGGACGATAAAAACACTTTTCTTATTGATTTTTAGCAATTATTTTTAGAAAATGTTTTTAAAATCATTCGTTTATTGCACCTTAATGTTACGAAATTGCACGTCGATTCCAGAAAAATAATGCTCGCAAACGATTCACCAAATAAAATATAATAATAAAATAACAAAATCAGATGAACACGCCAGAAAATTTATTATCGAAGTTCACCCAAACCTGGGCTACGTCTCTGCATAGAGGCACTCTGCGAATCCATTAGACTTCAAAAAAGTTGGAATACAACAACGATCTTCTCTCAAGAGCATGGCACAAAGAGATTGAGAACTCTCATCAAGAAAAAACTCACTTTTTTCTTCTCTTTTTTTCTTGCTTCTCTATTTCCTTTTTCAGCATCTTGACGGCTAGGGTCTTGCCATCGCTAATATAAAGGTATCACTTTTAACCTAAAAGTAAATCTGATAGAAAAGACAAAAAAGCCTTTAAAAACAAATATTTGGCTTCATCTATAACAATCTCCCACTTGAAGACAAATATACCAAAGCACCAAGCAACTTTGCATCCATCTTCTTCAAAAAAATAGTAGTTGAAAAACTTGTGCCTCTACGATACTCCTCATCAATCAACATGGAGTAATACCAATGGTAGTAGTACATAAAATATGCTTCTCTCTGTCTACTACCTTGGTTAACATGTCAACTAGATTCTTCGAGCCATCAATCTTCTGTAGCTTTAACTCATTATCTTTCAATGCTAATCTGATAAAGTGATAACACTTCTTGATATGTCTACTCCTTGAGTGATAAGCTGCATTCTTTGATAAGTGCACTGCACTTTGACTATCACTCCACAGTGTACTGACTAGTTGTTTTTGATATAACTACTCCATATAATATTGTAACCACATGATTTCCTTGGAGGCTTCTGTGATCGCCATGTATTCTACCTCTATTGTTGATAAAGCCACTACTTTTTGTAGTTGAGATACCCAACTCACTGATGTACCTGCAACTGTAAAGACATATCCAGTGGTACTCTTACCACTATCTCAATCACCCGAATGATTTGCATCTACATAACCCTGTAACTCTAGAGATGTACCACCATAACAAAGTGAGTAATTAGAAATACTTGCTAGATATCTCAATATCCATTTAACTGCATTCTAATGCTTTCTACCTAGGTTTTGCATATATCGATTCACAACTCCCACTGCATGTGCAATGTCTGGTCTCGTGCTCACCATGGCATACATCAAACTCCCCATTGCTGATGCATATGGAACTACCAACATCTCATCTTTTAAAGCTTGAGTACTTGGACAAATATCATTGGAAAGTTTGAAGTGACTTGATAGAGGAGTTGTAACTGGTTTTGCCTTGTCCATGTTAAATCTCTTTAGCACCTTGTTCACATAGTCTTCCCGCGACAACCATAATTTCTTATTTTTCCCGTCCCTGATGATTTTCATGCCTAAAATATTCTTGGCCTCTCCCAAGTCTTTCATAGCAAACTGTGATGATAATATCTTTTTCACTTCTATGATTCTCTTCATATTGGAAGTAGCCACCAACATGTCATACACATATAAAGATAGATACACAATGTTGCCATCATCATATTTGTGAAAATAAACACAGTGATCAGATTCACAATGTACAAATCCTTTTTCTTGCATGAAATCATCAAATTTTAGGTACCATTGCCGCGGAGTTTGTTTCAAGCCATACAAGCTTTTCTTCAAGCGACATACCATGTGCTCCTTACCTTTGATTTCAAAACCTTTATGTTGTGCCATGTATAGTTCTTCATCTAAGTCACCGTGTAAAAATGTCGTTTTTACGTCTAACTGCTCAAGATAAAGATCCTCCACTGCAACTATACTTAGCAGAACTCTAATTGATGTCATTTTCACTACAGGTAAAAATATCTCGGAGTAGTTGATTCCTTCTTTTTGAGAAAAGCCCTTGACTACAGGTCTCGCCTTGTATCTAATACTACCATTTGATTCATTTTTAATCCTGTACACCCATTTGTTTAATAAAGCTTTTTTACCTATGGGCAACTTAGTCAACTCCCAAATTTTGTTCTGAAGTAACGAGCTCATCTCGTCTTTCATAGCACACTCCCACTGCAAGTGAGACGTGTCTACCTTTGCCTCATCGTAAGTCTCCGGTTCTCTCGAATCTGTATATAAGACATGGTTCAGAACAGTATTAGTTGATGCATCAAAAAATACCTTTGGCTTTCTCACATGTGTAGACCTTCTCAAGACAGGTATTTCAAGGTTGTTAGTCTGCTCCGAATCATTACGTTCCTCTTGAACTACCTCTTCACTAATAATAGGCTCATATTTATCCTCTCTTTCAAGTACACTTTGATCTACTCGAAACATCTTTACGGGCATTGTGTCTAATTCAACATATTCTAGTTGTACTACATTCTCATACTTTGTCTCTGTTTGACGATCCTTGTACATCTTTTCTTCATGGAATACCACATTGCGACCACGGATGACTTTGTTATTCTCATAATCCCAAAGCCTATAGCCATACTCGTCGCCACCGTATCCGATAAAGACACACTTCTAGGACTTAGCATCAAGCTTTTTCCTATCCTCCTTGTCAATCAAAGCATATGCAATACAACCAAATACCATTAGATGTAAATAATTATTTTTTTTAAGTGACCACCGTTCTTGTGGTATTTCTCCATCCAACGCACTAGATGGACATCTGTTGATAAGATAAACAACTGCATCAACTATGGCGGCCCATAAGTGTAGCGGGAGACCCGCGTGTAGT
Organism: Eucalyptus fibrosa; assembly: GCA_017140475.1. Lineage (NCBI taxonomy): Eukaryota > Viridiplantae > Streptophyta > Magnoliopsida > Myrtales > Myrtaceae > Eucalyptus > Eucalyptus fibrosa. Next base: position 20,766,974 of record CM029509.1, on the reverse strand, counting down.
CTCATGCATCTCGCACGTTCTAGAATAGTCCTATTCATCCTTTCAGCTACACCGTTCTCTTGAGGAGTTCTAGGAACAGTCTTTAACCCGTGTATGCCTTCTTGACTCAAATAATCTGCAAATTCTTTACTTGTGTATTCACCACCATTATCAGACATTAGAACTTTAATCTGATAACCTGTTTCTTTTTCTACCATGGTCTTCCACATTCTGAACAACCCAAATACTTCTGATTTTTCTTTAAGAGCATAGACCAAGTCTTCATTGTTGCATCATCAATAAATGTGACAAAATATCTCTTACCACCATGAGAGAGTTCCTGAGTAGGTCCCCATACATCAGTATGAACCAACTCTAGCTTTTGACATTTATTTTGTCGCACATCCAATTGAAAACTAACAGCTTTTTAAATGCAATTCTCACAAAAATCTAACTCAACTTTTTGCAAACCCGGAAGTAATTTCCTCGAGTGTAACTGCTTTACACCTTTTTCACCAAGATGTCCCAAACGATAATGCCAAAGAGTAGACAAATTACCTGTAGACATTGTAGTTACAACCAAATCACTAATATTGTCTCCTTGGAGAAGGTAAAGTGTACCTGTACGCTTTCTCTTTGCTGCTACTCTTACCCCTGAGGTTATCTTCCACTCTCCACATCCAAAGGTTATTACCAAACCTTCTTGGTCAAGTTTACTAGTTGAAATCAGATTTTTCTTTAATTCTGGAATATGCCTAGTTTCACGCAAAACTAGACGTCCTTCACCTGAGATGTTCACAGTCACAGTTCATTTCCCAACAATTGGACACATGTGGCCGTTTCCCACAACCACTTGTCCAAAATCTCCACTGGCATAATCATCAAATATGTCTCTTTGCGAGGTGCAATGAAAAGAAGCACCAGAATCAATATACAATTCATCTGTTGTCAAGTTAAACCTTGCAGACAAACACAAATTATCTAGCAAAGATTCATCGCTAAATATATTAGCACCTTAATTCTCATATTGCTGCTTCTTTTTGTAGGCTTCACACTAAAACCTCCAATGTACGGTTTTATGACAAAACCAACATTCATCTTTTGCAATCTGTCTCTTACCCCTTGATCGTGATCTGCCACGCCCGCTGAAATTTCCTCTACTTTTACTTCTTCCACGGTTCTCCACTGCGAGTGCCGTTGAAGATGTAGATGCAGAATAATTATCTCTACTTGAGACTTTCCTTCGCATCTCTTCATCCATGATACTACTCACAGCATCATCAAGAGTTAAATCATCCTTCATGGTGCTCGAAATTCCCTACACTGCGATATTGTAGTTTTCTGGAAGAGAACATAAAAATAATAAAGCTTGAAGCTTCATATCTAAATTTATGCCTGCGGATTCCAATCGACCCGTGACCTGCGTGAAACTATTAATATGCTCTACCACAGAACCTCTATCAGATAACTTCATATTAACCAGTTTCTTCAGCAAAAATACCTGATTTGATGTGGACGACTTCTCAAAATATTCTTGAGAATATCCATGGCTTCTTTTGCAGTTTTTGCTTTCGCGATGTGGTACCATGTCTTTTTCGTCAACCTTAGAGGAATCGCACCTAATGCCTTTCGATCAAGAATTTTTCATCCAGCTTCTGCTATCGGATCCACTTCCGCCATCTCGGGTTTCCAACCCTCAAGTAGTGCATAGAGATCTTTTTGATAAAGATAATCCTTTATTTGTAGTTTCCACCATTCGAAATCCTCTCCATTGAACTTATCGATTCTGATTTTATCTTCTGCCATCTTGTTTGCTTTCAATCGAATGTCACCGAAAAACCCTCGATGTTCTCGATTAGCCAACCCATGCTTTGATACCAGTTGTTACGAAATCGCACGTCGATTTCAGAAAAATAACGCTCGCAAACGATTCACCAAGCAGAATATAATAATAAAATAACAAAATCAGATGAACACGCTAGAAATTTTGTTATCGAAGTTCACCCAAACCTGGGCTACGTCTCCGCGCAGAGGCACTCTGCGAATCCACTAGATTTCGAAAAAGTTGGAATACAACGATGATCTTCTCTCAAGAGCATGGCACAAAGAGATTGAGAACCCTCATCAAGAAAAAACTCACTTTTTTCTTCTCTCTTTTTCTTGCTTCTCTATTTCCTTTTTTAGCATCTTGACAGCTAGGGTCTTGCCATCGCTAATATAAAGGTATCACTTTTAACCTAAAAGCAAATCTGATAGAAAAGACAAAAAAGCCCCTAAAAACAAATATTTGGCTTCATCTATAACACTTAATATACATTTAAACCACGGAAAGTATCAAAAAAAGATGTATTTGTGTCAATTCAGTTATAAACATTTCAATTGTGCCAATTAAGTCACAAACTTTTTAAAAATTTGCTAATGTAGTTCATCCAGTCAATTTTGATAAAAAAAAAAAAAATCATTGGCATGGATGTCAACTATCTGGTGTGATATGATTGGTGCTGAATTAGGCAATTTTTTAAAAAAAGTTTTTCTAAATTTTTTATTACATTTTTCTTCTCTTTTCTTTTTTTTCCCAACTGTGGGTTGACTCTACCTTTTGCTGGCCATGGGCAAGGATCTTTGTGCCCTCACCAACCACAAGCAAGGGCATCAAGCCCTTGTGTAGATTTAAGATAGGGCTGCAATGCCCTCACCTAGTCTAGGCAAGGGCCATAATGCCCTAGTTGGCCATAGGCGAGGACCGCAAGCCCCTCACCTATGGCTAGCGAGGGCGTCACGGATCTAGGCAAGGGCCCGACGCCCTCACATGTTGCTGGTGAGGGTTCGAAGGCCTTATGGTTAGTGAGGGTCGCAACACCCTTGCTTGTTATTGGCCATCTCCCCCGACCTAGAGTTTTTGGGAAAAGAAGAAAAAAATAAGAGAAAAAAATTCATAAAAATATTAAAATTTGTTTGCATGAGCGTTAGTCATGTCATATAAAATACCAACATCCATGTCAGCAATTTCAAGTCAAAATTTGTGGGATGAATTACATTGGCAAATCATCAAAAGGTTTATAATCTATTAGTAGAATTGAAAGAATTATAACTGAATTGACACAAATGTAATTGATTTTTTTGGATACTTTTCCCTTTAAATCTCAAAATTTGTCTGATCCTTAGCTACATTATTTACTTCTTCTCGATTATGGTTTTGAGGTCCTACATCTAGGTTTTTAGAAATAATTTTGATTTAGCTTTTAATAGAATATGTTTTAGGTAATTTCTGATAAAGTCTCTTCATTTCTAAAGACGAAGATATATAGCCATTCGGTGCTTCTTTTTTCTGTAACAAGAAAAATGGTTCTTGTGTTTCGGTTGTTAGGTCTCTTTAGGATAGCTAATGGCTTTTGAGGTTTCTAGGCATTGCTGGCCTTCCCCGTAAACTGTAACGAGACATTGATTTCTTCTATTACAATAAATAAGCTGAATGACTTATGGATTTTGCAATTGATATGCTTACTTGTTTTATCATTACTCCAATATATTATATTGTATAGTCCTTCTCGAAATGACAAATATTTATTTTGTTGCTCTATATACACTGTTTATTTTATGCTTGAGTATTGATTTTTCTTCATTATCAGCCATAAGTTAAGTAGCGGTGAGCATCGGTCTAGGATCAACCTTTAATCAACCCTGGACTGGCCCAACCTTGCAAGTCCTGGTCTAATTTCCAAGGGGACTGGGTTGGTCTTTGGTCCTAAAATTTCTGGACCAGCACTGTGCAGGTCGATCATCAGTCGTGAGAGTTTCGGGTCGGTCCAATCTAAACCAACATTGAATATATATATATAAAATATTATTTATAATTTTTTTTATATAGACAAAATCTTAAAATAAATAGCATCAACAGTATTAAACAGTTATTTAGTGATGGGTTCAATTAATTTTACATTGTTATTTAATAATTTAGATTTTTATTGTATTTTATGGCGTCAATAGTCATAATTTACGAAGGAGGAAAATATTTTTTTAAGGAGTCCTCATGGCGTCCAAAAAGGTATAAACAACTCCTTATGGCATTCTCCTCTAGTATTTGTTTTCTTTTGTCTTTTTTGTCTTCCTAGTCTTCAATTTGCTTAAATCAAAAGAAACAACTTATCCTCTCGCCACTCAACACTTGCCTCACTCGCTTTGGGTCACTCATGTCGCTCGCCACTTGATGCTCGTCTGAGCTTGTTGCTCCTTGCTTGACATTCAATGGTCATTCTATTCGACACTCACCCCACTTGACCCTCACGGTTTGCCTTTCTTAGCTGACCTCGCTCATCATCGAACCTATTTGGTCGATATGGTCCTCGACTGCCCTTTCAAGGAGTACAAAAAATGAAATAAAAAATTATTGGTTAGTTCTAGGTTGACCTTGAAACCGGACCGAACCCATTAGATTAGTCTGTCTTCAATCATTCTTTTAAGGAGTACAAAAAATGAAATAAAAAATTATCGGTTGATCCTGGGTTGACCCTGGAATTGGACCGAACCCATTGGGTCAGTCTGGTTCTTGGTCACAAGCTCAATAGGATCGGTTCTCGATCCAAAAAATTGAGGACTAGCACTATATCAGGTGGTCATAGAGTTAAGGGGTGGACCGGCCTAACCCGGACCATGCTCAACCCTAAGGTTAAGTGCAGCCTGCCTAGCCAGAAGGTAGGGACATAGAGGCTACAACCTATGAAGCACTAACACTCTCCAAGAGCTTTTGTGTCGTGTCAGACACTTCACACGTATTCAACACTTTTCAACACTCTAAGGCATTCTCTGACACTCGGTCAACTTTCTCGACACTCTCCGACACTCGAGGCGAAATTCTGACATACAAGTTTCCAACATATGATTCCGATATCGATGTCAATTTTAAAAATTCAATAAATGATAGGTCAAATATATATGCGAAAAAATAAAACACAATAATAAAAATAATAAATTGAGAAAGAAGAAAAACTTAGTATTTTTTTCTTTTCCGATTCTCACTCCCCGTGATACACAATTCATCCCTTAAGTTTTTTTTTATCCTCTTCCAATATATCTAACATCCGAGTCCATAATATGGATTGCTTGTTTTTTCTCCAAGTTTTATGAATTATTAAAAATAAATTTATATTGTCAAATTGAAATAATGAATGATATTAATAAATGGAGGATTAATTTTTTTGTGTATATTCATTCTAGGCTTATTTATTTATTTATTTATTTTTGAATGTGATTCAAATTAATTTGATTGAAATAATCATAAAAATGATAACTTATTATGTCTATATAAAAATATATATTTAATATACAACGTGTCCCAACGTATCGAAATTATTTGTTTTTTGAGAAACGATATGTTGGCTTGTTGTGTAGCGTGTTGCGTGAGTGTTGGTGCTACTTAGGCGGTAGCCCTTTAGCAGAGAGAAAATATTTCCTACGGAGAAAATATTGTGTACCGTAGAAGTGCCATGTCAATTTTACTCTGAACTATTCACACGTTGACATGTGTCCTCGGGACCTGCCACGTCAGCCAACTTCAAACCAGCGCTCTCACGCTCTGCTCTCTCTTCTCTCTTTCTTTACTCAGCGGGTCATTTCTCTCTCCTCTCTCTTCTCACTCTCTCCCCTCTTTCCTGACCTGATGACGTTGTCTCCCAAATAGCGCTCTCTGATGAGGGCCACGCTCCCATTGACGACGGCAACGCTCCCTCCCAATGATGGCTTCTATCTCTACTCCACGGCCTCTTCGCTCTCGACGACATCCTCTCTCTCTACTCCACGGCCTCTTCCTCCCAACCTCTTTCTTCCTGAATTGCGCTCTCTCCCGACGCTAGGCTTTCTTCGATGACAGCCACGCTCTCTCCACTCTTAAAGTCGTCTCTCCCAAGAAGCCCTAGATCTACGACAACAATCCCCGCTTTTCAGGTTCAAGTTTTCTTTTTATCGGGGTCTTATGTCTGCATCTTTGTTTTGGGTGAAGCTGGCATGTTGATTGTGAAAATTTCTTATTTTGCCACAATGTGTGTAGGGGTAGTTCTTGCAGAACGGAGATCGAGCTGCTATGTTCTCTCGTCTAATCTTCAATCGCTTCCACACTTGGCTTGGCTCAAAGCCATCCCCCCAAGAAGCCCTAAATCTATGGCGTGACCAGGCCTCATCATTTCACTTCGGGCTTTCTTCACTGGTCTCTGGTCTCTGTTCGATTCTCTTGGCTCAGCATGTCAGCCCCTCCTCTTCGTTCTCTTTTTCTTTTTTTGCTCGTGTTGCATCCAATATCCTAGATATATGGCCAGAGCAAAATGTTCTCGGGTCCTGTTGTCACTCTCAAGGTATTTGAGGACAACAGCCTGGTTCGGAAGCTGCTTGAAGCTAGAGGCGAAGGGAGAGTGTTGGTCATCGATGGCGGAGGAAACTTGAGATGCGCTCTGGTGGGTGGGAACATGATACAAAGTCATCCTGCACAAGTATGAAGTCATTATTTTTACCTTTTGGGATATTTTGGTTCCATGAAACTTCTATGGAGAAGCTTCTTGTTTATGTTTAAACTCAAAATAAAATTGCTGCTTCGGTCATATTTGGAGGTAGCTCTTGCTTGCATCATATAGTAATCGAACTTGACCTTTTTGAAGTAGTATTCAAGGAGCTGGAGCTCTCCTTGTCCAGCTTGTCTCTAACAGATTTCAAGGCAGTATTCAAGGAGCTGGAGCTCATTATTTTGTCCTTCTGCTCTTTCTAGGCTGCTCTTGACTTTGATGTTGGTGATGCTCGAAGGCAGCCACTTGTTGACACCATGTGGTAGCAAGTTATGGTTGCTTCCTTTTTGTAGTCCATTCTCTATTTTGGTGGTGAAGTCAATACCATAATAATGTAGAAATTTGGTCTTTCATGATGAAGTCATCATTTTCACTGGGGCGTTGCAGTAAATAGGAACTGCTAATGTTTTATTGAGATTCAGAGTCTTTTGGTTGAGATGATAGTGACTTATGTTTCAGCTATCCTGTCTTTTGGTATATGAACACTATTACAAGAAGAAAAATATTTAAGATAAGAAGTATTTTGTTTTGTTTTTTTATGTTAAGAGGGTCTTTTTGGGCTGTCCTATTTTCTTGGGTATATTGCTGATTGTAGTTGCTTTATAAGCACAGAACTCCCATGCCTGTAGCTGACTTATTTTACACGTCTTGTTGGAGAAAATTCGTATGATGTTTTGAAGCTGATAAAACTTATCTAAGTTCTATTTTGAAGATTGCCAGACTTTTGTGTTAAAGCCTATCTTACAACAGAAGTTTGTCCACTCTAACAAATTCCAAACTGAGCACAAGTGAAGAATGAAAACTTAACAAGACTCGGGATTATCTTTCTATCTTCCAAGATTCGGCTCGTATAGGATATATATGGTATTCTGGTTGGAAATATCACTCATGGGATTGGTTATCTTTATTGGAATCTGTGACGACCTAATTTTCAAGTGCACCACCTAGGGTTTAGGTTAATGAATTACTAAGTTTTGAACTTAGCTCGGGCTCTCCCAAACCCATATCATTTCGGGACTTCGGTTCAAGTTTTTAACATGCAACTGGATTTTATTTAAGAGTCGTTATTAATCAGTTTATGGTAAGTCGATTAGACACCTAAGTAAAATATCGGGAGAATTATTTTACTACTACAAACTAGAAACTTTGGGTATGGGGACTTGGTTATATTAGATTTCTTTAATGTCCTTTCAGTATCATTCTTTTTATTTTCAAAAATATTTTTGCAGGCAGCTTAGATTTATTTTAACCTAAATTTCTATCAGGCAATAGGGTGATCACAATATACTCAATCATTATTAAACACTTAATGAATCAAACAAATTGCATCAAAAGAAATAAACACATAAAGCAAACAATTTTTTGGGTTTTTTTTTTTTTATCTCGAATTTAAAACATGCACTTTAACTACATGACCTAATTTGACTAGCAAACAAATTTTAATTAAATGAGCCTATTATGCAAACTATTTGACATGCACCTAAATATTTTTGTATTTTTCTATTAAAATTCGTAATAAAAAGGAGACCTAATTAAACCATCTAAAACGAATAATTTTCTAATTTATTTTAGGGATTAATTTGACTCAAACCCTATCTTATCTTAGAAAACTATTTTCTTTTTAGAAAAATGAGATTATTAAAATGTGCAAACATTATTTAAGAGTCTATCTAAAAAAAAAAAAAAATTCAATCCTAATCTATTCCAAAAAATATCTAAAAGTACAATCCTAAAGAAAATGCAATCCTAATTTACTAAACCAATACACTCAGATGCAAGATTTGATTTTGAGTTTTTTTTTTTAAAATTTTTTTTAGTGTTTTTCAAAACGAGCAATTATCAGATAAACACGGAGTCTAACTGGGAACGCCCGAGCTGTGACAGAGGTATGGCGTGGTGGGGCTTGTGAACCGCTGCAGACGTCACAGACAGCGACCAGTGGGGACAGAGATGCTCGAGCGAAGGGCAACAAGCATCGGGCGCCGGATCGCAGAGGCGGCTGCTGCAGGCAGCAACTGAGGTGCTCCTATGGTGTAGCAACAGCGGCGTCGAGCTTTGGTGGTGTTGCAAGACGTTAGGTGCTGGGTCGCCGGAAGGAGGTGGTGGCGAGTGGGCTAAGGTGCAGCGAAGGTGGCGCGGTGGTGGAGCGACAGTAGTGGCGCAACAATCTGAGGGTCGGGGGCGCGGGTTGCTGATGTTGGGCGTCGGGTAGAAACCAAGGAAGAAGACAACTCTTTCTTTTTTAAAAAAAGTTTTTTTGTCTTTTCCCTCTCTACTCACTCTCTTTACCGCCGCTGGTTTCTTTCTTCTCTGCAAATGGTAAAAGAAAAGAAAGGAAATGACTCCACCCTTTTGACTTTGTATGGTGGAGAGGGGGGTCTCTTTTCTTTCTTTTTTTTTTTTTCTTTTATTTTACTCTTTCTCTCTTGCACAAATTCTTTCTCACAATTTTTTTCGGTCTCCCTTTGTGACATCCAAAATATTCGGTATTAATTTCAATTGAGTTAATCAGGTCATTTCTATGCAATTGGAGTCGGGGATTAAAATGGAATACAAAATTGAGATGTGAGATGAGCTATTGGATGAGGAGAATATTTAATGGAAGCATTGAGGCCAATTGAGATGGATTTAAAGTAAATCAAGTGATTAATGGAAGCCAATTGTTTCAAAATTCGTATGCCCATAGAACCAAAATTTTAAATTACCTTAAAGCTTCTAGAAGGGCCATTTTTGGGAAGGAAAATGGAGTGGAAGGCAGCTGGATTGGTGGGGCCAAAGAGAGAGAGAGAGAGAGAGAGAGAGAGAGAGGAGAAAACCAGTTTCCCCTCTCCCCCGTCGACGGAACCTCCATCTTCTCCCCTTCCTTTTGGTTTCTTCTTTAGCAACAAACCAAAGAAGCCCCATCTGAAGCCGCACGCTGCTGAGAGCCCCATCGTTGCACGCCTCACGCCAAAACACCCGCAAGCCACTGGAGCTACTCCCATGCACCCGAGCCTGCTGTCGAGCTACCGTCTGCAAGCCTCCGCCCCTCTCCTCCCTCCGGTTCGAACAGAACCGACCAGCAAGAGTAGAAGCAGCGATCGGCGTTGCTTGAAGGAGCTGCAATCGTGCTGGAGCTGCCATCGCCGCCGCCTCGCCGCCGTTCACCTCACGCTTGCCCGCCGTGCGCCATCTGCCCATGTCCGAACAAGCTGCTGTCCAGCTTCTGTTGCGCCTTTGGTCGGTCCTGTTCGGCCACCTACAGCCGCCGCCCGACCACCTCCGGCCACCGTCAACCCCGCCGAAGCTCCGCCTCGCCCTCAGCCGCCCTTGGCCGCCTCAACCGATGCCGGAACCACCTCAACCAGCCGCGCACAGAGGGTTGCAGAAAATGGGTATGACAGTGGGTTTTGCCCCGTTTTGGCCGCCTTCCCGAGCCCGGATGCTCGGCCCACTTTAAGGAAAGTCGATCCTCACGTCGAGCCTATCGTTTTGAGTGAGTTTTACTCACTAATGCCTTCTTAGTGCGCTAATTATACTTAAAGGTTGATTAGCGTTAATTAAGTATAATTAGGTTGTTAGATTAGAATTGATTAGTGATTATTAGTAAATTGCTTTGCATATTAGTTGTGTGGTTAGTGTAATTAGATAGAGAATTGCATGTAGTATTTATTGGATGCTTCTTGGGATTTTTCCCGTCCCTTATCGGGTGTGAATTAGGCGATTCGGGCCTAATTGGAATTTTTAGGAATTTAATATTAATTTTCGAAATTAATTATTTAACTATTTATTTTTCGGAAATTCAACTGGGATGGCCAGTGGCTAGGATTTTATGCTGATGATGGTGGCATAGACCGTTTATTTAATTGAGCTTCATATTGTGCTAAATTAGAATTATTGTGTTTATTTATTTATTTTTCGGAATTAAATTAATTATTTATTTATTTTCCGAAAATTCAACTTGGATGGCCAATGACTGGAATATTATGTTGATGACCGTGGTGAAGTCCGTTTATTTAATCGGGCTTTATTTTGAGCTAAATCGAATTTTAATATTTATTAATTAATTTTCGAAATTAATTAATTATTAAATTATTTTTTGGAAATTAATGCTGAGGTGACCGTCGACCGGAATTTCGTGCTGATTGTCGTGGTGCAGTCCGTTTATTTATTCGAGCTCTACGTTGTGTGAAATTAAATAAATTGTGATATTTTATGTATTTAACCTAAATTGATTGAAATTGAGTGAAAATTGAATTATTGATTGGTAGATGGCCAAGTATGGCTAGTTAGCAATTGTAATGCCTTGTTGAGCTGTAAGTGGAGAGAGTGTTGAGAACTAACTGAGAATTCTATTGGCTGAGACCGAATCAAGTACGAAGTATAGACAGGCGTGGTTCGGTGATGAGGAATATCACTGTGCGAAAACGGCGCCTTAAAGAACGCACGTAGACTGTCTATGACTTATGGTAGGCGTGGTTCAGTGATTAAGGATATCACTGTGCGAAAACGGCGCCTTAAAGAACTCACGTAGACTACCTATGAATCATGACAGGCGTGGTTCGGTGATGAAAGACATCACTGTGCAAAAACGGCGCCTTAAAGAACGCACGTAGACTGTCAGTGATTTGTGACCTGTGACGGGCGTGGTTCAGTGATGAGGAATATCACTGTGTGAAAACGGCGCCTTAAAGAACGCACGTAGACCGTCTGTTACTTATGTCACTTTGGCGAAAACAACGCCCGAGAGCATTGATGGAGCTCTGTGACTAAGTGTACTATTGGAGGTTATGTGGGATGGAGTGAATGACCTAGAAATGATTCGACTGACTTGTAATCGACTAGGTCGATTGATCGATGATTCAATCTGAGTGTGATTCAATGTGATTGATCACTGCCTTGATTTGATGTTGCGAATTAATTGATTGAATGGAAATGACCGTGAGTGGTCTTGTTGGCGTGTAATCGATTAAGTCGATTAGATCGATGCTTCGATCTGTGATGTTATTGCTTGAGTGCCTATTTGATTTGTGCTAATATGCAGGTGGAATCTGAGGCCAAGGTAAGTCCTCTGACTCATGTTGTGTATAGGCAGCCCTAAGGTGTATTAGTTTACTAATCGAGTCTTAGGAGGTAGAACTTGCTGAGACGTTGTCTCAGTGGTTATTGAATAACCATTTCAGGACCTAGAGGATGAGCCTAAGGAGCATGAATTTGATGAGGTGATCCCTGTTGAGGAACCTGAAGAGGAGTACGTGGAGGAGGACCCCGAGGATAACCCCGAGTACAACCCGGATGAGGATTGAGATCCCGTCCTGTCTTGTCAAACCTTGTGTATATGTGAATAGATGTTAGACCTAAAGTGTTTATATGTACATGAGGATGTGGTTTTCAGGTTCAGGTTTTTAGTCCTACTTTTATATCCCATTGCTTTATTGTTTGGGGATTTTTATTACTGCTTCCGCATGTGCTATTAAAAAGGACAGGGTCGGCGATATGTAGTCCTGGGGATATCGCATAATAAAAGCGACCAAGCTTGAAGGATGGTCACGTGATTGAGAGTCGGGGCGTGACATCCTCTTTTTGTGGTATCAGAGCAATGGTTAGGTATTGGAGTGATAAGGTGCGATGACCTATGGGATAGTAGTAGGAAAGACCTTTAAATTCATGACTGGTGCATGTCTTTTGATAGTTGATTGGTAGAATTGTTTGTCATGTGTGAATCGCTTGCTTTTAATCGTTGTGGATTCGGAAGGCAGAGTGTTGACGCTGGCCAGCTCGAGTGTAAGAGTGCCACCGCATGTTGGTATTGGTGTATCAGCGTTGATTGATCCTAAGTCCGATAAGATCGTTCTGATGCAATTGTTCCTTAGGATCTAGATGAATCGGTATGATCAGAATCAAGTTGTTGTTCTTGCTACCTTTGTCGAGGCCCAACCTGGAAGGATAATCAGAAAATAGAATTCGATATTTGAGTCTAGATTCAGCGAAGCAGATTTGGAATTCGGTCAAGGGAAAAGACTGATGTTGAGGGAAGAGTATTTTGTTCCACCCAATAAAAAGGGTGGGTGGCATAGTCAGGTCAACATTCAGATTAATGGAACATGTTGTTCTATGGAAGATGGTACGAATCAGTCTCGTGTATTTTGAGGACAAGAAATTGTGGTAAGTGTCGCCAGTACGGACAGTGATTTATGGTGTATCCGCATAAGAAGATGGAATCTTGACAACGGGTACTGCTGTCACTGTTGGTAGAACAGTTCGGGAGAAGTGCGCCATAGAACGCACTGTGGAATTTCTGGGATAGGTCTCTGGTACAAGAAATAGTGCATCGTAGCACTTGACAAGAGGTAGAAGACTCACCAGATATGTGTCGAAATTGTGGAAGAAAACCTGGATGAATTCAGTATCCAGGTATGGTGAGAAGAACAGAAATGGAACCGACCTGGCACTAGACAGAGGAAGAATGTTTTGGGGAAAATTCTATCAGAGTATCGTAGCAGATTTTTGATGAAGTTTGGGGAACTTCAGTTTACTGAAATAAGTGGAAGAAAGGGGAATCACTAGTAATAGTCATGCTTGACCAGTTGCTAAGGTGTAACTTTGACACTACATGAGTAGAATGGGCTCATGGAGCATCTTGTAGTAATAGATCATGGTCGTGGAGCAATTTAACTTAGTCCAGGAGCACATGAAAGTGTCGAGTTTATTGGGAGTCGAAATGAATCTTCGATTTCTTTAATCTCGTATCTTGAGGCAATCCGTTTGTTAGACGGAGGTTGCCTAGGTTACTTGACGATTGTCAAAAATAAGACAGATTGAAGAACTGAAAATTGAGGACTCCTCAGTAGTCCAAGAATTCCTGGAAGTGATGCCAGAAGGATGGTCAGATTGTTTCTAGAGAAAGAGATAGAATTTACGATTGAGCTAGCACCCGGAACAAAATCATTCTCTAAAGTTTCTTATCGGTTGTTGTTGCTTGAATTGATAGAACCAATTGCGCAAATGTGAGGATTGATGAATGAAGAATTCATGCATATCGGTGCATTACCTAGGGGAAACATCAATCTCATAGTAAGAAAGAAAGAAAGATGGTTCGTTGCAATTATGCATCAACTATAGTCGACTTAATCAAGTGACAATGAAGGATAAGTGTTCATTGTCAAAGATCGACGAATTGGGTGACTTGTTATAAAAAGTGTTGATGTCTTCAAGGATCGACTCGAGGATAGGTTATCATCAGTTGAGAACCAAGAAGGAGGTTATATTGAAAACATCATTTTGCACTTGATTTAGCCCTTGTGAGAATAATGTAAAGCCATTTGATTTGACGAACGCTCCAGCCACTATCATAGATTTGACAAACCGAGTATTCGAAGAATATCTAGATCAATGGTGATCGTGTGGTGTAGCGACATTCTAGGGTGTTCATTAAGTGATGAGGATCACGATAGCCCCTAAGAATGATAATGTGATTACAGATAAAGGAATCTTCATGGACTCAGCCAAGATTGAATCAGTTGTTAATGGACTGAGACCGACATCAATGTCAGAGATCAGAAGCTATGGGGATTGGACAGATTACTACAGAAGGTTTGTGAAAGAATTTTCAGCATTAGCATCATCGTGAGGCTGACCTCTTAACAAAGAAGAGAAATTCATCAGCATAGACAAGTACGAGGATAGTTTCCAGAGCTTAAGTAAGAACTGACTATCGTACTTGTGCTAAACTTTTCATTTGGCTCTGGAAAGCACGGAATCTTTAGTGATGTGTCTTGCAGAGGACGAGGTATGCATTGATACAACATGAGAAGATTGTTGCATCACCGTCCCGCCAGTTGAGACCTAACAAGTGGAATATGAAACGGTGTCGTAAATCAGAATTTTGGCAGAACTATAATAGCGATAAGGTTATCACCTTGGAGGACAAGATTATCACCTTGAAGGAACGAATCGAGTGATTGATGTGTTGAGCTAAGAGCCTTCAATTGTGCATAGACTGGCAAAAGTATAGACTTTACTTGAAAATGGTTCGAAATTTGGTTTTCAAAATTGAGGCAGGCTACCTTTTGAATTTTATAGCCACCCTCAAGATTGAACCAAATGTTCAAGTTAGAATCGGCGCCTAGTTGACAGATAAAGATGTTCAGAAGATCTCATAAGAGGATATTGGCAAGAAAGAACTCGAAGCGGGAGGCTTAGATTTGAGGCTCAGATTTGTGCCGAGTTTGGAGGTATCGGCTCAGCTCCAAGGGTAGAGATCCGAAGGCTATGACATCGGCATCGACGACGGCACGACGTCAGCTTGGATTCGTGCCGAGTGCAGAGTGGTAACTTTCAGTTCGGTTTCATCTGTTCTTCATCCACTGCCGGGGTTTTCTCTCGGCTCTGTCTATGGCTTGATCAGGTTCTCTTTCTCGATTGCTCTGTCTCACACTAGTTCTGTCGCTCTCTCTCTTAGATCATTCTCTCTAGCTCGATCATGATCTGTATCCGGTGTTGAAGTAGATTAGGATTTCTGTTGTAGAGCAGAACTAGTTGTGACTAGATTTCATGGTCAAAATATAAGAGTATGTTAGTCGTGTGAGGGCAAAAGCTGAGGGTTTGAATAAACAAGTATGGGTCATTAATTCAAAGGTGGAGATCAAGAACTTTAGAGTGAAAGTAGCATCTTGTTGTGGATATACTATTGATTTGAGCTTGCTTGGATTATGATGTGGTCGTATGATTTTAAGTTGCTAATTCACCCTTGTGTTTTGGTCACTAAGCTGAGATGCCTGCCATATGTTTGTGAAAATGCCTGAATGAATATCTACATAGTGTCTTCATCAGTCTATTTGTAAGATGTTCATGGGTTACTTAAATCGTGATGCCCATATTGATTTCATCTTGCTTACTATTGATCCAATCAATCTGAGTAATTTTAGGATTATGGCATGCTTAAAACCTATGCTCATTGGCCTCACCGACATTGAGTGATATTTGTTTCCACTTCAAATCAGATTGAGTTTTAGAAAGTAATAAATCTCTATTCTGGTCTTGTTTTACTCAAATTTGGGAAGTTTTCTCGATCAAGTAGAGATCTATTGATGGATGAAATTGATGGTTGAAGTTGGCGGATATAAGCAGAAATTTGTAGAAATAGAAACATGGTTTGTTATTTTTGTCGACCCTTTTAAGGTTGTAGGGTTTGCTGTGATTCATTGTTAGAACTACTCTTTGTGCATTGTCTAGATGGTTTTATAAACCATTAGTTATGCATTATGTTCTA
This sequence comes from Eucalyptus fibrosa, assembly GCA_017140475.1. Taxonomy (NCBI): domain Eukaryota; kingdom Viridiplantae; phylum Streptophyta; class Magnoliopsida; order Myrtales; family Myrtaceae; genus Eucalyptus; species Eucalyptus fibrosa. Next base: position 20,751,197 of record CM029509.1, on the reverse strand, counting down.
ATTCATTTGTGGCTGATTTGTATGTCCTCATGATGATCATTTTTCAACTATCAATTTGATGTCAATTGGACTCAACTTCTCTTAAGAAGTAGGCTCGTTTTAATCTTTCCGATGATGCTGATCTCACATAATTTGCGATGAGTTGATGATTTTTGATGATGAACTTGAAGTTGATTGAGCTTGATTTGCCTTGATTTGCAATTTCATATACTTGCTATGTCACTTTCTGTTTTGGCTTAAATGAGGTGTTAGATGAAGTTTTATGGTTTTTAGCCCTTTTAGACATAGAAAATAGACTTCTCAAGCTTCAATTTGATATATTACACGCCCATGGTGGATGTTGTTTGGTCGCTGAAAAACACCTTTAAAATCTGTCAATTCTGCAGCAGTTTTAGATTGATTTGCTGTTCTGACTTCAAATGAACTGGTAGATCAGGTTATTTAGCTTTGAGGCTTTCATGAGACTTGAAATAGATTTGACAAACTTTCTAATGACGTATTATGTGCATGATTTGATTGTCATTTGCTCAGTCAAATGAATGTTACCGCATCAATGTTTGATTCTGGAAATTTGTAGATCCTCAGTACTTGGTTTTTGCTATGGCAGATTTGAGGTCTAAACTTTGAAATCTTGAGTTGATGTGTTATGGATAATCGATCTACATTTGGTAAACTTCGATTTGATATATTAAAAGGCTTAAACGAAAGTCATTTGCTAGCTTAAAACCATCTTGAAAGTTTGTGCACTTTGCCGTAAATCTGATTGGAGATACTGTTGTCATGATTGTTGGACATGCTTGCTGTTTGACGATTTTCTATTGAATTTTGTGCTTGGATTCAGAGGTCCTAGGCTACAACATATGATTCTTTTAGATCTTTTGGACTTGATTTGGTTAGGGAAATGCTGTCTTTTCTGTGGCTAGTTGCTGTTAGTTTTAAATGTAATAATAGATGTATCTAATTGCTTTCAATATGTTGTAGAAATTCACAAAGGACATTTCAAAATTTCAAAAGGATGCATAGCACATATCACTTGAGCTTTGTTTGGTATGATAAACCTCTATCAAAGTCACTGTGTCTGTTCTCTAATCATATTTTGTTTTGAATAGATTGATAATCTTACTGAGGTTAATGAATTTCTATGTTTTTTCTATACATTGATCTAAGGATAGATGTTCTCATCACATTTGTCTCTAACATCTATACTTAGGACATGCTGAAATATTATGAAATTCATGCACCATTTGAGTAGGATGAGAGTCCGAACACTTCATGATGACTAGATACATTCCATGACTTGATGAAGTTATATCTTTCTTTTCATCAAATCTTTTTAAAATGATGTCCTTTGTCGATTGTCTACAAAACAGTTTTAGGTATCATGTGGGTTACATATTGACTGCTTCATATGTCTTGAATACATGTGTTGCATGAGCATATTCAATGGTGCACGTGTTTGATTAAGTGATCCTTAGTTGGTGCACTCGTTGGTTTGAATTGGATAAGAATCAAAATCATATGGCCTAAATGCTTGTCATTTTATTTGCTTTGCACGTGATTGTTAGATGAATGATTTAGGTGCGACACATAACAATGCTGAACCTTAGGATATCACTCAAAATTTGACTTTCACATTGTACTTCTTTTAAACAATTGATTTTGATAAGATGTCTTGTTTTTTATTGTTTGATGTGTTTGTTTGTTTTCTTCCATTGTACGCACCTAGTTATAGGTTTCTTAGGTTAGGATTAGATTAGACCCCGAAGATAGAGAAAGCGATAAGATGGTGGAGGTCGATGTCTATTCCGACCATTATTATGTAATATTCGTTTTTCTCGACATATGTCTCGGGTTCCTTGTGTTTTATAAAACCCGATGAGTTGCGGGTTTTCTCTTTTTCTCTCATTTTTCTTAATTATGCTTTCTTTCATATTTTTAGGATTGCATGATAGATTTACTGTTTTTCTTGATTGTTTACTTCATGTCTTGCGATTTCAATTTCATTGATTGTTTTCCTTTCTTTTTTTAAGGAATATAATAGAATGAAAGTAATCCACCACGCATGATCACTATAGTCTAGAATTGATGATCCCGAAAATGTAAAAAGAAACACATGGACATGTTAGGAAAAACACAACATATTATTTATGTATCGAAAGGGCACTAATAGAAGTATTAGCATAATTCAAGTCCCCGAACCTAGATATCTAGTTGCGTAGGAATCAAGGGAACTCTCCCAACCCTCGATTGGGTTTTCTAGCCGACCCAAAAAAAGAAAAGAATAAGGTTAGTGGCGACTCCTGTATATTCTTAGATTGTTAAACAATTAGATCGCATAAATAAACCCATTGTCATGTGGGGTACGAGCTTGGGAGAGCTCGCGATCTCGTGAGAGAACTCTCGTGATCAAGTACTCCTAAACTCGACCTTTCCCCTTTTGACTTCGAGGGCGGCGAGATCGGGTCGTGACATTGATCCTCGACTGGGAATTGTTTCCACATTTACCAATATTTGAATATCCATCAGAATTTTCAACTTCCATGCATAATCAATCAGATTGATTTTCCCATGTCTTTTCCCTTTTATTTGCTTTGATGCAAATTTTTATTTTATTTCTTTAGGGTTGCCAAAATTAGGTGTCAACATAATCAATTTAGATACATCAAATCATTTCGAAAGGCAATTTAATTTGGAAAGAATATACTTATGGAAATCAAAATCTTGATTGTATGGGCGAATAGGATTGACGGGCTTTCATCACAATCTTCAAATGGCTCGAAGATCTCCTTGATTGATTCTGTCCAACAAGTTGATTGGAAGAATTCATTTGGAAAGTGCCAGCAATCAAAAAGGCATGAAAGAGTATTTAAGGAGGCCTCTCCAGTTGTTCGATAGAGTGCGTGAAAGAAGAATTCCAAAGTCTAAAACTTCATATTTATTTGTTATTCCTTACACTGTGCTCAAATTTGTACTCAAAAGAGAGAGACTTATATTGTGACTTCGTGAGAACAGTATAGACTCTTCACTGAGAAGTCGAGATCGCAAGATTGTAAATTCTCTTTTGATTCATAGTGAAAACCAGCTAGAAGGCTGTCAGCATGGGAGAGTAGACGTAGGCTTAATCTAAGCCGAATCACTATAAATTATGTATTCATTTTCTCTTCCCTGAACTCCTTTACTTTATTTACAACGATATACTTTTGCGTTTAGAAATAACTATTAAAGTCCGATTCCTTCTGTAAAGTCTATAGTCAACCATACTCATGTTAAAAGTAAAGTTTTTCATTGCATTTCGAAAAATCCGTTTTCACATCTATTCATCCCTCTCTATGTGTTCTTACTAGCCCTTTCATGTCTTGTTTCAACAGATATACTTTTGCTTGAGAACTTGTTATGACAATGAAGCAATAGACATTGCCTTGTCATCTCGTAGTGCACCTTAGTTTGCACCTCTCGTTCTACTTGTTTACTGCCTAAATGTACCAATTGTTGTTCTTCCCTAATGGTTATTTGTTATTGGCAATTCACAGAATGGATAAATACTAGAGGTGTGGTTTCTGCTGACACAGCGGTTACTGCTTCAGAAGAATGTGAAAAGTTGTTAAGAATGGGTGATTGGGTGGGTCGAGCTACATAGGATAAGAATAGGTTGTTACTATATGCAATGATATTTGGTTCTTGAAGGGGCTTGTCGAAAGGCTACTAAGAGATCTATCAGCACTTTTCACCACCATAGAAGATTTCTTGTGGTTTAAACTGTTAGCCATCAGGGAGTTCCCTCTGGGAGGTTCATTTGCTATCTTTAGTGAGAGTTCAGTCCCCTATAGTTTAGAGGATTTGCAGGCTTACCTAAATAAGTTTGCAGCATCATACTATACCAAAAATGGGAAGGACCCTCTTGTATACCTATATATTCTGCTCCTAAGCATCCAATTCCTACCCACTATCCTCTATTTGTCTAAAGAAGCAGGAGATGGAGGGTACAACATTGATGCCACTCACATAGTTATCATGCTTGTCAACCATGGCGTCCTTATGGAAGGTACAGGGGTAGGATCAAAGTTTGGTGTGATGGATGCTTATGCAGAAGCATCTAGCATGATTCGACGGCATGGGTATTCACATTTACGTCTTGGAGATCTTTCAGTGGCATTGGAATATTTTGCACAGGCATCCGAAATAAGAAAAGTCCAATAAGAGAGTGGGGGGAAAGCGGCCCAATTCGAAGACAAAGAGCCGTTGCTATAGGCCTTGGCAGCCCAATCCGCAGTAAAATTGGCTTCGCATTTGCAAAACCTAACGAGAAGTCAAGGGAAACGGGGGAGGAGAGACAAAGTACTTTGATTGATTATGTTTGTTCAGAAATTCTCTTTTCGGGGTGATTCTTGTTCAGCTGATCATTGTGTGTTTCATTGGCTACCCAATGACAAAAGTAAATGTGTTGTGATATAATTTATTAAGTTGGAACAAATTTTTATACATACATATATATAGAGAGAGAGAGGGAGATCATTTCACGTGTGTAAATAAATTAGCGGTAGTTCATTTTCTTATTTACTCTACTTTAGTTCGCTCTTTATGTGTAGCTTTTCATCGAGATCTAAATTTTCATCTTCAATACTGTTCCATTTATATCATCCTGCATTGCTAAATCTAGAATTTTAATGAATATTTCATCTTGGGATAGTATCAAATCTAGTATGGTCTTAATACCCTTTTCCTTTGCTTATTCTTTCCGTATGATTTCCTTTAATTAAATCATTCGATATAGATTCTGAAGAGAATTAGGACACTATTAATAAATGCCTTTCAGACTCAACATGTGCTCTTTGACGCGGACGGTTGGATGGTGAAAGCAAGAAAGCTGGCTTGATTCATTCTGGAAACGAGATTTTGGAGACCTACAAATATAGTCTTGAAATCAGGTAATCTCTTGGTAGCTGCTGTTTGTCTTCTAAGTGGCAGTTTCCTTTTAGCTTGATATTTTGGTTATTAGGTTCTATGGCTATGCCGAGTTTGATTATTTTGTGAAAGAAATTCAGTCTACAAGAATTTTACTTTGCTGGCCAGACGTTGTTTTTGCATTGGCTTTTTATTTCATGTTCTGCTAGATGCGATCTTCATCAAGTTTGGAATACTTTTGTTTATGTGCTGATGTGGGATTATTTGAGATAATCTTAATCCAAGCATGTTGTTTAGTAAAATGTGCTTTTCTAATTATTTATTCCTTTGTACAAGGGTAAATCAAACTCATTTTAGCATCCTTGGATAAGTGAATTGAACGACTCAAAAAGCATAGATAATGCATGGTCGTACAATACATAGTAGGAAGGAACTCCCATAATTCTTGTATGGTAGGAACACATACCTATTCTGTAGCTCTGGTTTTTCCACTTTGATTTGTTTAATCAATTTTGTGAATAGAGTTCTCAATTTCTACAAGCATGTGATGATTGATTTTTATTGAGGGAAGTTTGTAGCTTGGGTAGCATATGGCAAGATCAGGATGCACATTAGGGGCGATGTTCATGTAAATTTACTGCAATTTGTTTGAAAGTGTATTTGTTTTGATATGAAAACTTGCTCATGTATCTATGCACCTTCTGCATGGTGCTCAAAGCCATTCTTAGTCTTTTTATTTGAGGATCTTTATTATCAACTAATCGAGTCCTCATGTTGTCATCAAAACATTTGTTTTACCATGGCATTACTAGACAACAAGTTTCTAATACATCAATCTACTATCCATCTCTACATCTTATTCCTTGGTGACAAAATTAAACGAGAATTCCAAGAATTCAGATCTGGCAAAAGACATTTCTCAATTTTGAAATGGAGAAATTCCAATAAAATGAAGTCAACTTTTAAGTCCCTTCAAAGAATTTAAGACATTTTGTTCGATTTTCATTATGACCTTAAAAATTGAATGTCAAAACTTATAATTCATTCATAACTCGAGGTGTTAAGTCTACTGTTTGACACTTAAAAATTGAATGGGGAAAAGGATATATATGTTCAGAAAAATGCTCACGTTTTGTCGAGCCTGTTTCTACCGCCATGGTAGTCTGTTACGTCTTCTTTAAACCCTAACTTCCCTAATTCTCTATCTCTGCCTTTGTAATGGCGATTTCCCCTGCGTTACCTTCCATTCCATCCCATCGCAATTCTCTTTACTCCACTTTCAGCTACAAAATCCATGTTCTGCTTCGCATTGGTAGCCTTCCTTCCATCCGTCTATTCCCTCATGTTCTCCATGCAATTACGGTCCTTTCTCTATGAATTTCTCTAGCCATATCTATCTTTCACGCTCTATCTTCCCCTTCCGCTTTATACTCCTTGCATGCATGGACTATCAGCTTCCTATCTCACCATCCATAGCGCAATTTAGCTCAATTTTACTTTGTTACCATCATCGCAGCCAGTGCTTTCTTCTTCAGTGTTTGCATGTTTCCCCAACTCATCGCAACCAGTAATTTCCATGGCCGACTCTACTCACCAAGATGATGCTCGGGTTGCTGCTCTTTGCCATCGACTTGGCTGACTCTGGCCTGACCAAGGCGTTGACATTTGGGAAGATGAAGTACCGCCAGAGAAGCTGCAAGAATGTAAACTTACATTAATCAGTAAAATTCTGTCCAATCCTACTATCAACTTTCCTGCTTTTCAGAGCACCTTAAAAAGAGTCTGGCGCAATGACTATGTTCAAATCTCTACACGTGAAGATGGATTCTATATCTTTAAATTCAATACTGAAGGTGAAAAGCAGCGCATCCTCGACAACGGCCATTGGTTGTTTGGCCATCACTTAATTATTCTCAAACCTTGGTTGCCCAATACCCCTTTGCACTGCTATGACTTTACAACTTGTGTGTTTTGGGTACAAATTTATGGTCTTCCTCTAGAACGCTGCACAGAAAATATGATTACAAGAGCTGTCCGACAACTAGGCACGGTCCAGGAGGTGAGAATTGAAGGTAATGACAGTTCTTCACCTAAATCAGTGCGGGTTAAGGTTGAACTCAATTTAAAAGAACCTCTGCAATCTAGTAAACTCATCAGGGTGGACGGGAAACACATATGGCTCGACTTTAGATATGAACGTTTATCACATTATTGTTGTTCATGTGGTCTTCTTGGCCATTATGCCATGTACTGCAATGATATCCCTTATGATGTAGCAAAACTAGAAGACACTGACAACTTGTCTTATGGTAAATGGTTGAGGGCAGAGGTCATTCAACATAGTCCATTCTGGTCTGCGTTTTACAAGCAATATCCGAATCAAGAAGATGTTGAAGAAATAGTACTAGAAACTCAACAGCAGATAGCTCCATTACCCCTTCCAGCTCCTCCGCTTTCTCAGCATCCTTCGGCAATAGTGGTAAACAGAGCAGAACAATCATCAACTATGCCGCAGCCTTCTCCTCCTATTGACCTAAAAAAGAAATCTCCTATGTTCAACCAACCGATGTTATCACACAGTGCAGCAGAGGATTCCTCCATCTGCAAGAAAATCAAGACTCCACGATCAATCTCCAAATCTAGTCCACTGAAAAAAAAAAACCAAAAGATACAATCCTTATGGGACTTTTTCTAATGTCAACGCAGTTCTTGATGACTCAACTCTCCTGGATACCCTTATCTTTTCCACTGAAGGGGTTGGAACATGGGCTGAGGTGGCTTGCCTAAAAAAGCCACCACAAGACAAATGAGGATTATAAGTTGGAATTGTCAGGGGCTAGGCAATCCCCTGACAATTCAAGCATTAAGGGCCCTTGTGGCCAGTGAAAGGCCTAATATCGTTTTTTTTTATGGAAACGAAAAATCAAGACATGATGATATAGCGTCTCAAGAGAAAGTTGAAGTTTTCAAGTTCTTTTATAGTCAATCCTATGGGTGTGGCTGGAGGTTTGGTAATCTTTTGGAATGACCAGGAGGTGACGTTAACTGTCGAGCATTCTACTTGCCACTTTATTGACACTATTCGCACCAAGAATCAGACTGCTAAGACCATGAGACTTACCTGTCTTCATGCGCCTTCGATATACCATCATAGACAGCAAGTCTGGGCAGATATCAGACAGATTCGGACTTCAAGTTCCTTTCCATGGGTGTGTATAGGAGATTATAATGATATCCTTTATCACTGGGAAAAGCAGGGTAAAAAGATTATCGAGTCATATAGATTAAATTCCTTTCGAGAGTTTGTGAATGATTGCATGTTTATGGACATTGAAAGTAAAGGATGCTTTTATACATGGGTAAACAAAAGAGATGGTGATGAAGCCATTAAAGAAAGGCTAGACAGGGCCCTGTGCACAATTGACTGGCGGTTATCTTACCCGGGGGCAGAAGTCTTTGCTTTCCCTGCTTTAGCCTCTGATCATAGTCTTCTGCTCTTACTCACTGAACCGCACTCCTTTAAAAGGAAGAAACTTTATGATTTGAAGCTTTCTGGCTGTAAGAGAGAGACTGTAAATCAATCATAAATACTGCATGGACTTCATCAGCAATGCGACCTCAATCATTGACTAGCAAGCTTCAACGTACTTCATTTGCTCTTGCCAAGTGGAGTAAATCCCTTCTCAACAACAACCAGCAACAAGTCTCCCTGTTACAACAGCAGATTCAGAATCACATTAATCAACCAGGTCCTACCTACGACAAAGCACTCGTATCTAGCCTACAAGATGAAATTCACAAAATATGGCAGAGGGAAGAAACATATTGGGCAATGCGTTCTCGGATCCAATGGCTACGGGAGGGTGACAAAAATACAAAGTTTTTTCATGCAACTACAATCCAACGTCGACAACGAAATCGCATCAGCATGTTAAAAGATGAGCATCTTGGCTGGATTCGTGATTCTACTCAGCTTAACTGTATAATGCAAACCTATTTTGAACAACTCTATCGCTCAATTGGCTTTAGAGATTATCAGCCTGTTCTTACACAATGCCATCAGGTCATCACAGCATACATGAATTCAATTTTAACAGCAGTTGTTACTAGAGAGGAAGTTAAGCAAGCTACTTTCTAGCTTGGAGCCAACAAAGCCCCTGGTCCGGATGGTTTTAACGGGTTATTCTTTCACAACCACTGGGATATTATTCACGATGACATATATACATCAGTCAGCAATTTTTTCAATTCAGGAGTGATGCCCTCTACTGTCAACGGGACTCTAATTTATCTTATCCCTAGGGTGCCACATCCGGAAAGGTTAGTTCAATATCGCCCTATTAGTCTCTGCAATTTCACATACAAAATCATTTCTAAAGTGTTGACCAACCGTTTAAAGCAGTTTCTCCCAGAACTAATCTCAATAGAACAGAGTGCTTGTTTCACAGGTAGACAGATTCAAGACAATATTATGGTTGTGCAAGAGGTTTTGCATCATTTAAATCATAGCAAAAGAAAGAAACATTTTCAAGCGGTTTTAAAGCTTGACATGCAGAAAGCTTATGATCGGATTGAGTGGGATTTTTTAGCGGACTATCTTAAACAACTCGGCTTCCATGTTCAATGGGTTCGGTGGGTAATGCAATGTGTCACCACCACCACATTCAGTGTTAAATTTAATGGTGAATTGTTGGATTACTTCCATCCTACAAGGGGTCTTAGACAGGGGGATCCACTATCTCCATATTTATTTATCCTTGTAGCCAATCTCTTATCTACTCTCATGCATCAAGCTGTCCAATCAAGCACTCTCAAAGGAATTAAACTGAATAGGTACTGCCCTACTCTTTCCCATTTATTTTTCGCGGATAATGCAATCTTTTTCTTGACTGGAACTACCCTAGAAAGTCATAATCTAGCCAATGTTTTACATCAGTATTGTCTAGCGACTGGTCATGCTATCAACAGGAATAAATCTGGCTTATTCTGTGGTAAGGGCTGTCCTCGATTTTACAACAAAACCTTGCTGCGAGTTAAGAGTTCTGTTATATCTAAGATAGGCAAGTATTTGGGTATTCCATCTGACTGGGGTACATCTAAGAAGGATATGTTTGCATGGATTTTGGGTCGGGTTTGTGGTAAACTTGATGGCTGGAAAGAGTACTTTCTTTCTAAAGGAGGGAAGGAAATCTTGTTAAAGATGGTAGTGCGAGCTCTCCCGCAATATGCAATGTCTATTTTTAAACTTCCGGTTTCTATCGTAAATCTATTAAGCGAGAGAATCGCTAAATTCGGTGGCAAACAAGCGGTACTACAACTGGTATTCATTGGAGAGCATGGGATATTCTAAAACAGAGAAAGATAGCAGGTGGCCTTGGCTTTCGTGATCTATTAACCTTTAATAAAGCCCTCTTAGGGAGACAAGCCTGGAGACTATTTCAAAACCCATCCTCACTTTGGGCTAGACTTTTCAAAGGCCTATATTACCATTCTACTAATTTTTGGCATGCAAGGAATAAGACCAACTCCTCTTGGGGATGGAAAAGTTTACTATTAGGTCGAGATACAATTCTTCCTAAGCTTCAGTGGTCTGTTGGAGATGGACATCAAATAAATATTCGAGATGATAAATGGCTTACCTTTGGCATAATAGGTGGACCAGCCCCTCGAGCAGAACCTAAACTGGTTGCTGGTTTCATAATCCCTCCTGCTCAGGTTTGGAATATCTCTCTTCTCCAACAGCACTTTGACCAGCACATCGTTGAGGAGATACTTACTATCCCATTAAGTCGTGCTCCTTCAGCTGATCATCTTATCTGGACAGGAACACAATCAGGTCAGTATTCAGTTAAATCGGCCTACAACTTCCTCAGACAATTAGCCTACCCTTTGAACCCCAATCTTCCCTCATCCTCTTATCAGCCATCAGCACATCTCTGGCGATCTATCTAGCATCTCAACACCCCTCCTAGGATTAAAGTTTTTATCTGGTCATTGTGTCATAATGCTCTTCCTACCAAATTTAATCTCTTCCGAAAGCACATCTTACCAGACCCTCTCTGTCAACTCTGTTCTATGCACACCCCTGAAACTATCGAACATATTATGTTATTTTGCCCATGGACATCAAAGATTTGGTCTCATCAAAGAGTACAACTTTCTCATTCAGCCTACAATAGAAATAGAATGGATGCGTGGCTTGAGGAAGTTTTTGAAAGTCAAGCAGGTTTACCTTCCAAAGAGATCGTTGCTTCCATCCTCTGGCATATATGGAAGGCGCGCAATCATTTTATTTTTCGGCAGCAACGAACCACTCCTGATCAACTTGTAGATGTGGCTCTTGCAGACGCAACGTTATGCCGAAACTCACTGCAGCAATCGGCCATTACGGACTCTGCTTTGCTTAACCCTAATCGACTTTGGGCTCCACCGGACCAAGGCAGTTTTAAGGCGAATATTGACGGGGCTTTTACCTCCGATACCCACACTGGTGCAATCGCATGTGTCCTCAGGGATTACAACGGTATTTTGATCGGCGGATGCAGCAGTTCTATTCATGCGTCTTCACCCCTGCAATGCGAAGCTCAAGCCCTAATTTCCACTCTCACTTATTTGCTAGAACAGGGTAAGGAAGAAGATCACCTCATCATCGAATCTGACTGCCTGACCCTTGTGGAAACCCTCAATGATCACTGTTCGTCACCATGGGAGATTCGCTCTTTTGTTGCAAATGCTTCTGTGCTGTGTCTCTCCTTTCCTCGCTTGCGGATTCAACACTGCCGAAGAGAGGCTAATGCTGCAGCTGATTGGGCCGCTAAGGCCCAAGCACGAAATTCTCTCACTTTCTTGGCCCAACTTTCCTCCTGCACCGTTAACGACTTTGCTATGTATTGACGCCCTATCTACGGGTTGTAATTTTCGTCCTCCTTGAATACTAATATCATCGTTTCTGTCCAAAAAGAAAAAAAAAAAAAAAACTAAAGCCGAATCCCACCTGTCGCCAAATCTACATGGAAGATACCATACAATAGGTGGAGATCAAGGGCACATGGCCCCAAAAAAAGGGGGAAATGGTGATGGTCAAGTACGAGAGTAAAGAATAAATGAAAAATCGAGGTATGTGACCAGCCGGCGGCCGATCCATACAATAGCTTTGAGTAATGATTCAGCTGGCGGTCGATCCATAAAATCAAAATTTAGTGTATCGCTAATTCCAAGGCTTTTTAGTGTCAAGACAACATTAGCATGGTCGGTATGTTGAACCTCTAGTACAGTGTTATCTTCTAGATCAATTTGATAATTGCGTAACGTGTACAACGGGAAACACATTCCTGGACCAGTTCTTCCGGCACGGCCAGCTCTCTGCATTGCTGAAGCTTTGGAGATTGGAGTCACTGGCTATGATTCCATTCCCGTCCTTGGGTTGTACGATTTCATCTTGCAAAAGCCCGGATCAATCACATAGCTTATTCCGTCAAGTGTTAATGACATCTCCGCAATATTTGTCATAAGGACCACCTTACGAGCATCTTCTGGCGTGGGTTCAAATATCTTTGCCTGAAGATCTATAGGCAAATCAGCTTATATTGGGCATATAATGAGTTCGGCAATTTTGGAGCCAAACCCCCTTACCTATGCTTCAAAAGCTCTTCCGCTGCTTCAATTTCCTCTTGACTGGTAAGAAAAATCAAAATATCGCCACATGGTTGCTGCACATGTATTTGAAGAGCAGTAACAATAGCTGCATCCAAGTAATCTGCTTCAGGTGCACTGGTGTGAAGAATTCCAACTGGATACCGCCTTCCTTGCTCAACCTATTCAGTATTCATCAACCTCCAAACGTTTCAGACTCGGCAACGAGGAGGGCGCCAACGATGAAGCAACACAAGAACTCTCAACAGCTCAATCCCAGCTGATTGGAAAGGTTATCACCTTTATCCTTGGTGTACCAATCTAATGTACAGAGGACAAGTAGATTACATTCAACGTAAAATATATCAATTTCACAAACTAATCTTAACCCGCTTGAATGTTATTTTCTATTAAAATTCTTTTTTCTCCACTGCGAAAATCATGTTGACTGGGAAGGAGTCAGCATTTCTTCGATTAGAAACTTATGAACAATAAATTTTCTCCCCTCTGAAAGCGACCACCACGTGGTACCAACCCGGTAACCTGTCAAGAATCAACGTCTTAATCCTGTTTATATCCGGCTGATGGCGATACCCACGTGGACGTTTTCCATCACTTTTGAAATATGAGGATTTGAAAGTGAAATCGAATCCATTGAAAAAATCGAACCACTGTCGTGCACCTTCTCGATTGGAGAAATTTTTCCCTTCAATCGCCGACCAATGATAATAATTACACTTATTACATCCAATTGTTGTCAAGTTTGTTGATTTAAAAGGCAAAATTTTGGACCTCGAATTAAGACAAAACGAGCGTAGATGCTCCGGATCTGAGCTTTTGTCATCGACGGGTTAAACGATGCCCGCAAATTCAGCCTGCGAAGGAACCCTAATTCTCGCCACTCATTTCGTAGCGGGAGTCGCTCTTTTTCTTCGAAAGAGGTCGAGCGGAAATTGATAAATTAAACCTGAAGTGACGGTGCGAGGACAATCCTCAACGGCCCATAACCTCCATTAACGTCTGCATCAATGAACATGTCTCGCTTTCGTGACGAGGGTTTTGCCCTGTTTTTGTCTCTGCGGGATGCTGCTGCTGCAGGCAGTCCTTAAATGCTGGTGACTCGTAGAAACCCTAGATGACTCTACATCGAGTCATTCGCGACAGGATCGCCTGATTTCGTGGGAGTATGTATGTGCGGCGTGGAATAACTTGCTTCTCTTCTTACTATTATTTATTTCTTTGTTTCAGATACAATCATACATTAATGAGTTAATTCTCGCAATATACTATGTCAACCTCACAATTCTTGTTAAAAACATATATTATGGACACCATGACCGGACATTTCAGCTTAGGAGATTATCAAATTTAACCCGTGACGCTTATCTTCACCTTCGAATCTATATGATAACTTGATCAACTAATAAATTCGAGAGCTAATCTCTTTTTTCCCCTATAACATGTGTGCCTATTTTGTCTTATTCAATCAATTGGAGGAACGTGTTGGCCAAAAGAAATTGTTGGTAAAATGTCAACTTTGATCGTCTGCTCGAGGACGTTGGACAATAATATAAACGAAGCAGTCTCTATCGCATGGGATGGTATTTATTCGGGTGGATAACTGCTTTTTAGACTTAGCCGCTTGGACGAACCCCAAAAATTCGTATGCCCGGACAAACTTGAGGACATTGGATGTCCAATCAGAGAGATTTCCGCCCTATCACCTCCAATTTTTTTGACAATAAACAATTTCGTTCATGGTCTTGTCGAGGCACATGTGCGCAAGTTTCAATTGCATTAAGAAAAGTTCCGTAAACATACATAGGTCGGTTCATGACCACCACATTCTTGTAGATAGGATTGTTTTTCCCCCTATATATACTTTTATTTTCTGTATATTCTAACAGTTACATCTTAATTATTAACCTTCTGGTTCCTCAACATTACATAGAATACATAAAAAAAAGACCAACTACGCCTAAATTCTTGATTTGCAGTTGTGGCTGTGCTTCTCAATGATAAAGTTGGACGGTGGACCTAGACCTTCCAGCAGAAAATTCTAAGGGTAACAGTTTCTTGTGTCAAAGAATTGGACAACTTTAGTTTGGTAATCCTAGAATTATGGTTAGAGAGAGAGGGGGAGAGAGAGAGAGAGAGAGAGAGAGAGAGAGGGAGGGAGGGAGGGAGGGAGGGGGAGAGAGAGAGAGAGAGAGAGAGAGAGAGAGAGAGAGAGAGAGAGAGAGAGAGAGAGAGGAGCATACAAGCCTAACAACCTAGAGGCCAACCGAACACTTTGTATGCCCCATGAATAAGTTAAATCTAAACATGTGGCTTGTGCAAAGTGGTCTTGCCCTAGAGTAGTTTACACACACTTTGTGGGATTTTAAAAAAATTAATTCTAGTTTTTGAGCTGGAAATCCCTAAATGCCTCAATTAACTATGCAAATCTTGAGAAATCTCTTCGATAATGTTATGCAAATAGTATAAAGATAGATTAATTTTTTCTTATATCTTACTCCCCATAGTCATGTAAGATTTTGTTGGCATGAAAATTAAAAAAGACTAAGATTAAATGTTCCAAATTATATTTTCTATATATGTGGAATTATGTTATGGAGCCGGAAGTGCCTCTTGCCATATTTCGATAAACCTTCTCCCAGCCTAAGAAGCATGCCTGGTTCTCTAATCTCAAAGAGGAGCTAGATCTCGCCTTTAGAATGATTTGAAGTAATTGCAGTTAGCTTGAAGACATTCGTAGATGTCGATTGATCAATGCTTTTGGAAGTACTAAGAGATGCGCATGCATACGTGCGATATCCAAACTATTTCCGTTGACCCTCATGAAAATCTGTGTACAGACCCTTGTTGCTAATTCTTTATTTGCCGTAAATCTGCATGAATCCATATTTCAACGATTCAAACATCCCACGATCCGTCGCCGATATGGTTACGGAGATCATTGCGTCAGATTATTCAGCTTGCAAGAAAAGTTATAGCGCGAGCAAACCATATAAAATAACAATAAATAATGGCAAAAACTATCGCCGAAAATTCTCCAATGACGACAAGGACTCCAATTTAGTGGAATTTTGTGCTCTCAATTTGACTATAAATATCCGCCCGTTGTGCGCCCAAATTGAGTGCAAAAAATCAAACTCCTGACCAAAGTGTCTCGAGAATCACATGGCGCTTCTTCAATCTCCATCGATTTGCTTCCCTCTCGCCCTTCTCATTTCATTCCTCATAAACTCGTCTCACTGCTTCAACCCCAAATCGCTTAACATCTCGAAAGTCCAGTCCAACGGTGATTGGTCGCCGGCAGGTGCGACGTGGTACGGGAGTCCCAACGGCGCTGGAAGCGATGGTAATGGAATGACATTATATTTTTATTTGGTCAATTCACCTGGAGTAAAGATCTTTTTATGCAAGCGTCGTTGGTCTCATCACACGCCTTTCAGTAATTTTGACTTATCAAGTCTTTCGAGTATAAATCGGTTCGGACATATGAGTAGCTTAGGTCAGTCACCTAATCGTGATTGATTTTGGCTTTGTACCAAACACATATAGACTTAGAGGTCAAACTGGAATCAAGTACAACGCTAGACAATACTACTCTAGTAATTACACATTTCACCTGATCTGAAAATATACATATATATTTATAAATAAATATATAATATATTATATATAATATGCTTTGTGTGATATTTTGTACGTAGGTGGTGCATGTGGGTATGGGAATGGGGTCGACCAAGCTCCATTCTCTTCAATGGTGTCCGCAGGAGGGCCTTCTCTTTTCAAATCAGGCAAAGGATGTGGAGCTTGTTACCAGGTTTCTCTCTTGCTAGAAAAGTGTTTCTCGAATTATTTTTATATTCGCCGTCATCGGAGAAAATTTGCCACGGACAAAGTTAATATATGTTCACGTGATATGCTTTTCCTAAATTAACAATCGTGGAATATAATTCATGAAAACATTTACTGCGGCTCGCTTTCTAGACTCCCATTACAAGTAGTTTGAATTCTCCGTATTTAAACAGATTATTTGACTCGGTACATATTGTCCTATTCAAACAGATTATTTAGTAGTTAGTTAGGAAGTGCAGTCTTTTGAGCTCTTGTTGATTAAATTTCAGGTGAAATGCACTGAAAACGCGGCTTGTTCCGGGAACCCGGTGACGGTCGTTATAACTGATGAATGCCCTGGTGGCCCTTGTGTCGCTGAATCTACTCACTTCGATTTGAGCGGCACGGCTTTTGGAGCCATGGCGAGCCCCGGCAAGGCTGATGAACTTCGCAATGCTGGGGTGCTGCAAATTCAATACCAAAAGTCCGTACGGTTGATCCTTTCTCTATGGATCCTTTCGAGTGAATTCCAATTTTAACAGAAGCGCAGAGGGAAAAAAGGAAGATAAAACGCATTGAAAAGTGCTTTAAATTAACGAGAAACTTTGCTTTCACCAGACTTATACTAATCAGCAAATAGTCTAACTTGCTTATTAAAAGTTTATTTATGTGCACATATTTACAATGCCAAGCAGAGTAGAGTGCAATTTCCCCGGCGCGAAGGTGGCATTCCACGTTGACTCCGGCTCGAATCCCAACTATTTCGCTGCGCTAATTGAGTACGAGGATGGGGATGGCGAGCTCGGCGCCGTCAACCTGAAGCAGGCTCTGGACTCTGACTCTTGGCTTCCGATGCAACAGTCGTGGGGCGCGGTTTGGAAGTTGGATGGCGCAGGCCAGCTGCGCGCCCCATTCTCGATCAAGCTCACCTCTCTTGACTCCGGCAAGACCCTGGTTGCCAACAACGTGATCCCCGCTGGGTGGCAGCCCGGACAGACGTACCGGTCCGTCGTCAACTTTGCTGTCTGAGGGTTGTTTGTGGTTTGCTTGGGAGACGAAGAAATGGAGATTGATCGTCCGTGAATTTAGTTGTGTGTGTTTTATGTGATTGGCAAAAATAAAATATAGGATGGTGTTGGAAAAAGAAAGTATTTTGCTTTTTCCACTCTAAGTAATCTAGTCAGCTATGAGCTACCTCTTGGAAAAGAGAGTAGTAGGGAGAAATGAAGGATATTGTCCTTTCAAAATTAAGAATGATTTGAGTATTTTTGTTCTTTATTTTTGTGCTAATCGATTGTATTTGAAACTTCAAAGC
Organism: Eucalyptus fibrosa; assembly: GCA_017140475.1. Taxonomy (NCBI): domain Eukaryota; kingdom Viridiplantae; phylum Streptophyta; class Magnoliopsida; order Myrtales; family Myrtaceae; genus Eucalyptus; species Eucalyptus fibrosa. Next base: position 20,733,502 of record CM029509.1, on the reverse strand, counting down.
TTTTATGTTGTACCACTTCTAAAGTGGATGGTCGTAAATTGTGTCAATCTATATGCAAGTGGGTACATTCTTCATTATGAAAAAATGAAACTTCTGAATGAGAATTATAATTCCTTAGAAAACATTTTTGATACATTTCTTAAATAAAACTAACAAACCCGACCTTTCGACATATTCCTATCACTCCCAACTATCACTACTTTGATTCATTTCTAGGAAATCAACCTCTCGTGCGTCAAGTTTGTACTTAATACTAGCTTCAATAATTTATGTGAAAAGAAACATCAACATTGAATTTTCAGTTCAATTCCGATCAAAATATTGACTAAAATTTAAGTTCAATCTCCATGAAGGTACTCTTGGACTACATAGGACGGTCGATGTTCACATCAATAATTTTTGGCTAAAATTGACTTGAAGGACTACATTAACAAATCGTCAAAATGTTTAAATGGCAAAATTTCGAGATTTTGAACTGAAGTGACATTCATGTAATAGATTTAGATTTTTTTTTTTTTGGGTTAATCAAGTTAGATGAACGTCATTGACATGGATTAGAGATGTCAAACGGGTGGGTTGGGTCAGGTTTAGGTCAAGTCATTAATGGGTCGATCCAAATCAACCCATTAACCCATTTAAGCCTAATGTATATTTTTCGACTTATACTCAACCCAACCTATACCCGACCCAACCTAACCCATATTAATAAAATATTTTCATATTTAACCAAATTTAGGAAAACTTATTCTTATTTTTTTAAAGATTATATTTCTAAAAAACTTCCAAACTTATTTCTTGTATATATATATTTTTTAAATGGTATTGCTAAAATATTTTTATACAACACAAATTTAATGGACAATTTTTATAATTTTTAAAATAATTATTTTAAAAAATCGAATTTTAATTATTTTTATTTTTTTAAAATTAATTATTTGTTATTTTTATTTTTAAAATATATTTTTCTTTTTTCTTTTTGGTTCTTCTTCTTCTTTCACGGCCGTCGGCCACGACGATGGCCGGTGGCCAGCCACAGGCGAGCCTCGAGCTCCCCCGACACCAGAAAGCTCGAGGCTTGCTAGATTGGTGAGGCTGGAGCCTCGCCTGACGCCGGCGAGCTTGAGTCTCGCCAAATTGGCGAGGCTCGAGCCTCACCGGACATCGGCGAGGCCTCCGCCTTGCCAGATTCGACAAGCTCAAGGCTCGCCGATGTCGGGCGAGCTCGAGCTTGCCCCTCGCTAGATCTAGCGAGGCTCGAGCCTCGCCCTTCACCGGCGAGTTCGAGTCTCGTCAGATCGGCGAGGTTCAAGCCTTGCCAAGCATCGGTGAGGCCTCTGCCTCGCCAGATCCGGCGAGCTCAAGGCTCGTCTAGCTAGTCGCCGGCCATTGCCATGCCGGCAACCGGAGGAAGAAGAAAGAAAAAAAAAAAAAAAAGGAAGAAAGAAAAAAAGAAAAGAACAAGAAAGAAAAAAAAGAAAAAAATAATTATAATTTCAGTATTTATAAAAAAAAATGTAAAATTAAAAAGAGAAGAGAGAGTCTCTCTCTTAAGACCCACTTAAAAGTTAAAACTAAACCCATTTAAGACCCACTTAAAACCCACCTATCAAAGTAAACCCATTTAACTACTTTTTGTCAAAAACAAGTGACCCATATATGACTCATTTATGATTTAAATGGGTCATATATAGGTCTAAGACCCATTTTGACACTTGTAACATGGACAAAGAAGAGCTGGATATTGATGCAAATCGGTTTCTTGCCACCATTAAAAGGGTAAGTGACTTAAGGCACGTATGATAACCATTTTATTTTTCTGTTCCTTGGAATAGATTTTGAACAGAAATTCATTTGGTGACACATTTTAATTTTTTTTAAAATTATTTCTGGAACAACTTTCTACTTTAGAAATAGATTTGGACAAGAAATTAGAAGTTAAAATATTTACCTTTTATATTTCTAGAACAAAAGTGAGTAATGAAAACTCTTCTCGTTGTTTATTCTCATCACTGCCCTCTACCCACCCATCACTTGTGGGATGTCGGATGCCTACCGTTGACCACCGTATGTTAGATGCCTACCGTCGGTTGCTCACTGCTGGTTGTTGGACGCTTGTTGCCAGCCCTCGGACTCCTACCATCTACTACCAATCGTTGATCGTTCACCACGAGCCGCCCACTAGTTGCTGGCTGCTACTTGCGTGCCTCCTGCTGCAGATTGCCGGTCATCGGTGACTCCCCTGTGGTTGTTGGCCATTAGAAGCCAAATGCCTCTCACCACTACTTGGGGAAGGGTGTGGAGAAATTTTGTGTCATTATTAAACAAATTTCTATTTCAAAAGCAGAAATTTTATAAAGTTAGCAAATGTATATTTCTGCTTAGAAACTTATCTGGATAATAAAAATAGGAAAATAAATTTCTAGTTAGAAATTGATTTCTAGAATGAAATTGTTATTATACATGCCCTTAGTGTCCATTATTAGCGAATTTTGTTCTTTGATAGTTGACCTCGGTGTAGACGCGAAGTGCATCATCAGTATCCTCAGAAGTCGTTCAAGAATTCCGGGCCAAAGATGAAGAAAGTCAGCGAGTTCATGAAGGATGTTATGCTGCATTTGCGGTTCTTCATCCAAAGCCTACGTAAGGCATTTGGAGGCTTTTGCCTTCTTTTTGTTTTTTGTTATTTTTTAATCATGTATTGCAATCCCTTCTGGCTTCTCCTGCTCTTCAATGCTTCTACCTTCACTATCCTGCAGCGTGGATACAATGTAGTTAAACCCAAACTTTATACTTAAGCTCGCTTGCCTTCAATTTTGAAGGTACCCAATCGAGCGATCGAATCGTTCTAGACCTCAACTCAAAAACCCCAGATCTAGTTTGCGTTCCTTTCTCGAACGTCCGTGAGCTGTTTAACACACAAGGACTGTGGTTGTGCCGAAATTTCTGATCTGTTGAAGTCAAGTGACTATGAATGTGGTACGTTTCACCATTCTCCGACTCATTGTATTTTAACATATGTCGCGTGGTATAATTGTCATATAAAATACCCTCTCTGGTCTTTAGTTGCGAAGCACTTTTGGTACTTGGGGCCCAAAGGCTTAGTCTATATTTGATTATTTCTCGTTTCCCTTAAGATGGATTAATGGGTTTGATATGAGACCACGTAGTTGGGTTCATTTGGACCCAAATGGGGCTCGTAGGGGTGTGCAATTGGACTGGGTATACTTTGGAACTAGACTAGCCCACTCGGAAAACAGGGTCGGGAACCAGTTTCCGTTGAAATCGGTCTAGGAACCGGTTCCCAAAATTCGAAACCAGTTTGAACTGGTTTGGGAACCGGTTTTGAGTAGATATCCATTCAGGAACCGGCTTGACAGTACCAATTTGGGAACTGGTTTTGTAAACCCAAAAGACCAAAATCCTATCTTTTTTCCACTAATTTCTAATTTTAGAATTGTATATTTCCTCTCGCACGGTGCTCCTCCTTCATCGTTTCTCTTCTTCACTTACTTCCCTCCCTTGCCGGCTCATGGTCACACCATCCATCGCATAGGATTTTTGCCTTGCCTAATGATGTTTGTTTATGATAATTAACCTTGTGGATACTTAGTTTCGTTTAGTCAAAACTTATTGATTACATGTGCTTAAAGTTTCAATATAAATTAGGAGGATTTCGTTGTTTTCTCTCGTAATAATGTAAAATTCAAAACCGTATAGAATATCATGTAGTTGCAAAATAGGTTCAAATGGAAATAGGGTTGACTTTGGAATCGGACCGGAGAAATAAGGTTGTTCCAAAATAGGGTCCAGTAAAAATAGGGTTGGGTACTCACCTTGGACCCGATCACCCCTAGGGACTCCAATAGTCCTTGCTGCATTTGAAGTGTTCACTGCCGATCTTTGTAATCTCGCCGATTCTATCACTGGTTATCGCTGCAAGCCCCTCATGGCCGAGTTGGAACCCACCCCACCACCGGTCCGTTTTGGGAACGAGAAGCTCATCTATGTAATTTCCTAATCTGGATACTTATTTCAATATCTAAATTGACTAGTTTGAACTTATTGAAATCTAATATGATTTGATGAGATTGTTAGGCATATTCCGATTAGTAAAGTTATTGTATTGAGGACCATGATAATCGAGAATTCGAGTTTCGAGACGTAGATTGGATTTTTGATTATGTTGATTTCCTATTTTGAGTCATGGTGAATACATGGTTTATTGGGTGTTAGATTATTGATTGCTTACCCACATCTTAGGATTAAAATCAATCAAGATTACTCGCAAAATATTTTTGTAAATAAAGAAAAAAGGTACTTAAAGGGTATTAAATTAATCTAACGTAATCAAGTTTCCATATTCATAAATCTCCAATTCGCATGTGCAAAGTGTTCTCCCGTACTTTACTTGAGTGTCTAATTGATCATAACTTATTTGGGCAGCTCCACAAGGTAAGAAAATTATATGTTGAACCAAGTACGAAGTTGGGATTTGTAGGACTTGAGAGAGCTCGTGCTAAAACAAGCGATTGCTTCTTGAGAAGAACCTTTGGTCATATTTTATAGTCCGTTAACTTTTCTTCTGGTTGTTCACCTCTAGAAATGTCGCAAACAAAACCTGACAAAATCACCCTTATCACAAATATTTGGTGGGTATCCTATAAATATTAAGGTGAATCGCAACCATTAAATCCAGGAGATTTCCGTAAAATTTACAAGATCCAACTATATTTTAATTAGTATGTTTTAATCACCCAGTAAAAACTCCCTTCCTCCTGGATTTAATTTAGGAGAAACGTTTGATGGCTGAGATTTGAGAGGTACGTCCAATCTAACGGCGGCAGAAATTCTCTGAACAGGAGATCAAAAGTACTCTTGACTTGAAGTCAAACGCTGATGTTATAAGTTAATAACAATTATTTGTTGGGATACAATAAAACTTTACGTGGAATATCCGAGCACATCGATATATACGATACATTCTTCCGTCTTTAAATAACTTATCTCATCTTAAATATAGCAAATATTGGAAGGAGCCATGAGCTTGGAATTGTTCCCCACTCCAATAAAAGTGGTTGTATCAAGCTCAATGAATCTTCGAGAATCCGGACTTTGTTTTTCTTCTATTTTGGTTAGGAAAATGCAAGAATGAAATGAAATTTTCCTGAGGCTGTTGATTCAAAGTCCGGTTCTTTAAAAGTTTAAATAGATGCGTCATGACATTGGGTCGGCCGACGGTTAAGTTGAAGCCCGAGATTAGCCGTGGGATTAGCTTGACCCTGGGGCCTTAGGATGGCTACACGTTGAGGGGACGTGGTGTGTTTTGTGAGATGCACTTACGGGTCTGTACGCGCATGATTGCTTTAGGTGCTGTTGGTAACACTTCGAAGAGCACTTGTTTATGTTCTCTTGTTCTTCGGAACAGAAATGTGTTTAGTAATTTTTTTGTTTCTGAGAATAAATTTGGAATGGAAGTAAGAAATAAAAACAAAATTGTTTCTTGTTTTTGAGAACTCAAGAAACAAGTTTTTCTTTTCTCTTCCTTTCTTCCCTTTCTTTTCTTTCTTTTTCTCTCCCTTTCTTCTTCCTTCAGCCGGTCACTAGCCTTGGCAATGGTCGACGACTGACCAGATGAGGTTCAACGACCTCACTAGCCATTGGCGAGGCCCCCCGAGCCTCGCCGTGGCTGGGTGAGGCTTGACCTAGCCTAGATTTGGCGAGGCCGAGCCTCACTTGGTCAATAACGAGGTCGGCATTGCTTGCAATGGCATCATTTGGCCTCTTGGTGGCCGGGTGAGACCGAGCCTCCCCAGTGGTCGAGTGAGGCTTGGCCTCTCCAGATTTGGGTGAGGTTGCCTCGCCTAGCTTGGGCAAGGCTCAGGGGGACCTTGCCGGTAGTTGGCAACCTTGCCGATAGTTGATGACCTCGCTGGCCTCATTTGGCCGGTCTTGGCCAAGGCCGACGACTAGTTAGAGGAAGGAGAAGAAAAAGAAAAAGAAAAAAAACTAATAACATTATTGATAAATTAAAAGAAATTCTAAGTCACAAAAATATTTGGGGTCATACCAAACGTATTTATCTTTCGAGAACAAAAATTTTATATAGTTATTAAACCCCTTAAGATACTCAGAAACTGTTCTGGAAAACAAAAATTGAAAAAAAAAATACTTTTGAAAGGAAATCGTTTTCGGGAATAGAAATGTTACCAAATGCAACTTTGCTTGCGAAAGAAAATGATCCTCGTAGTAGACGAAGAAAGGGGTTGGCGACACTGACATGGGCGGAAGCACGAACGCAGATCGTCATAGAGAAACGAAGAACAGAGAACACAAGATGTAGAAGAAGAAACGAAGAACAGAGAACACAAGATGTAGAAGAAAGATTTCTTTATTTCTTGAATCAAAAAAGAGCAAAGCATACATTCAACTGAGAGCTTTTTCCATCTGCTCTTTAATGGCACTATTCGTTTCTCTCACTACCTTTCTCTCTATTCTTTCCTCTGTATTTTATACTCAAGGAAGATGATGAAAAATGAATCAACCGACTCAACACCGGCTTAACAACTTTGGTTTTATATCTAACGAGACTAACCGCCCTTTGAGTCAACAAGCTCGCAAACACGTGTGATGAGCGGACTCTCTCCGAGTCGGTCTTGAATTTACTATCTTCAAATGCTTCTTTGTTTCTTATGCATTGCCACGACACGGTCTTCTTATGCATTGCCACGAGATGCAGTCTTCAAGTCGCTTCTTTAACATCCCCCCGCAAATTGGGAGGGGGTAAATACCCGAAGCCCAATTTGGTTCGAAGATTAAAATGTAGGAAGCGAGGTAAAGATTTTGTAAAAATATCTGCAAGTTGGCGAGTACAGGGAATATAAGAGACAATTAAGGATCTGGAAGCAACCTTTTCACGAACAAAATGAAAGTCTACTTCAATATGCTTTGTGCGCGCATGTAAAACAGGATTAACTGAAAGAGCAATAGCTAACTTGTTGTCACAAAAGAGAGATGTTGGAGCAGATAAACCGATGCCAATGTCTCGAAGGACAAAACTAACCCATGTAAGATCAGCTGTAGCTGAGGCTAAAGCTCGATATTCAGCCTCTGTCGAGGAACGAGAGACTGTAGATTGTCGTTTTGTTGACCAAGAAATGAGGTTGGAGCCAAGATATGTACAAAAACCAGTGGTAGATCGCTTGGTAGTACTACATCCTGCCCAATCAGCATCAGCAAAACCATACAAATGCATGAAGCTATTGGAATGAATGGTTAATCCAAGAGCAACAGTGCCTTTCACATATCAAAGAACCCTTTTTAGATTGTGAAAATCACTTAAAGTGGGCTGCTGCATCTTTTGACAGAGAAGATTAGTGGCGTAAGCAATATCTGGACGAGTTATAGTGAGATACTGAAGTCCACCCACAAGGCTTCGATATTCAAGAGGATGTTGCAATAATGTGTCATTAGTTATCATGGCTGCAGACCGCAATGAGAGAGGAGTAGAAACAGGTTTGCAATCTTTCATATTAGCTCGAGTAAATAAATCAAGAGCATATTTGGTCTGAGAAAGAAATAAGTCTTGTGAAGTTTGTTTAGCCTCAATTCCCAAAAAAATAATGCAGAAGACCAAGATCCTTCATATGAAATTGAATGCTTAGTAGATGAATCAAGTGGGAGAGTAAGTGGGCTGAGCTTCCAGTGAGCACAATATCATCTACATAGAGCAATAATAGTATGGTGTCTGAGCCACATGATGAAACACAAATAATGAAGGATCCGTGGTGCTGCAAGAAAACCCATTCTCAAGAAGAAAGTTACTGAATTTATCAAACTAGGCTCGGGGTGCTTGACGAAGACCATACAAGGATTTCTTAAGCAGACATACATGATGAGGCTTCTGAGGGTGTATAAAACCTGGTGGCTGTTGCATATATACTGTTTCATTCAAAGTGCCATGTAGGAATGCATTCTTAACATCAAGCTGATGGATTGTCCAATGCTTTGTCATTGCCACAGAAATAACAATTCGAATAGTAGCATGTTTAATGACAGGGCTGAAGGTCTCTGTGAAATCAATACCTTCTTCTTGATGAAACCCCTTAGCTACTAGTCTTGCTTTGAGTCTATCAAGCTAACCATCTGCAGTAAGTTTAGTTTTAAACACCCACTTGCATCCTATGACATTCATGTGATCAGTTTGAGGCACTAATTCCCATGTCTGGTTTGTGTATAATGCATCCATTTCATCTTGCATTGCTTGATACCATCCTCTGTCTGCCAGTGCAGATTTGACTGTTTTTGGTTCGAGAGGAACTTTATACTCAGCCAAGCATGCATATTTAGGATTAGGTTTGACTATTCCAGATTTTAATATGGTTTGCATAGGATGAACAGACAATATACCTCGTGTATTGTCTGGAGAACTGCTTTGTGCTTGATCAGTATTAACCTTTGGCAGTGTTGGCATAGAACATATTTGTTCCTCAGTATGCATTTGTAATGATTCAGTAGAATGTGTATTGTCTGGAGAACTGCTTTGCGCTTGATCAGTATTAACCTCTGGCAGTGTTGGCATAGAACCTATTGGTTCCTCAGTATGCATTTGTGCTAATTCAGTAGAATCTGATGCATGAATGTGAGAATTCTGTATCAATCCAGTATCTTGCAAATATCCCATCTGTTTATTGGACATAGACTGAACTTGTTCTGTAGGTATAGAGTCTAGAAAGATTGCTCCATTTATCCATTGTTTGTACAAGTTTGTACCTTGATGATACTCAGTTGGTAGTCGACTGGTGAAGGGAAAAACTGATTCATCAAACACTACATGACGACTTACATAGACATGTCCATTAGTGGGTAGAAGACATCGATATCCTTTATGTCTTTCACTATATCCCAAAAAGATACATATAAGAGATCTTGGATCAAGCTTATGCTGTGCATATGGTCTGAGGCAAGGATAACAAGTACATCCAAAGACCCTTAAATGTGTATAGCTTGGTTTTTGTTGATACAATTTTCTGTAGGGTGAATTCATATGGAGCTTTGAAGCAGGAAGCAGATTAATGATGTAATTTGCTGTCATGAAAGCATCTACCCAGTATTTTAAGGGTACTTTGGCATGATATAGCATTGCTAGTCCTAACTCCACCACATGTTGATGTTTTCTTTCAACTAGACCATTCTGTTTTGGTGTATAAGGACAGGAAATGTGCTGTTTAATTCCACATTGTTGTAGATAATTCTGAACTTTGTTGCTGGTGAACTCACCTCCTCCATCACACTGAAAGATTTTGATCTTATGATCAAACTGATTCTCGACTTGCTTTTGAAACATGACAAAGATGTCATAAAATTCTAACTTCTGTTTCATTGGATACAGCCAACTGTATCTAGAGAAATTATCCACAAAAATGACATAGTATCGAAATTTTTGAAAAGACTAAACTGGTGAGGGTCCCCACACATCACAATGTATCTTTTCTAGAGGAGTATTAGATGTATAGTTTGACATAGGAAAGGGTAAGGATGAACTCTTAGCAATCTGGCAACTACTACATATGCCTTGAGTTCTTGAATTACATCGAATTAGGTGCTGACCCTGCAAATACTTCATTGTTTTTAAACTAGTATGTGCCAGCCTCTGATACCATAAGTCTTCTCCTACTTCTTTTTGAATTTAAGTGAAGAAAACTTCTGTGACTTTAGGGTCAACTTGGTACAGTCCCTTGACTTTGCTTCCTAGCCTCACTGTTGTATTGTTGCAATTGTCCTTCGGATATACCCCATGTTTGTCAAAAATAAAAGAGCAGGGGATAATCATCGTTAACTTCAAATTGAGACAATAGATTTTTCTTTATTTTTTGGAACTATCAATACATCATTTAGTGGTAATGAGCTAGTTTTTGTATGCAATAAGCCATCACGACACCGGGAGATTGATAAACAAGAACCATCTCCTACCATAACAAAGATTAGTCCACTATATAAAGAACAGTATTGAAGCATACCAGGATCTGCAGTGATATGGACTGAGGCTCCTGTATCTGGATACCATTCAGTGCCATGTGAGTCTTTAATATGCATTGTTGTTAGTGTAGTTGGTATTTCATTTGCTTGATATGAATTATCAAAGCGATACCAACATCGAAGTGTTGTATGTCCTAGTCTTTTACAGATTTGGCATTCTAATGGACTATTACTTGCTATTTTCACACTCTGCATATTCTGATCAGATGCTACACTTTGTGGTGGATAAGACTTAGTGGCTTGATACTTTTGAGAAGAATTTACATATGGTCTGAACCCCTATCCATAGTTAGACCAGTTGTGTGACAACTTGTTAACCTGATCTTCTTGATTCAGATTCGGGTTATTCATCCTGTAATGTTGATTTCTTCCTGTTTCAACATAGTCATTACCACGATCTCTAGTATTCATTGCACGTCCCCTGCCATAGCTATTTCCACCTCGACTATTTCCTCTTTGATTTCTGAAGTTAGAGTTTTGCACAATTCCAACAGACTTTCTTTGGCCATAGTAGGCTAGATTAGGATTATATTGATTCACAGAGTATGTTTGTAGCCTAGTTTCAAATCTCTCGAGCTGAGAGATAACCTCATCATAATCTGGTTGAGGTTTTAAGCAATACATTGTTGTTCTGAAACTTTCATATTCTGAACCTAATCCCTTGAGAACACCAAACATCTTGGTTATCTCATCAACAGGTTTTCCAATGGCATTAAGTTGATCACAAATAGACTTAAACTCTCGAAGATACACATTCAATGTTCTATCTCTTTTCTAACATGCTTGCAGTTTTCCCCTTAGTTCGAATTCTTTTGCTACTGACTTTTGTGTGAAACAATTAAGAAGAGTCTGCCATACCTCATACGATGTCTCTAGCCCAATGATCAAGCTCAAAATATTCTCAGACACTACTCCACTTATCCAGGATGAGATTAACTGATCAGTTTTCATCCAATCTGTATGATCAGGATTCACCACTTCTGTTTCATTACCTTCAATCTCAACCTGCATCATTTGAGCTGCTGGTGGTGTTTCGCCATTGATGAATCCAAAAAGATCCTGACTTCGCAAGAACCTGTGAAACTGTGCTTGCCAAAGTAGAAAATTATCTTCAACTAGTTTTATTGTAACAAAGTTGGCTATATTGACATGGATCGGGAATGGATACTTCTGTATCCTTGCTGCCATTCTGTATTTTCCAGAAGCTTTTGAAGATACACTTTCTCGACTACTATCAACCAGAAACCAGATTCTGCTCTTGATCTTCTTACTATCTTCTGGATCACACAGACTCTACAGGATTTCGAATAGTATAGTAGAGCTCTCAGGATGGCTCTGATACCATGAGAAGAAACGAAGAACAGAGAACAAAAGATGTAGAAGAAGAAACGAAGAACAGAGAACACAAGATGTAGAAGAAGAAATGAAGAACAGAGAAGCGAAGAACAGAGAACACAAGATGTAGAAGAAAGATTTCTTTATTTCTTGAATCAAAAAAGAGCAAAGCATACATTCAACTGAGAGCTTTTTCCATCTGCTCTTTAATGGCACTATTCGTTTCTCTCACTACCTTTCTCTCTATTCTTTCCTCTATATTTTATACTCAAGGAAGATGATGAAAAACGAATCAACCGACTCAACACTGGCTTAACAACTTTCGTTTTATATCTAACAGACTAACGCAAACACGTGTGATGAGCAGACTCTCTCTCTGAGTCAGTCTTGAATTTACTATCTTCAAATGCTTCTTTGTTTCTTATGCATTGCCACAGATGCAGTCTTCTTACGCATTGCCACAGATGCAGTCTTCAAGTCAGCTTCTTTAACAGTCATGCCCCCACCGAATTCCGTCGACTTCGTTAGCATTTTGACGAAAGTAGGGGGTAATGAAGCGCAGGTCAAGAGTTCAAATTATTGCACTCCCTTTCATCTTCCTCTTACATGATATTTCCGTTTTTCAGCATGTTTTTTCTGTCTTCAGTTGTCAATGCAACGTGGTTACTTCCGGATCGTGTACTGCGCATGTAAACACCGACTTACACACGAGGGGAGTGTTAAATAATATGGTATATGCACGTTATTGTTCCTTCCTAACCGGTTTGAATTGATCGACTGTGTCCGAGGTCGGGACCCCCTTCCTCCTCCCTTCACGATTGCGGAAAGAAAAGTGCATACCGCCCGCGTTTCACTTTCCTCGTGCCTGTCGAACGAGGAAATTTTGGTTGCGACCGCTCCCGCTCTTGCCATGGGTGGCATTCAAAGCTAATATTTGGTTACGGATAGCCGTTGCCCGCATGCCCTTCACATTCGTCCAGGATTTATGGTGCCCAGTTAATCGATAATTCGGAGGTGTCCACTAGCAAATTTTATCCTCTTTGTTTGCACGCCCACCACCAAGGCGGAAGCAGCCTCGAAGAAGTCCATTGCATCTCTAAAGCCGGAACCGACGACAGCAGCATGTGCAACGGCATTTTTAACTTAGGGGATTGTGATTTCAAGATAACCATTGCGCATGAGGAAACTCTTATCTTTTGACAGTATCCTGAATTCACGTTTTCCACCGCCATTTCCATGTATTCACTATGGAATTTCCACAATGTACTCTAAGTACAGACAAATTGTGCTTCGACACCTTTCTGTCGTGATGATTTCACATGAAGTAGGTCTTAACTAGACAGTAGATGAGACAAATAACTTTTAGAAGAGATTCTAGTTTCTTTGTCCTACTAAGAACATGGGCTTTGTCTACAATGTCTTTTCGTCCGCTCTTCTGGGAGCTTGTTCAGGAATCTGTTGCACCAGTGGGACATGTCTCATGCATTTTATTAAAATGAGGAGAAACCATACGTGAGAGATGATATTTCTTTGGTGGACACCATCAAGAAACTCTACAGCTTGTCAGAATCCAAGGGCAGAGCCATGGACATTTCCTTTACTTGTGATGCGAAACAGCGCTCATGGCACATGGTACTCAATGCAGAATCAGGAACGACTCTGATTCAGCCACAATACTGATTCCCAAGTCTTATCACGATGGTGCTGCCATCTTCTCACGGCATGGTCAGAAAGAAACTGGTGCGATACATCCCCGTCGAGTGGTTCCACGGATGTGGACAGTCGCAAGTACGACCTCGATAGAATTAACTGCAACATCCAGATGAATATTCATTTTGTTTTTGCCGAAATACCTACAGTTGATGATGGCCCAGTTCGTAATGAACAGTAACTCGATTCTGCAAATCTCAATGGCGTTCAAGTGGCCACAGTGGAATTGGTCTTTCTTAATTATGAACGGAAGGCCAAGGGCCCAAATTATGCCATACTTATGGGGACGGAGGGAAGGTCATGGAGGAGAGTCTGGCTGAAAAAGTATTAAAGATGCGTTTAGTAGAAAATAAATGATTTCAAAAAAAAAATCTAAAAATAATTATTTATATTTCTTGAAATAATTTTTCGATAAAAATATTTTACTATTAACAATAATTTATATCTAAATATTTTCGTGAACAATGAAAATATTTCTTGTTCATGCATTTTTATAAGTGATACATGTGATATTTTTAGAAAAATGTTTTCTGAACAATTTATTTTTGCAAAACAAATGGAGTAAATAAACTATACCTAGTATTCCTTACCTAAAAAAAAAGCCTATACCAAGTAAATAAATTCACTTATGTTGACGAAACAATGAAATTCAATAAAAAAGTATTAGAGGTATTCATATTTTTTTCATACAAGTTTAATGTATACAATGTATCTGAATAAATATTTTTTAAAGTTAAAATGAAATTTAAAGGCTTTCCTTACTTTCGAAAAAAGTTACCTATGATAGCACCATCGATATAATTAATTGACGCAAATTTGCGATCAATTTATGTCTAATATGAGTTATTTGTTTTTGGGTTAATACCCTAAAAAAAACCCCCAAACTGGTATACCTGTGACAAATTTACCCAAAACTATTTTTTTAACCATGAAAAACTCAAAACCGGTACACTTGTGACAAATTTACCTCGATTGATTATAAAAAAAACCCTAAACTGGTATATTTATGACAAATTTACCCCAAACTAATTTATTCAACCACAAAAAATCACAAACTGGTAAATTTGTGACAAATATACAATCTCCTAAATTGGATTAATACCTCAAAAAAATTACAAAATTTGTAAACTGTGACAAACGGAGCTTAAAATCCTAAATTGGTATATTAATTAACTGTCACGTATCACTTAACTTAATAATTTGATAATAAAATTTAACGAAAATTAACAGAGGGTGAATTTGTCATAAGTGAACCGGTTTGGGATAAATTTGTTACAGATGTACCAGTTTAAGGTTTTTCATGGTCAAAAAAATAGTTTTTGGTAAATTTGTTACAAGGGTACCAGTTTTGGGTTTTTTAGGGTATTAACCCTTGTTTTTTATATTTTATGTAACTTTATTTCTTTCTTTTGAAATCCATTACCTTGTATAAAATTAGGGTGAGGCTGTTTTCACCCTATTTAACTGGATACACGCCTTTTATCGTTAACCAACAATGAAAAACCAATCTACCCTACCTTTTGACTCTCATCTCTTCCCCTTCTTCAACAACCTTCTGCTTTTTAGTAGCTGCCGATTCAGTCTAATGCCTGGTCCAGGATCTCAAGACATACAAGCAAAATGTCGCTCTTTACAGACTTGCAACCAATCAATCTCAATCTAACATCAGTAACAATCTTTCTGTATACATTATTTACATCCAACGCAGTTCCACAATTATGTAATCTCCAGTAGCAGACCAAGAAAGTTTAAACAGCAATGCCTGAAAAGAAGCACCTCTTGACATTTTTCAATCCAATGAAACCCAAAGTCCACACATCGCGCATCCTATTTGTACCAAAAAAGATCCAGCACTCTCCTCCAAACTAAAGATGAAAACCTACATTCAAAGATTAGATGACAGTTTCCCATTCACGAGGCCACATAAAATGCGGCTAGCTGAAGACATAGAAACACAACTCAGCATCCCATCTCAACTAGCAAGCCTAATGAGAACAAGCATCCACGAAATAAAACAGTGCTTGGGAATAGATGGGTTAAACCAAATACGGCTGTGCCAATCAACATGCTGGCCCTTCACTCTGATAGTCCTCCAAGAACAAGCAGTAGAGTAAGAACCAAATGAGTAAGGAATCCAAATCAACTCAAAATCAGCTGTCACACTGGGGAACAACACACCAGATATATCAGTTTGAATCTGCACCATAGCATCAGATCTTGCACGGGGCCAGCACCATCCAAGATCATTTATAACCGGGGGATACTTTGCAATTTAAAGAATCATTTGAGACCACTCTTATTGAGAATTTATCTACAAATGACCCAAAGGATGCCTGGACTAGCTAAGGTTCTTTAAAGGATTATAACTTCTTAGTCGATGATCGCTATATGCCACAACGCATAATCCCAATAGGAAAATCATGCTTCTGAATGGGGAAAAGTAAGTGAAAATTTGATAACATATTATGTTACAAGAACATAAATCTGCATCTAAAGTCCAGACATCACATTTAAATCTTACGTTCAACTGGCTTTGTCAACAGGTTATTTGGGTCAACAATATCAGAAAATCTATAATTTAAATTGGGTTAATATCACGAAAAATCACAAACTGGTATATATGTAACAAATTTACTCTAAACTAAAATCCCAAATCGATAGACATGTAACAAATTTACTCAAAACTAACTTTTTAACCACCAAAAAGGGAAAATTGTCCAAAAAATCCTAAACCTATAACATTTTTCCCAATTTAGTCTAAAACTTTTCAATTTAGACGTCAGTCTTTTCGCATTTTGCCAATTGAGCTCATCTGGCTAATTTTGATAAGAAATTGTTGACGTGGACGTCTTATGTGGTACAATTGGTGTTGACAATTTTGTCAATAGTATTTTAATATTTTTCGGATTTTTTAGTTAATTTTTTTTTCTTTTCTTTCTTCCTTTTTGCCCTTTTCTCTTATTTTCTTTTTCTTCTCTTTCTCTTCTTTCTTTTTCCCTTTTTCTCTCATTGTCAGCCACTCTTGGGCCTCATCGATGGCCAATGAGTTACTGGCCTCAGGCGAGGACCACCCTCACCGGTCTTGGCCTTGGCCTAGCCATGGCTGTCGGCAGTGATTGGGATTTGGAGCTCGTGGCTACCATGGCCACTCAAGGTCGAGCTTTGGCTCATGGCCATGGCCAGGATATGGAGCTCACATAGCTTGAGCTCGTCGCTTCATTGCCATAATCAAGATGGACAATGGCAAGGAGTCTATTGCCGGCAATCAGTCGATGTTTACCTTCCATATTCCTCTCGACAGTGGGATCCAAACCATCAGTGAGTTCCGCTTCCTTTCGGCTTGTTTCTTTGTACGAGGGTTCCATCTCAAGTAGTCCTTATTCATTGCCATGGCCTCCTCCACTATTTGTCTCAGATCTATGTGCTACTAACGGAACACAAAGTTTTTTCTATTTTTCCAGTTACTGCAGAGCACTCTAGCAACAACCATGGCTGCGATGGTGGACGGGATCTAGAGCTCTAGATCCTAGCCATGGTGCAGGTCTAGAGCACCAAGAGCTCCAGGACCACCATTGATAGCCATGGTTGTGAGGCCACGAGCTCAAGCTATGTGAAACTGGCCATGGTTGCAAGGCGACGAGCTCCAGATCCCAGCCATAGCCGCAAGCCTAGAGCTCAAGTTCAAGTGGCCATGGTGGCCACAAATTCCACATCTTGACAACCGCTAACATCCATGATGACGAGCCAGAGCTTGAGCTTAAGTGGCCATGGTGGCCACAATCTCTAGGTCCCAACCACCATTGATAGCCGCGGCTCGAGCTGAGGCCAAGGGTGGCAACTTGTTGGCCATTGACGAGGCGTGGTTGTGGTTGGTGGAGGGCACAACGGTGGCTAACTGAGGGGAAAAGGCAAAAAGAAAAGAAGAGAACATTTAAAAAAAAAGAGAGAGAGAAGGAAAAAAGTTAGAGGTGGCCGATGGAGGGAAAATGGGGAAAAGGGAAAAAGAAAAGACGAGAAAAGGAAAAAGAAAAGAAGAGAAGGAAAAGAGAAAAAAGAAATAAAATCCCAATGATATTGAAATATTATTAAAATCGTCAACATCAAAAATTGATTATGCCATGTAGGATGGTTGACGTCCACGTCAGTAATTCTTAATCAAAATTGGCTGGATAGTCTCAATTAGAAAAAAATGTAGAAATATTTAGAACTCAATTAGCAAAATTGAAAGGTTAAGATTGACTTGACAAGAATGCAATAAGCCTATGAATTTTTAAATAATTTTCTCTTTTAAAAAGCCCCAAACTAGTATTCATGATAAATTTATTTTTTGAAAAATCACAAATTGGTACACTTGTAATAAATAGATAGTAAAACCCTAAACTGGTACATCCGTTATTTGCCATATATCATCTAACTCGGCAATTTTACAGTAAAATTCATAGAAACTAATATAGGGTAAATTTATCACATGTGTATCAGTTGGGGATTTTTTATAGTTAAAAAGTTAGTTTGCGAAACTTTACCAAAAAAACAAAAAGTTAGTTTGCGAAAAATATATCACACATTTACCTATTTGAAATTTTTTTTGTAATATTAACCCTTTAATCTGTTGAATTGACCAAACATAAAAGCACGTCTAAGTGGGGGAAACCAATGAAGTGGAGAATTGCCACAGGATAACAAGTATATTACAGACCCAATTAAAATGCCACGGATGATATTGAAAATTGCTGCTAATAATCTTTAAAATGTCGCTAAATGCATCTTATCGTGCCAATTTCAGAAATGATGCTAATGCAATGTAAAAAACGTTCAATTTTGTTGTAGTGAGTTGGTTTGAGAGAGTTCTCAATGATAGGGAAACTTTAGTTCTTTGCCATTTACTGTAGCGAGTAGGAGCAAATTTATTATTAACAAAAAATATAACCGACATACAAGTGAGACGAAACTCACTTTTGACGTAAACGTATGGAATATGGATAGATAAATTTGTAACTTCTTTATATATGGTAGGCAGTATTTTTGGTTTAGAAAAGTAATTTCCAATATATTGTTAAATCGAATGAATAAATTATACTGCGTTCAATAGCTTTTTTTTCATTGGAAAAGTAAATTTCAACCTATAATTAAAATGAAAAAAAAATATTTAACTAGTTATACGAAAAAGTAAATAATTCAAGGGTTGATGTTATAAAAAAAACCCTAAATTGATACAACTATGACTAATTTACCGCAAGTTAATTTGTTAATCACCAAAAACTTTAAGCTGGTACAATGACAAATTTAATCCAAATTAATCAAAAACCCAAAATTGATACATTTTTTAATATAAATTTACCATCCATTAGTTTCCTTTAAATTAGATTAATACTACAAAAATCATAAACTGATACATCTATGACAAATGGAGGGTAAAATTCCAAACTAGTATACTCGTCAATTGATATGTGTCACCAAATTTAGCAATTCAACATTAAAATTTAATGAAAATTAACAAAGGGTAAATTTGTCATAAATAGAGTTTTTGATGGTCAAATATTAGTTTAGGATAAATTTGTCATCGGTGTAACAGTTTGGAATATTTTTATGTTATTAATCCCAACTCTAATTAGCAACTTGTATATCTATATTTGATTAATGATATTCTCTACCAAAAAAAGAGAGAGAGAGAGAGGCAAATTTCGATTAAAAAATGTAATGAAAATGACTAAAATAGAATGCCCGACTCCTTCGGTTGTCTAGAGAACATAACGTGCACATGGCCAGTTGTGCAGGTCACTTGGGGAAGAGCTTTGGTCAATTAATTTTAGTATTCCTTGCCAGCTCCTTCGCCGAACATTCTTGCGCTCCTCGTCGAAAATGACAAATCGAAACCCAAGAACGAGATATAGGAATCTGTGGAAAATATTCCTGACATTGTTATTTCTCAAGTCGGCTGACTGCTTCTGAATAAGAAAATCGAAATCTACCGGTGGGATTCATTAATTCGTGGGGTTTTTCTTTTTCTCTTCGTTTCTGAGCGCAAGGAGACATACGTTGGGGCGAACAGTGACAAGACCATAGCCAGTTTGACAGTGCATTCATGCGAGATACTTGGGAGGAAGCATGTACGCCGTCTGCATTGCTTATTGTCCTTTTCTATCACCTAACTCAATGAAATGTTACTATGGAATATATTAAAAGTAAGATGAATGCTGTTGACGGGGGAGATAACATTATAGAGGATTCGTGATAAATTTAAATAGGCCTAAAAACAAGTTCTCATAAAAACGACAAAGATGCCTCTGAATGCTGTTGACGGGGGAGATAACATTATAGAGGATTCGTGATAAATTTAAACAGGCCTAAAAACAAGTTCTCATAAAAATGACAAAGATGCCTCTCTCTCTCTCTTTTTAATAAGTGAGAAAAGGTAGAGAAGGGTGATAGTGCATATGCTTTTCTGGGTGTTAACATGAGAGTTTCACGCTCCTTATGAAAGATTTTGTTTAAGTCCTTACTGCTTAAGCTGCGTTTAAAGGACCAAATATAATTTTGGATAGGATAATATCCGGTGTTTGGGAGAACATTAGATTTGAATGTATCTAGACATAATTGGGACACAAAATCCCCTCCTTATGGAAAATCTAAGGAAAAAAGAAACAGAAAAAAGGAGAAAAACCCAACGGACTCGCTTTGCTACTCACCACTCGACTTCATCAACAACAGATGAACACCTCTTACTCGATCTCTCTTCTTGTTGTCGGCTCAACATCACCGTCCTTGACCTCGAATGCCATTGTCTTAAACTTTTGCTTCTAGCTTCGTCACGCGCAGCCATCCAAAGAGTTGACTTCCTCCAACAAGTTTCAGATTTCTATTTTTTCTCGCAGAAGAACCCATTCTATTTGTGAAGATTTTTAGCGCCTATCATCGAGAATTTCGATGAACGTTGCTATTATTTTCAATCATCCTCCGCTTTTGCTTTGATCTGAATAAAAGGATGGTGGTGACGGGTTAAATTGATGGGCTCACCAGGGATGGTTCGTCTTTACAACCCATTTAATTTGTTGATGATGGGTCCTCCACACGGGATTGTCTAACGTAATCTAGGTTCTATTTGCCGGGACTTTCTGGGTCTACGTCCGTCCCTGTTTAGTGCTTCGTTCTGCGTTGTCAACAAGTTCTTGAGGCAACCAGGTCGCGAGTTCTATATTTTTCCTTTGATTTTCAATTTTGCGTGATGGTATGTTTTAACTTTATTTCGGAGAAGAATTTCAGAGAAGAAACAAAGGATTTGAGTTCAGTTGTGGACTCAAGTATTGATTTCAGAGTACTAATCCAAAAGGCGACTTGCAAAGAAGGAACGTTGAGCAACTAGAGCGAGAAAATAGAGAATTGTAGTAGTGCACGCCAGATGTAGAATCGTTAACCTCCTGCCATTACTAAAGGATGAAGATGATGATGGTCTGTGGCGTCTCATCTTCCTTGCCCACTGACCATGAGAGCGAAAAAGCAAGAGAGATGAGTTGAGTGAGAATGTCAATGGATTTCAAACGTTCATTTGGTAATATTTATCTGAATCTTTTTTATATCTAGACATTATCAAACACCACTTAGGAGATTTCAAATTTTATCATATCCTTATCCTATTTGATCTTAACCTATTCGGTTAAAATGTATGAAAGACCAAATGTAACCTTAGTCTGTTTGAGCTGGTGACCGGAGCGCGCTTGCCAAAAGTTAGTGAACATGTTCACATGTGGTAGCAAATACACAAGGCACAAAATGACTAGAGGTTTGTTCACGATATGCATCAAACTAGTGCCCTTTAGGAAGATAGCGTGACCTCTTTACCACCATAACTAAGCATATGGCAAAACCAGTATGTAATACACAAAGCTGCGAATTAATCAGGACATATTTTTTCATGAGGTAGCAAATGCACAAGGCACAAGCTGACTAAAGATCTATTCATGAGCATGACATGCCTCGAACTTATAACTTCTTGGAAGACAGTATGAACTCTGTAACCACCATAGTTGATGATGTGTCAAAAGCAATATGTAACACTTGTAAATTAATCAGGACAAAATTAACGGGGGATTTGTACTTTGGAATTATGGAATCAATATTAAGGAAACACATCTTCTACACGTATGTTGTATGTACGAAATAAGGTATATAAAACTATGAAAAAGATAAGAAGACTCTATAATCATGTTTCTTTTTTCCGCCGCTGGAGCGGAAGACCTATTTATCAATTGCTGGACCCAAAAAAAGGGGTGAACTTTGTGGTCAGAAAATAGGTGAATTGACATGTTTCTTTTCCTGGAATTAATATTTGACTGTGAATAAAATCCTGGACGAAGAACGTTTCCCTTTTACTTTACTGACACGCTCTTCAATTAATTCTTGTTTTGAATCATTCAAATTATTCGGGTTGTGAACAGCAAGTTGAAAAGCGAGGACAATGAGCTGTCTGACGCACTCCACATGTTCCTTGGCACAAAATTAGCGCACATTCCGGAAATCCTAATTTCTATATGCTTAAAAATGACTACGTCTCAACCCGTAGCACTGGAGTAGCTCATTTAATGGAACCTACACGTGGGTCTTCCAACCTATATATGTGCCGGTATGCATCATGATGGCAATACTAAGGACGCTCTTCCTATTTTCATTTGTGTCACTCATTAGTCCTAAGTCCTACACAAACACCCGCAAACAGAGAGAATTCGAAATGGCGATCTCAACCGCAGAATCCGAAACGGCGACCCCGGAAATTTTAATTGAGAGCATGGACCAACTTACAGAGGCCAACAAGATCCTACAAGAGCTTATCTCGAACTGCATCAGTAGGACTCAGGAATTCATGAATCTGTACTTCGTCTTCCAAGGTATTGTTTTTTCTTCTGTGCTGACGTCTTCGGAAACAATCAGGTGTAAACTGAAATGGACTTTTTACGCCCTCTCTTTACTGGCTTCCATTTACAACTTTCTCGCGGTATTGGTAAACATCCGTATGTCGCTGAAGTACTACAAAAGTATGGCCATTAACTGGGATCTACTCGACAATCTGAGGGTGCGACTTGACAATCTGAGGGTGCAACGACGGAACAATGCTAATGCCCAAGCATCGGTAGAGCGACAGAAAAATGCTGACGTCCAACCCGTGGCGAGGCCACAGAACAATGCTAACGCCGGAGTGGTGCCACCGCAACAGAACAATGCTAATGCCCAAGCGACGGGGCAGCAAGGACTCTCCCAAGTCCACCAATTCACGACTTAATGGTTCAAGTTTTTAACCTATAAATCAAATTTTAAAATGGAGTCGCCACTAATCGATTTGGGGTGGGTTGATTAGAAACCCAAGTGAAGTATCGGGAGAAATACTCACTCTGCGCAAGTGAAGTATCGGGAGAAATATTCACTCCTCCAAGAGAAATTAGGATCGGGAGACTTGATTACACTAGTTAATCACTAATGCCCTTTCGGTACCTAATCTTGTTTAAACCCCGAGGTTTTTTGGATGTTCGAGGGATTTTCCATGCATTTTTGGGAGGAAAAACATTTTTGAGTCATTTTCTAATTTTTTTGGACACAAAAGGGATTTTTTTTTGGATTTTTTGGTATTTTTTGGAAAAATACAAGTCTTTTTGGCTTTTTCTGAATTTTTTTTTTTTTCATGAATTTTTGGCTTTTTTTGGATTTTTGACATTTTTTGGAAAATATGAAATATTTTTGATTTTTTTTTTTTCGGAAAATAAAATATATTTTTAATATTTTTTGACATTTTTAGAAAATAAATTATTTTTTTTTTTCTCGATTTTTTTGGAAAATAAAACATTTTTTAACATTTTTTTAAATATTTTTTGAAAATAAAACATTTTTTGATTTTTTGAAATAAAATATTTTATTTATTTATTTATTTAAAATATTATTTTATATTAAAATAATATAAAAAAACTTACCCAGGTCGGATCCGCGGGTTGGGATCCGCGTGATCCGAATGAAGACGGGCCCGCAATGCGGGCCCGACTCGGATTTTTTTCATCTTTTTTTCTTTTTTTCTTTTTTTATTTTATTAAAACGACGCCGTGGCCGGGCATTCGGGGATACCCGGCCCGGCCCGACGACCTGGCCCGACAGGCCGCTCCACGACCCGACTCCCCACGAAACCCTACCCGGGTCCGACCCGAATCTCGACCCGGCCTCAAAGCGCGGAAACCCTACCCAGTTCGTGGCCCAGATTCGATCCGATGATCCGAGGCCATGACCCAGAAAAATCGAGAACCCTAGGGTTCTCGATTCGCGGCGCCGAGGGAGGGGAGGACTGAGGCGTCGCAGTGGCAATGGCGACGACGGCGGTGACAGCAGCAACGAGGGCTGGACAACGGGGGGGGTGGTGCGATGGTGGCGGCAATACGTTACCTGCCTGCGAACGGCAGCTTGCACGGCAAACGGCGGCGACAGCGGCGGAGGGTGCTTAAACTCTCCTCTCTTCCTTCGATCTCTCTCCTCTCTCTGCTCTCCCTCCGGCGGGGCTCAGATCTGAGGCCACGAGCCCTCGGCCCCCCTGAAGTCTCTCAGTGGGGTGTCCAAGGGCTGCGACTCGATCTTGCTCCCTCTCTCTCTCCGCGATCTCCGTGTCCATCGTCGTCGTCGGGGGGGAGGTATTTATAGGCGAGGGGCGGCCGGTTGACGGAGTTCGACCGCCGATCACCACGGCCTTCGCCGGCCGAACCGGCGTCCCATCCGGCGCCAGCTCCCCTTGCTCCACGTCCCATCGCCGTCCGTCCATCCCCTTCCCCTCTGTTGCGCCCCCTGCGCGTGCTTTGCAGAGGCGCGAGGAAGGAGACGACCTGGCGGGGCCGGGCCGAGGCGGAAATGGGCCGAGGGCCCATGCGGAGGTTGCTTCTTCTTTTCCGTTTTTGCTTTTCTTTTTTGCTTCTTTTTTTCGTTTATTATCCAAAAATCAAACAAAACAAAATAAAATAAAGCCTAATTTTAGACGTCAACAGCTGCCCCTCTTTGAAGGTGAGCTCGCAGAGGTTGCATTCAAAGACAAAATGATGCCTAAAAATTTTGCCATATATGCGTAGCGGATTATATTTTATTTGAGACTTATTATTCTATGTAAAAAGAGCAATATAACATTATATATTCTAAGACAGATAAGAAGATACCTGTAGTTACTTACTAGGAGTGAGTGAGATAGGGTGTGAGCTCCGAGTTTGGCAAGTATCAAGGCGTCATCTTACTTGGTGATATGAGGAGATTGCTTTTCCAGGGCTCGAACCATTCTTCGGTCACCTGTCGAAACAATCAATGATTTGTCTAGGACCCGAACTTTTCTTCGGTCGCCTTGATGAGAAATTGCTCCTCCAGGAACCGAACCATTCTTCGGTCGCCTGTTGGAGCAATCAGTGGTTTGTCTCGGACCCGAACCATTCTTCGGTCGCCGTGATGGGAAAATTGCTTCTCCAGGACTCGAACCATTCTTCGGTCGCCTGTTAAAACAATCAATGATTTGTCTAGGATCCGAACCTTTCTTCGGTCGCCTTGACAGAGACTGCTCCTCCAGGACCCGAACCATTCTTCGGTCGCTGTTGGAGAAATTCTCGGACCCGAACCAACTGTTAAAACAATCAATGATTTGTCTAGGACCCGAACCTTTCTTCGGTCGCCTTGACGGGAAAATTGCTTCTCCAGGACCCAAACCATTCTTCGGTCGCTGTTAAAACAATCAATGGTTTGTCTCGGATCCGAACCATTCTTGGTCGCCGTGACGAGAAATTGCTTTTCGGGACCCGAACCATTCTTCGGTCGCCTGTTAAAACAATCAATGATTTGTCTAGGACCCGAACCTTTCTTCGGTCGCCTTGACGGGAGATTGCTCCTCCAGGACCCGAACCATTCTTCGGTCGCTTGTTGGAGTAATCAGTGGTTTGTCTCGGACCCGAACCATTCTTCGGTCGCCGTGACGAGAAATTGCTTCTCTAGGACCCGAACCATTCTTCGGTCGCCTGTTAAAACAATCAATGATTTGTCTAGGACCCGAACCTTTCTTCGGTTGCCTTGACGGGAGATGCACCGACCTTTCTCAGGGCATCTCGTTTGTGGGTGCCTGATTTGTATCGAGGACACTAGTTGGTACCCGACCTTTCTCGGGAGATGTGCTGACCTTTCTCAGGGCATTGATTTGTGGGGTGTCTGATTTCTGTCAAAGACATTGGTTGGAACCCAACCTTTCTCGGGAGGATGCACCGACTTTTCTCAGGGCATCAATTTGTGGGGCGTCTGACTTTTGTCGAAGACACCAGTTGAAACCCGACCTTTCTCGGGAGATGCGCCGACCTTTCTCAGAGCATATGTTTTGTTAGGGTGTCTGACTTCTATCAAAGACACTGGTTGGAACCCGACCTTTCTCGGGAGGAATCACCGACTTTTCTTAGGGCATCAATTTGTGGGGCGTCTGACTTTTGTCGAAGACACCAATTGGAACCCGACCTTTCTCGGGAGATGCGCCAACCTTTCTCAGAGCATCTTTTTTGTTAGGGTGTCGACTTCTATCAAAGACACTGGTTGGAACCCGACCTTTCTCGGGAGGATGCACCGACCTTTCTCAAGGCATCAATTTGTGAAGATACCTGGACATTCACAGGCATATCAAAGAGTACATGGATATTTACAAGTACTAACCTGAAGGATATTTGGGCCTTTGCAGGCGTCGAAGGGGTACTTGGATGATCGCAAGTACAAACTCTTGGAGAGTGCCTGGATGTTTGCAGACATTGAAGGAGTACCTGATTACTTGCGGGTGTCGAAAGAGTACTTGGATAATTACAAGTACCAACTCTTGAAGGATACCTGGCGTTCGCAAGTATCGAAGGGGTACCTGGGATATTCATGAAGGTCCTTTTGATAATTGGGAATATCGAGGACGTACCTCGCATATTCGTGAAGGTCTCCCACCTCTTGGCAATTGGGGAATATCGAGGACGTACCTCGCATACTCGTGAAGGTTTCTCACCTCCTGGTAATGGGAATATCGATGGCGTACCTAACATATTC
The DNA here is from genome assembly GCA_017140475.1 of Eucalyptus fibrosa. NCBI lineage: Eukaryota > Viridiplantae > Streptophyta > Magnoliopsida > Myrtales > Myrtaceae > Eucalyptus > Eucalyptus fibrosa. The sequence continues at coordinate 20,707,366 of CM029509.1, read as the reverse complement.
GTGAAGGTTTCTCACCTCCTGGTAATGGGAATATCGAGGGCGTGCCCCGCATATTCGTGAAGGTCTCTCACCTCCTGGTAGTTGGGAATATCGAGGACGTACCTGGGATATTCGTGAAGGTCTCTCACCTCCTGGTAATTGGAAATATCGAGGGCGTGCCTGAGATATTCGTGAAGGTCTCTCACCTCCTGGTAGTTGGGAATATCGAGGACGTGCCTTGCATATTCATGAAGGTCTCTCACCTCCTGGTAATTGGGAACATCGAGGGCGTACTTGAGATATTCGTGAAGGTCTCTCACCTCCTAGTAGTTGAGAACATCGAGGGCGTACCTGAGATATTCGTGAAGGTCTCTCACCTCTTGGTAGTTAGGAATATCGAGGGCGTACCTGAGATATTCGTGAAGGTCTCTCACCTCCTGGTAGTTGGGAACATCGAGGACGTGCCTCGCATATTCATGAAGGTCCCTCACCTCCTGGTAATTGGGAATATTGAGGACGTGCCTCGCATATTCGTGAAGGTCTCTCACCTCCTGGTAAATGGGAATATTGAGGGCGTACCTGAGATATTCGTGAAGGTCTCTCACCTCCTGGTAATTGGGAATATCGAGGACGCGCCTCGCATATTCATAAAGGTCTCTCACCTCCTGGTAATGGGAATATCAAGGAAAAACCTTGGATATTCATGAAGGTCTCTCATCTCTTGGTAATTGGGAATATCGAGGACGCGCCTCGCATATTCGTGAAGGTCTCTCACCTCTTGGTAAAGGGGAATATTGAGGGCATGCCTCGAGTATTCGCGAAGGTCTCTCACCTCCTGGTAATGGGAATATCGAGGATGTGCCTCGCATATTCATGAAGGTCTCTCACCTCATGGTAATTGGGAATATTGAGGTCGTGCCTCGCATATTCGTGAAGGTCTCTCACCTCCTGGTAAATGGGAATATCGAGGGCGTACCTGAGATATTCGTGAAGGTCTCTCACCTCCTGGTAATTGGGAATACTGAGGTCGTGCCTTGCATATTCGTGAAGGTCTCTCACCTCCTGGTAGATGGGAATATCGAGGGCATACCTGAGATATTCGTGAAGGTCTCTCACCTCCTGGTAATTGGGAATACTGAGGTCGTGCCTTGCATATTCGTGAAGGTCTCTCACCTCCTGGTAGATGGGAATATCGAGGGCATACCTAAGATATTCGTGAAGGTCTCTCACCTCTTGGTAGTTGGGAATATCGAGGACGTGCCTCGCATATTCATGAAGGTCTCTCACCTCCTGGCAGTTGGGAATATCGAGGACGTGCCTCGCATATTCATGAAGGTCTCTCACCTCCTAGTAATGAGAATTTGAATGAAGCACAAGGCTTACCTGGATGGCCGTAAGCACTCAAAAGGGTTGGAACACCTGGATGGCCACAGGTGTACAAAGTACTGGAATACTTGGATGAACACATGTATTTAATGATATGATCTGGGACCACTCAGGCTGGTCCAAGTGCTAGAAAGCATACCTAGACGGCGGTGCCGAGCAAAGAAATGGAATGCTTGAACAGTTGCTATATTATTTGGGGACAACTTGGACAGGTTGAGTGTCATGAAAAGGGCTATCCAAACAATGGCCGGTACTCGAAGACAAGAGGATACTTGGACAATTAGCAGGTATTCAATGATAAACAGATACTTGGTCGGTCACAAGCATTAATACTCTAAGGACATCTCGAACAGATCGAGTGTCAAGAAAATGGAGCATCCGAACGATGACCGGTATTCAAAGGCAATGGGATGCTGAGACAGTTGCAAGCATCCAAACTCAAGGGACGACTCGAATAGGTTGAGTGTCAACAGAGGGAGCACCCAACAAGTGGTGGGTACTCAAAAACAAGGGGGTACTTAGACAGCAGTAAGCACCCAAACTCAAGGGACAACTCGAATAGGTCGAGTGTCAATAAGAGAGTACCGGGATAGTGATAAGTACTTCAAGACAAATGGAGATAGCGATATGCTTACCTGGCAATATCTCTGATCTCTGAGAGTATGTCTGCTATTTGTACAATATGCACACATGATTGTATATACTGTAAATTCATAAATTCAAATGTGATTTATGCATGATAATTTTATCAGTTTCGTATCATTCGAATTCCATTGGGAAAGATTTTGAAAGACAACATTTATTTGGAATATAGATGCTTTGAGCATGCCAGATGAGGGACTTTTAGTCTGAAAGGACTTTTCACTCATTCTCATGGAGAAGGCTATCCTGACCATTGATGCAGGATTTATAAGGACCACACTATCTCACATCATGTCAACAGGGGTCCGAGTATTCTCGCAAATAGTACGACTTTACCAATGTGAGAGGTCTTTGTTGAAATTGTGATGAAGACTTGTTTAGTGGCTCATCAAACGGGACCATCAAGGTCAAGGCTTACGAACAGAGTGCCGCACGATCGTCTCCGGGTCTGCAAGTCAAGAATCTTGTGAAAAGAGATAGAGTAATCTTGCTCGTACTTCTTCGAGCGATGCTTATGTACACATGAAATCCTACGTTAATTGAAGTGCCCCTAGCCTGAAGAGACTTTTACAATGGGAATGTAACGTAGTCTTGGCTCACATGTAAGAGGGTGAGAGCTGGTGATTGTCTTGGCATTTGTCACTAGTCTTTCTTCACGGTCAGATGAAGGTTGTATCAATTGAACAGCAATTTCTCTTGGGAATACAAATGGCTGTATTTTTGTTTGGGGCATCGGCCTTGCTTTTACCAGGCACACTGCTTTTTTCATGCCCCTATTTCTCATCTCAATTTTTCATTCATGGGCATTGACCTCGCTTTTACCAGGTACACTGCTTTTTTTATGCCCCATTTTTACTCTTGTTGCTTGAGGAATCGATCTTGGCAAGTTCAAGCAAACGCCTTTGTTAGACTATGGAGTCCTCATCTTTTGCTGGCACTCTTGATTATGTTACTCAAACGATAGTGGCTTCTGCTTTGCCTCCATGTGAGGGTGAATTTACAGACTCAATTGAGTTGTACCATGGATACAAGTGCGTAAATAAAGAATTGCTCTTCACGACTCTAAGGCACTTAAATTAACGCGAGTGTTCATATGCAATAAATACACTCAAAGATTGATACAAGTGCAAGCAAGAAAATTTCTATCTCTCTTCTCACCTTGTGATGTTGTTTCGCCTTTGATCTGCCCCAGTGTCGGGTGGTTCTTTGACGGGGGTAGGACAGAAACTTCACCAGTGTAAGGAGCTCAAAGGGGTGAGCAATGAAATGCCTCTCACTGTTTTGGTTATCGTACCATTCGCGAGAGAACTCTTTACCCTGCAGTCATGGAATCTTCTGCACTCATCTCACAAGTGTATAGATAGGGGACTGTGTGTAGGATATGGCTTGCCTTTCATCATTCTGACGTGCCTCATCTAGCATGCTCGATTAATCTTGTATTCTTCATTTAGCTGTCTATTCTAATAATCCTTAATGGAATCAGCGATTTAGACAGACAAAATCATCATGCGAAATCCATTTGGAAAAGGCATGCAGCATATGATGCGAAAGAGTTTGTACTTTCAAAATAAATGAATGGTTTTTACTCAAGAAAAACTTACTAACAGCTTTAAGGGTGCTTGCTTGGTGAAATGGTATTCACAAATGTGTTGAAATTTGAATATCAAAAGAGTTATTTACAAAGGGTTATTCACAAATGAGTGTCGATAGATTGCTCCTATTGGTTAGGGACATGACACATGAAGGATCAGCCGAGGATTGGGAATCTAATCAAGAATTTCTACTCTTGCTTTTTGCAGAGAAGAAGCTGAAAATGGATTAATCAACAGGGCCAAAATTAAAGGTGAATTAAGGCCTGAAGGATCTCTGTCATTTGCTTTGGCAATACTTGAGACGCCATTTTGCTTAGGAGAGTCTGTCATGCCTCTCATTGATTTGTTATCTTTGCTTTTGACAGTCAAGTGATCCTGCAACAAACAAGAGGGAATGTGTTAGTCATGAACTCTTTCAAGAGTTGAATAACTGGAATCGATACAACTTTACCCTTCACTGGTTTGCAGATGATTGGGTGAACCTGAGGTACAAGGAGGACATGAAGTCTCGTATCTTCCACTTCATCAGGTCAATTATTCTCCTTAATCGGCTTATGGATGGCATGTCCCTTTACACGAAGTCAATTGAATTCGATGCAAGCCATTTTTGTACACTAGCTTGCCTAGTATTGATTTGTCAAATCTAATCATTGAGTTTGGTTCTTGAGTTGTGATGCTCCCTGTCAAATAGGGAAAATATGTCAAAAGCGGGTTCAGATAATGGGAGTATTAGAAACGATACCGAATTACCCTTCCCTAGAGTTTGTCTGTGCTAGCTCCTAAAGATATTTGAATGTCGATGATGGCTTCTTTATCTTAGCATAGTTCAATGTTTCCTTCAATTGGCCTCCCCCATTTATGACCATGTATGCATGATTGCTGGTCGTTGATTCATTTTCAGCGCATTCCTTCTGTGGAATTTCTCCTTCTGTCTTTGACTATATGACTATTAGCAGCATTGAGCAAAGTCATGTACTTCAAGCTTCTATGGAATCTGAGATGGACAATCAAAATCTCCAATTCTCTTATGGCAATCACATTCTTGCAAGAGCATGCGTCTGAATAGGAAGTTAGGTTTCTAGGTCCTTATTTTGAATAGGGGCTAGAGACCACTTCAAATGTCTGGATTTCTTCTCTGTTGACAGTAGCCAATTCAAAGAAAGAGAAAAGATCCCTTCCTTGCTTCTGGGCTTGTCAAAGTTGAAACTGTAACATCTAGCTGTTTGGGCACGTCGTGTGACAAGATAGTCTTTTGGCTTAGGATGGAGCTGGGCAGGAGTGAGGCATGTCATGGATGCTTCGATCTCAATTCTATGCCTGTACCTATTACGTCTCATCTTTTGTATCCTGTAAATAGAAGAGAGAGGACATCATTTCCAAACTATATTCAAAGAATAAGGCTTACCCTCTTTTGGTGTAGGATGATTCTTTCTCTTTGCCCCTGTTTTCTTGGCAAGGTGTCTTTGAATTTGGCGAGTTCGCCTGATGCGCTTGCTTCAAATGCCCCATGTCACACTAAGTCAAAGGGGATGGGAATGATCTTCTGAGACATGAAGTGAATGAGTCAGAAAAACAAACATGGTTAAATTTATCATCTTGTTTTAACAAAAGCTTTTGGGTGATGAAATATTTTTTATTTTCAAAATACGTCTTTGGGGGAGAAAAAGCATGAGGAAGCCCAACCCTCAGTATTCTCCTTGGATGATATTTTCTTTTCATGGTTGGATAACAGCACTGGGCTGGTTTGGAGTACCGCCTCATGTTCTTAAAAAAAAATATTAGAACTATACAATAGAGTGCTTGGAATGAAACATACAACAGTAGCACACTAGACAAGATAAGAAACATGAAATTATAAAAACGAGTAAAACCCATGAAAACTCCTGTGCAAAGGAGTGCTTTGATAGTGCTGGCCTTGAAGCTAAGCGTCTTTGAATTCCTCGCCTTCAGTAGACTCGAAGTATTCACATGCGATGACTACCTCGTTGAAGCTATGGAAGTGTAACCCATGTAGCCAATAGCGATGCTTGCAGGACAAAGCCTCTATGAACTGCTTCATTAACTCCTCTTCAGCCAGCTGAGGGCAGGTTTGCATCATGAAAGCTCTCCACCTCCCTGCGTATGCTTGGAAATCCTCCATTGGTCTTCTTGAGAAGTGAGCCAAACTCTCACATGGCAATTCGGTTCCGATCTGGCTTTGGTACTGATGCAAGAATGTGGAAGTCAGCTCATTCCAATCCTTCAGGAGATAAATATTTGCTGTGATGAACCATTGCAATGCAGACCCCGTAAGAGTTTCTTGGAATGCCTGAGTTGTGAACGATGCTGGGCCATAGTACCGACTCATTTCCGCATGGAGATATTGCAAATGAGCCACGGGACAAGTTGTGCCATTATACTTACGGAAATCAGGTATCCACATCTCTCCAGGGGTCGTGATCCTATGAGCGTAAGACAGGCTTGATGTATCTTGGTTAGGCCACTGATTTTCCCACTGCATATCTGTTGTAGTGGTGAATTTTTCTGTCTCAAGGAAGTTGGATTCTACCGAGATTACCCCATTGCTTTCTTCTTGGTCAAAATTTCCAAATGAGGATAAAGTATTGAAGCTATCCTCGTGATCAGAGGACAGGCTTAGTACTTCGTTAGGATCATAGCGGATAAAGACGTATGCTTCTTCTTCTGACGGGCCTTCATCTCCGAATGAGAGTAGGAAACAGTTATACGATGAATCGTCAGTTTCATTGTCGAAATAACGCTGGAAGTCCTTGGGATTGTATTTTAGGGCCGGGAAGTCTTCAGGATTGTACTCTAGAGGATGGTGGCCTTCAAAGTTGTATTCTTGGGAATGTTCAAAAAGCTTTGGTGGGGTGGCTCGTCGGTAGATGCTGAATCTATCTGCTTGGGCTTTCTTTTCTCGGCTTCTAGTCCAGACCTTTTGAGTAAGGCCTTTCGTTTTGCTAACTTGATTCTGTCAAGGGAGTGAGAGACATTAGAGTTTCACTGTCTGATTCGCTTTCCAGGTTGATAGGGGTTGTTATTCTTTGGACTTTAGCTCTTAGAGTAAGCTTGGGGAGTTGTCTAGTTGTGCCCCACTCTTGAACAGACTATGTGTCTTTGACCTCCTACAAAGGCTCCTTACCTTTCCTAGTGGGAAATTTTCCAGTAACAGAATGTTGCTCAACTGCCCATTTATCATGCAAGGCTTCATTGACATGCTCCTCTCCTATCTCAGTGGCTAATAGCTCCTCGTGCTCCGCGATCATTGGCTCTTCGTAGGGCAAGGTGATGTCAGGGGTGATGTCAATATCGTATTCTTGATGGAAAACATGAATTAATTCCCTCCAGGTTTTAAGGGGACTAATCTTCCTAACAATGTACCATCGCAAGGCAGGGCCAGTTAAGTTCGATTGGTACGATTGAATCATCCTTCGAACCAGGTAAGCCTGCAAGTAGGTCTCTGGGCGGGAGGTATCAGCATACCTTTCGCATTTAGGTGCTTTGAGTTTTTCAGGGATCTCAATGCCGGCGTAATTGGACAGGTCCATGGGATTCTGCTCTTGCAGCTGGTTTAACTTTTTCATGATCCTTTCAAACTGTCTATGGTACTGGCTATTTTCTGGCAAATTTGCGGGCATCATGACGGTGTTTGAGGCAACTATAGAGTTGGGCTCAGCTTGAGTGGATTTCAATTGTCTCGAGAGTTGTTGAAGGACAATGGACATCTATCCTACGCCGTCTTCAATGTTAATGAGACGATTTTGTACATCATTCTGATCGGGTCCTATTGCATGAGGCCAATCACGGGCGATTGGTGGCCGGCGATTCATAATTACCTGCTCGTTGTGAAAACAATAAATGAGCACGAAAGTAAACAAAGATTGACCCATGGAAATGGTCTAACTGCTTTTTTATTTATCAAAAGAGGGTTTATAGACTGCCAACTCCTAACATCTAGAACTTGAAATTGAAAAGACAGGATGAAATACTAGATATTAAACAAGAGTCCCTAAACAATGGGACAAAACTTTCACACTATTTACACTAAGGGGCACATGATTGCTAATTTATATGCGACGAGGAGCCTTGTTCTTGTGAGGACGCCTACTTCCTTGAACTGGTTCTGAGGTGTGCATCCAGTCCATTCCCAAATCTCTCTCCATGAGCTCTGCTTGCTCGTGCTGGCTGCTCTCGTTGATTGAGTGAGGGACTAATGGCTTCCATCTTGTCGGGATACAATGGTTGTGGATGTAGGACATGGAGGCGTGGTGGGCTTTTTCTTCTCCCTCAAGCCCTTCAGGTATCACAATCCTTTTACGATGGCACTTGTCCCAGGTTTCCTCAGCGGTAGAAATTTCGAATTCATAGTCACGGCTTGTGTTGAAAAGAACTGGAGGGACCATCATCTTGAAAGGCGGTGGGATCTCCTGAAGGGCTCCATATTGTCGTGCTACCCGATACGGGTAGTAGGGAATGGCGCCGGTGAGACCGAGCAACGGAATTGGGCGGGTGCGCATGTAAGCAAAGCGGGCCCTCTTTTCATGGAACCAACCAGCACACCATTGGAATGCCTCAGGAGCTGGGTTTCTTAGGAAGCTTACCCAATTTAAACAGCTTTGATTGGGAATGTACGGTCCTAAAACCATAAATTTTTGTAATGGATTTTCAAAAGCATTTGTTTCGGGCGATCGCATGAAGTCTCGAAATTCGCTTAGGTGAGAAAAGAACCAGACTTGTAAAATTTCAGGAGAGGCTCGCATGATTTTCTTCGAGTTGTCTTTAAAACGATTAAAAGACAAGAATGTTTCAGTTAAAATCATGTTGACATAATTCCCCCTCTTAAGATCGATCAACTATCCATGCCATCTTGGGAGTTATGGCATTTCTTTGATGGGGGAAGATGATGAGCCCGAAAAAGGCTAGGAGGAAAATCTCACTTTTCTGGGTCATAGGCTGATTTTGGAAACAGGCATTCATAAATTCTAGTGGGCAGGTATTATGGTTGCCTTCAAGAATTTGTCTCATGACATGGATTTCAGTTCCTAAAAGTCGTGCTAACCTGCGCCATGGGAGGGCGCCTATCGATGGCTTGACAAGCTTTTTCTCAAGAGGCATTCCTAGTGATGATGTTGTATTCTTCCGGGGTTGGGGTTAGCTCAAACCTACCGAATATAAAAGTAATTGTCTTCGGGCACCAAAAATGTGCCATGGCTTGTATGACTTCGGGACAAACAGTGATTTGGATCAACGATAGGAGATGACCAATTTTGGCCTTCACGCGCTCCCGGGCAACCGATCTAATTGACCCCACCATCCGAAGAGCTCCGCCTTGGGAGCGGGAATGAACTGGATATCGTCTTTCCCCATCACATATAAAGCGGGACTTGAAAAGTTTATCCTACATTGCCATGGGCCAAATAAAAAGACTGAGTAAAAGTAAAGAAATCACTTTGCTTTTAAAAAAAATGGCAAGCACAAAGACATGCGCATGGGACGTGCGGCTCGATTTCTAACTCAGAAGGCTTGATGAAATTAAAAAGGTATCCGCCCATCGCAGTCTCGCGTTAGCAGCATACCCTCTTAACCTCGGCTAAGAAATTCGGGGAAAAGAAAGGCAACCTCTACATCGCAGTCTCGCGTTCGAGGTCGTATCTTTCCTAACACCATCCTAGAAATCCTATGGCGGCCCAGGTCCGGCGGCCGGGTTGTGTGTGTCATGTGTAGTGTTTAAAACAGTAAAGCATGCACAACAGTTTATAATCACAAGATAATCTATTTTAAACTGAATTAAAATAAATTTAAACTACTGACCTGCATAAAAAAAACAAAAGTCAGTAAAGAATTTAAACAAGACAAAAATGGCCTAAGTCCTCAAAGTCCCCAGCGGAGTCGCCAAGCTGTCGCGACCTCTTTTTTTCGGCGCCCGCAATCGGGTACGAGCGCCTAAGGAGGCTAATGGCTCGGCTGAAATTGGTTAAGCCCGGACTCTCCCAAGTCCACCAATTCACGACTTAATGGTTCAAGTTTTTAACCTATAAATCAAATTTTAAAATGGAGTCGCCACTAATCGATTTGGGGTGGGTTGATTAGAAACCCAAGTGAAGTATCGGGAGAAATACTCACTCCTGCGCAACCAGAGAAATTAGGATCGGGGACTTGATTACACTAGTTAATCACTAATGCCCTTTCGGTACCTAATCTTGTTTAAACCCTAAGGTCTTTTGGATGTTCAAGGGATTTTCCATGCATTTTGGGAGGAAAAACATTTTTTGAGTCATTTTCTAATTTTTTTTTGGACACAAAAGGGATTTTTGATTTTTTGGTTTTTTTGGAAAAAATACAAGTCTTTTTGGCCTTTTTCTGAATTTTTTTTGGCTTTTTCATGAATTTTTGGCCTTTTTTTGGATTTTTGACATTTTTTGGAAAATATGAAATATTTTTGATTTTTTTGATTTTTCGGAAAATAAAATATTTTTAAATATTTTTGACATTTTTGGAAAATAAATTATTTTTTATTTTTTCTCGATTTTTTTGGAAAATAAACATTTTTTAACATTTTTTTAAATATTTTTTGAAAATAAAACATTTTTTATTTTTTTTATTTTTTTGAAAGAAAATATTATTTATTTATTTATTTATTTAAAAAATTATTTTATATTAAAATAATATAAAAACTGACCGGGTCGGATCCGCGGGTTGGGTCCGACCGGGCCGCCGATCCGAATGAGGACGGGCCCGACTCGGATTTTTTCATCTTTTTTTTTTTTTTCTTTTTTTATTTTATTAAAACGACGCCGTGGCGGGCATTTGGGGATCCGGCCCGGCCCAACGACCTGGCCCGACAGGCCGCTCCACGACCCAACTCCCCACGAAACCCTACCCGGGTTCGACCGAATCTCGACCCGCCTCAAAGCGCGGAAACCCTACCCGGTTTGTGGCCCGGATCCGATCCGATGATCCGAGGCCATGACCCGGAAAAATCGGGAACCCTAGGGTTCCCGATTCGCGGCGCCGAGGGAGGGGAGGGCTGAGGCGTCGCAGCGATGATGGCGACGACGGCGGTGACAGCAGCAACGAGGGCTGGACAACCGGGGGGGGGGGGGTGCGATGGTGGCGGGCGGCAGCTCGTTACCTGCCCGCGAACGGCAGCTTGCACGGCAAACGGCGGCAACAGCGGCGGAGGGTGCTTGAACTCTCCTCTCTTCCTTCGATCTCTCTCCTCTCTCTGCTCTCCCTCCGGCGGGGCTCAGATCTGAGGCCACGAGCCCTCGGCCCCCCTGAAGTCTCTCAGTGGGGTGTCCAAGGGCTGCGACTCGATCTGGCTCCCTCTCTCTCTCTATGATCTCCGTCTCCGTCGTCGTCGTCGGGGGGGAGGTATTTATAGGCGAGGGGCGGCCGGTTGACGGAGTTCGACCGCCGATCGCCACGACCTTCGCCGGCCGAACCGGCGTCCCATCCAGCGCCAGCTCCCCCTACTCCACGTCCCATCGCCGTCCGTCCATCCCCTTCCCCTCCGTCGCGCCCCCTGTGCGTGCTCTGCAGAGGCGCGAGGAAGGAGACGACCTGGCGGGGCTGGGCCGAGGCGGAAATGGGCCGAGGGCCCATGCGGAGGTTGCTTCTTCTTTTCCGTTTTTGCTTTTCTTTTTTTGCTTCTTTTTTTCGTTTATTAAAATCAAACAAAACAAAATAAAATAAAGCCTAATTTTAGGCGTCAACAACTTCCGAGATCGAGGAAAATGTACCTTTTATTGGGAAAAGTACACTAAAAATTTTAGAACTCGTCACGTAAGTAGGTTGAATCCTAAAATTTTTATAAAATGTGATCAAATCATAAAACTTATTACAAAAGTGTAACAGAATTTTAAAACTTTTAAAATACACAATTAAAACTTAAAAATTGTTAAGTTGATGAATTCAAGCCTTTCCATTAACTCCATTCAACTTGATTAATTTGACTAATTTTAGGGTTTAATTGTACTTTTTAAAAACTTTATAATTTAATTGTAATTTCAAGACAAGTTTTAGGACTTTCAGTGTAATTATTCTTATTTTTATTCCGGCACAAGTTGACTTAACATGGAGTGTGGTTTAATACTATCTAGGCCCATAAACTAATGTGAACTTTGGATGGCTATTGTTAAATCAAGCAGACCGAACTCGATTTATAAAAAGGAGGAAATCAATCATTACGCTAAATTTATGTATTTCAATCTTGTCACCATTTTCCAGAGGTGAAATCTCCATGGGAGTTTGATAAATTATGGAGTGAACGTCCGTAGTCTCCCTCGTGCACTCGGCACAGGCTCACCCAAATTTTACTGATCACGAAATTGGTTGACTCGATTAATTATGAAAATCATGTTCTTTCTATAAGATTTACTGGGGATGAGTATGGTTCTAGGGTAGAATCTAGAACCTGAGAATCGGACCGGTAATAATATGTAAGTTCCAAGGTATACATGGTAGATTCCAGATTTCAAAAAATGATGAACTTATTTCAACGGGTAGGTTCTAGGTTCTTAGTTAGAGGAATCTGGAATCTAGAACCTATAACCTAAAACATGGAACAAGTTCTAATATTTTGCTTAATCTATGTCTTTGTGCGATCCTATGATATCTATGCTGTTTGATAATGAACTTATAATGTGGAACTACTAGTTTCAATTTCCATTTTTATGATTAAGACTTCTACTTTATTAATGTTCATATTTTTCTTTTGTCTAAATAAAAGTTATGGTCAATAAATTATAAAAGCAATGGTGATCATTAAAAGTTTTAACTTACTGCAATTGTTCAATTAGTAATATAGGTGGAACTTGGATAGACCTTAAAACTGACCTTAGAACCTATGACAGGGTAGGTTTCAAGTTATATGGTACGTATGGTAGGTTTTGGGTTTTAAAAAATGATAAACTTGTTCCAAAGGGTAGGTTTTAGATTTCGGGTAGAACCTGTACGAAACCTGGAACTGCTCACTTATAGGAGTCACTACTGACCTATTTGAGTCTAGTTAGAGGCCAAGTAAAACGTGAGATGTCGATTAGGGGACTTAGTTAATCTAAAGTCTATTAATGCATTTTCGGTTCCTTTTTTCATCATTATTTAAACTGTTGATCATGCGGTCTTAACTGATTAAATTCCTAGGCACACTCATCTAAATGACTATGAATTTTTTATATGCACAATGAATCACACAATCTCGCACCATATCTCAATCAGTCGAAGAAATGAAATACGGTTTGATACCAACAAGTGTTTGGTCTAGTGGTAGCAAGCTGGACCCTGGGCGGACTTTATGTCATGCCCTGATTCTCGAGCACGTGCCCATCCTTCGCCTGGTCAATTAATATACGATATCCTAAGACTACGTATCGCCGATCCTTTCTTTTTAATGCGCAAGCGGAAGCATATATTAAATCCCCAGATAATAAAACATTGGGATAGAATAGTATGACTAAATTTCAAACCTTTAAAAACATCCACACTTATATACATTGCAAACCAGTGCACATATATACAAGGTGAACTATTAACTCAAATTCAACTCAAGCCGGTTTAAAAACAAGGTCTACAAGTAGGGGTGGGGTTCCACAGACTACAGATCCTCGTCCTCCTCTTAATCATCCTCCATACTCCAACTAGAGCCTTCAGCAGACTGCACCGAACTTTTGAGATCTTCAAAATGCAAGTCTGCTACACCTAGGGACCTGAAATGATTATTCAATAACCAATTAAACAATGTCTCAACAAGTTCTACCCCTTAAGACCCAATTAGTAAACCAATACACCTTAAGGTTGCCTATGCACAACCCAAGTCAGAGGACTTACCATGGCCTTAGTCCCAACCTGCAAATCGGTACAATTCAATAGGCACCCAAACAATCACAAAAGATCGAAACATCGATCAAATCGACTTCGTTAATTGCATGTCAATCAGACCATCTCCCAGTCATTTCATTTCATCCCATATAACCTTCAATAGTACACTTAGTCACAGAGCTCCATTAATACTCTCGGGCATCATTTTCGCCAAGGTGACATAAGTAACAGACGATCTACATGCGTTTTTTAAGACGCCGTTTTCACACAGTGATATCCTTAATCCTGGAACCACGCCCGTCATAGGTCATAGACAGTCTATGTGCGTTCTTTAAGGTGCCGTTTTCGCACAGTGATATCCTTAATCACCGAACCATGCCTGCGATAAGTCATAGATCACCGACAATCTACGTGCGTTCTTTAAGGAGCTGTTTTCGCACAGTGATATCCTTAATCACCAAACCACACTTGCCATAAGTCATAGATCACTGACATTCTATGTGCGTTCTTTAAGGCGCCATTTTCACACAGTGATATCCTTAATCACCGAACCACGCTTGCCATAAGTCATAGATCACCGACAATTTATGTGCATTCTTTAAGGCATCGTTTTCGCATAGTGATATCCTTAATCACCAAACCACGCCTACCATAAGTCATAGACAGTTTACGTGCGTTCTTTAAGGCGCCGTTTTCGCACAATGTTATCCTTAATCACCGAACCATGCATGTCTATACTTTGTACCTGATCGGTCTAGGCCAAGAGAATTCCTAGTTCACTCTCACGATTCTTTCCGCTTTACAACTCACCAAAGCATCATAAAGGTTAAATAACCATACTCGGCCATCTACCAATCAATCATTCAATTCCACTCAATTTCAATCAATTTAGGATAAATCTCTAAAATCTCATAATTAATTTAATTCAATGCAACGTAGAGCTCAAATAGATAAACAGATTGCACCACGACAGTTAGCACGAAATTTCGGTCGTCAGCTATCCCAGCCTTAATTTCTGAAAATTAATTAATTAATTAATTAATTTCGAAAATTAATAAATAAATACAATAATTCCAATTTAACTCAAAATAAAACTCAATTAAATAAACGGACTGCACCACTATCATCAGCATAAAATCCCAGTCACCGGCCTTCCTGGTTGAAATTCTGAAAAATTATTAATTAATCAGATTAATTTCGAAAAGTAATATTTAATTACTAAAAATCCAATCTAAGCCCAAATTGCCTAATTGAAGCCTGATAAGGGTTGGGAAAAATCCCCGGAAGCATTTAATAAATACTATAGGCAATCATCTAGCTAAATGCACTAATCATAATTTTAATATGCATCACCATTAATTAATAATCACTAATCTACTATAATCTAACCACCTAATTACACTTAGCTAACACTAATAAATCTTTAAGTATAATTAACAAACTAAGAAAGCATTAGTGAGCAAAACTCACCGGATTAGAGATCCGCTCGGATCAAATTGACGAGTACGCTATGAGGGCCAATAAACCTCAAAGTGAGACTGCCAACGGGGTCGAACCGGGGCCGAAATCGGTCTCGCAAGCCCGCAGCTTGGCTGGAATTTCTGCTCTCGCGCTGCTGCCCTTGCTGATTTGATGGAGACGGGCCTTCAAGCGGCTGAATGGAGCAGGCCAAGAGATTGAGGAATGGTGAAGCTGCTGCGTGAGCTTCGAGGGAGCTCGGGGACGCGAAGACGGATGGGGCAGCTTCGGTGGACCTCTTCCCGTCGCTGATGGAGTCAACCGCGAGGGAGGTTTTGCTGGTTGTTGACTGAGCAGCATGGGGCGCGGACAAGTGTCGAGTGGCAGGGAAAAACCGGGGCTGCATCGGTGGGGGAAATAGGGATCCAAAGGAAGGAAATCACGAGCAGAAGCTGCTCGTGAAGTTGAAGCCCGCGCAAGGAGATGAGGGGGAAGAGAGAGACCGTGGGGCAGCGGCTTCTTTTTGACCGAACAGGGAAAGCAGAAAAACATAAAACAATTAAAAGGGAAGGATAAGGGAGAGGGGAACGTCGGTCAAGGGATAAGAAACGTGCAGAAATGAAAAGAGAGAGAGAGAGAGAGAGAGAGAGAAGGGAAAGGGACGTGTGCGTGAGGGGATGAGTGCAAGGGGGAGAGAACGTGCGTCCAAGGGAAAAGGAGAGAAAAATTAGAAAAAAAATTCCTAAACCAAAAATTCTTAGTCCCACTTACTCTTGTTTAGTCCAATTTATTTCCCAAAAATCCCCATGTTAAGGCACTTGATCCTTACTTGCTTTCTTACATCAAATTTCCCCCAAACAACGAGTTTCAAACAACAAAAACGGCAATTTTCTTGATTTCGAATTCTATTTCATTTTTAAATCCGATTTTTCAAACAAATAAATCCGGTTGAGGTCCAATTCAAATTCAGAAAAAACTCAAACAACTTCCATTTACCAAATCACTCACACCAGATGTTAAAAGTCTCTTCAAAATGGCTAATCCGAATTTCCGTTCATTTTCCGAATCCTCCGCAATGATTTTCCGTAAAAATCCCGAGCTCGCCAGAATTTCCTCAAAAGGTGAGTCGACATTCCTAAAATGACTCATGACATGACATGACTTCTAATTTCTAAAATCGAATTCACATTCGTGGTTATTTTCAATCAAACGTGCTTTTAGTATGACCTAACATGCTGGGTAGCTTTTAGGAATTTTTATTACAATTGACCCATCGTTGATTTTCTTCGAGCCACACGTATCTCTTCGACACATTGACGAAAAATCTCAAGGTTTTAAATACGACCACAAGATACCAAAAATAATAGAAAATCGGTTTAGTGTCGATCGACGAGAATTTTGCAATCAGGTGGCATCACCCACACTTGATCACACATCTCAGTCGAATCGACCTATCTCCGATCTTTGATCGATTTTGACAATGCCGTAATGACCCTTGCAGACTAGCACGGTTGAGCAATCAATTCCTGATCGAATTCTCAAGTCTATTGTGTTTAAAATCCCTTAATAGCTTTACCAGATAGGTCAGTTATTTCGTGAGTGGCCAACTTAGAGAAAAACACTATAGTCACATTGACGAAAGGCCCATCTTATCCAATCGAAGTCAGAACCTGAAAATCGAGATGTCGTGCCAAAGGTAGGGGTTCGAAACTCAGAGAGACCCTTGCTGGGAGGGAGAAACCTTTGCTGCTGTAATCCCTGAGTCAAAATTAGTTGGGGCTTCGGTTCCGGATACCGGGCAGGTTTACACACAACCCACCTAGAAAAGAAATACGAGAAGATAAGATAAGCGAGGTAAAACCCAATATGCATCGAGAAAAAAAAATATACACCACCATATTTTTAAGCCTCAGAACACGACCCCGTGAGGTAGGTCAAAACATGTCATTACTCTAACGTAACGATAAAAACATCCTAACCAAATGATGATATAAGGCACTAGCAAAAAATAGAGCACGATGAAGCACGTGATAAATCTAAACGATATCATGCGCCATCCATTTTTTTAAATTATTTTCTCACCTATTGCTTTCCATAATTTTTGTTGTGGTTTTTATTATACTTATTTATTTAATGACGAATATGATTTAAAAATTAATTGTACTAAATGCAAGTCATAACAGTGTAATCTAAATGCCAAGTTCAAAATCGACTCAATTATGATGCAACCAATAATGAATGGGGTTAATATCACGAAAAAAAAAAACCCCAAAATTAGTACTTTTTTTTTTTATAAATTTGCTCTAAATTAATTTTTTGATCACAAAAAATCTCAAGCAGGTGCAATTATGATAAATTTACTTAAAATTAATTTTTGACCACTACATTAATAACAAACTACCCTCTATTAATTTTCATTAAATTCAATTAATATCACGAAAAATAAAAAATTGGATATATCCGTGTGAAAATCCAAATTGATAAATCCATCAATTGTCACATATTACCTAACTTAACATACCAATTTGGGGTTTTGATTATTAAAAAATTAGTTTGAGATAAATTTATCACAAACGTATTAATTTGAGATTTTTTATGATATTAATCATTATGATTATAACTTAAAACCAATGCAAACAGATGATGATGGCCCTCCAGATGTGTGGGAACCGATTGAGGTCACTGCAGAGAAACCATTGGAAGGGTTTCGACCGGCCCCAATAAATATGAACTTACCACGACCATCAAACCTGAATCGTTGGTGGTTCGGCCGTCAAACCAGAACCAACTGGAGCCCACATTTGAGAGATCGGGCCAAGTGGTCCTGCCCAGAGATCATGAGAAGGTGCTTAGGTGCTTCCGTCTTCCGTCTCTCCCCTCTCTGTATTCTTTGTTTGTTTCCTCTCCCCAATTACATATGCATCCCCGTGTCTTTTTCCGTCTGAGGGTGTACTTTGTCGAAAATAAATACTTTAAAAAATATATTTTTTTTAAAAATTACTACTTACATCACTTATAAAAATCAAAGAACTAAAAATAATATTTAAACATAAATTATTATCGATAATGAAATTAATTTCTAAGAGAAAAATTATAAAAAAAAAAAAAAGTCCTAAAATTATTGTACTTTTACTAAATCAGTTCTAATCCTTATCATTTTCTCAATCAAATTAAGTTTATCCAGTTAATTTTCACCCAATATTACTAAGGTGACGCCAATCCTACATGAACGACCCACATTGATTAGACAATTCAGTCCTAATCTTTTTATTTATTTTTTTTTTTTCCATCCCTTCTCCTACCTCCTACCATCGGCAACACTCCTAGCAAGGTCCAGCAGTGCTGAGATTGCCTGCAGCATCTCAGCTAACTCCCTCGGCAAGTTTCTTTTCTTGCAGGTTCCGCCACCAGCCCAGCACCGCCACAATTGCCAGCTCCTCCACCGCATTTCAGTGAGCTGTGTTGCTTGCACAGCAACCTAATATCCTCATCTATTCCAGCGGCACTCTGATTGACAACCGGAGTGTCCCAGTGTCCAACCGCGACTCCCGCAGTGGCTTCCAGCCCAACACCAATGAATCTGGTGTCTTGCCAAGCTCCACCGCAAAACCAACCTAGTTTTGCCCCTGTGCCCAGCAAGTTTCAAGTGATCCCGGCAAATCTCCACTAGAATCTCAAATAATCACTTAGATTTAATATATCTCAAGTTTGGCAATAATATCTTGAAATTAAACATGATTTGAGAAATAACCGATGGCAGTGAATTCATTTCCAAAATGGACTGGTGGTGGGGAGCTTTCGCGGTGACCGGTGCGCAGCGAGACAAAGGAAGCATCGTGTCCAACTGCAAAGAGGGCAGTAGAGCAATGGGACGTGGTGACGTCGATCATCGGAGGTGTGCCTGAGCAGGGACTTCGAGCAGGCGTGATGAGAGCACGTCAAGATGGTACGCACGGTCGAGTTTGCGGTGGTTATTGACTGCGTCGATAAACCGGCACAGAGAGAAAAAAATTGTTGGGCTTTGCCTGGAATGCTAGAGGGAGTGATGGCTCGCGGTCTCGAGGCTTGGCTGGTCTTCACACCAAGACGTCAGGCAGGGTCTAGTAGGAATCACGAGCAAAGAGGCCGAGTGGGGTCCGCAGAAGGGAACTGCAGTGGATTGCCGGTGTCGCTCCTAGAAAGTGACGCTCGATGATACTGGAGAGAGGTAAACCGCGAGTGTGTATTGTATTGTGGGTCGGATCGTTGATGTCCGGATCAGTGTGGCTCTGACGATTGATTGTTGTCTCCTCTTCAACATTGCCTCACCTTGCCTTTTTCTTTCTCAAAGCCCCATGTTGGTCTCCTGAAGAACTTTTCTTTTCAATCGGCGGTCATAGTCCTTTCTCGTCTTCCCCAAACTTGCACCACTTGGCTCTCCCTCCGTATTAATTCTTGACTTTTCGCCACTCTCTATTATGAAGCTCTCTATTCTCTTATTCTCTTATTGTCGTGCTCTGCCGCCTCTCAGTAAGCGTCCCTCAAATGGTGTCAATGCCCCTCATATAACGCTAAATTTAGGGTTCTTTTAACAATATATTTTCTAATTTTTAAACCCTAAAGAGATACACCAAAACTTCAACCATCGGGAACTTTCCTCTTACCTTTTAACGATTCCAACTGAGATAATATCAATTTGCTCAATTATTCTCTAAGATCATGTCGATACCAATATTTTCCACCTTGGCATTTTCCAATTTTCCAAAGTAAATTTCCACCATAATGTGTTCATGGGCTTGGCCAAATTTCCTTTTACTACGGGTTTAGTCCGACTAGCTAAATTAAGCTCAAACCTATTTACTTAAACCTATAAATATGTAAACTATATGGGCTTGATTAACTCCAAATGCATGGAGTTTAATTAATATATTTGTTTAGGCATCAAGGTCGACGTCTAGCTTTTCTATGTAATGAATGATTAAATGAATCATCAAAATGTGTGTGTCTACAATTGTTGACACTTGAATTTAGCCAATAGGTCTACTAAGAGCAAAAAACTCAAGATAAGGAGTCACTAATCATGATAGTGTCCGTTTCTTGGCGCAAAAGAGCCATTTTAGTGTTTTTCAACATTGTGCGAATTTCATTGCAATTTGTTCTAAACATATGAATCATTTGATCAAATAATCCAAGTATGACTTTTAGTTGACTTTTTGGCCAACCCCTAAAGTCAACCCTTGGTCAACTTATTGTTTTGAAAAATTAGCAAAATAAAAAAATTCATAAATTCTATCCATTTCAAACATAATTAGGCTATTAAATCGAGAATTTTGCCCTTGATCGGACAATTCCAAAATTTACACATTTCTAGTCTTTTTTTAGAATAATTTATTTCTCTGCATTTGACCAAGAGGTTGTAATGCATTGAAATTTCAAGCCAATTTTAAGAATTCCGGCTTGGGATGAGTCGATCAATTTTTGAGCACAAATTTTGGGCCATGGTAGCTGTTCACAAATAGTGCAAATTGGCCCAGTTCAAATCTGATTAAGTTAAATCAAATTAATTTCAATGTCAATTGTGATAGAACTTAGAAATTTGGCAAAATTTAGCCATAATGAAGAATTGGGACCGCTAGATTCAGGCTGAGTGAACCCCATTGACCTAACCTAGTTTGGCTCGTTGGGCTGAAGCCCAATTCAACTAATTGGGCCGGATCAAGTGTGTTGGCCAAACCTATGTTGCTAATTTGAAAGAATCAAGACAAATTTCCCGGTCAACCTGGGTCAACTCAATTAGACCTAAATTGACCCAACCCATTGGGCCAATCCTCAACCGGATTTCTTTGGCCCACTTAGCCAAGACACTAAGCTCAATTAGTGAAATTTGAGTAAAGTTTAACAATTAGAGTTTCTTCGTTCGAGTAGTGGTCACTGGAGCCAAAGGACTTAGACAAGTAGCGGCTCAAAGCAGGCTTCTAAGATCGTGAAGGAGGCAAGAATGAACTGAATTGCAAGAGCACTATTGTGATGGATGACATTTTGAGATAGTGTCCATTTATATGCCAAAAGAAAAAATTGTGAGGCTTGATATGACGCAAGCCAAATCGGACAATGCTTTTTCTAGGAATATTGGCGCTGTCGTTGGGAGGTTGATCGTGAACATTGGGATGGACGGCTGCTGGAATTACCTCGATCGGACTCACGGAAGATTGCCTGAAGGAAATCGCTGAAAAACGGCCAATCCGCAACGGGATTCGTCGCCGAAGTTGCTGGAAACGTATTCTCTCAATGTGGCCAGTCAAAAGAATGCTGAAGGTTGGTGGCGATGAATATTCCGGAGGGAATCCAGAGAAGATAAACTTTACAGTTGTCCCTCTACGATCATGGCGGCCATGGACTTTAGTGCTAGGATCCCGAGAATAATGAGGTCACCTTGAATACGTAATAGTTATTAGTTAGTGGAGTCTTCCTTTAGGAAGAACGTGGACGTTTCCTTTAAGAAGAGAGAGAATCATCGGACCTCCTCCTTTTTAATTACAATTTTCTGCAAATATGGATGTCTACCATTGGCCAAATACGTGGGTTACCTTTCGCTTTGCCTATTCAACCCCACGTCTGCCAACTACGCCCATTGCTTTGCCACCCTTCTTTCATTTTATTTAATGTTCAACTACCCACCACACAAGGCGCATGTTTCCACCGAGTGCTTTCCATCCTGGACTTCACTCGCTCTCTAATTCAATTCCAGATTGTTATCTCAATCACTTCCCTTTATGAGATGATTTTAAAATAAAAATATTACAAGTATCATAACTTTTGTCAAAAAGCTCTATAGCCGGACAGTTAAAGAATAGAGTTTCATTTTGCAAAGCAATAAAAAAGAGTAAATTGAAGAAATTACCTTAAATCTTTGTATACTAACCCCTAATCGAATTGTTTGGGAGGTCCTGAGCTAAGCCTTGGCTAAACCTTTGGAAATCTTAATGCCATAATGCCTTTCAAATCCTCCTAGCCATTATCCTACAGCAATAATTCTTCTATGAAATCTTGGATTTTTTGCTTCAAAGTCTAGCTTGCATCTATCGCATGACCCGGTCCCGAGTCTTGCTAATGGTAAAAGGGGAGGTTTGAATGTGGGGGCTGTTCTCATTTTACCTGCAATAAATTTATTTTCGACCACATAAATCTTATAAATTTCAAAAAATATTCGCTTGGGTGCCATAACTTTCAATCTATCACTTAAGTGCAATTTTTTTTTTTTTAAATGATCATCCAAGTATTAGAAATCCGATGTGACATAACACTTATAGTGAATGTTTTTAAAAGGTTATAACACTAACGTAATTAGAAAAAGTCATGACCTTATAGTGAATACTATACATAAGTTAACACTTAATTAATCGGAAAAAAAAAGTTATGCAACTCAAGCGAGTACCGTACGTAAGTTATGACACTTATGATGTCCTTATCCTTAATTAGTGTGCAAATATGATGTGATGACGATGATGATTGCGGGATCAACTTTGTCTCTTGCTCTCTTTTCTGTTTGGTAGACCTCTTTACTGATACATGAAAATATGTTAATTCTAAATGCAAAGTAAACCAATATTTTTGTTTAGGGTTTGGGGTCGATCCCTAATTTGATATACAATGAACAACTAAATTGGTCTATAAAAATTTAGGTGCTGACAGAAGTATGATCATGGAGCCGAAAATCAAGGACATTGCAGTTTTAATTTCAAGTTTGAATGCTTAGAAGCGGTAATATTGGGTAAAAATCTATAAAAGCCATGTTGAACCATTGTAAAAGCCCCCGACAATCTTGAAGGCAACCATGTTCTTTTTAATTTATCAATTTCCAGTAATTGCATTCGTCCAATTCGTAGATTTAGTTAGTGCAGATCCGTTTCCGGATTCCTGTCCGAATTGTCACTGAATACTATTCGAATAAGAACTGGAAATTTACCTTTGATGAAAAATATTTAGTCGATTGACCAATTCGCAGCGAAACAATAGGACCACCATCATTCGGGACTTTAGGACCATCACATGGAAAAAGGTTAGTCAGACTTTAGCATCCACTACCACGGAAAAGAATGTTTGGGATTTCGGACCCTCACATGGAAAAAAGGTTATTCAGACTTTAGCTCCCACTACCACGGAAAAGAATGTTTGGGACTTCAGGACACTCCTGCTCAACTGAACAGCCACCACTCTTCTTCGCTTGCTGTTCCATCCGTGGTTCTATAAAAAGGTATGATTTCGCTTCCCACCTGCAACATCACAACATTCGACTTCTCTCCTCCTAGAATCACTGATATCCTATTGCAAAATTATTCTCCGTGTCTGAACGCCCACAACCACTGCAGAAGCAGCGTGAAGAAATCCACTCCTTCTCCGCCGGCGGCTCGGCAGCTTGTGCTTCTCCCTATTCTACTACTCCTATTGGGATGGGTTCATTGTTGAAGACCACTCAATCCTTGGTTTCGGGATTAATAGCAGTTTCAGGTAAGGGATTATGATTTCAAGATAACGATTGCACATGCGAAAATTCCTATCTTTCTGACAATAAACTGAATTCAGATTGTCTGCCGATTCCATGAATTTGCAATGGATTTCCTTGACTCA
Source organism: Eucalyptus fibrosa (assembly GCA_017140475.1). Taxonomy (NCBI): domain Eukaryota; kingdom Viridiplantae; phylum Streptophyta; class Magnoliopsida; order Myrtales; family Myrtaceae; genus Eucalyptus; species Eucalyptus fibrosa. The sequence goes on along the minus strand of CM029509.1, from coordinate 20,683,883 downwards.
GTAAGCTCTAACTATAGACCAGTTTTTCATGGACACCTTTCTGCCATGATGGTTTTCATAGGATAAGTTTGAAGGTGGAACACTCAAATTCAGTAAACTCGACTCTAGCTGAGAAAAGAGTGAGATAAATAGGCTTTTTCTTTTATTTTTCTTTTCTTTAAAGAAATGATTACCATACTTGACTTTATATAGGCTTGTACATGACTAGTAATCTTAAATAACTCATAAATGTATCTATCATTCCAAGATAATATATTGCATAAATTTACAAAACATTGAACTAGACATAGAAACATGAATCTAAACATACACGGACATCCTAGATGCATATAGGGGATTAAATATTTATGGGTGCACGTTGGACATTCACGAATTTAGTTTAATTACTAACAGATTTCACATGAAGTAGGCGTTAACTAGACATTACACACCACTTGCACGAGATGAGATTCTAGTTACTACTGCCGTACTATGAAATCAGGGTTATATCTACATTATCTTCATGTTAATGAATGTGTTGCACCGTTAGAATATGTCTAATGTGTTTAATTACAATTGAGAGGAGACTATAAGTGATATATGATATTTGTTTGGTGGACACCATCACGAAACTTCACAGGTAGACGGGATCTAAGAGCAGGATTATTGACAAATTTTTTACTTGCGATTTGAAACAGGGCTCTTGCCGCCTAAGACTATAATCCATAACAATTCTGATAGACCCATTGTTCTGATCCCCATCCAATGTACTAATAATGCTCCACCAAGTCTGGGCATAGTTCGCAAGGATCTGGTGAAAAGAATCCCCGTGGGAGAATCTAAAGAAGTGTGCGGCCAGAACTACGACCTCAATGAAACGAACCGCAACTGTCAGATATGGATCCTTTTTCGCGCAGGGAAAGTAGGAGAAACAGTCAAAGCATTTGAGACACGTGTCCCCGATACGGAATATCTCAATGGGTTTGACGTAGATGGGGCAAATCATATTCTTCATAATCAACTGACGTCTAACCTGTACCTTTACTATGACGTGGCAAGGCAGGTCGTCATGGCAGAGGCCGTGGCAAGGCAGGTCGTCAAGGCAGAGGCCGGTCATGCTGGTTAGTAGTTACTTCTAAAAAGTCTGAAAAGCTTCTTTGTTGTTGTCTTTGCTGTTTTTCTTCGCTCTTTCAGCGTACTTCCCAGTTAATTCATCGTTCGAAAGAATAGACATGGAGGTTATCGCAAACCGTCTTACGCAGAGCTTCTTTGCTGTACCTTAATGAATGTGTTGCACCATTAGAATATGTCTAATGCGTTTAATTACAATTGAGAGGAGACTATAAGTGATATATGATATTTGTTTGGTGGACACCATCATGAAACTTCACAGGTAGACGGGATCTAAGAGCAGGATTATTGACAAATTTTTTACTTGCGATTTGAAACAGGGCTCTTGCCGCCTAAGACTATAATCCATAACAATTCTGATAGACCCATTGTTCTGATCCCCATCCAATGTACTAATAATGCTCCACCAAGTCTTGGCATAGTTCGCAAGGATCTGGTGAAAAGAATCCCCGTGGGAGAATCTAAAGAAGTGTGCGGCCAGAACTACGACCTCAATGAAACGAACCGCAACTGTCAGATATGGATCCTTTTTCGCGCAGGGAAAGTAGGAGAAACAGTCAAAGCATTTGAGACACGTGTCCCCGATACGGAATATCTCAATGGGTTTGACGTAGATGGGGCAAATCGTATTCTTCATAATCAACTGAAGTCTAACCTGTACCTTTACTATGACGTGGCAAGGCAGGTCGTCATGGCAGAGGCCGTGGCAAGGCAGGTCGTCATGCTGGTTAGTAGTTACTTCTAAAAAGTCTGAAAAGCTTCTTTGTTGTTGTCTTTGCTGTTTTTCTTCGCTCTTTCGGCGTACTTCCCGGTCGATTCATCGTTCGAAAGAATAGACATGGAGGTTATCGCAAACCGTCTTACGCAGAGCTTCTATGCGGTATGCAAATGCATGTTTAATAAATCATTATGTTAAATAGATAATATAGTGACTTTCAGGATCCGATTGATTTGCAAATTTTTTTCCTAAAATTGGTACCATGCAATGCTTGAAATTATCAATTAGCAAAAAATATTATTATCACAAAGAACGATTTATATCTAAATAATTTCGCAGACAATAAAAACATTTTTCATTTATTGATTTTTAGCAATTATTCTTTTATCGAACATTAAAAATACATTTAAACCATGGGAAAAGTACAAAGAAAACTCCAAACATGTTGCATTTGTGTCAATTTAGTTATAAATATTTCAATTGTGTTAATTAAGTCCTAAACTTTTCAAAAATTTGCCAATATATTTCATTTAGTCAATTTTGATACGAAATCATTGGCAAGGATATCAACTATCTGACGTGATATAATCGATGTTGAATTGGACAAAAATTTCAATTTTTTTTCTTAGTTTTTGAATTTTTTATTACATTTTTCTTCTCTTTTCTTTTCTTTTCTCAACTATGGGTTGGCTTTGCCTTTTCCCAACTACAAGCAAGAATCTTGCCCTTGAGTAGATCTAAGATATGGCTGTGACGCCCTCACCTAGTCTAGGCAAGGGCCACAATGCCCTTGTTGGCTATAGGCGAGGACCGCAAGCCCCTTACCTATGGCCAGTGAGGGTGTCACGGATCTAAGCAAGGGCTTGACACCCTCACTTGTAGCTGGTGAGGGTTTGAAGGACTTCGTCCATGGTCAATGAGGGTCATGACACCCTTGTTTGTTACTAGCCATCTCGCCAGCCTAGAGTTATGGAAAAAAAAAAGTAAATGAAAATACTTTAAAAAATTCTTAAAAATATTAAAATGTGTCTGCATTAACATTGATCGTGCCATAAAAGATCACCAACATCCGTGTCAGCAATTTTAGGTCAAAATTTGTTGGATGAAATATATTGGCAAATCATCAAAAGGTTTATAATTAACTAATAGAATTGAAAGATTTATAACTGAATTGACATAAATGCAATTGATTTTTTGGGTACTCTTCCCTTTAAATCTCAAAATTTGTCTGATCCTTAGCTACATTATTCACTTCTTCCCGATTATGGTTTTGAGGTCCCACATCTAGGTTTTTAGAAATAATTTTGATTTAGCTTTTAATAGAATATGTTTTAGGTAATTTCTGATAAAAGCTCTTCATTTATAAAGACGAAGATATATAGCCATTCGGTGCATCTTTTCTCTGTAACAAGAAAAATGGTTCCTGTGTTTCCGTTGTTAGGTCTCTTCATGATAGCTAGTGGCTTTTGAGATTTCTAGGCGTTGCTGGCCTTCCCCATAAACTGTAACAAGACATTGATTTCTTCGATTACAATAAATAAGCTGAATGACTTTTGGATTTTGCAATTGATATGCTTACCAGTTTTATCATCACTCCAGTTATATATATTTTATAGTCCTTCTCGAAATGACAAATGTTTATTTTGTTGCTCTATGTACACTGTTTATTTTATGCTTGAGTATTGATTTTTCTTCATTATCAGCCGCAGGTCAAGTGCAGCCTGCCTAGCCAGAAGGCAGGGACATAGAGGCAGCAGCCCTTCAGCAGGTAGGTACTTTAAAAAAATCTAGAAAGCCTTTTTTTTTTTTAATTCTGTCTTTGCTGCTTTTGGTCACTCTTTTCACGACTCATCGGTTAAAAGAATGGACATGGAGGTCATAGCAAGCTCCCCTAGGTTGAGCTTCTTCGTGGTATGCAAATGCATATTTAATTGATCATTATGTTAAATGGATAATATACATGATTCAAATGTGCATTCTTCAACCTCAAAATCTATATGATCCTTCACTATAGTATAAACCTCTCTGCAGTATCGATTTTAAAGTCCCACATTTAGGTATTTACAAATAATTTTGAGATAGCTGTTAATAGAATATGTTTGAGGTAGTATCTGATGAAGAGCTCTTCATTCATAAGGAAGAAGATATATGTTCGATCGGTGCATCATTGTTTTTGTAATAAGAAAATTGGTACTTTTTTTTTTTTTTCTAATTATTTGGTTTCTACACGATAGCTAATGGCTTTTGAGATTTCTAGGTATTGCTGGCTTTCCCCATGAACTGTAAGGAGACATTAATTTCTTCGATTACGATATATAAGTTGAATGACCTCCAGATTTTGCAATTGATATACTTACCAGTTCATCACTACGTCAGTATATTATACAGTATAATCCTAGTCGAAATGGCAAATGTTTCTTTTGTTGCTCTATGAGCATTGGTTGGACAGTTTACTGCGTTGCTAATGCATTAAATGTTTCAATTACAGCCGGAAGAACGCATCAATGCTCTGGTCGGCCCGGAAAATGTTTAAGGAAGGTCATCTGGGAATCTGGTCTTTGCACATTTCCTGCATTTTTAGCTTAGACTTCAGTTGCTTAAGCCATGTATTTCGATTTTCAATAAGTTTTTTAAGGGATGATGGACCTTCGCATGGTATCTTTTGTTTTATGTAACTTTCTATGCACTCTTAAGCCGTGTATTTGAATTTTTAATGGAGAATGGTTCCTTTTTAAGGGATTTCACAGGGCGAAGCAAATAAACGACGAAGGACAACCATTTTAATGACAAATCCCTAATGCTACGATCGACCAAAAAGAAAAGGCAAAAGACGATTCAAAACCATATTCCACAACTTCCAAATGGACCAATATAAAAAATAATGTGCGAAAGTCAGGCTTGTCTCGTGACGTTATAAATAACGGCAGCCGACTCAGCGAAGTCATGAGTGCTGACGTTGGGAGCAAAGAAGTTTCCCTCTTTTGCTTACTTCTCCAAAATTTTGACTCTCTTAATTACATTTGACCCTATCTATCCCAAAACGACATCCCCATTTTCCTTCTGGGTGCTCGAGATTTCAAATATGTATGTCAAACCATCCTCATCCAAATTTGGGATCAGGATCGGTCCTGGATTAACTTGTCGGGTTAACCTTGGAATGGGACAGCATCAACAAATCTGGTCCGATTTCTAATTCTAAATTTTCTTAATACTTTGTTCAAATTTTTTATTATTATTATTGTTTTTTTCCATCTCTTCTTCTTTCTCCAACCATCGGTGTCGCTCCTAGCAAGGTCCAGCAGTGCTGCAATTGCCTGCAGCGTCTCAGCCAACTGCCTCGACGAGTTTCTTTTCTTGCAGGTTTCCGCCGCCAGCCCAGCACCGCCGCAATTGCCAGCTCCTCCACCGCAGTTACTGTGAGCTTTGTTGCCTGCACCGCAGCCTACTCTTCATCGATTCTAGGGGCACTCTGATTGACACCCGGAGTGTCCCAGTGTCCAACCGCCACTCTCGTAGTGCCTTCCAGCCCAACACCAGTGAATCTGGTGTCTTGCCAAGCTCCACCACAGGACCAACCTAGTTTTGCCGCTGTGCCCAGCAAGTTTCAAGTGATCCCGGCGACTCTCCACTAGAATCTCATATAATTACTTAGATTTAATATATCTCAAGTTAGGCAATAATATCTTGAAACTAAATAATTACTTAGATTTAATATATCTCAAGTTAGGCAATAATATCTTGAAACTAAACATGGTTCGAGAAATTACCGAATCTAGTGAATTCATTTCCAAAATGGACTGGTGGTGGGAAGCATTGAGTTCAGAATGCGTATGATTGTTGCATGAACCGTAATATGATTTGTTGCAAAACAAAGAAATCCTTAAAAGCAGTGAGATAATTTCAAAAATCTTGATTTTACTAACTTGATAAATTTTAAGATCTGATTACACTTTTTAAAAATTTTAGTACTTAATTGCACTTTCATGATAAGTTTAGAACATACAATACATTTATCTCTTATTTTTCTCATGCTTTCAACCTCTCCCAAATAGTATGGTCAGAGAAGGCTTACAAAAAACGCCGGCCCATTTTGGTCAAACTTAAATTTTTTACCAATAATTGATTTCAAAGATAGCTTCACCGAGTGCTAGCACGATATCGTTTATACTGATCATGGTCCACTCAGCTCTAATGGCTTTAATAAGCATCTTGCTGCTAATTTAAGGTTATATGGTACTAGTCTATCAGTGCAGCATCCCGCACCTGTAAAATATGGAGTCAAAGACATATTCGAAATCCAAAAGGAAAAAACATGTCAACATTCTCAAAAGAAGTGGATACATGTTTGTGCATTGAGTTTTTACACAAGTCCATCAATCAATTGCCTTCATGCAACAAATTGTAGCATTACACATTTTGTTGTGGAGCAAAATCAATGTGACGATATACATGATGGACTATATTTTCCTCCAACTGTACTTCTCTTTGGTGGGTTTTGACTAGGGATGTCAAAGTGGATCTTAGATCTTAAACCCATATATGACCTATTGAAATTATAAATGGGTCATAAATGGTCACTTACTTTTTGAAAAGACTAGTCAAATGAGTTTAAAAATTTAAAGCCTAAAATAAATGGGTCTTAAATGGGTTGAACTTAGAACTCATTTCCATCGCAAGCCTCACAATCTCTCTCTTCCCTCTTTAACTTTATAAAAATATTTTTATAAAAATAAAACTATGATTATTTTTTATATTTCATTTTTCTTTTCTTTATTTCTTTTTTATTTTTTTCTTTCCTTTTTCTCTTCCCTTTCTTCTTCCACCTTCTTTGCCGTGGCCAGCACTACGATAGTCGGCAACCAGCTAGGCGAGGCTTGAGCCTCGTCAATCTAGCGAGGTATAGGCCTCACCAATGTTTGACAAGACTCAAGTCTCACCAATTTGGGAGACTTGAGCTCGATGTCATTGGGTGAGCTCAAGCCTCATTGATCTGGTGAGCCTTGAGCTCACTGGCATCGAGCGAGCCCAGCGAGCTCGAGGCTCACCTATGGCTAGTCATCGGCCATCGACATGACTGGCAATCGGCCAAAGAAGAAGGAAAAAAAAAAAAGAAGAAGTAGAAAACAAAATTAAAATTATATTTTTAAAAAATAAAAAAATTCAAAAAAATAAATTATAAAAAAATTATAAAAATTGTCCATTAAATTTGTATCTTAGCAATACCATTTTTTAAAAAAAATATATATATCATAAAAAATAAACTTTCTAGATTTAGTTAAATAGGTAGAGTATGGATTGGGTATGAGTTAAAGATTTTGTACTACATAGGTCATAAACGGGTTAAATATGTTAATTTAAGTCGGATCATTTATAACCCAACTCAAGCCCGACCCGACCCACCGGTTTGATAGATCTAATTATGAGTTGTGGACATCACTCTTATGCAAAATTCACTAATTACAAAATTTTGGTGATATCTCTATGATTATAACCTACCGATCAAAGAGTGGATGGATAATGTTTGCCACAACCAGGTTAGAAGAAAACATGACCAATACCAATAGACAATTTCTCACTCCGTTGCAATTTATGCATTTACGTATGTGTGCGTATTTTTCCTATCCTATAGTTTAAATTTCTGGATTGGACTAATTTCCTCAAACTAACTCATTCTCAATCTAAGCGTGATTTCTTCAAAAGCATGAAGACAAATATAACCGCTGTCGAATAGAGTAAGAAATGTGAACATACTTTCTGCTTTTTTTCGTGGCATAAGAGCTACTAGCGCTACCTTCATTTTCCCGTACAGTCAAAAGGTTGTTTTTTTAGAGTATATTTTATTTAATTAAGTGAATAGACTGCAGCGGGTAAAGAGATTCACTTAAATTTAAGAAACAGTAAAATTAAATAAAAAAGTACTATAATTATTCATCTTATTTCATACAAGATCAACTTTTATTATGTTTTGATCAAGTTATTTAAATGCTATTGAAAGATATCAAAAATTTGTTTTTTTTTTTGTTAAATATGAATGATTTGTTTTTAATACTTCATGTAGTTTTATTATTTTCTTTCGAAATTCATTATCTTATTAAAAGAAGTTAGGATGATGTTATTTTCCACTATATTTGATTGGATACACCCCTTTTTTATTGTTAACCGATGAAAATGACTTTCTATAATTTGCCAACAATTGGAAAACTAATTTATCCCACGTTTGGGCTCTCATCTCTTAACCTTCTACTTTTTGGCAAGTGCTGGTTCAGTTAGGCGAGGTTCAAGATTTAAAGACAGATAAACCCGTCAAGACACAATAACATAGTATAAAGCACTTTAGATCCATTGCTTCATGAAATATGCTGAGATTAGATATTTCCATATTTGACCTCAGAAGACGGCTTATGCTAGCGAGGTTTTTTCGATCTCCCTAAATCATGATTTGGCTTTGTATTACTCATCTCAAACCATCTAGTTGTTATTGTGGCTTTTTCTTCCGTTCAATACATTACGATTGAAGCTAACTTTGATTGGTAATTCAATTAAATCATCGACAGGTTGTACAAGTACAAGCAACTTCAATACAAGCATTCATGATAATTCAATTTTGAATGTCCATTTGATGATAAATTGCATAGAAAAATAGAGGTTAAACTTTGGCCTCAAAACAAAAATAAGTTCCATTAAATTACATAGCATATAGGTATTATGAGCATTTGAATTAATACTTATTAGATTTTATTAAAAATATTATTAATTATTATTTTTGAAAATTATAATAATGAGAGAGAGAGAGAGAGAGAGAGAGAGAGAGAGAGAATTTTTCCTTTTCCTTAGGCAACCGGACACACATACAAGAGAGACGTCATAGGGAAAAAAAGAGAGAAATCGGCGGTTGTGGAGCTATACTGAGGAGTAAATGCAAAGGTTTTCCCCTCTGATAAGGAGGTTCAGACGAAAAGGGTGAACGATTTTCCGAGAGTGAGTTTGGATCTTTGTCGAAGAGGATGCATCAAATAGAAAGGAGGACGCAGCGACGCGGCTCCTATTTGAGGTTCCGTTGCAGGCGCTAATCTTCATTACTGGTGCATGGAGGTCAAAAGCTGTAGAGCTACCACTGTGCTTCCATCGATGTAGATTTTAACCATGGACGGATAGCGAAGCTTCCTTCGTCAATTCAACCAGTATTTACGGCTTAGATTCGCTGCGCGGACGCGGTAATATTTCTTCCTCGGTTTTGCTCCGCTTCGAGTGAAATTTAATGATAACTTGTGCCAGCACTACTTGTGTGTGAATAGCTAAGAATCAAAGCCTTTCCGGGATGATTTTGTAATGGTGGTGTTGTTCCGGAGCCGATTTTGGACGGAAAAATTTCGTATTCCCTAATTGAGTTCAGAATTGGCAGTACACACAACCTGCTTGACAAAATGCTTTTGAAAGTCTCGATATGAGTTTGTTTTCCTCTCGATTTGGTAGCAGTTTCAGAAGAGAGTGTCGAGACCCAGCTCTGGTATGAACAAGAATAAGAGCAAACCTGGTGTTAGAGTAACGTTTTAACGTTTGCACGTTGTTTTTTATCTGGATGCTGATTTTTGGGCTGTTTTCAATAAGCCAACACTCATGCAAAAGTGCTCATTACGTGTTTGATAAAATGCCCACGTCAGCCCGCGCACACACAATGTTGATTTCTGGTATTGCTCTTGTGATGCTTGCTATAGATGAAATGGATGGTGTTTATGGCCAGAATGTGTGTGGTGAATTGACACGGTGGTCTATGATGGCCCGGCGGTTGTGGACCAACATAGTTTACATCGATGGTTTTGGGTGTGCTCCGTTCGAAAGTCGAATGTTTTGCTAATTGAGTAAGCCTTGAAGTGGTCTGGAACTAGCTTCAAGGTCTTCCTTCATCTGCAGGAGGCGGGAGGATGATAGAAAAGGGCTTGGTGTAGCCATAACACTAACATAAGTTTGACTTAGGCTTTAATGATTTCAGGCTTGATTCGGTCCTAAGGAATTTGAGCTTATTTTATCGCTTGGGCGAAATTTGTTCTTTAGTGGGTTGGCCTTATTAAAAGATGGAGCCTAATATAATGGCCCAAGTAGTGACTCAAGGCCACAAGCCCATTCATGCCCAAGATTTCCATGTCAGCCCACCGAGTCCATATTTCCAGAATATTATAATATTATTTTTTATTAATAAAAAAACTTTAAATAATTCCGAAATTTTTTAATTTTTGCTAAAATTTTAGTTTTGTGTAGTTTTCTCTTAAAATATGTTAAAATTCTTGATAAAAAAATTGTGCTCAAAATTAAATAAGCTTATATAATAGGGCTTGAATGTTTTTACATACAAATGCTAGGTCACTATTTATGCATTTTTATTTCAATTATGATGTGATTGTGCACTTTCGATATGTTGATTATCATTTCCCTTTAGCCTAGTTTAGATTGGCATTTTTCTTATAGATTATTGCTTTATCTTACAATTTTTTTAATCTTTTTTAGCTATTGATTGTTATTTTAATGATTACGTACTCATATAATCAACTTGCATATTAATGGATAGATTTAAAGTCAATCTAGGCTGCTTATGAACAAGTTTAGATACCGAAAAAAAATTAGTTAATTAATTAGTATAATTACGTCTCATGCTTAAAAGTATTTGATTTAGTAGGAAGTGAGTTATACTTTTATACCTCACTTAGTCTCTAATTGATCCCAATTGGCTAGTAGCACTCATTAAAAAAAATCCTTATAGCATTGTCATGAATTGCCTTTTCTGTCCACAGAGGGAAAAGAAATATATAGGTTTTAAAGGTATTGTCTAATTTGAACCAATGATCCTTGATTAGATACGGATTCTCTCAAATCCATATCTTGCGTGACGTTGGATTTCATTTTTTAAGTTCTTAACAATCTAAATATTTCTAGGAGTCATCACTAGCTTATTAGGTCAACTAAAAGCCAATTAAGAGCGAGAGTGTTGTTACAATTCCTACGCAATTAGAGATTCCAAGGTCAGGAACTATGTTACACTAATTTCTAATAGCGCCCTTTTAGTATTTCTAACTTGGAAGGTCGTTACTTAAGTGGTCACATGGTCTTGATTGCCCATTATAGTCCTAAAGGCATCAAACTTGCTAAATTATCATGCAAATGTTTTTGTAGGGTCCATTTTCATCAAAGCCTAAACTAATCCTAACCTATTCTAAGAAAGCGATGAATAACCAATTTATTGAAAAAACAATGTGGTAAGCAAACACCAAAGTATCGAAGTGACGTTAAAGTAAATGCGGAAAAGAAAACTCAATACAAGTTGCGCAAAGAATATACATGGCCATGTTATGAGCCTCAAGACATGATCCCCATGAGCTAAAACCAAATGATATTTAATTTCTTTCAAAAGGATACTCCACTAAAACTAAGCTACATGTATACTAATCAAGTGAAACCAGGCTACATCTAATGCTAAAACTTAAAACTTTAATGAAGACCTATTTCCAAGAATTTTCTGATTTTTTAAAATTATTTTCGAATTTTTAATTTTTATAAAAAAAATTATTTTAAAAAAATGTTTTAATTTCGGAATTAGGGACTCGGGCTGCGACTAGTCTTCCAAAGCTGGCCCCGAGGACTCAATTAGGGCCTCCTGCATAAATATTCCTGGCCCAACTTGGAAATACCAAAAATAAATCAAACCCAGCTCAACTTCAACACTCAAGCCCACTCTCATCAAACCTACGGTTTATTAAGCCCATCTTCTTAACGCATTCTCTCTCGCTGCCTTCGAGGATTGTCCAAACACATTCAAACTACCCATTGTCGAGCCACCATCAACTAGAAATGACGACCCCACGCGTCGCTGGCCACCACCATCACGATCACCTCATGACACCATCGCTGACAATCCAAAGCCATTCGGTAATTACAGCAACAATATCCAGAAGGCCAACGGGGAATGAATACAACACAGCAAATCTCAAGGAAAACTCATTGCAGATCACATATTTTTGAAGGAGTGCAAACCGACCATCTCAACCACCGTTGGCCGCCGACACCTCACACTTGTGACCACAAAACAGCGAATACAAGACAGGATATCTTAGGCCCTGTTTGTTAACTTTTTTTTTTTTTTTATGAACAAAATTTCTGTTTTTTTTTGTTCCAAGGAACAAAAAAAGAACATAAACGCGTTTATTTGCGTTTTTGTTCTAAATCTATTTTTTTGTTCACAGGAACACATTTTGGAGTAAACGCTAGAATAATTTTTAAGAACAATTTTCTCTCTCATCTATTTTTCTTCTCTTTTTTTCTTCTTTTCTTTTTCTTTTTTCTTTGGCCGGTTGTCGGCCTCGGCCATGGCCGGTGACGGGCCGTCGAGGGCTAGGCGAGCCCGAGCTCGCCCCGCCATCAGCAAGGCTTGCCGGTGGCAAGCTCGGGCTCGCCTAGATCCGGCGAGCCCGAGCTCGCCCAACCAAGGCGAGGCCGAGGGCGGCGAGCCTTGCCGTGGCTAGGCGAGGCCGCGGCCAAAAGAAGAAAAAAAAAAAAAAAAAAAAGAAAGAAAAAAATTTAAAAAAATTGAAAAATTAAAAGAAACAAAAAAAGAACATAAATTTATCAAACGTAATTCTGTTCATTTTTTATTCTCGGAACAAGTTTACCAAACACATTCTTCTGTTTAAAAATTGTTCCCCGGGGCAGAAATAATTTTTTCTATTTCTGTTCCTTGGAACAATTTTTGAATAGAAACGTTACCAAACGCGCCCTTAGACTCCCAACTCTTCCTTGGTGGCGAGGACCACCAACACACGTGGGAAAATTTGCAAAACGTGTAGTGGGAACACAAAAGAACTGGTGGTCCAGATTTGGTCCGATGATGCAAATGACGACCAACAAACAACAAGAGGTTTATAACATGTGAAACCTGCCTATGCGTGTTCAAAACATCTGGGAGTTAGTAACGCAAGCGCCTAGGCTGGCTTGGACATATTGTCAAACGTGTGGTGAGCATGGACTGGGGGAATGATATTAACCGTTTTTCAGGACTCGAACTTAGCGCCAGACTCAAAGAAATCGTCAAAAAGAATCCGCAATCAACAACATTAGCTCACTCAAACCCGGCATGCGTGTGGACTAACAAAAAGAACAAGTCTCGGCTTCAGATTGGACCAAAACATGGCGAATCAGCAAGGGTTCACAGGGATAAGCTTTTAAAATGAGGAGGTCCCCACTCGGCTTCGGCGACAGCGACGGGAGGGTGAGCTCGAGATGAATCGAGCAATGGCCGACTGCCCCCTTAATGTTTCCGAGGTGGGGGGTAGCAAGGTCGGGACAACGAGGATAACCGCCATGGTGGTCAAACGAGACTCAGGTGTGGCCAAGCAATTGGAGAACTCCTCACTCTCAGCCGCTCTCTCTTATGATTTCTATTTGGCGATTTTTTTCTTCAAGTGAGCAAGCCGCCTCTCTTTTAAGGGCAACCTGCAAGCGCTCATGGCTTTTACCATTTCCAGCTTACCGGCCGGCCTGACCCCGACCCACGGATCACGCCACAACCTCAGCTCCCTGGCGATCCTCTGTTCTCTGGCTTGTACCCTCCTTTTTGCAGAAGCGGGAACAGCATGAAGGGGGAGAAGACCAGTACACAGGCCGGGCTTGGGAAAAAGGAATGATGGGCCGGCCCGCATGGATGGAAAGAAAAGAGAGAAAGGGGTTGGGGCAAGCCCAGCCGAAAAAGAAATAGGGGTCCGGGTCGACCCCGGCCCGATTCCACTCTCTTCTTTGCTTCTTATATTTTTTTTAAATTTCTGTTAACGATTAATTTTTTAATCAATTAATTTTTTATTTTTTAAATTAATCAAATTTTTTATAATAAATTTTTATACATTCTATAAATTCTAGTATTATTAATGCAAATACTCATAATATCTATATGCTATGCAATTTTAATGATATTTTTAACAGTTAAAAATTAATCACTAATTTTCCATACAATTAAACCCTAAATGAAAATGAAAATTTTAGGTGTTGACAAGCGTCAATTTGACTTAATATCGAATATTCCAACGTCATGCGAGGTATGGACTTGGGAGAGCTGCGTTTGATGCCTCAACTAACTATAAAAATCGCGGGAGTTCCTTGATGTTGTCATGCAAATAGTATAAAGATAGATGATTTTTTTTTCTTTTCTTACTTTCCATACCCATATATGATTTTTATCTACAAGGAAAATGAGAAAAATAATTCATAATTTTCATATTATACTTTCCATATTCATGGAATTATGTTGAGGAATTAGAAGCGTCTCGTGCCATATTTTGATAAATCTTCTCCCAGCCAAAGAAAAAAGAGAGATCCCATTATGTTTCCTTGGAATTTTGGAGCCAAAAAAAATGAAAGAATTGGTCGATCAATGTCTTGTCTATTGACGAGGTTCTTTACGCTAACTGATGAGTGCTTCGCCCTCAAGAGTCGAATCCAGAACCTGTTAGACACTAAAGTTTTCTCATTCCAGAGCAATTCGCTCCCTGATCACACCGACAAAGTAAATGCGGTATTCAGTTCTGAAAACAGTCAGAGCAGAAATGTCGAAGCACATACTGCCGACATTCATCAAGGGCTGGTGAAGGCCGGGTATTATTCAGGCAATGAAGTGCCACCCTTAGCAACAGAGAAAGAAGAGCCAGATGACATGACCAACATGTTTGGAGACCTTTTCATGGACACCATCAATGAAGGACCGTAAGGGGAAATGGGTGCAGGCCCACTCGAGTAGAACCCTTTTTAATTTCCTTTCGTATTCCCCTACGTGGGAACTTGTACCTCTTTCTTAAGTCTGGCTTGTTTTTATTTTCAACATCAGTTCCACTTGAGGAACTAACTTTTGAAAACACTTTTCCAAAATGTAAATCCACCTATTAAATAAAGTTGAAAATATTTTGAGAGCAAGAGGCGGTATCCCAAACCAGCCCGGTGATGCTATCCAACCATGAAAAAATTATCATCCAAGAAGAATACTGAGGGTTGGGCTTCCTCATGCTTTCTTCCCCCCAAAGATATATACTTTTGAAAACAAAAAATGTTTTATTGCCAAAAGCTTTTGTCAAAACAAAATTATTAAATCATGTTTGTCTTTCTAACTCACTCACTTCATGTCTCAAAAGATCATTCCCATCCCCTTTGACTTAGTGTGACAGGGGGGCATTTGAAACAAGTGCATCATGTGGGCTCACCAAATTCACCTTGCCAAGAAAACAGGGACAAACAGAAAGAATCATCCCATTTCAAAAATCGTGAGTCTTATCCTCTGAATATAATTTTGGAAATGATGTCCTCTCTCTTTTATTTACAGGAAACGAAAGATAGGATGTAATAGGTACAAGCATACGGTTGAAATCAAGCCGTCCCCAAGAGCTTTGTACACTCTACCTTGCTCCTACCCAACTCCTTCTCAAGCCGGAGCAGCATCTTCTTCCCTCAACGTGCTTGAGCAACTAAATGCTACGGTTTCATCAATGGGATTTCCGGCTTCGACAAGCCAAGAAGCGCAGAAAAGGAATTTCTTCTCTTCCTTTGGATTGACCACTGTCAACAGGGAGGAAATCTAGATAGTTGAGACAATCTCTAGCCCCTTATTTCAAATGATGACTAAGGGCTTAGAAACCTCACTTCATGCTCCAGACGCATGCTCTCCCAAGAAGTAATTGCCATAAGAGAATTGGAGATTTTGATTGTCCATCTCAGATTCCATAGAAGCTTGAGGTACATGACTTTGCCTAATGACCATATAGTCAAAGACAAAAGAAAAATTTCGCAGAAGGAAGGCGTTAAAGATAAATCGACAAACCATCAATCATACATACATGGCCATGAGTGAGGAAGGCCAATCGAAAGAAATGTCAAATTGTGCCAAGATGAAAAGGCCGTCATTGACATTCAAATATCCCTAGGAGTCAGAAAATATAAACTTTGGAGAAGAGTAATATGGTATCGTTTCCAATACTCCCAGTGTCTGAACTCACTTTTGACATATTTTCTCCTATTGACAAGAAGCATAGGATTCAAGAAACAAGCTTAATGGTTAATTTGGGCAAATCAAATGATCCATATCGATTTACCTAACTTGGTATGAAAGGAAGTGTCGTCCAGGAGCCGGTTCGGTTAAATAAAAAAAGAAGCACCCTATAGACACCATCGGCGCCTCTAGCCGAGTGGTATCCGAGAAGAAGCAAAAAGGTCTGAAGTCGGGGGTTCGAATCCCCGACGCGGCAGTTAGCTACTCGGTAAAAAATAATAATAAAATTTTGCTTCTCTTGCACTTGCAAATTACGAGAGAACAGGTGACCTAACAAAGCAAAAGACATAGGACTTCGTGTCCCACTTGCACTTCAGGTCCATCCAATCCAGTGAAGGGTAATGTTGTATCGCTTCCAAGTTATTTGACTCTTGAAAGAGTTTCTAACTAACATGATCCCTTTTTATCTGTTGCAGGATAACTTGACCGTAAAAAATGCAGATAACAAATCAAAGAAAGACATGTCAAACTCTGATAAGCTCTCCTAAAGCGAAATGGCGTCCTGAGCAATCACCAAAGCAAATGACAGAAAATCTTCATACCTCAACTCACATTTTGATTTTGACCAGACTAATTGATCTACTTGTACATCTTCTCTTCTGCAGAGGCAAAAACAGAGATGCCCGATCAGATTCCCAATCATTAGCTGATCATTCATGTGTCATATCCCTAATCAATAGGGACAACTAGCGACGCCCATTTGCGAATAACCCTTTTGATGTTCAAAATCTAACATATTTGGAAACACCATTATGTTAGCCCCTAAAGTTGTGAATAGGGTCTTTTTTGAGTCAAAACCATTCATTTGTTTTGAGAGTACAAACTTCATCACATTTAAAATGATGCATGCCTTTTCCAAATGGATTTTGCATGATGATTGTCTGTCTAAATCACTAACATATTTGGAAACACCATTATGTTAGCCCCTAATGTTGTCAATATGGTCTTTTTTGAGTCAAAACCATTCATTTGTTTTGAGAGTACAAACTCCATCACATTTAAAATGCTGCATGCCTTTTCCAAATGGATTTTGCATGATGATTTTGTTTGTTTAAATCACTGATTTCTTTGAGAATTATTAGAATAGATAGCTAATTGAAGAATACAAGATTGATTAAGCATGCTGGATGAGGCACGTCAGAATGACGAAAGGCAAGCCATATCCTACACATAGTCCCCCATCTATACACTTGTGAGATGAGTGCAGAAGATTCCATAGCTGCAGGGTAAAGAGTTCTCTCGCGAATGGTACGATAACCAAAATAGTGAGAGGCATTCCATCGCTCACCCCATTGAGCCCCATACACTGGTGAAATTTCTATCTTACCCCCGTCAAGAACCACCCCACACTAGGGCAGATTGGAGGCAAAGCAACATCACAAGGTGAGAAGAGAGGTAGAAATTTTCTTGCTCGCACTTGCATCAATCTTCGGGTGTTCTTATTGCATATGAACACTCACGTTAATTTAAGTGCCCTAGAATGACGAAGAGCAATTCTTTCTCTATGCACTTGCATTCATTGTACAACTCAATTGAGTCTGTAATTTCACCCTCATATGGAGGCAAAACAGAAGTTACTGCCAATTAAACAGCATAGCCCAGAGCGCCTACTAAAGATGAAGACTCAAGAGTCTAATAACGGTGCTTCGATTGAACTTGCCTAGATTAGTTCCTCAAGCAACAAAAATGAAAAAAAAAAAACTAGAGGCATAAAAAAGCAGTGTACCTGGTAAAAGCAAGGTCAAATGCCCATAAATGAAGAACTAGAATAAAAATAGGGGCATGAAAAAGCAGTGTGTCTGGTAAAAGTAAGGCCAATGCCCCTCAGTCAAAAATACAACCAAGAAAAAGTTGTTGTTGTGGTCCATAGAACCTCCATCTGACAAGAAAGACTAATGACAAATGCCGAGACAGTCACCAACCCTCACCCTCTTACATGTGAGCCAAGTCTACGTTACATTCCCATTGTAAAAAGTCTCTTCAGACTAGGGGCACTTCAATTAACGTAGGATTTCATATGTGCATAAGCATCGCTCGAAGAAGTACGAGCAAGATTACTCTATCTCTTTTCGTAGGGTTCTTGACTTGTAAACCCGGAGATGATCGTGTAGCATTTTGTCCATCGGCTTCGACCTTGATGGTCCCCTTTGATGAGCCATTGACCAAGAATTCATCACAGTTTCAACAAAGACCTCTCACATTGGTAAAGTTGTACTGTTTGCGAGAATACTCGGACCCCTGTTGACATGATGACAGTGAGATAGTGCGGTACTTATAAATTCTGCATCAATGGTCAGGATAGCCTTTTCCATGAGAGTGAGCGGAAAGTCCTTTCAAACTGAAAGTCCCTCATTTGACATGCTCAAGACATCTACATTCTAAATGAAGGTTGTCTTTCAAAATCTTCCCTAGTGGAAATCAGATGATGCAAAACTGACAAAATTATCATGCATGAATCTCATTTGAACTCATGAATTTACAGCACATACAATCATGTGTGCATATTGTACAAATAGCAGACATACTCTCAGAGATTAGAGGTATTGCTAGGTAAGCATATCCCTATCCCCATTTGTCTTAAAGTACCTACCACTGTCCAAGTACTCTCTTCTTGATGCTCGACTTATTCGAATCGTCCCTTGAGTTTGGATGCTTGTGACTGTCCAAGTATCCTCTTGTCTTCGAGTACCGGCCATTGTTCGGATAGCCCCTTTTCATGACACTCAACCTGCCTGAGTTGTCCCCAAATGATATAGTAGTTGTTCAAGCACTCCACTGCGTTGTGCACTTGCGGTTACCCAGATATGCTCTCTTATCATCATGATACTTGGACCTGCCTGAGTGGTCCCAGATCATATCATTAAATACTTGTGTTCATCCAAGAATTCCAATACTTTATACACCTGTGGCTACCAAGGTGTTCTAGCCCTTTTGAGTGCTTGCGGCCATCCAGGTAAGCCTCGTGCTACAATCAAGTTTATGTTGCCAGGAGGTGGGAGACCTTCATGAATATCCAAGGTATGTCCTCGATATTCCCCTTTACTAGGAGGTGAGAGACCTTCATGAATATCCCAGGTATGTCATCGATATTCCCAATTACCAGGAGGTGAGAGACCTTCATGAATATGCAAGGCACGTCTTCAATATTCCCACTTACCAGGAGGTGAGAGGCATTCATGAATATGCGAGGCACGTCCCTGATATTCCCAATTACCAGGAGGTGAGAGACCTTTATCAATATGCGAGGCACATCCTCAATATTCCCAATTACCAGGAGGTGAGAGATCCTCATGAATATCCAAGGTACGCCATCGATATTCCCATTACCAGGAGGTGAGAGACCTTCATGAATATGTGAGGCACGTCCTCAATATTCCCACTTACCAGGAGGTGAGAGACCATCATGAATATCCAAGGTACATCCTTGATATTCCAAATTACCAGGAGGTGAGAGACCTTCATGAATATGCGAGGCACATCCTCAATATTCCCAATTACTAGGAGGTGAGAGACCTTCATGGATATCCAAGGTACGCCCTCGATATTTCCAATTACCAGGAGGTGAGAGACCTTCACGAATATCCCAGGTACGTCCTCGATATTCCCTATTACTAGGAGGTGAGAGACCTTCACGAATGTGCGGGGCATGCCCTCGATATTCCCAATTACTAGGAGGTGAGAGACCTTCATGAATATCCAAGGTACGCCCTCGATATTCCCATTACCAGGAGGTGAGAGATCTACATGAATATGCAAGACCTATCATCAATATTCCCCATACCAGGAGGTGAGAGACCTTCACGAATATATGAGGCACATCCTCGATATTCCAACTACTAGGAGGTGAGAGACCTTCACGAATATGCGAGATCCATCCTCAATATTCCCACTACCAGGAGGTGAGAGACCTTCACAAATATCCCAGGTACGCCTTCGATATTTCCCAATTGTCAGGAGGTGGGACACCTTCACGAATATCCCAGATACGTCCTCGATAGTCCCCATTACCAGGAGGTGAGAGACCTTCACGAATGTGCGGGCCACGCCCTCGATATTCCCAATTACTAGGAGGTGAGAGACCTTCATGAATATCCAAGGTACGCCCTCGATATTCCCATTACCAGGAGGTGAGAGACCTTCAGAAATATGCAAGACCTATCCTCGATATTCCCCATACTAGGAGGTGAGAGACCTTCACAAATATGCGAAATCCATCCTCAATATTCCCACTACCAGGAGGTGAGAGACCTTCACAAATATCCCAAGTACGCCCTCGATATTTCCCAATTGTCAGGAGGTGGGACACCTTCACAAATATCCAAGGTATGTTCTCAATATTTCCAATTATCAAGTACTCCTTCGATACTTGTGATCATCTAGGTATCCCCCAAGAGTTTGTACCTGTGATCGTCCAGGTACCCCTTCGATACTTGTGATCATCCAGGTATCCCCAAAGAGTTTGTACCTGTGATCGTCCAGGTACCCCTTCGATACTTGTGATCATCCAGGTATCCCCCAACAGTTTGTACTTGTGATCGTCCAGGTACCCCTTCGATACTTGTGATCATCCAAGTATCCCTAAAGAGTTTGTACCTGTGATCATCCAGGTACCTCTTCGATACTTGTGATCATCTAGGTATCCCCAAAGAGTTTGTACCTGTGATCGTCCAGGTACCTCTTCGATACTTGTGATCATCCAGGTATCCCCAAAGAGTTTGTACCTGTGATCGTCCAGGTACCTCTTCGATACTTGTGATCATCCAGGTATCCCCAAAGAGTTTGTACCTGTGATCGTCCGATACTTGTGATCATCCAGGTATCCCCTAAGAGTTTGTACCTGTGATCGTCCAGGTACCCCTTCGATACTTGTGATCATCCAGGTATCCCCTAAGAGTTTGTACCTGTGATCGTCCAGGTACCCCTTCGATACTTGTGATTTCGATACTTGTGATCATCCAGGTATCCCCCAAGAGTTTGTACCTGTGATCGTCCAAGTACCCCTTCGATACTTGTGATCATCCACGTATCCCCCAAGAGTTTGTACCTGTGATCGTCCAGGTACCCCTTCGATACTTGTGATCATCCAGGTATCCCCCAAGAGTTTGTAGCTGTGATCGTCCAGGTACCCTTTCGATACTTGTGATCATCCAGGTATCCCCAAAGAGTTTGTACCTGTGATCATTCAGCTACCCCTTCGATACTTGTGATCATCCAAGTATCCCCTAAGAGTTTGTACCTATGATCGTCCAGGTACCCCTTCGATACTTGTGATCATCCAAGTATCCACCAAGAGTTTCTACCTGTGATCGTCCAGGTACCCCTTCGATACTTGTGATCATCCAAGTATCCCACAAAAGTTTGTACTTGTGATCATCCAAGTACTATCTCCCGACAAACAGATGCCGTGAGAAAGGTCGGCACATCTCCCGTCAAGGCGACCGAAGAAAGGTTCGGGTCCAAGACAAAACAACTTATTGCTCTAACAGGCAACCGAAGAAAGGTTTGGGTCCTGGAAAAGCGATTCCCCGTCAAGACAACCGAAGAAAGGCTCAGGTCCTGGACAAACAACTTATTGCTCTAACAGGCGACCGAAGAAAGGTTCGGGTCCTGGAAAAGCAATTCCCCGTCAAGGCGACCGAAGAAAGGTTCGGGTCCTAGACAAACCAACTTAAGAAAGGTTCGGGTCCTAGACAAACCAACTTATTGCTTTAACAGGCGACCGAAGAAAGGTTCGGGTCCTAGACAAACCAACTTATTCCTCTAACAGGCGACCGAAGAAAGGTTCGGGTCCTAGACAAACCAACTTATTGCTCCAATAGGCGACCGAAGAATGGTTCGGGTCCTGGAAAAGCAATCTCCTCATGCAGCAGGTAAGATGACGCCTTGATACTTGCCAAAACTCGGGGTTCACACCCTATCTCACTCACTCCCGGTAAGTAACTACAGGTATCTTCTTATCTGTCTTAGTATGTGTAATGTTATATTACTCATTTTCTGCATAGGACATTAGGTCCTAAATAAGATATAATCTACTGCATATGAACAGACAAAATTTAGGTATCAGTTTGTCTTTGAATGCAACCTCTGCGAACTCACCTTCAAAGAGGGGCAGTTGTTGACACCTAAATTTTGATTAGGTTTTTAAATTAAGCCTCAGTCTCTTTTAATTTTTGTTTTTCCTTTGGATAATAATAAATAATAAAAACAACAAAAAAATAGTAAAAACAAAAGAAAACAAAAAAGTCGCAGCCCATTGGGGCTGGGCCTTTGTGCCCAGCCCCGCTCTTTTTTCTTTTCCACACAAGCCCTTAGGGCCCATCCCTCTTTTTCCAAATCCGGCCCGACCCCCTTCTCTTCTTCTTCTTCTTCTTCCTTCTTCCATCTTCCCCTACGCCTCTGCAGCTCACGCGCACAGAGGACACCAACGAGTGAAGGACGACCTACAACAGAGGAGCGTAGGCCGACGTCGATCTGAAGAGACAGATCTCAAGCGCCATCATGGGCTTCCTTCAATGCCAAGCACGCCTTGTTGGAGGAGCGAGGATGAGACGCCGGTTCAGCTGCGGGCGTCCGATCGGTAAGCCAAAGATCGGCGGCCGAGCCCCTCCGTCGACCGGACCTCCTTGCCTATAAATAGCAGGGCACCACCTTCGTCGAAGAGGACAACAAGAGGCCAACAAGCTCAGAGAGGTTCCCGAGAGACTTCGGGGAGCTCAAAGAGTGAGCAAGGCGGAAATCGGGTCGTGAGCTCAAACCGACCTCCCTCCAAGAGACTTCGGGGGAGGTCGGCGGCGAATGAGCCCGAGAAGGAGAGCATGGCGAAGTGAGGGACCTCCGGTAGCAAGCTTCGAAGACCTTTCCCGAGAGACTTCGGGGAAGGTTTGAAGGCAAGCCACCAAAGATCTCAGATCTGGCTGGAGAGGGAGAGATTTGGTCGAGCCGGAGGGTTTGGTTCCGAGGGAGTCCCAGATCCAGAGGAGAAGAAGTCGGAGAAGAGGAAGGATCGTCTGGACGCCAGATCTGGAAAGGGGGAAACGTTTGTGAGATCAGCTTCCGTTGCCGTCGTCGTCTGCCCCCACACCATCACCATTCGATTGCTGCCAGTCGCCATCCGCCCCAGCTCCACCGCAACCTCGACGCCGTCACCTTAATCGAGCCCAGACGACGGCGCCTCAAGCTGTGCCGCCACTGTCGCCTTGACCAAACCCAGACGCCATCTCTTGAAGCTGCGCTGCTGTGCTGTGTCGGCGCCGAGGACAGGTGATGACGAGCCCTACTCACGCCATCCCCGTCGTTGCTTCCCCTCTCGAAACCTAACCGTCGCCGTCCGCCACGTTGCCATCGTCGTCAAGCACCCCGCCGCTGTCCGGTGACGTCCCCAGTCCCTCCACCCGCGCCGCAAACGGATGGAGAAGCCAGCGATCCCGCGTCGGGTCGAGCCGGGTCGGGCGTGGTTCGCGAAACCGGGTAGGGTTTCGCGAGACCTAGGCGGCCGGAAACCGGGTCGGGCGCACCTCACCCGGGTAGGGTTTCGGCCAGCTTGGGCCATTCGCGCGTGGGCCGGGCCCTTTTTTAGAAAATAGATCTATTTGGGCCGGGCTTGTTAAAAAAAAAAAAAGAGATGAAAAATCCGAGTCGGGCCCGCGTCCGCGTGCGGGTCCGCCCACCGGTCGGACCCAACCCGCGGATCGACCGGGTCAGTTTTTATAATATTTTAATATAAAATAATATTATAATAAATAAATAATTTATTTTCAAAAAAATCAAAAATATTCCATATTTTCCAAAAATATGCCAAAAATCCAAAAAAGCCAAAAATTCATGAAAAAGCCAAAAAATTCAGAAAAAGCCAAAAAGACTTGTATTTTTTCCAAAAAACCAAAAAATCCAAAAAAAATCCCTTTTATGTCCAAAAAATTAGAAAAAGACTCAAAAAATGTTTTTCCTCCAAAAAATGTATGGAAAATCCCTCGAACATCCAAAAAGCTCAGGGTTTAAACAAGATTAGGTACCGAAAGGGCATTAGTGATTAACTAGTGTAATCAAGTCCCCGATCCTAATTTCTCGGTTGCGCAGAGTGAGTATTTCTCCCGATACTTCACTTGGGTTTCTAATCAACCCACCCCAAATCGATTAGTGGCGACTCCATTTTAAAAATTGATTTACAGGTTAAAAACTCAGATTATTAAAGTCGTGAATTGGTGGTCTTGGGAGAGTCCGGGCATAACTAATTTCACTCGAGCCATTAGCCTCCTTAGGTGCTCGTACCCGATCGCGGGCGCCAAAAAAAAGAGGTCGCGACACTCCTATTTAGTGAAATTTTGTGCCCTCAATTTGACTATAAATACCCGCTCTTTAAGCTCCCAAAATGAGTAAGAGAAATCAAACTCCTAACTTAAGCGTTTGGACAATCCCATGGCGCTTCTTTAATCTCTATCATTTTGCTTCCCTCTCGCCCTTCTCCTTTCTCTCCTCATAACCTCGTCTCACTGCTTCAACCCCAAATCGCTTAACATCTCGAAAGTTCACTTTGGACAAAGTTTGGGATTTTTCGTGATTTTTTTCCTTATTTTTATATTCACCATCATTAGAAAAAATTTGCCACGGACGAAGTTAATATATGTTCACAATTTATGCTTTTCCTAAATTAATAATCGTGGAATAGAAGTCATGAAAACATCTACTACGGCAACCTTTCTAGACTCCTAGTAAAAGTAGTTTGAATTATTCGTTTTTAGACAGATTATTTGACTCAGTACATATTGTCCTATTGAAACAGATTATTAAGTAGTATTTAGGAAGTGCAGTCTTTTGAGCTCTTGTTAATTAAATTTCAGGTGAAATGCACTGAAAACGCGGCTTGTTCCGGGAACCCGGTGATGGTCGTTATAACTGAGAAATGCCCCGGTGGCCCTTGTGTCGCTGAATCTGCTCACTTCGATTTGAGCGGCACGGCTTTTGGAGCCATGGCGAGCCCCGGCAAGGCTGATGAACTTCGCAATGCTGGGGTGGTGCAAATTCAATACCAAAAGTCCGTACGGTTGATCCTTTCTCTATGGATCCTTTCGAGTGAATTCCAATTTTAACAGGCGCAGAGGGAAAAAAGGAAGATAAAACGCATTGAAAAGTGCTTTAAATTAACGAGAAACTTTGCTTTCACCAGACTTATACTAATCAGCAAATAGTCTACCTTGCTTATTAAAAGTCCATTTATGTGCACATATTTACAATGCCAAGCAGAGTAGAGTGCAATTTCCGGCGCGAAGGTGGCATTCCACGTTGACTCCGGCTCGAACCCCAACTATTTCGCTGCGCTAATTGAGTACGAGGATGGGGATGGCGAGCTCGGCGCCGTCAACCTGAAGCAGGCTCTAGACTCTGATTCTTGGCTTCCGATGCAACAGTCGTGGGGCGCGGTTTGGAAGTTGGATGGCGCAGGCCAGCTGCGCGCCCCACTCTCGATCAAGCTCACCTCTCTTGACTCCGGCAAGACCCTGGTTGCCAACAACGTGATCCCCGCTGGGTGGCAGCCCGGACAGACGTACCGGTCCGTCGTCAACTTTGCTGTCTGAGGGTTGTGAGTGGTTTGCTTGGAAGACGAAGAAATGGAGATTGATCGTCTGTGAATTTAGTTGTGTGTGTTTTATGTGATTGGCAAAAATAAAATATAGGATGGTGTTGGAAAAAGAAAGTATTTTGCTTTTTCCACTCTAAGTAATCTAGTCAGCTATGAGCTACCTCTTGGAAAAGAGAGTAGTAGGGAGAAATGAAGGATATTGTCCTTTCAAAATTAAGAATGATTTGAGTATTTTTGTTCTTTATTTTTGGGCTAATCGATTGTATTTGAAGCTTGAAAGCTTTTATGTTGTACCACTTCTGAAGTGGATGGTCGTAAATTGTGTCAATCTATATGCAAGTGGGTACATTATGCATTATGAAAAAATGAAACTTCTGAATGAGAATTATAATTCCTTAGAAAACATTTTCCATACGTATTCATAAATAAAACTAACAAACCCGACCTTTTGACATATTCATTTCTAGGAAATCAACCTCTTGTGCGTCAAGTTTGTACTTAATACTAGCTCCAATAATTTATGTGAAAAGAAACATCGACATTGAATTTTCAGTTCAATTCCGATCAAAATATTGACTAAAATTTAAGTTCAATCTCCATCAAGGTACTCTTGGACTACGTAGGACGGTTGATGTTCACATCAATAATTTCTAGCTAAAATTGATTTGAAGGACTACATTAACAAATCGTCAAAAGATTTAAACGGCAAAATTTTGAGATTTTGAACTGAAGTGACATTCATGTAATAGATTTAGATTTTTTTTTTTTGGTTAATCAAGTCAAATGAACGTCATTGACATGGACAGAGAAGAGTTGGGTATTGATGCAAATCTGTTTCTTGCCACCATTAAAAGGGTAAGTGACTTCAGGCGCGCATGATAAGCATTTTATTTTTCTATTTCTTTATTTTTCTATTCCTTGGAATAGATTTTGAACAGAAATTCGTTTCATGACACAATTTCAATTTTTAAAAATTATTTATGGAACAACTTTCTATTTCAGAAATAGATTTGGACTAGAAATCAGATGTTAAAATATTTACCTTTTATATTTCTAGAAGAAAAGTGCGTAATGAAAACTCTTCTCGTTGTTTACTCTCATCATTGCCCTCTACCCACTCATCGCTCGTGGGACATCTGATGCTTGCCGCTAACCACCGTATGTTAGATGCCTACCGCCGATTGCTCACCGCTGGTTGTTGGATGCTCGTTGCCATCCCTTGAACTCCTACCATTTACTACCGATCGTCAATCATTCACCACCAGCCGCCCGTTAGTTGCTGGCCGCTACCTGCATACCTCCTGCTGCTGATTGTCGGTCACAATGACTCCCTTGCGGTTGTTGGCCATTAGAAGCCAAATGCCTCCCACCACTACTCAGGGAGGTGAGGGGAGAAATTTTGTGTCATTATTAAACGAATTTCTATTTCAAAGGCAGAAATTTTATAAGGTTATTAGATGTATATTTATGCTCAGAAACTTATCTAGAGAATAAAGATAGAAAAATTAATTTCTAGTTAGAAAATGATTTTTAGAACGAAATGGTTATCATACATGCCCTTAGTGTCCATTATTAGTGAATTTTGTTCTTTGGTAGTTGACCTTGGTGTAGACGCGAAGTGCATCATCAGTATCCTCAGAAGTCGTTCAAGAATTCCGGGCCAAAGATGAAGAAAGTTAGGCTGTGCATGACAACACTTCTTTGCTGGGGAAAAGTTTTTTTTTTTTTTTTTCAGAAATAATTGTTTTCAATTTCTATTCCAAGGAACAATTTCTGAATAAAATAAGGTGTTTGGTAATTACACAAAATTTCTACTCCAGAAATAAAATAAAAAAAGAATAGAAATGCGTTTGGTATGAAATGGTTTCTTTTTTGTATTTATTCTTTTTTTATTCTTGCTCACGGATCGCCGAACAACGATCACCGGCCACTGCATGCGAGGGGTCGCGACTGCCAGTGGCAGTTGTTGGCGGTAGTCGGTGGCAGCGGTGGTGGCGACCAACGGCCGACAATTGGCGGTGACGGTCAGTGGCTAGCGTTCATGCAAAGGTTGCGGCAGGCGACGATGGGTGGCAGCAGTTGGTAACAATCGGCAGGGGCAGCGGTCAGCAGTTGGCGGCGGACGGCGGCTGGCAGCAAGTGGCGACGGTGGTGGCAACAGCGGAGGTCGGTAGTGGCTCCGAGTGTTGAAAGTGGCCGCAGCAAGAGAAAGAAACAAAAGAAAAAAAGAAAATTTGCTTATTTCTAGAAATTGTTTCTGAGAACAAGAAGCTACTTTTTTTATTTCTCATTTCTATTTTAAAATTGTTCCTGGGAACAAAAAAATAGAGAAATTGTTCCCGGGAATAAATGTTTTACCAAACGGATTTCTGTTCTTTTTTTGTTCTAGGGAACAAAATAACAGAAATTGGGAGACACGAAACATTGTCATGCAGACCCTCAGAGAGTTCATGAAGGATGTTATGCTGCATTTGCGGTTCTTCATCCAAAGCCTACGTAAGGCATTTGGAGGCTTGCCTTCTTTTTGTCTTTTGTTATTTTTTAATCATGTATTGCAATCCCTTCTGTCTTCCCCTGCTCTTCAATGCTTCTACCTTCACTATCCTGCAGCGTGGATACAATGTAGTTAAACCCAAACTTTATACTTAAGCTCGCTTGCCTTCAATTTTGAAGGTACCCAATCGAGCGATGGAATCGTTCTAGACCTCAACTCAAAAACCCCAGATCTAGTTTGCGTTCCTTTCTCGAACGTCCGTCAGCTGTTTAATACACAAGGACTGTGGTTGTGCCGAAATTTCTGATCTGTTGAAGTCAAGCGACAATGAATGTGGTACGTTTCACCATTCTCCGACCCATGTAATTTTAACATAAATAACGTATTACTGCCGCGTGGTATAATTGTCATATAAAATACCCTCTCTGGTCTTTAGTTGCGAAGCACTTTTGGTACTTGGGGCCCAAAGGCTTAGTCTATATTTGATTATTTCTCGTTTCCCTTAAGATGGATTAATTGGTTTGATATGAGACCATGTACTTCGGTTCATTTGGACCCAAATGGGGCTTGTAGGGGTGTGCAATTGGACTGGGTATAGTTGGGAACTAGACTGGTCCACTCAGAAAACAGGGCCGGGAATTAGTTTCCATTGAAATCGGTCCAAGAACCGGTTCCCAAAATTCAAAACCAGTTTGAACTGGTCTGGGAACCGGTTTTGAGTAAATATCCATTCGGGAACTGGCTTGACAGTACCGATGTGGGAACTGGTTTTGTAAACCCAAAAGATCAAAATCCTATCTTTTTTCCACTAATTTCTAATTTTAGAATTGCATATTTCCTCTCGCATGGTGCTCCTCCTTCATCGTTTCTCTTCTTCACTTCCCTCCCTTGCCGGCTCACGATCGCACCATCCATCGCATAGGATTTTTGCCTTGCCTAATGTTTGTTTATGATAATTAAGCTTGTGGATACTTAGTTTCGTTTAGTCAAAAAATTCATATACTGATTGATTACATGTACTTAATATTTCAATATAAATTAGGAGGATTTCATTGTTTTCTCACGTAATAATTTAAAATTCAAAACCGTATAGAATATCGGGTAGTTGCAAAATAGGTTTCAATGGAAATAGGGTTGACTTTGGAATTGGACCGGAGAAATAGGGTGGTTCCAAAATAGGGTCCAGTAAAAATAGGGTCGGGTACTCACCCTGGACCTGATCACCCCTAGGGACTCCAATAGTCCTTGCCGCATTTGAAGTGGTCACTGCCGATCTTTGTAATCTCGCCGATTCCATCACTGGTTATTGCTGCAAGCCCCTCATGGCCGAGTTGGAACCCGCCCCACCACCGGTCAGTTTTGGGAACGAGAAGCTCATCTATGTAATTTCCTAATCTAGATACCTATTTCAATATCTTAATTGACTACTTTGAACTTATTGAAATCTAATATGATTTGATGAGATTGTTAGGCATATTCCGATTAGGAAAGTTATTGTATTGAGGACCATGATAATCGAGAATTCGAGTTTCGAGACGTTAGATTGGATTTTTTATTATGTTGATTTCCTATTTTGAGTCATGGTGAATACATGACCATATGTATTTATTATATTTTATGTCTTTAATTTAGCAAACCTTTCCTACTTAAAAATTTTTCTACTTAAAAATGTACCATAAAAAATTGCATTGCATGTTAGGATACATTATTTTTCTAATACAGAATTGCATGTCTAGGAATAATGTAGCTCATTAGAAATTAGGTAGTCTCATATTTTATATACTTCCCTAATTTATTGTAAAGAAAAATCATAAAAATAGCATGAATATATGATATAGAATTAGTTGCAACACTGCTACATCATCGTTATTGCCACGTTATTGCCATGTCATCACCAATGCAACGTCATAATGCGATGTCATCATATGTCACATCTTCAATTCCTTGTCATTAGAATTAGGTCATATGATTGCATGCATGTCATGTTAATGTAGCATCACGTAGAAATAGCTTAGAATTAAGATTACATCTTATTCATTGCATACAGTTTAATCTTTGTTAAATAAAAAAGAATTAGGTGATATTGCATTCGGAAACATGTTTAGGGTAAGCATGCATCTTTTTTTAATGAAATCTTGCAGATATTGGGTTGTCATCATAGTGAATTTATGCTTTGCTTTTTAGAGGTATTGAAGTTCCTGTCCTATTCTAGCATTTTAGTTACTGCCTTGGTTTATTGGGTGTTAGATTATTGATTGCTTACCCACATCTTAGGATTAAAATCAATCAAGATTACTCGCAAAATATTTTTGTAAATAAAGAAAAAAGGTACCAAAAGGGTATTAAATTAATCTAATGTAATAAAGTTTCCATATTCATAAATCTCCAATTCGCAAATGTAAAGTGTTCTCCCATACTTTACTTGAGTGTCTAATTGATCATAACTTATCTGGGCAGCTCCACAAGGTAAGAAAATTATATGTTGAACCAAGTACAAAGTTGGGATTTGTAGGACTTGAGAGAGCTTGTGCTAAAACAAGCGATTGCTTCTTGAGAAGAACCTTTGGTCATATTTTATAGTCCATTAACTTTTCTTCTGGTTGTTCACCTCTAGAAATGTCGCAAACAAAACCTGACAAAATCACCCTTATCACAAATATTTGGCGGGCATCCTATAAATATTAAGGTGAATCGCAACCATTAAATCCAGGAGATTTCCGTAAAATTTACAAGATCCAACTATATTTTAATTAGTATGTTTAAATCACCCAGTAAAAACTCCCTTCCTCCTGGATTTAATTTAGGAGAAACGTTTGATGGCTGAGATTTGAGAGGCACGTCCAATCTAACAGCGGCAGAAATTCTCTGAACAGGACATCAAAAATACTCTTGACTTGAAGTCAAACGCTGATGTTACAAGTCCATAACAATTATTTGCTGGGGTACAATAAAACTTTACGTGGAATATCCAAGGACATCGATATATACGATACATTCTTCCATCCTTAAATAACTTATCTCATCTTAACTATAGCAAATATTGGAAGGAGCCTTGAGATTGGAATTGTTCCCCGCCGACCCTCGTCTAGTAGGTCACCGGCCGGCCTTGGCCAAGGCTGGCAACCGGTTAGAGGAATGAGAAAATAAAATAAAATAAAATAAAACTATTAATAAATTAAAATAAATTCTAAGTCACAAAAAAATTTGGGGTCGTACTAAACGTATTTATGTTTCAAGAACATAAATTTTACATAGTTGTCAAACGCCTTAAGATACTCAGAAATTATTCTCAGAAATAAAATTCGAAAAAATACTTTTGAAAAGAAATCTTTCTCAGGAACAGAAACGTTATCAAATGCGAGTTTGCTTGTAAAAGAAAATGATCCTCATAGTAGACGAAGAAAGGGGCTGGCGACACTGACATGGGCTGAAGCATGAACGCAGATCGTCATGCCCCCACCGTATTCCGTCAACTTCGTTAGCATTTTGACGAAAGCAGGGGGTAATTAAGCGCAGGTCAAGAGTTAAAATTATTGCACTCCCTTTCATCTTCCTCTTACATGATATTTCCGTTTTTCAGCATGTTTTTTCTGTCTTCAGTTGTCAATGCAACGTGGTTACTTCCGGATCGTGTACTGCGCGTGTAAACACCGACTTTCACAGGAGGGGAGTGTTAAATAATATGGTATATGCACGTTATTGTTCCTTCCTAACCGGTTTGAATTGATCGACTGTGTCCGAGGTCGGGACCCCCTTCCTCCTCCCTTCACGATTGCGGAAAGAAAAGTGCATACCGCCCGCGTTTCACCTTCCTCGTGTCTGTCGAACAAGGAAATTTTGGTTGCGACCGCTCCCGCTCTTTCCATGGGTGGCATTCAAAGCTAATATTTGGTTACGGATAGCCGTTGCCCGCATGCCCTTCACATTCGTCTAGGATTTACTGTGCGCAGTTAATCGATAATTCGGAGGTGTCCACTAGCATATTTTATCCTCTTTGTTTGCACGCCCACCACCAAGGCGGAAGCAGCCTCGAAGAAGTCCACTGCAATCTCTAAAGCCGGAACCGACGACAGCAGCATGTGCAACGGCATTTTTTACTTAGGGGATTGTGATTTCAAGATAACCATTGCGCATGAGGAAACTCCTATCTTTTGACAATATCCTGAATTCACGTTTTCCACCGCCATTTCCATGTATTCACTATGGAATTTCCACAATGTACTCTAAGTACAGACAAATTGTGCTTCGACACCTTTCTGTCGTGATGATTTCACATGAAGTAGGTCTTAACTAGACAGTAGATGAGACAAATAACTTTTAGAAGAGATTCTAGTTTCTTTGTCCTACTAAGAACATGGGCTTTGTCTACAATGTCTTTTCGTCCGCTCTTCTGGGAGCTTGTTCAGGAATCTTTTGCACCAGTGGGACATGTCTCATGCATTTTATTAAAATGAGGAGAAACCATACGTGAGAGATGATATTTCTTTGGTGGACACCATCAAGAAACTCTACAGCTTGTCAGAATCCAAGAGCAGAGCTATGGACATTTCTCTTACTTGTGATGCGAAACAGCGCTCATGGCACATGGTACTCAATGTAGAATCAGGAACGACTCTGATTCAGCCACAATACTGATTCCCAAGTCTTATCACGATGGTGCTGCATCTTCTCACGGCATGGTCAGAAAGAAACTGGTGCGATACATCCCCGTCGAGTGGTTCCACGGATGTGGACAGTCGCAAGTACGACCTCGATAGAATTAACTGCAACATCCAGATGAATATTCATTTTGTTTTTGCCGAAATACCTACAGATGTAATGGCCCAGTTCGTAATGAATCTGCAAATCTCAATGGCGTTGAAGTGGCCACAGTGGAATTGGTCTTTCTTAATTATGAACGGAAGGCCAAGGGCCCAAATTATGCCATACTTATGGGGACGGAGGGAAGGTCATGGAGGAGAGTCTCGCTGGGCAAGTATTAAAGATGCCATTAGTAGAAAATAAATGATTTCAAAAAAAAAATCTAAAAATAATTGTTTATATTTCTTGAAATAATTGCTCAATAAAAATATTTTCACTATTGATAATAATTTATATCTAAATATTTTCATGAACAATGAAAATATTTTTTGTTTATGCATCTTTATAAGTGATACATGTGATATTTTCAGAAAAATGTTTTCCAAATAATTCATTTTTTGCAAAACAAATGAAGTAAATAAACTGTACTTAGTAAATAAATTCACTTATGTTGAAGAAACAGTGAAAATTCAATAAATATTTTAGACAAGCTTAATGTATACAATGTATATGAATAAATATTTTTTTAAGTAAAAATGAAATTTAAAGGCGTTCCTTACTTTCGAAAAAGTTACCTATGATAGTACCATTGATATAATTAATTGACGCAACTCTGCAATAAACTTATGTCTAATGAGTTATTTTTTTTATTTCATATTTTATGTAACTTTATTTCTTTCTTTCGAAATCCATTACCCTCTATAAAAGTAGGGTGAGGCTATTTTCACCCTATTTAACTACACGCCTTTTATCGTTAACTAACAATGAAAAACCAATCTACCCTACCTTTTGACTCTCATCTCTTCCCCTTCTTCAACAACCTTCTCCTTTTTAGCAGCTGCCGGTTCAGTCTAATGCCTGGTGCAGGATCTCAAGACATACAAGCAAAATGTCGCTCTTTACAGACTTGCAACCAATCAATCTCAATCTAACATCAGTAACAATCTTTCTGTATACATTATTTACATCCAACGCAATTCTACCATTATGTAATCTCCAGTAGCAGACCAAGCAAGTTTAAACAGCAATGCCTGAAAAGAAAACACCTTGACATTTTTCAATCCAATGAAACCCAAAGTCCACACATCGCGCATCCTATTTGTACCAAAAACATCCAGCACTCTCCTCCAAAATAAAGATGAAAAACTACATTCAAAGATTAGATGATTGTTTCTTATTCACGAGGCCACATAAAATGCAGCTAGCTGAAAACATAGAAACACAACTTAGCATCCCATCTCAGCCGGCAAGCCTTATGAAAACAAGCATCCATGAAATAAAACAGTGCTGGGGAATAGATGGGTTAAACCAATTACGTTTGTGCCAATCAACATACTAGCCCTTCACTCTAATAGTCCTCCAAGAACAAGCAGTAGAGTAAGAACCAGATGAGTAAGGAATCCAAATCAACTAAAAATCAGCTGCCACATTGGGGAACAACACACCAGATTTATCAATTTGAATCTGCACCATAGCATCAGATCTTGCACGGGGCCAGCACCATCCAAGATCATTTATAACCCGGGATACTTTGCAATTTAAAGAATCATTAGAGACCACTATTATTGAGAATTTATATAAAAATGACCCAAAAGGATGCCTGGACTAGCTAAGGTTCTTTGAAAGGTTATAACTTCTTAGTCGATGATCGCTATATGCCACAACGCATAATCCCAATAGAAACATCATGCTTCTAAATCGGGAAAAATAAGTGAAAATTTGATAACATATTATGTTACAAGAACATAAATCTGCATCTAAAGTCCAGACATCACATTTGAATCTCACCTTCAACTGGCTTTGTCAACAGGTTATTTGGGTCAACAATATCAGAAAATCTTTAATTTAATCTTGGGTTAATACCACTGTTGACACCTCAATTTTAATTAGTTTTATTAATTAAGTTTTTAATTTTGTCTTTTCGGATAAATAGATAATAAAAAGATAAAACAACAAAAATAAAATAAAAACAGGAAATAAAACAGCAAGAAAAACAGAAGCCAGCAGCCCATTTTTCTCCCTCTCCCCCCTCCGCATGGGCCTCTACGGCCCACTTTCCTTCTCCTCCGGCCCAGCCATTTTCGATCTTCTTCCTCCTTTGTCCGCTCTGCAACACACGCGCAGAGGACACGACGCCGGATGAGCGGACGGACGGCGACACGCGTGAGAAAGGGGGGGCAGCTGGAGGACAGGTGGCGGATGGGACGCCGGTTCGGCCACGGGGGTTCGGTCAGCAAGCCAAAGACCGGCGGCCGAGCCTCTCCGTCAACCGGACCTCCTCGCCTATAAATAACGAAGCATTTCCGTCGTTGAAGGGCACACCAGAGAAGATCGCGAGCTTGGAAACCTCCTCCTGAGAGACTTCGGAGGAGGTTGAAGAGCGAGCGAGAGAGAGAGAGAGAGGCCAGCAAGCTCAGAGAGGTTCCCAAGAGACTTCGGGGAGCTCAAAGAGCGAGCAAGGCGGAATCGGGTCGTGAGCTCAAACCGACCTCCCTCCGAGAGACTTCGGGGGAGGCCGGCGGCGAACGAGCCCGAGAAGGAGAGCACAGCGAAGTGAGGGACCTCCGGTAGCAAGCTTCGAAGACCTTTCCCGAGAGACTTCGGGGAAGGTTTGAAGGCAAGCCACCAGAGATCTCAGATCTGGCCGGAGAGGGAGAGATCTGGTCGAGCCGGAGGGTTTGGTTTCGAGGGAGTCCCAGATCCGGAGGAGAGGAAGTCAGAGAAGAGGAAGGATCGTCTGGACACCAGATCTGGAAAGGGGGAAACGTCTGTGAGATCAGCTCCCGTCGCCGTCATCGTCTGCCCCCACACCATCGCCATTTGATCGCTGCCGCTCGCTGTCTACCCAGCTCCACCGCAACCCCGACGCCGTCACCTCAATCGAGCCCAGACGACGGCGCCTCAAGCTGTGCCGCCACTGTCGCCTTGACCAAACCCAGACGCCGTCTCTTCAAGCTGCGCCGCTGCGTTGTGTCGACGCCGAGGACAGGTGATGACGAGCCCTACTCACGTCATCCCCGTCGCTGCTTCCCCTCTCGAAACCTAACCGCCGCCGTCCGCCACGTCGCCGCCGTCGTCAGGCGCCCCGCCGCTGTCTGGTGACACCCCTAGTCCCTCCACCTGCACCGCAAACGGATGGAGAAGCCAACGAGCCCGCGTCGAGTCGAGCTGAGTCGGGCGTGGTTCGCGAAACCGGGTAGGGTTTCGAGAGACCTAGGCGGCCGGAAACCGGGTCGGGCGCAGCTCACCCGGGTAGGGTTTCGGCCAGCTTGGGCCATTCGCGCGTGGGCCTGGCCTTTTTTAGAAAATAGATCTATTTGGGCCGGGCTTGTAAAAAAAAGAAAAGAAAAGACGAAAAATCCGAGTCGGGCCTACAACACTGATTCCCAAGTCGCCGGCCTGGGTCGGACCCAGCTCGCGGATCCGGCCGGGTCAGTTTTTATAATATTTTAAATAAATAATAAATAATTTATTTAAAAAATCAAAAATAATTTATTTTCGAAAAAATATTAAAAAATGTTTTATTTTCCAAAAAAATCAAAAAAATCAAAAATATTCCATATTTCCCAAAAAATGCCAAAAATCCAAAAAAAAAAAGCCAAAAATTCAGAAAAAGCCAAAAAGACTTGTATTTTTCCAAAAATACCAAAAAAGTCAAAAAAAAAAATCCCTTTTGTGTCCAAAAAAAATTAGAAAAAGACTCAAAAAAATGTTTTTCCTCCAAAAAATGCATGGAAAATCCCTCGAACATCCAAAAAGCCTCAGGGTTTAAACAAGATTAGGTACCGAAAGGGCATTAGTGATTAACTAGTGTAATCAAGTCCCCGATCCTAATTTCTCTAGTTGCGCAGGAGCGAGTATTTCTCTTGATACTTCGCTTGGGTTTCTAATCGACCCACCCCAAACCGATTATTGGCGACTCCGTTTTAAAATTAATTTACAGGTTAAGAATTTAGACCATTAAGTCGTGAATTGGTGGACTTGGGAGAGTCCGGGCTTAATAAATTCAGCCGAGCCATTAGCCTCCTTAGGCGCTTGTACTCGATTGCGGGCGCCGAAAAAAAGAGGTCGCGACAGCTTGGCGACTCCACTGGGGACTTTGAGGACTTAGGCCATTTTTGTCTTGTTTAAATTCTTTACTGACTTAGGTTTTTTTTGTATGCAGGTCAAAAGCTTAGAAATTTATTTTAATTTTGCTTAAAATAGATTAGCTTGTGTTTATAAACTGCTGTGCATGCTTTACTGTTTTAACACTACACATGGCACACACAACCCGGCCGCCGGACCTGGGCCGCCCTAGGATTTCTAGGATAGTGTTAAGAAAGATACGACCTTGAACGCGAGACTGCGATGTAGAGGTTGCCTTTCTTTTCCCCGAATTTCTTAGCCGAGGTTAAGGGGATATGCTGCTAACGCGAGACTGCGATGGGCAGATATCCTTTTAATCTCAACAAACCTTCTCAGTTAGAAATCGAGCCGCACATATCTTGCGCATGTCTATGTGATTGCCATCAGTTTTCTCGTGTGAAGTAAGTTTTTATTTCGTGTACTTTGTAATTTACTTACCTTCCTGTATATATTGAGTAGTCCATGATTAGTGTAGGATTTAATATCACAGTCATCTAAATTTGGAAGTAATTGTCATAAAGTTTTTTTTTTTTTTAAGTTAAAAAAAATTGCAAAAAACTACTTTCAGTTAATGTTTTTATTCTCAAGCATGTTACAAAATTCTTTTCCGCAAGAATTTTCATTTGCCTCAAAAAAAAAAAAAAAAAAAAAAAAAAGGGATAGAAATCATTTTCAAAATTTGTTGCAACTCATGCTTTCTTCGCCTTTCAAATTGAATATCTTTTTAGCTCATGTTAATATGTCACGTGCCCTTTTTCAATCCATGTTTAGGAAATCCTCTACCTTTTCATGAATAAACAAAAATAGTAGGATTAGGTTGTCATCATGGACTGACTCCCTATTTACGCCTTGTATTCACACACGCTTGTTTACTCATGACTAGGTAATCACGGAACGTCAACGTTCGCCGATCCAGACTCGTTCAAAAGCAAGAGCAAGAATGGCCGAAGAAAATGTACCAAGCCGTATTGTGGTCATGGAAAGTGAAATGAAGCAAGTCTTCAATGTGCTTCAACAACTTTCAAAGCAGATAGACTCCATCCAGGGCAAACTCACTCCCGCCCCGGCCTCAATCGAGGTATTGTTGCCACAATCATCTACTAGGGGTGATCAAGGTGGAGATACCGACGATAACATGCCCGAATTGGAGGATGATCCGCACCCAACCATGATCGAGAAAGCTAGGCCAGATAGTTTGTCTAAAACTGAGCGTGACAAACGCCTCGAAAAGCTTGAGGAGAAGCTGAAACAACTGCAAGGCCTCCAAGATCCTACTTTGACGGACTTCTCCATTTATTCCAATGTCAAAATGCCAGAAAAATTCAAAATGCCTGAGTTTGAGAAGTACGATGGCACGACTTACCCTAGGGCTCATTTGCAAATGTACTTGGTTCGAATGACCCAATATGTTAATAATGCACCATTAATGATCCAGTTGTTCCAATCAAGTCTAATAGGCCTTGCCCTAAGGTGGTACATTACAAAGAACATGAATCTCCTCGAAACATGGAGCGAAGTGAGTGAGGCATTCCTCAAGCAGTATAAGTTCATAATGGACATTACCCCTTCTCGTGAGGATCTTGAGCGTACCAAAAAGAAAAAGCACGAATCGTTCAAAGAATATACTATCCGATGGAGGAATTTGGCTGCCCAAATCAGTCATGAACCAACTGATTTCGAGCTGAGAAAGATGTTTATCAAAACTCTCCCTTACGAGTACCACAATCGAATGATAACCACGATCGCCGAATCATTTAATCAACTCATTCCAGTAGGGGAGCAAATCGAGATAGGGTTGAGGGATGGTTGGTTCACTGAACCTGCATCCACGGGCAGGTTCAGCATGAAGAAAGATAAAGAACCCCTGGTAGATGTCAATGCGACCTACAATCATTCTCCAACAATTTAGACAAGTGCAAGAAAGCAACAGACCACCAGCCGTCAACCGCCCCAACACTACAACAACCGAAGACAATTCACTCCACTTCCTGGATCTCCTTCCCAGGTTTTGGCGATCCTCCGGAACAAGAATCTCCTATCTACTAAGCCAAGACGACCCAATGCTGAAAGCTTCTCCAGCTATGACCCGTCCAAAAAATGCGACTATCACATGGGAGAAGTGGGGCACTCCACTGATGAGTGTTTCACCCTCAAGAGTCGAATCCAGAACCTGTTAGACACTAAAGCTTTCTCATTCCAGAGCAATCCGCTCCCTGATCACACCGACAAAGTAAACGCGGTATTCAGTTCTGAAGGTAGTCAAAGCAGAAATGTTGAAGCACATACCGCTGACATCTATCAAGGGCTGGTAGAAGCCGAGTATTATTCAGGTAATGAAGTGCCACCCTTAGCAACAAAGAAAGAAGGGCCAGATGACATGACCACCATGTTTGAAGACATTTTCATGGACACCATCAATGAAGGATTGTAAGGGGAAATGGGTGCAGGCCCGCTTGAGTAGAGCCCTTTTTAATTTCCTTGCGTACTCCCCTACGTGGGAACTTGTACATCTTTCTTAAGCTTGGCTTGTTTTATTTTCAACATCAGTTCCGCTTGAAGAACTGACTTTTGAAAACACTTTTCCAAAATGTAAATCCACTTATTAAATAAAGTTGAAAATATTTTGAGAGAGCATGAGGCGGTACCCCAAACCAGCCCAGTGATGTTATCCAACCATGAAAAGAAAATATCATCCAAGGAGAATACTGAGGGCTGGGCTTCCTCATGCTTTTTCTCCCCCAAAGACGTATTTTGAAAATAAAAAATATTTCATCACCCGAAAGTTTTTGTTAAAACAAGATGATAAATTTAATCATGTTTGTCTTTCTGACTCATTCACTTCATGTCTCAGAAGATCATTCCCGTCCCCTTTGACTTAGTGTGACAGAGGGCATTTGAAGCTGGCACATCATGTGAACTTGCCGAATTCAAAGACACTCTTCTAGCAAGGCAGTGGGGCAAACAGAAAAGGTCATCCCACTTCGAAGAAGGTAAGTTTTATTCTCTGAATATAATTGTGGAAATGATGTCCTCTCTCTTCTGTTTACAGGAAACGAAAGATAGGACGTGATAGGTACAGGCATACGGTTGAAATCAAGCCGTCCCCAGGAGCTATGTGCACTCCATCTCGCTCCTGCCCAACTCTTTCTCAAGCCGGAGCAGCATCTTCTTCCCTTAACGTGCCCGAGCAACTAAATGCTGCGGTTTCATCAATGGGATTTCCGGCTTCGACAAGCCAAGAAGCGCAGAAAAGGAATTTCTTCTCTTCCTTTGAATTGACCACTGTCAACAGGGAGGAAATCTAGACAGTTGAGACAGTCTTTAGCCCCTTATTTCAAATGATGACTAAAGGCCTAGAAACCTCGCTTCGTACTCCAGACGCATGCTCTCCCAAGAAGTAATTGCCATCAGAAAACTTGAGATTTTGATCTCAGATTCCATAGAAGCTTGAGGTACATGACTTTGCCCAATGGCCATATAGTCAAAGACAAAAGAGAAATTCCACAGAAGGAAGGCGTTGAAGATAAATCGACAACCATCAATTATGCATACATGGCTATGAGTGAGGAAGGCCAATCAAAAGAAATGTCAAACTGTGCCAAGACGAAAAGGCTGTCATCAACATTCAAATATCCCTAGGAGTCAGCAAATACAAACTTTGGAGAAGAGTAATTTGGTATCGTTTCCAATACTCTCAGTGTCCGAACTCACTTTTGACATATTTTCTCCTATTGACTGGAAGCATAGGATTCAAGAAGCAAGCTTAATGGTTAATTTGGGTAAATCAAGTGACCCATATCGCTGGGTATAAAAGGATGTTTCGTCCATGAGCCGGTTTAGTTAAATGAAAAAAGCAACGCCCTACGGACACTGTCGGCGCCTCTAGTCGAGTGGTATCCGGGAAGAAGCAAAAAGGTCTGAAGTCGGGGGTTCGAATCCCCGACGCGGCAGTTAGCCGCTTGGTAAAAAAATAATAAAAAAATTTGCTTCTCTTGCACTTGCAAATTACGAGAGAGCAGGTGACCTAACGAAACAAGGGACATAGGACTTCATGTCCCCCTTCTCACTTCAGGTTCACCCAATCATATGCAAACCAGTGAAGGGTAAAGTTGTATCGATTCCAGTTATTTGACTCTTAAAAGAGTTCATGACTAACACATTCCCTCTTGTTTGTTGCAGGATCACCTGACTGTCAAAAGCAAGGATAACAAATCAACGAGAAGCATGTCTTGTTGCAGGATCACTTGACTATCAAAAACAAGGATAATAAATCAATGAGAGGCATGACAAACTCTCCTAAATGAAATGGCGTCCTGAGTAATCGTCAAAGCAAATGATAAAAAATCTTCAGGCCTCAACTGACATTTAATTTTGGCCAGACTAATTGATCCACTTGTACATCTTCTCTTATGCAAGTGCAAAAGCAGAAGCACTCATAAGATCAATGATCAGATTCCCAACCCCGGCTGATCATTCATGTGTCATGTCCCTAACTAATAGGAGCAATCCATCGACACCCCTTTGTGAATAACCCTTTTGATGTTCAAAATTTATCAATACTATTCTGTTGACCCTTAAAGCTACCAAGAAGGTCTTTTTGAGCCAAAACCATTCATTTGTTCTGAAAGTACAAACTCCACCATGTTTAAAATGTTGCATGCCTTTTCCAAATGGATTTTTGCATGATGATTTTGTCTGTCTAAATCACTGATTCCATTAAGAATTATTAGAATAGACAGCTAAATGAAGAATACAAGATTAATTGAGTATGCTGGATGAGGCGCGTCAGAATGATGAAAGGCAAGCCATATCCTACACACAGTCCCCCATCTATACACTTGTGAGATGAGTGTAGAAGATTCCATGGCTACAGGGTAAAGAGTTCTCTCGCGAATGGTACGATAACCAAAATAGTGAGAGGCATTTCATTGCTCACCCCTTTGAGCTCCTTACACTGGTGAAGTTTCTGTCCTACCCCCGTCAAAGAACCACCCTACACTGGGGCAAGTTGAAGGCAAGTCAACATCACGAGGTGAGAAAAGGGATAGGAATTCTCTTGCTTGCACTTGCATCAATCTTTGAGTGTCTTTATTGCATATGAACACTCGCATTAATTTAAGTGCCCTAGAATGACGAAGAGCAATTCTTTCTTTACACACTTGTATTCATTGTACAACTCAAGTGAGTCTGTAATTTTACCCTCACATTGAGACAAAATAGAAGTTACTACCATTTAAACAGCATAGCTCGGAGCGCTAGCTGAAGACGAAGACTCAAGAGTCTAACAACAGTGTCGTGATTGAACTTGCCTAGGCTAGTTCCTCTAACGACAAGAATGAAAAAACATGGGCATAAAAAAGCAGTGTACCTGGTGAGAACAAGGTCAATGCCCTTAAAAGAAGAACTAGAATAAAAATAAGGAAATGAAAAAAGCAGTGTGCCTGGTAAAAGCGAGGCCAACGCCCCCAGTCAAAAATACAGCCAAGAAAAGTTGTTGTGGTCCATAGAACCTCCATCTTACAAGAAAGACTAGTGACAAATGCCAAGACAGTCACCAACTCTCACCCTCTTACATGTGAGCCAAGTCTATGTTACATCCCATTGTAAAAGTCTCTTCAGACTAGGGCACTTCAATTAACGTAGGATTTCATATGTCTATAAACATCGCTCGAAGAAGTACGAGCAAGATTACTCTATCTCTTTTCGCAGGATTCTTGACTTCCAAGCCTGGAGACAATCGTGCGGCACTCCATTCATAAGCATTGACCTTGATGGTCCATTTCGATGAGCCACTGGCCAAGACTTCATCACAGTTTCAACAAAGACCTCTCACATTGGTAAAATCGTACTGTTTGCAAGAATACTCGGACCCCTGCTGACATGATGACAGTGAGATAGTGTGGTCCTTATAAATCCTACATCAATGGTCAGGATAGCCTTCTCCATGAGAGTGAGTGAAAAGTCCTTTCAGACTGAAAGTCCCTCATCTGGCATGCTCAAAGCATCTATATTCCGAATAAATGTTGTCTTTCAAAATCTTCCCCAGTGGAATTCGAATGATACAAAACTGACAAGATTGTCATGCATAAATCACATTTGAATTTAGGAATTTACAGTGTATACAATCATGTGTGCATATTGTACAAATAGCAAACATACTCTCAGAGATCGGAGATATTGCTAAGTAAGCATATCTCTATCCCCATTTGTCTTAAAGTACCTATCACTGTCCAGGTACTCTCTTATTGACACTCGACCTATTCGAGTCGTCCCTTGAGTTTGGGTGCTTGCAACTGTCTAAGTATCCCCTTGTCTTTGAGTACCGGCCATCATTCGGATACTCCCTTTTCCTGACATTCGATCTGTTCGAATTGTCCCTAGAGTATTGATACTTGTGACTAACCAAGTATCTC
This sequence comes from Eucalyptus fibrosa, assembly GCA_017140475.1. Taxonomy (NCBI): domain Eukaryota; kingdom Viridiplantae; phylum Streptophyta; class Magnoliopsida; order Myrtales; family Myrtaceae; genus Eucalyptus; species Eucalyptus fibrosa. The sequence goes on along the minus strand of CM029509.1, from coordinate 20,640,572 downwards.
TTGGAATACCTACTGCTGTCTAGGTATCCCCATATCGTTAAGTACTCACCGTTGTCCGGGTACTTCCCTTTCATGACACTCAGCTTGCCCGAGTTGTCCCCAAATAATATAGCAGCTGTTCAAGCATTCCATTGCTTTGCTTGGCACCACCGCCCAGGTATGCTTTCTAGCACTTAGATCAGCCTGAGTGGTCCCAGATCATATCATTAAATACTTGTGTTTATCCAAGTATTCCAGTACTTTGTACACCTGCGGCTACCCAAGTGTTCTACCCTTTTTAAGTGTCTGCGGCCATCCAGGTAAGCCTCATGCTACGTTCAAGTTTATGTTGCCAGGAGGTGGGAGACCTTCATGAATATCCAAGGTACGTCCTCGATATTCCCAATTACCAGGAGGTGAGAGACCTTCATGAATATGCGAGGCACGTCCTCAATATTCCCAATTACCAGGAGGTGAGAGACCTTCATGAATATCTAAGGTACGTCCTCGATATTCCAACTACCAGGAGGTGAGAGACCTTCACAAATATGTGAGACCCATCCTCGATATTCCCAATTACCAGGAGGTGAGAGACCTTCATGAATATCCCAGGTACGCCTTCGATATTCCCAATTACCAGGAGGTGAGAGACCTTCACGAATATCTTAGGTACGCCCTCGATATTCCCATTACCAGGAGGTGAGAGACCTTCATGAATATCCAAGGTACGTCCTCGATATTCCAACTACCAGGAGATGAGAGACCTTCATGAATATCCCAAGTACGCCCTCGATATTTCTCAATTGCCAAGAGGTAGGACACCTTCACAAATATCCAAGGTACGTCCTGTGATATTTCCAAATATCAAGTACCCCTTCGGTGCTTGTGAATGTCCAAGTATCCCCCAAGAATTCATACTTGTGATCATCCAAGTACCCCTTCAATGCCTATGGTCAGCCAAATACCCATTTTGACGCCTGCAAATGCCCAGATACCCTTCAGGTTAGTACTTGTGAATATTCAGGTACTCTTTGATATGCTTGTGAATGTCCAGGTATCTTCCAGAATTGATGCCCTGAGAAAGGTCGGCGCATCCTCCCGAGAAAGGTTGAGTTCCAACTAGTGTCTTCGACAGAAGTCAGACGCCCCACAAAACAGATGCCCTGAGAAAGGTCGGCGCATCCTCCCGAGAAAGGTCGGGTTCCAACTGGTGTCTTCGATAGAAGTCAGACACCCCACAAATCGATGCCCTGAGAAAGGTCGGTGCATCTCCCGACAAAGGTCGGGTCCCAACTGGTGTCTTCGATAGAAGTCAGACGCCTAACAAATCGATGCCCTGATAAAGATCGGCGCATCTCCCGAGAAAGGTCGGGTACCAATCGGTGTCCTTGATTGAGGTCAGGCACCCCTAACAAACAGATGCCCTGAGAAAGGTCGGCGCATCTCCTGTCACGGTGACCGAATAAAGGTTCGGGTCCGAGACAAACCAACTTATTGCTCTAACAGGCGACCGAAGAAAGGTTCGGGTCTTGGAAAAACAATTCCCTGTCAAGGCGACTGAAGAAAGGTTCAGGTCCTAGACAAAACAACTTATTGCTCTAACAGGCGACCGAAGAAAGGTTCGGGTCCTGGAAAAGCAATTCCCTGTCACGGCGACCGAAGAAAGGTTCGGGTCCTAGACAAACCATCGATTGTTTTAACAGGCGACCGAAGAATGGTTCGGGTCTTGGAGAAGCAATTTCCCGTCACGGCGACCGAAGAATGGTTCGGGTCCGAGACAAACCACTGATTACTCCAACAAGCGACTGAAGAATGGTTCGGGTCCTGGAGGAGCAATCTCCCGTCAAGGCGACCAAAGAAAGGTTCGGGTCCTAGACAAATCACTGATTACTCCAACAGGCGACCGAAGAATGGTTCGGGTCCTGGAAGAGCAGTTTCCCGTCAAGGCGACCGAAGAAAGGTTCGGGTCCTAGACAAATCATTGATTGTTTTAACAGGCGACCGAAGAATGGTTCGAGCCCTGGAAAAGCAACCTCCTCATATCACCAGGTAAGATGATGCATTGATACTTGCCAAAACTCGGGGTTCGCACCCTATCTCACTCACTCCCGGTAAGTAACTACAAGTATCTTCTTATCTATCTTAGTATATGTAAAGTTATATTGCTCTTTTCCTACATAGAATAATAGGTCCCAAATAAAATATAATCTATTGCGCATGCATGGATAAAATTGAGGCATCAGTCTGTCTTTGAATGCAACCTCTGCGAGCTCACCTTCAAAGAGGGGCAGCTGTTGACACCTCAATTTTAATTAGTTTTATTAATTAAGTTTTTAATTTTGTCTTTTCGGATAAATAGATAATAAAAAGATAAAACAACAAAAATAAAATAATAACAGGAAATAAAACAGCAAGAAAAACATAAGCCAGCAGCTCATTTTTCTCCCTCTCCCCCCTCCGCATGGGCCTCTACGGCCCACTTTCCTTCTCCTCCGGCCCAGCCATTTTCGATCTTCTTCCTCCTTCATCCGCTCTGCAACACACGCGCAGAGGGCGCGACGCCGGATGAGCGGACGGACGGCGACACGCGTGAGAAAGGGGGGCAGCTGGAGGACAGGTGGCGGATGGGACGCCGGTTCGGCCACGGGGGTCCGGTCGGCAAGCCAAAGACCGGCGGCCGAGCCTCTCCGTCGACCGGACCTCCTCGCCTATAAATAGCGGAGCATTTCCGTCGTTGAAGGGCACACCAGAGAAGATCGCGAGCTTGGAAACCTCCTCCTGAGAGACTTCGGAGGAGGTTGAAGAGCAAGCGAGAGAGAGAGAGAGGCCAGCAAGCTCAGAGGTTCCTGAGAGACTTCGGGGAGCTCAAAGAGCGACAAGGCGGAATCGGGTCGTGAGCTCAAACCGACCTCCCTCCGAGAGACTTCGGGGGAGGCCGGCGGCAAACGAGCCCGAGAAGGAGAGCACAGCGAAGTGAGGGACCTCCGGTAGCAAGCTTCGAAGACCTTTCCTGAGAGACTTCGGGGAAGGTTTGAAGGCAAGCCACCGGAGATCTCAGATCTGGCCGGAGGGGGAGAGATCTGGTCGAGCCAGAGGGTTTGGTTCCGAGGGAGTCCCAGATCTGGAGGAGAGGAAGTCGAAGAAGAGGAAGGATCGTCTGGACACCAGATCTGGAAAGGGGGAAACGTCTGTGAGATCAGCTCCCGTCGCCGTCGTCGTCTGCCCCCACACCATCGCCATTTGATCGCTGCCGCTCGCTGTCCACCCAGCTCCACCGCAACCCCGACGCCGTCACCTCAATCGAGCCCAGATGACGGCGCCTCAAGCTGTGCCGCCACTGTCGCCTTGACCAAACCCAGATGCCGTCTCTTCAAGCTGCGCCGCTGCGCCGTGTCGGCGCCGAGGACAGGTGACGACGAGCCCTACTCACGTCATCCCCGTCGCTGCTTCCCCTCTCGAAACCTAACCGCCGCCGTCCGCCACGTCGCCGCCGTCGTCAGGCGCCCCGCCGCTGTCCGGTGATGCCCCTAGTCCCTCCACCTGCACCGCAAACGGATGGAGAAGCCAACGAGCCCGCGTCGAGTCGAGCCGCGTCGGGTCGAGCCGGGCCTTTTTTAGAAAATAGATCTATTTGGGCCGGGCTTGTAAAAAAAAGAAAAGAAAAGACGAAAAATCTGAGTCAGGCCCGCAACACTGATTCCCAAGTCACCGGCTCGGGTCGGACCCAGCTCGCGGATCCGACCCGGGTCAGTTTTTATAATATTTTAAATAAATAATAAATAATAAATAATTTATTTCAAAAAAAAATCAAAAATAATTTATTTTCGAAAAAATATTAAAAAATGTTTTATTTTCCAAAAAAATCAAAAAAACCAAAAATATTCCATTTTTCCCAAAAAATGCCAAAAATCCAAAAAAAACCAAAAATTCATGAAAAAGCCAAAAATTCAGAAAAAGCCAAAAAGACTTGTATTTTTCCAAAAATACCAAAAAAGTCAAAAAAATTCCCTTTTGTGTCCAAAAAAATTAGAAAAAGACTCAAAAAAATGTTTTTCCTCCAAAAAATGCATGGAAAATCCCTCGAACATCCAAAAAGCCTCGGGTTTAAACAAGATTAGGTACCAAAAGGGCATTAGTGATTAACTAGTGTAATCATGTCCCCGATCCTAATTTCTTTGGTTGCGCAGGAGCGAGTATTTCTCCCGATATTTCGCTTGGGTTTCTAATCGACCCACCCCAAACCGATTAGTGGCGACTCCGTTTTAAAATTAATTTACAGGTTAAGAATTTAGACCATTAAGTCTTGAATTGATGGACTTGGGAGAGTCCGGGCTTAATAAATTCAGCCGAGCCATTAGCCTCCTTAGGCGCTCGTACCCGATTGCGGGCGCCGAAAAAAAGAGGTCGCGACAACCACAAAAAATCATAAATTGGTAGGGAGAATTGTCCAAAAAGTCCTAAACCTATTGCAGTTTTGCCAATTCAGTCCTAAACCTTTTAATTTTGCCAATTGAGTCCTAAACCTTTTCACTTCTTGCCAATTAAGTCCATCCGGCCAATTTTTGCCGGAAAATGCTGACGTGGACGCCGGGGTGCCATGTAGGATTGTTGGCGCGACGTGGACAATTTTTAATAATATTTTAATATTTTTAATATTTTTAATTTTTTAATTTTCTGTTTTTTTCATTTTTTTATTTATTTTTTTTTTTTGGCCTTTTCCGGTGGCCGGCCACCGGCCACGGCCAGCTGGCTGGCCTCGCCCGCCACCGGCGAGGCCCGGCCGAGCGACGGCAACGCCGGGCGAGGCCAGCCCTAGCCTCGGCGAGGGCCGGCCTCACTAGATCCGACGAGGGGAGCCCTCGCTAGGGCTCGACCTCGCCCCAACCAGATCTGGCGAGGCCGGTCCTCGCCCCTGGCTGGGTGGGCGACGGCTAGCCACCGGCCGCAAGCCGACGCTCGCTTGGCCAGGGGCGAGGGCCGGCCTCGCCAGATCTGGTCTGGGCGAGGCCGAAGCTCGCCTCGGCGAGGGCTCCCCTCGCCAGATCTGGCGAGGCCGGCCCTCGCCCGGCGTCGCCGTCTCCCAGTGGGGCCTCGCCTGTGGTGGGCGAGGCCGACGCTCGCCTGGACGGGGGCAAGCCCCGGCGAGGGCTTCCCTCGCCAAATCTACCGAGGCCGGCCCTCGCCGGGGCCAAGGCGGCCTCGCCCGGCGTCGCCGTCGCCCGGCCAGGCCTCGCCGTGGCCGCGAGGCTAAGCCGACCGGCGTGGCCGGTGGCCGGCTGTCGGCCGACGGAAAAGGCCAAAAAGAAAAAATATAAAAAATGAATAAAACAGAAAATAAAATAAATTCAAAAAAAAATTAAAAAATTTCAATATTATTAAAAATTATCCACATCAATGCCGGCGGTCCTACATGACATCTCCGGCGTCCACGTCAGCATTTTCCGGCCAAAATTGGCCGGATGGACTTAATTGGCAAAAAGTGAAAATGTTTAGGACTCAATTGGCAAAATTAAAAGGTTTATAACTCAATTGGCAAAATTGTAATAGGTTTAGGACTTTTTGGACAATTCTCCCTAAATTGGTACATATGTGACAAATTTACTCTGAACTAAAATCCCAAATTGATAGGCATGTAACAAATTTACTCAAAACTAACTTTTTAACCACCAAAATTGGAAAATTGTCCAAAAAATCCTAAACCTATAACATTTTTGCCAATTTAGTCCAAAACTTTTCAATTCAGATGTAAGTCTTTTCACGTTTTGCCAATTGAGTTCATTTGGCTAATTTTGATTAGAAATTGCTGACATGGACACTGATCGTCTTATGTGGTACAATTGGCGTTGACAATTTTGTAAATAATATTTTAATATTTTTCAAATTTTTTAGTTAATTTTTTCTTTTCTTTCTTCCATTTTTCCCTTTTTCTTATTTTCTTTTTCTTCTCTTTTTCTTCTTTCTTTTTTCCCTTTTTCTCATTGTTGGCCACTCTTGGGCCTCATTGATGGCCAATGAGTTGCTGGCCTTAGGCAAGGGCCACCCTCGCCGGCCTTGGCCTTGGCCTAGCCATGGCTGTCAGCGGTGATTGGGATTTGGAGCTCGTGGCTGCCATGGCCACTCGAGCTCAAGCTTTGGCTCGTGGCCATGGCTGGGATATGGAGCTCACATATCTTGAGCTCGTTGCTTCATGGCCATAATTGAGATGGACAGTGGCAAGGAGTCTATAGCCGGTAATCAGTCGATGTTTACCCTCCATATCCCTCTCGACGGTGGGATCCAAACCATCAGTGAGTTCTACTTCCTTTTGGCTCATTTCTCTGTATGAGGGTTCCATCTCAAGTAGTCCTCATTCATTACCATGGCCTCCTCCACTATTTGTCTTAGATCTATGTGCTACTAACGGAACACAAAGTTTTTTCTATTTTTCCAATTACTGCAGAAAACTCTAGCGACAACCATGGCTGCGATGGTGGACGGGATCTAGAGCTCTAGATCCTAGCCATGGTTGCAGGTCTAGAGTACCAAGAGCTCTAGGACCACCATTGACAGCCATGGCTGCGAGGCCACGAGCTCAAGATATGTGAAACTGGCCGTGGCTACGAGGCAATGAGCTCCAGATCCCGACCATAGCCACAAGCCTAGAGGTCGAGTTCAAGTGGCCATGGTGGCCACAAGTTCCACATCTTGACAACCACCAACATCCATGACGACGAGCCAGAGCTTGAGCTCAAGTGGACATGGTAACCACAATCTCTATCTCTATGTCCCAACCACCTTGATAGTCACGGCTCGGGCTGAGGCCGAGGGTGGCAACTTGTTGGCCATTGATGAGGCCTGGTGTGGATGGTGGAGGGCATGGCGGTGGCCAACGGAGGGAAAAAGGGAAAAAGAAAAGAAGAGAAAAGTAAAAAAAAAAAAGAGAGAAGGAAAAAAGTTAGAGGTGGCCGATGGAGGGAAAAGGGGAAAAACAAAAAAAAGAGAAAAGGAAAAAAAAAAAAAAAGAGAAGGAAAAGAGTAAAAAGACAAAAGAAAAAGGGATATGTGCAATTAAGTTCTAAAACTTGCAAAAAGTGTAATCAATTTCTAAAACTTGCCAAATTGATTCAATTGAGTCCTAAAGTTAACACTGTTAGATTTACTAACGGAAAATGTTGACGCGGCATATTAAATGATTTTTTTTATTTTCCACGTGGCTTTTAACATCATTTTTATTCTTGTTTAAATTAGATTTAAAAACTAAAAAGGAAAATTTAAAATTTATTTTTAAAAAATTGTTCAAAAAAAAGAAAAAAGAGACACTGTGGAGCTTCCACGCCGCCCATTGCCGGAGGGGCTGGTGATCGCGGTGGAAATGCCCGCCGGTGCCATTTTTTTTTTTTTAAACAGTTTTTTTTTCAAATAAATTTTAGTTTCTCCTTTTTAGTTTTTAAATATAATTTTTAAAGATTTTGAATAAAAATAATTTTAAAAAGCCATGTAGAAAATAGAAATTCATTTAAAATACCATGTCAGTGCCACGTCAACATTTTCCGTTAGTAAGTTTGATGGTATTAACTTTAGGACTCAATTGAATCAATTTGACAAATTTTAGGACTTGATTGCACTTTTTGTAAGTTTTAGGATTCAATTGCACTTTCATGACAAGTTTTAGGATTTTTGTTGCACATATCCCAAAGAAGAAAGAAATAAAATCCCAAAGGTATTGAAATATTATTAAAATTATCCATGTCAAAAACCGATCATGCCATGTAAGATGGCTGACGTCTACGTCAATAATTTTCGACCAAAATTGGTCGGATTATTTCAATTGCCAAAATGTAAAAATGTTTAGAATTAAATTAACAAAATTGAAAGGTTAAGACTAACTTGACAAGAATGCATTAAGTCTATGAATTTTTAAATAATTTTCTCTCATAAGAAGCCCCAAACTAGTATATTCGTGATAAATTTATCCTTCAAAAAATCATAAACTTGTACACTGTGATAAATGGAGGGTAAAACCCTAAACCGGTATATCCGTTACTTGCCATATATCATCCAACTTGGCAATTTTACAGTAAAATTCATGGAAACTAATATAGGATAAATTTATCATATGTGTACCAGTTTGGGGTTTTTTATAGTTAAAAAATTAGTTTGGAAAAAATATATTTTTGTAATATTAACCCTTTAATCTACTGAATTGCGTCCAAGTGGGAGAAACCAATGAAGTAGAGAATTGCCACAGGATAACAAGTATATTAGTGACACTATTAAAATGCCACCGATGATATTGAAAATTGCCGCTAATAATCTTTAAAATGTCGCTAAATGCATCTTATCGTGCCAATTTCAGAAATGATGCTAGTGTAGTGTAAAAAACGTTCAATTTTGTCGTAGTGAGTTGGTTTGGGAGAGTTCTCAATGATAGAGAAACTTTAGTTCTTTGCCATTTACTGTAGTGAGTAGGAGCAAAGTTATTATTAACAAAAAATATAACCAACATACAAGTGAGACGAAACTCACTTTTGACTTAAACGTATAGAATATGGATAGATAAATTTGTAACTTCTATATAAACGGTAGGCAGTATTTTTGGTTTAGAAAAGTAATTTCCAATATATTGTTAAATCGAATGAATAAATTATACCGCGTTCGATAGCTTTTTTTTTTTTTTTATTGGAAAAGGAAGCACCCACTTATTAGTAACTATTAATTTGTTCACACACTTAGTTGATTTTTCAATAAGGAAAAGTAAATTTCAACCTATAATAAAAATGAAAAAAAAAACAATATTCCACTAGTTATATGAAAAAGTAAATAATTCAAGGGTTGATGTTATAAAATTAAATAAAAAAAAAAAAACCTAAATTGATACAACTATAACTAATGTACCACAAGTTAATTTGTTAATCACCAAAAACTTTAAGTTGGTACAATGACAAATTTAATCCAAACAAATTTTTTGATTATCAAAAACCCAAAATTGATACATTTTTTTATATATAAATTTACCATCCATTAGTTTCCTTTAAATTGGATTAATACCGCAAAAATCATAAACCGATACATATGTGACAAATTGAGGGTAAAATTCCAAATTAGTATACTTGTGAATTCATATGTGTCACCAAATTTAGCAATTTAATATTAAAATTTAATGAAAATTAACAAAGGGTAAATTTGTTATATATAGAGTTTTTGATGGTCAAATTTTAATTTAGGGTAAATTTGTCATCGACATATCGGTTTGGGATTTTTTATGTTATTAATCCTAACTCTAATTAGCAACTTCTATATCTATATTTGATTGATGATATTCTCAAGAGAGAGAGAGAGAGAGAGAGAGAGAGAGAGAGAGAGAGAGAGAGAGAGAGAGAGAGAGAGAGAGAGAGAGAGAGAGAGAGAGAGGGGCAAATTTCGATTAAAAAAATGTAGTGAAAATAACTAAAATAGAATGCCCGACTCCTTCGGTTGTCTAGAGAACATAACGTGCACATGGCCAGTTGTGCAGGTCACTTGGGGAAGAGCTTGGTCAATTAATTTTAGTATTCCTTGCCAGCTCCTTCGCCGAACATTCTTGCGCTCCTCGTCGAAAATGACAAATCGAAACTCGAGAACGAGATATAGGAATCTGTGGAAAATATTCCTGACATTGTCATTGCTCAAGTCGACCGACTGCTTCTGAATAAGAAAATTGAAATCTACAGGTGGGATTCATTAATTCGTGGGGTTTTTCTTTTTCTCTTCGTTTCTGAGCGCAAGGAGACATACGTTGGGGCGAATAGTGACAAGACCATAGCCAGTTTGAAAGTGCATTCATGCGAGATACTTGGGAGGAAGCATGTACGCCGTCTGCATTGCTTATTGTCCTTTTCTATCACCTAACTCAATGAAATGTTACTATGGAATATATTAAAAGTAAGATGAATGCTGTTGACGGGGGAGATAACATTATAGAGGATTCATGATAAATTTAAACAGGCCTAAAAACAAGTTCTCATAAAAACGACAAAGATGCCTCTGAATGCTGTTGACAGGGGAGATAACATTATAGAGGATTCGTGATAAATTTAAACAGGCCTAAAAACAAGTTCTCATAAAAATGACAAAGATGCCTCTCTTTCTCTCTCTCTTTTTAATAAGTGAGAAAAGGTAGAGAAGGGTGATAGTGCATATGCTTTTCTGGGTGTTAACATGAGAGTTTCACGCTGCTTATGAAAGATTTTGTTCAAGTCCTTACTGCTTAAGCTGCGTTTAAAGGACCAAATATAATTTTGGATAGGATAATATCTGGTGTTTGGGAGAACATTAGATTTGAATGTATCTAGACATAATTGGGACACAAAATCCCCTCCTTATGGAAAATCTAAGGAAAAAAGAAACAGAAAAAGGAGAAAAACCCAACGGACTCGCTTTGCTACTCACCACTCGACTTCATCAACTACAGATGAACACCTCTTAGTCGATCTCTCTTCTTGTTGTCGGCTCAACATCACTGTCCTTGACCTCGAATGCCATTGTCTTAAACTTTTGCTTCTAGCTTCGTCACGCGCAGCCATCCAAAGAGTTGACTTCCTCCAACAAGTTTCAGATTTCTATTTTTTCTCGCAGAAGAATCCATTCTATTTGTGAAGATTTTTAGCGCCTATCATCGAGAATTTCGATGAACGTTGCTGTTATTCTCAATCATCCTCCGCTCTTGCTTTGATCTGAATAAAAGGATGGTGGTGACGGGTTAAATTGATGGGCTCACCAGGGATGGTTCGTCTTTACAACCCATTTAATTTGTTAATGATGAGTCATCGACACGGGGTTGTCTAACGTAATCTAGGTTCTATTTGCCGGGACTTTCTGGGTCTACGTCCGTCCCTGTTTAGTACTTTGTTCTGCGTTGTCAACAAGTTCTTGAGGCAACCAGGTCGCGAGTTCTATATTTTTCCTTTGATTTTCAATTTTGGGTGATGGTATGTTTTAACTTTATTTCGGAGAAGAATTTCAGAGAAGAAACAAAGGATTTGAGTTCAGTCGTGGACTCAAGTATTGATTTCAGAGTACTAATCCAAAAGGCGACTTGCAAAGAAGGAACGTTGAGCAACTAGAGCGAGAAAATAGAGAATTGCAGTTGTGCACGCCAGATGGTAGAATCGTTAACCTCCTGCCATTACTAAAGGATGAAGATGATGATGGTCTGTGGCGTCTCATCTTCCTTGCCCACTGCCATGAGCGCGAAAAAGCAAGAGAGACGAGTTGAGTGAGAATGTCAATGGATTTCAAACGTTCATTTGGTAATATTTATCTGAATCTTTTTTATATCTAGACATTATCAAACACCACATAGGAGATTTCAAATTTTATCATATCCTTATCCTATCTGATCTTAACCTATTCGGTTAAAATGTATGAAAGACCAAATGTAACCTTAGTCTGTTTGAGCTGGTGACCATAGCGGCAGCGCTTGCCAAAAGTTAGTGAACATGTTCACATGTGGTAGCAAATACACAAGGCACAAAATGACTAGAGGTTTGTTCACGATATGCATCAAACTAGTGCCCTTTAGGAAGATAGCGTGACCTCTTTACCACCATAACTAAGCATATGGCAAAACCAGTATGTAATACACAAAGCTGCGAATTAATCAGGACATATTTTTTCATGAGGTAGCAAATGCACAAGGCACAAGCTGACTAAAGATCTATTCATGACATGCCTCGAACTTATAACTTCTTGGAAGACAGTATGAACTCTGTAACCACCATAGTTGATGATGTGTCAAAAGCAATATGTAACACTTGTAAATTAATCAGGACAAAATTAACGGGGGATTTGTACTTTGGAATTATGGAATCAATATTAAGGAAACACATCTTCTACACGTATGTTGTGTGTACGAAATAAGGTATATAAAACTATGAAAAAGATAAGAAGACTCTATAATCATGTTTCTTTTTTCCGCCGCTGGAGCGGAAGACCTATTTATCAATTGCTGGACCAAAGAAAAGGGGTGAACTTTCTGGTCAGAAAATAGGTGAATTGACATGTTTCTTTTCCTGGAATTAATATTTGACTGTGAATAAAATCCTGGACGAAGAACGTTTCCCTTTTACTTTGCTGACACGCTCTTCAATTCATTCTTGTTTTGAATCATTCAAATTATTTGGGTTCTGAACAGCAAATTGAAAACCGAGGACAATGAGCTGTCTGACGCACTCCACATGTTCCTTGGCACAAAATTGGCGCACATTCCTGGAAATCCTAATTTCTATATGCTTAAAAATGACTACGTCTCAACCCGTAGCACTGGAGTAGCTCATTTAATGGAACCTACACATGGATCTTCCAACCTATATATGTGCCGGTATGCATCATGATGGCAATACTAAAGACGCTCTTTCTATTTTCATCTGTGTCGCTCATTAGTCCTAAGTTCTACACAAACACCCACAAATAGAGAGAATTCGAAATGGCGACTGCAACCGCATAATCCGAAATAGCAACTGCAACCCCAGAATCCAAAATAGCGACTGCAACCGCAGAATCCGAAATAGTGACCGCAACTGCAGAATCCGAAATGGTGACCCAGGAATTTTTAGAGAAGAGCATGGACCGACTTACAGAGGACATCAAGAGCCTACAAGAGCTTATCTCGAACCGCATCAGTAGGACTCAGGAATTCATGAATCTGTACTTCGTCTTCCAAGGTATTGTTTTTTCTTCTGTGCTGACGTCCTCGGAAACGATCAGGTGTAAACTGAAATGGACTTTTTACGCCCTCTCTTTACTGGCTTCCGTTTACAACTTTCTCGCGGTATTGGTAAACATCCGTATGTCGCTGAAGTACTACAAAAGTATGGCCGACAACTGGGATATACTCGACAAACGGAGGGGGCAACTTGACAATCTGAGGATGCAACGACGGAACAGTGCTGACCAGCAACGGACAAATCCCTATAGATTTAGAATCTATCAACGCAACGCAATATGTTCTTTGACACTGCTGCTTTTGATATTTTCGGTTGCAATGCTATATGGTTTCACCCAAATTCACTGTTGTCACCGATGCAGTTACGGATGACTAGTGTGATTTTTACATTATGTAACACTAGATCACATGTCAATATGTGGGGCATGTAGACTAGTATTTTGATCATGTCAGGGTCAAGCTACGAAGATGTCGCCCAGTTGATTTTCCATTTGAAAGTGCTTCTTGCATGTATGTGGACCTTAAACTATGCTTCCATTGTAAGAGAAGGAGCTTTGCATTGTGTAATGGAAAAATTGTCCAAAAATTAGCCAATTCAGTTCTAAACTTTTCAGTTTGGCCAATTGAGTTACGTTTTACTAGTTGAGTCCATCTGGCTTAGTTTAGTCGGAAAACAATGATGCAGACTCCGATGGTCTCACGTAGAATGGTTGGTGCTGATGTTGTAAATTTTTTCTATAAAGTTTGAAATTTTTGAAATTTTTCTTTTTTTTCTTTTTTTTTCTACCAAATCCGGCGAATGATGCTGGCTGACCCTCGTTGGTCACAAGCAAGGATTGGCAACTGGGCAAGGGCCGCAAAGCCCTCGCCTAGTGACCAATGAGGGTCGACTAGCCCTTGCTGAGCTTGGAAGAAAAAAAGAAAGAAAAAGAAGGAAAGAAAAATAAGAAAAAATTATAAAAAATTATAAATTTTAAAGAAAATTATTCACATTAGTGTTGGTCATACCACATAATACAATCGGCATCCACGTTAGCGATTTATGGCTAAAATTGGCCAAATATACTCAATTAAAAAAAAAAAGTAAAAATGTTTTTGACCCAATTGGTAACATTGAAAGGCTTAGAATTGAATTGACCAAATTGTAATAAATTTATGACTTTTTGGACAATTTTCCTATTGTGTAATATATGAAATGCCTAGCGATGGAGAAAATCAAAGGATTTTTAATCACGTACACGGAGTTTGTAAAGTTTAGATTACACAAGTTGATGTTTTAGATCATTGTCAAAAGACATTATCTAAAATTTACTTTTGGAAACGATATCAACTTTGTTTAACATTCAAATGCACAAATAATATTAGTTATGATCCACTGGTGTTAACAAACCTTATATTTTATGTAACTAGTATATGGTATGTAAAATTTCGAAATAAAATCTTGAATAATGCTTTGGCTAAGAGCAAAAGTATTAACGTCTCATGTCATCCTCATTTTGCATTCTGAGTCGTTTCTTTTTTGGCTAGATTTAAAATGTGCGGGAGGAATGAACATTGCTCCCTTTTGTTTTAGTTTGCACTTTGATCATTAATTTTGAAAGAGCATATTTTGCGGCATCTCTGATTGGAAGAACCTAGTTTCTAGTTGATGAGTTGTAAAACATGGACATAACGAATATTTACTTTTAGTTTATTTATGTATATGCGATGCCCGTGCCTATAGCTTATCCATTATACGCCTCCAATAAGAAGCGGTGGAGGGAGACGTCCAAATACTACTTCCGAGATCGATGAAAATGTACCTTTTATTGGGAAATGTTCACTAAATTTCTTAAAACTTGTCAAAGTTGAATCCTAAAATTTTTATAAAATGTGATCAAATCATAAAACTTATTACAAAAGTGTATTGGAATTCTAAAATTTTTAAAATACACAATTAAAACTTAAATATTGCTAAGTTGATGCATTCAAGCCTTTCCATTAACTCCATTCAACTTGATTAATTTGATGAGTTTTAGAGCTTAATTGTACTTTTTAAAAGCTTTATAATTTAATTGTACTTTTTGAGACAAGTTTTAGGACTTTCAGTGTATTTATTCTTATTTTTATTCTAGCACAAGTTGACTTAACATGGAGTGTGGTTTAATACTATCTAGGCCCATAATGTCACGCCTCGAGCCTCGAACGCGCGCACATCCCTCGGTGGTCGATAGAATTTTGCGACGTTCCCAGGTCTCGTCGCCGACCCTTCATTTTCATTGCACATGCGCAAGCGAATTACTAATCCCTTGACCTCAACAAACATGGGATAGAAAAGCAGGACAACAATTTCCAAATCAAAATACACACTCATAAACACCTCAAGCTTATACAAAATGTCTATGTCAAAAAGAACTACTGAGCCACCTATGCTCCTGACCCTTCCGCTTCAAACTCCTGGCTCTTCACACTAGGGATCTGAAAATGGTTATTCAATAACCAATGAGATATAAATCTCAGTGAGTTCCACCCCTAAGCCCCGGTTAGTACACTAACTCAACTCGGGGTATCTATCCAGAACTACCCCACCACAAGGAACAACCAACAGTCGATTCGCATACAACCTTACTTGGTATGCCATACCCTGCACGATATCACTCAGCATGATACACACAAAGCACATGGCCATTAGCTGATACATTTCATCAATCACATACGAGTCGCGTCACAAGCAATCTCACCTGGCCATTGCCACACTCTGCACGTTATCGATTCATGCGTGTGTGCCATAAACGATGTGATTCACTCACGCATATAATTAATGCATATAACAATTTCACACATCAATGCATCAATTCAAATCGATTCAAATCGAGCTATCGATCAATCGACTCAGTCGATTATATGTCAACTTGACCTTGACTCGGTCGCTTAATTGATACCGTACATTTCTCTCATGATGGAATATCTAGTCGTTGAGCCTACATGCATTCTTCAAGACGACATACTTATTCATAGAGCCCACGTGCATTCTCCAAGGTGATGCATCAGGTCACCGAGCCCACGCGTCTCTTTAAGATGCCATACTGAATCAGTGAGCCCACGTGCATTCTCCAAGGCGATGCATCAAGTCACCGAGCCCACGTGTCTCTTTAAGATGCCAAATATACTCATTGAGACCACGTGCATTCTCCGAGGTAATGCATCAAATTACCGAGCCCACGTGTCTCTATCAAGATGCCAAATGTACTCATTGAGACCACGTGCATTCTCCGAGGTAATGCATCAAATTACCAAGCCCACGTGTCTCTTTCAAGATGCCATACTTAATCAGTGAGCCCATGTGCATTCTCCAAGGCGATGCATCAAGTCACCGAGCCCACGTGTCTCTTTAAGATGCCAAATATACTCATTGAGACCACGTGCATTCTCCGAGGTAATGCATCAAATTACCGAGCCCACGTGTCTCTATCAAGATGCCAAATGTACTCATTGAGACCACGTGCATTCTCCGAGGTAATGCATCAAATTACCGAGCCCACGTGTCTCTATCAAGATGCCATACTTAATCACCGAGCCCACGTGCATTCTCCCAGGTGATAGACCAACTCACCGAGCCCACGTGCATTCTCCAAGGTGATGTATAACCTACCATGGATCCACTATACACATTTCTGGCGTTGTAAACCGACGCCCGGTATTTTCTAATTAAAATACCTATATTTCACAATCATCTCACAATTATACAAATCATAACTCAATTCATGTGGATGCCCATGCATTTACACATCCATTCACTTCATAAAATCAACTCACATGAATTTTAGACATTTTTCGCATTCTGATGAACAGTGCTCGTGAACAGTACTCGGTGAACAGTATCACGAACAGTACCTAGTGAACAGTAATCATGAATAGTGTCGCATGAACAGTAAATTTCCAGAATTTAATAAACTATAAATTAAATTCAGAAATAATTAAAAGCATTAATTAAAGCAACCATCAATTAATTAAAGCCAAGCATACTTAATTAACCACATAAACCACATTAAGCAAATAAAGCAAGATTAAGCTAGACTAATCTAATCCATCCATCTAACCACCTATCTTAGGGCTAATACAACTTAATTAAATCACTTAAACTATAATTAAATCTAACTAAACCAACCCTAAGCAAGTTTAGGCACTAATCGAAGGATTATGAGCTAAACTCACCCGTTAAGCGGGCCGGAGACACCGACGCGGTGGCGACGACGGTGGCTACGCACCGGGACCTCAACAACGACGATCCAAGGCGGTCCCAAGCTCAACACAGCAACCACAGCTCGGATTCCCACTGAAAACACTGAAAAACAGCCCTGCCGGAGGAGAAACTGAGTTGAACGGCTTGGCCGGAGCTCCGGCGAGGGGTTTGGCCGGAAACCGGCGACACCTGGGGGTCTTGGGGTCTTGCTGGAGGTTGGGATGAGCAAAGGAAGGATCGGAATGGGAGAAAAATGGCCGAAAATGCGAAACAGTGCAGGCTGCAGGCGGACCGACGGACCAGCGACCGGTTCCTTCACGGCGGCGCCCAGGCCGACCGCCGGCTCCGTTCGGGACGAAATTGGGCTCGTTGGAACGGTATGTCTCTCCCGGTCACGGTGATATGTGGCTCGTTGGCTGATTCATCCGGGAAGACCACTTTTGACTCGATTCTTTGACGAAGGGTCAGCTGGAGCAGAAACTGAAGGAGAGGGAAAACGAGAAAGAGAGGAGCTCGTCCGCCTGGAGGCCGAATGGGGGAGAGAGAGAGAGATGTGAGGGCTGGTGTCACACCTCATTAAGGCCATTAAATGGCCACTTCAATTCCCCATACAAAGTGACATCATCTTCTCTCTCTTCCTTTGCCTTATCCACATGCTTTTAGGGGCATTTAGGTCATTTCCACCTTGCACAAATTACTCATCTGACCTTGGGCTGAAATTGGTGGATGGGCCTAAGGATTGGGCTTGGCCATGAATAGGAATGGGCTTGAAATGGCCAAGAATTGGCCCATGGGCTTAGAAGATGAATAGTTGGTTTAGGCCCAATGGGCTCATTTGCTTGGCTTAGGCCCACTATGGTGGCTGTCCCACCTTGGGCCTAAGGCCCACACTGGCTTGGCTCGGCCCACTTCCTCACGGGCTTGTTTTCTC
Source organism: Eucalyptus fibrosa (assembly GCA_017140475.1). Lineage (NCBI taxonomy): Eukaryota > Viridiplantae > Streptophyta > Magnoliopsida > Myrtales > Myrtaceae > Eucalyptus > Eucalyptus fibrosa. Next base: position 20,622,758 of record CM029509.1, on the reverse strand, counting down.
GATCCGAAAATCCCTTTTTCAATTGCTCGGCTTCACTGGCTCTGTCGACTATTTGATGTAACTTCATCCAAAGTCCGTCCCGGACAATCTCGATAATTCGAAGTCCAATCCTAAGTTCTCTTCCCATGTCAATTTCGCCAAATGTCATTTCAATTACAACTCAGACTGACGGGTGGCTTGTGAGGATTCACGCGTGACCGACTAGTGTCAAACCACGTTCAAGACATCTCGACGCATGGACGTCCTTGACTGCATGAAATTACGGGGGATAGATTCTTATTTCAAAGTACACAATTACTGAGGATCGACATAGGGTTGTTCGTGAATTCGATAACAGTAAACGGAATCACCCGTCGTTCCATTATGTTCTATCCGCGAATCGACTTTTAGTCGTCCTTATAATCGGCCTACCTATCTACAGGATCGTCCTCACGTAAATCTCACGGTCAAGTCGTTTTCCCAGGTCGAGTTCTATAGTCGTACGAGTTCTGTCCTCATTAGCCTTTCCCCTCAAGGTCAGTATCTTAGGAGTGATCAATTCCGAGTGAGATCAACCAACAATGCATTGACGAAATTCACATCCATTCATTCCTCAGAGGACTCGAATTTCAAGATGTCACACATAAACTAATGTGAACTTTGGATAACACTCACAAAAATTTATAGGTGGCTATTGTTAAATCAAGCAGACCGAACTCGATTTATGAAAAGGAGGAAATCAATCATTATACTAAATTTATGTAATTCAATCTTGTCACCATTTTCTAGAGGTGAAATCTCCATGGGAGTTTGATAAATTATGGATGAACATCCGTAGTCTCCCTCGTGCACTCGACAAAGGCTCTCCCAAATTTTACTAATCACGAAATTGGTTGACTCGATTAATTATGAAAATCATGTTCTTTCTATAAGAGTTACTAGGGATAAGTATGATTCTACAGTATAATCTAGAACTTGAGACCGGACTGGTAATAACATGTAAGTTTTAAGGTATACATGGTAGATTCCAGATTTTAAAAAATGAGGAACTTATTTCGACGGGTAGGTTCTAGGTTATTAATTAGAGGAATCTAGAATCTAGAACCTATAGCCTAAAACCTGGAACAAGTTTTAATATTTTGCTTAATCCATGTCTTTGTGCAATCCCTGCGATATCTATGCCGTTCGATAATGAATTTATAATATGGAACCACTAGTTTCAATTTCTATTTTATGATTAAGACTTATACTATATTAATGTTCATATTTTTCTTTTTTCAAAATAAAAGTTATGGTCAGTGTTGACACCTAATTTAATTTTTTAGAAATTAAAAAATAGAGCATTTGGTTTTTGGAGGGAAATTTTGAATATTCTTTTGAATAATAAAACATTTGATTATTGAACAAATTTCCTCATTTTGAATTTAAAAAAAAAAAAACTCAACAACGGTATGATTTTTGGAGCCATTTTTTGTTGAGAAGAGGAGTGAATATTGGGAAAATCTTCAACAATTTCGAGTCTTCCCTCTATAAAAGAGGGCGAGTTTTCAGAACCGAGGGGGGGTTTTCTCTTGGCCATTCATCGAAGGAAAAAATAGAAATCTGAAGAGAAAAGAAAAAAAGTGTGGGGGCTTCATGAGGGTTGAAAGAAAAGAAAAAGAAGAAAAAAGTGAAAAAGAGAGAAAAGAGAGAGAAAGGCTTCGGTTTGTGGGAGAGGTAAAGAGGAGAGAACCAGTGGGGGTTCGCCCCAGTGGCCACCCTTCCAACATGGAAGGGGGAGGTGAGGGGTTCAAATCCCCACCTTCTCAGGGGGGGATGGGGATAGGGACGCGTAAGTTTCGAGAGTGGGTTGTGACTCCCACGCCCGCAAAAGCGGGGCACAAGTCTGCGAGTGAGTGTAGCATAGGAATAGAGTAGGACTGACCAAAAAAAAAAAAAAAAGAGGAGAGAAAAAAGTCAAAAGAAAAGTGGCAGAGGTGATGTGACATTTACTGTTCACCATTTTCTTTCCACTGCCGACTTCGCTTCTACGCTTCCTCTGCCGGTTTCGGTTCTGCTCCGCCTTCCCCCGTGACGGTCAGCTCCGAGAGCCCGTCACGCCTACCGCACCTCCACCCAGTGCCGGCAGCTAAGCCGCCAACCACCGCCGCTCCTCCAGCCATCCGCCAATCGCTCCCGACCCACGCGCTTGCCGCCTCGAAGCCAGCAGCGACCGCCGCGCGCCCGAGTCCCCGACACCGGAGCTCTGCTGCTCCCGATCCGTGCAATCGACGCCCTGCTGCTCCACCGACGCCTTCACTCGCCGGTCACTGCTCGATCTGCAACAGCATTGACCCAACGACCCGCAACTTCGTTTCAGCCGAGATCCGACGACACCGGACCCTGCTGCTCCCGATCCGCGCAACCGACCCGGCAACCTCCAAGTCTCTATGCCCCACCAGCAGAAACACCGAATGCTAGAAGTCCCGACTCCGACGCCTCTGTTCAGAAACCTCCATCGCCCGCGACGCTGCCACAGCCGCCGCGCTTGCGCCTCCGCCTGTCCGATCCAACCGCGCCCGACGCCCAGCAGCCTGTGCCTCCGCCTCTGCCAGCGCCTGACGCTTGCCGACTCCCCTTGCCGGAGCCCCGAACCAGCTGCCAAGTTTTGCCTGGAAAGGAAAAGAAAAAAACAAAAGAAAAAGTAAAATCAAATTAGGTAGTTTGTTTTGCTTTATTTATTTCGTTATTATAGTTCAATTTAGAATATTGAGATGTGCTTTTCTTTTATAAATCTCGTAGGCATTAACTGCAGGTATTTTATCCCAAATTAGGGTAATTATTAATTTGACCTGTAAGACTTCGGGTCATTTTTTTAATTACTTTAATTTTTAGGAATTTTTATAATATTTCAATCGTTAAATTATTATAGAGTTAAAATAATTGTTAATTTAATCCGTGAGACAACGGATTATTTTTTCGGTTATTTTAATTCTTATCTTCATTCTTTTAAAATAATTACTTGTCTGGAAAGACTAAAAAAAATAATAAAAATCAGAAAACACATAAAAATCTAAATATTGTATTAGAGCATTTAGGTTGAGTAAATTAGGACTATATTTTTAGGGTCAGTAAATTAGAATTGCATTTATAGGATTATATTTTTTAGATTATACTTTTAGATGGGTGATTTTTGTTAGGGTTAATTTTAAATAATGTTGGCATGTCTTAATTTTTTATATAGCTTTTAAGATAAGATATAGTTTAAGTTAAATTGATTCCTAAAATAAATTAGAATATTATTAACTTTAAATATTTTAATTATTCTTTATTAATTTCGAATTTCAATAAAAAAATCAAAAAAATATTAGGTACATGTTAGTTAATTTGCATAATAGGTTTAATTAGAATTTGTTTATTAATAAAATATTGTCATATCTAGAACTTAGGTACTTAGGTCCATACACATTTCATATTAAAGCAACACACCTAGATATTTTTAGATTAAGTCAATTTTCATTTAGTAAAACAAAAAGAGGAACAAAAAAATGTTATGCATGCCATGTGAGTTATAGTTTAATTGTTTTTTTTTTTAATAAAAAGGAAAATGCTAAAAGATGATCATTGCACCATTAAGTTACTTTCTTTTCAATAAAAAACATTATGTCATTAAAAAATTTTAAAAAAAAACTAAAGATCATTTCCTTGGATAGTTAATAGGTTAATTCATAATTAACCCCATTTCATATCATCATTTAGCATAGGTTGCATATATGCATTAAAAAATGAATAATCATAAAAAAAAATCATAAAGGAGCATGCATGTAGAAATACCATGTTATTCATCCCATATCACGTAGCATATGCATATTTAGGAGATATAAATTAGATTGCATACATATGGTGATAGTTCAAATTATGCCATATAAATCGCATTTCAATATCATTAAAGTAAAATTCATGCATATTAAAGTTAAATTAAGATTGCATATAATTAACACTTTTAAAAGAAAAAGAAAAATTAGGTGTCTTGTCATTTAGAAATCATGTTTAGGGCATGCAATTTTATTAGCATTTTTCATTGAATGTTATTTTATTGATTGTGTACTCGCATGACCACCATTTTCATGTTAGTAGCTTAAGTTTAAATTAATCAACATTGCCTGCAAAATATTTTTAAAATTAAAATAAAAAGATACCGAAATGGCATTAGACTAATCTAGCGTAACCATGTCCCCGGACCTACTGAATCTTTGGTTTGCAAATGTAAAGTATTCTCTCATACTTTACTTGGGTTTCTAACCAACCCTAATTGGTTAGTGGCGGCTCCAAATTGAATATAATTGCACGTTTAAATGAGTTAATTTCTATCAAGTTGCGATTGGTAGAACTTGGGAGGGTCCGTGCCAAGTCTTCGAACTTAGTAATCCATTAGCATTTTCGAATAATTCACCTTCAAAAAAATTCGGGAAGGTCGCGACAGTCAGTAAATTATAAAAAGTAAATGGTGATCATTAAAAGTTTTAACTTACTGCAATTGTTCAATTAGTAATATAGGTGGAACTTGGACAAACCTTAAAACCGACCTTAGAACCTATAACAGGGTAGGTTTCAAGTTCTATGATATATAGAGTAGGTTTTAGGTTTTAAAAAATGAGAAACCTGTTCCAACGGATAGGTTTTAGATTTTGGGTAGAATTTGTACGAAACCTAGAACTGCTCACTCATAGAGTCATTACTGACCTATTTGAGTCCAGTTAGAGGCCAAATAAAATGTGAGATGTCAATTTAGGGGACTAAGTTAATCTAAAGTCTATTAATGCATTTTCGGTTCCTTTTTTCATCATTATTGAAACTGCTGATCATGCGGTCTTAACTAAGTAAATTCCTAGGCACACTCATCTGAATGACTATGAATTTTTTATATGCACAATGAATCACACAATCTCGCACCATATCTCAATCAGTCGGAGAAATGAAATACGGGAAGATACCAACAAGTGTTTGGTCGAGTGGTAGCAGGCTGCACCCCGGGCGGACTTTACGTGCCAAAGGTAGGGGTTCGAAACTTAGAGAGACCCTTGCTGGGAGGGGAGAAACCTTCGCTGCTGTAATCCCTGAGTCCAACTTAGTCGGGGCTTCGGTTGCGGATACCGGGCTATCGTAGTGTCCCAGTGTCCCAGTGTCCAACCGCGACTCCCGCAGTGGCTTCCAGCCCAACACCAATGAATCTGGTGTCTTGGCAAGCTCCACCGCAGAACCAACCTAATTTTGCCGCTGTGCCCAGCAAGTTTCAAGTGATCCTGGCAAATCTCCACTAGAATCTCAAATAATCACTTAGATTTAATATATATCAAGTTTGGCAATAATATCTTGAAATTAAACGTGATTCGAGAAATAACCGAATGCAGTGAATTCATTTCCAAAATGGACTGGTGGTGGGGAGCTTTCGCGGTGACCTGCGCAGTGAGACTAAGGAAGCATCGTGTCCAACTGCAAAGAGGGCAGTAGAGCAATGGGACGTGGTGACGTCGATCATCGGAGGTGTGCCTGAGCAGGGACTTCGAGCAGGCATGATGAGAGCATGTCAAGATGGTACGCACGGTCGAGTTTGCGGTGGTTATTGACTGCGTCGATAAACCGGCACAGAAAGGAAAAAATTGTTGGGCTTTGCTTGGAATGCTAGAGGGAGTGATGGCTCGCGGTCTCGAGGCTTGGCTGGTCTTCACACCAAGACGTCAGGCAGGGTCTAGTAGGAATCACGAGCAAAGAGGCCGAGTGGGGTCCGCAGAAGGGAACTGCAGTGGATTGCCGGTGTCGCTCCTAGAAAGTGACGCTCGTTGATACCGGGGAGAGGTAAACCGCAAGTGTGTATTGTGGGTTGGATCTTTGATGTCCGGATCAGCGTGGCTCTGACGATTGATTGTTGTCTTCTCTTCAAGATTGCCTCACTTTGCCTTTTTCTTTCTCAAAGCCCCATGTTGGTCTCCTGAAGAATTTTTCTTTTCAATCGGTGGTCATAGTCCTTTCTCGTCTTCCCCAAACTTGCACCCACTTGGCTCTCCCTCCGTATTATTTCTTGACTTTGCGCCACTCTCTATTATGAAGCTCTCTATTCTCTTATTCTCTTATTGTCGTGCTCTGCCGCCTCTCAGTTAAGCGTCCCTCAAATGGTGTCAATGCCCCTCATATAACGCTAAGTTTAGGGTTCTTTTAACAATATATTTTCTAATTTTTAAACCTTAAGAGATACACCAAAACTTCAACCATCGGGAACTTTCCTCTTACCTTTTAACGATTTGAATTGTGATAATATCAATTTGCTCAATTATTCTCTAAGATCATGTCGATACTAATATTTTCCACCTTGGCATTTTTAATTTTCCAAAGTAAATTTCAACCATAATGTGTTCATGGGCTTGGCCAAATTTCTTTTTCTACGGGTTTAGTCCAACTAGCTAAATTAAGCTCAGATCTATTTACTTAAACCTATAATATGCAAACTATATGGGCTTGATTAACTACAAATGCATGGAGCTTAATTAATATATTTGTTTAGGCATCGAGGTCGATGACTAGCTTTTCTATGTAATGAATGACCAAATGGATCGTCAAAATGTGTGTGTCTACAGTTGTTGACACTTGAAATTAGTCGACAGGTCCACTAAGAGCAAAAAACTCAAGATAAGGAGTCACTAATTACGATAGTGTCTGTTTCTTGGCGCAAAAGAGCCATTTTAGTGTTTTTCAACATTTTTCAAATTTCACTGCATTTTGTCTAAACATATGAGTCATTTGATCAAATAATCCAAGTATGACTTTTAGTTGACTTTTTGGCCAACCCCTAAAGTCAACCCTTGGTCAACTTTTTTTTTTTTGAAAAATTAGCAAAATAAAAAAAAAAAATCATAAATTCTATCCATTTCAAACGTAATTAGGCTATTAAATCGAGAATTTTGCCCTTGATTGGACAATTCCAAAATTTACACATTTCTAGTCTTTTTTTTAGAATAATTTATTTCTCTGCATTTGATCAAGAGGTTGTAATGCATTGAAATTTCAAGCCAATTTAAAGAATTCCGGCTTGGGATGAGTCGATCAATTTTTGAGCACAAATTTAGGGCCACGGTCGATTCTTCACAAATAGTGCAAATCGGCCCAGTTCAAATCTGATTAAGTTAAATCAAATTAATTTCAATGTCAATTGTGATAGAACTTAGAAACTTGGCAAAATTTAGCCATAATGAAGAATTGGGACCGCTAGATTCAGGCTGAGTCAACCCCATTGACCTAACCTAGTTTGGCTCGCTTGGGCTGAAGCCCAATTCAACTAATTGGGCCGGATCAAGTGTGTTGGCCAAACCTATGTTGCTAATTTGAAAGAATCAAGACAAATGTCCCAGTCAACCCAAGTCAACTCAATTAGACCTAAATTGACCCGACCCATTGGGCCGATCCTCAACTGGATTTCTTCGGCTCACTTAGCCAAGACACTAAGCTCAATTAGCGAAATTATAGTAAAGTTTAACAATTAGAGTTTCTTGGTTCGAGTAGTAGTCACTCGAACCAAAGGACTTAGACAAGTAGCTGCTCGAAGCAGGCTTCTAAGATCGTGAAGGAGGCAAAAACGAACTGAATTGCAAGAGCACTACTGTGATGAGTGACATTCTGAGATAGTGTCCATTTATATGCCAAAAGAAAAAACTTTGAGGCTTGATATGACACAAGCCAAAGCGGACAATGCTTTGTCTAGGAATATTGGCGCTGTCGTTGGGAGGCTGATCGCAAACATTGGGATGGACGGCTGCTGGAATTACCTGGATCGGACTCACGGAAGATTGCCTGAAGGAAATTCCTGAAAAACGGCCAATCCGCAACGGGATTCATCGCCGAAGTTGCTGGAAACGTACTCTCTCGATGTGGCCAGTCAAAAAAATGCTGAAGGTTGGTTGCGGTGAATATTCCGGAGGGAATCCAGAGAAGATAAACTTTACAGTTGTCCCTCTACGATCATGGCGGCCATGGACTTTAGTGCTAGGATCCCAAGAATATTGAGGTCACCTTTTTTTTTTTTGGTCGAAAACATAACATACATCATATGCTTAGTGTTGAAGTTACACTAGAAAGCATTTCGGAATAATGAGTCACCTTGAATACGTAATAGTTAGTGGAGTCTTCCTTTAGGAAGAAAGTGGACGTTTCCTTTAAGAAGAGAGAGAATCATCGGACCTCCTCCTTTTTAATTACAATTTTCTGCAAATATGGATGTCTACCATTGGCCAAATACGTGGGTTACCTTTCGCTTTGCCTATTCAACCCCACGTCTGCCGACTACGCCCATTGCTTTGACACCCTTCTTTCATTTTATTTAATGTTCAACGAGTGCTCTCCATCGTGGACTTCACTAGCTCTCTAATTCAATTCCAGATTGTTATCTTAATCACTTTCCTTTACAAGATGATTTTAAAATAAAAATATCACAAGTATCATAACTTTTGTCAAAAAGCTCAATTGAGCGCAATAAATTTACTTTCGACCACATAAATGTTATAATTTTTAAAAAATATTCGCTTGAGTGCCATAACTTTCAATCTATCACTTAAGTGTAATTTTTTTTTTTTTTAAATGATCATCCAAGTGTCAGAAATCCGATGTGACATAGCACTTATAGTGAACATTTTTTAAAGGTTATAACACTAACGTAATTAGAAAAAAGTTATGACCTTCCAGTGAATACTATACATAAGTTAACACTCAATTAATCGGAAAAAAAGTTACGCAACTCAAGCGAGCACCATACGCAAGTTATGACATTTATGGTGTCGTTATCCTTAATTAGTGTGCAAATATGATGTGATGACGATGATGATTGTGGGATCAACTTTGTCTCTCGCTCTCTTTTCTGTTTGGTAGACCTCTTTACTAATACATGAAAATATGTTAATTCTAAATGCAAAGTAAACCAATATTTTTGTTTAGGGTTTGGGGTCGATCCCTAATTTGATATACAATGAACAACTAAATGGGTCTATAAAAATTTAGGTGCTGACAGAAGTATGATCATGGAGCCGAAAATCAAGGACATTGCAGTTTTAATTTCAAGTTTGAATATTAACTGCTTAGAAGCGGTAATATTGGGTAAAAATCTATACAAGCCATGTTGAACCATTGTAAAAGCCCCGACAATCTTGAAGGCAACCATGTTCTTTTGAATTTATCAATTTCCGGTAATTGCATTCGTCCAATTCGTAGATTTAGTTAGTGCAGATCCGTTTCCGGATTCCTGTCCGAATTGCCACTGAATACTATTCTAATAGGAACTGGAAATTTACCTTTGATGAAAAATATTTAGTCGATTGACCAATTCGCAGCGAAACAATAGGACCACCATTATTCGGGACTTTAGGACCATCACATGGAAAAAGGTTAGTCAGACTTTAGCATCCACTACCACGGAAAAGAACGTTTGGGATTTAGGACCCTCACATGGGTTATTCAGACTTTAGCACCCACTACCACGTAAAAGAATGTTTGGGACTTCAGGACACTCCTGCTCAACTTAACAGCCACCACTCTTCTTCGCTTGCTGTTCCATCCGTGATTCTATAAAAAGGTATGATTTCGCTTCCCACCTGCAACATCACAACATTCGACTTCTCTCCTCCTAGAATCACTGATATCCTATTGCAAAATTATCCTCCGTGTCTGAACGCCCACAACCACTGCTGAAGCAGCGTGAAGAAATCCACTCCTTCTCCGCCGGCGGCTCGGCAGCTTGTGCTTCTCCCTATTCTACTACTCCTATTGGGATGGGTTCATTGTTGGAGACCGCTCGATCCTGGGCTCAATCCTGGTCTTCGCAAATAATAAGAGCACTTGACGGTAAGGGATTATGATTTCAAGATAACGATTGCACATGAGAAAATTCCTATCTTTCTGACAATAAACTGAATTCACATTGTCTGCCGATTCCAAGAATTTGCTATGGATTTCCTTGACTCAATAAGCTCTAACTATAGACCAGTTTTTCATGGACACCTTTCTGCCATGATGGTTTTCCTAGAATAATTTTGAAGGTGGAACACTCAAATTCAGTAAACTCGACTCTAGTTAAGAAAAGAAGGAGACAAATAGGCTTTTTCTTTTATTTTTCTTTTCTTTAAAGAAATGATTACCATACTTGACTTTATATAGTTTTGTACATGACTAGTAATCTTAAATAACTCATAAATATATCTATCATTCCAAGATAATACATTCCATAGATTTACAAAACATTGAACAAGACATAGAAACATGAATCTAAACATACACGGACATTCTAGATGCATGTAGGGGATTAAATATATATATATGGGTGCACGTTGGACATTCACGAATTTAGTTTAATTACTAACAGATTTCACATGAAGTAGGTGTTAACTAGACATTACACACCACTTGCATGAGATGAGATTCTAGTTACTGCCGCCGTACTATGAATTCACGGTTATATCTACATTATCTTCATGTTAATGAACGTGTTGCACCATTAGAATATGTCTCATGCGTTTAATTACAATTGAGAGGAGACTATAAGTGATATATGATATTTGTTTGGTGGACACTGTCATGAAACTTAACAGGTAGACGGGATCTAAGAGCAGGATTATTGACAAATCTTTTACTTGCGATTTGAAACAGCGCTCTCGCCACCTAGGTGTATAATCCATAATAATTCAGATAGACCCATGGTTGTGATCTCCGTCCAATGTTTAAATCTTGGTCTTAAACGGCTTAGCAAAGTCTGCGGGGACCTGGTGAGAATAATCCCAGTGGGAGAATCTATGAAAGTGTACGGTAGCAAACGCGACCTCGATGAAATGAAGCGCGACCTCGGTCGACACCTCCACTGCAAGATATGGCTCATTTTTTGTGCAGGGAAGGTAGAAGAAAATGTCCAAGCATTTGAGACACGTGTCCGCAATGAGGAATATCTCGAGGGGTTGGACGTAGACGGGGCAAATCGTATTCTTTATACTCATCTGGCGCCTAACGTGTACCTTAACTGTAATGAAGCAGGGGAGGTCGTCATAACAGAGGCCGGTCATGCTGATCAGGTAGTTACTTTAAAAGTCTGGAAGGCTTCTTTACTGTTGTCTTTGCTGCTTTTCTTCGCTCTTTCGGCGTACTTCCCAGTCGATTCATCGGTCAAAAGAATAGACATGGAGATTATCGCAAACTTAGGCAGAGCTTCTTCGCGGTATGCAAATGCATGTTTAATAGATCATTATGTTAAATTGATAATATAGTGACTTTCAGGATCCGTTTGTTTTACAAATTTTTTTCCTAAAATTGGTAACATGCAACGCTTGAAATTATCAATTAGCGAAAATATTATTATCATAGAGAACAATTTATATCTAAATAATTTCGCAGACGATAGAAACACTTTTCATTTATTGATTTTTAGCAATTATTTTTAGGAAAATATTTTTTAAATCATTCATTTATCACTCCTTAAAAATACATTTAAACCATGGGAAAAGTACCAAAAAAGATGTTGTATTTGTGTCAATTCAGTTATAAACATTTTAATTGTGCCAATTAAGTCTTAAACTTTTTAAAAAATTTCCAAGGTCGTTCATCTAGTCAATTTTGATAAAATAAAATAAAAAAAATCATTGGCATAGATGTCAACTGTCCAGTGTGATATGATCGGTCCTGAATTGGACAATTTATTTTTTTAATTTTTTTAGCTTATTTGAATTTTTTATTACATTTTTCTTCTCTTTTATTTTCTTTTCCCAACTATGGGTCAGCTTTGCCTTTTGTTGGCCACGGGCAAGAATCTTCGTGCCCTCGGCAACCACAAGGGCATCAAGCCCTTGCATAGATTTAAGATAGGGCTGCAACGCCCTCACCTGGTCTAGGCAAGGGCCATAATGCCCTCGTTGGCCACAAGTGAGGATTGCAAGCCCCTCACCTATGGCTAGCGAGGGCGTTACGGATCTAGGCTAGGGCATGACGCCCTCACTTGTAGCTGGTGAGGGTTCGAAGGCCTTCACTTATGGTTAGTGAGGGTTGCGACGCCCTTGCTTGTTATTGGCTATCTTGCCGGCCTAGAGTTTTTGGAAAAAAAAGAAAAAAAAATTCATAAAAATATTAAAATTTGTTTGCATTAGCGTCGGCCATAACATATAAAATGGCTAGCATCAATGTTAGCAATTTCAAGTCAAAATTTGTCGGATGAACTATATTGGTAAATCATCAAAAGGTTTATAATCTATTAGTAGAATTGAAAGATTTATATTGAATTGACACAAATGCAATTGACTTTTTGGGTACTTTTCTCTTTAAATCTTAAAATTTGTCTGATCCTTAGCTACATTATTCACTTCTTCCCGATTATGGTTTTGAGGTCCTACATCTAGGTTTTAAAAAATAGTTTTGATTTAGCTTTTAATAGAATATGTTGTAGGTAATTTCTGAAAAAAGCTCTTCATTTCTAAAGACGAAGATATATAGCCATTCGGTGCATTTTTTCTCTGTAACAAGAAAAATGGTTCCTGTGTTTCCGTTGTTAGGTCTCTTCATGATAGCTAGTGGCTTTTGAGATTTCTAGGCATTGCTGGCCTTCCCCATAAACTGTAACAAGACATTGATTTCTTCGATTACAATAAATAAGCTGAATGACTTTTGGATTTTGCAATTGATATGCTTACCAGTTTTATCATCACTCCAGTTATATATATTGTATAGTCCTTCTCGAAATGACAAATGTTTATTTTGTTGCTCTATATACTGTTAATTTTATGCTTGAGTATTAATTTTTCTTCATTATCAGCCGTAGGTCAAGTGCAGCCTGCCTAGGCAGAAGGCAGGGACATAGAGGCAGCAGCCCTTGAGCAGGTAGGTACTTTAAAAAAAATCTAGAAAGCCTTTTTTTATTTTGCCTGTCTTTGCTGCTTTTAGTCACTCTTTTGACATACTTCCGAGTCGACTCATCGGTCAAAAGAATGGACATGGAGGTTATAGCAAGCTCCCCTAGGTTGAGCTTCTTCGTGGTATGCAAATGCATATTTAATTGATCATTATGTTAAATGGATAATATACATGATTCAAATGTGCATTCTTAAACCTCAAAATCTATATCATCCCTCACTGTAGTATGAACCTCTCCGCAATACCGATTTTAAGGTCCCACATCTAGGTATTTAGAAATAATTTTGAGTTAGCTGTTAATAGAATATGTTTTAGGTAGTATCTGATGAAGAGCTCTTCATTTATAAGGAAGAAGATATATGTCCCCACGGTGCATCTTTTTTTCTGTAATAAGAAAATTGGTATCTTTGTTTCTTTTCCCCAACTATTTGGTTTCTACGCGATAGCTAATGGCTTTTGAGATATCTAGGCATTGCTGGCCTTCCCCATGAACTGTAAGAAGACATTAATTTCTTCGATTACGATATATAAGTTGAATGACTTCCTGATTCTGTAATTGATATACTTACGGTTCATCACTACTTCAGTATATTATGCAATATAATCCTAGTTGAAATGGCAAATGTTTCTTTTGTTGCTCTATGAGAATTGGATGGACAGTTTACTGTGTTGCTAATGCATTAAATGTTTCAATTACAGCCAGAAGAACGCATCAATGTTCCGGTCGGCCCGGACAATGTTTAAGGAAGGTCATCTGGGAATCTGGTCTTTGCACATTTCCTGCATTTTTAGCTTAGACTTCAGTTGCTTAAGCCATGTATTTCGATTTTCAATAAGTTTGTTAAGGGATGATGAAACTTCGCATGGTATCTTTTGTTTTGTATAACCTTCAATGCATTCTTAAGCCGTGTATTTGAATTTTCAATGGAGAATGGTCCGTTCTTAAGGGATTTCACAGGGTGAAGCAAATAAATGACAAAGGACAACCATTTTAAAGACAAATCCCTAATGCCACGATCGACCAAAAAGAAAAGGCAAAAGAGGATTCAAAACCATATTCCACAACTTCCAAATGGACCAATATAAAAAATAATGTACGAAAGTCAGGCTTGTCTCGTAACGTTTTTTTATAACGGCAGCCGACTCAGCGAAGTCATAAGTGCTGACGTTGGGAGCAAAGAAGTTTCCCTCTTTTGTTTACCTCTCCAAAATTTTGACTCTCTTAATTACACTTGACCCTATCTATTCCAAAACGACATCCCCATTTTCCTTATGGGTGCTCGAGATTTCAAATATGTATTTGAAACCATTTGAAACCATCCTCATCCAAATTTGGGATCAGGATCGGTCCTGGATTAACCTGTTGGGTTAACCTTGGAATCGGATAGCATCAAAAAAATTTCCGATTTCTGATTCTAAAATTTTTAATATTTTGTTTGAATTTTTTATTAATTTTTCTTTTCTTTTTATTTTTATTTTCCATCTCTTCTTCTTTCTCCAACCACCGGTGTCGCTCCTAGCAAGGTCCAGCAGTGCTGCAATTGGCTGCAGCGTCTCAGCCAACTGCCACGACGAGTTTCGTTTCTTGCAGGTTTCCGCCGCCAGCCCAGCACCGCCGCAATTACCAGCTCCTCCACCGCAGTTACTGAGAGCTTTGTTGCCTGCACCGCAGCCTACTATCTTCATTGATTCCAGCGGCACTCTGATTGACACCCGGAGTGTCCCAGTGTCCAACCGCCACTCTCGTAGTGCCTTCCAGCCCAACACCAATGAGTATGGTGTCTTGCCAAGCTCCACCACAGGACCAACCTAGTTTTGCCGCTGTGCCCAGCAAGTTTCAAGTGATCCCGGCGAATCTCCAATAGAATCTCAAATAATCACTTAGATTTAATATATCTCAAGTTAGGCAATAATATCTTGAAACTAAACATCATTCGAGAAATTACCTAATCTAGTGAATTCATTTCCAAAATGGACTGGTGGTGGGAAGCATTGAGTTCAGAATGCGTATGATTGTTACATGAACCGTAATATGATTTGTTGCAAAACAAAGAAATCCTTAAAAGCAGTGAGGTAATTTAAAAAATCTTGGTTTTACTAACTTGATAAATTTTAGGATCTGATTGCACTTTTTAAAAATTTTAGTACTCAATTGCACTTTCATGATAAGTTTAGAACATACAATACATTTATCCCTTGTTTTTGTCATGCTTTCAACTTCTCCCAAATAGATAAAAGTATGGTCAGAGAAGGCTTACGAAAAACGGCGGCCTCAAACTTAAATTTTTCACCAATAATTGATTTCAAAGATAGCTTCGCCGAGCTCTAGCACGATATTGTTTATTCTGATCATGGTCCACTCAGCTCTAATGGCTTTAATAACCATCTTGCTGCTAATTTAAGGTTATACGGGACTAGTCTATCAGTGCAGCAGCCCGCACCTGTACAATATGGAGTCAAAGACATATTCGAAATCCAAAAGGAAAAAACATGTCAACATTCTCAAAAGAAGTGGATACATGTTTGTGCATTGAGTTTTTACACAAGTCCATCAATCAATTGCCTTCATGCAACAAGTTGTTGCATTACACATTTTGTTGTGGAGCAAAATCAATGTGATGATATACATGATGGAGTATATTTTCCTCCAACTGTACTTCTCTTTGGGGGGTTTTGACTAGAGATGTCAAAATGAATCTTAGACCCATATATGACCTATTGAAATTATAAATGAGTCATATATGGTCACTTACTTTTTGAAAAGACTAGCCAAATGGGTTAAAAAATTTAAAGCCTAAAATAAATAGGTCTTAAAAGGGTTGAACTTAGAACTCATTTCCATCCCAAGCCTCACAATCTCGCTCTTCCCTCTTTAACTTTATAAAAATAAAACAATAATTATTTTTTATATTACATTTTTCTTTTCTTTCTTTCTTTCCTTTTTTTTTTCTTCCCTTTCTTCTTCCGCCTTCCTTGCTAGTGGCCGGCACTACGACAGTGGGCAACTGGCTAGGCGAGACTCGAGCCTTATCAATCTAGTGAGGTAGAGGCCTCACCAACGTTTGACAATAGGGGTGAGCAGCGGTCTAGGGTCGACCCTGGACTAACCCTGGACCGGCCCAACCCTGCCCGTCCTAGTCCGGTTCCCAAGGGGACTGGGTCGGTCCTTGGTCCTGAAATTCCAGGACCAACACTGTGCGGGTTGGTCCTCGGTCCTAAGAGTTTTGGGTCGGTCCAACCCTGGACCATCCCTGTATATTATATATAATTCTTTTATATATTCAAACCTAAGTAAAATGTCTGTTATATTATATTATATTTACATGTTCTATCAATAGCATTAATAGTAATTTCAATTTAAAACTTTTGTTGAGTATTAATTATGTGTCGTTTGTTTTGTTTTCAGGTGTTTAGAAGTTCGAGTGAATTAACAAGATGTGAAGTTATATATTTATGGTTTATATTAAGTATTTTGAACTTTTTATGGTTTAATTGTATTCTACTAATGAATTTTACCTGCACTTTGCTTTTTAATTTGTGTCAACTTGTAGAAGTTTTTAAAGAGTAGAGTAGTATTGCAGTTGCTACGGTGATTTGCTAGTCAAGTGGTGTGAAGCTCATTTTTTAGTTAAGTGGACTCTACATGATCAAATGCTAGTCAAGTGGTGTGAAATTCATTTTTTTTTTGGTTGAGTGGATTCTACATGATCAAATGTAGGAAAACATTTTTGCATATGGTGTTATGAATATTAAAGATAGATAATTACAAGAATTTTCCATCTTGTCCCATATCTCAATGAGCGGTTAGCAGGTATGAAATTTCTATTATTGCGTCATCTTAAATTTGCTAAATATGTATTGGTATTTATAGTTTAGTTGCATAATGCCGCATTTTCGATGGATGTGTCATTTGAATTTGTGGGTTTGTTTTTTTAGGGAGTATAAAAATTAAGACGAAAAAAATTATCGATCGGTCCTGGGTTGACCCTGGAACCGGACCGAACCCATTGGGTCGGTCCGGTCCTTGGTCCCAAGCTCAATAGGGTCGGTCCTCGGTCCTAAAAATTGAGGACCGACACTGTACGGGTTGGTCCTAGGGTTAGGGGGTGGCCCGGACCAACCCGGACCATGCTCACCCCTATTTGACAAGACTCAAGCCTCGGCAATCTAGCAAGACTTGAGCTCGATGGCATTGGGTGAGCTCGAGCCTCATCGATCTGATGAGCCCAGCGAGCTCGAGGCTCGCCTATGGCCAGTCATCGGCCATCGACGTGGCCATGATCGATCGAGAAGAAGAAGAAAAAAAAAGAGAGAGAAGTAGAAAAAAAAAATTAAAAATTATATTTTAAAAATAAATAATAAAAAATAGAAAATTCAATTTTCAAAAAAATTATAAAAATTGTCCATTAAATTTGTATCTTAGCAATACCATTAAAAAAAATATCATAAAAAATAAACTTTCTTAGATTTAGTTAAATAGGTAGGGTATGGGTTGGGTATGAGTTAAAATTTTTGCATTAAGACAAATGGGTCATAAATATGTTAAATAGGTTGATTTGAGTCGGACCATTTATAACCCGACTCAAGCCCGATCCGACCCACCAGTTTGACAGATCTAATTATGAGTTGCAGACATCGCTCTTATGCAAAATTCACTAAATATAAATTTTGGTGATATGTCTATGAATATAACCTACCAATCAAAGAGTGGATGGATGACGTTTGCCACAACCAGGTTAGAAGAAAACATGACCAATACCAATAGACGATTTCTCCGTTGCAATTTATGCATTTACGTATGTGTGTGTATTTTTCCTATCCTATAGTTTAAATTTCTGGATTGGACTAATTTCCTCAAACTAACTCATTCTCAATCTAAGCGTGATTTCTTCAAAAGCATGAAGACAAATATAACCTCTGTCAAATAGAGTAAGAAATGTGAACATACTTTCTGCTCTCTTTTTTCGTGACATAAGAGCTACTAGCGCTACCTTCATTTTCCCGTACAGTCAAAAGGTTGTTTTTTTGAGAGTATGTTTTATTTAATTAAGTGAATAGACTGCACCGGGTAAAGAAATTCACTTAAATTTAAGAAACAGTAAAATTAAATAAAGAAGTACTATAATTATTCATCTTATTTCATACAAGATCAACTTTTATTGTGTTTTGATCAAGTTATTATTTTATATTTAAATGCTATTGAAAGATATCAAAAAATTGTTTTTTTGTTAAATATGAATTATTTGTTTTTATCAAGTCGGGTAGTCACAAATTTCAATTTAAGTATCAAAACTCAATTTAGGTCGAATGCTAGGGAGCACAATTCAAGATATACTCAACAATTTCTTGAGCCTCGTAGCGTCCACTAAGCACCACATCAAATAACGGAACTTTTGGAAAAAAAAATTAAAGAAAGAAAGAGAGAGTAAAAAAAAAATAAGAAAAAAGGGAAAATGTTCGAACAAAAAGGCTAATAATGAAAAGAAAGGGGATTAAAAAAAAAGAAAAAAGAAAAAAAAAAAAAAAGAGTAAGACCTCCGCTTCTGGTTTCCCAAAGAAACAGTGGTTTCGATTCTTGCGAGCGAAAGTTGAGTTCGCAGATCGCCTACGAACACTTCTTGGATCAGTTTTACATATGAAAGGCTTTACTATTCTGCCATGGCTGTGGTAGGATTGGCCATTGCCGCAACAGCTGTACCTTCATCACAGATGCTGCGTCGACGGAGAGGTGCTCTCGAATTTGCGGGATGAGTCCAACCTTTTCTACATCGACCATGATCACACGATTGGAAAGGTTATCAACTTTATCATTGGTGTACTAATCTAATGTACAGAGGACAAGTAGATCACATTTAACGTAAAATATATCAATTTCACAAACTAATCTCAATCCGCTTGAATGTTATTTTCTCTTAAAATTCTTTCTTCTCCATTGCGAAAATCATGTTGACTGGGAAGGAGTCAGCATTTCTTCGATTAGAAACTTATGAACAATAGATTTTCTCCCCTCTGAAAGCGACCACCACGTGGTACCAACCCAGTAACCTGTCAAGAATCAACGTCTTAATCCTGTTTATATTAGGCTGATGGCGATACCCACGTGGACGTTTTCCATCACTTTTGAAATATGAGGATTTGAAAGTGAAATGGAATCCATGGAAAAAATCGAACCACTGTCGTGCAACTTTTCGAATGGAGAAAATTTTTCCCCTCAATCGCCGACCAATGATAATAATTACACTTATTACATCCAATTGTTGTCAAGTTTGTTGATTTAAAAGGCAAAATTTTGGACAACCTCGAATGAAGACAAAACGAGCGTAGATGCTCCGGATCTGAGCTTTTGTCATCGACGGGTTAAACGGTGCCCGCAAATTCAGCCTGCGAAGGAACCCTAATTCTCGCCACTCATTGCGTAGCGGGAGTCGCTTTTTTTCTTCGAAAAAGGTCGAGCGGAAATTGATAAATTAAACCTGAAGTGACGGTGCGAGGACGATCTTCAACGGCCCATAACCTGCATTAACGGCTGCATCAACGAACATGTCTCGCTTTCGTGACGAGGGTTTTGCCCTGTTTTTGTCTCTGCTGGATGCCGCAGGCAGTCCTTAAATGCTGGTGACTCGTAGAAACCCTAGATGACTCTACATCGAGTCATTCGCGACAGGATCACCTGATTTCGTGGGAGTATGTATGTGCGGCGTGGAATAACTTGCTTCTCTTCTTACTGTTATTTATTTATTTGTTTCAGATTCAATCATACATTAATGAGTTAATTCTCGCAATATACTATGTCAACCTCACAATTCTTGTTAAGTACATATATTATCGACACCATGACTGGACATTTCAGCTTAGGAGATTATTGAATTTAACCCGTGACGCTTATATTCACCTTTGAATGTATATGATAACTTGATCAATTAATAAATTTGAGAGCTAATCTCTTTTTCCCCTAGAACATGTGTGCCTATTTTGTCTTAATCAATCAATTGGAGGAACGTGTTGGCCAAAAGAAATTGTTGGTAAAATGTCAACTTTGATCGTCTGCTCGAGGACGTTGGACAATAATATAAACGAAGCAGTCTCTATCGCATGGGACGATATTTATTCGGGTGGATAACTGCTTTTTAGACTAAGCCGTTTGGACGAACCCCAAATATTCGTATAACCGGACAAACTTGAGGACATTGGATGTCCAATCAGAGAGATTTCCGCTCTATCACCTCCAAAATTTTTGACAATAAACAATTTCGTTCATGGTCTAGTCAAGGTACATGTGCGCAAGTTTCAATTGCATTAAGAAAAATTCCGTAAACATATATAGGTCGGTTCATGACCATCACATGCTTATAGATAAGATTGTTTTTTTCACCTACATATACTTTTATTTTCTGTATTCTAACAGTTACATCGTAATTATTAACCTTCTGGTTCCTCAACATTACATAGAATACATAAAAAAAGACCAACTATGCTTAAATTCTTGATTTGCAGTTGTGGCTGTGCTTCTCAATATAAAGTTGGACGGTGGACCTAGACCTTCCAGAATTATGGTGAGAGAGAGAGAGAGAGAGAGAGAGAGAGAGAGAGAGAGAGAGAGAGAGAGAGAGGAGGAGGAGCATACAAGCCTAACAACCTAGAGGCCAACCGAACACTTTGTATGCCCCATGAATAAGTTAAATCTAAACATGTGGCTTGTGCAAAGTGGCCTTACCCTAGAGTAGTTTACACACACTTTGTGGGATTTTAAAAAATTAATTCTAGTTTTTAAGCTGGAAATCCCTAAATGCCTCAATTAACTATGCAAATCTCGAGAAATCTCTTCGATAATGTTATGCAAATAGTATAAAGATAGATGGATTTTTTTCTTATATCTTACTCCCCATAGTCATGTAAGATTTTGTTGGCATGAAAATTAAAAAAGACTAAGATTAAATGTTCCAAATTATATTTTCTATATACGTGGAATTATGTTATGGAGCCGGAAGTGCCTCTTGCCATATTTCGATAAACCTTCTCCCAGCCTAAGAAGCGTGCCTGGTTCTCTAATCTCAAAGAAAAAGAGGAGCTAGATCTCGCCTTTAGAATGATTTGAAGTAATTGCAGTTAGCTTTAGGGGTGTCAGGAACCGAACCGAAAACCGAACCGAACCGAACCGAAAAATTCGGTTTTTTCGGTTCAGTTCGGTTTTCGGTTCGGTTCGCATTAAAAACCGATATTTTTTTTATTGGTTCGGTTTTTATCGGTTAACCGAACCGAACCGAACCACAAACCGATAAACCATTAAAAATTCGATTTTATTCTCCCCCGACTCTCATCTCCTTTGGCTCGATTTCGCGTGCCTCCCTCCAATCCATGGTGGCCCAGCTCGAGAGCCCCCAGCAGCAGTCACCGCTGCAGCGGCAGTGCGAGCGGGACGGTGATGGTTACCCGAGCGTCGACGTGGAGGGCGGGAGAGGAGTTGGGTAGGAGGCAGCAACGCTGGAGGTCGAAGAAGAAGCAGGCGAAGATGAATGCGCGCGCCTGATTCGGGCTGAGATCGGAGGCGGGAAACCATCTCCCGAGCGAATCTGCATTGCTTTCGTGTCGCAGATCTGCGACGGGCTCCCAGTGATTTCCAGTCCAGCTTCGCTTCGAGCTCGGGAAACTCTCGGTGGGAAGCTTTTCTGTTCGAGAGCTCCGCCGGTTCGCCGAAGTCTTTCAGCTCTCCGTTTCCATAATTCAGTCGAGTCCCGCGCCACCGCGTCGATTCGTCGTCGTGTGGGTCGTGCATGATGGAGCTTCCTCAACCTCGTCCATTCGGAACGGAAGGTATGACAATCTCGGTTGCAAGATTGATGCTGTCGTGTCTGTTTCTGGTTTTTGGGGGTTTTTGATGATGCGAGCGTCCAGGAAGACGACGCAGAGAAGGAAAGAGGAAATAAAAGAAATGCAAAAAACCGAAAAACCGAACCGAACCGAACCGAACCGAAATTTCGTATTCGGTTCGGTTCGGTTTCGGTTCGGTTCAGAAAATTTTTCTAACGGTTCGGTTCGGTTCGGTTTTTCAAAAAAACCGAACCGAACCGAACCGTTGACACTCCTAGTTAGCTTAAAGACATTCGTAGATGTCGATTGATCAATGCTTTTGGAAGTACTAAGAGATGCGCATCCATACGTGCGATATCCAAACTATTTCCGTTGACCCTCATGAAAATCTGCGTACAGACCCTTGTTGCTAATTCTTTATTTGCCGTAAATCTGCATGAATCCATACTTCAACGATTCAAACATCCCACGATCCGTCGCCGATATGGTTACGGAGATCATTGCGTCAGATTATTCAGCTTGCAAGAAAAGTTATAGCGCGAGCAAACCATATAAAATAACAATAAATAATGGCAAAAACTATCGCCGAAAATTCTCCAATGACGACAAGGACTCCAATTTAGTGGAATTTTGTGCTCTCAATGTGACTATAAATACCCGCCCGTTGTGCGCCCAAATTGAGTGCAAAAAATCAAACTCCTGACCAAAGTGTCTCGAGAATCACATGGCGCTTCTTCAGTCTCCATCGATTTGCTTCCCTCTCGCCCTTCTCATTTCTTTCCTGATAAACTCGTCACACTGCTTCAACCCCAAATCGCTTAACATCTCGAAAGTCCAGTCCAACGGTGATTGGTCGCCGGCAGGTGCGACGTGGTACGGGAGTCCCAACGGCGCTGGAAGCGATGGTAATGGAATGACATTATATTTTTATTTGGTCAATTCACCTGGAGTAAAGATCTTTTTATGCAAGCGTCGTTGGTCTCATCACATGCCTTTCAGTAATTTTGACTTATCAAGTCTTTCCAGTAAACCACTGGGGGTTCGCCCCAGTGGCCACCCTTCCAACATGGAAGGGGGAGGTGAGGAGTTCAAATCCCCACATTCTCAGGGGGGGATGGGGGTAGGGACGCGTAAGTTTCGAGAGTGGGTTGCGACTCCCACGCCCTGCAAGAGGCAGGGCACAAGTCTGCGAGTGAGTGTAGAGTAGGAATAGAGTAGGACTGACCAAAAAAAAAAAAAAAAAGTCTTTCCAGTATAAATCGGTTCGGACATATGAGTAGCTTAGGTCAGTCACCTAATCGTGATTGATTTTGGCTTTGTACCAAACACATATAGACTTAGAGGTCAAACTGGAATCAAGTACAACGCTAGACAATACTACTCTAGTAATTACACATTTCACCTGATCTGAAAATATACATATATATTTATAAATACATACATAATATATTATATATAATATGCGTTGTGTGATATTTTGTACGTAGGTGGTGCATGTGGGTATGGGAATGGGGTCGACCAAGCTCCATTCTCTTCAATGGTGTCCGCAGGAGGGCCTTCTCTTTTCAAATCAGGCAAAGGATGTGGAGCTTGTTACCAGGTTTCTCTCTTGCTAGAAAAGTGTTTCTCGAATTATTTTTATATTCGCCGTCATCGGAGAAAAGTTGCCACGGACAAAGTTAATATATGTTCACGTGATATGCTTTTCCTAAATTAACAATCGTGGAATAGAATTCATGAAAACATCTACTGCGGCACGCTTTCTAGATTCCCATTACAAGTAGTTTGAATTCTCCGTATTTAAACAGATTATTTGACTCGGTACATATTGTCCTATTCAAACAGATTATTTAGTAGTTAGTTAGGAAGTGCAGTCTTTTGAGCTCTTGTTGATTAAATTTCAGGTGAAATGCACTGAAAACGCGGCTTGTTCCGGGAACCCGGTGACGGTCGTTATAACTGATGAATGCCCTGGTGGCCCTTGTGTCGCTGAATCTACTCACTTCGATTTGAGCGGCACGGCTTTTGGAGCCATGGCGAGCCCCGGCAAGGCTGATGAACTTCGCAATGCTGGGGTGCTGCAAATTCAATACCAAAAGTCCGTACGGTTGATCCTTTCTCTATGGATCCTTTCGAGTGAATTCCAATTTTAACAGAAGCGCAGAGGGAAAAAAGGAAGATAAAACGCATTGAAAAGTGCTTTAAATTAACGAGAAACTTTGCTTTCACCAGACTTATACTAATCAGCAAATAGTCTAACTTGCTTATTAAAAGTCTATTTATGTGCACATATTTACAATGCCAAGCAGAGCAGAGTGCAATTTTCCCGGCGCGAAGGTGGCATTCCACGTTGACTCCGGCTCGAACCCCAACTATTTCGCTGCGCTAATTGAGTACGAGGATGGGGATGGCGAGCTCGGCGCCGTCAACCTGAAGCAGGCTCTGGACTCTGACTCTTGGCTTCCGATGCAACAGTCGTGGGGCGCGGTTTGGAAGTTGGATGGCGCAGGCCAGCTGCGCGCCCCATTCTCGATCAAGCTCACCACTCTTGACTCCGGCAAGACCCTGGTTGCCAACAACGTGATCCCCGCTGGGTGGCAGCCCGGACAGACGTACCGGTCCGTTGTCAACTTTGCTGTCTGAGGGTTGTTTGTGGTTTGCTTGGGAGACGAAGAAATGGAGATTGATCGTCCGTGAATTTAGTTGTGTGTGTTTTATGTGATTGGCAAAAACAAAATATAGGATGGTGTTGGAAAAAGAAGTATTTTGCTGTTTCCACTCTAAGTAATCTAGTCAGCTATGAGCTACCTCTTGGAAAAGAGAGTAGTAGGGAGAAATGAAGGATATTGTCCTTTCTAAATTAAGAATGATTTGAGTATTTTTGTTCTTTAATTTTGCGCTAATCGATTGTATTTGAAGCTGGAAAGCTTTTTATGTTGTACCACTTCTAAAGTGGATGGTCGTAAATTGTGTCAATCTATATGCAAGTGGGTACATTCTTCATTTGAAAAAATGAAACTTCTGAATGAGAATTATAATTCCTTAGAAAACATTTTCCATACATATTCATAAATAAAACTAACAAACCCTACCTTTCGACATATTCCTATCACTCCCAACTATCACTACTTTGATTCATTTCTAGGAAATCAACCTCTCGTGCGTCAAGTTTGTACTTAATACTAGCTCCAATAATTTATGTGAAAAGAAACATCAACATTGAATTTTCAGTTCAATTCCGATCAAAATATTGACTAAAATTTAAGTTCAATCTCCATCAAGGTACTCTTGGACTACGTGGGGACGGTCGATGTTCACGTCAATAATTTCTGGTTAAAATTGACTTGAAAGACTACATTAACAAATCGTCAAAAAACTTTAAATGGCAAAATTTTGATTTTGAACTGAAGTGACATTTATGTAATAGATTTAGATTCTTTTTTTAATTTTTTTTGTTAATCAAGTCAGATGAACGTCATTGACATGGACAAAGAAGAGCTGGGTATTGATGCAAATCGGTTTCTTGCCACCATTAAAAGGGTAAGTGACTTAAGGCGTACATGATAACCATTTTATTTTTCTATTTCTCTATTTTTCTATTCCTTGGATTAGATTTTGAACAAAAATTCGTTTGGTGACACAAATTTAATTTTTTAAAATTATTTATGGAACAACTTTTTACTTCAGAAATAGATGTGGACTAAAAATCAGAAGTTAAAATATTTACCTTTTATATTTCGAGAATAAAAGTGAGTAATGAAAACTCTTCTCGTTGTTTACTCTCATCACTACCCTCTACCCACCCATCACCCGTGGGACGTCGGATGCCTGCCGTTGACCACCATATGTCAAATGCCTACCGCTAGTTGCTCACCGCTGGTTGTTGGATGCTTGTTGCCAGCCCTCGGACTCCTACCATCTACTACCGATTGTCGATCGTTCACCACCAGCCACCCGCTAGTTGCTGGCTGTTGCCTGCGTGCCTCTTGCTGCCGATTGCTGGTCACCGGTGACTCCTCTGTGGTTGTTGGCCATTAGAAGCCAAACGCCTCCCACCACTACTAGGGGAGGGGAGGGGAGAAATTTTTTGTCGTTATTAAACGAATTTCTATTTCAAGAGCAGAAAGTTTATAAGGTTATCAAATGTATATTTTTGCTCAGAAACTTATCTAGAGAATAAAAATAGGAAAATTAATTTCTAATTAGAAATTGATGTCTAGAACGAAATGATTATCATACATGCCCTTAGTGTCCATTATTAGTGAATTTTGTTCTTTGATAGTTGACCTCGGTGTAGACGCGAAGTGCATCATCAGTATCCTCAGAAGTCGTTCAAGAATTCCGGGCCAAAGATGAAGAAAGTCAGCGAGTTCATGAAGGATGTTTTGCTGCATTTGCGGTTCTTCATCCAAAGCCTACGTAAGGCATTTGGAGGCTTTAGCCTTCTTTTTGTTTTTTGTTATTTTTTAATCATGTATTGCAATCCCTTCTGGCTTCTCCTGCTCTTCAATGCTTCTACCTTCACTATCCTGCAGCGTGGATACAATGTAGTTAAACCCAAACTTTATACTTAAGCTCGCTTGCCTTCAATTTTGAAGGTCCCCAATCGAGCGATCGAATCGTTCTGGACCTCAACTCAAAAACCCCAGATCTAGTTTGCATTCCTTTCTCGAACGTCCGTCAGCTGTTTAACACACAAGGACTGTGGTTGTGCCGAAATTTCTGATCTGTTGAAGTCAAGCGACGATGAATGTGGTACGTTTCACCATTCTCCGACTCATGTAATTTTAACATAAATAACGTATTACTGCCGCGTGGTATAATTGTCATATAAAATACCCTCTCTGGTCTTTAGTTGCGAAGCACTTTTGGTATTTGGGGCCCAAAGGCTTAGTCTATACTTGATTATTTCTCGTTTCCCTTAAGATGGATTAATGGGATTGATATGAGACCACGTACTTGGGTTCATTTGGACCCAAATGGGGCTCGTAGGGGTGTGCAATTGGACTGGGTATACTTGGGAACTAGACTGGCTCACTTGGAAAACAGGGCCGGGAACCGGTTTCCGTTGAAATCGGTCTAGGAACCGAATCCCAAAATTCGAAACCAGTTTGAACTGGTCTGGGAACCAGCTATGAGTAAATATCCATTCGGGAACCGGATTGACAATACCGATATGGAAATTGTTTTTGTAAACCCAAAAGACCAAAATCCTATATTTTTTCCACTGATTTCTAATTTTAGAATTGCATATTTCCTCTCGCACAGTGCTCCTCCTTCATCATTTCTCTTCTTCACTTACTTCCCTCCCTTGCCAGCTCACGGTCGCACCATCCAACGCATAGGATTTTTTCCTTGCCTAATGATGTTTGTTTATGATAATTAACCTTGTGGATACTTAGTTTTGTTTAGTCAAAAAATTCATGTACTTATTGATTACATGTGCTTAATGTTTCAATATAAATTAGGAGGATTCTGTTGTTTTTTCACGTAATAATGTAAAATTCAAAACCGTATAGAATATCGGGTAGTTGCAAAATATGTTCCAATGGAAATAGGGTGATTCCAAAATAGGGTCCAGTACAAATAGGGTTGGGTACTCACCATGGACTCGATCACCCCTAGGGACTCCAATAGTCCTTGCCGCATTTGAAGTGGTCACTGCCGATCTTTGTAATCTCGCCGATTCCATCAATGGTTATCGCTGCAAGCCCCTCATGGCCGAGTTGGAACCCGCCCCACCACCGGTCCGTTTTGGGAACGGGAAGCTCATCTATGTAATTTCCTAATCTGGATACTTATTTCAATATCTAAATTGACTAGTTTGAACTTATTGAAATCTAATATGATTTGATGAGATTGTTAGGCATATTCCGATTAAGAAAGTTATTGTATTGAGGACCATGATAATCGAGAATTCGAGTTTCGAAACGTCAGATTGGATTTTTGATTATGTTGATTTCCTATTTTGAGTCATGGTCAATAGATGATTATATGGGTTTATTATATTTTATGTCTTTAATTTAGCAAACCTTTCCTACTTAAAAATGTACCCAAAAAAAAAAAAATTGCATTGTATGTTAGTATACATTATTTTTCTAATACAGAATTGCATGTCTAGGAATAATGTAGCTCAATAGAAATTAGGTAGTCTCATATTTTATATACTTCCCTAATTTTTTGTAAAGAAAAATCATAAAAATAGCATGAATATATGATATAGAATTAGTTGCAACACTGCTACATCATCGTTATTGCCACATTATCGCCATGTCATCACCAATGCAACGTCATAATGCGATGTCATCATATGTCAAGTCTTCAATCCCTTGTCATTAGAATTAGGTGGGATAAGTACACTATCAATGCTATAAGTTGTGTACGGTGCTCACTTTGGTGCCAAAAGTTTTAGTCGGATCACTTAAGTGCCAAAAAGTTTGAAAAACGCTCACTTTGGTGCCAACTCTGATCCGGTTGGCCGGAAATCCGATGTGGCACTTTTTTTATTAATTTTTGAAGCTGATGTGGCTCGCTAGAGAGTACAATCAGCATCATAACACCAAAATAACACCATTTGGTGTCTCCCCCAATTCAAAACCCTAACACCAAAATGACGCCGTTCGCCGTCCTCGACGGCCCTTGCGTTTGGCGGCCGTAGCTCCAACCCCAACCCCGACCCCGACGATGGCCACTTGGCGGCCCCAGCTCCAACCCTGACCCCGACCTCGACCTCAACCCCGACCGCGATGATGGCCACTAGGCTGCCGTGGCTCCGATCCCGACCCCAACGATGGCCACTCGGTGACCTTAGCTTCAACCCTAACCCTAACCTCAATGATGGCCACTCGGCGGCCGCGGCTCCGACCCGACCCCAACCCCAACCCCAACGATGGCCACTTGGCAGCTGTGGCTTTGACCCCGACCCCAACCCCAACCCCGACGACGACCACTCGACAACAAAGTCGAAGGCCATGATCTAGCCGGTGCTCGGGGAGGCCACCAACGAGTGCACCGCCATTGATTTCTCCCTCTCAATTTATGATCTCCTCGACAAGTGCCTGGCCTACGTCTTCCAGTACCTAGGCTCCAGTGACCGAGGCTGGTGCTCCCTCGTGTGCCATCGAGGGTGTCCGAACAGCACCGAGCAATGGCGGCTGAGCGACGGCGGAGACCGAGCGATGAAACCCTAATTTCAATCCCCAAATAAATTTTAAAAAAAATCCCCAAATGAGTTAAACGGCGTCGTTTTTGTGAGGCCATCCATGTAGGATGGCAAAATGATGTCGTTTTCTTAAGGAGGACCGAAAACGACGTCGTTTAAGGCCTTGTCACTTTTTTTTTTTTTTTTTAAAGCCACGTAATCATTTTAGCCAGAGTCTTTGCCGGTGGCACCAAAGTGATCGTTTTTCCTCCGATTTGGCACTTAAGTGATTCGACGAAAACTTTTGGCACCAAAGTGAGTGTCGTATACAACTTATGACACTGATAGTGTACTTCTCCCGAATTAGGTCATATGACTGCATGCATGTCATGTTAATGTAGCATCACGTAGAAATAGTTTAGAATTAAGATTGCATCTTATTCATTGCATACAGTTTAATCTTTGTTAAATAAAAAAGAATTAGGTGATATTGCATTCGGAAACATGTTTAGGGTAAGCATGCATCTTTTTTAATGAAAATCTTGCAGATATTGGGTTGTCATCATAGTGAATTTATGCTTTGCTTTTTAGAGGTATTGAAGTTCTTGTCCTATTCTAGCATTTTAGTTACTGCCTTGGTTTATTGGGTGTTAGATTATTGATTGCTTACCCACATCTTAGGATTAAAATCAATCAAGAGTACTTGCAAAATATTTTTGTAAATAAAGAAAAAAGGTATCGAAAGGGTATTAAATTAATCTAACGTAATCAAGTTTCCATATTCATAAATCTCCAATTCGCAAATGTAAAGTGTTCTCCCATACTTTATTTGAGTGTCTAATTAATCATAATTTATTTGGGCAGCTCCACAAGGTAAGAAAATTATACGTTGAACCAAGTACAAAGTTGGGATTTGTAGGACTTGAGAGAGCTCGTGCTAAAACAAGCGATTGCTTATTGAGAAGAACCTTTGGTCATATTTTATAGGGTGCGTTTGGGAAAGCTTTTGGGGAAAGTCTTTAGGAAAATGCAAAAACCTTTGAGCCAAAGGTGTTTTCCAAAATACAAACTGTGTTTGATAAATTGTAATTTGAAAGTCCTTTGTGAAGTATCTTTGAGCAAAATGGTGTTTGGGGGAATTATATTTACAAAGGACTTTTATAATAAAAAATAATAATCAAAATAAATAAATAAATAAATTGACCGGCAAGGGCAAGTGACCGCCGACGATCGAAATTTGTCGCCGGTAGCCGACATCTCACTTAGGTAGCCCCGAGACGACCGGGGAGGGCTACCTGGGGTCGAGCGACCCCTGAAGACCACTGGCAAAGGCCGCCCAAGGTAACATGACGCTGCCGCAACCTCTGGCCACCCTGAATCTAGGGCAGCGAGGTCGTGCGACACCGCCTCAACCTTTGGCGACCCCACCGCAACCTAGATCTAGGGCATCGGGGTTGCGAGAGGACCTCGCCGATGACCACTTGTGGACGGTGGTGCCAAGGCGCGGTGGCATCGGGCTCCAGCGAAGGGGGAAAACTAGCATCACAACGAGGTGCGGGGTCGGCGACCGAGCAGAGGACGGTGAGCATAGGCACGACGGAGGCGAGCTGCTGAGGTGGAGGTCCTGCAAACGACGAGTGGAAGCGTTGATTGGTGCGGCAGAGTCAGGCACTAGGTCGTGGGCTACTAGGCAGCAATGGCATCGAGCGAAGGTGAGCTCAGATTTGCAGGTGTCGGGACACTCAAGCAGCGAGATCGAGACAGCAGTAGTTGAGCGGTGAGGGCCTTAGGCGCTAGGTTGCGAGCTGCTTAGTGATAATGGTGTCAGGCGGAGGCGAGCAGCAGTCAGCAGTGACACAGTCGTCGAGCGAGATCGGCACGGTGAGCTTCACGATCTGCTACAGGTGTGGTTTGAAAAGGGCAGCGGTCCGATCGGGTTCAGATCTGGTGGAGGCATAGCGGCGATGGAGCAGAGATGGCTCGCGGGTCACCAGCGCGAGTGGTGCTAGGGCGATCAAAAGCTGGTGTCATGGTGGTCGGCGGCTCGGGTGCCGGTGCGGGTGGTGCTGGTGCGGCTGAGGGCTGCCAGCACAATGGCCGGCGCGAGCAAGGTTGTCTCCGCGAAGAAGATGAACAGTACCCACTCGCGAAAGAAGAAGAAGAAGACGATGAGAGGGCAAAACTGGAAAAACGAAGAATCGACGAAGATAATTTGGGAAGAAAAAAAATTTTAGCCCCTCACCCTCAGCATTTTCGGCATGCTGAAAGCCCAAGGCAGCCCCCCACCTGCCTTGGGCTTTCAGCCTTCACAAGGCTGACATTTTGCAAAGGGATTTTGAAAATTCTTTGCTAAACACTCCATACTTGGCCCAAAGATCCTTGGGGCTTCAAAGTAGCCTTGAGAAGCTACTCCCAAACGCACCCATAATCCATTAACTTTTCTTCTGATTGTTCACCTCTAGAAATGTCGCAAACAAAACCTGAAAAAATCACCCTTATCACAAATATTTGGTGGGCATCCTATAAATATTAAGGTGAATCGCAACCTTTAAATCCAGGAGATTTCCGTAAAATTTACAAGATCCAACTACATTTTAATTAGTATGTTTAAATCACCCAGTAAAAACTCCCTTCCTCCTGGATTTAATTTAGGAGAAACGTTTGATGGCTGAGATTTGAGAGGCACGTCCAATCTAACAGCGGCAGAAATTCTCTGAACAGGACATCAAAAATACTCTTGACTTGAAGTAAAACGCTGATGTTACAAGTCCATAACAATTATTTGCTGGGGTACAATAAAACTTTACGTGGAGTATCCGAGGACATCGATATATACGATACATTCTTCCGTCCTTAAATAACTCATCTCATCTTAAAAATCGCAAATATTGGAAGGAACCTTGAGCTTGGAATTGTTCCCCACTCCAATAAAATTGGTTGTATCAAGCTCAATGAATCTTCGAGAGTCCCGACCTTGTTTTTCTTCTAATTTGGTTAGGAAAATGCAAGAATGAAATGAAATTTTCCTGAGGCCGTTGATTCAAAGTCCGGTTCTTTAAAAATTTAAATAGATGCATCATGACATTGGGTCGGCTGATGGTTAAGTTGAAGCTCGAGATTAGCCGTGGATTAGCTTGACCCTAGGGCCTTAGGATGGCTACACGTGGAGGGGACGTGGGTGTTTTGTGAGATGCACTTACGAGTCTGCACGTGCATGATTGCTTTAGGTGCTATTTGGTAACACTCCGAAAAACACGTGTTTATGTTCTTTTGTTCTTCGAAACATAAATGCATTTAGTAATTCTTTTGTTTCTAAAAATAAATTTAGAATAGAAACAAGAAAGAAAAACAGAATTGTTTCTTGTTTCTTGTTCTCAAGAACAACTCAAGAAACAATTTTTTTCTTTTCTCTTCCTTTCTTCCCTTTCTTTTTCCCTTCCTTTCTTCTTCCCTCAGCCGGTCACTAGCCTCAGCAACCATTGGTGACTGACCAGACAAGGCTCGGCGACCTCGCCGGCCATTAACAAGGCTCGGCGACCTCGCCGGCCATTAACGAGGCCCCCCAAGCCTCGCCGTGGCTGGGTGAGTTTTGACCTACCCTAGATTTGGCGAGGTTGAGCCTCGCTTGACCAATAACAAGGTCACGTTGCTCGCGGTGGCGTCGTCTGGCCTCTTGGTAGCCGGGCGAGACTGAGCCTCCCTAATGGTCGAGTGAAGCTTGGCCTTGCCAGATTTGGGTGAGGTCACCTCGCCTAGCCAAGGCAAGGGGGGGGGGGGGGGACTTCGCCGATGTCGACGACCTCGCCGACCCTCGTCTAGTCGGTCACCGGCCAGCCTTGGCCAAGGCCAACGACCAGTTAAAGGAATGAGAAAAAAAAAAAGAAAAGAAAAAAGAAAAAAAATAATCAAACTATTAATAAATTAAAATAAATTTTAAGTCACAAAAATATTTGGGGTCATACTAAATGTATTTATGTTTCAAGAACATAAATTTTACATAGTTGCTAAACGCCTTAAGATACTCAGAAACTATTCTCGGAAACAGAAATTAGAAAAACATTTTTGAAAAGAAATCTTTCTCAGGAACAGAAATATTACCAAATGCAAGTTTGCTTGTAAAAGAAAATGATCCTCATAGTAGACGAAGAAAGGGGCTGGCGACACTGACATGGGGGGAAGCACGAACGCAGATCGTCATACCCCCACCGTATTCCGTCAACTTTGTTAGCATTTTGACGAAAGCAGGTGGTAATTAAGCGCAGGTCAAGAGTTCAAATTACTGCACTCCCTTTCATCTTCCTCTTACATGATATTTCCGTTTTTCAGCATGTTTTTTCTGTCTTCTGTTGTCAATGCAACGTGGTTACTTCCAGATCGTGTACTGCGCGTGTAAACACCGACTTACACACGAGGGGAGTGTTAAATGATATGGTATATGCACGCTATTGTTCCTTCCTAACCGGTTTGAATTGATCGACTGTGTCCGAGGTCGGGACCCCCTTCCTCCTCCCTTCACGATTGCGGAAAGAAAAGTGCATACCGCCCGCGTTTCACTTTCCTCGTGCCTGTCGAACAAGGAAATTTTGGTTGCGACCGCTCCCGCTTTTGCCATGGGTGGCATTCAAAGCTAATATTTGGTTACGGATAGCCGTTGCCCGCATGCCCTTCACATTCGTCTAGGATTTACTGTGCGCAGTTAATCGATAATTCGGAGGTGTCCACTAGCAAGTTTTATCCTCTTTGTTTGCGCGCCCACCACCAAGGCGGAAGCAGCCTCGAAGAAGTCCACTGCATCTCTAAAGCCGGAACCGACGACAGCAGCATGTGCAACGGCATTTTTTAATTAAGGGATTGTGATTTCAAGTTAACCATTGCACATAAGGAAACTCCTATCTTTTTGACAATATCCTGAATTCACGTTTTCCACCGCCATTTCCATGTAATTCACTATGGAATTTCCACAATGTACTCTAAGTACAGACAAATTGTGCTTCGACACCTTTCTGTCGTGATGATTTCACATGTAGATGAGACAAATAACTTTTAGAAGAGATTCTAGTTTCTTTGTCGTACTAAGAATATGGGCTTTGTCTACAATGTCTTTTCGTCCGCTCTTCTGGGAGTTTGTTCAGGAATCTGTTGCACCAGTGGGACATGTCTCATGCATTTTATTAAAATGAGGAGAAACCATACGTGAGAGATGATACTTCTTTGGTGGACACCATCAAGAAAATCTACAGCTTGTCAGAATCCAAGAGCAGAGCTATGGACATTTCTCTTACTTGTGATGCGAAACAGCGCTCATGGCAGATGGTACTCAATGTAGAATCAGGAACGACTCTGATTCAGCCACAATACTGATTCCCAAGTCTTATCATGATGGTACTGCATCTTCTCACGGCATGGTCAGAAAGAACCTGGTGCGATACATCCCCGTCGAGTGGTTCCACGGATGTGGACAGTCGCAAGTACGACCTCGATAGAATTAACTGCAACATCCGGATGAATATTGATTTTGTTTTTGCCGAAATACCTACAGATGATGATGGCCCAGTTCGTAATGAACAGTAACTCGATTCTGCAAATCTCAATGGCGTTGAAGTGGCCACAGTGGAATTGGTCTTTCTTAATTATGAACGGAAGGCCAAGGGCCCAAATTATGCCATACTTATGGGGACGGAGGGAAGGTCATGGAGGAGAGTCTCGCTGAGCAAGTATTAAAGATGCGATTAGTAGAAAATAAATAATTTCAAAAAAAAAATCTAAAAATAATTGTTTATATTTCTTGAAATAATTGCTCAATAAAAATATTTTCACTATTGATAATAATTTATATCTAATTATTTTCGTGAACAATGAAAATATTTTTTGTTTATGCATCTTTATAAGTGATACATGTGATATTTTTAGAAAAATGTTTTCCCAACAATTCATTTTTTGCAAAACAAATGAAGTAAATAAACTGTACTTAGTAAATAAATTCACTTATGTTGAAGAAACAGTGAAAATTCAATAAAAAAAGAATTCAATATATTCATCTTTTTTTAGACAAGCTTAATGTATACAATGTATATGAATAAATATTTTTTTAAGTAAAAATGAAATTTAAAGGCGTTCCTTACTTTCGAAAAAGTTACCTATGATAGTACCATTGATATAATTAATTGACGCAACTCTGCGATCAATTTATGTCTAATGAGTTTTTTTTATTTTTTTATTTTCATGTAACTTTATTTCTTTCTTTCGAAATCCATTACCTTCTATAAAAGTAGGGTGAGGCTATTTTCACCCTATTTAACTGGATACACGCCTTATATCATTAACTAACTAACAATGAAAAACCAATCTACCCTACCTTTTGACTCTCATCTCTTCCCCTTCTTCAACAACCTTCTCCTTTTTAGCAGCTGCCGGTTCAGTCTAATGCCTGGTGCATGATCTCAAGACATACAAGCAAAATGTCGCTCTTTACAGACTTGCAACCAATCAATCTCAATCTAACATCAGTAACAATCTTTCTGCATACATTATTTACAGCCAACGCAGTTCAACCATTATGTAATCTCCAGTAGCAGACCAAGCAAGTTTAAACAGCAATGCCTGAAAAGAAAACACCTTGACATTTTTCAATCCAATGAAACCCAAAGTCCACACATCGCGCATCCTATTTGTACCAAAAAGATCCAGCACTCTTCTCCAAACTAAAGATGAAAAACTATATTCAAAGATTAGATGATTGTTTCTCATTCACGAGGCCACATAAAATGCGGCTAGCTGAAAACATAGAAACACAACTTAGCATCCCATCTCAGCCGGCAAGCCTTATGAAAACAAGCATCCATGAAATAAAACAGTGCTTGGGAATAGATGGGTTAAACCAATTACGTCTGTGCCAATGAACATACTGGCCCTTCACTCTAATAGTCCTCCAAGAACAAGCAGTAGAGTAAGAACCAGATGAGTAAGGAGTCCAAATCAACTAAAAATCAGCTGCCACATTGGGGAACAACACACCAGATATATCAGTTTGAATCTGCACCATAGCATCAGATCTCGCACGGGGCCAGCACCATCCAAGATCATTTATAACCCGGGATACTTTGCAATTTAAAGAATCATTAGAGACCACTATTATTGAGAATTTATATAAAAATGACCCAAAAGGATGCCTGGACTAGCTAAGGTTCTTTGAAAGGTTATAACTTCTTAGTCGATGATCGCTATATGCCACAACGCATAATCCCAATAGAAACATCATGCTTCTAAATCGGGAAAAATAAGTGAAAATTTGATAACATATTATGTTACAAGAACATAAATCTGCATCTAAAGTCCAGACATCACATTTGAATCTCACGTTCAACTGGCTTTGTCAACAGGTTATTTGGGTCAACAATATCAGAAAATCTATAATTTAATCTTGGGTTAATACCACGAAAAATCACAAATTGGTACATATGTGACAAATTTACTCTAAATTAAAATCTCAAATTGAAATGCATGTAACAAATTTACTCAAAACTAACTTTTTAACCACCAAAAAGGGAAAATTGTCCAAAAATCCTGAACCCGTAACATTTTTGCCAATTTAGTCCAAAACTTTTCAATTCATATGTAAGTCTTTTCACGTTTTGCCAATTGAGTTTATTTGGCTAATTTCGATTAGAAATTGCTAACATAGACACTGATCATCTTATGTGGTACAATTGGTGTTAACAATTTTGTAAATAATATTTTAATATTTTTCGGATTTTTTAGTTAATTTTTTTTCTTTTCTTTCTTGCATTTTGCCTTTTTCTCTTATTTTCTTTTTCTTCTCTTTTTCTTCTTTTTATTTTCCCTTTTTCTCATTGTCGGCCACTCTTGGGCCTCATCGATGGCCAATGAGTTGCTGGCCTTAGGTGAGGACCACCCTCGCCGGCCTTGGCCTTGGCCTAGCCATGGTTGTCGGCGGTGATTGGGATTTGGAGCTCGTGGCTACCATGGCCACTCGAGCTCAAGCTTTGGCTCGTGGCCATGGCTGGGATATGGAGCTCACATATCTTGAGCTTGTTGCTTCATGGCCATAATCGAGATGGACAATGGCAAGGAGTCTATTGCCGGCAATCAGTCGACGTTTACCCTCCATATTACTCTCGACAATGGGATCCAAACCATCAGTGAGTTTTGCTTCTTTCTGGCTCATTTCTCTGTATGAGGGCTCCATCTCAAGTAGTCCTCATTCATTGCCATGGCCTCCTCCACTATTTGTCTCAGATCTATGTGCTACTAACGGAACACAAAGTTTTTTCTATTTTTCTAGTTACTGCAGAAAACTCTAGTGACAACCATGGCTGCGATGGTGGACGGGATCTAGAGCTCTAGATCCTAGCCATGGTTCCGAGTCTAGAGTACCAAGAGCTCTAGGACCACCATTGACAGCCATGGCTGTGAGGCCACGAGCTCAAGATATGTGAAACTAGCCGTGGCTGCGAGAGATGAGCTCTAAATCCCAGCCATAGCCACAAGCCTAGAGGTTGAGTTCAAGTGGCCATGGTGGCCACAAGTTCCACATCTTGATGACCACCAACATCCATGACGACGAGCCAGAGCTTGAGCTCAAGTGGCCATGGTAACCACAATCTCTAGGTCCCAACCACCATTGATAGTTGCAGCTTGGGCTGAGGCCGAGGGTGGCAACTTGTTGGCCATTGACGAGGCCTGGTGTTGACACTTAAATTTTGGCGATCCATTTAGTCATTTATTGCATAAAAAATTAGGGATTAATTTTATCCCTGAAAAAATATTAATTGCATAGCTACATTTAGTTTGCATATTTTGCATTTTATTTTTGGACCGGTGGCGGATGGGTCGAATTGGTGTTTTTGAGTTTTAAATTAACATTTGGGCTAGGCCCACGAAAGGAGAAAATTAACCCAAGCCCGTCGTTATGCTTAATTAATTATCTTATGAAAAAATTAAGATTTGATGCGATATTGTGATATTTTTCAAAAATTAAGAAAATCGCATTGTAATCTTATTTTTATCAATAGATGATGAAATCGGGGTGAATATTCGTGAGATAGGGATTTTTTGTGATCAAGAGGTTACAAGCAATATTCGTGAGATGAAAATATTAACAAAAAAAAGATCACATTTTGTTTCGCCTATAAAAGGATATGTACGGAGTTCACTCGGGGGTTCTCTTCGTTGAAAAAGAAAAGAGAAGAGAGAAGCCATCCGTGGGGGGCTTCTTCGGAGAAAAAATTTAGGAAAAAGGAAAAGAGAAAAAGTGAAACAGAGACAGAGGAGAAGCGGAAAGGCAAAAAAAAAAAAAAAAGGGAGGGGGATGATTTGACCCCTCGTTCATCGTCTTCCCAATTTGCTGCCCACGTTGCTGCTCCGTTCGTGTCCTTCCCATTGCACCATCACCAACGCCCGAGCTTGTCGCGGAGCCCGCTCGAAGCCGAAGCCGTCGCGCGCTGCGATCTGCCTGCAGCCCGCGCCGGTCCGTCTCGCCTGAAGCCAGCAACGCCGCGTGACCCAACGCTCCTGACCTGTTGCTGCCAGAGCTTCCCCTTCACCGCACCCGCTCAACTCGCACTGACCCGCGACGACCAGGTGCTCCGTAGCTGCAGCCCGAACCCCACGATTTCGATCGCCCACCGCCCGAACCGCCGCGACACCACCACCCGTTGCTCGACGCCGCTACTCATCCTCCTGCCGGACCGACGCCAGTTGCCTTAGGTGCCCCACCACGAGCAATCCGTGCCTGGAAAAGAAGAAAGAAGCAGAAAAACAAAAAGCAAAGAAAAAGAAAAAAATCCAATTAGGTAGTTTTACTTATTTATTTATTTTATTGTTCATTATTATTTTACTTATTCTGTCTTTTAGTGAAATTGTTCCTTTAGGTATATAATTGATATTCCAACATGAATTGGCCCCTCAAATAAGAGATTGACAGTCCGATTTTCGCGCCCGAAATCCGACTCGCAATCCCTTACAAAAATCGACAATCCAATCTCAAGCCCGAGATTTGATTTGCGATTTAATTTAAAATTGGCCAACCCGATCTCATGCGCGAGATATGGTTCGTCAATTTTTAGATATCAATCTTATCTTATTTGATTCGCTGTTGGTTGAGTCAATCTTATTTTCGTAAAAGAAAAATCCAAAAAATATTTGAGTTAGGATTAGATTTGCAGTTTTAGGGTTAAAATTGCAATCTTATCCGAGTTAAATAAGAAAATCAAAAAAATCTTAATTAGGATTAGGTTTGTTGTCGTCTTGCATATTTAGGATTGCAATCTTATTATGAATTTTTAAATAAAAAATCCAAAAAAAGAAAGTGCATTCATTTAGATAATTAGTTTTTTTAATTTGAATTGCATGTTAATTATGTATTAATATTAATTTTGAGATTAAGGAAAAACACAAAAAAAAAATCATTGTGCATATTAGATTAGATTGCATGCTTATTAGGAAAATAAAAATCATGTGCATGTCATATAGAATTAGTTTCATACAATGCACGTCATTTAGTGATTTTTGTTAGGTGCATTTAATTAGAAATTGCCCGTCATTAGAATTAAGTCATTAGATTAATTTAGATTGCATATTTAAATGTTGCATTTCTTTAATTTCGAATCTCATAAAAAATACAAAAAAATTATTTAGAATAAATCATCTCATGCTTAGATTACATGCTTAGTTATGTCATATTGCTTAGGTCATATAGCTAAGTCATGTTGCCATGTCATATCATTTCATGTTAAATTAGTGGCATGCATTGCATATTGCATGATTTTCATTAATTAAATGAAAACAAAACAAAAATTGCGTGTTAATTAGAAATCATATTTAGAAGCGCTGATGTGAATTCTAAACTAACATTGCGAATGCTTTCGTTGCTTTGAGGTAAGTCCTGCAATATTTAATTACTTTATTGGGTGTTAAATTGGTGGTTTGCGCACCTGTATGAACACCTCACATGTTAGGGAGATAGTTTAAAATCAATTCAAGCTGCCTGCCAAACATTTTTCAAAATAAAAAGAAAGGTACCGAAAGGGCGTTAGAGAAATCTAACGTAACCAAGTCCCCGTACCCTTAGTCTCTGGTTCGTAGGAGTAAAGTAAATCTCCCATTACTTTACTAGGGTTTCTAATCGACCCACTAAAAATAGATTAGTGGCGACTCCTAATTAAAAATTTGCATGTTAACAATTCAAACCTAAGTCGCGAATTGGTATGGGCTTGGGAGAGCCCAAGTTAAGTCTAGGCTTAGCAATCCATTAGCCAAACCCTAGGTGGTTCATACCCTCGAAAAATTGGTCGCAACAGCTTGGCGACTCCGCTGGGGACTTGAGTTAAAACTCTTAGTGGACTTAGGCCAATTTCTTTTTGGAAAAAATATTTTTGTTTGGCAGCGAGGATCCCAGGTACGCCCCTAACATTTAAGGTGTTAAATGTTCTTGTAGAATGGGAGGTATAAGGGGAAGTGTATGTTAACCTTTGTTTTGCAGGAAGGTGTAGGAATGTATGGTTTATTTTCATGAACGAAGTGTTGCTTGATATACACTGTCGTGCATGCCTTGCATCTAGCACTACACTATTGCACACACAGCCTGCCGCCGGACCTGGGCCGCATAGGATCATTTAGGATGGTATTGAGATGGATACCACTCCGACCGCATGCTCGCGGTACAAGTCGCCCATCTCAATCCTGAAGTTTCTTTCATGGTGTCAAGAGTACCCACCTCGGTCCGCATGCCCGCGACCCGGGTCGGCTCTTTGACCAAGCCGAAGTCATGAGGACCCGACATAGTCCACAAGCCCGTGGCTAGTTTGATCATCCTTGTGGCTCCACCTTGATAAGCCTTATAGATTAGAAATCAAGCCACTTACCATGCGCATGTCTATGTGATTGCCGTCGAATTTTCTTGGTAAAGTAAGTTTTCTATCCTTATACCATGCAATTTATTTTGTCATGCTTTTGGTCTGTCCATGACAATCTAAGATAGTCATTTGATCTAATTCCTTTCAATAATGAAATGAGGAAATTGTCATGCAATAAATCATTTGGAAAATAAAAAAAACTTTGGAGAATTTGTTTTCAATTCATGTCTAGGAAATTTGATTTTACTAGGATGTCTATTTTTCTAGCTCTCTTTAGGAAATTCCCTCCTTGTAAGAGTTTTTTATGAAAAAAAATGATGAAAAAAAGTTGATAGATCATTATCATGGATTGATTCTTTATTTGCACCTCATACTCATATATTTTTCATTCATTTGGATTAGGTGATAACGAATCCTCCGTGTATTACGCGATCGAGAGCTAGAATGGCCGACCAAACCGAAATGCGTGATCGTATCTCCGCTATGGAAGACCAACTCCGACAGTTGTTCACCTCTATGCAATTCATGACAGCTCAAATCCAATCCCTCCAAACAGATTTGACTCTTGCACCTGCTCTCCCTGAGACAGTAGTCCTGAAGCAGTCAGGTAAGACCCAAATGGGCAATGGTGACATGCCTGACCTGGAAGATGACCCACTGTTGGTCACTGCTGAAAAACCTAAACCTGACAATGTCCCTAAGATGGGGCAGGATGAAGTGGAAGTGATGGACACTCTAGGGCAGCCTAGTGGCAAGTTTGATTACTTAGTGAAGTATTCGGCTCCTCCCAGCTTTTACTTTGACTCCCGCAACATAGTTCCAAGTGGATGGGATGACATGGACGATCCGACGTCTCCAAAGACAGAGAACTCTGATGATGCCCTGGAAGGAATCACAAGTCTGTTCGATGACCTCTTCATAGGAACCAATGACGAAGGACCTTCGGAAGACATGGATGTTAGCCTGCAAGAGTAACTTGTTACTGTTGCACATTCCCCTGCGCGGGAATTTTTATCGCTTTCTAGGAATGTTTATCACTTTTTAGGATTGGTTTCCGCTTTTTAGGAATCATTTTCGATGTTTTCTCTTTTTAGGGGTTAGGAATCACAATTTCCATTCTAATAATGTAATTCATTTGATTCTATTCAATGAAATTACAATTTTATTTCCAATTTTGAGGACATGATGGGGTACTCCAAACCAGTCCAATGACGATATCCAACCATGAAAAAGAAAAATATCATCCACGGAGAAATCCTGAGGGCTGGACTCTTTCATGTTTCTTCCCAAAAACTTTTTCAAAAACAAAAGCATTTCACTGCTAAAAAAAAATTCCCAAAACTTGTAGCAGATTAAACCTGTTTGTTTTTCTAACTCATTTACTTCATGTCTCAGAGCATAACAGAGAGGCGTTTGAAAATAACGCATCAATTTCCAATGATAGTAGGCCCATTGATTTGGGAACATACATCTGAGAGGAAAAATAGACGTGGGGGCAAATGATCATTTCCTAACTGATCTTGATGACATCTCCCAAGAGTGAAGAAAATCATATGGACTCCAAAGTGTGATATGTGGCACATCTCATAACAATTTGTGTGAAATGTCATTCTCGAAGGCCAAATGAAGTTTCTCATTTCCATGAGAAAATGATGAAACAAGTCAAAAGAAGATCATCCGTCTTAAATGAAATGGATACATTGCGTTCATGAATATAATTAATTTCGGAATTGACACTTTTGTTCTTTTCCTTGCGAGATGAAGAATTGGGGTACTATAGATTCTAGTAGTGACATGCGAGACAAAATCTCGATCCGAGCCAAAATGGTTGTGTCATTTGAATTTACTTTGAGTTGCATAGTATCCTATTCATGCACGTT
This sequence comes from Eucalyptus fibrosa, assembly GCA_017140475.1. Lineage (NCBI taxonomy): Eukaryota > Viridiplantae > Streptophyta > Magnoliopsida > Myrtales > Myrtaceae > Eucalyptus > Eucalyptus fibrosa. Next base: position 20,580,174 of record CM029509.1, on the reverse strand, counting down.
CTCTTGTGCAGGGGCAAAAGCAAGAACGGAGTATTCATCAAATCAAAAGGCGAATTTTCACTTTTGATTGATAAAAGACGGCAATCCCTTTCTAGAGCAATCCCCTGAATGAATGCTTAAAACCATGTTTTGAGTGCAATAAATTGTTTGTTTTGAAGTCACAAACACTTTTCATGCTTAAAGTTGCTGGACTCATTTGAAAAGAGAATTTTCATATTGATTTAGCTAACCAATTTCATGTGGAGATTTGTCAAGATAGACAATTTAATGGAGTGACATCAATGCTTAAGAATGCTGAATGAGACGTGTCAGTATGATGAAAGGCAAGCCTTACCCTATACACAGTCCCCTACTTATACACTTGTGAGATGAGTATAGGAAGTTCCATATCTACAAGGTAAAGAGTTCTCTCGCAAAAGGTACGATGACCGAAATGATGATGAGGGGCAGTTTATTTCTCTATCCCAAACACTATAGGTGATCCATTGCTTAACCCTCTTGAGCCTTATACACTTGTGGAGATTCTTTTCAAATTACCCCTGTCAAGAATCACCCCACATCGGGGCAACTAAGAGATCAAATGACATCATGAGGTGAGGAAAATGAATTGAAATCTTCTTGCTCTCACTTGCATCAATCTTCAAGTCATGCTATTACATTGAATTCATGTGTTAATTTAAGTGCCTTAGGATGATGAAGAGCATTTCTTTCTCTATCCCATACACTTATATCCTTTGCATAGCCCATTTGAGCCTGCAATTTTATTTCTTTAAACCCAGTTGGTGATCATCCCCCACACTGGGGCAAGACAAAAGGCAAATGAAGACTCTTGAAAAGTTCAAGTGTCATTCAAAGTGTAGTTTGCTTGACGCATGCATTATGTGCAAGAATTGAATTCAAAATAGAACTAAGGGGCATAAAAAAGCAGTGTGCCTGGTAAAAGCAAGGCCAATGCCCATGAAAAGAAGTGAAGAAAAGTGAATGAAAACTAGGGGGCGTGAAAAAGTGGTGTGCCTGGTAAAAGCAAGACCAATGCCCATAGATGAAAAAAAGAGTCAAGATAGGTGACTCTTAATTACAAGAATTGAGTCTCAATGGAGCAATACTCAAAGAACTCAAAAGTTGAGTTTTCATAATCAATGGGGCACTTCATGAAGACAATCCCCAATGGTGAAAAAGAAAACTGGTGGCAATGCCAAGATGATCATCAACTCTCACCCTTAACACATATTTTGAGCCTAATGATCATGTCATTTCTCAACCCATGAACCTAGCCTACGTTACGTCCTTTACAAAGTCTCTTCAGATTAGGGCACTTGAATTAACATAGGAGTTCATATGTTTATAAGCATCGCTCGAAGAAGTACGAGCAAGATCATTTCTTTCTCATTTTGCAGGGTTCTTGACTTGTAAACCCGGAGATGATTACAAAATTGTTCTTTCAATTGCCTTGACTCAAAGAGTCCCTTTGTTAAGCCATTAACCAAGCCCACATTACGGTCCCTATTAAAGATCTCTCAGATTGGTAAGGTTGTACCTCTTGCGAGAAAACTCGGACCCTTGTTGGTGTGATGATAGTGAGATGGAGCGATTCTCATAAAATAGCCTCTAAATGAGAGTGAGTGAAAGTCCTTTCTAATTGAAGGTCCCTCATTTGGTATTCTTAAGAAATCCATGTCATGAGTGAAAATTGTCTTGAATGATAATTCTCTCAAAGTGGAAATTTGGGTGATGCAAAGGTCATTATGCATAAACCCCGATTGAGTTGATGAAAACCTCACTGAATTTTGAAATGTGCATTCTAGAGTAGCTTAGATTGTTTATCTCTTTAATGAATGCATATAAGTTTTTGCTCTAAATCATGTCTGACAGGTAATTCAAGTTCCTTTCAGAATGTTTCATGATATTAGGAGGTGAAAGGCCTCCACAGGATATCTAATTTCCAAAAGACATATCCCAAAGAATCAGAGATATCATCAGGTAAGTATATCTCTACCCATTTTTCACACTTGACTCGGTCAAGATGTCCATTTATATTGACTTGGCGTGCTTTCGTAGCCCAGAGTCTCTCGTTATCGATTCGGCGTGCTTTTGTAGCCCGATGTCTCTCTATATTGACCTGGCGTGCTTTCGTAGCCCAGAGTCCCTTATATTGACCTGGCGTGCTTTCGTAGCCCAGAGTCCCTTTATATTGACCTGGCGTGCTTTCGTAGCCCAGAGTCCCTCTTTATCGACTCGGCGTGCTTTTGTAGCCCGATGTCCCTTTATGTTGACCTAGCGTGCTTTCGTAGCCCAGAGTCCCTCTTTATTAACTCGGCGTGCTTTTTGTAGCCCGATGTCCATTTATATTGACTTGGTGTGCTTTCGTAGCCCAGAGTCCCTTTTAATCGACACTCAATGGAGTTGTCCCCCAAAGATTTTTCTCCAGATTCAATCTGATTAAAGCGACCGAAGAATGGTTCGGGTCCTGGTCGGATGATTTCTGTCGCAAGGCTGGGCGACCGAAGAATGGTTCGGGTCCTAGCCAAGCAAAACCTCAGTCTAGGCGACCGTAGAATGGTACGGGTCCTAGACAACATTTATTGCTCTAACAGGCGACCGTAGAATGGTACGGGTCCTAGGAAAGCAATTTCCCCATTCAGGCGACCGTAGAATGGTACGGGTCCTGAAAAATCAATTTTCCGTCAAGGCGACCGTAGAATGGTACGGGTCCTCGACAACACTTATTCCCTATTTTAGGCGACCGTAGAATGGTACGGGTCCTAGAAAGTGAATCCCCGTTTAGGCGACCGTAGAATGGTACGGGTCCTAGACAAAACCTATTTCCCTATTCAGGCGACCGTAGAATGGTACGGGTCCTGGAAGGTAAATCCCCGTTTAGGCAACCGTAGAATGGTACGGGTCCTAGACACAACCAAGCACTGTCATACTAGGCGACCGTAGAATGGTACGGGTCCTAGGAAAGCAGTCTTTTTCTAAAAGCCATGTTACTATTCTGGGCGACCGTAGAATGGTACGAGTCCTGGACATGTAACACCAACTATCTTGAATCACTCTACCCTCCTTGAAGGTAAGTCACTTTACCCTCCTTGAAGGTAAGTCATTCCAGGTAAGTCTTTTATCATCTGCATTAGCATTTCATGCATCATATAAATTGCATTAAAAAATGGAATTCATTTTCCGACAAAAAAATCATTCAGTGCATTTGCATGGTCAAAATTTAGATCTCAATTTGTCTTTGAAGGCAATCTCTTCGAGCTCACCTTCAAAGAGGGGCAGTGTTGACACTTAAATTTTGGCGATCCATTTAGTCATTTATTGCATAAAAAATTAGGGATTAATTTTATCCCTGAAAAAATATTAATTGCATAGCTACATTTAGTTTGCATATTTTGCATTTTATTTTGGACCGGTGGCGGATGGGTCGAATTGGTGTTTTTGAGTTTTAAATTAACAAGTGGGCTAGGCCCACGAAAGGAGAAAATTAACCCAAGCCCGTCGTTATGCTTAATTAATTATCTTATGAAAAAATTAAGATTTGATGCGATATTGTGATATTTTTCAAAAATTAAGAAAATCGCATTGTAATCTTATTTTTATCAATAGATGATGAAATCGGGGTGAATATTCGTGAGATAGGGATTTTTTGTGATCAAGAGGTTACAAGCAATATTCGTGAGATGAAAATATTAACAAAAAAAAGATCACATTTTGTTTCGCCTATAAAAGGATATGTACGGAGTTCACTCGAGGGGGTTCTCTTCGTTGAAAAAGAAAAGAGAAGAGAGAAGCCATCCGTGGGGGGGCTTCTTCGGAGAAAAAATTTAGGAAAAAGGAAAAGAGAAAAAGTGAAACAGAGACAGAGGAGAAGCGGAAAGGCAAAAAAAAAAAAAAAAAGGGAGGGGGATGATTTGACCCCTACTGTTCATCGTCTTCCCAATTTGCTGCCCACGTTGCTGCTCCGTTCGTGTCCTTCCCATTGCACCATCACCAACGCCCGAGCTTGTCGCGGAGCCTGCTCAGAAGCCCGAAGCCGTCGCGCGCTGCGATCTGCCTGCAGCCCGCGCCGGTCCGTCTCGCCTGAAGCCAGCAACGCCGCGTGACCCAATGCTCCTGACCTGTTGCTGCCAGAGCTTCCCCTTCACCGCACCCGCTCAACTCGCACTGACCCGCGACGACCAGGTGCTCCTGTAGCTGCAGCCCGAACCCCCACGATTTCGATCGCCCACTGCCGCCCGAACCGCCGCGACACCACCACCCGTTGCTCGACGCCGCTACTCATCCTCCCGCGGACCGACGCCGTTGCCTTAGGTGCCCCGCCACGAGCAATCCGTGCCTGGAAAAGAAGAAAGAAGCAGAAAAACAAAAAGCAAAGAAAAAAGAAAAAAATCCAATTAGGTAGTTTTACTTATTTATTTATTTTATTGTTCATTATTATTTTACTTATTCTGTCTTTTAGTGAAATTGTTCCTTTAGGTATATAATTGATATTCCAACATGAATTGGCCCCTCAAATAAGAGATTGACAGTCCGATTTTCGCGCCCGAAATCCGACTCGCAATCCCTTACAAAAATCGACAATCCAATCTCAAGCCCGAGATTTGATTTGCGATTTAATTTAAAATTGGCCAACCCGATCTCATGCGCGAGATATGGTTCGTCAATTTTTAGATATCAATCTTATCTTATTTGATTCATTTGTTGGTTGAGTCAATCTTATTTTCGTAAAAGAAAAATCCAAAAATATTTGAGTTAGGATTAGATTTGCAGTTTTAGGGTTAAAATTGCAATCTTATCCTGAGTTAAATAAGAAAATCAAAAAAATCTTAATTAGGATTAGGTTTGTTGTCGTCTTGCATATTTAGGATTGCAATCTTATTATGAATTTTTAAATAAAAAATCCAAAAAAAGAAAGTGCATTCATTTAGATAATTAGTTTTTTTAATTTGAATTGCATGTTAATTATGTATTAATATTAATTTTGAGATTAAGGAAAAACACAAAAAAAAATCATTGTGCATATTAGATTAGATTGCATGCTTATTAGGAAAATAAAAATCATGTGCATGTCATATAGAATTAGTTTCATACAATGCACGTCATTTAGTGATTTTTGTTAGGTGCATTTAATTAGAAATTGCCCGTCATTAGAATTAAGTCATTAGATTAATTTAGATTGCATATTTAAATGTTGCATTTCTTTAATTTCGAATCTCATAAAAAATACAAAAAAATTATTTAGAATAAATCATCTCATGCTTAGATTACATGCTTAGTTATGTCATATTGCTTAGGTCATATAGCTAAGTCATGTTGCCATGTCATATCATTTCATGTTAAATTAGTGGCATGCATTGCATATTGCATGATTTTCATTAATTAAATGAAAACAAAACAAAAATTGCGTGTTAATTAGAAATCATATTTAGAACTGCTGATGTGAATTCTAAACTAACATTGCAGATGCTTTCGTTGCTTTGAGGTAAGTCCTGCAATATTTAATTACTTTATTGGGTGTTAAATTGGTGGTTTGCGCACCTGTATGAACACCTCACATGTTAGGGAGATAGTTTAAAATCAATTCAAGCTGCCTGCCAAACATTTTTCAAAATAAAAAGAAAGGTACCGAAAGGGCGTTAGAGAAATCTAACGTAACCAAGTCCCCGTACCCTTAGTCTCTGGTTCGTAGGAGTAAAGTAAATCTCCCATTACTTTACTAGGGTTTCTAATCGACCCACTAAAAATAGATTAGTGGCGACTCCTAATTAAAAATTTGCATGTTAACAATTCAAACCTAAGTCGCGAATTGGTATGGGCTTGGGAGAGCCCAAGTTAAGTCTAGGCTTAGCAATCCATTAGCCAAACCCTAGGTGGTTCATACCCTCGAAAAATTGGTCGCAACACCTGGTGTGGTTGGCGGATGGCATGGCGGTGGCTGACGGAGGAAAAAAGGGAAAAAGAAAAGAAGAGAAAAGTAAAAAAAAAAAAAAAGGAAAAAAGTTAGAGGTGGCCGATGGAGGGAAAAGGGGAAAAAGAAAAGAAGAGAAAAAGGAAAAAAAAAAAAAAAGAAAGAGAGAAGGAAAAGAGTAAAAAGACAACAGACAAAAGAAAAAGGGATATGTGCAATTAAGTTCTAAAACTTGCAAAAAGTGTAATCAAGTTCTAAAACTTGTCAAATTGATTAAATTGAGTCCTAAAGTTAACACTGTTAGATTTACTAACGGAAAACGTTGACGTGGCGTTGACGTGGCATTTTAAATGATTTTTTATTCTCCACATGGCTTTTAACATTATTTTTATTCTTGTTTAAATTAGATTTAAAAACTAAAAAGGAAAATTTAAAATTAATTTTAAAAACAAAATTGTTCAAAAAAAAGGCACTGTGTAGCTTCCACCATCGCCCATTGCCGAGAGGCTGGTGACTCGGTGGAAATACCTACTGGTGCCACTTTTTTTTTATAAACAGTTTTTTTTTCAAATAAATTTTAGTTTCTCCTTTTTAGTTTTTAAATCTAATTTTTAAAGATTGTGAATAAAAAATAATTTAAAAAAGCCATGTGGAAAATAGAAATTCATTTAAAATACTACATCAAGCACCACGTTAGCATTTTCCGTTAGTACGTTTGGTATTAACTTTAGGACTCAATTGAACCAATTTGACAAATTTTAGGACTTGATTGTACTTTTTATAAGTTTTAGGATTCAATTGCACTTTCATAACAAGTTTTAAGATTTTTTTTTTTTTTGCACATATCCCAAAGAAGAAAGAAATAAAATCCCAAAGATATTGAAATATTATTAAAATTATCCACGTCAAAAACCAATCATGCCATGTAAGATGGCTGACGTCTATGTTAGTAATTTTCAACCAAAATTGGCCGGATGATCTCAATTGGCAAAACGTAAAAATGTTTAGAATTCAATTAACAAAATTGAAAGGTTAAGATTGACTTGACAAGAATGCAATAAGTCTATGAATTTTTAAATAATTTTCTCTCATAAAATGCCTCAAACTAGTATATTCGTGATAAATTTAACTTTCGAAAAATCACAAACTGGTATATCTGTGATAAACGGAGGGTAAAACCCTAAACCAGTATATCCGTTACTTGCCATATATCATCCAACTCGGCAATTTTATAGTAAAATTCATGGAAACTAATATAGGATAAATTTATCACATGTGTACCACTTTGGGGTTTTTTATAGTTAAAAAATTAGTTTGGAAAAAAAAATATTTTTGTAATATTAACCCTTTAATCTATTGAATTGACCAAACATAAAAGCACGTCCAAGTGGGAGAAACCAATGAAGTAGAGAATTGCCAAAGGATAACAAGTATATTACTGACATTATTAAAATGCCACCGATGATATTGAAAATTGCTGCTAATAATCTTTAAAATAGAAAAAAGGCAAAGAAATAGAATAACTATGTTGCAATTAGAAGATACAAACTGGTGTAGAGATCCCATAATGCTCCGCAACCATATTCTGTCCTTTTACAAAGAGCTATATAAATCAGAGGGCCCAAGGCAATACCAACCTATCCTCATCCAATGTCCATCACCTATAACACAACACATTAATGAAGATCTGGTGGCTGTACCTTTGATGGAGGAAATTCAGGATGATGTTTTTCATATGGGAGCACTCAAAGCACCTGGCCCAGATGGCTTCAGTGACATTTTTTATCAACATTCATGGGATACCGTGAAAACTGACCTGTTACAATTAGCTCCGAATTTTTTTCAGACAGGTATTCTTGATCCCCTCCTCAACCAGACACATCTTTCCTTAATCCCTAAAGTGAAAAACCCTGAGAATCTCAGCCAATACATACCTATCAGTTTATACAATTTCAGTTATAAAGTAATTTCAAAACTTCTAGCAAACAAACTAAAGAAGTGGTTACCATCTATTATTGAACTGGAGCAATGTGCATTTGTTCAAGGTAGACAGATACAAGACAATATCTTCATTGTGCAGGAAGTATTGCACCAACTGCGCATCACAAAAAAGAGGAAAAAAATCAGGCCATACTTTAATTAGATATGCAGAAAGCATACAACATAATCGAATGGGATTTTTTGCGGGATTGCATGTTGCGTATGGGGTTTTGTGAAAAGTGGGTAACACTCATAATGTAGTGTGTGTCTACAATGTCTTTCAGTGTGAAGATAAATGGAGAACCTACCCCTTTCTTTCATCCTTCGCGAGGAATCAGACAAGGCGATCCCCTGTCGCCTTATTTATTTATCTTGATTTCAAATGTTCTAACATGGCTGATGAACAAAGCGATCACAGATGGCAGCATCAAAGGCATACAGATAAACAGGTTTTGTCCTAAACTCTCACATCTGTTGTTTGCGGATGATGTTATCTTTTTTCTAGATGATACTATAATGGAATGTCAAAACCTGGCACTGATACTTAAACAGTACTGCTATGATTCGGGACAAGCAATCAACTTAAACAAATCAGGGGTGTATTTTAGTGCAAATTGTCCCTTACCTTTGAGGAGAAATATGGCCACAGAATTAAGAGTCCTTGTGTTTGAAAAAAATAGGGAAGTATTTGGGCATTCCCACATAATGGGGTCAATCTAAAAAAGAATTGTTTGCATGGATATTAGCCAGGGTCAATATAAAGCTAGAAGGGTGGAAAGAGAAATTACTTACTAAGGTAGGGAAGGAGGTGTTGATCAAAAGTGTTGTTCAGTCCATACCTATGCATGCTATGTCCATCTTCAAGCTACCAGTCTATATCTGCAGAGCAATAGAACAACGAATTGCATCATTCTGGTGGCAAAAAGGTGATCATAAGAGGGGCATTCATTGGAAAAATTGGGAGGTGATGAAAACTCAAAAGGATGAAGAAGGAATGGGTTTCAAAGATTTGATTACCTTTAATTATGCCATTTTGGGTAAGCAAGTTTAGAGGCTATCAAATTCTCCTTCTGCCCTGTGGAGTAGAGTGTTGAAAGGAGTCTACTTTCCTAAAGGGGATCTCTAGATAGCATGCATGGGCCAACACCCCTCATGGGGATGGCGGAGTTTGTTAATTGGCCGAGATACAATTAAAGAAAACATCAAATGGTCAGTTGGGGATGGTCAATCTATTCGCATTCGAGAAGATAAGTGGTTAATGCAAGGGGTAATTGAAGGACAAATCAATCCAACAGAACCTCTGATGGTATATGAGCTAATACATGCAAAATCCAGAGAGTGGAATGTACAGAAGATTCAACAGTTCTATAATGAAGGTATCGTTAATGAAATTTTAGCTATCCCACTGAGCCCACAACCACAATCAGATTACCTAGTCTGGATAGGTAATAATACTAGGCAATATTCTGTAAAGAGTGGCTACAACAGAGCAATTTCAAAAACTACAAACCAAAACCACAATAGGGCCTCCTGTTCGTTCCGACCACCACGCACCTTATGGACCAAAATCTGGAGCCTTGTTGTGCCACCAAAAATCAAAACTTTCCTTTGGGCTCTCTGTCAAAATGCCCTTCCCACAAGAGAAAACCTACATAAACGAAAAATCATTCATGACCCATTATGCCAAGTTTGTCACACGAAGGTAGAAACAATAGAACATCTGTTCTTTCTATGTAAATGGACAAAAGGCATATTCAGAGGCCTTAGTCCCACAAGTAGAATCAAACGGACAGACCAGTGGATTATGGAAGCTTTCCGAACGAACACAAACATACCTGAACGAGAATACACTGGCTTGGTTCTCTGTCACATATGGAAGGCAAGAAATGGATGGATTTTTCGAGCAAAAGCCCTGAACTCTGCAGATCTCCTGAGAATTGTACAAGATTAGCACTTCACTTTTACCCAAGGATAGAAGACCCAGAAACGATTAAACCCTAATCGAAACATACCTAGGTGATGGAAACCACCAGATCGACAAGATCTGAAGTTGAACGTTGATGCTTCATGGAATCCAGGCGAGTTTCTTTGTTCTGTTGCTAGTGTTGTGAGGGATTCGTCAAGGCAGGTGCTCGAAGGCTTCGCCTGTACTTCTAGGGTTTCTTCATCGCAAGAGGCCGAAGTCGAAGCCATCTTACATGGACTCTTTTATATTAAGGAACTTCAGAAGAGGCACGTGGGAGGCTTCCAGAGTCAACCACTTCGCTGGATCTGCGAAAATGACTAGTTTCCCTGCCGTTGAACAGGTTTTGGGCCGGGCCAAAATTCAGTGGAATCTAAAAGAAGCTGTCCTACGTTGCAGACACGAATTGGATCAATGCAATAATGTGAAGGTAAGTTGTTGCACCCGAGAAGAGAATTGTGCCGCAGACTGGATAGCACGAACCCATCGAGCAAACACGCTTCCTCTTTATTGGTGGATTTCTCCTCCTTTGCCTTTATGGAATATATCATGTTCGGACATTAGTCCTTATTCGTCTTGTAAGACTCCTTTTAAGTAAGAATAGAACGCGACATCTTTTTTGTCCAAAAAAAAAAATTCTTTAAAATGTCGCTAAATGCATCTTATCGTGCCAATTTCAGAAATAATGCTAGTGTAGTGTAAAAAAACGTTCAATTTTGTCGTAGTGAGTTGGCTTGAGAGAGTTCTCAATGATAGGGAAACTCTAGTTCTTTGCCATTTACTGTAGTGAGTAGGAGCAAAGTTATTATTAACAAAAAATATAACCAACATACAAGTGAGACGAAACTCACTTTTGACTTAAACGTATAGAATATGGATAGATAAATTTGTAACTTTTATATATATGGTAGGCAGTATTTTTGGTTTAGAAAAGTAATTTCCAATATATTGTTCGATAGCTTCTTCTTTTTTTTATTGGAAAAGGAAGCACCCACTTATTAGTAACTATTAATTTGTTCACACACTTAGTTGATTTTTCAATAAGGAAAAGTAAATTTCAACCTATAATAAAAATGAAAAAAAAAAAACAATATTCCACTAGTTATATGAAAAAGTAAATAATTCAAGGGTTGATGTTATTAAAAAAAAAAACCCTAAATTGATACAACTATAACTAATGTACCACAAGTTAATTTGTTAATAACCAAAAACTTCAAGCTAGTACAATGACAAATTTAATCCAAACAAATTTTTTGATTATCAAAAACCCAAAATTGATACATTTTTTTATATATAAATTTACCATCCATTAGTTTCCTTTAAATTGGATTAATACCGCAAAAATCATAAACCGATACACCTGTGACAAATTGAGGGTAAAATTCCAAATTAGTATACTTGTCAATTGATATGTGTCACCAAATTTAGCAATTTAATATTAAAATTTAATGAAAATTAACAAAGGGTAAATTTGTTATATATAGGGTTTTTGATGGTCAAATTTTAATTTAGGGTAAATTTGTCATTGACATATCAATTTGGGATTTTTTATGTTATTAATCCTAACTCTAATTAGCAACTTCTATATCTATATTTGATTAATGATATTCTCAATCGAGAGAGAGAGAGAGAGAGAGAGAGAGAGAGAGAGAGAGAGAGAGAGAGGCAAATTTCGATTAAAAAAATGTAGTGAAAATAACTAAAATAGAATGCCCGACTCCTTCGGTTGTCTAGAGAACATAACGTGCACATGGCCAGTTGTGCAGGTCACTTGGGGATTAGTATTCCTTGCCAGCTCCTTCGCCGAACATTCTTGCGCTCCTCGTCGAAAATGACAAATCGAAACCCGAGAACGAGATATAGGAATCTGTGGAAAATATTCCTGACATTGTCATTTCTCAAGTCGGCTGACTGCTTCTGAATAAGAAAATCGAAATCTACAGGTGGGATTCATTAATTCGTGGGGTTTTTCTTTTTCTCTTCGTTTCTGAGCGCAAGGAGACATATTTTGGGGCGAATAGTGACAAGACCATAGCCAGTTTGAAAGTGCATTCATGCGAGATACTTGGGAGGAAGCATGTACGCCGTCTGCATTGCTTATTGTCCTTTTCTATCACCTAACTCAATGAAATGTTACTATGGAATATATTAAAAGTAAGATGAATGCTGTTTACGGGGGAGATAACATTATAGAGGATTCGTGATAAATTTAAACAGGCCTAAAAACAAGTTCTCATAAAAACGACAAAGATGCCTCTGAATGCTGTTGACAGGGGAGATAACATTATACAGGATTCGTGATAAATTTAAATAGGTCTAAAAACAAGTTCTCATAAAAATGACAAAGATGCCTCTCTCTCTCTCTCTCTCTCTCTCTTTTTAATAAGTGAGAAAAGGTAGAGAAGGGTGATAGTGCATATGCTTTTCTGGGTGTTAACATGAGAGTTTCACGCTCCTTATGAAAGATTTTGTTTAAATCCTTACTGCTTAAGCTGCGTTTAAAGGACCAAATATAATTTTGGATAGGATAATATCTGGTGTTTGGGAGAACATTAGATTTGAATGTATCTAGACATAATTGGGACACAAAATCCCCTCCTTATGGAAAATCTAAGGAAAAAAGAAACAGAAAAAAGGAGAAAAACCCAACGGACTCGCTTTGCTACTCACCACTCGACTTCATCAACTACAGATGAACACCTCTTAGTCGATCTCTCTTCTTGTTGTCGGCTCAACATCACTGTCCTTGACCTCGAATGCCATTGTCTTAAACTTTTGCTTCTAGCTTCGTCACGCGCAGCCATCCAAAGAGTTGACTTCCTCCAACAAGTTTCAGATTTCTATTTTTTCTCGCAGAAGAATCCATTCTATTTGTGAAGATTTTTAGCGCCTATCATCGAGAATTTCGATGAACGTTGCTGTTATTCTCAATCATCCTCCGCTCTTGCTTTGATCTGAATAAAAGGATGGTGGTGACGGGTTAAATTGATGGGCTCACCAGGGATGGTTCGTCTTTACAACCCATTTAATTTGTTGATGATGAGTCATCGACACGGGGTTGTCTAACGTAATCTAGGTTCTATTTGCCGGGACTTTCTGGGTCTACGTCCGTCCCTGTTTAGTACTTTGTTCTGCGTTGTCAACAAGTTCTTGAGGCAACCAGGTCGCGAGTTCTATATTTTTCCTTTGATTTTCAATTTTGGGTGATGGTATGTTTTAACTTTATTTTGGAGAAGAATTTCAGAGAAGAAACAAAGGATTTGAGTTCAGTCGTGGACTCAAGTATTGATTTCAGAGTACTAATCCAAAAGGCGACTTGCAAAGAAGGAACGTTGAGCAACTAAAGCGAGAAAATAGAGAATTGCAGTAGTGCACGCCAGATGTAGAATCGTTAACCTCCTGCCATTACTAAAGGATGAAGATGATGATGGTCTGTGGCGTCTCATCTTCCTTGCCCACTGCCATGAGCGCGAAAAAGCAAGAGAGACGAGTTGAGTGAGAATGTCAATGGATTTCAAACGTTCATTTGGTAATATTTATGTGAATCTTTTTTATATCTAGACATTATCAAACACCACATAGGAGATTTCAAATTTTATCATATCCTTATACTATCTGATCTTAACCTATTCGGTTAAAATGTATGAAAGACCAAATGTAACCTTAGTCTGTTTGAGCTGGTGACCATAGCGGCAGCGCTTGCCAAAAGTTAGTGAACATGTTCACATGTGGTAGCAAATACACAAGGCACAAAATGACTAAAGGTTTGTTCACGATATGCATCAAACTAGTGCCCTTTAGGAAGATAGCGTGACCTCTTTACCACCATAACTAAGCATATGGCAAAACCAGTATGTAATACACAAAGCTGCAAATTAATCAGGACATGTTTTTACATGAGGTAGCAAATTCTTACAAATTCTTACATGACATGCCTCGAACTTACAAATTCTTGGAAGACAGTGTGAACTCTGTAACCACCATAGTTGATGATGTGTCAAAAGCAATATGTAACACTTGTAAATTAATCAGGACAAAATTAACGGGGCATTTGTACTTTGGAATTATGGAATCAATATTAAGGAAACCCATCTTCTACACGTATGTAGTATGTACGAAATAAGGTATATAAAACTACGAAAAAGATAAGAAGACTCGATAATCATGTTTCTTTTTTCCGCCGCTGGAGCGGAAGACCTATTTATCAATTGCTGGACCAAAAAAAAGGGGTGAACTTTGTGGTCAGAAAATAGGTGAATTGACATGTTTCTTCTCCTGGAATTAATATTTGACTGTGAATAAAATCCTGGACGAAGAACGTTTCCCTTTTACTTTGCTGACACGCTCTTCAATTCATTCTTGTTTTGAATCATTCAAATTATTTGGGTTGTGAACAGCAAATTGAAAACCGAGGACAATGAGCTGTCTGACGCACTCCACATGTTCCTTGGCACAAAATTGGCGCACATTCCTGGAAATCCTAATTTCTATATGCTTAAAAATGACTACGTCTCAACCCGTAGCACTGGAGTAGCTCATTTAATGGAACCTACACATGGATCTTCCAACCTATATATGTGCCGGTATGCATCATGATGGCAATACTAAAGACGCTCTTTCTATTTTCATCTGTGTCGCTCATTAGTCCTAAGTTCTACACAAACACCCACAAATAGAGAGAATTCGAAATGGCGACCGCAATCAGAGAATTCGAAATGGCGACTGCAACCGCATAATCCGAAATAGCAACTGCAACCCCAGAATCCAAAATAGCGACCGCAACCGCAGAATCCGAAATAGTGACCGCAACTGCAGAATCCGAAATGGTGACCCAGGAATTTTTAGAGAAGAGCATGGACCGACTTACAGAGGACATCAAGAGCCTACAAGAGCTTATCTCGAACCGCATCAGTAGGACTCAGGAATTCTTGAATCTGTACTTCGTCTTCCAAGGTATTGTTTTTTCTTCTGTGCTGACGTCCTCGGAAACGATCAGGTGTAAACTGAAATGGACTTTTTACGCCCTCTCTTTACTGGCTTCCGTTTACAACTTTCTCGCGGTATTGGTAAACATCCGTATGTCGCTGAAGTACTACAAAAGTATGGCCGACAACTGGGATATACTCGACAAACGGAGGGGGCAACTTGACAATCTGAGGATGCAACGACGGAACAGTGCTGACCAGCAACGGACAAATCCCTATAGATTTAGAATCTATCAACGCAACGCAATATGTTCTTTGACACTTCTGCTGCTTTTGATATTTTCGGTTGCAATGCTATATGGTTTCACCCAAATTCACTGTTGTCACCGATGCAGTTACGGATGACAAGTGTGATTTTTACATTATGTAACACTAGATCACATGTCAATATGTGGGGCATGTAGACTAGTAATTTGATCATGTCAGGGTCAAGCTACGTATATGTCGCCCAGTTGATTTTCCATTTGAAAGTGCTTCTTGCATGTATGTGGACCTTAAACTATGCTTCCATTGTAAGAGAAGGAGCTTTGCATTGTGTAATGGAAAAATTGTCCAAAAATTAGCCAATTCAGTTCTAAACTTTTAGTTTTGCCAATTGAGTTATGTTTTACTAGTTGAGTCCATCTGGCTTAGTTTAGTCGGAAATCAATGATGCAAACTCCAATGGTCTCACGTAGAATGGTTGGTGCTGATGTTGTAAATTTTTTCTATAAAGTTTGAAATTTTTGAAATTTTTCTTTTTTTCTTTGTTTTTCTACCAAATCCGGCGAAGGATGTTGGCCAACCCTCGTTGGTCACAAGCAAGGATTGGCAACTGGGCAACGGCCGCAAAGCCCTCGCCTAGTGACCAATGAGGGTCGGCTAGCCCTTGCTGAGCTTGGAAGAAAAAAGAAAGAAAAAGAAGGAAAGAAAAAAATAAGAAAAATTATAAAAAAATTCAAAATTTTAAAGAAAATTATTAAAATTATTCACATTAGTGTTGGTCATACCACATAAGACAATCGGCATCCACGTTAGCGATTTCCGGCTAAAATTGGCCAAATAGACTCAATTAAAAAAAAAAGTAAAAATGTTTTTGACCCAATTGGTAACATTGAAAGGCTTAGAATTGAATTGACCAAATTGTAACAAATTTATGACTTTTTGGACAATTTTCCTATTGTGTAATATATGAAATGCCTAGCGATGGAGAAAATCAAAGGATTTTTAATCACGTACACGGAGTTTGTAAAGTTTAGATTACACAAGTTGATGTTTTAGATCATTGTCAAAAGACATGATCTAAAATTTACTTTTGGAAACGATATCAACTTTGTTTAACATTCAAATGCACAAATAATATTAGTTATGATCCACTGGTGTTAACAAACCTTATATTTTATGTAACTAGTATATGGTATGTAAAATTTCGAAATAAAATCTTGAATAATGCTTTGGCTAAGAGCAAAAGTATTAACGTTTCATGTCATCCTCATTTTGCATTCTGAGTCGTTTCTTTTTTGGCTAGATTTAAAATGTGCAGGAGGAATGAACATTGCTCCCTTTTGTTTTAGTTTGCACTTTGATCATTAATTTTGAAAGAGCATATTTTGCGGCATCTCTGATTGGAAGAACCTAGTTTCTAGTTGATGAGTTGTAAAACATGGACATAACGAATATTTACTTTTAGTTTATTTATGTATATGCGATGCTCGTGCCTATAGCTTATCCATTATACGCCTCCAATAAGAAGCGGTGGAAGGAGACGTCCAAATACTACTTCCGAGATCGATGAAAATGTACCTTTTATTGGGAAATGTTCACTAAATTTCTTAAAACTTGTTACGTAAGTAAGTTGAATCATAAAATTTTTATAAAATGTGATCAAATCATAAAACTTATCACAAAAGTGTATTGGAATTCTAAAATTTTTAAAATACACAATTAAAACTTAAATATTGCTAAGTTGATGCATTCAAACCTTTCCATTAACTCCATTCAACTTGATTAATTTGATGAGTTTTAGAGCTTAATTGTACTTTTTAAAAGCTTTATAATTTAATTGTACTTTTGAGACAAGTTTTAGGACTTTCAGTGTATTTATTCTTATTTTTATTCTAGCACAAGTTGACTTAACATGGAGTGTGGTTTAATACTATCTAGGCCCATAAACTAATGTGAACTTTGGATAACACTCACAAAAATTTATAGGTGGCTATTGTTAAATCAAGCAGACCGAACTCGATTTATGAAAAGGAGGAAATGAATCATTATACTAAATTTATGTAATTCAATCTTGTCACCATTTTCTAGAGGTGAAATCTCCATGGGAGTTTGATAAATTATGGAGTGAACATCCGTAGTCTCCCTCGTGCACTCGACAAAGGCTCTCCCAAATTTTACTAATCATGAAATTGGTTGACTCGATTAATTATGAAAATCATGTTCTTTCTATAAGAGTTACTAGGGATAAGTATGGTTCTACAGTAGAATCTAGAACCTGAGACCGGACCGGTAATAACATGTAAGTTTTAAGGTATACATGGTAAATTCCAGATTTAAAAAAATGAGGAACTTATTTCGACGGATAGGTTCTAGGTTATTAATTAGAGGAATCTAGAATCTAGAACCTATAGCCTAAAACCTGGAACAAGTTTTAATATTTTGCTTAATCCATGTCTTTGTGCAATCCTGCGATATCTATGCCGTTCGATAATGAATTTATAATGTGGAACCTCTAGTTTTAATTTATATTTTATGATTAAGACTTATACTATATTAATTTTCATATTTTTCTTTTTTTCAAAATAAAAGTTATGGTCAGTGTTGACACCTAATTTAATTTTTTAGAAATTAAAAAATAGAGCATTTGGTTTTTGGAGGGAAATTTTGAATATTCTTTTGAATAATAAAACATTGGGTTAATACCCTAAAAAACCCCAAATTGGTATACTTGTGACAAATTTACCCCAAACTATTTTTTTGACCATGAAAAACCCCAAACTAGTAAACTTGTGATAGATTTACTCCGATTTTCGACTATAAAAAAACCAAACTTGTACCTCTAGGTCTTAAACTGGTACATTTATGACAAATTTACCCCAAACTAATTTATTTGACTGCAAAAAACCCTAAACTGGTAAATTTATGACAAATATACCCTATGTTAAATTAGATTAATACCACAAAAAATCATAAAAATTGTAAAATGTGACAAAAAGAGTGTAAAATCCTAAATTGGTATACGGTTAACGTTCACGTGTCATTTAACTTAATAATTTGATAATAAAATTTAACGAAAACTAACATAGGGTAAATTTGTCACAAGTGTACCAGTTTTTGGTAAATTTGTCAAAGGTATACCGGTTTGGGGTTTTTAGTGGTCAAAAAAATGGTTTGGGGTAAATTTGTTATTTCTATTTTATGATTAAGTGTACTAGTTTGGGGTTTTTCAATGTATTAACCCTAAAACATTTGATTGTTGAATAAATCTCCTCATTTTGAATTTGAATAAATCTCCTCAAAAAAAAAAAAACTCAACAACCGTATGATTTTTGGAGCCATTTTTTGTTGAGAAGAGGAGTGAATATCAGGAAAATCTTCAACAATTTCGAGTCTTCCCTCTATAAAAGAGGGCGAGTTTTCAGAACCGAGGGGGGTTTTCTCTTGGCCATTCATCGAAGGAAAAAATAGAAATCTGAAGAGAGAAGAAAAAAAGTGTGGGGGGCTTCATGAGGGTTGAAAGAAAAGAAAAAGAAGAAAAAAGTGAAAAAGAGAGAAAACAGAGAGAAAGGCTTCGGTTTGTGGGAGAGGTAAAGAGGAGAGAAAAAAGTCAAGAGAAAAGTGGCAGAGGTGATGTGACATTTACTGTTCACCCTTTTCTTTCCACTGCCGGCTTCTCTTCTGCGCTTCCTCTGCCGGTTTCGGTTCTGCTCCGTCCTCCTCCGTGACGGCCGGCTCTGAGAGCCCGTCGCGCCTACCGCACCTCCACCCAGTGCCGGCAGCTGAGCCGTCAACCACCGCCGCTCCTCCAGCCGTCCGCCAATCGCTCCCGACCCACGCTGCTTGCCGCCCCGAAGCCAGCAGCGACCGCCGCGCTGCCCTGAGTCCCCGACACCGGAGCTCTGCTGCTCCCGATCCGTGCAATCTGACGCCCTGCTGCTCCACCGACGCCTTCACTCGCCGGTCACTGCTCGATCTGCAACAGCAGTGACCCAACGACCCTGCAACTTCGTTTCAGCCGAGATCCGACGACACCGGAGCCCTGCTGCTCCCGATCCGCGCAACCTGACCCGGCAACCTCCAAGTCTCTATGCCCCACCAGCAGCACCGAACGCTAGAAGTCCCGACTCCGACGCCTCTGTTCAGGAAACCTCCATCGCCCGCGACGCTGCCACAGCCGCCGCGCTTGCGCCTCCGCCTGTACGATCCAACCGCGCCGGACGCCCAGAGACCTGTGCCTCCGCCTCTGCCAGCGCCTGACGCTTGCCGACTCCCCTTGCCGGAGCCCCGAACCAGCTGCCAAGTTTTGCCTGGAAAGGAAAAGAAAAAAACAAAAGAAAAGTAAAATCAAATTAGGTAGTTTGTTTTTCCTTATTTATTTCGTTATTATAGTTCAATTTAGAATATTGAGATGTGCTTTTCTTTTATAAATCTCGTAGGCATTAACTGCAGGTATTTTATCCCAAATTAGGGTAATTATTAATTTGACCCGTAAGACTTCGGGTCATTTTTTAATTACTTTAATTTTTAGGAATTTTATAATATTTCAATCGTTAAATTATTATAGAGTTAAAATAATTGTTAATTTAATCTGTGAGATAAGGGATTATTTTTTCGGTTATTTTAATTCTTATC
Source organism: Eucalyptus fibrosa (assembly GCA_017140475.1). NCBI lineage: Eukaryota > Viridiplantae > Streptophyta > Magnoliopsida > Myrtales > Myrtaceae > Eucalyptus > Eucalyptus fibrosa. The sequence continues at coordinate 20,560,502 of CM029509.1, read as the reverse complement.
TTCATTCTTTTAAAATAATTACTTGTTTGGAAAGACTAAAAAAAAAAAAATCAGAAAACACATAAAAATCTAAATATTGTATTAGAGCATTTAGGTTTAGTAAATTAGGACTATATTTTTAGGGTCAGTAAATTAGAATTGCATTTATAGGATTATATTTTTTAGATTATACTTTTAGATGGGTGATTTTTGTTAGGGTTAATTTTAAATAATGTTGGCATGTCTTAATTTTTTATATAGCTTTTAAGATAAGATATAGTTTAAGTTAAATTGATTCCTAAAATAAATTAGAATATTATTAACTTTAAATAGTTTAATTATTCTTTATTAATTTCGAATTTCAATAAAAAAATCAAAAAAATATTAGGTACGTGTTAGTTAATTTGCATAATAGGTTTAATTAGAATTTGTTTATTAATAAAATATTGTCATATCTAGAACTTAGGTACTTAGGTCCATACACATTTCATATTAAAGCAACACACCTAGATATTTTTAGATTAAGTCAATTTTCATTTAGTAAAACAAAAAGAGGAACAAAAAAATGTTATGCATGCCATGTGAGTTATAGTTTAATTGTTTTTTTTAATAAAAAGGAAAATGCTAAAAGATGATCATTGCACCATTAAGTTACTTTCTTTTCAATAAAAAACATTATGTCATTAAAAAATTTTAAAAAAAACTAAAGATCATTTCCTTGGATAGTTAATAGGTTAATTCATAATTAACCTCATTTCATATCATCATTTAGCATAGGTTGCATATATGCATTAAAAAATGAATCATCATAAATAAATAAATAAAAATCATAAAAGAGCATACATGTAGAAATACCATGTCATTCATCCCATATCATGTAGCATATGCATATTTAGGAGATATAAATTAGATTGCATACATATGATGATAGTTCAAATTATGCCATATAAATCGCATTTCAATATCATTAAAGTAAAATTCATGCATATTAAAGTTAAATTAAGATTGCATATAATTAACATTTTTAAAAGAAAAAGAAAATTATGTGTCTTGTCATTTAGAAATCATGTTTAGGGCATGCAATTTTATTAGCATTTTTCATTGAATGTTATTTTATTGATTGTGCACTCGCATGACCACCATTTTCATGTTAGTAGCTTAAGTTTAAATTAATCAACATTGCCTACAAAATATTTTTAAAATTAAAATAAAAAGGTACCGAAAGGGCGTTAGACTAATCTAGCGTAACCATGTCCCCGAACCTACTGAATCTTTGGTTCGCAAAAGTAAAGTATTCTCCCATACTTTACTTGGGTTTCTAACCAACTCTAATTGGTTAGTGGCAGCTCCAAATTGAATATAATTGCACGTTTAAATGAGTTAATTTCTATCAAGTCGCGATTGGTAGGACTTGGGAGGGTCCGTGCCAAGTCTTCGAACTTAGTAATCCATTAGCCTTTTCGAATAATTCACCTTCAAAAAAATTCGGGAAGGTCGTGACAGTCAGTAAATTATAAAAAGTAAATGGTGATCATTAAAAGTTTTAACTTACTGCAATCGTTCAATTAGTAATATAGGTGGAACTTAGACAAACCTTAAAACTGACCTTAGAACCTATAACAGGGTAGGTTTCAAGTTCTATGATATATAGAGTAGGTTTTAGGTTTTAAAAAATGAGGAACCTGTTCCAACGGATAGGTTTTAGATTTTGGGTAGAATCTGTACGAAACTTGGAACTGCTCACTCATAGGAGTCATTACTGACCTATTTGCGTCCAGTTAGAGGCCAAATAAAATGTGAGATGTCGATTTAGGGGACTAAGTTAATCTAAAGTCTATTAATGCATTTTCGGTTCCTTTTTTCATCATTATTGAAACTGCTGATCATGCGGTCTTAACTAAGTAAATTCCTAGGCACACTCATCTGAATGACTATGAATTTTTTATATGCACAATGAATCACACAATCTCGCACCATATCTCAATCAGTCGGAGAAATGAAATACGGGAAGATACCAACAAGTGTTTGGTCGAGTGGTAGCAGGCTGCAACCCGGGCGGACTTTACGTGCCAAAGGTAGGGGTTCGAAACTTAGAGAGACCCTTGCTGGGAGGGGAGAAACCTTCGCTGCTGTAATCCCTGAGTCCAAATTAGTCGGGGCTTCGGTTGCGGATACCGGGCGGGTTTACACACAACCCACCTAAAAAAAGAAATACGAAACTTGACAATCGTAGTGTCCCAGTGTCCAACCGCGACTCCCGCAGTGGCTTCCAGCCCAACACCAATGAATCTGGTGTCTTGGCAAGCTCCACCGCAGAACCAACCTAGTTTTGCCGCTGTGCCCAGCAAGTTTCAAGTGATCCTGGCAAATCTCCACTAGAATCTCAAATAATCACTTAGATTTAATATATATCAAGTTTGGCAATAATATCTTGAAATTAAACGTGATTCGAGAAATAACCGAATGCAGTGAATTCATTTCCAAAATGGACTGGTGGTGGGGAGCTTTCGCAGTGACCGGTGCGCAGTGAGACTAAGGAAGCATCGTGTCCAACTGCAAAGAGGGCAGTAGAGCAATGGGACGTGGTGACGTCGATCATCGGAGATGTGCCTGAGCAGGGACTTCGAGCAGGCGTGATGAGAGCACGTCAAGATGGTACGCACGGTCGAGCTTGCGGTGGTTACTGACTGCGTCGATAAACCTGCACAGAAAGAAAATTTTGTTGGGCTTTGCCTGGAATGCTAGAGGGAGTGATGGCTCGCGGTCTCGAGGCTTGGCTGGTCTTCACACCAAGACGTCAGGCAGGGTCTAGTAGGAATCACGAGCGAGAGGCCGAGTGGGGTCCGCAGAAGGGAACTGCAGTGGATTGCCGGTGTCGCTCCTAGAAAGTGAGTCTCGTTGATACTGGAGAGAGGTAAACCGCAAGTGTGTATTGTGGGTTGGATCTTTGATGTCCGGATCAGCGTGGCTCTGACGATTGATTGTTGTCTTCTCTTCAAGATTGCCTCACTTTGCCTTTTTCTTTCTCAAAGCCCCATGTTGGTCTCCTGAAGAACTTTTCTTTTCAATCGGTGGTCATAGTCCTTTCTCGTCTTCCCCAAACTTGCACCCACTTGGCTCTCCCTCCGTATTATTTCTTGACTTTGCGCCACTCTCTATTATGAAGCTCTCTATTCTCTTATTCTCTTATTGTCGTGCTCTGCCGCCTCTCAGTTAAGCGTCCCTCAAATGGTGTCAATGCCCCTCATATAACGCTAAGTTTAGGGTTCTTTTAACAATATATTTTCTAATTTTTAAACCTTAAGAGATACACCAAAACTTCAACCATCGGGAACTTTCCTCTTACCTTTTAACGATTTCAATTGTGATAATATCAATTTGCTCAATTATTCTCTAAGATCATGTCGATACTAATATTTTCCACCTTGGCATTTTTAATTTTCCAAAGTAAATTTCAACCATAATGTGTTCATGGGCTTGGCCAAATTTCTTTTTTCTACGGGTTTAGTCCAACTAGCTAAATTAAGCTCAGATCTATTTACTTAAACCTATAATATGCAAACTATATGGGCTTGATTAACTACAAATGCATGGAGTTTAATTAATATATTTGTTTAGGCATCGAGGTCGACGACTAGCTTTTCTATGTAATAAATGACCAAATGGATCGTCAAAATGTGTGTGTCTACAGTTGTTGACACTTGAAATTAGTCGACGGGTCCACTAAGAGCAAAAAACTCAAGATAAGGAGTCACTAATTACGATAGTGTCTTTTCTTGGCGCAAAAGAGCCATTTTAGTGTTTTTCAACATTTTTCAAATTTCATTGCATTTTTTCTAAACATATGAGTCATTTGATCAAATAATCCAAGTATGACTTTTAGTTGACTTTTTGGTCAACTTTTTTTTTTTTGAAAAATTAGCAAAATAAAAAAATTTCATAAATTCTATCCATTTCAAACGTAATTAGGCTATTAAATCGAGAATTTTGCCCTTGATTGGACAATTCCAAAATTTCCACATTTCTAGTCTTTTATTAGAATAATTTATTTCTCTGCATTTGATCAAGAGGTTGTAATGCATTGAAATTTCAAGCCAATTTTAAGAATTCCGGCTTGGGATGAGTCAATCAATTTTTGAGCACAAATTTAGGGCCACAGTCGATTCTTCACAAATAGTGCAAATCGGCCCAGTTCAAATCTGATTAAATTAAATCAAATTAATTTCAATGTCAATTATGATAGAACTTAGAAACTTGGCAAAATTTAGCCATAATGAAGAATTGGGACCGCTAGATTCAGGCTGAGTCAACCCCATTGACCTGACCTAGTTTGGCTCGCTTGGGCTGAAGCCCAATTCAACTAATTGGGCCGGATCAAGTGTGTTGGCCAAACCTATGTTGCTAATTTGAAAGAATCAAGACAAATGTCCCAGTCAACCCAAGTCAACTCAATTAGACCTAAATTGACCCGACCCATTGGGCCGATCCTCAACTGGATTTCTTCGGCCAACTTAGCCAAGACACTAAGCTCAATTAGCGAAATTATAGTAAAGTTTAACAATTAGAGTTTCTTGGTTCGAGTAGTGGTCACTCGAGCCAAAGGACTTAGACAAGTAGCTGCTCGAAGTAGGCTTCTAAGATCGTGAAGGAGGCAAAAATGAACTGAATTGCAAGAGCACTACTGTGATGAGTGACATTATGAGATAGTGTCCATTTATATGCCAAAAGAAAAAACTGTGAGGCTTGATATGACACAAACCAAACCGGACAATGCTTTGTCTAGGAATATTGGCGCTGTCGTTGGGAGGCTGATTGCGAACATTGGGATGCACGGCTGCTGGAATTACCTGGATCGGACTCACGGAAGATTGCCTGAAGGAAATTCCTGAAAAACGGCCAATCCGCAACGGGATTCGTCGCCGAAGTTGCTGGAAACGTATTCCCTCAATGTGGCCAGTCAAAAAAATGCTGAAGGTTGGTTGCGGTGAATATTCCGGAGGGAATCCAGAGAAGATAAACTTTACAGTTGTCCCTCTACGATCATGGCGGCCATGGACTTTAGTGCTAGGATCCCAAGAATATTGAGGGCACCCTTTTTTTTCGTTCGAAAACATAACATACATCATATGCTTAGTGTTGAAGTTACACTAGAAAGCATTTCGGAATAATGAGTCACCTTGAATACGTAATAGTTAGTGGAGTCTTCCTTTAGGAAGAAAGTGGACGTTTCCTTTAAGAAGAGAGAGAATCATCGGACCTCCTCCTTTTTAATTACAATTTTCTGCAAATATGGATGTCTACCATTGGCCAAATACGTGGGTTACCTTTCGCTTTGCCTATTCAACCCCACGTCTGCCGACTACGCCCATTGCTTTGCCACCCTTCTTTCATTTTATTTAATGCTCAACGAGTGCTCTCCATCGTGGACTTCACTAGCTCTCTAATTCAATTCCAGATTGTTATCTTAATCACTTTCCTCTACGAGATGATTTTAAAATAAAAATATCACAAGTATCACAACTTTTGTCAAAAAGCTCAATTGAGCGCAATAAATTTATTTTCGATCACATAAATGTTATAATATTTAAAAAATATTCGCTTGAGTGCCATAACTTTCAATCTATCACTTAAGTGCAATTTTTTTTTTTTAAATGATCATCCAAGTGTCAGAAATCCGATGTGACATAGCACTTATAGTGAATATTTTTTAAAGGTTATAACACTAACGTAATTAGAAAAAAAAGTTATGACCTTCCAGTGAATACTATACATAAGTTAACACTCAATTAATCGGAAAAAAAAAAGTTACGCAACTCAAGCGAGCACCGTACGCAAGTTATGACATTTATGGCGTCCTTATCCTTAATTAGTATGCAAATATGATGTGATGACGATGATGATTGTGGGATCAACTTTGTCTCTTGCTCTCTTTTCTGTTTGGTAGACCTCTTTACTAATACATGAAAATATGTTAATTCTAAATGCAAAGTAAACCAATATTTTTGTTTAGGGTTTGGGGTCGATCCCTAATTTGATATACAATGAACAACTAAATGGGTCTATAAAAATTTAGGTGCTGACAGAAGTATGATCATGGAGCCGAAAATCAAGGACATTGCAGTTTTAATTTCAAGTTTGAATATTAACTGCTTAGAAGCGGTGATATTGGGTAAAAATCTATACAAGCCATGTTGAACCATTGTAAAAGCCCCCGACAATCTTGAAGGCAACCATGTTCTTTTGAATTTATCAATTTCCGGTAATTGCATTCGTCCAATTCGTAGATTTAGTTAGTGCAGATCCGTTTCCGGATTCCTGTCCGAATTGCCACTGAATACTATTCTAATAGGAACTGGAAATTTACCTTTGATGAAAAATATTTAGTCGATTGACCAATTCGCAGCGAAACAATAGGACCACCATTATTCGGGACTTTAGGACCATCACATGGAAAAAGGTTAGTCAGACTTTAGCATCCACTACCACGGAAAAGAACGTTTGGGATTTAGGACCCTCACATGGGTTATTCAGACTTTAGCACCCACTACCACGTAAAAGAATGTTTGGGACTTCAGGACACTCCTGCTCAACTTAACAGCCACCACTCTTCTTCGCTTGCTGTTCCATCCGTGATTCTATAAAAAGGTATGATTTCGCTTCCCACCTGCAACATCACAACATTCGACTTCTCTCCTCCTAGAATCACTGATATCCTATTGCAAAATTATCCTCCGTGTCTGAACGCCCACAACCACTGCAGAAGCAGCGTGAAGAAATCCACTCCTTCTCCGCCGGCGGCTCGGCAGCTTGTGCTTCTCCCTATTCTACTACTCCTATTGGGATGGGTTCATTGTTGGGGACCGCTCGATCCTGGGCTCAATCCTGGTCTTCGCAAATGATAAGAGCACTTGACGGTAAGGGATTATGATTTCAAGATAACGATTGCACATGAGAAAATTCCTATCTTTCTGACAATAAACTGAATTCACATTGTCTGCCGATTCCAAGAATTTGCTATGGATTTCCTTGACTCAATAAGCTCTAACTATAGACCAGTTTTTCATGGACACCTTTCTGCCATGATGGTTTTCCTAGAATAATTTTGAAGGTGGAACACTCAAATTCAGTAAACTCGACTCTAGTTAAGAAAAGAAGGAGACAAATAGGCTTTTTCTTTTATTTTTCTTTTCTTTAAAGAAATGATTACCATACTTGACTTTATATAGTTTTGTACATGACTAGTAATCTTAAATAACTCATAAATATATCTATCATTCCAAGATAATACATTCCATAGATTTACAAAACATTGAACAAGACATAGAAACATGAATCTAAACATACACGGACATTCTAGATGCATGTAGGGGATTAAATATACATGGGTGCACGTTGGAGATTCACGAATTTAGTTTAATTACTAACAGATTTCACATGAAGTAGGTGTTAACTAGACATTACACACCACTTGCATGAGATGAGATTCTAGTTACTGCCGCCGTACTATGAATTCACGGTTATATCTACATTATCTTCATGTTAATGAACGTGTTGCACCATTAGAATATGTCTCATGCGTTTAATTACAATTGAGAGGAGACGATAAGTGATATATGATATTTGTTTGGTGGACACTGTCATGAAACTTAACAGGTAGACGGGATCTAAGAGCAGGATTATTGACAAATCTTTTACTTGCGATTTGAAACAGGGCTCTGTCCGCCTTCGACTATAATCCATAACAATTCCGATAGACCCATGGCTGTGATCTTCGTCCAATGTACAAATCTTGGTCTTGGAGGGCTTAGAAAAGTCAGCGCGGAGCTGGTGAGAATAATCCCAGTGGGAGAATCTATGAAAGTGTACGGTCGCAAACGCGCCGTCGATGAAATGAAGCGCGACCTCAGTCTCCACTTTCAGATATGGCTTATTTTTTGTGCAGGGAAGGTAGGAGAAAATGTCCAAGCATTTGAGACACGTGTCCGCGATGAGGAATATCTCGAGGGGTTGGACGTACACGGGGCAAATCGTATTCTTTATACTCAACTGGCGCCTAACGTGTACCTTAACTGTAATGAAGCAGGGGAGGTCGTCATAACAGAGGCCGGTCATGCTGATCAGGTAGTTACTTTAAAAGTCTGGAAGGCTTCTTTACTGTTGTCTTTGCTGCTTTTCTTCGCTCTTTCGGCGTACTTCCCAGTCGATTCATCGGTCAAAAGAATAGACATGGAGATTATCGCAAACTTAGGCAGAGCTTCTTCGCGGTATGCAAATGCATGTTTAATAGATCATTATGTTAAATTGATAATATAGTGACTTTCAGGATCCGTTTGTTTTACAAATTTTTTTTCCTAAAATTGGTAACATGCAACGCTTGAAATTATCAATTAGCAAAAATATTATTATCATAGAGAACAATTTATATCTAAATAATTTCAGACGATAGAAACACTTTTCATTTATTGATTTTTAGCAATTATTTTTAGGAAAATATTTTTTAAATCATTCGTTTATCACACCTTAAAAATACATTTAAACCACGGGAAAAGTACCAAAAAAGATTTTGTATTTGTGTCAATTCAATTATAAACATTTTAATTGTGCAAATTAAGTCTTAAACTTTTTAAAAATTTTCCAAGGTTGTTCATCTAGTCAATTTTGATAAAAAAAAAAAAATCATTGGCATGGATGTCAATTATCCGGTGTGATATAATCAGTGCTGAATTTGACAATTTTTTTAAAAATTTTTTTAAGTTTTTCTAAATTTTTTATTACATTTTTCTTCTCTTTTCTTTTCTTTTCCCAACTATGGGTCGGCTTTGCCTTTTGCTGGCCACGGGCAAGAATCTTTGTGCCCTCACCAACCGCAAGCAAGGACATCAAGCCCTTGCGTAGATTTAAGATAGGGCGATGACGCCTTCACCTGGTCTAGGCAAGGGCCATAATGCCCTGGTTGGCCACATGCGAGGATCGCAAGCCCCTCACCTACGGTTAGCGAGGGTGTCACAGATCTAGGCTAGGGCCTGACGCCCTCACTTGTAGCTGGTGAGGGTTTGAAGGCCTTCACTTATGGTCAATGAGGGTCACAACGCCCTTGCTTGTTATTGGCCATCTCGCCGGCCTAGAGTTTTTGGGAAAAAAATAAAATAAAAATTCATAAAGATATTAAAATTTGTTTGCATTAGTGTCGGCCGTATCATATAACATGGCTAGTATCAATGTTAGCAATTTCAAGTCAAAATTTGTCGGATGAACTATATTGGTAAATCATCAAAAGGTTTATAATCCATTAGTAGAATTGAAAGATTTATACTAAATTGACACAAATGCAATTGACTTTTGGGGTACTTTTCTCTTTAAATCTTAAAATTTGTCTGATCCTTAGCTACATTATTTACTTCTTCCCGATTATGGTTTTGAGGTCCTACATCTAGGTTTTTAAAAATAATTTTGATTTAGCTTTTAATAGAATATGTTTTAGGTAATTTCTGATAAAAGCTCTTCATTTATAAGGACGAAGATATATAACCATTCGGTGCATCTTTATTCTGTAACAAGAAAAAAGGTTCCTGTGTTTCGGTTGTTAGGTCTCTTCATGATAGCTTACGGCTTTTGAGATTTCTAGGCATTGCTGGCCTTCCCCATAAACCGTAACAAGACATTGATTTCTTCGATTACAATAAATAAGCTGAATGACTTCTGGATTTTGCAATTGATATGCTTACCAGTTTTATCATTACTCCAGTATATTATATTGTATAGTCCTTCTCGAAATGACACGTGCTTATTTTGTTGCTCTATATACACTGTTCATTTTATGCTTGAGTATTAATTTTTCTTCATTATCAGCCGCAGGTTAACTGCAGCGTGCCTAGCCAGAAGGTAGGGACATAGAGGCTGCAGCCCTGCAGCAGGTAGTTACTTTAAAAAATATCTAAAAAGCTTATTATTTATTTATTTATTTATTTATGGTCTTTGCTGCTTTTGGTTATTCTTTTCACATACTTCCAAGTCACCTCATCGGTCAAAAGAATGGACATGGTGGTTATAGCAAGCTCCCCTAGGTTGAGCTTCCTCGTCGTATGCAAATGCATATGTAATTGGTCATTATGTTAAATGGATAATATACATAATTCAAATGAGCATTCTTAAACCTCAAAATCTATATGATCCTTCACTATAGTATGAACCTCTATGCAGTATCAATTTTAAGGTCCCACATCTAGGTATTTACAAATAATTTTGAGATAGCTATTAATAGAATATGTTTTAGGTAGTATCTGATGAAGAGCTCTTCATTTATAAGGAAGAAGATATGTGTCCCCTTGGTGCATCTTTGTTTCTGTAATAAGAAAACGGGTACTCTTTTTTTTTTCTTCCAATTATTTGGTTTCTACACTATAGCTAATGGCTTTTGAGATTTCTAGGCATTGCTGGCCTTCCCCATGAACTGTAAAAAGACGTTAATTTCTTTGATTACGATTATAAGTTGAATGACCTCCGGATTTTGCAATTGATATACTTACCGGTTCATCACTACTTCAGTATATTATACAGTATAATCCTAGTCGAAATGGCAAATGTTTCTTTTGTTGCTCTATGAGCATTGGTTGGACAGTTTACTGCGTTGCTAATGCATTAAATGTTTCAATTCCAGCCGGAAGAACGCATCAATGTTCCGGTCGGCCCGGACAATGTTTAAGGAAGGTCATCTGGGAATCTGGTCTTTGCACATTTCCTACATTTTTAGCTTAGACTTCAGTTGCTTAAGCCATGTATTTCGATTTTCAATAAGTTTGTTTAAGGGATGATGGAACTTCGCATGGTATCTTTTGTTTTATATAACTTTCTATGCATTCTTAAGCCGTGTAATTGAATTTTCAATGGAGAATGATTCGTTTTTAAGGGATTTCACAGGGCGAAGCAAATAAATGACGAAGGACAACCATTTTAAAGACAAATCCCTAATGCCACGATCTACCAAAAAGAAAAGGCAAAAGAGGATTCAAAACCATATTCCACAACTTCCAAATGGACCAATATAAAAAATAATGTGCGAAAGTCAGGCTTGTCTCGTGACGTTATAAATAACAGCAGCTGACTCAGCGAAGTCAAAGTGCTGACGTTGGAAGCAAAGAAGTTTCCCTCTTTTGTTTACTTCTCCAAAATTTTGACTCTCTTAATAACATTTGACCCTATCTATTCCAAAACGACATCCCCATTTTCCTTCTAGGTGCTCGAAATTTCAAATATTTAGGTCAAACCATCCTCATCCAAATTTGGGATCAGGATCGGTCCTGGATTAACCTGTTGGGTTAACCTTGGAATCGGATAGCATCAAAAAATTTTGCCGATTTCTGATTCTAAAGTTTTTAATATTTTGTTCGAATTTTTTTATTAATTTGTCTTTTCTTTTTATTTTTATTTTCCATCTCTTCTTCTTTCTCCAACCATCGGTGTCGCTCCTAGCAAGGTCCAGCAGTGCTGCAATTGCCTGCAGCGTCTCAGCCAACTGCCTCGACAAGTTTCTTTTCTTGCAGGTTTCCGCCGCCAGCCCAGCACCGCCGCAATTGCCAGCTCCTCCACCGCAGTTACTGTGAGCTTTGTTGCCTGCACCGCAGCCTACTATCTTCATTGATTCCAGCGGCACTCTGATTGACACCCGGAGTGTCCCAGTTTCCAACCGCCACTCTCGTAGTGCCTTCCAGCCCAACACCAGTGAATCTGGTGTCTTGCTAAGCTCCACCTCAGGACCAACCTAGTTTTGCCGCTGTTCCCAGCAAGTTTCAAGTGATCCCGGCGAATCTCCACTAGAATCTCAAATAATCACTTAGATTTAACACATCTCAAGTTAGGCAATAATATCTTGAAACTAAACATGATTTGAGAAATTACCTAATCTAGTGAATTCATTTCCAAAATGGACTGGTGGTGGGAAGCATTGAGTTCAGAATGCGTATGATTGTTGCATGAACCGTAATATGATTTCTTGCAAAATAAAGAAATCCTTAAAAGCAGTGAGGTAATTCCAATAATTTTGGTTTTACTAACTTGATAAATTTTAAGACTTGATTGTACTTTTTAAAAATTTTAGTACTCAATTGCACTTTCATGATAAGTTTAGAACATACAGTACATTTATCCCTTGTTTTTGTCATGCTTTCAACTTCTCCCAAATAGATAAAAGTATGGTTAGAGAAGGCTTACGAAAAACGCCGGCCCATTTTGGTCAAACTTAAAATTTTCACCAATAATTGATTTCAAAGATAGCTTCGCCAAGCGCTAGCACGATATTGTTTATTCTAATCATGGTCCACTCAGCTCTAATGGCTTTAATAAGCATCTTGCTGCTAATTTAAGGTTATACGGTACTAGTCTATCAGTGCAGCAGCCCGTGCCAGTACAATATGGAGTCAGACATATTCGAAATCTAAAAGAAAAAAATGTGTCAACATTCTCAAAAGAAGTGGATACATGTTTGTGCATTGAGTTTTTACAAAGGTCCATCAATCAATTGCCTTCATGCAACAATTTGTAGCATTACACATTTTGTTGTGGAGCTAAATCAATGTGACGATATACACGATGGACTATACGTTCCTCCAACTGTCTTCTCTTTGGTGGGTTTTGACTAGGGATGTCAAAATGGATCTTAGATCTTAAACCCATATATGACCTATTGAAATTATAAATGAGTCATATTTGGTCACTTACTTTTTGAAAAGACTAGTCAATTGGGTTTAAAAATTTAAAGCCTAAAATAAATAGGTCTTAAATGGGTTGAACTTAGAACTCATTTCCATCCCAAGCCTCACAATCTCTCTCTTCCCTTTTTAACTTTATAAAAATATTTTTATAAAAATAAAACTATAATTACTTTTTATATTTCAATTTTCTTTTTCTTTTATTTTATTTTTATTTTTTTCTTTCCTTTTTTTCTTCCCTTTCTTCTTCCACCTTTCTTGCTAGTGGCCGTCACTACAATAGTCGGCAACCGGCTAAGTAAGGCTTGAGCCTCGTCGATCTAGCGAGATAGAGGCCTCACCAACGTGTGACAAGACTCAAGACTTGCCAATCTGGTGAGACTTGAGCTCAATGGCATTGGATGAGCTCAAGCCTTATCGATCTAGTGAGCCTTGAGCTCACCGGCATCGAGCGAGCCCAACAAGCTCGAGGCTCGCCTATGGCCGGTCATCGGCCGTCGATGTGGTTGACAGTCGGCCAAAGAAGAAGAAAAAAAAAGAGAAAAAAAAAAAAAAGAGAAGTAGAAAAAAAAAATTAAAAATTATATTTTAAAAATAAAAAGTAAAAAAAATAAAAATAATTAAAAATTCGATTTTTTAAAAAATAAATTTTAAGAAAAATTATAAAAATTGTCCATTAAATTTTTATATAAGCAATACCATTTTTTTAAAAGAAAAATATCATAAAAATTAAACTTTCTTAGATTTAGTCAAATAGGTTGGGTATGGGTTGGGTATGAGTTAAAAATTTGGCACTATGATAAATGGGTGTTGACACTTAAATTTTGGCGATCCATTTAGTCATTTATTGCATAAAAAATTAGGGATTAATTTTATCCCTGAAAAAATATTAATTGCATAGCTACATTTAGTTTGCATATTTTGCATTTTATTTACTGGACCGGTGGCGGATGGGTCGAATTGGTGTTTTTGAGTTTTAAATTAACAGGCTGGGCTAGGCCCACGAAAGGAGAAAATTAACCCAAGCCCGTCGTTATGCTTAATTAATTATCTTATGAAAAAATTAAGATTTGATGCGATATTGTGATATTTTTCAAAAATTAAGAAAATCGCATTGTAATCTTATTTTTATCAATAGATGATGAAATCGGGGTGAATATTCGTGAGATAGGGATTTTTTGTGATCAAGAGGTTACAAGCAATATTCGTGAGATGAAAATATTAACAAAAAAAAGATCACATTTTGTTTCGCCTATAAAAGGATATGTACGGAGTTCACTCGAGGGGGTTCTCTTCGTTGAAAAAGAAAAGAGAAGAGAGAAGCCATCCGTGGGGGGGCTTCTTCGGAGAAAAAATTTAGGAAAAAGGAAAAGAGAAAAAGTGAAAAAGAGACAGAGGAGAAGCGGAAAGGCAAAAAAAAAAAAAAAAGGGAGGGGATGATTTGACCCCTCGTTCATCGTCTTCCCAATTTGCTGCCCACGTTGCTGCTCCGTTCGTGTCCTTCCCATTGCACCATCACCAACGCCCGAGCTTGTCGCGGAGCTCGCTTCAAGCCCGAAGCCGTCGCGCGCGCGATCGCCCGCAGCCCGCGCCGGTCCGTCTCGCCGAAGCCCGCAACGCCGCGTGACCCAACGCTCCCGACTGTTGCTGCCCAGCTTCCCTTCACCGCACCCGCTCAACTCGCACCGACCCGCGACGACCGGGTGCTCCTGTAGCTGCAGCCCGAACCCCCACGATTTCGATCGCCCACTGCCGCCCGAACCGCCGCGACACCACCACCCGTTGCTCGACGCGCTACTCATCCTCCCGCCGGACCGACGCAGTTGCCTTAGGTGCCCCGCCACGAGCAATCCGTGCACGGAAAAGAAGAAAGAAGCAGAAAAACAAAAAGCAAAGAAAAAAGGAAAAAATCCAATTAGGTAGTTTTACTTATTTATTTATTTTATTGTTCATTATTATTTTACTTATTCTGTCTTTTAGTGAAATTGTTCCTTTAGGTATATGATTGATATTCCAACATGAATTGGCCCCTCAAATAAGAGATTGACAGTCCGATTTTCATGCCTGAAATCCGACTCACAATTCCTTACAAAAATCGACAATCCAATCTCAAGCCCGAGATTCGATTCGCGATTTAATTTAAAATTGACTAACCCGATCTCATGCGCGAGATATGGTTCGTCAATTTTTAGATATCAATCTTATCTTATTTGATTCGCCGTTGGTTGAGTCAATCTTATTTTCGTAAAAAAAATCCAAAAAATATTTGAGTTAGGATTAGATTTGCAGTTTTAGGGTTAAAATTGCAATCTTATCCGAGTTAAATAAGAAAATCCAAAAAATCTTAATTAGGATTAGGTTTGTTGTCGTCTTGCATATTTAGGATTGCAATCTTATTATGAATTTTTAAATAAAAAATCCAAAAAAAGAAAGTGCATTCATTTAGATAATTAGTTTTTTTAATTTGAATTGCATGTTAATTATGTATTAATTTTAATTTTGAGATTAAGGAAAAACACAAAAAAATCATTGTGCATATTAGATTAGATTGCATGCTTATTAGGAAAATAAAAATCATGTGCACGTCATATAGAATTAGTTTCATACAATGCACGTCATTTAGTGATTTTTGTTAGGTGCATTTAATTAGAAATTGCCCGTCATTAGAATTAAGTCATTAGATTAATTTAGATTGCATATTTAAATGTTGCATTTCTTTAATTTCGAATCTCATAAAAAATACAAAAAAATTATTTAGAATAAATCATCTCATGCTTAGATTACATGCTTAGTTATGTCATATTGCTTAGGTCATATAGCTAAGTCATGTTGCCATGTCATATCATTTCATGTTAAATTAGTGGCATGCATTGCATATTGCATGATTTTCATTAATTAAATGAAAACAAAACAAAAATTGCGTGTTAATTAGAAATCATATTTAGAACCACGATGTGAATTCTAAACTAACATTGCAGATGCTTTCGTTGCTTTGAGGTAAGTCCCGCAATATTTAATTACTTTATTGGGTGTTAAATTGGTGGTTTACGCACCGTATGAACACCTCACATGTTAGGGAGATAGTTTAAAATCAATTCAAGCGCGCCAAACATTTTTCAAAATAAAAAGAAAGGTACCGAAAGGGCGTTAGAGAAATCTAACGTAACCAAGTCCCCGTACCCTTAGTCTCTCGGGTTCGTAGGAGTAAAGTAAATCTCCCATTACTTTACTAGGGTTTCTAATCGACCCACTAAAAATAGATTAGTGGCGACTCCTAGTTAAAATTCAATTTCATGTTAACAATTCAAACCTAAGTCGCGAATTGGTACCGCTTGGGAGAGCCCGAGTTAAGTCTAGGCTTAACAATCCATTAGCCAAACCCTAGGTGGTCCAAACCCCGAGAAAAATTGGTCGCGACAATGGGTCATAAACGAATTAAATAAGTTGATTTGAGTCGGACCATTTATAACCCGACTCAAGCCCGATCCGACCCACCAGTTTGACAAATCTAATTATGAGTTGTGGACATCACTCTTATGCAAAATTCACTAAATATAAATTTGGTGAAATCTCTATGATTATAACCTACCAATCAAAGAGTGGATGGATGATGTTTGCCACAACCGGGTTAGAAGAAAACATGACCAATACCAATAGACAATTTCTCACTCCGTTGCAATTTATGCATTTACGTATGTGTGTGTATTTTTCCTATCCTATAGTTTAAATTTCTGGATTGGACTAATTTCCTCAAACTAACTCATTTCTCAATCTAAGCGTGATTTCTTCAAAAGCATGAAGACAAATATAACCTCTGTCAAATAGAGTAAGAAATGTGAACATACTTTCTGCTTTTTTTTTTCGTGGCATAAGAGCTACTAGCGCTACCTTCATTTTCCAGTACAGTCAAAAGGTTGTTTTTTTAGAGTATATTTTATTTAATAAGTGAATAGACTGCAACGGGTAAAGAAATTCACTTAGATTTAAAAGTAGTAAAATTAAATAAAAAAGTACTATAATTATTCATCTTATTTCATACAAGATCAACTTTTATTGTGTTTTGATCAATTTTTTTTTGAATTTAAATGCTATTGAAAGATATCAAAATTTTTTTTTTGTGTTAAATTTGAATTATTTGTTTTTAATATTTCATGTAGTTTTATTATGTTCTTTCGAAATTCATTATCTTATTAAAAGAAGTTGAGGTGATGTTATTTTCCACTATATTTGATTGGATACACCCCTTTTTATTGTTAACCGATGAAAATGACTTTCTATAATTTTTTTTTGTTTTGCTAAAGAAATAACTTTCTATATTTGCCAACAAGTGGAAAACTAATTTATCCTACGTTTGGGCTCTCATCTCTTAACCTTCTTCTTTTTGGCAGGTGCTGGTTCGGTCAGGTGAGGTCCAACATCCCAAGACAGATAAACCCGTCAAGACACAATAACATAGTATAAAGCACTTTAGATCCATTGCTTCATGAAATATGTTGAGATTAGATATTTCCACATTTGACCTCAGAAGACGACTTATGCTACCGAGGTTTTTTCGATCTCCCTAATTCATGATTTGGCTTTGTATTACTCATCTCAAAACATCCAGTTGTTATTGTGGTTTTTTCTTCCGTTAAGTACATTACGATTGAAGCTAACTTTGATTGGTAATTTGATTAAATCATCGACAGGTTGTACAAGTACAAGCAACTTCAATACAAGCATTCGTGATAACTCAAGTTTGAATGTCCATTTGATGATAAATTGCATAGAAAATTAGAGGTTAAACTTTGGCCCCAAAATAAAAATAAGTTCCATTAAATTACATAGCATATAGGTATTATGAGCATTTGAATTAATACTTATTAGATTTTATTAAAAATATTATTAATTATTATTTTTGAAAATTATAATAATGAGAGAGAGAGAGAGAGAGAGAGAGAGAGAGAGAGAGAGAATTTTTCCTTTTCCTTAGCAACCAGACACCCATACAAGAGAGACGTCATAGGGAAAAAAAGAGAGAAATCGGCGGTTGTGGAGCTATACTGAGGGGTAAACGCAAAGGTTTTCCCCTCTGATAAGGAGGTTCAGACGAAAAGGGTGAACGATTTTCTGAGAGTGAGTTCGGATCTTTGTCGAAGAGGATGCATCAAAAAGAAAGGAGGACGCAGCGACGCGGCTCCTATTTGAGGTTCCGTTGCAGGCGCTAATCTTCATTGCTGGTGCATGGAGGTCAAAAGCTGTAGAGCTACCACTGTGCTTCCATCGATGTAGATTTTAACCATGGACGGATAGCGAAGCTTCCTTCGTCAATTCAACCAGTATTCACGGCTTAGATTCGCTTTGCGGACGCGGTAATATTTCTTCCCCGGTTTTGCTCCGCTTCGAGTGAAAGTTAATGATAACTTGTGCCAGCACTACTTGTGGGTGAATAGCTAAGAATCAAAGCCTTTCCAGGACGATTTTGTAATGGTGGTGTTGTACCGGGGCCGATTTTGGACGGAAAAATTTCCTATTACCTAATTGAGTTCAGAATTGGCAGTACCCACAACCTGCTTGACAAAATGCTTTTGAAAGTCGCAATATGAGTTTGTTTTCCTCTCGATTTGGTAGCAGTTTCAGAAGAGAGTGTCGAGACCCAGCTCTGGTATGAACAAGAATGAGAGCAAACCTGGTGTTAGACTAACGTTTCTTCATACGTTTGCACGTTGTTTTTAATCTGGATGCTGATTTTTGGGCTGTTTTCAATATGCCAACACTCATGCAAAAGTGCTCATTACCTGTTCGATAAAATGCCCAAGTCAGCCCGCGCACACACAATGTTAATTTCTGGTATTTCTCTCGTGATGCTTGCTATAGATGAAATGGAGGGAGTTTACGGCCAGAATGTGTGTGGTGGATCGATACGGTGGTCTATGATGGCCCGGCGGTTGTGGACCAACATAGTTCACATCGATGGTTTTGGGTGTGCTCCGTTCGAAAGTCGAATGTATTGCTCAGTGACTAAGCCTTGAAGTGTTCTGGAACTAGCTTCAAGGTCTTCCTTCATCTGCAGCAGGCGGGAGGATATAGAAAAGGGCTTAGTGCAGCCATAACACTAACATAAGTTTGACTTAGGCTTTAATGATTTCGGGCTTGATTCGGTCCCAAGGAATTTGAGCTTATTTTATCGCTTGGGTGAAATTTGTTCTTTAGCGGGTTGGCCTTATTAAAAGATGGAGCCTAATATAATATAATGGCCCAAGTGGTGACTCAAGCCCACAAGCCCATTCATGCCCAAGACTTCCATGTCAGCCCACCGAGCCCATATTTCTAGAATATTATAATGATATTTTTTGTTAATAAAAACTTTAAATAATTCCGATTTTTTTTTTTTAATTTTATGCAAAAAATTGGGAAAAAGCTGAAAAATTAGTTATGAGTAGTTTTCTCTTAAAATATGTTAAAATTCTTGATAAAAAAAATTGTGCTCAAAATTAAAAAGTTTATAGAATAGGGTTTGAATGTTCTTACATACAAATGCTAGGTTGCTACTTGCGCATTTTTATTTCAATTATGACGTTATTGCACATTTTCGATATGTTGATTATCATTTTCCTTTAGCCTAGTTTAGATTGGCATTTTCCTTACTGATTCTTGCTTTATCTTAGAATTTTTATTTTTTAACTGTTGATTGTTATTTTAATGATTACATGTTAACATATAGGTTTAAAAATCAATCTAGATTGCTTATGAACACGTTTAGGTATTGAAAAGACATTAGTTAATTAATTAGTATAATGAAGTCTCCTACCCAAAAATATTTGATTGCGTAGGAAGTAAGGTATACTTTTATACCTCGCTTGGTCTCTAATCAACCCCAATTGGCTAGTGGGACTCGTTAAAAAAAAATAAAAATCCTTATAGCATTGTTGTGACTTGCCTTTTCTGTCCAAAGAGGGAAAATAAATATATAGGTTTAGAGGTATTGTCTAATTTGGGCCAATGACCCTTGATTAGATGTAGGTTCTCTCAAATCCATACATTGCACGATGTTAGATTTCATTTTTTAAGTTCATAACAATTTAAGTATTTCTGGGAGTCACCACTAATCTACTGGGTCAGTTAAAAGCCAATTGAGAGTAGGAGTGTCATCACAATTCCTACACAACTAGAGATTCTAGGATTGGGAACTACATTACGCTAATTTCTAATAATGCCTTTTCGGTATCTCTAACTTGGAAGGTCGTTAATTAAGTGGTCACATAATCTTGATAGCCCATTATAGTCCTAAAGGCATAAAGTTGCTAAACTATCATGCAAATGTTTTTGTAGGGTTCGTTTTCATCAAAGCCTAAACTAATCCTAACCTATTCTAAGAAAGTGATAAATAACCAATTTATTGAAAGACAATGTGGTAAGCAAACACCAAAGTATTGACTTTAAAGTAAATGCAGAAAAGAAAATACGATACAAGTTGGGCAAAGAATATACATGGCCATGTTATGAGCCTCAAGACATGATCTCCATGAGCTAAAACCAAGTCATGTTCAATTTCTTTCAAAAGGATACTCCACTAGAACTAAGCTAAATGTATACTAATCAAGTGAAGCCAAGCCGCATCTAATGCTAAAACTTAAACATTTAATGAAGACCTATGTCCAAGCATTTTCTGATTTTTAAATTTTTTAAATTTATTTTAAAAAATGTTTTAATTCCGGAATTAGGGACTCGGGCTGCGACTGGTCTGAGGAAGCTGGCCCCGAGGACTCAATTAGGGCCTCCTGCATAAAGCCGTCTCAAACTCTCTAGCCCATACTAAAACCTCCTTTCTTTCGAAAATATTCCTAGCCCAACTCGGAAATACCTAAAATAAATCAAACCCAGCTCAACTTCAACACTCAAGCCCACTCTCATTAAACCTACGGTTTATTAAGCCCATTTTCTTAATGCATTCTCTCTCACCGCCTTTGAGGATTGTCTAGATACGTTCAACCTACCCATCGCCGAGCCACCATCAACCAAAAACGACAACCCCACGTCGTCGCTAGCCACCACCATCACGATCACCTCACGACACCATCGCTGACCATCCAAAGCCATTTGTTATTTATAGCCACAATATCCAAGAGGCCAACGGGAAATGAATATAACGCAACAAATCTCAAGGGAAACTCATTGCAGATCACATATTTCTAAAGGAGTGCAAACCTACCATCTCAACGATTGTTGGCCGCCGAAACCTCACACTTATTACCAAAAAACAGCGAATATACAGTGTATGGACCGAAGAGACAAACCAACAGAATATCTTAGACTCCCAACGCTTCTTCGTCGGCGAGGACCACCAAGACACGTTGGAAAATTTGCAAGAACACAAAAAAAGTGGTGGTTTAGATTTGGTCCGATGATGCAAATGACGACCAACAAACAACAAGAGTTTTATAACATGTGAAACTTGCTTATACGTGTTCAAGAACAATTGGGAATCAGTAATGCAAGCGCCTAAGCTGGCTTGGACATACTGTCAAACCTGTGGTGAGCATGGACTAGGAGAATGATATTAACCACTTTTTAGTACTCGACGTCAACGCCAAACTCAAAGACATCGTAAAAAAGCATCCGAAATCAACAACATTAGCTCCCTCAGACCCGGCATGCTGGTGGACTAGCAAAAAGAACAAGTGTCGGCTTCTGATTGGACCAAAACATGGTGGAGCCGTAAGGGTTCACAGGGATAAGCGTTTGAAATGAGGAGGTCCCTACTTAGCTTTGGAGACAGTGACGGGAGGGCGAGCTCGAGATGAATCGAGCAATGGCTGACTGCCCCCCCCCCCCCCAATGTTTCCGAGGTGGGGGGCAGCAAGGTCGAGACTGTTGGAAAAATATGGCTTTGAATTGCGTATGTTGACACCTAATTTATATATTCAAACACATATAAAAAAAATTGAAAAAATTATTTGAAAAAAATATTAAAGTTAAAGGAGCCGTTCGAGCTCGGGTCGGGCTGGATCCTGCCTTGGCTCGGCCCGCCCCTCTTCGTCTTCTTTCCCCACATGGGCCTAGGCCCAGCCCTCCTCTTTTCCTTTTTCTTTTTTTTTTTCTTCCCCTCGCGCGGCCCAACCCCCTTCTTCCTTTCGGCCCATCTCACGCCTCTGTCTTCTCCCTTAGCCATCGTCTATACGAGGAATCCGTGAAGCCAAAAGTAGAGCCACCAGGGCAGCAGGGGACAGCATCATCTCGCGGGGGCAGGTGAGCGGCGCAATCCGGGTTAGAGGCGGCTGTCTGTTCGGATGAAGTCACGCGGACGAGCTGAGCGGGAAAAGAGGAAAGAAAAAGGAACAGCAGTAGGAAGAGAGGGTGCGGGGGGGGGGGGGGAACGAAAAATAGAGAGCGAGAGAGGTGCGAGGGAGAGAGGGGGAGAAGGAGAGAATAGAGAGAGCAGAGAGGGGAGCTCGAGGAGAGGAAGAAAGAAAAAAGAAAAAAGAGAAAATGGAAGAACAGTAGTCGATCGTCTCCTTCGTGGCTGTTGTCTACCCGTCTGCGTTGGCCACCACCTTCTCGCATCGGCCACCGCACTTCCACCCATCGTTGCCACTACCACAGCGGCCCAGCCCTGTTGTCGAGCCACCACACTCCTCTACCTCTGATCCATCACCCAGCAGCCCCCTCTCCGAGTGACGCCTCCTCCTACCACCCTCCGGCTGCCCCTACTCGCCCGACGCCACTACCACCGAGCCGCTCTGATCTCTCCAACGCTGTGTCTCCGCCTCGCCTACATCCTGCTGGTCTTCGATCCCTTTCACTGCTTGCTTGCCATCTCTTGACACCACCACTGTCCCAATCTCATGCTCGAGAGCCTTGACGACAGCATATCTGAGCTAGCCATCGCTCCATCGCAGAGCGAGCCCCGCACCAACCTGCGCCTCCATGCTGCTTCTCTTGGCTGCGTCTCTGCTAGTCATCGCCGGGCTTCGTTTCGCCTGCAACCCTCCAAGCGCCAATGCTTGCCACCCGTGTCGCTGCTCATGCCGCCGCCGCTGCTGACGCCACTAGTCCGACCCTGTCGCAGCACCAGCACTAGCACTAGCACCGTTTCCACCCATGCCGCTACGACCTGTCGCGTCACCGCTGCCACCCATCGCATTGCTGCCACCATCAAGCTCGTTGCCTTCGCGCTGCCAAGAAGCGCCCTAGAGAGAGGAGGTACGAGTCGGGTTAAAGAGACAGGTAGGGTTTTGGGCGAATGTGGGTCGGTTTTTGGCTTTGGGCTTGTTGGCTTCCTTTTTTTAAAAAAAATTAGACCGGACCAGGCCTGAACATTAGGCCGAGCCTGGCTAGGTTTCCGCTTGGCCCGATTCGATTTGGGTTCGAGTTGTCTGGCCTGATCCTGGGCCCTTTTCACCAAACCTGGTCGAACCAAACCTGGGGATCTGACCTAGGTTGTTTTTAATATATTATAATATTATAATATGAAAATAATATTTAAAAAATAAAAATATTAAAATACAAAAAAATATTTAAAAATAATAAAAAATAATAATTTCGAAAATAAAAAAATGATGGGGTTTGGTTAGGAATTGCTATGTATCGCCGTTTTTTTTTTTTTAGTGTAATAAGGCATTTATTTGCTCGTATATTGATTACATAGCATGTTTAATTTGCATATTTAATTACAATTGTGGATGTTTAATCATACTCGCTCAATTTTATTGCAATTAGGATCTTGGTAGCTATGATTGTTACTTTAATGATTGTGTATCTGTATGATCACTTCACATGTTAGTGGATAAGTATAAAACCAATTCAAACTGGTTGACAAAAATATTTTCCTTTAAAATGAACAAGATTAGGTACCGAAAGGACACTAATTGGTTAATTAGTGTAATCAAGTCCCCGACTCTAGATTCTTTGGTTACGTAGGAAGTGAGGTACATTGCCATGCCTCACTTGGTTTCTAGCCGACCCCAATAGGCTAGTGGTGACTCATTTTGTGCAAAATTCCTAAAAAATATTCCAATATCACACGGCGTATGGGCTTGAGAGAGCCTGCACCTAATCATGGGCCTTAGGCCCGTTCTTTAGGCAATACCCCTAAACCTGTTCCCTCCCCTCGAGGATAGATCATGACAGCTTGTTGACTCCGCTGGGGACTTGGTTTTAAACCTTCGAGAACTTAGGCCAAAATTAATCTTGTTCATTTTTTTTTTTGTTTGGTAGCGAGGATTCCAAGTACGACCCTAACATTAAAGGTGTTGTTGACACTTGAAATTTTTGTCGACGTTTTAAACATTCAATTCGCAAAAGTTAAAAAAAAAAATTTTGAAATGAAAAGACAAAAAAAATTAGAAATAAAAAAAAAAAAGAAAGAGAAAAAGAATAAAGAGCCCAAAAGATAAAAAAAATGGATGAAGGAAAGCATAAAAAAAAAAAAGAAATGAAAGTGAAAATGAAAAGAAAACAAAAAAAAAGAATATAAGAAATAAGGAAAATGAAAAGAAAAAGGAGTGAAAAAAGAAAAATAAAAAAATATAAAAGGAAGACCCTCTCGCTCCTCAGGAGGGGGCTCTCTCTCTCTAAAAATACGGCTCTCTCTCCCTTTCCTTGCTCTCTCGCTCGGTGGGTCTCTGGCTGGGGGAAAATTTTTTTTTGGCCGAACGGACTCACTCCCTCTCTTCGCCGTAACAACCTCCTCTCTCTCTCTTGATTTCTTCCCGATCTCGGAGGCCGACCAAGAACCCTCCGGCGCTGGCCATGGCTCCGCTCCCTCCCTCGACGATCACCTCCAAGTCTCGCAGTGCTCCTCTTGAGAAGTAGCGCTCCGGATCCGGCATCCTCACGAGCAGAGACTCTCTCTCTCCCGATCAACTCTAGAAGACGGAACAACTGTTGATCGAGGAACTCGTGGTGCGAGACTGGAAATCGCGCCAAGCTATCGAAGATATCAGTTTGGTTCCGAGGGTAAGGATCCGAAGGCGGTGACATCGGCGGTCGGATATCAGTGCTTTCTCTCGGTTGGAGCTCGATCAGTTAGGGTTTTCCTTTATTGGTGCGATCGAAGGTGCGGGAGCTCGCTGGATCGAACTCTCTCTCGATCGTTCATTCTCTCTCTAGATCTGGGGTTCCGGTTCAGCTCCAAGGATTGAGCTTCGAGACCGATCGACGACATCGGTGGTGACGGCAACAATGGTGACGATAGGACGTTTAACCATTTCTCTCTTGGCTCTGTCGTTTGCTCGACGGTGAGCTCTTCCCCTCTCTTTCTCTCTTGATCCAATTAAGTTTTTAGGATCCGGTTCTCTCTCCCGTTCTCTCTCAGACCTCGCACATTTTCTCTCGGCTCTGTCTTGTGCGCCGGATTTGACTTGCTCGAACGGCCGGTTGAGGAGTTTGGAGTTTAGAGTGCAGACAGCGTCGACGGTAGTGACGACTTACGATCCTTCACCGTTTCATTCAAGGTACGTTGAACATAAATTCATCTTCCATATCCGGATGTTCATTGGGTTGAAAAGTGACTGAGGATTCTGATATTTGTTTATGAGAAACTTATCTACTATCGAAGTTCATTGGGTAATCTGAGCCTGTAATATTGTTGTTGTGATAGTTTGGTGGCGCTTTCCTATTTGGCTGTTGCATTTTGGACTCATGGCCAAGATGTCTACGTTTTGCTCGATGAAATGCTCAAGTTAGATCAGAGTTGGCTTTTGAATGTCTTTTGACCGTTGATCGGTAGATATAATTGATTCATGTCCGAAACTGAACCATTGATGAAATAAGTTTTGCCATGGTCAAAGAGAGTCATATGGATCTTCATGCCTATTCATTTGTCGTCTGAACATGTTTTGTTATGTCCTGTTTTGATAAAGAAAGGTAAATAAAACAGCATGTTCTAGATTAAAATCAAATTAGTGCTGTTCAAGTTTCCATCAGTGATTGCAGACATTTGGAAACTCATTATGCCTTTGTTCCGCTCCTCAGTGACCTGCATTACTTGCTGATTTTCTGTTTCTTTCGCTGATCTAACCTTCTGTGCAAATGAATTGATATGAGCTGGTTGTTGTGGTTTTCTGTGTTCGATATCTCCATGAAAGTCGAAGATGGTTCGATTATCTTTCCAATGAGCTATAGAATGCCCTAATCGGACTTCATTTAATATGGTTTTTCTGTCCAAAGTCTGGTCCAGAATCTGCCAAATATTTGTCTGTGTGTTCTAAATGACCTTCTGTGCAAATGACTTAATATGAGCTCTTTGTTGTGGTTTTCTGTGTTCGGAATCTTCATGGGGGTTGAAGATGGTTTGATTATCTTTCCATCGACCCATAGAACGTTCTGATCCGATGTCGTTTACTACCTGAAAATAGCTCGGCATTTAGTACCAGTTTTCTGGAAAATTTTGGTGTTCTGACTTGCTTTCTGTTTCGGATGACCTTCCGTGTAAATCACTTGAAATGAGCTGGTAGATGATGTTATTAGGACTTAATATCTTGTAGAGATTCGTAATAGACTTCTCAAGCTTTCCATAGACATATAATACGTGCGATTTAGCCACCATTTGCCCTGCCTGATGCTTCTTGCAAAGAGCACTAATCTGCTGATGTGTTCTGCTTGTTATGATCTGATCTGACTACTTATACAAATGGCTTTGCTTGAGCTAGAAAAAGACCTAAATTGCAATTGTCACCTAATAGGAATTCGTAAAAGACACCTTGAGCTTTCTAACGATGCCCAGTTTGTCCAATTTGCCCATCATTTGCCCTGCTTTTCTTCTTTTTAGATCAAGCTTTGAAGTCTGAATTTGTCTTGACCTGCAGTGCTGTCCTGTCTCTATGAACCTGACTGTCTATCAATTTTGTGTGATCTTATACATAATGATCTTGAGGATAAATTCTCAATGAAAGCTGTACATAATATCCGTATCCATCCCATGCTAAAATTTGAGAATTTTTTAAGGTCAAGTAACCTTAGAATTCAAGTTGGCATGTAACAATTTAAATTGTTATGCATTTTGCTCCTAATGACAAGTCACATATCAATGTTAATGGATTTGTGTGGCCTTTTGCACATGGATTTAGGGTTAAATGTCCAAATCAAACTTTTTCTTCACATTAAACCATACGTCATGTTCAAATTTCATGATTTTCATGCATTGATTAGGTGGCTTAACAAATTAGTTATCATGCATCATTCTTTGATTTGCTTATGATTGATTTGCATGCTTTAGCGATTGTTGCTTTTTCGGTCATGAATTTGACTTTACTTGAACTTGATACGCCTCAAGAAATTCCATTCATGAAAGTTGCTCTTTATAAAGTGCTTAATTTCTGTGCCTTTTTCTTAGAGCCAATCTTACATGGGTTCTACCCCAATTGCTTTGATCTTAGTCGTGATTGTTTCTTTCACTTGTATGCACCTAGTCATAAATTTCTTAGATTAGGTTTAGATTAGGACCTTGAAGATGAAGAAGGCGTGAAGATGGTGGAGGTCGATGTCCATTCCGATCATTTTCATGTAATACCCATTTTCCCGACATATGTCTCGGGTTCCATGCATTATATAAAACCCGACGAGTTGCGGGTTTTCTTTCTTTCCTTTTTAATTGTTTTCTCTTTTATTTTTTTAGGACTGCCTGATAAATTTACTGTTTTTCCTTGATTACTTACTTAATGTTTTGCAATTTCAATTTCATTGATTGTTTTCTTTTCATTTTTTTAGGAATAGAATAGAATGAAAGTAATCTACCACGCATGATCACTTAGACTAGAAATAACGATCCTGAAAATATAAAGAAAGAAATTCATGGACACGTTAGGAAAGGACACAACATACTGTTTAGGTACGGAAAGGGCGCTAATAGTAATATTAGCGTAACCCAAGTCCCCGAACCTAGATATCTGGTTGGGTAGAAATCGAGGGAACACTCCCGACTCTCGATTGGGTTTCTAGTCGACCCTCGAAAATGAGGCTAGTGGCGACTCCCGTCTATTTTTAGGTTGTCATAAATAAGTAGATCATATAAATAAATCCGCTGTCACGCGGGGTATGAGTTTCGATGAAACTCACTATGGTTTAGCATACTTGATGTGGGAATAACCCAAAGGATGAAGTGATGCCATCCTAATGGGTGAAGCTAACTATCAAGAGGGCTACCATGGTAAAAGTACCCTTAAATTCGACATCCACATTCGACTCCTTTTTTTAGGTGTGTCGCTTATGTGGGTATGGATCGTGACATTCCGCTGTCACGCGGGGTACGAGCTTGGGAGAGCTCGCGATCTCGTGGAGTGAACTCATGAGAGGCTTGATCCAAAAGGCGAGGTGATGACGTCTTTTGGAATGCAAGCTATGAGGGAACTTTCGTGATCAAGTACCCTTAAATCCGACCTTTCCCCCTTTTCTCTCCTCGTGATAATGAGAGATTCGAGGGCGGCGAGATCGGGTCGCGACAGGCTTGGCGACTCCACTGGGGACTGGTTACTAGATTAAGAGAACTTGAAGCCATGTAAAAATGGTTGTTGTGTTTTAACTAACATGTCTTATGTAGGATCGCCTGCATGTCAAAGTCACGTGGAAAATCAGGTTAGTCGCTTATCTTGTGTTAAATGGTTTTGTAGGTTGGAGTTATAAGGGGAGGCGTGCTTGTAAACCCTTTGTTTTGCAGGTGGTGTGAGGTTGTATGAATGTATGTGGGTTTATATTGAGGTGCTGGATGTTTTAATTTAAATGCATGTTTACCAGCTTTAGCATGACACCGCACACACAACCGCGGTCTAAAACCCCGATCGCCCAATTTAGGACCTTAGGAGGGTTTATGGGTGGAATCTGCGAGTGGATGCTCGTGGTAATCCACTACTTACATAAACCCGCTCATCCCAACCGATAAAAATAGCACTGACCGACGATAGTAGCGGTGGGTAAACTATTTTTATCCTTTGGGATGAGGACCTTGAGCCTTTAGCACTCTCACCTTAGGTGTCAAAACCTCACAGTTTCATGCGACATGTGATTTGTGCTTGCCATGTGTCTGGTAGGTATGATATCGTTCCTTCTTCATCGTGCTGATCTTTTACTTTCCATATTTCAATTATGCGTTTTATATTTCAACGACGATATATTTTAATCATGTATGCCCCTTTAGGCTTAGGATTAGATGGGTAGACTCAAAGTGGACGTGATCCCTGTGCCTGGAATCTCAAGACTCAATGGGAGAATCTCGACCCAAGACATCAAGATCACGTGGAAAGATTCCCGAGTCTCAATAATTTCGGCGAGCTCATATTATCAAACAAAAAGACATTGCCTTGATCAATGAGGAACACTTGGCCCATGATAACAAGCGTTTCCGCGCGATCCCACCTAGTCTTTAGGTTTTCATTTCATACGCTTTTCTTGTAAAGGGAATTCATTTGTGTTTCCCTCTTTTCTATCAAGGTTTCCCTGTATTCATTTTCATATACCTTGTAAAATCGAACTACTTTGTAAGCTTCAAGAAAGCAAGATTATGTTTCCCTTGTGTAATTGTTCGATGAAATGAATGACATTCTTGAACATTTTCATGTAATTTTTAGAAAAGGGGCATTCTGATTAAATATTTTTCGTCGTTCATTTTCAATTGTATAATTTCTTTTGAGGAAATTTTGATAAGAGGAGGTTATATGATATTGGGATCATATACACTTCTTATCATTATTTCATCTCAAGAAAATATAAAATTGACTAGGATTTGTACTTTAATGGTTTCTTTTGATTGGTACTAATTCGAGTCATTTTCTTTCACAGGGGGTTTTGAAAAAACGGCTGAAGAAAGATTTGTTATACGAACTCGCCGCAAAACAAAAATGGAAAACGAAGATACCCGAGCCCGTGTCATTAATATGGAGAATCAAATGGCACAAATGATGACATTATTGGCTGATCTCTCTAGCCAGGTCAAAAACTTGACGTCTGTAACTCCTGTTTCTTCTACCATGAATATTCCTACAGCACTCCCTGAGGTACCGGTAGTAGAGCCCGTGGCAAAAGGGCCTGTGGAAGAGATTCTCACTGCAATCCCAATAGTTATCGGCCCAGAGCCTCCATCTAAAGAGGTTCCGACTTCACACTTCGATGAGGAGAATTCAAGGCGCCTAGCAAAAATCGAAGAGCGCCTTTGCATGTTGCAAGGCTATCAGTTGCAGGGGCTTGATAAACTGTCACCCTTTGCCAAAATTACGGTCCCCGAATTCTATAAGGAGCCGGAGTTCACAAGAAAATACGACGGCATCGGATGTCCTAAGACTCATTTGAAGTACTACCTGGGCAAGATGGCCCGTTATTCAGATAATCCCCCACTCTTGATCAATTCATTTCAGGACAGCCTGGTTGGTCCTGCGTTAACCTGGTTTATAGAGTTGGACATGGAGAAAATCCGTACTTGGGAAGATCTCGTTGATGAATTCCTTCAGCAATACAAATTCAATACTGAAATCGCTCCAACTCGAGAAGAACTGGTTCGAGTTGAGAAAAGAAGAACCGAATCATTTAGGGCCTACGCTCAAAGATGGAGGGTCACTGCGTCTCAAGTAAAACCGCCATTATCTGAGAAAGAGACCATGAAGTTGCTGCTTCAAGCTATGCCCCGTGATTTTTTCGAAAATATGTACAACCATACTTGTATGAACTTTGCTACATTTGTAGAGTTGGGAGAACGCATCGAGGGAATCATGCGAGAAGGAAGGTTGTCTGAAAACACAAATCGTCGATATACCCCGAAGAGGGGTAAGGAATCGACTGTGGAGATCGCCTATGTACAAAATTCCTCTTCTCAGAAGTCATATAACCTTCAAGCTCATAAACCTGCCATGGAAGTAGGGGGATCTTCCAGAAACTTTGAGCGTAAAGGAAAGGCCTCTCAAAGGCAATTTACTCCATTGCCTAGGCCCATGTCCCAACTACTTCCAATGCTGATCGAAAATCATCTTGTCGCAAAAGAGATCCCGAGGGATAATCTGCCAAAGTTTGCCGGGTACGATCTTAATAAGACATGTGAGTATCATATGGGTGAAAAAGGCCATCATGTGGACAATTGTCTGGTGCTCCGTTCTAAGATCCAGGATTTGTTGGATAAAAAACTGCTCACCTTTAAGGACTCGGCACCGAATGTCCAACAAAATCCCCTTCCAAAGCATTCTGAAGATGTCAACATGGTTGGCGCTATCGATGGAAATGAAGAACTCACAGTTCCCACTGTGTAAGGGATGTTTCTAGTCTTGCATTCAATTTTTAGTTGAATTCCATTTAGTTCTCCCCTGCGAGGGAATTTTATTCATTTCTCCCCTACGAGGGAATTTTATTCGTTTCTTCTTCCCTGCAAGGGAATTCCGTTCATTTCTCCCCTGTGAAGGAATTCTATTCATTTCTCCCTTGTGAGGGAATTTCATTCATTTCTCCCTTGCGAGGGAATTCCATTCATTCGTTTGTGCTTGTAATAATCTGGATCACAGACTTTCTAGATCCAAGATGATATACGTTATAATACAATTTCGCATATCAATAAAATTCATGTTTTGTTAATAGACGTGTGAGGCCCAAATCAGTCCTATGATGATGCTTTGAGGCCTGAGCCTCCACACGATCTATAGTTTCAAAATGTTTTAGTGGAACGAAGACGTCCAATGACATGAGGATTAGTTCCCAATAAATTTTTCAAAAAAAACAACTTGAATTTGAAAACAAGTTTTTCATGACATTTACATACATTGCATTCATTCATATGTATATATACTAACCATTTTTCGATTGCATCTCAAGCATGACATTTCACCTCATGATAGTCATTTGCATGGCTCGGATTCGCATTCAAGAGACTTTGACGAACTCGATTATTCTGACTCAGAGAATGAAGATAATCCTCGAGGTATTAAAAAAGGAATGGCTCAGACATGAAAAGTTCAAGCCTCTTACCACCAAACAGCCAGTCACTCTAAATTTAGGAGATTCAAATAACTCCAAAGAAACCAAGATTGGAGCAGGTCTCTCTCAAGTGGATGCCAATAGATTAATTGGGCTCCTGAAAGAAATATATGGAGAGTGTGGCACTCATATGAACGGTCATCTCTTGGCTAGAAAAATTATGAGGCTCGGTTACTATTGGGTTGACCATGGAAGTCGATTGTATTCAACATGTGAGGTGTTGTCATCAATGCCAAGTTTATGGGGACAAAATCAATGCTCCTCCTAATGAGCTACATCAAATGTCCGAGTCCTGGCCTTTTTCAATGTGGGGCATCGACATCATCGGACCGATTAATCCTAAAGCATCGAATGGGCATCGTTTTATCTTAGTAGCAATTGATTACTTCACCAAATGGATTGAAGCCAATTCTTATGCCCATGTTACTGCAAAGAGTGTGGCAAAATTCATCCGTCGTGATATCATCGCCCGATATGGAGTTCCTGAAGCGATCATCACAGATAATGGATCAAACCTGAATAATAAAGTGGTGGATGATTTACTTGGAGAATTCCACATTCGCCATTTGAATTCTTCTCTTTACCGCCCGCAAATGAATGGAGCTGTGGAAGCAACAAATAAGAACATCAAGAAGATTTTAGCTAAAATGGCAGAGAATTATCGCGATTGGCATGATCGGTTGCCATATGCTTTGTTTGCTTATCGAACTTCAATTCGTACTTCTCTTTGGGGCAACATTGTTCTCATTGGTTTATGGGATGGAAGTTGTATTACCCGTGGAAGTGGAAATTCCTTCACCGAGGGTACTTTCTCAAATCAAGCTCTCTGAAGCTGAATGGGTTCAACAAAGATTTGAACAACTTAATATGATTGATGAAAAGAGGGTAAAAGCCTTATGCCATGGACAAAGCTATCCGAAGAGAATGGCTAAATCATTCAACCGCAAGGTTAGACCAAGACATTTTGAGATTAACAATCTTGTTTTGAGGAAGGTTTTACCTATCATTCCAGATCCTCGTGGGAAGTTTACTCCAAACTATGAAGGCCCATATATTGTAAAGAAAGTGCTACCTGGTGGAGCACTAATCCTTGTAGAAATGGATGGCCATGAATTGCCAAGACTTGTAAATGCTGATGCTGTCAAGAAGTATTATCCATGAATAAAGTGAAAGGCCTTTGAGCCATTTTTATTTTTTGGATTGAATTTGAGCCATTTTAGGATGTTTGCATCATGCATTTTCATGCATACATATTGCATCTGTATATTTGTTCATTTTGCAGGATCTTTGATGAAAGATTCTACCTATCTGCAAGAGGTTCATCTCAAGAATGCAAAACTTTCAAAGGTGTCCATTCTTCTTTAGAACTTAGAAGTGACCTTATTCTTTAGAATGCCAAAAGAGTCGGTTAGAACTCTAGAAGTACAGTTAGAACTCTAGAAATGGACCCATGTGCTAAGCAAAGCCTGTTCTGTCTACAACTTTTGTCCAATCTTACTTCAAAAAAAAAAAAAAAAATCTCCCCAATAGGGTCAAGGAAACATATCCTTTCAGACAAAATTTCATTGTATTTTCATTTCCCCAAGGAGTTGAATTTAACTAAAGTGGGTTTTGAAAAACCTGAAAATGATTGTTTAAATACGCCAAGTGGTAGTGCCTAAAATGATGAGAGGCAACCCCTTTACCAAACATGTCCTCATACACTCCTTGAGAGAATTGAGTGGAAAGAACCATATCTTAGGGCATAAGATTCATTCACAGTGAATACATGATTTGAAATGATTAAGGCATTTCATTTCTCAATCCCCAAATACTATTGATATCCCTTGCAAGCCACTTTGAGCCAAATATGGAGTATTTCCAAAATAACCCTGTCAAGAACAACCCCACATTGGGGAAAAATAGGAGGTCTTGGCTGAAAATCATGGAGCAAAAGATTAAGAAAGATTTTATTGCTTTCACTTGCATCAATCTTCTTGTGTTAGCTTCAGGTGATTTCTTGTTGAAACTCGAAGCATCCCAAAGGGACGAAGAGCATTCCGTTCACTACCATAAACACAATTATCCATTGCTTAGCCAATTTGAGCCTTATGCAATTCTTTCATAACCCCAGGTGATGATTATCTCCCCACACTGGGGCAAGGCACATGATTTACCAACAAAATTGAGAAAATTGGTAAATGCCACTCGAGGGTCTTAGATACTCAAAAGAGAATAAAATTAGGGGGCATGAAAAAGCAGTGTGCCTGGTAAAAGCAAGGCCAATGCCCATAAAAAAAAACGGAAAAAAAAAAAAACGAAATCCATGATCATGCAAAAGATCATTCATTGAAAAAACCAAAGAAATATCTTGCAAGAGAAAAATTGTATTACAAGCAATGTCATTAGAACAAAGAGCGAAGCTCTCATGTCTCAAGATAAATTACCAAAAGGACTCTCGAGATAGGTTAAAATTCAAGAGTTGAATTTTTGAGAAGTCGTGTGATGGTAATGATGCCAAGATAATCACTCGCTTTTTAACCCTTTGATATCTGAAAGTTTTTCAAGCCTTTCTAAGCCTCACTCAAACCAACACTACAACCCTTATCCGAAGTCTCTTCCGATTGGGATGGTTCGAGTTGAAATGAGAATATCACATAGGAGCTACCGCTAGAAGGAGTAGAAGCAATCCTATCTTATCTTATCTTTAAGGTTCTTGACTTGTAAACCTGATGAAGATATTGACTGAATGTTCATTTCTTGGCCTCAGAGTGCATACCTTTTGTATAAGCCATGACCAAGCCATCATTACGGTCCCTTTAAAAGACCTTTTGATCAATGGATTGTATTCACTGTGAATGTTTCCGAAAACCTTAGATATAGGTTAAGTGAGACTCCTCCAGTGAGATTTAAACAGTTTTTCCATATCAATGGTTGGGAACAAAAGCCATTTTTGAGAGCTAGTGTGAAAGACCTCTTTTGATTAGAATATTTCCACTTGGCATATTTGATTTAACCCTTAGATGGTTAATCAAATCTCATTTTTGTTAAAATCTCCTCTGAAAGAATTTGGTAATCAATGTTATTGCAAGTTTGGTTCTCCAGCAATTTCGAAACTCATAACTGGTCGAAAAAACCTTTCTCTCGGTCGAAGCCCGTTATTACACGGTAAGACCCTCTTCCCAGTCAATATCCGTTTTTACAAGGTGAGACTTTTCTTCCAGTCAAAACCCGTTTTTACACGGTGAGACATCACATCTTTACAAGTTCTATCCGTTTTTACACGGTGAGACTTTTCTTAAATCGAAACCCATTTTTACACGGTGAGACATCACATCCAGTCAATATCCGTTTTTACACGGTGAGACTTTTCTTCCAGTCAAAACCCGTTTTTACACGGTGAGACATCACATCCAGTCAATATCCGTTTTTACACGGTGAGACATCACATCCAGTCAACATCCGTTTTTTACACGGTGAGACATCACACCCAGTCAAAACCTGTTTTTACACAGTGAGACCTCACACCCAGTCTAAACCATATGGTTTGTGGGTCCATCCTTAAACCTTGTTTTAGGTTTTAGGTTATCCTTAAATCATTCCTTTTCCATTTAGTGATTTCTTTGTCTTCATTCCATTCCACGAGAGAGAGAAGCAGAGATAGAGCGAATAAATCCAAATAAGAGTTCGGATACCCTGATGAGCAAAGGTAAGTATCAGGTACGTCCCTAACCAACCATCATTGCTTTTGTCATTTTCTATTTTTTTTGGGTGGAACCTCTTCGAACTCCCACTCAAAGAGGGGCAGCTGTTGACACTCGAAATCTTTGTCGACGTTTTAAACATTCAATTCGCAAAAGTTAAAAAAAAAAATTGAAATGAAAAGACAAAAAAATTAGAAATAAGAAAAAAAAAGAAGAGAGAAAAAGAATAAAGAGCCCAAAAGATAAAAAAAATGGATGAAGGAAAGCATAAAAAAAAATGAAATGAAAGTGAAAATGAAAAGAAAACAAAAAAAAAAGAATATAAGAAATAAGGAAAATGAAAAGAAAAAGGAGTGAAAAAAAGAAAAATAAAAAAATATAAAAGGAAGACCCTCTCGTTCCTCGGGAGGGGGCTCTCTCTCTCTAAAAATACGGCTCTCTCTCCCTTTCCTTGCTCTCTCGCTCGGTGGGTCTCTCGGTCGGGGAAAATTTTTTTTTTTGGCCGAACGGACTCACTCCCTCTCTTCGCCGTAACAACCTCCTCTCTCTCTCTTGATTTCTTCCCGATCTCGGAGGCCGACGAAGAACCCTCCGGTGCCGGCCATGGCTCCGCTCCCTCCCTCAACGATCACCTCCAAGTCTCGCGGTGCTCCTCTTGAGAAGTAGCGCGCCAGATCCGGCATCCTCACGATCAGAGACTCTCTCTCTCCCGATCAACTCTAGAAGACGGAACAACTGTTGATCGAGGAACTCGTGGTGCGAGACTGGAAATCACGCCAAGCTGTCGAAGATATCAGTTCGGTTCCGAGGGTAAGGATCCGAAGGCGGTGACATCGGCGGTCGGAGATCGGTGCTTTCTCTCGGTTGGAGCTCGATCAGTTAGGGTTTTCCTTTATTGGTGCGATCGAAGGTGCGGGAGCTCGCCGGATCGAACTCTCTCTCGATCGTTCATTCTCTCTCTAGATCTGGGGTTCCGGTTCAGCTCCAAGGATTGAGCTTCGAGACCGATCGACGACATCAGTGGTGACGGCAACAATGGTGACGATAGGACGTTTAACCATTTCTCTCTCGGCTCTGTCGTTTGCTCGACGGTGAGCTCTTCCCCTCTCTTTCTCTCTTGATCCAATTAAGTTTTTAGGATCCGGTTCTCCCTCCCTTTCTCTCTCTGACCTCGCACATTTTCTCTCGGCTTTGTCTTGTGTGCCGGATTTGACTTGCTCGAACGGCCGGTTGAGGAGTTTGGAGTTTAGAGTGTAGACAGCGTCGACGGTAGTGACGACTTACGATCCTTCGCCGTTTCATTCAAGGTACGTTGAACATAAATTCATCTTCCATATCCGGATGTTCATTGGGTTGAAAAGTGACTGAGGATTCTGATATTTGTTTATGAGAAACTTATCTACTATCGAAGTTCATTGGGTAATCTGAGCCTGTAATATTGTTGTTGTGATAGTTTGGTTGCGCTTTCCTATTTGGCTGTTGCATTTTGGACTCATGGCCAAGATGTCTACGTTTTGCTCGATGAAATGCTCAAGTTAGATCAGAGTTGGCTTTCGAATGTCTTTTGACCGTTGATCGGTAGATATAATTGATTCATGTCTAAAACTGAACCATTGATGAAATAAGTTTTGCCATGGTCAAGGAGAGTCATATGGATCTTCATGCCTATTCATTTGTCGTCTGAACATGTTTTGTTATGTCCTGTTTTGATAAAGAAAGGTAAATAAAACAGCATGTTCTAGATTAAAATCAAATTAGTGCTGTTCAAGTTTCCATCAGTGATTGCAGACATTTGGAAACTCATTATGCCTTTGCTCCGCTCCTCAGTGACCTGCATTACTTGCTGATTTTCTGTTTCTTTCGCTGATCTAACCTTCTGTGCAAATGAATTGATATGAGCTGGTTGTTGTGGTTTTCTGTGTTCGATATCTCCATGAAAGTCGAAGATGGTTCGATTATCTTTCCAATGAGCTATAGAATGCCCTAATCGGACTTCATTTAATATGGTTTTTCTGTCCAAAGTCTGGTCCAGAATCTGCCAAATATTTGTCTGTGTGTTCTGAATGACCTTCTGTGCAAATGACTTAATATGAGCTCTTTGTTGTGGTTTTCTGTGTTCGGAATCTTCATGGGGGTTGAAGATGGTTTGATTATCTTTCCATCGACCCATAGGACGTTCTGATCCGATGTCGTTTACTACCTGAAAATAGCTCGGCATTTAGTACCAGTTTTCTGGAAAATTTTGGTGTTCTGACTTGCTTTCTGTTTCGGATGACCTTCCGTGTAAATCACTTGAAATGAGCTGGTAGATGATGTTATTAGGACTTAATATCTTGTAGAGATTCGTAATAGACTTCTCAAGCTTTCCATAGACATATAATACGTGCGATTTAGCCACCATTTGCCCTGCCTGATGCTTCTTGCAAAGAGCACTAATCTGCTGATGTGTTCTGCTTGTTATGATCTGATCTGACTACTTATACAAATGGCTTTGCTTGAGCTAGAAAAAGACCTAAATTGCAATTGTCACCTAATAGGAATTCGTAAAAGACACCTTGAGCTTTCTAACGATGCCCAGTTTGTCCAATTTGCCCATCATTTGCCCTGCTTTTCTTCTTTTTAGATCAAGCTTTGAAGTCTGAATTTGTCTTGACCTGCAGTGCTGTCCTGTCTCTATGAACCTGACTGTCTATCAATTTTGTGTGATCTTATACATAATGATCTTGAGGATAAATTCTCAATGAAAGCTGTACATAATATCCGTATCCATCCCATGCTAAAATTTGAGAATTTTTTAAGGTCAAGTAACCTTAGAATTCAAGTTGGCATGTAACAATTTAAATTGTTATGCATTTTGCTCCTAATGACAAGTCACATATCAATGTTAATGGATTTGTGTGGCCTTTTGCACATGGATTTAGGGTTAAATGTCCAAATCAAACTTTTTCTTCACATTAAACCATACGTCATGTTCAAATTTCATGATTTTCATGCATTGATTAGGTGGCTTAACAAATTAGTTATCATGCATCATTCTTTGATTTGCTTATGATTGATTTGCATGCTTTAGCGATTGTTGCTTTTTCGGTCATGAATTTGACTTTACTTGAACTTGATACGCCTCAAGAAATTCCATTCATGAAAGTTGCTCTTTATAAAGTGCTTAATTTCTGTGCCTTTTTCTTAGAGCCAATCTTACATGGGTTCTACCCCAATTGCTTTGATCTTAGTCGTGATTGTTTCTTTCACTTGTATGCACCTAGTCATAAATTTCTTAGATTAGGTTTAGATTAGAACCTTGAAGATGAAGAAGGCGTGAAGATGGTGGAGGTCGATGTCCATTCCGATCATTTTCATGTAATACCCATTTTCCCGACATATGTCTCGGGTTCCATGCATTGTATAAAACCCGACGAGTTGCGGGTTTTCTTTCTTTCCTTTTTAATTGTTTTCTCTTTTATTTTTTTAGGACTGCCTGATAAATTTACTGTTTTTCCTTGATTACTTACTTAATGTTTTGCAATTTCAATTTCATTGATTGTTTTCTTTTCATTTTTTTAGGAATAGAATAGAATGAAAGTATTCTACCACGCATGATCACTTAGACTAGAAATAACGATCCTGAAATTATAAAGAAAGAAATGCATGGACACGTTAGGAAAGGACACAACATACTGTTTAGGTACGGAAAGGGCGCTAATAGTAATATTAGCGTAACCCAAGTCCCCGAACCTAGATATCTGGTTGCGTAGAAATCGAGGGAACACTCCCGACTCTCGATTGGGTTTCTAGTCGACCCCCGAAAATGAGGCTAGTGGCGACTCCCGTCTATTTTTAGGTTGTCATAAATAAGTAGATCATATAAATAAATCCGCTGTCACGCGGGGTATGAGTTTCGATGAAACTCACTATGGTTTAGCATACTTGATGTGGGAATAACCCAAAGGATGAAGTGATGCCATCCTAATGGGTGAAGCTAACTATCAAGAGGGCTACCATGGTAAAAGTACCCTTAAATTCGACATCCACATTCGACTCCTTTTTTTAGGTGTGTCGCTTATGTGGGTATGGATCGTGACATTCCGCTGTCACGCGGGGTACGAGCTTGGGAGAGCTCGCGATCTCGTGGAGTGAACTCATGAGAGGCTTGATCCAAAAGGCGAGGTGATGACGTCTTTTGGAATGCAAGCTATGAGGGAACTTTCGTGATCAAGTACCCTTAAATCCGACCTTTCCCCCTTTTCTCTCCTCGTGATAATGAGAGATTCGAGGGCGGCGAGATCGGGTCGCGACAGGTGTTAAATGTTTTTACAGAATGAGAGGTATGAGGGGAAGTGTCCGCTCACCTTTGTCTTGCAGGGAGGTGTAGGAATGTATAGTTTATTTTTTTTTATGAACGGAGTGTTGTTTGTCTATAAATTGTTGTGCATGTATCCTTTGCATTGTAGTACACCTTAGCACGCACAACCTACCGCCAGACCTGGACCGCATAGGATCACTTAGGATGGTGTTGAGGTGGATACCACTCCGGCTACAATCATGTAGTATGAGTCACCCATCTCAACCCTGAAATTTCTTTCTTGATGTCAGAGGTCCCCACCTTGGTCTGCGATCATGCGTATTGAGTTAGTTCTTTGATGAAGCCGGAGTCATGGGTAACACGACCTAGTTGCGATCTTGATGGTTCGGTCCGGTGATCCTGTGGCTCCATTTTGAGCTGGATAGAGTAGAAATCAAACCACATCCCATGTGCATGTCTATGTAATTGAAAAAAAAAATAGAGACAAAGGTCAGCACCCAATGTAAGTATCATTCTCCTTTTTATTTGCTCATTTTGTATTGAACTTCCATCTTGAAATTTGCGAACATCAATCAATTGCCCTCGATGCCGTAGGCTTATAATTGAAAAAATTGGCAATCACTTTTGATAAGTGAAAATTGAATGCAAGTTCTAATCACTTTGATTTGGCCTTGTTGAGCATATGGTTTTGTTTAAATTTCTAGTTATGAGCTCAAAATCATTTTGAAAAAACAAAACAAAACAAAACAAAACAAAACAAACTTTCAAGTTGTGATTTTATATTGGGGTACAAAAATTGAAATTGCATTTATTTATTTTTAGCAAATTCTCTCATCCTCACATTTTGGGACTAAAATACAAATCATTTTGTGTACAAATTTCTCAAAATAAAAGTCACTTCATTTTTCTAGGAGTAAAATCACAAATCAATCTTTCAAAAATCAATGACACTTTTGCATACAGAACTTTTGGAATAAAAGTGGACATTCGATTGATGGCTGTGCATTGATCATTCTAATGATGTACTCTTTTGTGGATTGATCATTCTAAGGACTGTGGGGCATGTACCATCGCCTCGATTTTATTGTAAGAAGCGACCTCATTGAGATATCATTTTCTCTCATTCATGTACTGACATTGTCGTCTTTTTGCAAGTTATCCGCGATGCTCCTTGACATTCTCATGGTGACCACACAAAGAAGTGAATTCTAGAGCTAGGAGAGTTGATTTTTACTCTTATCTATACAAGAGTTTCTTATATTTTATCATTGTTTTTATTCTTGCTAAGAATCTCATTTTCAACTTTGGGTTTTGATTGCGAATCCAATTGATGCTTTTATAAATCATGCGATTCACTTTTTTTTAATAATGGAATTCGATTTCATGAAAATCATCGTTAAAATACAAAAGCCTGGAAGGTTTCAAATGGACCTTTATGCCTTAACCTCAAAATGTTTTGAAAATGAATCCAAGAAGAACTTGTGTATGATTTTATCTCTTCACTTAGTTGCTTTCGTGGGTTGATCCCTAAGATGATGCTTTGCGATGGTAAAAAAGGTTGAATCTTAGACAAGTAGAGTGTGCCTTCTTCAAATGACGGAACGATTTGATGACAAAAGAAGAGCCTGGACCAGAATCGGCATGTCGCAAAAGAGAATGCAATACTCGAGTGTTAAAGATCAAAGAAGCTCAACTATCAGGGAGCTGCATCATGTGTCGCTAAAGGACTAGCATAGGGCTCTTGCACATTTTTGCAATTAAAGCATTTGAACATTTGAGATTCGTGACGCAAATGCCTTAGGTGCCAAAATAGCCCTCACTTTGCACGATGAGACAATTAAAGGAGCCTGCCAAGTATTCAAAAGGCGAATTCGAAGGAAGAGTAAACTGTATCGATTCCAATTAT
The DNA here is from genome assembly GCA_017140475.1 of Eucalyptus fibrosa. Lineage (NCBI taxonomy): Eukaryota > Viridiplantae > Streptophyta > Magnoliopsida > Myrtales > Myrtaceae > Eucalyptus > Eucalyptus fibrosa. Next base: position 20,519,006 of record CM029509.1, on the reverse strand, counting down.
TCATTTCTGATACTATTTCTGACATTATTTTCTTTTTCATTGCCAAGGATACATCGTGGGTGCCAAGTTATATACCGTTCCAACAAAGCGAAGGAGCATTCTTATAAGGGCAATGTCTCTCTCCAATAAGACATGACAAGACATCCAATTAGCACAAAAATGGAGTATTTCATTCCTAAATGAATTGTGTCAAGTACGGAAATAACATATCACATTTCTTCTTCCTTGCGGATGATGAATGGGGAAAAGGTGCACACTGATTGTAGAAGTATCGCCTTCTAACAAGAAAGCATGCTGAGACTTGACCATCCATTTGCCGTAAAAGGATGTATATAGTTCCTAAATGATTTCCAATCAAGTGTGGCAATAACATGTCCAATCTTTTCTTTGCAGGCAATAAATGGGGCAAAGCATCTAAAGAACAATGTCCCCAAGTATGGAAACAGGGAGCACCCACTCTCCTTTCAAAGAAGACTTCAAACGCTCAAAGGCAAATGCAAGTGAAGGGTAATGTCAAGTTACCAAATATTCACAAAGGTGAATCCAAGGGATGTTAGCGGCCAAAGAATGAAAGCGATTGAAGGGTAATAATGTATTGTTTCCAACATTTCAATCCCTAAAGATTTTTGCACTAACATATTCTTTTACATTTTTACAAGGCTACCGAGTCGCCATGCCACAAGTAAGTACTCTTCTTCTCAAAAAAAAAAAAAAAAAAAGAAGAGAGAATTTCCATTAAAAAAAAAAAAAGAACCTTTTGTGCTTTCCTAGAGACAAGCACAAAAATGAATAATTTAAAAAGAAACAAAGAAAAAAAAACTTTCTACAAGCTTTTTGAAAATCTTTTATTATCTCAAAATTGTTTTCTCGTTTTGGGGATTATTCATTTTGAATCAAAATTTCCTATGGAGATTAATTTACTCAGACGATATTAGCAGAGTGAAATAGAGATGTTAATCTTGCCAAGCAGAGGATACTTAGGATGAGGAAAGGCAAGCCATTTCCAAACACATCCTTCAAACACTTTTGAGAGTTGAGTGAAATGCGGCCTTCTCTTACGACGAATGATTCATTCGCATTGAGCACAAAGATTGAAATGATAAAGGCGTTTTCTTCATCAATCCCAAGCACCGAGCTGACATCCTGCTACCCTTTTGGGCCGAATAAAGATAATCCTTCAAAGTACCCCTGTCGAGAATGACCCTACATTGGGGCAACTTAGGAGATTATTGTCGTGTTGTAGAGCAAAAGATTGAGAAAAATTCTATTACTTTCACTTGCATCAATCTTCTGGTGATAGCTTCAGAGGAATTCTCATCAAAACTTGACTCATCCCAAGGTGAAGAAGAGCATTTCCTTCTCTACCCAAACACTGATATCCGTTGCTTTAACCAATTTGGGCCTGATTGTTTATTTTTGAATCCCGAGCGGTGATCATCTCCCTTCATTGGGGCAAGGTATAAAGATTGACCACGTACAATTGACATTTACAAGAAAACATGAAAAACATCTCGAAAGTCATTAGAGCTCCAAAAGTTCAAAGAGCAAAAAGTTCGATAAAATTAAGGGGCATGAAAAAGTAGTGTGCCTAGTAAAAGTAAGGTCAATGCCCATCACGAAAAAGAGCCAAAAGTCTACATCTTATGTGAAAGAAAAACTATTAAAATCCAAGTGCTTGCAAAAAAAAAAAAAAAAAAAAAAAAAAAATCACCGCAAAGAGCAAAGGAAATTAGAGAAAATCGCAAAGCTCACATGCAAAAATGATTAGTCAAGGGACTTTCAAGATGTGCAGTGTTTCAAAAGTCAAATCCTTTCGAAAGGTCGAGTGACCTGGTCACGATGCCATGATGATCACTGACTCTTAAAAACCCTCTTGAAAATTTAAACCTTTCAAGCCTCTCTTGAGCCAGCATTACAACCCTCTTCCGAAGTCTCTTCTGATTAGGATGGTTTGAGTGAAAATGGGAATATCAGAAAGAAGCTACCACTTGAAGGAGTGGAAGTAATTTTATCTTATCTTATCTCCCAAGTTCTCAACTTGTAAATCCGATGAAAATAGTGACAAATGTTCCTTTATTGGCCTCGAAGCAATAATCCCTTTGTGTAAGCCCATGACCAAATCTATATTGCGGTCCTTTCAAAAGACATTTTTGATCAATTAGATTATACTCATTGTGAATGTTTCTAAAAGCCTTTGACATAGGTTATGTGAGATATCCTCAGCAATCAGTTACTTTCCATGTGAATGGATGGGATCAAGCAACCGTTTTATTGAGAGTATGTGAGAAACCCTTTCTGACTAATAAGCTCTAATTTGGCATGCTTAATGAACCTTTTATACGAATAAAAGTCGTTCTGATAAGAACTTGTCTTCCAGAGAATTTGATGATCAATGATCAACAACCCTAGATATGATTTATAATTAACAAACAATTTCTTTTTATTTTCACATAATTAATGAGAATTATGCTTTATGCGATGCAATATAACTAAATGAGCTAATTCTAATGACAATCAATTTCTAATTAAATAGACCTAGCAACAATCCCTAAATGACATGCATTTCATGAATCTAATCCATTCGACATTAACATGACATTTTGAGAAAGCATGCAATTTATCCTATAAAATGAAACTAATTTATTCTAAGACATATTTTTTTGTATTTTTCATGAGATTCGAAATTAGAAAAAATGTGAAAATTATCTAGCTAGATTAAGATCCTACTTAATTTGTATTAGGAATTAGGTTAAGCCAAATCCTAATTTAAACTAGAATATTATCTTTATCCAAGTAATCCTAAAATGCAATCTAAACTTATAATAAATTAATATATATATATATATATATATATATATATATATATATTATCTAGAATTAAACTATGTGCAATTTTACCCTAATATGCAATGACGTACAAAGGATGCCCTAATTCTACATGACATATGCATAATGATTTTTTTAGTTTTTTTTATTAATTTCGAAATTAAAAATTGTCAAATAATTAAACATGCAACCTAAGTTAAAAAAAAAAACTAGTAACCTAAATTAATTGATTTGATTTTTTATTTTTTAAAATTTTTACTTAATTAATTATTTAATTTTTATTTTTGAAATTCGAAATAAAATTCCTATTCTAAATATGCAAACCCTAAAACAAGAAATAAACCTAATCTAACTCACATTTTTTGATTTTTTTTTTTACGAAAATAAAATCAACTTAAACGACATGACTAATAATCGAGCAAGACAAGATTGATATCCAAATTGACGAACTATGTCTCGCGTATGAGATCAGGTTGGCCAATTTTAAATAAATTGTGAATCAAATCTCAGGCGTGAGATCGGATCATCGATTTTTTAAGCGATCGCGAGTCGGATTCCGGGCGCGTAAATCGGACTATCAATCACAAATTTCAAAGGCTATTTCATGTCGAACATCTCAATCTTACATCAAAGAATAATTACACTAAAACAAACAAATAAAATAAAATAAAGAATAAAATAAGACAAATAAATAAAAGGAAGAAAAAGCTACCTAAATTGATTTTGCCTTTTTCTTTTCTTTTTTTTACACACGCCTTGGCAGCTTTGTGGGGGGTTCACCATCGGTCGCCGATCGTTGGAGCTTCGGCGAGGAGGACCAGTAGCGAGCTGATCTGCGGCGAGCGGTGGCATCACGAGGAGCAGCGGCAAGCGGCCTCGCTCAGGCTCAGGCAGAGAGCGGAGCGGCTCAGCTCAGGCTCGGGCTTGGGCAGAGGCATCGAATCGTCGGCAAGTCGCTGGTCGGAGTAGCATCGACGGAGAGTTCCAAGCGCAGACAAGACAGGGACAACACCAACGTCGTTGGAGCGGAAGGGCTGTGATCCGGCTCGGGTTAGGCTTCGGCGAAGGTGCAGCAACGACCGGCACGGGGAAAAGGTAGCAGGAGTGTGGCGAGCTGATGGGTCGCCAGTGAGTCGGGGAGGAGATCGACGGAGCGGCAGTGGCTAGTAGCTCGGTGTTCGGATCTGGCGAGGTAGAAGTAGCTCGGTTGGTTGCTCAATTGAGGGGGAGCAGCGACCGGCTTCGAGCTTGAGCAGAAGCATTGAGCAAATATGGGCGGAGGAGGGGCGCTGGTTTTAGGTTGCAGCTCCGGCAGCAGATCGATGGAGCAGCGGTGGAGCAGAGAAGGCTCGTGGGTCGCCAGTGAAGCAAAGGTGGTTAGTGACTCGGGGTCACCGGCGGAGCTATGGTGGTTGGCGGCACGGCTGTCGACGCGGGGGTGCCGGCACGGTCGAAGGCCCCTTCCCCCCCGTGCAAAGAAGACGATCTGGTTTCCCTTTTGTTCTTTCGTTTTTTCTCTCTCTCTCACACACATGTCACCTCCGGTCTTCCCCTCTCTCACTTTTCTTTTTTCTTTTTCTTTTACTTCGAAAAACCGAGAGCCCCCCTGTCTTTTTCGTAAGTGATGTCTTTTATAGGCCAAAAAATTGTATCTTCGTGATATATTTTATTTCTCATTTTATTTGTGCATAATTCCCCCGAATATACACCACCGCTTGCGGTGGCCACCATGATTTCACGCTTTCTCTCCCACCAAGGGGGGAGGGGGTTCGAAACCCCATGTCCCTATTGCTGGCTCTGTAGTGGTGGCTCAGTTCGCCCCGGGTTTATCCCATCGGCTGCCGGCTGTTCGAGAGTTCCCGGATCACAAAAAAAAAAAAAACTCCCTGAATATATCGTTGCACCCCACGTGATATTCTCTTTTGTATTTTTTGCATATTCCATCCAAAACTTTCCTTTCTGCTCGAGAATGTGTCCCTTAGTATATATTACCTGAATATGTGAAAAATCTCGCACTTGCCGTCGGCCCAATAAAATAAAATAAAACAAAACAAAATAACATAAATGTGTTCTAAACTATATGCCTTGAGATTTTTTTTTTTTGGGGTAAAAATTAACCCATTTTTTATGTAAAAATTTAGGTCTCAACATCAATTATTCTCTAAGATCATACCGATACCAATATTTTCCACCTTGGCATTTTCCAATTTTCCAAAGTAAATTTCAACCATAATGTGTTCATGGGCTTGGCCAAATTTCTTTTTACTACGGGTTTAGTCCAACTAGCTAAATTAAGCTCAAACCTATTTAGTTAAACCTACAATATGCAAACTATATGAGCTTGATTAACTACAAATGCATGGAGTTTAATTAATATATTTGTTTAGGCATCGAGGTCGACGTCTAACTTTTCTATGTAACAAATGACTAAATGAATCGTCAAAATGTGTGTGTCTACAGTTGTTGACACTTGAATTTAGCCGATAGGTCCACTAAGAGCAAAAAACTCAAGACAAGGAGTCATTAATTACGATAGTGTCTGTTTCTTGGTGCAAAAGAGCCATTTTAGTGTTTTTCAACATTTTTTGAATTTCATTGCATTTTGTCTAAATATATGAGTCATTTGATCAAATAATCCAAGTATGACTTTTAGTTGACCTTTTGGCCAACCCCTAAAGTCAACCCTTGGTCAATTTTTTTTTTGAAAAATTAGTAAAATAAAAAAAAATCATAAATTATATCCATTTCAAACGTAATTAGGCTATTAAATCGAGAATTTTGCCCTTGATTGGACAATTCCAAAATGTACACATTTCTAGTCATTTTTTAGAATAATTTATTTCTCTGCATTTGACGAAGAGGTTGTAACGCATTGAAATTTCAAGCCAATTTTAAGAATTCTGGCTTGGGATGAGTCGATCAATTTTTTAGCACAAATTTAGGGCCACGGTCGGCTCTTCACAAATAGTGCAAATCGGCCCAGTTCAAATCTGATTAAGTTAAATCAAATTAATTTCAATGTCAATTGTGATAGAACTTAGAAATTTGGCAAAATTTAGCCATAATGAAGAATTGGGATCGCTAGATTCAGGCTGAGTCAACCCCATTGATCTAACCTAGTTTGGCTCGCTTGGGCTGAAGCCCAATTCAACTAATTGGGCCGGATCAAGTGTGTTGGCCAAACCTATGTTGCTAATTTGAAAGAGTCAAGACAAATGCCCCGGTCAACCCGGGTCAACTCAATTAGACCTAAATTGACCCGACCCATTGGGCCGATCCTCAACTGGATTTCTTCGGCCCACTTAGCCAAGACACCAAGCTCAATTAGTGAAATTAGAGTAAAGTTTAGCAATTAGAGTTTCTTGGTTCGAGTAGTGGTCACTGGAGCCAAATGACTTAGACAAGTAGCGGCTCGAAGCAAGCTTCTAAGATCGTGAAGGAGGCAAGAATGAACTGAATTGCAAGAGCACTACTGTGATGGGTGACATTCTGAGATAGTGTCCATTTATATGCCAAAAGAAAAAAACTGTGCGGCTTGATATGATGCAAGCCAAAGCGGACAATGCTCTGTCTAGGAATATTGGCGCTGTTGTTGGGAGGCTGATCGCAAACATTGGGATGGACGGCTGCTGGAATTACCTGGATCGGACTCACGGAAGATTGCCTGAAGGAAATTGCTGAAAAACGGCCAATCCGCAACGGGATTCGTCGCCGAAGTTGCTGGAAACGTATTCTCTCAATGTGGCCAGTCAAAAAAATGCTGAAGGTTGGTGGCGGTGAATATTCCGGAAGGAATCCAGAGAAGATAAACTTTACAGTCGTCCATCTACGATCATGGCGGCCATAGACTTTAGTGCTAGGATCCCAAGAATAATGAGATCACCTTGAATACGTAATAGTTAGTGGAGTCTTCCTTTAGGAAGAAAGTGGACGTTTCCTTTAAGAAGAGAGAGAATCATCAGACCTCCTCCTTTTTAATTACAATTTTCTGCAAATATGGATGTCTACCATTGGCCAAATACGTGGGTTACCTTTCGCTTTGCCTATTCAACCCCAGGTCTGCCAACTACGCCCATTGCTTTGCCACCCTTCTTTCATTTTATTTAATGTTCAACTACCCACCACACACGGCGCATGTTTCCACCGAGTGCTCTACATCGTGGATTTCACTAGCTCTCTAATTCAATTTCAGATTGTTATCTCAATCGCTTTCCTTTATGAGATGATTTTAAAATAAAAATATCACAACTATCATCACTTTTGTCAAAAAGCTCAATTGAGCGCAATAAATTTATTTTCGACTACATAAATGCTATAATTTTTAAAAAATAGTCATTTCAATGCCATAACTTTCAATGTATCACTTAAGTGCATTTTTTTTCTTTTTTAAATGATCATCCAAGTGTCAGAAATCCGATATAACATAGAACTTATGGTAACCGTTTTTAAAAGATTATAGCACTCAAGTAATTATAAAAAGTTATGGCTCTCAAGTGAGTATTATACATGAGTTAACACTCAATTAATTGGAAAAAAATTGTGTAACTCAAGTGAGTGCTGTTCGTAAGTTATGACACTTACATTATTCTTATCCTCAATTAGTGTGCGAATATGATGTGATGACAATGATGATTGTGGTATCGACTTTGTCTCTTCCTCTCTTTTCTGGTCGGTAGACCTCTCTACCGATACATGAAAATATGTTAACTCTAACTGCAAAGTAAACCAATATTTTTGTTTAGGGTTTGGGGTTGATCCCTGATTTGCTGTTTAGTGAGAAACTAAATGGGTTTATAAAAATTTAGGTGCCGATAGAAGTATGATCATGGATCCAAAAATCAAGGACATTGCAGTTTTAATTTCAAGTTTGAATATTAACCGCTTAGAAGCGGTAATATTGGGTAAACATCTATAAAAGCCATGTTGAACCATTGTAAAAGCCCCCGACAATCTTGAAGGCAACCATGTTCTTTTTAATTTATCAATTTCCAGTAATTGCATTCGTCCAATTCGTAGATTTAGTTAGTGCAGATCTGTTTCCGGATTTCTGTCCGAATTGCCACTGAATACTATTCTAATAAGAACTGGAAATTTACCTTTGATGAAAAATATTTAGTCGATTGACCAATTCGCAGCGAAACAATAGGACCACCATTTTTCGGGACTTTAGGACCATCACATGGAAAAAGGTTAGTCAGACTTTAGCATCCATTACCACGGAAAAGAATGTTTGGGATTTAGGACCCTCGCATGGAAAAAGGTTATTCAGACTTTAGCTCCCACTACCACGGAAAAGAATGTTTGGGACTTCAGGACACTCCTGCTCAACTTAATTGAAGGCTTTATTAGTATTGGGCTTAAGGCCCGTCCACCCAAGTTGGGCCCAGAAAGCCCGACCCACAGGAATAGGGCCCGTGGAAGGGGAGAGGTATAAAGGGAGGAGAGAGAGAGAAAAATGCACCGTTTTGTTTTAGAAAAAGACGTACGTTTTCTCTACGCTCTCTCTTTCTCTCGTTTTTCTCTTCAAAGCGAAACCAGTGAAGCGCTCGAAGGATTTTGCCTCCTCGGATTAAACAGGGCCTAGTTTCTCTTCCTCTATTGGCGTCGGTGTTTAATCTGTGGCTTAAAAGGTACGCTCGAATCCGTGGTGTGCTTTAGAATCGGTGATACATGTTGTTTTTCTGGGTTCGTCTTCCACATTGATTTAGGGGTTCGATTTAGTGTCGAATCCGCTTTTCGGGGATCCGTTAATCCCTACATTGGTATCAGAGCCCTAGTTCATGTTTTCCCGACCTGTTTTGATGTTTTTGATTGATTTTTTCGCAAAAGCAATTCGACCATACGGATCGGGGCAAGAAATCCCGACACCCGAGCATTGTTCGGCTATTTTTCTGAGTTTTCGTAAGTCGAAATCGTTTTCTGAACACATGGGGAGAAAGGCGACGTCGAGAGGAGTCTGGCGACACATCGTGCGTCGCCGGGCGACGTCGCACGCGCCCACATGCACGGCCGGAAGCCGCTGCGCGTGGGCGCGACGTGCCCAGAAGCGCTGGCTCGCCCAACGCGTGCAACACATGCGCCGGTCGGCGAACCGGCACACGTCGGTTCACGGACCGACGCATGCTGACGTTAGCATGACGTCACCCAACGGTCAGTAACCGCTAGGGTGACGTCATCGATGACGTCAGCACGACAACGTTTCGCCGGGCGGTCACCAGCCGGTGACCCGACCCGAGGACGTCAGCACGCGCGCCGAACGTGCCGGCTGACGTCTGCGTGACGTCAGCCCGCGCACGCGTGCGACATGTGCCGTCGGTTTGCCCGAACCGGCCCGACCGGTTTGACCGTTCTGTCCAGTCCGACCGGTCTGACGACCGACGACCGATGACCGTTGACCGTTGACCACCGTTGACCGTTGACCGTTGACCAAAAATAAAAAAGGGGGGGAAAAGAATGCGTTTCTTTTTCAATTAAGTCTATGTGGATTATAATGTGATCCCTTATTTGTTCTGCATTTGTTGCAGGAACAATGCCTCCCCTGAGGTTGCGCACACCTATTCGCGCAGTTACCGATGAACAAAAGGATAGGCTGTCTAAGTTGGTAGCTGAACTGACTGATCATAGATGGGAGAGAGGTGACTTAATTGATCATGTCCTTGAAATCAACGGGAAAATTCAACAGGTCATATGGAATGGTCGTCCTATGTCATAGTCAGAGATGGTGCGATTTTTCATAAACACTCTTCCATCTGAATGGCAAGATATGTTGAATCGCATATGGGATGTCAATGGAGCTGCTTCCTATAAGAAAATTGTGATGGATTTTGTAAATGAATATTACTGTATTGTTTCAAGGGAAAAGATCAAGAAATTGAACAAAAGAGGATCTTTCCCAGTTAGTGTGCTGACTTGGTGTTAGTTGTATTGGCTGATATATGTTAAGTGTGATTTGTGAATATATTATGTAATGATTACTACCTAATTGTGTTAATTGAAATCATTATTGTTTTATTGGATGTCTATTATATGTTGCTTTCTGTTATTGCTGGTTGCTGTGGGTAATTAGCTGTGGGTAGTTTTAAAAGTTTTTGTAGCTTCATAGAATTGATTTTGCATAAGACAATTATATTGATGATAGTTTTAAGTTAGGTTTTTGGAGGATGATTGGAAATATAGTGACCTTTTGATTCTGAAGCTTTACTTGAAATTATTCATTAATATAATGGGTCTATGTAAATAGGGATGCATAAATGATAAGCATTAATATTTCGTGCATATTTGTCTGATTTGTTCAGATCAATGGCTTCAGCCACAAAGAGCATAGTTGCCGAGCTGAACAAAGGTGAAAAGCTCAATGGTGACAACTATGAAATTTGGCAAATGAAAATCCAATATGTGTTGGAAGAGTAAGAAGCACTTGAGGCTCTTAACCTGACCATGGTAGAACCTGAAGAGGGAACCACTGCACAGCACAAAAGAGACAAATAAGCTTTTGTTGCGTGGAAACGAAAGAACTCTCTTGCTCGCATTAGGTTGCTGAGCAGCATGGACAATGACGTCATGCGAGAGTTTAGGCGTTTTGACAATGCCAAAGAAATGTGGGAAGCATTGGTGGCAAGATTTGGTCATGCTTCGGTGACCAGATTGAGGCAGCTCACTATTAGGTTTGACTTTTATAAGAAGCCTCATGGTCAGACCATGAAGCAACATCTTAGAAAGATGTCAAACATGATAAATGAGCTGAAAGATGCTGGCCATGTCCTCACAGATGAGCAGCAAGTGTAAGCAGTGATTCGTTCCTTGCCTCAGAGTTGGGAGCATATGAAGGTGCACCTGACCTATAATGATAATATCAAAACCTTCGGGGATGCAATGCGTCATCTTGAGCTGGAAGAGGACCGCCTCTTGGCGGCTAAGCCGGATGCTGAACTCTATCATGCTAGTTCTAGCTCACATGGAGCTTCGAGCTCCAAACGCAAGCGCCCTAACTGGTTTGATAAAGGGAAAGGCAAGGAAGAAGCAGGTCCTTCAGGGAAGAAACCCAAGTTTAACCAACATGATAGAGGAAAGCGTCCTCGCATGAAGAAGCTTACAAGGGTGAAATGCTATAACTGTGACAAGAAGGGTCACTATGCTTGCGACTGTCGTGAGCCAAAGAAGGTATGCACCCCTTGTACTTTTCAGAACTTTGCTTTTGTGTCGAGTTCTGTGTTATTAACTGAGTCTAATCCTTTGTGGACTGTGGATTCAGGAGCGACGGACCATGTAGCGAAGGATAGAGGATCATTCGTGGAATTTCGACGAGTACCAACTGGAACTAAGTGGATCTATGTGGGAAACAACTCTAGAGCTGAAGTGAAAGAAATTGGCACATGCCAACTAAATATGCGTGGTGGACGCACTTTGTTCCTTCATGATGTGTTGTATGCTCCGGAGATTTGTTGGAATTTAATGTTTGTATTAGTGTTGGTTAAATTAGGTTTTAATATGAACTTCTATAGTAGAGGTGTGAATTTGTTTTTGGATACAAATTACTATGGTTGTGGTTATTTTCTAGATGGTTTTATTGTATTAGATATTGATTATGTTAATGCAATGTTTATTATTCCCTTCTCACGTCTCCTAATAAATATGATAATGATGTGAATGTGTGGCATGCTAGACTTTGTCACATTGGCCAACAGCGTATGAATAGACTAGCTAAAGAGGGCTTGTTGGGCAATATCGAAAAAGTCGATTTGTCCATATGTAAGCATTGCCTAGAAGGGAAAACAACAAGGAAACCATTTGGAAAAAGGAAAAAGAGCTGAATTTCCTCGGCATTTAATCCATTATGATGTTTGTGGTCCAATGAATGTGAAAGGAAGGCATGTGGCTGTTTATTTCATCACATTTATAGATGATTATACTCGATTCGGATATATCTATTTGATTTCTCATAAATCTGAAGCAATAAGTTGTTTCAAAAGGTTTATGAACCTAGTAGAGAATCAATTAGACAAGAAAATAAAAGCATTGAGATCCGATCGAGGTCGAGAATATTTGTCTAATGAGTTCAGAAAATTATGTGATGAAAAAGGAATAGAAAGACAGTTGTCTATTCCGTATACTCCGCAACAAAATGGTGTTGCGGAAAGAAGAAACAGAACCCTACTGGAAATGGTTAGGTCCATGATGGCGCATGCTAACTTATCTATCACTTTTTGGAGTGATGCATTGTTAACTGCTGCCTATATACTTAACCGGGTGCCTTCCAAATCAGTTACTTCCACTCCATATGAGTTATGGACAGGTAGAAAATCGGACTTAAGTTTTCTTAAGCCATGGGGTTGTGCTGCCTATACACATGAGTCATCTCACAAGTTTGGGAAATTGGGTCCCAGAGGAAATAAGAGTATTTTCATAAGATACTCGGAACACTCGAAATGGTATGTGTTCATTGGTGAGCAGGAAAGTGGAAGTATAGCTGAATTTGAATCATGAGATGTCACATTCTTAGAGGATGAGTTTCCTAAGAAGGGCGAAATAAGGGAAAATCATTCCCTATTTGAGACCTTAGATCAAGATAATGATATTAGTGGAGTTCATTCAAGTGAAAGCATAATAGGGAATGATGTGCAAAGTGTACAATCTCCCATACGGCGAACAAGTCGCCAAAGTATTCCCCGTCGACATTTTGACATTGAAGGGAAAAATTTTATGGTTGCTCCACAAGATGAGGATGAGCCAAGAAATATCAATGAGGCTCTGAATTGCCCTAGTAAGGAAAAATGGATTCATGCAATGGAAGAGGAAATGGAGTCAATGAAATCAAACCAAGTCTGGGAACTGGTTGATCTTCCAAAAGGACGCAGAGTTATTGGGAACAAGTGGGTTCTCAAAATAAAGCGAAAGGCTGATGGCTCAATAGAAAGACATAAGGCTCGCCTTGTAGCAAATAGGTATAATCAATAGGAAGGAATTGATTATGAAGATACGTTTTCTCCTGTAGTAAGATTTACCTCGATTCGCATTATTCTGGCAATATTGGCTAGTCTGGATCTTGAGTTACATCAGATGGATGTAAAGACTGCTTTCCTCAATGGAGAATTAGAGGAAGAAATATATATGGAACAACCTGCTGGTTTCATAGTGAAAAGCCAAGAAGAAAAAATATGTCGACTTTTGAGGTCGATATATGGTCTTAAGTAGTCATCAAGACAATGGTATATACGTTTTCATAATGCCATAATGGCATATGATTTTAAAATGATTGATAAGGATCATTGTGTATATATCAAAAGATCCAATGATCAATTTGTGATCATATTATTGTATGTTGATGATATGCGATTCGGAAGCAATATGGAGTTGGTTAATATTGTCAAGAGATGGTTGTCTTCTAACTTTGAGATGAAGGATATAGGTGAGGTTGCATACATTCTTGGAGTTAAGATTTCAAGAGATCGTTCGAAGAGATCGTTGTCTCTTTCGCAAGAAACCTATATAAATAAGGTTCTTAAACGATTTCGTATGCAAGACTGTAAACCCATAGACACTCCTATTGCAAAAGGTGAATGATTGAGCCACAGATTGTGTCTAGGGACTCCACAAGAGAAGGAACAAATGAAACATGTTCCTTATACTAGTGCTATTAGGAGTTTGATGTACGCTATGATGTGTACAAGACCTGACATATGTTTTGCGGTTGAAATGATGAGTAGATACCAATCCAATCCAGGTCCAGCACATTGGAAAGCCGTCAAGAGAATACTGAGGTATCTGAAGGGAACTGCTGATTTCAAGTTGAATTACCAAGGAAATGATCTGCGACTTGAAGGCTATTCAGATGCTGATTGGGGAGGAGATTTAGATGAAAAGAAATCTACCTCTGGATTTGCTTTCTTATTGAACAATGGTGTCATATCATGGAGCAGTAAGAAGCAAACGTGTATAGCCTTGTCCACGATGGAAGCTGAGTTCGTGGCATTATCAACAGCGGTACAAGAAGGAGTTTGGCTTAAGAGATTTTTGGATCATTTAGGTGTTAATGAGAAAGCTACAAATCCATTGTTGGTTAATTGTGATAGCCAAACAGCTATAGCGTATACCAAAGATCCAAAATATCATGACAAAACTAAACATAAAGATACCAAGTATAACTTTGTGAAAGACATGGTTGCACGAAAGGATGTGAACTTACAGTACATATCTACGCATAGAATGGTAGCAGATCCTATGACAAAGCCAATACCTAGAGATGTGTTTTGTGGTCATGTAAAATCTCTAGGATTGCGTAGAGTTTGATGTACTAGATTGTAATTTCCCTGAGTTGTTCACAATTATGAACTAGTGTTGTTTCATTATTAATGCCTATGAATCTTTGTATGATCTTTATGCATCTTAATGCTTAGTGCATTATTTTAAGTTGAGAAGTATATCGGACAGATAAAAGATTAGCCCACTCACACGGGTAATCGCCTCTGTTTACTGTGTGATAAATAGAGATGAGACTGTTTTTAAGCTTATTATCTAGGTGATAATCGAGAGCTCAAGCTTAAAATACATATGTCGCCTTAACTGAGTATTAAGATGATGACATAATACTAAAGATGTCCGAAAGTAAAATAACCCACATATTTTACTTTATCTGTTTATGATGCAAGATGTGAGTTCTGATGAATTTTGTGAATGAGTAGATACGTGAACTCAAGTTAGACATTGGGTATGTCTGAACTATCATCTGTACAGTATTGAAAGGTGTAGACATACGCTCCATGGGAGAGGAGTTAATACCGTAATACGTATTTCATACTACGTATGCATGAAACGACCAATAAGAGTGGCAAAAAGTTTGATCTCAACTTTTATGATGTGTAAGACTCTTGAGGAAAAGAGTTTCTCAATTTTTAGTCCCATCATGACTCTTATTTATTCTCAAAATTTCTATTTAGTGTTTACTATCTTAGGGTGTTGCCAATGGTCATGAGATGATTCGATCTAATGGGGCATTTCTAGAAAAGCAAGCTGGATTGAAATTGAGAGTTTGAAGGAAAGAGGAAGATCGATTTTGGAGAATCACATTGTGGTTTTGTATTCATCTGGTCGACCAATTATAATTGTCTTTGTGATAATTATAATTGTGAATACAATATATATATATATATATATATATATATATATATATATATATATCATTGTTTAAAAGAGATCAATGGAGATATAAATGTGATCGATCGATCTAGGGTACTGCATACTAAATCTACTCAGAGTGAGACGTCCATTATGAGCTGCTATATATTCCTAACAGACGTATAGCAATGAGCTCTCAAAGTATGCTGGTCGCACGGATTATTCACCGGTATGAATGTTGAAGAGAGGTAAAGAGAATCCTGTTCGGCCCACCATGTGCGAGTGGGAGATGAAGGCTTTATTAGTATTGGGCTTAAGGCCCGTTCGCCCAAGTTGGGCCCAGAAAGCCCGACCCACGGGAATAGGGCCCGTGGAAGGGGAGATGTATAAAAGGAAGGAGAGAGAGAGAGAAAAATGTATCGTTTTGTTTTAGAAAAAGACGTACGTTTTCTCTACGCTCTCTCTTTCTCTCGTTTTTTTCTTCAAAGCGAAACCAGTGAAGCGCTCGAAGGATTTTGCCTCCTCGGATTGAACAGGGCCTAGTTTCTCTTCCTCCATTGGCGTCGGTGTTTAATTTGTGGCTTAAAAGGTACGCTCGAATCCGTGGTATGCTTTAGGATCGGTGATACGTGTTGTTTTTCTGGGTTCGTCTTCCGCATTAATTTAGGGGTTCGATTTAGTGTCGAATCCGCTTTTCGGGGATCCGTTAATCCCTATATTAACAGCCACCACTCTTCTTCGCTTGCTGTTCCATCCGTGATTCTATAAAAAGGTATGATTTCGCTTCTCACCTGCAACATCACAACATTCGACTTCTCTCCTCCTAGAATCACTGATATCCTATTGCAAAATTATCCTCCGTGTCTGAATGCCCATAACCACTACAGAAGCAGCGTGAAGAAATCCACTCCTTCTCCGCCGGCGGCTCGGCAGCTTGTGTTTCTCCCTATTCTACTACTCCTATTGGGATGGGTTCATTGTTGGAGACCGCTCAATCCTGGGCTCAATCTTGGGCTTCGCAAATAATAAGAGCAGTTTTAGGTAAGGGATTATGATTTCAAGATAACGATTGCACATGAGAAAATTCTTATCTTTCTGACAATAAACTGAAATTCACATTGTCTACCAATTCCAAGAACTTGCTATGGATTTCCTTGACTCAATAAGCTCTAACTATAGACCAGTTTTTCATGGACACCTTTCTGCCATGATGGTTTTCATAGAATAATTTTGAAAGTGGAACACTCAAATTCAGTAAACTCGACTCTAGTTAAGAAAAGAAGGAGACAAATAGGCTTTTTCTTTTATTTTTCTTTTCTTTAAAGAAATGATTACCATACTTGACTTTATATAGTTTTGTACATGACTAGTAATCTTAAATAACTCATAAATATATCTATCATTCCAAGATAATACATTCCATAAATTTACAAAACATTGAACTAGACATAGAAACATGAATCTAAACATACACGGACATTCTAGATGCATGTAGGGGATTAAATATATATATATATGGGTGCACGTTGGACATTCACGAATTTAGTTTAATTACTAACAGATTTCACATGAAGTAAGCGTTAACTAGACATTACACACCACTTGCACGAGATGAGATTTTAGTTACTGCTGCCGTACTATGAAATCAGGGTTATATCTACATTATCTTCACGTTAATGAATGTGTTGCACCATTCGAATATGTCTAATGCGTTTAATTACAATTGAGAGGAGACTATAAGTGATTTATGATATTTGTTTGGTGGACACCATCATGAAACTTCACAGGTAGACGGGATCTAAGAGCAAGATTATTGACAAATCTTTTACTTGCGATTTGAAACAGGGCTCTGGCCGCCTACGACTATAATCCATAACAATTCCGATAGACCCATTCTTCTGATCCCGTCCATTGTACTGATGATGCTCCTCCAAGTCTTGGCATTGTCCGCGAGGGTCTGGTGAGAAAAATCCCCGTGGGAGAACCTATAGCAGTGTGGGGTCACAACTACGACCTCAATGAAACGAACATCAACTCTCACATACGGATCTTTTTTCGCGCAGGGAATGTAGGAGAAACAGTCGAAGAATTTGAGACACGTGTCCGCAATGAGGGATATTTCAATGGGTTTGACGTAGACAGGGCAAATCCCATTCTTCATAATCAACTGACGCCTAACCTGTACCTTAACTGTAACGTGGCAGGGCAGGTACAGGTCGTCATAGCAGAGGCCGGTCATGCTGGTCAGTAGTTACTTCTAAAAAAGTCTGAAAAGCTTCTTTGTTGTTGTCTTTGCTGTCTTTCTTCGCTCTTTCGGCGTACTTCCCGGTCGATTCATAGTTCGAAAGAATAGACATGGAGGTTATCGCAAACTGTCTTACGCAGAGCTTATCCGCGGTATGCAAATGCATGTTTAATAGATCATTATGTTAAATAGATAATACAGTGCCTTTCAGGATCCGATTGATTTGCAATTTCTTTTCCTAAAATTGGTACCATGCAACGCTTGAAAATTATTGATTAGCGAAAAATATTATTATCACAGAAAACAATTTATATCTAAATAATTTTGCAAATGATAAAAACATTTTTCATTTATTGATTTTTACGTTTTTTAAATCATTTGTTGATCGAACCTTAAAAATACATTTAAACCAAGGGAAAAGTACTGAAGAAATCCTAAACATGCTGCATTTGTGTCAATTTAGTTATATATATTTCAAATATATTAATTAAGTCATAAATTTTTCAAAAATTTGCCAATATAGTTCATTTAGCCAATTTTGATACGAAATCGTTGGCAAGGATATCAATTGTTCGACGTGATATAATTGATGCTAAATTGGACAAATTTTAATTTTTTTAGTTTTTGAAATTTTTTTTATTACATTTTCTTCGCTTTTCTTTTATTTTCCCAACTATGGGTTGGCTTTGCCTTTTGCTAGCCACGAGCAAGAATCTTTGTGCCCTTGCCAACCACAAGCAAGGGTATCAAGCCCTTGCGTAGATCTAAGATATGGCTGTGATGTCCTCACCTAGTCTAGGCAAGGGCCACAATGCCCTCGTCAGTCACAGGCGAGGATCGCAAGCCCCTTACCTATGGCCAGCGAGGACGTCATGGATCTAGGCAAGGGCTTGACACCCTCACTTGTAGCTGGTGAGGGTTTGAAGGCCTTCGCCCATGGTCAATGAAGGTCGCGACACCCTTGCTTGTTACTAGCCATCTCGCTAGCCTAGAGTTATGGGAAAAAAGAAAAGAAAAAAAAGTAAACGAAAATAATTAAAAAAAATCTTAAAAATATTAAAATTTGTTTGCATTAGTATTGATCATGCCGTATAAGATGAGCGACATCTGTGTTGGCAATTTTAGGTCAAAGTTTGTCGGATGAAATATATTGGGAAATTGTCAAAAGGTTTATAATTAACTAGTAGAATTGAAAAATTTATAACTGAATTGACATAAATGCAATTGATTTTTTTGGGTACTCTTCCCTTCAAATCTCAAAATTTGTCTGCTCCTTAGCTACATTATTCACTTCTTGCCGATTATGGTTTTGAGGTCCCACATCTAGGTTTATAGAAATAATTTTGATTTAGCTTTTAATAGAATATGTTGTAGGTAATTTCTGATAAAAGCTCTTCATTTATAAAGACGAAGATATATAGCCATTCGGTGCATCTTTTCTCTGTAACAAGAAAAATGGTTCCTGTGTTTCCGTTGTTAGGTCTCTTCATGATAGCTAGTGGCTTTTGAGATTTCTAGGCATTGCTGGCCTTCCCCATAAACTGTAACAAGACACTGATTTCTTCGATTACAATAAATAAGCTGAATGACTTTTGGATTTTGCAATTGATATGCTTACCAGTTTTATCGTCACTCCAGTTATATTATATTGTATAGTCCTTCTCGAAATGACAAATGTTTATTTTGTTGCTCTATATACACTGTTTATTTTATGCTTGAGTATTGATTTTTCTTCATTATCAGCCGCAGGTCAAGTGCAGCCTGCCTAGCCAGAAGGCAGGGACATAGAGGCAGCAGCCCTTCAGCAGGTAGGTACTTTAAGAAAATCTAGAAAGCCTTTTTTTTTTTTTCTGTCTTTGCTGCTTTTGGTCACTCTTTTCACATACTCCCGAGTCGACTCATCGGTCAAAAGAATGGACATGGAGGTCATAGCAAGCTCCCCTAGGTTGAGCTTCTTCGTGGTATGCAAATGCATATTTAATTGATCATTATGTTAAATGGATAATATACATGATTCAAATGTGCATTCTTCAACCTCAAAATCTATATGATCCTTCACTATAGTATAAACCTCTCTGCAGTATCGATTTTAAGGTCCCGCATTTAGGTATTTACAAATAATTTTGAGATAGCTGTTAATAGAATATGTTTGAGGTATATTTGATGAAGAGCTCTTCATTCATAAGGAAGAAGATATATGTTCCATCGGTGTGTCATTGTTTCTGTAATAAGAAAATTGGTACTTTTTTTTTTCCTATTATTTGGTTTCTACACGATAGCTAATGGCTTTTGAGATTTCTAGGCATTGCTGGCTTTCCCCATGAACTGTAAGGAGACATTAATTTCTTCGATTACGATATATAAGTTGAATGACCTCCAGATTTTGCAATTGATATACTTACCGGTTCATCACTACGTCAGTATATTATACAGTATAATCCTAGTCGAAATGGCAAATGTTTCTTTTGTTGCTCTATGAGCATTGGTTGGACAGTTTACTGCGTTGCTAATGCATTAAATGTTTCAATTACAGCCGGAAGAACGCATCAATGCTCTGGTCGGCCCGGAAAATGTTAAAGGAAGGTCATCTGGGAATCTGGTCTTTGCACATTTCCTGCATTTTTAGCTTAGACTTCAGTTGCTTAAGCCATGTATTTCGATTTTCAATAAGTTTTTTAAGGGATGATGGACCTTCGCATGGTATCTTTTGTTTTATGTAACTTTCTATGCACTCTTAAGCCGTGTATTTGAATTTTTAATGGAGAATGGTTCCTTTTTAAGGGATTTCATAGGGCGAAGCAAATAAATGACGAAGGACAACCATTTTAATGACAAATCCCTAATGCTACGATCGACCAAAAGGAAAAGGCAAAAGACGATTCAAAACCATATTCCACAACTTCCAAATGGACCAATATAAAAAATAATGTGCGAAAGTTAGGCTGGTCTCGTGACGTTATAAATAACGGCAGCCGACTCAGCGAAGTCATGACTGCTGACGTTGGGAGCAAAGAAGTTTCCCTCTTTTGTTTACTTCTCCAAAATTTTGACTCTCTTAATTACATGTGACCCTATCTATCCCAAAACGACATCCCCATTTTCCTTCTGGGTGCTCGAGATTTCAAATATGTATGTCAAACCATCCTCATCCAAATTTGGGATCAGGATCGGTCCTGGATTAACTTGTCTGGTTAACCTTGGAATGGGACAGCATCAACAAATCTGGTCCTGTTTCTAATTCTAAATTTTCTTAATACTTTGTTCAAATTTTTTATTAATTTTTTTTTCCATCTCTTCTTCTTTCTCCAACCATCGGTGTCGCTCCTAGCAAGGTCCAGCAGTGCTGCAATTGCCTGCAGCGTCTCAGCCAACTGCCTCGACGAGTTTCTTTTCTTGCAGGTTTCCGCCGCCAGCCCAGCACCGCCGCAATTGCCAGCTCCTCCACCGCAGTTACTGTGAGTTTTGTTGCCTGCACCGCAGCCTACTCTTCATCGATTCTAGGGGCACTCTGATTGACACCCGGAGTGTCCCAGTGTCCAACCGCCACTCTCGTAGTGCTTTCCAGCCCAACACCAGTGAATCTGGTGACTTGCCAAGCTCCACCACAGGACCAACCTAGTTTTGCCGCTGTGCCCAGCAAGTTTCAAGTGATCCCGGCGACTCCCCACTAGAATCTCATATAATTACTTAGATTTAATATATCTCAAGTTAGGCAATAATATCTTCAAACTAAACATGGTTCGAGAAATTACCGAATCTAGTGAATTCATTTCCAAAATGGATTGGTGGTGGGAAGCATTGAGTTCAGAATGCGTATGATTGTTGCATGAACCGTAATATGATTTGTTGCAAAACAAAGAAATCCTTAAAAGCAGTGAGGTAATTTCAAAAATCTTGGTTTTACTAACTTGATAAATTTTAGGACTTGATTGCACTTTTTAAAAATTTTAGTATTTAATTGCACTTTCATGATAAGTTTAGAACATATAGTACATTTATCCCTTGTTTTTGTCATGCTTTCAACTTTTCCCAAATAGATAAAAGTATGGTTAGAGAAGGCTTACGTAAAATGCCGGCCCATTTTGGTCAAACTTAAATTTTTCACCAATAATTGATTTCAAAGATAGCTTCGCTGAGCGCTTGCACGATATTGTTTATTTTGATCATGGTCCACTCAGCTCTAATGGCTTTAATAAGCATCTTGCTGCTAATTTAAGGTTATACGGGACTAGTCTATCAGTTTAGCAGCCCGCACCTGTACAATAAGGAGTCAAAGACATATTCGAAATCCAAAGGGTGTAAAACATGTCAACATTCTCAAAAGAAGTGGATACATGTTTGTGCATTGAGTTTTTACACAGGTCCATCAATCAATTGCCTTCATGCAACAAGTTGTAGCATTACACATTCTGTTGTGGAGCAAAATCAATGTGATGATATACATGATGGACTATATTTTCCTCCAACTGTACTTCTCTTTGGTGGGTTTTGACAAGGGATGTCAAAATGGATCTTAGATCTTAAACCCATATATGACCTATTGAAATTATAAATGAATCACATATGGTCATTTACTTTTTGAAAAGACTAGTCAAATGGGTTTAAAAATTTAAGGGAAAAAAGCCACAAAAAACTTTGAACTTTACCCAAAGTGACACAATTACCCCAAACTTTTTTTTATAACGTAAAAAACCCCAAACTTTGCCAACCGTGACACATTTACCCCAAACATTTTTTTGTGACACAAAAAATCATGAACTTTCGTTATGTGACACATTTACCCTAAAATTATAGGGCATTTTGGTCTTTTCATTTTTAATTTTTTTTAATTTTTTTTTCTTCTCTCTTCCCTCCACCAGCTCACCAGTGAAGGGAAGCCGGCGTCTGGCAAGGGTTGCCCTCGCCAGCATCGGGCGAGGGTCACCCTCGTCGACCTTGGGCTAGGGCGGCCCCCGCCGGCATCGGGCGAGGGCCGCCCTCGCCTGCGTCGGGCGAGGGGTGCCCTCGCCAGATTTGGCAAGGGCCGTCCTCGCCCAACACCAGCGAGGGCCGCCCTCACCGGCGTTAGGTGAGGACGGCCCTTGCCTGCGTCAGGCGAGGGTGTCCCTACCCTCGCTTGCATCATGCAAGGGTGTCCTTGCCCTTGCCTGACGTCGGCGAGGGCCGTCCTCGCCTGTGTCGGGCGAGGGTGTCCCTGCCCTCGCTCGATGTCAGCGAGGTCGCCGAATGCCAGCTTCCCTGCGCCGGCTCCGCCATGGCCGGCGGAGTGAAGAAGAAGAAAAAGAAAAAAAAAAGAAAAAGGAAAAACAAAATAAAAAGACAAAAATGCCATTGATGGGGTAAATGTGTCACGGTTTGGAAAGTTGGGGTTTTTCACGTTACAAAAAAAAGTTTGGGGTAAATCTGTTACTTTGGGCAAAGTTCAGGATTTTTCGTGACTTTTTCCCAAAATTTAAAGCCTAATATAAATGGGTCTTAAATGGGTTGAACTTAGAACTCATTTCCATCCCAAGCCTTACAATCTCTCTCTTCCCTCTTTAACTTTATGAAAATATTTTTATAAAAATAAAACCATAATTATTTTTTTATATTTCATTTTTCTTTTCTTTCTTTCTTTTTATTTTTTCTTCCCTTTCTTCTTCCACCTTCCTTGCTAGTGGCTGTCACTATGATAGTTGGTAACCGGCTAGGCAAGGCTCGAGTCTAGTCGATCTAGCAAGGTACAGGCCTCACCAACGTTTGACAAGACTCAAGCCTCGCCAATCTAGCAAGACTTGAGCTCGATGGCATTAGGTGGGCTTGAGCCTCATCGATCTAGTGAGCCTTGAGCTCACCGGCATCAAGCGAGCCCGGTGAGCTTGAGGCTAGCCTATGGCCGGTCATTGTCCGTCGATGTGGCCGGCAATCAACCAAGGAAGAAGAAGAAAAGAGAGAGAGAGAAAAAAAAAGAAAGAAGAGAAGTAGAAAAAGAAAATTAAAAATTACATTTTAAAATAAAAAATAAAAATCCGATTTTTTAAAATAATTTTTTTATTATAAAAATTGTCCATTAAAATTGTATATTAGCAATACCATTTTTTTTAATATCATAAAAAATAAAATTTCTTAGATTTAGTCAAATAGGTAGGGTATGTGTTAAAAATTTTGTATTACGATAAATGGGTCATAAATGGATTAAATAGGTTGATTTGAGTTGGATCATTTATAACCCAACTCAAGCCCGACCCAACCCACCAGTTTGACAGATCTAATTATGAGTTGTGGGCATCACTCTTATGCAAAATTCACTAAATCTAAATTTTGGTGATATCTCTATGATTATAACCTACCAATCAAAGAGTGGATGGATGATGTTTGCCACAACCGAGTTAGAAGAAAACATGACCCATACCCATATACAATTTCTCACTCCGTTGCAATTTATGCATTTACGTATGTGTGTGTATATTTCCTATCCTATAGTTTAAATTTCTGGATTGGATTAATTTCCTCAAACTAACTCATTTCTCAATCTAAGCGTGATTTCTTCAAAAGCATGAAGACAAATATAACCTCTGTCAAATAGAGTAAGAAATGTGAACATACTTTCTGCTTCTTTTCGTGGCATAAGAGCTACTAGCGCTACCTTCATTTTCCCGTACAGTCAAAAGGTTGTTTTTTTTAGAGTATATTTTATTTAATTAAGTGAATAGACTGCACCGGGTAAAGAAATTCACTTAGCTTTAAGAAACAGTAAAATTAAATAAAAAAATACTATAATCATTCATCTTACTTCATAAAAGATCAACTTTTATTGTGTTTTGATCAAGTTATTTTTTTTTTAAAATTTAAATGCTATTGAAAGCCGGTTCAAAAAAAAAAAAAAGCTATTGAAAGATATCAAAAAATTGTTTTTTTCGTTAAATTTGATTTTTTTTTTATATTTCATGTAGTTTTATAATTTTCTTTCGAAATTCATTATCTTATTAAAAGAAGTTGGGGTGATGTTATTTTCCACTATATTTGATTGGATACACCCCTTTTTATTGTTAACCGATGAAAATAACTTTCAATAATTTTTTGTTTTGCTAAAAAAATAACTTTCTATATTTGCCAACAAGTGGAAAACTAATTTATCCTACGTTTGGGCTCTCATTTCTTAACCTTCTTCTTTTTGGCATGTGCTGGTTCAGTCAGGTGAGGTCCAAGATCCCAAGACAGATAAACCCGTCAAGACCCAATAACATATTATAAAGCACTTTAGATCCATTGCTTCATGAAATATGTTGAGATTAGATATTTCCACATTTGAACTCAGAAGACGGCTTATGCTAGCGAGGTTTTTTCGATCTCCCTAAATCATGATTTGGCTTTGTTTTACTCATCTCAAACCGGCCAATTGTTATTGTGGCTTCTTGCTTCCGTTCAATACAGTACGACTGAAGCTAACTTTGGTTGGTAATTCGATTAATTCATCCACGGTTGTACAAGTACAAGCAATTTCAATACAAGCATTCATGATACCTCAATTTTGAATGTCTATTTGATGATAAATTGCATAGAAAATTAGAGGTTAAACTTTGGCCCCAAAACAAAAATAAGTTCCATTAAATTACATAACATATAGGTAATATGAGCATTTGAATTAATACTTATTAGATTTTATTAAAAATATTACTAATTATTATTTTTGAAAATTATAATAATGTGAGAGTGTGAGAGAGAGAATTTTTCCTTTTCCTTAGCAACCGGACACACATACAAGAAAGACGTCATAGGGAAAAGAAAAAGAGAGAAATCGATGGTTGTGGAGCCATACCGAGGGGTAAAGGAGAGAGCATTTTTCCTTTTCCTCAGCAACTAGACACGCATACAAGAGAGACGCTACAGGGAGAAAAAGAGAGAAATCGGCGGTTGTGGAGCTATACTGAGGGGTAAATGCAAAGGTTTTCCCCTCTGATAAGGAGGTTCAGACGAAAAGGGTGAACGATTTTCTGAGAGTGAGTTTGGATCTTTGTCGAAGAGGATGCATCAAAGAGAAAGGAGGACGCAGCGACGCGGCTCCTATTTGAGGTTCCGTTGCAGGCGCTAATCTTCATTGCTTGTGCATGGAGGTCAAAAGCTGTAGAGCTACCGCTGTGCTTCCATCGACGTAGATTTTAACCACGAACGGATAGCGAAGCTTCCTTCGTCAATTCAACCAGTATTCACGGCTTAGATTCGCTTCACGGACGCGGTAATATTTCTTCCTTGGTTTTGCTCCGCTTCGAGTGAAAGTTAATGATAACTTGTGCCAACACTACTTGTGTGTGAATAGCTAAGAATCAGAGCCTTTCCCGGATGATTTTGTAAAGGTGGTGTTGTTCAGGAGCTGATTTTGGACGGAAAAATTTCCTATTGCCTAATTGAGTTCAGAATTGGCAGTACCCACAACCTGCTTGACAAAATACTTTTGAAAGTCACGATACGAGTTTGTTTTCCTCTCGGTTCGGTAGCAGTTTGAGAAGAGAGTGTCGAGACCCAGCTCTGGTAAGCTCTGGTATGAACAAGAATAAGAGCTGTTGGGATTGTCGGATTCCCAAAAACCGGATTCAACACTAAATCGAACTCCTAAAACGAATGAGGAAGACAAGCCCGGGAAAAACATGTATCACCGATCCTAAAGTATATCACAGAATCAAGCGTATCTTGTTAGCCACAGATTAAACACCAATGCTGATAAGATGAAGAGAAAACCGATCCCGTTCGATCCGATGACGTCGATTAGCCTTGAAGGGAAGACGACGTCGCCTTTAGTGCTTTCGTTTTTCTTTTGGAGGGAGAGAGGGAGAGGAACCGTACGCACAAATGCCAAAGGGTTTTTTCATCTCTCTCTTTTCTCCCTTATATACGTTCAAAAAAAAAAAAAATAGAAACATACCCCTTCATCGTATCTCTCCATCCACGGGCCCTAATTTTGTGGGCCGGGCTTTCAGGCCCAACGTGGGCGAACAGGCCAACTTAGGCCCATCACATAAAACCATCATCTCCCACTCGCACATGGTGGGCCGAACAGGATTCTTTTTATCTCTTTTCAATATTCATACTGGTGAATAATCCGTGCGACCAGCATACTTTGAGAGCTCGTTGCTATACATCTGTTAGGAATATATAGCAGCTCATAATGGGCATCACACTCTGAGCAGATTTAGTATGTAGTACCCTAGATCGATCAATCACATTTATATCTCTCTAGATCTCTTTTAAACAATGATATATATATATATATATATATATATATATATATATATATATATATATTGTATTCACAATTATGATTATTCCAAAGACAGTCATAATTGGATAATTGGTTAACCAGTGATTACAAAACTATAATGTGATTCTCCAAATTCGATCTTCTTCTTTCCTTCAAACTCTCAATTTCAGTTTAGCTTGCTTTTCTAAAAATGTCTCATTAAATCGAATTAACTTATGACTATTGGTAACATCTTAAGATAGCAAACACTAAATAGAAATCTTGAGAATAAGTAAGAGTCATGAGGGGACTAAAAATTGAGGAACTCTTTCCTCAAGAGTCTCGCATGACATAAAAGTTGAGATCAAAATTTTTGCCACTTTTATTGGTCGTCTCATGCATATGTAGTATGAAATACGTATTACGGTATTAATTCTTTTCCCATGGAGCATATGTCTACACCTTTCAATACCGTACAGATGATAGTTCAGACATATCCAATGTCTAACTTGAGTTCACGTATCTACACATTCACAAAATTTATCAGAACTCACACGTGGCATCATAGACAGATAAAGTAAAATATGTGGGGTATTTTACTTTCGGACATAGTAAGTATTATGTCCTCATCTTAACACTCAGTTAAGGCGACATACGTATTTTAAGCTTGAGCTCTCAATTATCACCTAGATAATAAGCTTAAAAACAGTCTCATCTCTATTTATCACACAGTAAATAGATGCGATTACCCGTGTGAGTGGGCTAATCTTATATCTGTCTGACATACTTTCTCAACTTAAAGTAATGCATTGAGCATTAAGATGCATAAAGATCAAACAAAGATTCATAGGCATTAATGATGAAAAACACAAATTCATCAAATGTGAACACTTATGGAAAATTACAAACTAGTATATCAGACTCTACGCAATCCTAGAGATTTCATATGGCCACAAAATACATCTCTAGGTATTGGCTTTGTCACAGGATCTGCTACCATTCTATGCGTAGATATGTACTGTAAGTTTACATCCTTTCGTGCAACCATATCTTTGACAAAGTTATACTTGGTATCTATATGTTTGGTCTTGCCATGATATTTTGGATCTTTGGTGTATGCTATAGCTGCTTGGCTATCACAGTTAACCAACAATGAATTTGTAGCATATCCAATAACACCTAAATGATCCAATAATCTCTTAAACCAAACACCTTCTTATACTGCTACTGATAATGCCACGAGCTCAACTTCCATCGTGGATAAGGCTATACACTTTTGTTTCTTACTACTCCAACATATGGTGCCATTATTCGGTAAGAAAACAAACCTAGAGGTAGAGTTTCTTTTATTTAGATCTCCTCCCCAATCAGCATCATAATAGCCTTAGAGTCGCAAATCCTTTCCTTAATAACTCAGCGTATAATCAGCAGTCCCCTTTAGATACCTCAGTATTCTTTTAACGGCCTTCCAATGTGGTGAACTTGGATTGGATTGGTATCTACTCACCATTCCAACTGTAAAACATATGTCAGGTCTTGTACACATCATAGCATACATCAATCTCCAAACAGCACTAGCATAAGGAACATGTTTCATTTGGTCCTTCTCTTGTGGAGTCCTTGGACACAGTCTATGGCTCAATCCTTCACCTTTTGCAATAAGAGTGCTTATGGGTTTACAATCTTGCATACAAAATAGTTCAAGAATCCTTTATATATATATTTCTTGCGAAAGAGATAATGATCTCTTCGAACGATCTCTTGAAATCTTAACTCCAAGAATGTATGCAGCCTCATCCATATCCTTCATCTCAAAGTTGGAAGACAACCAACTCTTGATAGTATTAACAAACTCCATATTACTTTCAGCAATTGGTATATTATTAACATATAATGATATAGTCACAAATTGATCTTTGGATCTTTTGATATATACACAATGATCCTCATCTATCATCGTAAAGTCATATGCCATTATGGTATTATGAAAACGTATATACCATTGTTTCGATGACTGCTTATGGCCGTATATTGATCTCAAAAGTCGATATACATTTTCTTCTTAGCCTTTCACTATGAAACTAGTAGGTTATTCCATATATATTTCTTCCTCTAATTCTTCATTGAGGAAAGCAGTCTTTACATCCATTTGATGTAACTCAAGATCCATATTAGCCACTATTGCTAGAATAATGCGAATCGAGGTAAATCTCAGTACAGGAGAAAATATTTCTTCATAATCAATTCCTTCCTATTGGTTATACCCCTTCGCCACAAAACGAGCCTTATGCCTTTCTATCGAGCCATCAGCTTTTCGCTTTATTTTGAGAACCCACTTATTCCCAATAGCTTTGCGTCCTTCTGAAAGATCAACTAGTTCCCAAACTTAGTTTAACTTCATTGACTCAATTTCCTCTTCCATTGCATGAATCCATTTTCCTTACTAGGGAAATTCATAGCCTCATGTATATTTCTTGGCTCATCTTCAACTTGTGGAGCAATCATAAAAGTTTCCCCTTCAATGTCAAAACGTCGACGATGAATACTATGGCGACTTGTTCGCCATATGAGAGATTGTACACCTTGCACATCATTTCCCATTATGCTCCCACTTGGATTAGATAATGATGATGTCGTCTCATCATCTGGTTGTAATTCAAAATGAGTTGAATTCAATTCATCACTTCTCATATTACTCCCACTTGGATGAACTCCACTAATATCATTATCTTGATCCAAGGTTTCAAATAGGGAGAAATCTTCCCTTATTTCGCATTTCTTAGGAAATTCATCATCTAAGAATGTGACATCTCGTGATTCAAATTCAGTTATACTCTCACTTTCCTACTCACCTATGAACACATATCCTTTCAAGTGTTTGGAGTATCTCATGAAAATACTCTTATTTTTCTTTGGGACCCAATTTCCCAAACTTGTGAGATGACTCATGAATATAGGCAGCACAACCCCATGGCTTAAGAAAACTTAAGTCCGATTTTCTACCTGTCCATAACTCATATGGAGTGGAAGTAACTGATTTGGAAGGCACCCGGTTAAGTATATAGGCAGCAGTTAATAATACATCACTCCTAAAAATAATAGGTAAGTTAGCATGCGCCATCATGGATCTAACCATTTCTAGTAGGGTTCTGTTTCTTCTCTTTGCAATACCATTTTGTTGAGGAGTATATGGAATAGACAACTGTCTTTCTATTCCTTTTTCATCACATTATTTTCTGAACTCATCAAATAAATATTCTCGACCTTGATCGGATCTCAATACTTTTATTTTCTTGTCTAAGTGATTTTCTACCAAGTTCATAAATTTTTTGAAACAACTTAATGCTTCATATTTATGAGAAATTAAATAGACATATCCAAATCGAGTATAATCATCTATAAAAGTGATGAAATAAACAGCTCCATGCCTTCCTCTCACATTCATTGAACCATAGACGTCAGAATGGATTAAATGCAGAGGAAATTCAGCTATTTTATCTTTTCTAAATGGTTTCCTTGTCGTTTTCCTTACTACGCAATGCTCACATATGGGCAAATCGACTTTTTCAATGTTACCCAATAAGCCGTCTTTGGCTAGTCTATTCATACGTTTGTTGGCCAATATGACCAAGTCTAGTATGCTACATAATCACATCATTATCATATAAACTAGAAGACGTGAAACAAGGGAATAACAAATATTAACATCACCACAGTCAACATTTAGTACAATAAAACCATCTAGAAAATAACCACAATCATAGTAGTTTGTATACAAATATGGAAGTTCACACTAAAACCAAGCTTAACTAACACCAAAATAGACACTAAATTTTGACGAATCTCCATAGCATATAGTATATCATGTAGGAACGAAGTGCATCCACCACGCATGTTCAGTTGGTAGGTGTCAATTCCTTTACTTCAACTCTGGAGTTGTTTCCCACATGAATCCACTTAGTTCCAGTTGGTACTCGTTGGAATTCCACGAAGGATTCTCTATCCTTTGCTACATGGTCTATCGTTTTTGAATCTATAGTCCACAAAAGGATTGGATTCAGCTAATAATGCAGAACTTGACACATAAGCAAAGTTCTCAAATGTACAAGAGGTGTTTACCTTTTTTCGGCTCACAACAGTTGCGAGCATAGTGACCTTTCTTGTCACAATTGTAACACCTCACCCTTGACATTTTCTTCACTTGAGGACGTTTTTCCTCTCTTGTGTTGGTTAACTCTTGATTTCTTGCAATAAGGACTTGATCCTTTGCATTCCCACATATTGAACGAATCAATACGCTTGCACTTAGAGCTCAAAGCCATTTATGAGCTAGAATCAGCATTGCAAATATCTATTTTCGACTCAAATGCCGTTAAGCGGTCCTATACTAGCTCAAGGTGGCGCATAGGATCCTCAAGATCTTCCATAACATGGTTAAGAGCTTGTAGCGCATCTTGCTTTTTCAGCACATATTGAATCTTCATATTCAATATTTCACAATTGTTGCTATTCATATAAGCAATTATATTCTTAGTTGCTGAAACCATTGATCTGAACACATTAGACATATATGCACGAATAATTAATACCTATCATTTATGCATCTACTTTACACAGACCCATCATATCAATGAACAATTTCAAGTAAGGTTTTAGAATCAAAGGGTCATTATGTTTCCAATCATCCTCCAAATATCCTAACTCAAAATTATTATTAATATATTTGTCTTATGCAAAATAAATTCTATGAAGTTATAAAAACTTCTATGATCTACCAACAAGAGTCAACAATAACAGAAAGCAAATAATTTTTGACATCCAATAGAATAATAATGCTTTCACATAATACAATTATCAATTACACTAAGTAATATATAAAAAAAAAAATATATCAACATAGAAAGAGATATTCACACCCAAAAAATATCTCAAACTAATCTAAGAAATAAATATGGAATGTTCCTTCTAATCTATCAGTCAAAATATCTAAGAAATTTGAAGGCACATTTGCCAACCATGGAAAAACTTTTGGAGAGTTTTCATGTCGCCTCCAAGGCGCATTCACTCTGCGCCATGTGGTGCTCAATCTAAGGGTTGAAGTTTCGGTTAACTCAATCCTATAGTACTCTCTTACAAAAGTTACCACTAGCCTCCTATAACCCGAGACCACGTTGACCTTCCATAGCCGATCTAACACTGCTTGCCATTCAGGTGGAAAAGTGTTCATCAAAGCTGGTACCTTCTCAAAATCCGGCATAAGATAACCATTTCAAATGATTTCCTGTATAATCTAATTGACCATGACCATATGTGATACTAAATCACTGTCACGCCACCGATAATTAGCCAACTCTGTCATCAACCTTTTAAGTCTTGTACTTCCTTTGTCCGTTCTCGGGATTGCAGGTATCCGTGCATAACGCATCATAGTTCCTACAACAAATGCAGAACTAAAAATGGATTACTTATAATCCATAATGTATATAAGGGGAAATACATATTTTTTCATGATTCATGTAACAAATGCATAATAAACAATGGATTGCTTATAACCCGCATAGGCATGATTGAAAAAAAAATAGATTTTTTTTTTTTGTCATCAACGGTCAATGGTTGTCGATTAACGGGTCAACGGGCGGTGGGTTGGGCCTGTTGGACCGGACGGGGCGGTCGGATTGGTCGAACCGATCGGGCCGGCTTGGACGAACCGACCTAGCACGTGCCTCGCACGCGCGGGCGATTGGTCGGATGTCGGGTCGGGTTGGTTTGCCGGTCGGATCGGTTTGCCGGTCGGATCGGGTTGCCGGTCGGTGACCGGCTGGCCAATTGTCGTCGGCGATGATGTCATTGATGACGTCATCCTAGCAGTTAACGACCATTGGGTGACGTCATGGTGACGTCAGCATGCGCTGGCCGAGCCAGCGCTTCAGGCGCATGGCGCCCACGCGCAGTGGCTTCCGGCCAGGCGTGTGGGCACGTCCAGCGTCGCCCGGCGGCGCACGGCATATTGATGTACTCGTCTCGACGAGTTCTTTCACCCTATGCCTTCATAAATCGATTTCGACTTACAGAAACTCGAAAAAATGGATGAACAGTGCTTGGGTATCGAGATTTTTCGCCCCGATCCGTGTTGGCTGATTATTTTCGCGAAAAATCAATAAAAAAACATTCATAAACATGAAATGGATTGGGAAAACATGAACTAGGGCTCTGATACCAATATTGGGAATATCGGATTCCCAAAATCGGATTCGACACTAAATCGAACTCTCAAAACGAATGCAGAAGACAAGCCCGGGAAAAACATGTATCACTGATCCTAAAGCACACCATGGAATCAAGCGTACCTTGTTAGCCACAGATTAAACACCAATGCTGATAAGAGGAAGAGAAAACCGATCCCGTTCGATCTGATGACGTCGATTGGCCTTGAAGGGAAGATGGCGTCGCCTTTAGCGCTTTCATTTTTCTTTTGGAGGGAGAGAGGGAGAGGAAACGTATGCATAAACCAAAGGGTCTTTTCGTCTCTCTCTTTCCTCCCTTATATACGTTCCAAAAAAAAAAAAAAAATAGAAACGTACCCCTTCATCGTATCCCTCCATCCACGGGCCCTAATCTTGTGAGTCGGGCTTTCAGGCCCAACATGGGCGAACGGGCCAACTTAGGCCCATCACATAAAACCATCAAGAGCAAACCTGGTGTTAGACTAACGTTTCTTAATACGTTTGCACGTTGTTTTTAATATGGATGCTGATTTTTGGGCTGTTTTCAATATGCCAACACTCGTGCAAAAGTGCTCATTACGTGTTCGATAAAATGTCCACGTCATCCCGCGCACACACTATGTTGATTTCTAGTATTGCTCTTGTGATGCTTGCTATAGATGAAATGGATGGTGTTTATGGCCAAAATGAGTGTGGTGAATCGACACGGTGGTCTATGATGGCCCGGCAGTTGTGGACCAACATACATCGATGGTTTTGGGTGTGCTCCGTTCGAAAGTCCGATGTTTTGCTCATTGACTGTTCTGGAACTAGCTTCAAGGTCTTCCTTCATCTGCAACAGGCGGGAGGATATAGAAAAGGGCTTAGTGCAGCCATAACACTAACATTAGTTTGACTTAGGCTTTAATGATTTTGGGCTTGATTCGGTCCTAAGGAATTTGACTTATTTTATTGCTTAGGCGAAATTTGTTCTTTAGTGGGCTGGCCTTATTAAAAGATGGAGCCTAATATAATGGCCCAAGTAGTGACTCAAGCCCACAAGCCCATTCATGCCCAAGATTTACATGTCTGCCCACCGAGTCCATATTTCCAGAATATAATAATTATACTTTTTATTAATAAAAAACTTTAAATAATTCCGAAAATTGTTCATTTTTGCTAAAAATTAGGAAAAGAGAAAACAAAAATTAGTTTTGAGTAGTTTTCTCTAAAAATTTTAAAATTCTTGATAAAAAATTGTGCTTAACATTAAACAAGCTTATAGAATAGGGTTTGAAGTTCTTACATACAAATGCCAGGTCGCTATTTACGCATTTTTATTTCAATTATGACGTGATTGCACACTTTCGATATGTTGATTATCATTTCCCTTTAGCCTAGTTTAGATTGGCATTTTTCTTATAGATTCTTGCTTTATCTTACAATTTTTTTAATTTTTAAGCTATTGATTGTTATTTTAATGATTGTGTATTCGTATAATCAACTTATAGGTTAATGGATAAGTTTAAAATCAACCTAGACTGCTTATGAACAAGTTTAGGTACTGAAAAACATTAGTTAATTAATTAGTGTAATTAAGTCTCCTGCCTAAAAGTATTTGATTGTGTAGAATGTGAGATATACTTTTATTACCTTGCTTGGTCTCTAATTGACCATAATTGGCTAGTATCACTCATTAAAAAAAAAAAATCCTTATAGCATTGTTGTGACTTGCCCTTGTCGTCTATAGAGGGAAAAGAAATATATAGGTTTTAAAGGTATTGTCTAATTTGGGCCAATGATCTTTGATTAGATGCGGATTCTCCTGAACACATACCTTGCATGACGTTTGATTTCATTTTTTACATTTTTAACAATCTAAGTATTTCTAGTGTCGTCACAATTTCTACACAACCAAAGATTCTAAGGTCGGGAACTATATTTTGCTAATTTCTAATAGCTCTAACTTGGAAGGTTGTTACTTAAGTGGTCACATTGTCTTGATTGCCCATTATAGTCCTAAAGGCATCAAAGTTGCTAAATTATCATGCAAATGTTTTTGTAGGGTTCGTTTTCATCAAAGCCTAAACTAATCCTAACCTATTCTAGGAAAGCGATAAACAATCAATTTATTGAAAGACAATGTGGTAAGCAAACACCAAAGTATCGAAGTGACTTTGAAGTAAACTATGAAGTAAACACAGAAAAGAAAACCCGATACAAGTTGGGCAAAGAATATACATGGCCATGTTATGAGTCTGAAGACATAATCCCCATGAGATAAAACCAAGTTATATTTAATTTCTTTCAAAAGAATACTCCGCTAGGAATAAGCTACATGTATATTGATAAAGTGAAACCAGGCCACACCTAATTTTTAAGTAGACCTATCTCCAAACATTTTTTTTTTAATTTTTTAAATTTTCGAATTTTTAATATTTTTTTCAAATATTTTAAAAAATGTTTTAATTCCAGAATTAGGGACTCGGATTGCGACTAGTCTTGCGAAGCTGGCCCCAAGGGCTCAATTAGGGCCTCCTGCATCAAGCCCTCTCAAACTCTCTAGCCCATACTAAAACCTCCTTTCTTTAAAAAATATTCCTGGCCCAACATGGAAATACCAAAAATAAATCAAACCAAGCTCAACTTCAACGCTCAAGCCCACTCTCATTAAGCCTACGGTTTATTAAGCCCATCTTCTCATCGCATTCTCGATCGCCGCCTTCGAGGATTATCTAGACACATTCAGCCTACCCAACGCCGAGCCACCATCAACCAAAAACGACGGCCCCACGTCGTTGCTAACCACCACCATCACGATCACCTCGCGACACCATCACCGAGCATCCGAAGTCGTTCGTTATTTACAGCCACAATATCCAGGAGGCCAACGGGAAATGAATATAACGCAGCAAATCTCATGGAAAACTCATTGCGGATCACATATTTCTGAAGGAGTCCAAACCGATCATCTCAACCACCGTTGGTAGCCGACACCTCACACTTATGACCAAAAAACAGAGAATATACAGTGTACGGACCGGAGAGACAAACCAAGGGAATATCTTAGACTCCGAACGCTTCCTCGTCAGCAAGGACCACCAAGACACGTTGGAAAATTTGCAAAACGGATAGTGGGAACACTAAAAAAAAGTGAAGGTCCAAATATGGTCCGATGATGCAAATGACGACCGACAAAGAACAAGAGGTTTGTAACATGCGAAACCTGCCTGTACGTGTTCAAAAACAACTAGGAATCGGTAACGCAAGCACCTAGGTTGGCTTGGACATATTGTCAAAACTGTGGTGAGCGGGGGAAATGATATTAACCACTTTTTAGGACTCCACCTCAGTGCCAGACTTAAAGATACCGTTAAAAAGCATCCGAAATCAACAACATATAGCTCACTCAAATGTTTCCTTTGACATGAATCAGGTCCTCCTCTGACCATAGCTTACCCAGGCTTTTACAAAGAGCTGCTAACCTTCTGTCATCTTGATTCTGACTTTCCATTCTACTCACACAGCTTCTACTGAGCTCACAAGGGAAGAAACGAAATACAAACCCCTCCGGTAATATACTCGGGCAACAAACTAGAGGAAACTAGAGGAGATTGGCTGACATCATATTGCCTGGAATACCAATTTGGTGTATCTTTCGGATGAAGGGAGCTCTAGACATACCTTTCAGCAAACAAATTTTCCAGCATTGCAACATCTGAATCAACAACATAGAGGATCCATCTTGACAGCTTCTTTGAGATGAGGAGGATAGACATACCTTTCAGCAAACAAATTTTCCATCTGAATCAACAACACAGAGGATCCATCTTGACAGCTTCTCTGAGATGAGGAGGAGATGTATGTCTAGAGCTCCCTTCATCTGAAAGATACACCAAATGGGTATTCCAGGCAATATGATGTCAGCCAATCTCCTCTAGTTTCCTCTAGTTTGTTGCCCGAGTATATTGCCGAAGGGGTTTCTATTTCGTTTCTTCCCTTGTGAGCTCAGTAGAAGCTGTGTGAGTAGAATGGAAAGTCAGAATCAAGATGACAGAAGGTTAGCAGCTCTTTGTAAAAGCCTAGGTAAGCTATGGTCAGAGGAGGACTTGATTCATGTCAAAGAAAACATTCCTGAAGATAGACTAGCAGAATGCAGACTAACTTTGTTTGGCAAACTCTACTCCAGACAAAGCGTAAATTTCCAAGCGTTTTTAAATACAATGAAAAATGCATGAAAGATTGATGCTGTAAACTGTACTCAACTAGAACCTAGTCTCTTTTCCTTCTCCTTTAAATCGGAGGCTGAAAAATAGAGAATACTGGATTTAGGGCCCTGGTCTTTCTCAAGCAATCTCCTAGTGTTAAAACAATGCAATCCAGACACGCCAGATATGTGCTATGATTATACTCACTGTCCATTTTGGGTGCAACTGTATGGACTTCCTTTTGGGAGAGTTACAAAGGAAATAATAAATAACGTAGCATCTAAAATCAGGGAGGTTATTGAAGTCAAACTGAAAGCAAAGGGGAACAGCAACTATAAAGCAAGCAAAGTTAAGAGTTATTCTGAACCTAGCTAATCCTCTCAAGACGGGCCTAGTGATTAACTTGGGATCGAGAAATCTCTAGATAAAATTTAAGTATGAATGGCTCCCACATTACTGCTACTCTTGTGAAAAAATAGGGCACTACGCTACAGACTGCAAAGAAATTCCAAATGAGAAGTCAGGGCTTAGGGAAGACTTACCAGGGAAGTTTGGGAATTGGTTCCGAGCGGAAGTGAAAGTACTCAACCCTTATGGGAAGGTATTCTATGGTTAGCATGGTGACACTGCACCAGCATCAGGAAAAGGCCAAGGAAGTCCTAATCTTGCTGCAAGCAAAGAAAATCAGAAAATGAAAGCTATAGTTGGGAATCTAAATCAATCAGGGAAAGGACAACAATCCACTATAGAAAATGCTTATAAGGAGGGTGAGAATTCCTCCCCTGAAACATCGCTTATACCAACATCTATGTTGGTAGTAGACAAAGGTATTCAGAAAAGAGGCAGTAGTTGCTTGGATAATGAATCTACCATGGTTTTATACAAAGAACAGATGAAAGAATCAGAAGTTGAAATGTTGGAAATTCAAGAATCAGCCCTAACCTAGTAAGGTGTAAAGCAAAAAGTACCAAACTTGCATCGTAAAGAAAGAGCAAAAGATTATGTCCTTATGGAGCAAATTCTTCCAACTTAGCATCTCTTGACATATTACACCTGGTAGATAATCCTATCACTTTGGAGGAGAAGGAAACGACATGGGCTTTGGTGGTTAGCCCTAATAAGTCACCAAGTAAACCATGAATCTTCTGAGTTGGAGTTGTCAGGGGTTGGGCTCACCCCTGACAATTCAAGCCCTACGAGTCTTAGTGACTTAGGAGAAGCCCAATTTAGTTTTCTTAATGGAAACAAAAAGTAAAGAGCAAAAGGTGTTAAATCTCAAGCGAAGACTTAAATTCCAGATCAATTACCTGGTAAACCCGAAAGGAATTGGTGGGGGTATGACAATCTTCTGGAATGATCAAGTAGATATATCGGTGGAAGTAGCTACAGACCATTTCATTCACCTTCTTTGTCACCTGCAGGAAAACAGACAGTTAATGCATATTACTCTTCTGCATGCACCAACTGAATTTAAAGACAGTGTTATTATGGGAAGAAATACAAAAAGTCAGTGCTGCCACTACACTACCATGGTTATGTATGAGGGATTTCAATGAAATTTTATATCCCTGGGAGAGAGTAGGGAAGAAGAAGGCAGAACACAACAGGCTGATAGCATTTAGAGACTTCCTACATGCTTGTTCTCTCATGGATTTGGAATCAAAGGGGTGTGTTTTTACTTGGAATAATTGAAGAGAAGGGGAGGAATTAGTGAAAAAGAGGCTGGATAGGGCGTTATGTACAATGGAGTCGAGAGTTGAATATCCAAATGCGGAAGTGGTAGCCATGCCAGCTATTGGATCAGACCATAGCCTCCTGCTTTTGTCAGTCTTCCCAAGAAGGAAAAACAGGAAAAAAGAATTCTGATATGAGGCCTTTTGGGATGAAGATGAGGAATGTGAGCAAATAGTAAAAAGAGCTCGGTGTAATTCAGCTTCCCCTAGAGCAGACTTAGTGGCAAAACTCAGACTAATGTCAAATCAATTAGCTAAATGGAGCAAAAATTGTTTCCCTAATGCACAAAAAAGAGTAGAAGTGCTAAGAAATGAACTCCAGTATTTGCAAAACAGGCCTAAGTTATCTGAGGACAGCCAAAGAATCAAATAGCTACAAAAAGAGATAGAAAACCTATGGAGACAGGAGGAAATGTATTGAGGTATGCGATCAAGGGTGAATTGGCTGAAATGGTGCGATAGGAACACAGAATTTTTTCATGCAACAACCATTCAAAGGAGGACTCGTAACTGAATCTCTATGCTTAAAGATGCAGCTGGAACTTGGGTCAGAGATGAAAATACTCTCAAGAACATGACAGGTGAGTTTTTTACTAATCTTTATACCACAGTGGGACCTAGAAACTTCCAGCCTGTTCTAAACAACATACCTATCTTGGTTGACCCTGCTATGAATAAAAAACTTTCAGAACCCGTCACCATGCAGGAAATTACAGTAGCTACTTATCAACTAGGGCTTCTAAGGCCTCTGGACCAGATGGAATTAATGGGATATTCTTCCAAAATCATTGGAAGGTTATCAACCAAGACTTGTTCATAGAGATTCAACAATTCTTTGAGACTGGAATACTTAACCCTGACCTAAACAAAACCGCTATTGTCCTTATCCCCAAAATACCTAACCCTGAAAAGCTGGAATAATTTCGCCTAATCAGTCTTTGCAACTTTGCATACAAAATCATTTTTAAAATCCTCACAAACAAGCTCAAATCATTGCTTCCAGATCTAATAACAGCAGAACAAAGTGCCTTTGTAGAGGGAAGGCAAATTCAAGACAACATCCTGATTGTGCAAGAAGTTCTACACAAAGTAAGAACCAGAGAAAGGAGGAAGCGGTTCCAAGCAGTCCTAAAACTAGACATGCAAAAGGCATATGACCGAATAGAATGTGACTTTCTTAAAGAATGCCTTACGAAGATGGGTTTTTGTGGGAAATGGGTACAGTGGATCATGCAGTGTGTGTCTACGGTCTCTTTTAGCATAAGATTCAATGGAGATTCTACATCATATTTCAAGCCAACCTGAGGAATCCGCCAAGGGGATCCGCTCTCCCCCTATCTCTTTATTATAGTGGCTAATGTCCTCTCTTATATGATGAAAGAAGCTATAGCAGCCGGGTCTCTCAGGAGAATAAAGTTAAACAGAAATTGCCCTACACTCTCCCATCTACTATTTGCGGATGATTCTATATTCTTCCTTAATGGAACGGTACTAGAATGTCAAAATCTAGCATCCATCTTACATCAATATTGTTATGTTTTAGGACAAGCCATAAAATTAAACAAATTAGGCATCTATTTCAGCAAAGGCTGTTCAGACAGCTTAAAGAGAAATATGGCAACAGAGTTGAGAGTTCCAAAGATTCTTAAAACAGGCAAGTACCTGAGAGTTCTGTCAGATTAGGGTGCTACCAAAAGGACATGTTTGCATGGATCCTTGCAAAGGTCAACATGAAACTGGAGAGTTGGAAAGAAAACTTGTTTTCAAAAGTAGGAAAAGAAATACTTATTAAATTTGTGGTGCAGGCGATTCCTCAATATGCAATGTCAGTGTTTAAAATCCTAGTTTCCGTTTGCAAAGCTATGGAAAAACAAATAGCTAATATTTGGTGGAGGAATAGCAATAAATCGGTTGGTTTACACTGGAAAAGATGGGAAACCTTAAAGGCTTGGAAGGAGGAAGGGGGACTTGGCTTTAAAGACCTCATTGCATTAAATCAAGTGATGTTAGGTAAACAAGCATGGCGAATGTCCCAACATCCAGAAACTCTTTGGAGCAGAATTATGAAGGGGTTATACTACCTTAATTGCGAGTTTTGGCAAGCAGGGAAATGATCAAATCCTTCATAGGGATGGCAAAGTCTACTAACAGGGAGAGATGTTATTGCCCCAAAACTTAGGTGGGCGGTAGGGAACGGAAAAAAAATCTCCATTAGAGAAGACAAATAGCTTAAAAATGGAGCTATAGGTGGCACAACAACCAGAAATGAGCCAAGCAAAGTTGCTGAGTTAATAGAAATGGAAACGATGCAATGGAATGAAAACCTGTTGAGGACTATGTTCGATGAGCAGTTAGTAACAGAGATCAAAAGCATACCTATAGGCCTCCCCTCTATTGAAGATAAACTAGTTTGGACGGG
Organism: Eucalyptus fibrosa; assembly: GCA_017140475.1. Taxonomy (NCBI): domain Eukaryota; kingdom Viridiplantae; phylum Streptophyta; class Magnoliopsida; order Myrtales; family Myrtaceae; genus Eucalyptus; species Eucalyptus fibrosa. The sequence continues at coordinate 20,478,047 of CM029509.1, read as the reverse complement.
TAATAAGTCGGGAAAATATACTGTGAGAAGTGGTTACCACAGTCACCGAAGTAATAAAGTCAATCCATAATCATCCACTCCAACCACATCTTACCAACCAAAACCATAATTGTGGAAGCTTATTTGGAAGTCGGCAATTACACCCAAGATTAAATTCTTCCTATGAAATGCATGTCAGAATGCACTACCAACCATGGAAAACCTGTTCAAGAGGAAAATAGTACCTGCCCCAACTTGCCCGATTTGCAAACTTGAACTAGAAACAGTAGAGCACACCTTGTTACTGTGTCCATGGACTTCTCTAATCTGGAATACCTATTCCCTACAAGGACAAATAATAAGAGTAGGGTTAAGTCACTTTGATAAATGGCTACTTAAAGTTAGAGAAGGTCCACGGAGCACACCAACATTTGCCTAGCTCGCATTGGTCCTGTGGTGGATTTGGAAGGACAGAAACCATTTTATATTTCGGCAAAATCCCTTGAACCCGCTTAGTACCCTGTTCAACGCTTCAACATCACATGCAATTTTGCGAATTGGAATGTAAAGCAGGCGAAATATCAGAAACATGGTACCTTAGCTCAAAAGTGGCAATCTCCAAACCCTAGCACCATCCTCGTTAATATTGACACCTCCTTTGTGATTGAAATTTCTCAAGGTGGGGACTGTGCAAATACAAAAAAATCCCCATTAGATCTCCCAGGGGGCCTCTTCCAACAGCAACCCGATGAACCCTCAAGCCCCTCCACTATACCAGAACTGAATTTAAGTAAATCATCAGCTGAGCCGGTTTGGAGAAACATCCATTCCAGGGCATGCTCATCTTGAAGCTGAACAAAATAGAGGGCTTGAGCAAAAACACTACCCTGTCTCCTTAGAAGATGACTCGTCTGAAACAAATGAAAACCTAATATCTGAGGTATACAGTAAAGAGAGGCTTGGTTGGGGAGGTGAACTTACTTGAGAGCACTGGACGAGACCGGAATCCCCCTTGACAGATGACTGCTCCCAACTAGGAAACTACCCTACCTTTGAGGATGACAGAACAGCAGCCCAAACTACCGTAAATCACACCCACGATGAAGCCCCGAGCCGTATTGTTGCCAATTTCCAAAATCCAACCTCTCCAGCCAACGATTCTCACCATGAGTCCCCCAGATCCAACTTGTAGCTTCCTCTCTATGGGTTTGTCGCCAGATTTGATACGGCACAACTAAAAAGGGGAGCTATTGCTTGTATATGCCGAGATTCCATGGGAAGAGTTCTGGATGGCTTCACCAAATCAGTGGACACCAATTCGGCGGAATAAGCGGAGGCCGCGACTCTTGTAGAAACCCTAGACTTCCTCTTTCGCACGTTTCCCCCGAATAGAACTCAACTCAAACTCCAAGTAGTTTCTGACTGTTGGGAGCTCGTGCAATCCATCGTAAAGCCAAGGGAAAGCGACTGGAAAATACGCCCACTGGTGGACCGGGCCAGAGCGAAGATGAAAGAATTACCGGGCCTAACACTGGCCCATTGTAGAAGAGAAACCAACAAAGCAGCTTGCTAAGACACACCGTTTAAAGCTTCTTCCTTCAAATTGGGCATCACACCCCCCTTATGCTCTAGTAGACATACTTTGCGCAGACGCTCTTGATGTAAAATCCAAGTATTGACTACGTAATATATCAGTCATATTTTCGACCAAAAAAAAAAACCTGGCATGCGTGTGGACTAATAAAAAGAACAAGTCTCGGCTTCCGATTGGACCAAAACATGGCGGAGCCGTAAGGGTTCACAGGGATAAGCGTTTAAAACAAGGAGGTCCTTACTCGGCTTCGAAGACGGCGATGGGAGGGCGAGCTCAAGAAGAATCGAGTAATGGCTGACCGCCCGCGTGATGTTTCCAAGGCGAGATCCTCGGGAAAAGGGAGGTTCGAACCAGAAAAACGAAACTCACCGGAGGTTTGAGTACGGGGGTAGCGAGGTCGGGACGACGAGGATAATGGCCGGGGTCGTTGAACAAGACTCAGGTGTGGCCAATCAACCAGAGAACTCACTCTCAGTCGCTCTCTCTGTCGATTTTTCTCTTCAGGTGAGCGAGCCCCCCTCGCTTTTAAGGGGCAACCGGCAAGCGCTCATGGCTTTTGCCTTTGCCAGCTTGTCGGCTTGCCTGACCCCGACCCACGGATCACGCCACAACCTTTGCTCCCTCGCAATCCTCTGTTCCATGGCTTGTACCCTCCTTTTTGCAGAAGAGGGAACGGCGTGAAGGGGAAGAAGACCAGTACGTGGGCCGGACTTGGGAAAAGGGATGATGGGCCGGCTCACGTGGGGGGAAAGAAAAGAGAGAAACGGGTTGGGGTAAGCCCACCTGGAAAAGAAATAGGGGTCCGGGTCGACCCTAGCCCGATTCCGATCTCTCTTTTTTTTTTTTTAAATATATTTTTTAACGATTAATTTTTTATTAATTAATTTTTTATAATAATTTTCTTATACTTTCTATAAATTCTAGTATTATTAAAATAAACTCTCCTAAATGCCTCTATGCTATGCAATTTTAATGATTTTTTTCAGATGTTAAAAATTAATCTATAATTTTCTATGCAATTAAACCCTAAATGAAAAGGTAAAATTGAGGTGTCAACAAACGTCAATTTGACTTAACATCGAATATATTAACATCATGCGAGGTACAGGTTTGGGAGAGCTCTCGCTTGATACCTCAACTAACTATACAAATCGTGGGAGTTCCGTTGATGTTGTTATGCAAATAGTATAAAGATGGATGAATTTATTTTTTCTTACTTTCCATATCCATATATGAATTTATCCGCAAGGAAAATGAAAAAAAATAATTAATAATTTTCATGTTATACTTTCCATATTCATAGAATTATGTTGAGGAATCAGAAGTGTCTCATGTCATATTTTGACAAACATTCTCCCAGCCAAAGGAAAAAGAGAGATCCCATCATGTTTCCTTGCATTTTTAGGGCAAAAAATGAAAGGATTGGTCGATCAGTGTCTTGTTTATTGACGAGGTTCTTTACGCTGACTTTTTCCTTCAAATCATTCTAACCATTTGTTGAGGCTAAAAGCAAAATCTAGATCTAGCTCGTCTATCTTTCGTTTTTTTTTTTTTTAAATAAATATTAGAGTACCAAGGGAACTAAATAGTTAATCCTGGTAAATATAATGGTCCCCAAAAAATCAATTAAATCAGCCAAATAATATATCAGCTTCACCGCATAAAAGACTTAAATTCTCTTATTTTTTTTTTAAGTCTAAGACGTACTTTTGGAAGTACAAAGAATAGACACACACACGTGTGACATTCAAACTATTGTGGTTGGCCATTAATGAAAATCTGCGTACAAAACCCCTCTTGCTAATTCTTTATTTGCCGCAGAATCTGCAGGAATCCACACTTCAACGATTCAAACGTCCCACGATCCGTTGGGGATATAGTTACGGAGATCATTGCGTCGGCTATTCAGCTTGCAAGAAAAGTTATAGCACAAGCAAACCATATAAAAAAAACAATATATAATAGACAAAAGGCAAAAACTATCGACAAAAATTCTCCAATGACGACAAGGATCCTATTTAGTGGAATTTTGTGCTCTCAATTTGACTATAAATACCCGCTCGTTAAGCTCCCAAATGAGTACGAGAAATCATCCTGATTAAAGCGTTTCGACAATCCCATGGCGCTTCTTTAATCTGTCGTTTTGCTTCCCTCTCGCCCTTCTCCTTTCTCTCCTCATAACCTTGTCTCACTGCTTCAATCCCAAATCGCTTAACATCTCGAAGGTTCAGTCCAACAGCATTGGTCGCCGGCAGGCGCGACGTGGTATGGGAGTCTCGACTGCGCTGAAAGTGACGGTAATGGAATGACATTATATTTCTATTTGGTCAATCCACCCGGAGTAAAGATCTTTTTACGCAAGCGTCATTGGTCTCATTACACGCCTTTCAGTAATTCTGAGTTATCAAGTCTTTGAGTATAACTCAATTCGGACATATGAGTAGCTTGTCAATCCCTTAATAGCGACTGATTTTAGCTTTGTACCAAACATATATAGACTTAGAGGTCAAAATGGAAGCAAGTACAACGCTAAACAATACTACTCTGGTAATTACACATTTCACCTGATCTGCAAATATGCATATATATTTATACATACGTATACGATATATATTACATATATATAAAATGTTTTGTATGATATTTTGTACGTAGGTGGTGCATGTGGGCATAGGAATGGGGTCGAGCAAACTTCATGCTCTTCAATGGTGTCCGCAGGAGGGCCGTCTCTTTTGAAATCAGGCAAAGGATGTGGAGCTTGTTACCAGGTTTCTCTCTTGCTGGAAAATTGTCTCTCGAATGATTTTCATATTTGCCGTCATCAGAGAAAATTTGCCACGGAAAAAGTTAATATATGTTCATGAGATATGCTTTTCCTAAGTTAATAATCGCGGAATAAAAGTCATGAAAACATCTACTACGGCAAGCTTTCGAGACTCCCAGTAAAAGTAGTCTGAATTATTCGTATTTAAACAGATTATTTGACTCGGTACATGTTGTCCTATTCAAACAGATTATTAAGTAGTAGTTAGGAAGAGCAGTCTTTTGAGCTCTTGTTTATTAAATTTCAGGTGAAATGCACCAAAAATGCGGCTTGTTCCGGGAACCCGGTGGGGGCCGTTATAATTGATGAAAGCCCTGGTGGCCCTTGTGTTGCTGAATCTGCTCGCTTCGATTTGAGTGGCATGGCCGTTGGAGCCGTGGCGAGCCCTAGCAAGGCCGATAGACTTTGCAACACTGGGGTGCTGTATTGGAAGGCAGCTGTGATCTGCCTTTATTTAGACTTTTTATTTAGGCCGTTTACTTAGGAAGTTTTGTGTGCATACCTCTTTTTATTGTGTGGTCCTTGTATTTTTGGTAGTTTAGCCTAATTAGAAGTTTGTTTGATAGCTGTATCTTCTTGTATATATGTTGCGTTTTTGTGCCAATGAAGGACAAAATTCTCATTCCAAAATTCCTTGATTTTCTTACATGGTGTCAGAGCTATGGCTGATGGAAAAAAAGGTGAGGAGAGTTCTAGAAGGACAAGAAAACTTCTAGTTCTTACACATTGAATTCGAATGACAACTAGGGTAACCTAATTACCCAAGTTCAGTTGAAGGGTGAGAATTATGAAGAATGGGCGCGAGCTACACAGACTGCATTAGGAGCCAAGAAGAAATATTGTTTTATTGATGGATTTGTCAAGTAACCAGCATATGATTTGCTAGAACTTGAAGATTGGTGGACGGTTAATTCCATGTTGGTTTCTTGGGTGTTTAATACCATTGAACCGACACTTCACTCGACTATCTCTCACATGGAGAACATGAAAGATCTATGGGAGGATATCAAACGGAGATTCTCAATTGGGAATGGTCCACAGATGCAACAACTGAGATCGGATTTAGCCAATTGTAGGTAGGATGGTCAACCCATCATGTCCTATTTCGGTAAACTCAGAATCTCGTGGGATGAAATAATAACTATGATAAGATACCAGTGTGTGTTTGTACAAGTTACAGATGCAATTTTACCATTGAATTGGAAAGAAAGCATGAAGAATAGAGAGTTTATCAGTTTTTGATGGGCTTAGATGAAGAAGACTATGGAATTGTGCATGCTTATATTTTGAGCATTGAACCTTTGCCTAATTTGAATTGTGTCTATGCTATGGTCGTTCAACAAGAGCAAGTGCGAACTATGACACGAACCAAGGATGAAAGAGGCAATCCCATTAGTTTTGCAATTCGGGCAAGTGGTCAAAATTCTAGGGGGGATAAAGATAAAATCTCGTTTTGTTCTAATTGCAACCGAGAGGGACATGATGCTGAAAGTTGTTTCCAACTGATAGGATATCTAGAATGGTGGGGTAATAGACCATGTGGAACCTCTATTGGACAAGGTAGTGGTTAAAAGCGTAGTACTGGAGGTGGACGTAAAAGGGAGGAGGTGCTTGTGCCAACATCTCACAGATGGTGGGCGATGAGTTGTGATGGATTTAGATTGAAAGGGTCTTAGCGGATTGAATGATGAGCAGTGGGCAACTTTACTGGGAATGTTAAGTTCTCATTAGAATGGTGCCCATGAGAGGCTAATAGGTAAACTAAGTATTTTTCCTTGGATTATTGACATAGGAGCTTCCCACTATATGACAGGAATGTTGGCATTTTTGAGAGAATTGTGTGACATTGTGCCATGCTTAGTCGAGTTACCTGGTGGAGAAAAGACCATGGTAGTGAAAGAAGGAACTGTGTTGCTCAGAGGAGGCTTGAAATTGTGACGAGTTCTTTTTGTGCTCAATTTGAAATGCAATCTAATTTTTGCATCACAACTTCTTAATAATTCAAATTTGGTTATCGAACTCACTAACTGTGCTATACATGACCTAAATTCAAGGAACCTGATTAGAGCGGGTGAACAACGTGAGGGGCTTTACTTCCTCAAGGGAGTGACTTCGGTACATGTTTGTGTCACGGTCCATGAATCCCCCCGTACTTGTGACACTTGTGAGTGGTGCTTGGGGTTATCAAGTGAAAAGTGAGGAAGCAGAAGGGATGGACAAAAGTGGTCTACAAGAGTAGCGTTAGGACGGTTGGTGCTAGGAGTTTTAGGATAGAAGGATTATATTACTTAGGAGCTCTGAAGCCAGAGTTTGTCTCTCGAGCACAAATTGGTCGGGAGCTAATGTCGCTCTCCTAACGAGGCCATGGCAGGCTAAAACCAATTGTTGAGCCTAAAGAGATTTATTACCTCACTCGATGGACTAGACGCCTGAGCGAAGCTGGGCGTGGTATGATCTTATACAATAAAGCTATTCACCGTACTGTTCACTGGAACAACTAAAGAAGGAAGGAAACTGTCGGCTTGTGACAAATATTATCAGAGCAGGAATCCCTCCAGTAAGTGAGTGAGTTGAAGAATCGGATTCCTTGCTCCAGTGTGGGTTAAATTGGGAAGTACTAGTGGTTTACCTGGTCCTATGAGAGCAGAGAGTGAATCGCCAGGGCAAAATGTGCTTAGACAAAGCAAGGCTCTTGACTAAGCTTCTAGGATGACGATGGGGGCACTAGGAAGAGTCGGTTCCTCACTGAGCAAGTAGAGTTAGAGAAGAACTGAATCCTCGCTGAATGGGGATAACATTCCTATCGATCGGTGAATCCAAAAAAAGAGGTCTATTGTCATGTTTTCAACAAGGAAAAAACATCCATTCGGTTTGCTGTCGTCAAAATGCTTAGTAGGTAAAATGGTGCTGTTAAAAGATGCAGTTGGTGAGAAATGCCATACTTGCCAAAGAAAGCGCAAGTGATCAAAAATGGCCCAAATAGCTAAGATCAAAAGAGGCCATCAATTGAGCAAAACTTGTTTTGTTGGGCGAGCGTGACCATTTGATGTGAAATCCCAAAAGTGGTGCATTAGTGGGTAAGGGACGCAAGGAAGCGGCAAAATAGATCGCAATGAGGGTGTTGCAAAATTGAGTGGGGGAGAATGTCATGGTCTGTGAATCCTCCCGTACTTGTGACACTTGTAAGTGATGCTTGGGGTTATCGAGTGAAGAGTGAGGAAGTAGAAGGGATGGACACAACTAGTTTACGGGAGTGGCGTTAGGACGGTTGGTGTTAAGAGTTCTATAATAAAAAGGTTTATATTACTTATGAGCTTTGAAAACGAGGTTGGCCTCCCATGCACAAACTGGTCGAGAGCTGATACTGCTCTCCTGATGAGGCCATGGCAAGCTAAAACCAGTTGTTGAGCCTAAAGAGATTTACTATCTCACTCGATGGACTAGACACTTGAGCAAAGCTGGGCATGGTACGATCTCATAATCTCATACAAGGAAGCTATTCATCGTATTGTTTATTGGAACAACTATAGAATGAAGGTTGGCCTGTGAATTCCGCTCTCCAGGTGCCACACGGGTTGATCCGCGATCAAGGAAACTGTCTTCTCATGACACTTGCACAGTGGTTGATATGGAATCCTTTGAGCTTTGGCATAAAAGAATGGGCTAACCTTCTTCTAAGGTGGTGGAGTTAATTCCATAAGCTGGCAAAATGGTTAGGAAAACCAATAAAACCGGTGAGGTTTGTTTTAGAGCAAAACAAACAAGAGAGATCTTCTTTTCTAGTGACAATAAAGCTAAAGATTGCTTTGAATTGATACATTGTGATTTGTGGGGAACTTATTGAGTTCCAGCTTCATGTGGAGCAACTTATTTCTTGACAATTGTTGATGATTACTCTCATGCTATGTGGATATATTTGCTGAATGGAAAAAATGAAGTGGCTTGTGTTCTTGGGAAGTTTATTGTGATGGTTATATGTCAATTTGAGAAAAATGTGAAAATTGTTAGAAGTGATAACTGAAGTGAATTTTTGTGTTTGAAAGAATATTTTGATGAACATGGGATATTGCATCTTACTTCTTGTGTTGGAACACCTCAAGAAAATGGCCGAGTGGGAAGAAAGCATCGCCATATCCTTAATGTTGCAAGAGCTTTGCATTTCCAAGCAAATTTGCCCATAGAATTTTTGGGAGAATGTGTAATCGCAATTGGGTATCTGATTAACAGGACTCCATATATATTATTGAATGGTAAAACCCCATATGAGATTATCTTCGGCCAACTTCCTTCTTACAAACATATTCGAATGTTTGGTTGTCTATGCTAATAAAGATAAATTTGCTAGTAGAAGTCGTCGGTGTGTTTTTGTTGGTTATCTGTTGGGAAAGAAGGGGTGGAGATTGTATGATTTAGAAGCTGGTGAATACTTTTTCTTAAGAGATGTAGTGTTTGTTGAAGTAGAATTACCATATGCTGATGAGAAAATAGTAAGTGATCAACTCAATAAAAATAAAGTTATGGAGTTGGGTGATGAAGTTGACGATTTAAAATGTGACTTGAGAGAGGAGCACGCCGAAAGCGTAGATAGAGAAAATGAGGTGAATCATGAAATGGAGGAATTGATCCACACAAACAATGAGGACGTGGAAAGAAGTGAAGTCGTCAAATAGTAGCTAGGCAAGGGACAAAGGGTCAAGCAATCGTCTATTTGTTTGAAAGATTAGGTGACAAACGCTATTAGAATAAGCCCCTCGACATGCTCATCTGCTCGATCTGATTCTTTAAGTATGCCTTATTCTATAGCACATTATGTGAGTTATGAAAAATTTTCTACACAACACCGGTGTTTCTTTGCAACAATTACTACAGGACATGAACCAAACTCTTATGCAGAAGCAATTGAAGATGAACGGTGGAGAGAGGCCATGAGTAAAGAAATACAGGCTTTAGAAGATAATGGCACATAGATAGTAAAAAATTTGCCGCTTGGGAAGAAAGCAACTGGGGGCAAGTGGGTGTGTAAAATTAAGTACAATTCTAATGGAAGTGTTGAATAATACAAGGCGCGGTTGGTGATACGAAGAAATAATCAAGTTGAAGGCATAGATTATCAAGAGACTTTTGCTCCTACGGCAAAAATGTGCACTGTATGCACCTTTCTTGTTGTTGAGGCTACAAAGAATTGGGAACTTCATTAGATGGATGTTCAAAATGCTTTCTTACATGGTGATTTAGAGAAAGAGGTTTACATGAAGATGTTACTTGGATTTGCCTCTTAATCGTCATGGAAGGTATGTAGACTTTGGAAATCTCTATACGGTTTGCAGCAAGCACCTAGATGTTGGTTTACGAAATTGGCTGCATCTTTGAAACGTTATGGATTTCAGCAATCATATTCAAATTAATCCTTGTTCACTTTTTGAGTTGGGACTACTCAATTGAATGTGCTTATTTATGTTGATGATCTCATTATTTCTGGTAATGATATTGCCACTGTGCAAAAGTTTAAGAACTATCTAAGTTGTTGTTTTCATATGGAAAACTTGGGGAAGTTGAAATTTTTCTTGGGGATTGAAGTGGCGAGAAACTCATATGGTATTTTCTCGTGTCAACGTAAGTATGCATTGGATGTGATTTCTGAGATCGGATTGCTGGGTTCCAAGCTGACTAAAACTCCTCTTGAACAAAATCACTAGTTAGCCCTTACTAAGAGCGATGATGTAGACAACCCTGCTCAGTATAGGCACCTAGTGGGTCAACTTATTTATCTAACAATAACTTGACCTGAATTGTCTTACTATGTGCATATCCTTGCACAATTCATGCAGCAGCCAAAGAAAGCTCATTGGGAGGCATGTGACATCCTAATTTTCGATTTTCTCTTCGATTAAATGCAATGGGCTTTTCATCGACACACCTATAGTCTTTTTCTTTGAGTTGATCATTCACGAAATAGCTAATCTATCAGGTGAAGCTGTTAAGGAATATAAACGCGATTGGCTTGAGAATTCAATCAGAAATCAACTACTTGACCGTGCTAATCTGCAAGGGTCAATAAGGCACCATTAAAATCGATTAGAGACTGGAGATAGGTCGATTCGATAGAGGTATGTAATTAAAGTATGAGTAACTCCACCTAATTATAAAATTCACGTCGAACGGCACTAAACCGATTTTTTTGTCGTTTCTGTAATTTGTGCCCGTATTTGAAATATTGAGATTTTTACGACAACCGAGAGTCACCTATGAGTCAGAGATGCAAAAATGTGGATCGAAAATAATTGACCATGGGTCAAATGCACTAAAAATTCTTAAAAGTTACCTAGTAGGTTACGTCACACTTAAATCGTGTCCTGTTAAAATTAACCACGAAATTGAACCCGGTTTCATGAATCAAAAGTTCTAGCGTGTCATGATTTATTTTAGGAACACCGACTCATCCTTTGAAGAATTTTTGGCAAGCCCGGATTTTTGGCGAAAAATCAAAATTGGGCAAATTTTAAACTAGGAAATTCGGAGGGCCCCTTTGTGTGCATTTTTGGCCTTCAAGTTGGATCAATTGATGAGACAAATTGTGGAATTTGGTGTGGGCTTCCTTCTTAGCAATATTGGCCATTAAATTGAAGTCAATTGGTGTGAAATTAAGTTGATTTGGGAGAGGAACAAACGAAATTTGTAGGCCATGGGGGCTGCAATATTTTGAGCATCAATCTTGGCTTGTTGGGGATGCTTGGGAGGGGAAAATAGCTGCTGAATGAGGCTAAAGGCTGGTGGAGCCTTACACTTGAGTTCTTGAGATATTTTGGTGAAAATTGAAGGCTCTTGTCCCCCTCCTTTTCAGCTGTAGCTCATCTTCTTCTTCTTCTTCTTCTTCTTCTTCTTCAGTTTCTTCTTCATTTCAACCAGTTGAAGACTCCATTTCCAGAGCTACAAACCAACCAAGCCCCTTACTGAACTAGCAATAGCCGAGCCAGCCAACTCTAGGCCCTCTCGCCGCCCATTCGAGCCACCCAAGCACCGGCCTGCCTCCACCCGCGCATCGTCCTGCTCACTTGCCGTGCTTTGTTTGCCTCAAAACGTCCCCGTTCACGCCCTAGCCGCTCACCGCCATCCAAGCTAACTATTAACCAGGCCGCCTGTTGTCGTTCCCAAGCTGATGGCAAGCCTCCGCCTACCCACCTGGTCCCACCTTACCGTTCCCACGCTAGCTGTCATGCCATGATCCTCGAGATTGTGCTCATCCCTCGGTGGTTAATTAAATTGCGACGTCCCAGGATACGTTGCTGACTCTTCATTTTAATGCACATGCGGAAGCGAATAAGAAATCCCCAAACAACACGAAGATGGGATTAAAAAGCAGGGCCACAATTTTTGAAAACTACAACACACCTTTATACATAGCAGGCTATGTCATTTACAAAACTAGTTTATATTCACAAAAGTCTACGGAAGATCGTTCCTCAAAACAAGCTGTCCTATGACCAACTAGTCGGACTCGTTTGCTGACTCTTCAGTCTTCATAAGGTCCAGACTGGACGTTGGGTTCTCCACCATGCCATCGGGAGGGTTAGCTGGATCCTTGTCCAGAATAGCGTCAATTACCACAGCATGTATATCAATAGTCCTAAGGGGACCCGCCCTGAACCATTGGGTCCGAAGCGGAACCATGCTCTGAATTGATGAGGTATCCTATGAGGTGGATTCTCTTCGACCCAGACAGTGGTCACTACTAGTTCATAGACCTAAAAACTTTTGGGATCGGGGTAACTAGAAACCCACTCGGTAACCCTCATGGGACGACCAAAATGTTTAGGAGGATTCGCCATCTAAGATCCTAAAAATATTAAGCCAACATTGGGGTGAGACAACGTCTCAACAAGTCCACCTCCTAAACTCCGACTAGGAAGGAAATATGCCTAAACACACACTAGACATATGACTTACCTTTGCCTCAATTCCTTTATGCAAGTCAGTACAATTCAAATATTCAACCAATCACTTCAATTCAATTCAAATCATCGATCAATTGATCCACTTGATTCCATACCATCAATACCATCCATAAAATTCGATCGATTCGAACACTACTCACCCAAGTTGAAAATAGATGGTATAGCTCACCAAAGCTAATAGATATATAATAATGTTCACCAAAGTTGATATATAAAAGATGCTCGCCGAAGCTGATAGATATCTATAATACTGACCGAGGTTGCTAGATAATATAGTTCACCGAAGCTGACATATCAAGGCCCACAAGCTGATATAGTATACTGTTCTCACCAACTGACAATTCACAATTTTTATCATACTCGATAAAAAACAATCGTGTGTGGGTACACGGTCCACAAAGATATTTTTGATGTTATAAACCGACGCCCGATGTTTCTCGATTAAACACTTAAATTACTCAATTTTGGGATAAATTCCATAAATTACAATTACCACTCAAATAACACAATTTAGCATTCAATTAAATAAACCAAGAACACCATTGCAATCAGCACAAAATTCTGGTCACCGACCATCCTGGTATAATTTTCGGAAAATAAAAATAATTAAATAAATTCTAAAATTAATTAAATAAATACATTTAAATGCCATAAATGCAAACATAGGTTGGAAAAGCCTAATTAAATACCAAAACGGGCTCAAAAAATTTCCGAACCTATCTAGATAAATAATACAACCTATCTAGATGCTAAGGGTGCGCATGACAAAATTTCGGAATATAAATTGATTTACGGCTAGAAATTGACTTCTCAATTTCTATTTCAGAAATTGAGAATTTAAAAATTTTAGCTTCTGATTTATTCTTCAAATCTATTTTTGGAATATAAATTTATTCCAGAAATATAAAAATCAAATTGTATTACCAAATGGATTTGTTCCAAACCTATTTTAGGGAACCTATTCTAGGGAACCGAGAAATAGAGAAATAGAGAAGTAGAAATTTTATCATGCGCGCCCTAATTAAGCCATTCTAACCACCTAACATGCACTAACAAGTAATTAAATTACTAATCCATTCTAACTAGCCAGCTAAACCATACTTAGCTTAATCTAAACAATCCTTAAGCATCATTAACTCCTTAAGCAGAGTTTAGTGAGTAAACTCACTGGTTTTGAAATCTAATGAGTGCACGACCACAACAACGCAGAGATGAGTGACAAACTCCAAAGTGGCGACACTCGACAAGGCCTGAAAGCAGTTCGAAATGGGCCTTGAAGTCCCACGACTAGCTAGGCTGCTTGGTTCTGTCCAAGAACCGAGCTTGTTGGCTTAGGGTTGGAACGGCAAGCGGAGGAGAACTTGCGACTGTGGCGAGCTCGGACGACGACCTGGGCTTTGACGATGGCCTGAGGAGGCTTGGGATAGCAGCTGGGCATGCGAGATAGGCAGAACGACGTGTGGGGCTTGGGGACACGTGATGGGTGAACGACGGTGAGCAGTGGTTGTCCGATGAGCATGCGACGGCAAGGGGCTTGGCTCGGCTTCCTCTACAACTTTGGAGCTTCAAAAACTTTAAAAATGGAGAAAGCACTTTGCTAAAGAAGAAGAAGAAGAAGACAACTACACTTGGAGGGACCCAACTTGGCCCAAAGTCTTCTATCCTTATCCTCTTATCCCTTGAAGAGGTCCCACCAGGCTTGGCTGTCTTCCTCATCCTCTTGATAGCCCACAAGCTTCCTTATGAAGCCATTGAAGTGGCCCAAAGGTGGTGGACCAAGGGACCTACAAATTTTGGGACAAATTCCCCCAAATTGAATTCAATTCTCCTTCAGTTGGATCCAATTCGGCCCCCATAATTCCTCTATGGTATCCTCGACCAAATTGACATTTTTCCTCACCAATAGAACCAACTTGCATAAAAAAAATGTGATAAAAAATGATCCCTTGAATTTTCCGGACAAAAATGGCTCTATATTGAATTTTTGCCAAAAATCTTAGTTTGCGGAAAAATCTTTGGAGGACAAGTCGACGTTCCTAAAGTGAATCATGACATGACAGAACTTTCAATTTCTGAAATCGGATTCAAATTCGCTTTTAATTTCAATCAAACGCGATTTAAGCGTGACCTAACCTACCGGGTAGTTTTCAAGAATTTTTTGTGCAATTGACCTGTAGTTGATTTTTTTGAGCCACAATGTACATCTTCAACATATCAGCAACTCTTAGCAATGTTTCAAATACGAGCACATGATACCCAAAATGATAGAAAAATCGGTCTAGTGCCAATTGACGAGAATTTTGCAATCAGATGGAATCATTCACACTTTGATCATATATCTCAGTCGAATCGACCTATCTCTGATCTTTGATCGATTTTGACAATGTCGTAATGACCCTTGTAGACTAGCACGGTCGAGCAGTCGATTCTTGGTTGAATTTTCAAGTCTATTGCGTTAAAATCCCTTAGCAGCTTTACTTAATGGGCTAGTTATTCGTGAGTGGCCAATTTAGAGAAAAGAACTATAGGTGCGTCGATAAAAAGCCCAACTTATCCAATTGAAAACAAAATGTAAAAATTAGAATGTCACACCAGCCAAGCTGTCTGACCAGCCCCTTTGGTTTAGCCACAGAACTGAAGGCCAACTTGAGCCGTGAGGCTTGCTTGGCTATTTTTAAGCCTTTTCGAGCCTCCTTGGGTGTCGCTGTAGGCCCGAGTCTTGCTTGCCACTGCATTGCCGTTGCCGTGAACTCACCGGCTCATTAAATCGGTGAGTTTACTCTCTAAACCTTAATTAGGATATTAATTATGCTTAGGGGAGATTTAGATTAGTCTAAGTGAGGTTAGTGTATTTATTTAGCTTGTTTAGTTAATTAGATTAATTAGTTAAGCCAATTAGATGGTTAGATTAATTAAATTAGAGGTTAATTAGATTATGTGATTTAGTTAGCTTAGTAGATTATTTAATTAAGTCCATTAGGTGGTTAAATTAGTATATATAGCTTAATTAGTGATTTATTTAATTATTTTGTAACTTATTTAATTATTTATTTATTTCCGGAAATTATACCAAGATCTCTCGGTCATTAGAATTTCGTGTTGATTGTCGTGGCGCAGCTTAGTTTATGCAATTGATTGTTAATTTGTGCAATTGGATGCTGATTGGGGGATAAGTATACTATCGTGTCAAACGTTGTGTACGGCGCTTACTTTGGTGCCAAAAATTTCTGTCAGATCACTTAAGTGCCAACAAATTTGAAAAACGATCATTTTAGTGCCAATTTCGATCAGATTGACCGGAAATCAGATGTGGCACTTTTTTTATTTATTAATTTTTGAAGCTGACATGACTTGTTGGAGAGTATAGTCAGCATCTAAACCACAAAATGACGTCGTTTAGCTTCTTTCCCCCAAATTGAAACCCTAAATCCCCAAATTGAAAGAGAGAGAGAGAGAGAGAGAGAGAGAGAGGAGGCATGTCGTCTTTTTCACAACACCAGCAACGAATGACACTAGCAGCAGTAGCAGCAGTGCATCAATAGCAACATCGGCAACAACACTAGCAACGGCGATGACGGCACATCAGTAGCGGCACCTTCGACCCCTCTTCTTCCTTCTCCTCTTTCGCCCCCGCCTCCTATTCTTCTTGCCACTTCTTGCTTGAGCAACAATCTCATTCTCTCCTCGCTCACCTAGTAGAGTAGCTAGAATGGTTGCCGAGCGACGGTGGCCGAGCGTTGGTGGGTGAACAACGGTGGCTGAGCAGTGAAGAAGAAACACTAATCCTAATTTCAATCCATGTATGAGCTATACAGCGTCGTTTTTGCAAGAATATCCATGTATAACGGCAAAACGATGTCGTTTCTTGAAGAGGATGGAAAACGACATCGTTTAAAAGCCGAGCAACTTTTTTTTTTTAAATATAAAAGCCACATAATTAATATGGCCAGAATCTCTTGTCGGTGGCATCAAAGTTATCGTTTTTCTCTAATTTAGCACTAAAGTGATTCGACGAAAACTTTTGGCATCAAAGTGAGCGCCGTACACAACTTTTGGCACTGATAGAATACTTATCCCTACCGATTGGTGATTTTTGATTTATTATTTAAAAAATATGAAATTTTGGTATTTAATTAGAAAAATACCGGGTGTCCATTTTTGACGCCGAAAAGGTTTTAAGTACTATATAAAATCGCGGGATTTTAAAATGGGAGAATAACACACTTTATGGTTAGATTTAACCATGTGTCCATGCACACCTATTTTACCGGGTGTTTTTAATGCGAAAAAAAAGGCCAAGCACATTATTTAAATTGAGACATTTGAGTGTAAAGCAAGAAGTTCTTGGCTGGGATTGGATTTGCGTGTGATTGTTATAAGAACCTATCACGAGCTTTTACGTCGAACGATGCTCCTTTGAGAATGCCCCAAGTCAACGAATGTCGGTCGTAGTGGAGGCTAGGCTGATGCTTCTTCGGGAATGCCGTCTAGATGTAGATGTAGACGTTGCCGTACTCGATGGGGCGAGACGATACTCGGCTATGTCGGATGATCGCTGACTATTTAGTCAGCTGTGGCCATCGGGTCATAATTAATTAGAATGTTTGAATAAGTGATTTGACCGCGCTTGGTTATGGGACAAAATTGTGTGGCACAAAATGGGACGTGTCATAACAATTTGGCCTTATAATTGGGACCCTATGATTGATTGATTTATGAAAGTGAAGTGTTCCAATTCTTGATTGCATTTACTGCATATATAAATGTTATATAAGCTGTACTGACATGTATGAAGGTGCTGAGGTGAGATAATTCTTTTGTAATGTGTGCTTAGGCCGCCTCTAGGTGTATTATCTTCCTAATCGAGATTTAGGGTGTAGACTCACTGAGACATTGTCTCACCTTGTTGTGAGTCTCAATTTTTAGATCCTTAGATGAAGGTGTGCCCTGTGACTTTTGGGTGGTCATGAGAGGCCGAGGAACAATGTACTGTCTTCCCTGTCCCTGGGAATCCATGGACCCATTGATGTTGCTAGTATGAGTACCTAGAGGGGGGTGAATAGGTATACAAATATTTTTCTTGATAATTTCTGTATACTTACGCAATACTTAGACAGTTCAAGGATTAGCAAAAGATAACAATCAATGTAAGACTGAGTAAGGAAAGAGAGAATTAAACACGCGGTTTATAGTGGTTCGGCTTGATCCAAGCCTACGTCCACTCTTCTGCACTGACATCCAATTTGGCTGGATTCCACTATGAACAAAGAGATGTTACAGTGTTGTCCTTCCTTGATCTCTCGATGTAGATGATCTACTACACTCGCTCAAGGTATCACCAAGTATAAACACTCTCTGTGTGTACAATTTCGCTCAAACAGTATCGACTAACAATCAAGGTTCTTCAGACTCTGGAATTTTTCTATCATTCACCCACTTAAACCAACTAGAACGTCTTCCTTTTATACTCCTTTATGCCATCATAGCCGTTGGCACTTACCAAAGGAATTCCTCCAATCTACCCGTTGGACGGAATCAATCAAGAAGATCATCCGAGCTATTTAAGGAATCGATGATAGCCCATCAACTCGTTCGCCCATACAATCAGGATCTTGGTTTCCAAGAATAGAACATTCCAAGATTATTTTGTCGACCATCGGATCTTCAATCGATCTTAGATAAGAGTTAAAGAATCCGAAATGATTATCCAACCAAGGAATCTATTCCAGAGGATAGGATCGAATCCTCAACCATTTACCTCGGCTTTGGATTTCCTTCGTCACCTGGATTAGAAAGACTGTCAGTGAGAATAGACTTAAGTCTTGAGTCTTGAGACTTGAGTCTTGAGTCTTGAGTCTTGAGTCTTGAGTCTTGAGTCTTGAGTCTTGAGAATACAAAGTCTTCAGACTTTACACTGTCGGTCTCCGAACATCCAGACTTAGACTGAAAGAAACGTTTTGTCAACTTCAAAATATTCTGGAAAGATTTCTCCAACAATCTCCCCTTTTTGATGGTGACAAAACTTTCTTGTAGATTTGAACAACTTTGACCTGCAAAAACATTTCTCAAGCAATATGGCTAACTCATAAAGATTAATAAAACACCAGACTCTGCATCCACAGAAAATTGGTTAGTCTTTCATGAGTAACACCATATAACAACACTTGAAATAAATGCAACCAGTCAAGTATCACAATCCACAGCCAATTCAGTCAAATTCACACTCAAGTTCAAGTTCTCAAGTCATACTCAAAAATAAACATAACCACTAAAGTCAAAAGATATTGAAAAAAGTTGTTGGTTCAAATAGGTTCTCCGCCTTTTTGTTAGCATTAAAAAGGGTGAGAAAGGAGTCATGTCTGCTTGGGAATGCGCACGATCTGGAAATCCCCAATGGACTGGACTACTCCTTCGAGCTTCTTCAGGTCTTCTCGCAGATGAGCTACCTCTTCTCCCTTAGCATTGGCTTGAAGTTGCAGAGCAAGGTCTTTGAATTTATCTTCCAGAGAGACTGAAGATGCTTGTCCAGCATTCTTCAAGGCTTGGATTTCACAGTCCAGAGCATATATCTGGCCATGCATTTCCAGAAGAATATCCAGGATACGACGAAAATCTGCAGAATCTTCCGTCTGTGTACTGGCATTGGCTTTCTCAGAAGGAGTGTATGCAGACGATGGCGCTTCTGTTAAGTCTTGCAGATTTGGTTCTGACGTATCGTGACCTTCCTCAGGCAGTTGAGAGACCTGAACTTCTTCTGGGTCTTCTGGAGATTGTCTTAGATCTTCATTGACAGCAGCATGAGGTGTAGACCTCTCTTGCTCGCCAACTCCCCCTGTCTCTAGGACATCGAAAGAGGAAGAGTGATGATCATGCTCTTGATTTTCCTTCTCTCCCATTCATCGCAGAGTTTTCTTTTTCTCCATCTCCTTCTTCTTCAACTTCTTTCTCCTTCTCTCTCGTTCTTCTTCTTTCTCGTTCGCTCTTCTTCTTTCTCGTTCGTTGAAGTTACGTCGGTTGAGACACAGAACGTCCGGTTCTTGTTAGTGCTTGGATAGTGGGATCTTCATCATCTTCATCTTCATCCTCCAGGATGAGAGTTCTTTTCTTCTTTTTCGATGGAGCACCAATGGCCTCCTTTCCTTTTCTCTTTGAGGCGACATCGAATGGAGATTTCACTTTGAATTTCTCCATTGCCTTGGAGAGTTCTTGCAGACGCATCTTCATTAACTTTTTTAACCCTACCACCATCTTTTCACACGGTCGAACACAAAATGTATGTGGCGGTTCAATGTTCATGTGTCTGAAGATCTTGGTCACCAGACTAGGATAAGGCAATTGTCCTTTGTCTTTTGACATTGCTCTGTACATATGGAAGAGAATAGTGTGCGGGAGAGAAAATTTCCGTCCTGAGTTGATCGCGTACATCAACTTTGCTTCAGGAAGAGACACAGAAGTCTTTGACGTAGACTTAGGTCTAAGACAGTTGATCATAATCTTATGAAGCACGATGTTGATGGCCTTCATCCTCGAGTAGGTAATTTTCTTCTCTGCGTCCATATCTTTGACAAGATCCAGAGTAGTACGAGCAGGTGAGACTTCGATTGGGAGATAGCGTCCCCGTTCAACTCCAACTATATCCGCCAACATATTCACATCTACCACGTAGACTTTGTCTCGAACACTGAATGAAATTCTATTCGCATCCAAAAAGCTAAGATTTGAATAGAAATAAGCGGTCAGTTGAGCATACCCGTCCGTAGATTCAGAGCAAAAAGTCTCAAGTTGAAGCAAATTCAACTTCTCTCTTAAGTTCATGTTGATGGTGTCCAGGAAGTCAAAATCAACACTTCTAGGGTTTATCACCCCTCTTTTCAACAATGAAATACACTTTTTCCTGATCCTTGGATTTAAACAAATCCATTCGATTTCCTTTCACCTTTGCTGCCACACCCATTCTAGGTTTAAATTCAAGGAACATTTTGTCATCATCGTTCCCTTCAATCAGATTTTGTCCTGGCAAACGAGGGTCACTGGGAATGTTCTTAAGAGCCTCCTCTGCCCTTCCTTTAGGAGCAATTCCCAATTCCTCCATTCTCCGCAGAAAAAGATACTCATTCCCATAATTTTTGTCCTTAAGGAAGTCATCTATATATTTTAATGAAGAACCGGAGCTTTTCAACGCACGATAAAGCTTATAGATAAAGGAGGGTCTTTGGACTCTTACTGGGTCGGCTTCCTCGATTATCTCTTCTTCCAGATGTTGACTTGCACCTTGTGGGGCAGGAGGTGTTGAATGACGTGGAGGAGAGCGAATCGGACTTTGTCGCTGACTTGATAAGTCTTCTTCCTCAGTAAGATCGAAGTGAGTCGGTCCCTTCTCCATTCTTTGTGGTCCCCTGCTTGCGATTCTGGATGATTTCCTCGAAGACGACATTTTTCTTTGTCTATTGGAAGATTTCTTCACTTTCTTTTCCCAAGAAAAATGACTACTTTCTCGACGATGAACAAGAAGTAGAAACAGTATCGGGAGGAGAGTGACTTTTTAGGGTTTTGAAGATTGGGCGAAGAAAAACTGTATATATATATATATGTACCTCGGATTTGAAAAGAGAAGTTTAATCGGTACAAGGAAAGTGTACGAACACTTCTTTTCAAAATCAATAACTGCCATAATTAATTCTTTTAAAAAGACAAGTTTTCGAATTTTCACACAGATTATTACCAAACAAAAGATCGTACCTTTTCAAATTTAGATAAAATAACTAAACGAGAATTCGTACCTTTTCGAATAGCAACTTACAGTCTTTAGCCATGAATGTTTGAGTCTCATGATTTAAAGTCTAAGAGATCAGAGTCTCAGAGTTGGTGAGTCTCTGAGTTGGTGAGTCTCTAGACTTTAACTTCTTCAAGCTTCAAAATTTTGAGTCTTGCACGGATAAAGTCGAATTGATTTTTCTCCAAAGGCTTTGTGAATATGTCCGCTAGTTGACTCTTTGAATCAACAAATTGAATCGAGATTTCTCCATTTTGAATATGATCTCTAATAAAGTGATGTCGAATCTCAATATGCTTTGCTCTTGAATGAAGGATTGGATTTTTGGTGAGATTGATCCTTACTGGTGTTGTCACATCTCGATTTCGTGCATGAGTCTTCAATGCCAAAGTCTTGTAGCTGTTGTTTTATCCATAGAATTTGCGAACAGCAGCTTCCAAGAGCCACATACTCTGCTTCTGTCGTTGAAAGAGCTACAGTGCTTTGCTTCCTCGAAAACCAAGACACTATCCTGTTTCCAAGCAGTTGACAAGTTCCAGAAGTGCTCTTTCTATCGACTCTGCAACCGGCCAGATCTGCATCTGAGTATCCTAGAAGATTAAAGTCTCCCCTCTTTGGATACCAAAGACCAATGCTTGAAGATGAGGCAACGTATTTGATAATACGTTTCACGGCCATGAGATGTGATTCTCTAGGATCTGATTGAAACCTAGCACAGATGCAAACACTCAACAAAATATCAGGTCTAGAAGCAGTAAGATAAAGAAGTGAACCGATCATGCTCCTGTATAGCTTTTGATCTACTTTCTTCCCTTCTTCGTCCTTGTCTATCTTCTGAGAACATGACATTGGTATGTCGGTCTTTTTGCACTTTTCCAATCCAAACCTTTTGACAAGATCATTCGCATATTTTTCTGATGAATGAAAGTTTTCCTTCATTTGTTTTACTTGGAGTCCAAGAAAGAATGTTAACTCTCCCATCATACTCATTTCAAACTCATCCTGCATAGACTTAGAAAATTTCTTGCATAGACTTTCATTAGATGATCCAAAAATAATATCGTCTACATATATTTGAACAATTAAAAAACTTTTGTTTTCCTTTTTAATAAACAAAGTAGTATCTACTTTACCTTTGACAAAACTATTCTGCAATAAAAACTTACTTAGTCTGTCGTACCAAGCTCGAGGTGCTTGCTTTAAGCCATACAGGGCCTTTTTCAGTCTGAAGACTGAGTCTGGCTTCTTTGGGTCTTCAAACCCAGGTGGTTGTTCCACATAAACTTCCTCATGGATAAATCCATTTAGAAATGCACTTTTGACGTCCATTTGGAATAACCTGAAATTTTTATAACAAGCAAACGCAAGTAATAGACGAATAGCTTCTAACCTTGCTACTGGTGCGTAAGTCTCGTCATAGTCTATTCCTTCTTCTTGCGTATATCCTTTGGCCACGAGTCTTGCTTTATTTCGTACGACTTTTCCTTCTTCATTCATTTTGTTCCTGAATACCCATTTGGCTCCAATAACAGTTTTACCTTTTGGTTTAGATGTCAATTCCCAGACATCATTGATGTTGAATTGTCTAAGTTCTTCTTGCATAGCTTCGATCCAACTTTCATCAGATAAAGCTTCTTCTATGCTTTTTGGTTCAATTTCAGAGATGAGAGCCATAGCACTAGATTCTTCACGCCTTTTTGATCTGGTGCGGATTCCTTCATTGATTTCGCCAATAATGAGATCTTTGGGATGACTGGATTTGTGCTTCCAGTTGCTAGTTGATTTGCCTGGTTGATGATCTCTTTCTTTACTTGAATCTTCATGAGCATCTTGATGTTGGACTTCCAGAGTCTGAGATGCTTCTTGAGTTGAAGACATTGGAAAGTCTAGAGCGGGTTCAGACTCTTCATATTGAGTCTGGCTGGATTCATCTTGCGTTGAGTCTTGGAATTTGATATTCATTGATTCCTCTACAGACTGGCTTTTCTTGTTGTAGACTCTGTAGGCTTTGCTTGATGTAGAATATCCAAGGAAGATACCTTCATCTGATCTTTCTTCAAACTTACCAACTCGATCATTTGCATTTTTCAAAATAAAGCATTTACAACCAAACACATGAAAGTATGAAACGATTGGCTTCTTACCTTTGAACAATTCATAGGGGGTTTTCTCTAGAATAGGTCTTAGGAAGACTCTATTTATGATATAGCAAGCTGTTGAGACAGCTTCAGCCCAAAATCGTGAAGAGATTTTACTTTCAATTAAAAGTGTTCTAGCCATTTCTTGAAGAGATCTATTCTTTCTTTCCACAACTCCATTTTGCTCTGGAGTATATGGAGAGGAAAACATGTGATTAAAACCAGATTTATCACAAAATTTCGTAAAATCTTGATTTTCAAATTCACTTCCATGATCTGTTCTTATACTTGAAATAACACATCCTTTTTCATTTTGAATCTTTTTTGCAAACTTCTCAAAGTACGAAAAGGTTTCTGACTTACTTGCAAGAAAATATACCCAGGTAAAGCGAGAGTAATCGTCTACAATTACTAGACAATACTTCTTGCCTCCAATGCTTTGGGTTCTTGTTGGTCCGAAGAGATCCATATGAAGCAACTATAGTACATGATTAGTAGAGATATGATTTATTGACTTAAATGAATTTCTTACCTGCTTTTGGTATGGCATTTTAGGTAGTCCTCGAACAAGCTTCTTTAATGAGATTTTGGCTAATTGCTTCATGTTGATATGGCCAAGCTTTCTGTGCCATAAGACTGCTTCATCTTGAATTGAGATTAGGCATTGTGCTTCATTTGGTTTTACATCAAGGAGGTAGATGTTTCCATGCCTTCGACCCATGAAAGACTGAGTCGAATCTTTACTAATCCCAGAACATATGCCTTCTTGAAAGGAGATCTTGAAACCGGTATCGCACAATTGGCTAATACTGAGAAGATTGTAATTGAGTCCTTCCACTAGAGATACATTGCTATTGTGAGATTTCCAATTTTCACAGTTCCGAATCCCACAATGCTTCCTTTGCCATTTCCTCCAAATGAAACTTTTCCACCATTTACTTGAATAAGCTTTGTGAAACAATTTGAGTCTCCTGTCATGTGTCTTGAGCATCCGCTGTCAAGATACCACTTTACATTCTTTTTGACAGAGACCTGCATTCAAATGAGAGTCTCAAGCTTTCTTTGGTACCCAAATTTTCTTGGGTCCTTTGGTGTTAGTAGGATGAGAATTATTAGGCCATACTCTCTTAACAGGCTTCCAAACCATAGAACAGTCTTTTTCAAAATGATCTTGACTGTTACACTTTGAACATCTTAGAGCATTTCGACCTACAGACTTTACAAAGACTTTCTTGAAATGATATTTGTAAGCCTCTTTTGACGATCTTTTCTTAATTCTTTCTTTTACTTTTGGAAAATCAATCAAGGGAATTGTTTCCGCTGTCATACCTAGACCAGACTTATTAAAGTAAGGTCTTTGACCGAAAGAACTTTTTCAAGTTTTTCCGACCCTATTGAAAATTTCTTTGAAATATTTGATAAATCAGTTTTTAAGAAAGCATTTTCTTTTGAAAGTTTATCTTCATTCTCACTAAGAGTAGAAACATTCAAGTTTAAACTTTTCACTTTTTCTTCTAAAATGTTTTCCTTTTGTTTTAAAACTGAGTTTTCTTTTTAAGTTCGGAAATCTTTTTGAGAGAAGTCTTAAGACTAAAACATAATTCATCAATGTATTTAGAGACTTTGACAGGAATTTTATAATCACTTACCTCAAATTCACTGTCTGAGTTTGATCCAGAATCTGAGTCTAATTGCGCCATCAGACACAGGTTGGCATATTCTTCATCACTTTCTTCACACTCTGTATCGCTCCAGGTTTCGGCTTTAAGAGCTTTTCGAGACTTCTCAGGTTTTCCTCTTTTCTTCTTCAGAAGAGGACAGTTGGGTCTGATGTGTCCCTTTTTCTTACACTCGAAGCAAACTACATCTTTGTTTGGTTCCTCATCATCAACAAACTTGGTTTGCTGTTTCTGAAAACTTTGTATCTTTGAGTTAAACCTTCTTCCTTTTCTATTCAGCTTTCTGAACCTTCTAATCATAAGAGCAAGCTCCTCATCGTCCAGATCTTCTTCAGAATCTGTATCATCAGAATCATCGTTAGATTTTAATGCAATGGATTTCTTACCTCTTGGATCTTCGTCTTCATTAATTCGTTCCACTTCGTAAGACTGAAGAGTTCCAATCAGCTCGTCTACAGATAATGGCATAATTCTTTGCGTCTCTCTTATCGAAGTCTTTATATGATTCCAATCCTTGGAGAGTCCACGCAGTAGCTTGTTCACCTTCATAGGATCAGAAATTTTCTGTCCTTGATTCTCAAGACCATTGACAATATCTGTAAAACGGCTAAACATGTCAGTTATAGATTCTCCTGGTTTCATTTTGAAGGCTTCATATTGACCAAGGAGAATGTTAATTCTGGTCTCCTTCACTCGGTCTGTCCCTTCATAAGTGATATGTAATCTATCCCAGACTTCTTTTGCTGTAACACAAGAAGATATTCTGTTATATTCAGTTGGTGACAAAGCACAATATAAAGAATAAATTGCTTTAGCATCGAGTGCTTGTCTCTTGTTTATCTCTTCTTGAGACATTCCGCTGGCTTCAACAGTTTCTTTCCCTCTTTCAGATACTGATGCAGCAGTAGGAGTGATTCCTTTTTCCACCACATCCCATTCCAGAGGATCCTTTGACCGTAAAAAAGCTTTCATCTTGTTTTTCCAGATGTTGTAATCTTTTCCATCAAAGTAGGGTGGTCTCGTATTGCTTTGCCCTTCCATCAGCCCTGGTGCTAGCATACTGGCCATGGATCTTTTACTCTGAAGTAAAACACTTCAAATAAAGTAAGAACACGGGCTCTGATACCAATTGATGTTGCTAGTATGAGTACCTAGAGGGGGGGTGAATAGGTATACAAATATTTTTCTTGATAATTTCTGTATACTTACGCAATACTTAGACAGTTCAAGGATTAGCAAAAGATAACAATCAATGTAAGACTAAGTAAGGAAAGAGAGAATTAAACACGCGGTTTATAGTGGTTCGGCTTGATCCAAGCCTACGTCCACTCTTCTGCACTGACAGCCAATTTGGCTGGATTCCACTATGAACAAAGAGATGTTACAGTGTTGTCCTTCCTTGATCTCTCGATGTAGATGATCTACTACACTCGCTCAAGGTATCACCAAGTATAAACACTCTCTGTGTGTACAATTTCGCTCAAACAGTATCGACTAACAATCAAGGTTCTTCAGACTCTGGAATTTTTCTATCATTCACCCACTTAAACCAACTAGAACGTCTTCCTTTTATACTCCTTTATGCCATCATAGCCGTTGGCACTTACCAAAGGAATTCCTCCAATCTACCCGTTGGACGGAATCAATCAAGAAGATCATCCGAGCTATTTAAGGAATCTGATGATAGCCCATCAATCCTGTTCGCCCATACAATCAGGATCTTGGTTTCCAAGAATAGAACATTCCAAGATTATTTTGTCGACCATCGGATCTTCAATCGATCTTAGATAAGAGTTAAAGAATCCGAAATGATTATCCAACCAAGGAATCTATTCCAGAGGATAGGATCGAATCCTCAACCATTTACCTCGGCTTTGGATTTCCTTCGTCACCTGGATTAGAAAGACTGTCAGTGAGAATAGACTTAAGTCTTGAGTCTTGAGACTTGAGTCTTGAGTCTTGAGTCTTGAGTCTTGAGAATACAAAGTCTTCAGACTTTACACTGTCGGTCTCCGAACATCCAGACTTAGACTGAAAGAAACGTTTTGTCAACTTCAAAATATTCTGGAAAGATTTCTCCAACACCCATGAGCTTGTCGTGACCACGATCTGGGTCGATAAGGGCCAACCTCAGTTGGTACCCCCATTGCTTCAAAGCATGGTTTTGTCGCGGGCCTGACGGAGTTCAGGAGGGCCCCATGGATGGTTTCGATGGACCTGTCGTCGAGGGTGAGGGTGAGGTGGTACTCGACCCCATGTTTGATGCCAATATCATAGCTAATATCGAGGCAAACCAGTTGCCTGAGGGTGAAGAGCCTGCAGAGGAGGTAGTTGACCCTCTAGACCTCAACATCCCTGACGGTGTCGTAGTGGACCCAGATCCCAAGTAGGAGGGTCCAGGGTAGGGTTACCTTAGTAGCCTTTTTGAGTTAGACTCTTTTGTATATGATCTCATTTTGTTTATATAATGTGGTTTGTTGAAATTTGTTGTTTTGCTTTTCTATCCCATGTTTGTTTTTTGTCTGGGGATTGTTAATTCGTTTCTGCATGTGCAATAAAACGAATGGATCGGCGACGCGTCCTGGGAATGTTGCATTTTGATTGACCATCGAGGGATATGCGCGAGCTTGAGGTTTGGGGTGTGACAAGGCAGCTGTGAGATTTCTGCGTTATTTGAAAGGAAATCCAGGTCAAGGTATTATGTTGCGTGCCAATTGTGACCTCAAATTGTCTGTTTACAGCGATTTTCATTGGACTAGTTGTCATTTGATGAGACAATCTTTAACTGGTTATTTTGTTCTTTTGGGAGAATCGCCTATCTCGTGGAAGACTAAGAAGTAACAAATAGTGTCTTGCTCATTCGTTGAAGCGGAATACAGGTCTATGATTACTACAGTTTGTGAACTTAAGTGGTTTAAAGGATTATTGGATTCTCTTGGTGTGGCACGTTCTCAACCTATGCACTTGTATTGCAATAGTCAGGCAGCTTTACATATAGTCGTCAATCCTGTTTATCATGAGCATACCAAGCATATTGAAGTGGACTGCCATATTATTCGTAATGAGATACTTAATGGTAACATTCAAATAGCTTACGTACGTAATTCAATATAGCTAGTTGATATCTTCACGAAGGCGTTGGGAAATGATCAATTTAACTTCTTCACAAGTTGCGCATTTGAGATCCCCATGCTCCAACTTGAGGGGGGTATTGGAAAGGTAGCTATGATCTGCCTTTACTTAGGCCGTTTACTTAGGAAGTTTTGTGTGCATACCTTTTCTTGTTGTGTGGTCCTTGTATTTTTGGTAGTTTAGCCTAATTAGGAGTTTGTTTGATAGCTGTATTTTCTTGTATATAGATTGCGTTTTTGTGGCAATGAAGGAAAAAATTCTCATTCCAAAATTCCTCAGTTCTTTTACATGCTATAGATTCAATACAAAAGGTCCGTACAGTTGATCCTTTCTCTATGGATCCTTTGAGTGAATTCCAATTTTAACAGACGCGCAAAGGGAAAAAAGGAAGATAAAACGCATTGAAAAGTGCTTTAAATTAACGAGAAACTTGCTTTCACCAGACTTATACTAATCAGCTAATAGTCTAACTTGCCTGTCAAAAGTCTATTCGTGTGCACATATTTACAATACCAAGCAGAGAAGAGGGCAATTTCCCCGGCGTGAAAGTGACATTCCACGTTGACTCCGGCTCGAACCCCAACTACTTCGCTGCACTAGTTGAGTACGAGGACGGGGATGGCGAACTCGGCGCCGTCAACCTGACGCAGGCTCTAGATTCTGACTCTTGGCTTCCGATGCAACAGTCGTGGGGCGCGGTTTGGAAGTTGGATGGCGCGGGCCAGCTGCACGCCCCGTTCTCGATCATGCTCACCTCTCTCAACCCTGGCAAGACCGTGGTTGCCGACAACGTGATCCCCGCTGGGTGGCAGCCCGGACAGACTTACCGGTCAGTCGTCAACTTTGCTGTCCAAGGGTTGTGTGCGGTTTCCTTGGGAGACGAAGAAATGGAGATTGATCGTCCGTGAATTTGTTTGTGTGTTTTATGTGATTGGCAAAAATAGGATTGTGTGGAAAAAGAAAGTATTTTGCTTTTTCCGCTCTAGTCAGCTGCGAGCTACCTCTTGGAAAAGAGAGTAGTAGTGAGAAATGAATGGTATTGTCCTTTCAAAATCAAGAATGATTTAGGTATTTTTGTTCATTTTTTTGTGCTAATCTATTGTAGTTGAAGCTTGAAAGCTTTTATGTTTTGCACCAATATATGTACCACTTCCAGAGTGGATGGTTATACATCGTGTCAATGTACATGCAAATGAGTATATTCTTCACTCTGAAAAAATGAAATTTCTCAATGAAAATTATAATTCCCTTGAAACCGTTTTTGATACATATTCATTAATAAAACTAACGAACCCAACCTTTCAACATGTTCCTATTACTCCTATCTATTACTATCTCAATTCATTTATGAGGAAATCAACCTGTCGTGTGTCAAGTTCGTACTTAATACTAGCTTTAATATATGTGAATAGAATCACCATTGTTGAATTTTCAGTTCAATTCCAACCAAACTGCTGACTAACTTAAGTTCAATCTTAGTCAAGCTACTGTTGTGTCACGTAGGATAGTCGATGTTCATGTCAGTAATTTCCATTTAAAATTAGCCGGAATGACTACATTGATAAATCGTCAAAAGGTTTAAGATTCAATTGACAAGATTTAAAGATTTTGAACTGATTTGATATCCGTATAATAAGTTCAGAACTTCTTTTGGTAATCATCCAAGACGAATGTAGTTGACATGGACAAGGAAAAGCTGGGCATTGATGCAAATCAGTTTCCTTCCACCATTAGTAGGGTAAGTGACTTAGTGTTCATCATTAGCGAATTTTGTCCTTTGATAGTTGACCTTGGTGTAGACGTGGCGTGCATCATCAGTATCCCCAGAAGACGTTCGAGAATTCCGGGCCAAAGATGAAGAAAGCGAGTTCACGAAGGAAGTTACGCCCCATTTGCGGTTCTTCATCCAAAGTCAACGCGGGGCATTTGGCGGCTTTTGCCTGCATGTATTGCAATCCCCTTTTAGCTTTTCCTGTTCTTCAAATTCTTGTAACTTCACCATCCTGCAGCTTGGATACAATGTAGTTAAATCCAAACTTTATACTTGAGCTCGCTTGCCTTCAATTTTCGAAGGCCCCCAATTAAGTGATTGCATTGTTCTAGATCTGGACTCAAAAATCCAAGATCGAATTTGTGTTCCTTTCTTGAACATCCGTCATTTGCTTAACACACAAGGACTATGGTTGCGCTGAAATTTCTGATCCGTTGAGGTCGAGCGACAATCAACATGGTATGTCTGACAATTCTCTGACTCGTTTAATTCTAGCATGGATAATGCGTCACTATCATGTGGTATAATTGTCATATAAAATACCCTCTTCAAACTTTAGTTGGTGCTTCGGGCCCAAAGGCTTAGGCTATGTTCGATTATTTCTTGTTCCCCTTAAGATGGATTAATGGGTTTGATATGAGACCACGTATTTTGGCTCATTTGGACCCGAACGGGGCTCTTGGTACTCTTTGCCTAGTGATGGTTTTTATTGTTAAAGTGATGGGCCTAAGTTGGCCCGTCCGCCCATGTTGGGCCTAAAAGCCCGGCCCACAAGATTAGCGCCCATGGATGAAAGAATATGATGAAGGGACACGTTTCTTTTTGGAGGGGACGTATATAAGGGGAAATAAAGAGGGAGGAACACACCTTTTGGCATAACGTACGTTCCTCCTCCCTCTCTCCCTCAAAAACGTTCCAAAAGAAAGAACAGTGCGCAAGAGGCGACACCCCTCTTCCCTTTAAGACGAATTGACATCATCGAATCTAACGGGATCAAAATTTCTTCCTCGATCTTTAGCATTGGTGTTTAATATGTGGCTAACAAGATACACTCGGTTCCGTGGTGTGCTTTAGGATTGGTGATACATGTTTTTCCCAGGCTCTTCTTCTGCATAAGTTTAGGGGTTCGATTTAGTGACGAATCCGATTTTGGGAATCCGATATTCCCAACATTGGTATCAGAGTAGTAGTTCTTGTTTCTCGATCCTTTTCCATGTTTGTCCTGACCCCCTTCATGTTTATGGATGATTTCTTATTGATTTTCGTGAAATTAATTGACTGACACCGATCGGGGCGAAAAAAATCCTAACACCCGAGCACTGTTTATCCATTTTTTCGAGTTTTTGTAACTCAAAATCGATTTTCAATGGTGTTGGATGGAAGGTCTCGTTGAGACAAGCGCGATGAGTTGCAAAATGCGGCCAACGACCACCGAATGCACCCGCATGCGCAGCTGGAATGAACCGGCATCGTTGCACACGCCGATTCACTGAGGAAGGCGCGTGCGTCACAAGCGCGCTCATGGCCGACACGCGCACGTGCGACGCACGTGCATGTGCGTGGTCGCTCGTGCATGCAAGGCACGTGTCAAGTTGGTCCGTCCAACCCGGCTCGACCGGCCCGACCAGTCCAACCGGTTTGACCGGCCCGACCCGCCGCCCGTTGACTCCGACTCGGCGACCTGACCCGTTGACCGTTGACTTTGACCGTTGACCAAAAAAAAAAGGAATCTGTTTCTTTTTCAATTATGTCTATGTGGGTTATAAGTAATACATTTTTATTCTGCATTTGTTGCATGAATCATGGAAAATTATGTATTTTCCCTTACGTTGATTATGGATTATAAGTGATCCATTTTTAGTTCTGCATTTGTTGCAGGAATTATGATGCGTTATGCACGGATACCTGCACTCCCGAGAATGGACGAAGGAAGTGCAAGACTTAAAAAGCTGATGACAGAGTTAGCTAATTATCGATGGCACGATGGTGGTTTAGTATCACATGTGGTCAGGGTCAATTAGATGATACAGGAAATCATCTGGAATGGTTATCTTACGCTGGATTTTGAGAAGGTGCCGGCTTTGATGAACACTCTTCCACTTGAATGGCAAGCAGTGTTAGATTGCCTATGGGAGGTCAACGTGGTCCCGGGTTATAGGAGGCTAGTAGTAGCTTTTGTAAGAGAGTACTATAGGATTGAGTTAACCAAAACTTCAACCCATAAATTGAGCGCCACATGGCGTAGAGTGAATGCACCTTGGAGGCAACATGATAGCTCTCCAAAAGTTTTTCCATGGTTGGCTGTGCCTTCAAATTTCTTAGATATTTTCACTGATAGATTAGAAGGGACATTCTTATTTATTTCCTAGATTAGTTTGAGATGTTTTGGGTGTAAATATCTCTTTCTATGTTGATATTTTCCTATGTATATATTACTTAGTGTAGTGGATAGTTGTATTATGTGAAAGCATTATTATTCTATTAGATGTCAAATATTATTTGCTTTCTGTTAATTGTTGACTGTTGTGGGTAGTTCATAGAAGTTTTTGTAACTTCATAGAATTTATTTTGCATAAGAAAATTATTTTAATAATAGTTTTAAGTTAGGATTTTTGGAGGATGATTGGAAACATAGTGACCTTTTGATTCTGAAACCTTACTTGAAATTGTTTATTGATATAATGGGTCTGTGCAAAGTGGATGCATAAATGATAGGCATTAATTATTCATGCATATATGTCTGATGTGTTCAGATCGATGGTTTTAGCAACTAAGAACGTAATTACTAATATGAACGGCAATAATTGTGAAATATTAATATGAAGATTCAATATGTGTTGAAAAAGCAAGAAGCACTAGAAGCTCTTGACCATGTTATGGAAGATCTTGAGAATGCCATGCGCCACCTTGAGCTAGTAGAGGACCGCTTAGCGGCATTTCGAAAGTAGATATTTGCAATGCTGGTTCTAGCTAAAAAAAGGGCTTTGAGCTCTAAGCGCAAACATATTGATTCATTCAATATGTGGGAATGCAAAGGATCAAGTCCTTAAGATAAGAAATCAAGAGTTAACCAACACAAGAGAGGAAAACGTCCTCAAGTGAAGAAGATGTCAAAGGTGAGGTGTTACAATTGTGACAAGAAAGGTCACTATGCTCGCAACTGTTGTGAGCCCAAAAAGGTAAACATCTCTTTTACATTTGAGAACTTTGCTTATGTGTCAAGTTCTGCATTATTGGCTGAATCCAATCTTTTGTGGACTGTAGATTCAGGAGCGATAGACCATGTAGTGAAGGATAGAGAATCCTTCATAGAATTCCGATGAGTACCAACTGGAACTAAGTGGATCTATGTGGGAAATAACCCGAGAGCTGAAGTTAAAGGGATTGACACTTGCCAATTAAACATATGTGGTGGACGCACCTTGTTCCTACATGATGTTTTATATGCTCCGGGGATTTGTCGAAATTTAGTGTATGTTTTGGTGTTGGTCAAGCTTAGTTTTAATATGAACTTCCATAATAGAGGTGTAGATTTGTATTTTGATACAAACTACTATGATTATGGTCATTTTCTGGATGGTTTTATTGTACTAAATGTTAACTGTGGTGATGTCAATATTTGTTATTCCCTTTTCACGTCTTTCACTTCATTTGATAATGATGTGAATATGTGGCATGCAAGACTTGGTCATATTGGCCAACAACGTATGAATAGACTAGCTAAAGAGGGCTTGTTGGACAACATTGAAAAAGTCAATTTGCCCATATGTGAGCATTTCCTAGTAGGGAAAATGATAAGGAAACCATTTGGAAAAGGTAAAAGAGCTGAATTTTCTCTGCATTTAATCCATCCCGATGTCTATGGTCCAATGAATGTGAGAGGAAGGCATTGGGCTGTTTATTTCATCACTTTTATAGATGATTATACTCGATTCGGATATGTCTATTTGATTTCTCATAAATCTGAAGCAATAAGTTGTTTCAAAATATTTATGAACTTGGTAGAAAATCAATTAGATAAGAAAATAAAAGTATTAAGATCCGATCGAGATTGAGAATATTTATCGATGAGTTTAGAAAATTATGTGATAAAAAAGAAATAGAAAGACAGTTGTCTATTCCATATACTCATCAACAAAAAGGTGTTGCGGAAAGAAGAAACAGAACCGTACTAGAAATGTTTAGGTCCATGGTGGCGCATGCTAACTTACCTATCACTTTTTGAAGTGATGCGTTGTTAACTGCTGCTTATATACTTAATCGAGTGCCTTCCAAATTAATTACTTCCACTCCATATGAGTTATGGACAGGTAGAAAATCGGACTTAAGTTTTCTTAAGCCATGAGATTGTTCTGCCTATACTCATGAATCCTCTCACAAGTTTGGGAAATTGGGTCACAGAATAAAGAAAAGTATTTTCATAAGATACTTTGAACACTCGAAATGGTATATGTTCATATGTGAGCAAGAAAGTGGGAGTATAACTTTTGAATCACGAGATGTCACATTCTTAAATGATGAATTTCCTAAGAATGGCGAAATAGGGGAAGATTACTCCCTATTTGAAACTTTGGATCAAGATAATGATATTAGTGGAGTTTATCCAAGTGGGAGTAATATGAGAAATGACGAATTAAATTCAACTCATTCTCAATTACAACCACATGATGAGATGACATTATCATTATCTAATCCTAGTGGGAGCATAATGGGGAATGATGTGCAAGGTGTACAATCTCCCATACGGCGAACAAGTCGCCAAAGTATTCCCTGTCAACGTTTTGACATTGAAGGGGAAATTTTTATGATTGCTTCGTAAGATGAGAATGAGCCAAGTAATATTAATGATGCTCTAAATTGCCCTAGTATGGAAAAATGGATTTATGTAATGAAAGAGGAAATGGAGTCAATGAAGTCAAACTAAGTTTGGGAACTGATTGATCTTCCAAAAGGACGCAAAGCTATTGGGAACAAGTAGGTTCTTAAAGTAAAGCGAAAAGCTGATGGCTCGATAGAAATGCATAAGGCTTGCTTTGTGACGAAGGGGTATAATCAGTATGAATGAATTAATTATGAAGAAATATTTTCTCCTGTAGTAAGATTTATCTCGATTCGCATTATTCTGGTAATAGTTGCTAATATGGATCTTGAGTTACATCAAATGGATGTAAAGACTGCTTTTCACAATAGATAATTAGATGAAGAAATACATATGGAACAACCTGCTGGTTTCATTAAAGAAGGCCACGGAGAAAATGTATGTCAACTTTCGAGATCGATATACGGCCTCAAGCAGTCGTCAAGATAATGGATAATGCCATAATTGCATATGACTTTACAATGATTGATGAGGATCATTGTGTATATATCAAAAAATCTAAGGATCAATTTGTGATCATATCATTATATGTTGATGATATACTAATTGTTGGAAGCAATATGGAGTTTGTTAATACTGTCAAGAGTTGGTTGTCTTCCAACTTTGAGATGAAAGATATGGGTGAGGCTACATACATTCTTGGAGTTAAGATTTCAAGAGATCGTTTGAAAAGATTGTTATCTCTTTCCCAAGAAACATATATAAATAAGGTTCTTGAACGTTTTCGTATGTAAGATTGTAAACCAATTGATACTTCTATTGCAAAAGGTGAAAAATTGAGTCATAGACTGTGTCCAAGGACTCCACAAGAGAAGGAACAAATGAAACATGTTCCTTATGCTAGTGCTATTGGGAGCTTGATGGTACGCTATGATGTGTACAGGACTTGACATATGTTTTACAGTTGGAATGGTGAGTAGATACCAATCCAACCCAAGTCAAGCGCATTGGAAGGCCGTTAAGAAAATACTGAGGTATCTAAAAGGAATTATTGATTATACGCTGAGTTATCAAGGAAAGGATCCGCAATTCTAAGGCTATTATGATGTTGATTATGGAGGAGATTTAAATGAAAGGAAATCTACCTCTGGCTTTGTTTTCTTACTAAATAATGGCGCCATATGTTGGAGTAGTAAGAAATAAACGTGTATGGCATTATCCACGATAGAAGTTGAGTTCGTGACATTATCAACAGCAGTATAAGAATGTGTTTGGCTTAAGAGATTTTTGGATCATTTAGGTGTTATTGGAAGTGCTGCGAATTCATTGTTGGTTAACTGTGATAGCCAAGTAGCAAAAGCGTACACCAAAGATCCAAAATATCATGGCAAGACTAAACATATAGATACAAAGTATAACATTGTCAAAGATATGATTGCACGGAAGGATGTGAACTTACAGTACGACAAAGCCAATACCTAGAGATGTGTTTTGTGGCCATATGAAATCTCTAAGATTGCGTAAAGTCTGATGTACTGGATTGTAATTTCCCTAAATATTCACATTTGATGAATTTGTGTTTTCATCATTAATGCCTATGAATCTTTATTTGATCTTTATGCATCTTAATGCTCAGTGCATTACTTTAAGTTGAGAAAGTATGTTAGACAAATAAAAGATTAGCCCACTCACACGGGTAATCACCTTTATTTAGTGTGTGACAAATAGAGATGAGACTGTTTTTAAGCTTATTATCTAGGTGATAATCAAGAGCTCAAGCTTAAAATATATTTGTTGCCTTAACTGAGTGTTAAGATAATATTTACTATGTTCGAAAGTAAAATGACCCATATATTTTACTTTATCTGTTTATGATGCCAGATGTGAATTTTGATGAATTTTGTGAATGAGTAGATATGTGAACTCAAGTTAGATATTAAGTATGTCTAAACTATCATTTGTACGGTATTGAAGGTGTAGACATACGCTCCATGGGAAAAGAGTTAATACCGTAATATGTATTTCATATTACGTATGCATGAAATGACCAATAAGAGTAGCAAAAGTTTGATCTCAACTTTTATACCATGTGAGACTCTTGAGGAAAATAGTTCCTCAATTTTTAGTGCCCTCATGGCTCTTACTTATTCTCAAGATTTCTATTTAGTGTTTGTTATCTTAGAATGTTACCAATGGTCATGAGTTGATTCGATCTAATGGGACATTTCTAGAAAAGCAAGCTGAACTAAAATTGAGAGTATGAAGGAAAGAGGAAGATCGAATTTGGAGATTCACATTGTAGTTTTGTATTCACTGGTTAATCAATTATGACTGTCTTTGGGATAATCATAATTGTGTGAATACAATATATATATATCATTATTTAAAAGAGATATAAATGTAATCGATCGATCTAGGGTACTGCATACTAAATTTACTTAGAGTGTGATGTCCATTATGAGCTGCTATATATTCCTAATAGATGTATAGCAACGAGCTCTCAAAGTATGCTGGTCGCACGGATTATTCACTGGTATGAATGTTGAAGAGAGGTAAAGGGGATCATGTTCGGCCCACCATGTGCGAATGGGAGATGATGGTTTTTATTGTTAATGTGATAGGCCTAAGTTGGCCCGTCTGCCCATATTGGGCCTAAAAGCTTGGCCCACAAGATTAGGGCCTATGGATGAAAGAATATGATAAATGGACACGTTTCTTTTTGGATGGGACGTATATAAGGGGAAATAAAGAGGGAGGAACGCACCTTTTGGCATAACGTACGTTCCTCCTCCCTCTCTCCCTCAAAAACGTTCCAAAAGAAAGAACAGTGCGCAAGAGGCGACACCTATCTTTCCTTTAAGACGAATTGACATTATCAGATCTAACGGGATCAGAATTTCTTCCTCGATCTTCAGCATTGGTGTTTAATCTGTAGCTAACAAGGTATACTCGGTTTCGTGGTGTGCTTTAGGATCGGTGATACATGTTTTTCCCGGGCTCGTCTTCCGCATAAGTTTAGGGGTTTGATTTAGTGACGAATCTAATTTTGGGAATCCGATATTCCCAACACCTAGTTTAATAAACCCGCAGTAGGTCCGCTGAGAAATTGCTTCCGGAGTTGCCCCCAAATATATATATATATATAGGTCCGTAATTTGTAACCAGCCGCTCCCATTTAAATCGCCTCGTAGACATACTTCCAAAGGTGACCTTTCTAGGCACCTTTTGAAAAATTCTTTCACGCATCCTGAGCCTTTAAGCCCACCCCTTCTTGGCCATTGAGTATTGTGCGCTTTATGTGACATCCATATAAAATACGTCGATTGAGGTGGTGAGCGTTCTCATGGATCAGCTGCATGCAATATTTACTCGCTTTTTTTAAGGGTGACCACCCAACGTCCTTCGCAGTACATACAGGAAGAATTACCTTTCTAAGCCTAAAACACTACCTGTGCATTTGTTTTATTAAGAAAAAGTTATCCATAAAATATTTTCTTTAAATGAACGAAATACATTATTTAATGTTCATGAAAATATTTAGACATAAATTGTTGTCAATAATGAAAATATTTTTTATTGACTAATTATTTCGAACGATACAATAGATCATTTATAGAAAAATATTTTTCAACTAATCTATTTTCTGTGAAACAAACAAAACCTACAAAACTCCTTAAAAATATTTACTTGAGTATTATAACTTTTAATTGATCACTTAAGTACCGAAAAATTTTAAAAATGTTTACTTAAGTGCCGGAAATCCAACGTGGTTGTACTTATGGTAAATGCTTTTAAATATTTATGGCACTTACTTGCTTTTCACTAAAAGTCCTAAATTATATTCACTGCGACATCAATACCCTAAATTTTAATTTTTGTCACAAAACTTCTAAACTATAACTACTATGACCTCAATACTCCAAAATTTTCTTTTTATGTCATCAATTTTTCCCCATAAATCTTGTCTCTCGTCTTCTCGATTATACTTTAGAATGGTAATGCTCTTCTACGTTCCCAAAAACATCATCACATATAATATTTTACATATATGATTATGTTATTTCTGTCCACATTTCTTTGTAATCCATGTTATTTTGATGGACTGCAATATAAATAAAGAAGATGCTGTCTAGTTTATTAGTCATTACATGTCATTTTTAACGATATAAGGGATTCACGCATTATCAAATACCTAGATTAGCACTATGTAGGTTGGTCCTCGATTTTAGGAATTTAGGATCGGTCCAATCTAGACTAACTCTAATTGTATATATTATATATAATATATCTAAGATATATATCTCAAATATATTATATATTATATTTCTAATATATTATTTATAATTTTTTATATAGAGAAAATTCTAAGTTAAACGGTGACAATAGTATTAAACGGCTCATTAGTAAGGAGTCAAAGTAATTTTTCACCATTCTTTAAGACTTTTAATCTCTTTTACAGCATCAACAGTTATAATTTACAAAGGAAGAAAATTTCTCTACGAGGAGTCCTCATGGCATCCAAAACGGCGTAATCAGCTCCTCATGGTATCCTCCTTCAGTGCTCTTTCTCTACTATCTTCTTTGTTCTCTTAGTATTCAATTTGCCAAAATTGAAAAAAACAACTTCCCTGCTTGCCATTGCCACTTGCCTCACTTGCTTCTAGTCGCTCGTGCTGCTCGCTACTCAATGCTCACCCCTCTTGTTGCTTCCTACTTGCCGCTCGACACTTGCTGCACTTGACACTTGCCACTCGTATCGCTTAGACCTCACTTGTCGGCGAACCCATTGGATTAGTCCGATCCTCAGTCACTTTTTAGGGAGTGCAAAAAACGAAATAAAAAACTTATTGGTTGGTCTTGAGTTGACACTAAAATCGGAGTGATTCTATGACATTCCAGATTTTCAATCCTGTTTTCTACTTAATAAATCGGGCATTTCATTGACGCGCCTATAGGGCTGTTCTCAAAGTTGATCACTTCGAGATAACTAGACTATCCAAGGAAGCCATTAAGAAATTTTAATGCAACAAATTTGAAAATTCGACTATGAAACGATCGCTTGATAAGGCTCATTTGTTGAGATCATTACGGCACAGATATAAATCGATTAGAGATCAGAGATAGGTCTGTTCGATTGAGATGAGTGGTTAAACGTGGGTGATCCCACTAAATTGCAAAATTCTCATTGACCGGCACTAGTTTGATTTTTCTATCGTTTTGGTATCTTGTGCCCGTATTTGAATTATCGAGATTTTCAAGACAATCGAGAGTCGCTGTTGTGTCGAGTGGGTTGTGGCTCGAAGAAAATTGACCATGGGTTATTTGCACTAAAAATCTCTGAAAGCTACCTATTAGTCTAGGTCACGCTAATAATGCAGCGAATGGAAATTAACCGTGAATTCGAATCCGATTTCAGAAATTGGAAGTCTTGTCATGTCACGACCTATTATAGGAATGTCGACTTAGTCTTTGAAGATTTTTTAGAGATTATGAGATTTTTACGGAAAATTGATTCAGACATCACGGAAAATTAACGGAAATTCGGATTGGCGGAATTGAAGAGATTTTCAACTTGCAAACCGAACTATATGGCGAAAGGGACTTGCAAAAATTATGTGGAATTTTTCTACACCAAAATTGGACTTTGAATTTGGGAATTTGTTGAAGAGATTGAAGACTAAAATATGAAATTCAGAGTCTAGGATGAGAGGGTGCATTAATTCATCAAAATTTGGGTAATTGGTGGAAATTATATTGGGAAAGTATTAGGGGACATGGTAATCAATGGAGGGGATAAATCCATTGACTTTACCTCTTAATCGTATCTTTTTATAAAGCAAAACCAGCTGGCCTCTCGTCGTTATCTCTCACTCCCACCGTCTCTATCTCTTCCTCTCTCCTTCACAACCTTGGTCTTCTGCCTTTGCTTTTATTTTTTTTTTCCTCTCCCGGACGAGCTGTTCCTGCTCTCCTTCATTTTCCTCCTTCGAACAGCCCATATTCCACTGAGTTCCCTAGCTGAAGACGTCCAATGCTTGCTGCTCTTTGGTCAACACTCTCTCCATAGAAGCCCTTTTGTTTGACCGCATATCCTCACGCCAGCTGCCCCACTTCACCAAAGCAGCGTCACCCCACACTCGGCCCAACTTTCCTTCGTGTCTTAATCCAACTGCTACGAGACTAGCATCTCCCCTTGTTGTACTTTAGCTAGTACATCCATGATGGGGTACGATTGGAATGCACCATTTGGACTTGATATGCTACGATGAAGGGGTGTGATGGGGTCATATAAAAGACACCTGAAGACAACCGTTGGGTTGGTTGGAAAAAACGTATGTTCAGAACATTTTCTTCATTTTTCTCTTCCCTTTCCATCAAGGCGTTCCATTTCATTTTTGCAAGAACAATAGGCATTTACGCTGTGGAAATCAGGTGTTTTCCTCGTGATTGCACCCAGACTAACATGAGGAAGTGTTGTTCATGATTTATTTGCAATTCAACGTTCGTTCTGGGGCTATTTGCTATTTGCGTATCGGAATTAGGTAAGTCGTCTTCTGCCAACTTGAATTCCAACATTGGTATTAGAGCCAAGTTGTGATTTCTACCTTGTTTTTCATCGAGTTTTCTCATTTACCATTTGATATTGAGATCAAGAGATTGTATTCTACATTGTTTGGATCTCTGATAGTCAGAATTGCCATGTGAAAAACTCGAAATTGAACTAAAGCAAAGAACGGGTTGAGGGTCACGTGCATCCATGAGGTTTTGGCCGTTTTTCAAAATAATTTTTTAGTCAAAATTAATTTTTGAATATACAAGAAGAAAGAGCTCATCAAGACGAGTCCGGTGATGGGTCAAGCGTTGTCGGGTGACGACGGATGCGCCCACACGCGTGGCTAAAAGTCAATGCACGTGGGCGCCACGTGCCTAAAGTGCTGGCAAAGCCAGCGCGTGCGCCACATGCGCCGGTCGGCGAACCGGCACGTGCGTGATGTGCGCTAGCTGGCGAACCGACGCATGGTGACATCACCGTGATGTCATCCAACAGTCAATCGCCGGATGACATCATCGATGATGTCACTGTCGGCGATGTTGGTCGGCCAGCGACCCGACCCGACCCGGGATCCAACTCAGTTGACCCAACCCGAATCGACCGTTGACTGTCAACGGTCGGACCGGCCAAGAGCCATTTGGCTCACTGGCGCGTGCGCCACATGCGCCGCGCACTCAGGCGGCGCGTGAGGACGCGTGTAGGCTTCGATTGTAGCATGGTCAGTGGCGTTTGGTTCGTATGAATGTTCTCTACACAGTGGTATAATTATTTTATACTTTTGAATTTTATAAATGTATGAAAATGCATAGGAAACCCTATATACGCGTATTTTTTGGGGTATAATGCAATTTATTCATTTGTAGCTTGTATTTTCTTGTGATTTAGGAAATACAGTAGCTAGCTTGTGTGCAAATGATGTTATATATGCTGTGTAAAGCTTGGTTCAATGATATGATGTATAAGTTTTAATATACTTGCAATTTTCTAGTTG
Source organism: Eucalyptus fibrosa (assembly GCA_017140475.1). NCBI lineage: Eukaryota > Viridiplantae > Streptophyta > Magnoliopsida > Myrtales > Myrtaceae > Eucalyptus > Eucalyptus fibrosa. Next base: position 20,435,842 of record CM029509.1, on the reverse strand, counting down.
CTAGAAAATTAGAACATTGGTAGGAAATCCATTGCATGCTGAATTGCAATTTTAATTATAGTTGAAGCATGATTGTTGTTTATACGTTGGTTATTACCATGCTACGTTTTTGTGTTAAGGAAAAATGTAGAAATTACATAAGGTCATGTAATTATTTTTCCTAGTGGGAGTTTGTAGGTTGGTAGAATTGAAAGGAGTTCTCACCTAGAACTTAAAATTTGTGCAAATTAAACTAATTAATGATAATAGAACAATTGTCTATAGAAGTTGATTGGGAACATTGTGAACTTTTGCTTTTGTATCTTTTGTTGAATTATCATTAATTTAGTTTGTCTTTGCTGCAAATTAAATATGTGTGTTACTCTGTATAGTGTGCTAATATTGATTCTGTGTTTATTATGTCAATGTGTTATAGTAATTGATTATGGCTTCGGCATCCAAGACCATTGTGGCTGAACTCAATAAGGGTGAGAAGCTAAACGGTGACAATTATGATATTTGGCACTGAAAGGTTTAGTACATCCTTAAGAAGTAAGAGGTTTTGGAAACCCTTAACCATACCATGGATGAACCTGAGCATGGAACTTCAGCTCAACACAAGAGAGATCTGGAAGCTTATCAAGCTTGGAAAGAGAAAAATGGCATTGCTTGCATCACGTTGATGAGCTGTATGCAAGATGATCTCATGTGTAAGTTTGAGAGTTATGACAAAGCTCAAGTTATGTGGGTTGCCTTGAAATATAAGTTTAGGGGTACATCTGCCACTAAGCTGAGGAGACTCACCATCAAGTTTGACACATTCCGAAAGCGCCCAAATGTAATGATGAGGTAGCATCTTCGGGAGATGTCAAACATGATCCGTGAGCTGAAGTTGGCAAGTCACTCTCTTACTGATGAACAACAAGTTTAGGTTGTTATAAGGTCTCTTCTTGACAATTGTGAGTATATAAAGATCAATATGATGCATAATGAGAATATTGTCACTTTTGATGATATTGCGCGTCATTTGGAATTATAAGATTAGTGTCTAGAGGTTGCAAGATCCTCTATCCATGCTTATGTTGCTAAATCGAGTTCGCGCAAAGCTTTGGGCTTCAAGCGCAAGGGGAATCTTCAGTTCAACAACAAAGGGAAGATGAATGATTAGGCACCCAAGAGGGCTAAGACTTTCCGACGCAAAAAGCGTGGTGGGAAGAAGGACAAGGCCAAGATGGAATGCCACAATTGTGGCATGATGGGTCACTTTGCTCGTGAATGCACTGAGCCGAAAAAGGTACCCTATTAATCAATTACTTTGAGTAATGCTTTTGTTTCTAGTACTATAATGCTTGCTGAATCTCATTCAATGTGGACTATAGACTTAGGAGCAACAGACCATGTAGCTAGAGACCGAGAAGCATTTATGGAGTATCGTCGAATACCGCCTGGAAGAAGATGGATATATGTTGGGAATAACTCAAGAGTTGAAGTGAAGGGAATCGGCACATGTAAATTAATCTTATATGGTGGTCGAAACCTATTCATGCAAGATGTTCTTTATGCTCCAGATATTCGACGAAACTTGGTCTCTGTAGTTATTCTTCTTAGCTTAGGTTATGTATTGAATTTCCATAGTGATTGTGTTGACATTTTGTATGGAATAGTTTATTATGGTTCAGGTCATGTATCGAATGGTTTTATGGTGTTAGACATTGACTATGATCAATACAACGTTAATGTTGATGGTTGTTTTTCTTTAATTGCATCTTCTAATAACGTTGAGATTGATGCAAGTACTTGGCATGCAAAATTAGGTCACATTGGATTGCAAAGAATGCAAAGATTAGTTACAGAAGGCCTTTTAGGGTCACTCACTAATGTTAGTCTATCCGTATGTGAACATTGTCTAGTGGGAAAAACAACTAGAAAACCATTCAGTAAAGGGACTAGAGCTGAATTTTCATTGCATCTCATACATTCTGACATTTGTGATCCTTTGAATGTGAGGGCAAGGCATAGAGCCTCATATTTCATCACTTTCATAGATGATTTCACACATTTCGGTTATGTCTTTCTGATCTCCCATAAGTCAGAAACATTAGACTGCTTTAGACGATATATACCAATGGTAGAGAATCAATTGAATAAAACAATAAAGGCATTGAGAGCCGATTGTGAATGTGAGTATCTATAGGAGCAATTCAATGCTCTTTGTGATGAAAAGGGAATTATATGACAATTGACTATTCTTGGTACTTCACAACAAAATGGGGTAGTTGAGAGAAGGAATAGAACTCCATTGGAGATGGTTAGGTCTATGATGGCGCAAGCAAATTTACCTATCTTCTATTGGGGAGATGTGCTATTGACTGCTGCCTATATACTTAACAGAGTGCCCTCAAAATCGGTCCCTTATGAATTATGGACTGGTAGGAAACCAAACTTAAGTAGTCTATGTCCATGGGAATGTGCAGCTTATGTTCATGATTCTTTCAAAAATATGGCAAATTAAGTTCTAGAGGGAAGAAATGTATCTTTATAGGATATTCTGAACACTCCAAAGGGTACGTGTTCATAGGTGAATAATCTGATGGAAGTGTGACAAAAATGAAGTCACGAGATGTCACGTTCTTGGAGAACGATTTTCCTAGTAGAGGTGAGATTGATAAGGACTTCCAATTATATGAGATGGAAAATCCCGATAACACACTCACTGATGTTGTAGAGGGAAATGAAGATTTACCTCAACACACAAGACCTAGTGAGAGTGTTGCATCGCCTGATGAATTGAATTCAAGAGAAATTCAATTACGTAAAAGTAATCGTAAAAGTATTCCCCGTTGTCGTTTTGAGATTGAAGGAGAAGCATTTATGATTGCTCAAAAAGATGATGCCGAGTTTAAGACTGTTCAAGAGGCTCTCTCATCCTCTGACAAGGAAGAATGGAGAAAAGCTTTGGAAGATGAGATGGAGTCAATGAGGGCAAACTATGTCTGGGATTTGGTTGATCTACCACTCAATTGTAAGGCCATTGGAAACAAATGGGTCTTCAAGATTAAGTGTAGAGCGAATGGATCCATTGAAAAGTATAAAGCTCGTCTTGTGGTAAAATGTTATACTTAACAAGAGGGTATAGACTATGATGAAACTTTTTCACCAATTGTAAGGTTTACCTCAATACGCATTATTCTGGCCATTGTTGCACATTTCGACCTTGAATTACATCAAATGGATGTAAAGACGGCATTTCTCAATGGAGAATTAGATGAGGAAATCTATATGAAACAACCAATAGGTTTCATAGCTAAATGTCAAGAGCATAAAGTTTGCAAGCTTCATCACTCAATATATGGCCTTAAGCAATCATCTAGACAGTGGTATCTTCGTTTTCATCGAGCAATAATAACTTTTGGTTTCACGATGATCGAAGAAGATCACTGTGTATATGTCAAGCGGTCCAAAGATAAATTTGTGATTTTATCACTTTATATGGATGATATTCTGTTGGTTGGAAATGATAAGATTTTGGTTATCACCATAAAAGACTGATTGTCCTCCAATTTTGAGATGAAGGATATGGGAGAAGCTGCATATATATTAGGAGAAGCTGCATATATATTAGGAGTTAAGATCAGAAAAGATCGATTGAGGAAACTCCTTACTTTATCACAAGAGTCTTATATTATGAAGATTCTTGAGCACTTCAATATGCGGCATTGTAATCCCATTGATACCCTTGTCATGCAAGGTGAAGGCCTAAGTACTGAGATGTGTCCTAAGACTCCAAAAGAAATCAAAGTGATGGAAACTAGGGGTGAGTATAGTTTGGGTTGGTCCGGGTCACCCCCTAATCCTAGGACCAATCCGTACAGTGTCGGTCCTCAATTTTTAGAACCAAGGACCGACCCTATTGAGCTTGGGACCAAGGACCAGACCGGCCCAATGGGTTTGGTCCAGTTCTAGGGTCAACCCGGGACCGGTCGATAATTTTTTTCGTCTTATTTTTTTATTCCCTAAAAAAGTAAACCTACAAATTCAAATTACACATCCATTGACAATGCGACATTGTGCAACTAAACTATAAATACTAATACATATTTAGCAAATTTAAGATGACACAATAATAGAAATTTCGTACCTGCTAACCGCTTATCGAGATATGGGACAAGATGGAAAGTTCTTGTAATAATCTATCTTTAATATCCATAACACCATATGCATAAGTGTTTTCCTGCATTTGATCATGTATAGAGTCCACTCAACCAAAAAATGAGATTCATACCACTTGACTAGCAAATGACCATAGCAACTGCAGTACTACTCTACTCTTCAAAAAGTTCTACCATATGACACAAATTGAAAAGTAAAGTGCAGCTGAAACTCAATAATAAAATACAACTAAACCATAAAAAGTTCAAAATACTTAATATAAACCATGAATATATAACTTTACATATTGTTAATACACTTGAATTTCTAAACACTTGAAAACGAAACAAACGATACATAATTAATACTCAACAAAAGTTTTAAATTGAAATTACTATTAATGCTATTGATAGAACATCTCAATATAATATAATATAACAAACATTTTACTTAAGTTTGAATATATAAAATAATTATAAATAATATAATATAATATAATATATAGGGTTGGTTCAGGGTTTGACCGACCTAAAACTCTTAGGACCGAGGATCAACCCGTACAGTGTTGGTCTTGGAATTTCAGGATCAAGGACCGACCTAGTCCCCTTAGGAACTGGATCAGGACCGACAGAGTTGAGCTGGTCCAAGGTCGGTCCAGGGTCAACCCTAGACCGCTGCTCACCTCTAATGGAAATTGTTCCTTACTCTAATGCAGTCAAAAGTTTAATGTATGCTATGATGTGTACTAGACCCGACATATGTTATGCTGTGGGATTGGTGAGCCGATATCAATTAAATCCCGGTCAAGCATACTAGAAAGCAGTGAAGAGGATCCTAAGATACTTGAAGGGCACCATGGACTATCGACTTTGTTACCAAGAAAGTGATTTACACCTATCAAGCTATTCAGATGCTCATTGGGGTGGAGACCTGGATGAGTGTAAATCGACTTCTGGATATGCGTTCTTACTCAATGGAGGTGCGATTTCTTGGAATAGCAAGAAACAGACATGCACGACCTTGTCTACGATGGAGGCATAATTTATTGCATGTTTTGCCGCAGTGGAAAAAGCAGTATGGCTAAAACATTTCTTGGAAAATTTAGCCACTGTCACTAAAGTTCCAAGATTGGTGACAGTTTATTGCGATAGTCAAGCAGCCATTGCCTATGTGAAGGATCACAAGTATCATGGAAGTATAAAGCACATTGATATAAAGAACAACTTCATCAGAGATATTATAGCGCAGAAAGAAGTGATCCTACAATACATTTCAACTAATAAAATGGTTGATGATCCATTTACGAAGGCTATTCTTAGAGACATATTTTTAACCAATAGGATGTCACTAGGATTGCGTAGAATGTGATATTTGTAATTGTAGAGGATCATTGGTTTATGTATTTGTGGACAGATGTATTGTACTTGTTTGTTTATTAGTGATTTGATGTTTTATCGATAAGTACAAATCCACAATGAGACTAGCACAAACACACATATATTATTGAAAAGTATGTCAGCAGGCAATGATTGGCTCACTCACATGAGCAATCGCCTTAAGTGCTTTAGATAGCACGTCGAGATGAGATGTTATGTACAAATAAATGTTGAAGAGCAAGTCTGGTACATAAAATATGCCGCATTGATTGGAGTCAAGATGAGGTATGTGATTTGTTTATAATAAGACCGAACATGATAGTCCCACAATCATGTATGTTTGAAAGATGCCGGATGTAAGGACTTAATTGGGCGCTATAGAAAGCGAGCTGATATAACACTCGGGCTAAACATGAGTATGTGAGAAGCACGTGACTATGTTTAAGCTAAGATCCGTATAGTGGATATATTTGATAAATGACATACGTTCTTATAGAAAGAGTAATCCATTATAGCATGTAATTCATATTACATGTGCATTGTATGACCGACAAGGAAATGTGAGTAAAATTATCCATATTTACTCATCGTGTGAGCCTTTGAGGTAATTTATAATTTACCTCATTATGTGCCCTATGTTACTTCTGACAATGTTCTTGAAGTGAAAGATCAATATTGCTACTTTAATATGTTACGGGCGGTCATGAATAGATATGGCCTATGGGACATGTCTAGGAAAGTAGTTGTTCTGAAATTGAGAGAGACATGAGTACGAAGGAAGACTATTGTTGTTTTACATCTATCACATGTATTTACTGGTCGACCAATTATATCGCCCTATGTGGTTGCGGATGTAATTGTAAATAGATGGTGTTTTTGAGAATAATTAAGTATAGCCTTTAAGGGATAGGTATACTTGGATTGATGTAATAAAATATGTCTAGGGAACTGTGAGATATTGATTGTTTATTTCCTTTCGGGGTTGTAGCCATTATGTTATCCTTAACAGGTGCATAAATTGAGCTCCCAAGTGCAGGTGTACTCACTAGTCGCACGGCTTATTTGCTAGTATGAATTGTTTTGTAAAGTTGATGAATGTTGAATGCCTTATATTCTTGATAGAGAACTATCAAGTTCATTATATTCGAGTGGGAGATGTTGTACTTTAGCTAGTACGTCCATGATAGGGTGCAATTGGACCGCACCATATGGACTTGATATGCTACGATGAAGGGGTGTGATTGGGTCATATAAAAGACCCCTGAAGACAATCGTTGGGTTGGTTGGAAAAAATGTATGTTCAGAACATTTTCTTCATTTTTCTCTCTCCTTTTCATCAAGGCGTTCCATTTCATCTTTGCAAGAACAGTAGGCATTTACGCTGTGAAAATCGGGTGCTTTCCTCGTGTTTGCACCCAAACTAACGTGAGGAAGTGTTGTTCGTGATTTATTTGCAATTCAACGTTCGTTCCGAGGCTATTTGCTATTTGCGCATTGAAATCAGGTAAGTCGTCTTCCATCGACTTGAATTCCAACACCCCCGAAGCCACGACATGTCCTTGTTTGCTGCTTGCTCGGTCAACATTTAATTAAAGCCCTTAACCACCGAAGAAATCCACCGCAGACACCAGCAGCTTTGGTCTTAACGTTTGCAGCTTGACTTCCTTGCTGCTGCTGTCGCGAGTCCAACGCCAGCAATGCCGCTTGAAGAAGCCACGTTGTCACAGAGTCAAAATTTCCCCTGTTAGCTTCGGTTGTTGACCGCCTCGCCCCACACGAAGCCGGCCATCCCCACGAAGCCACTCCACCAATTCTGTTTTCCACCGTTTCATCTGTTCCCACGTTGTTGCTCCCTTTAGCAAGTTTGGTCTCCACCGGTCAACAAATCAACGTTGAAGACATCGAAGTTGACTCGTGTCGCTGCTACCGTCCAAGTCCATGAAAAGCCTAGGCCGTGAGAAGCCTTTCCTCGCACGGAGTAGTGCAGCCCTTAAACCAAGCCCCTCAACTTCAATTTCCAGCTTCAGCCCGTGAGTTCAGCGAGGCCCATCTTTAGCAGCAATTAAGGCCCATTAGTTCTTTTATTGTTCGGCCAAGCAGCCCAGTTTTTTAGGCCCAATTCCAGCAAGTCAATTGAAGCCCAAGAATTTCAAGCCCAAGTCCGCGAAGCCAAGCCCAACCACAAGTTTAGCTCAAGCCCGCAAGGTCAGCTCGCTTCAAGCCCAGCCCATTTCAGAAACAAATCTCAGTTGGGTTGAGATTTGTTGGGTCCATTTTAGGCCTGGCTCGAGTGTTTGTCAACATCACCGAAAATTTGGACTTCGGCCGCCGTCGCGTCGTCGTCGCGGTGTTCCGGTCTTCGCAAATCAAGTGAGTTTTGCTCACTAATACTTTCTTAGTTTGCTAATTATGCTTAAGGGTTTATTAGATTTAATTAAGTGCAATTAGGTGGTTAGATTATAGTAGATTAGTAATTATTAATTAAATGTGATGCATGTTAGGTGGTTAGACATAATCATTAGCAAGTAGAAACGTGTTTATTTATTGAATGCATTAAATGTGATGCATGATAGGTGGTTAGACATAGTGATTATTTATTGAATGCATCTCGAGATTTTTCCTGACCCTTATCGGGCTTCAATTAGGCATTACGGGCCTAAATTGGATTTATTGCTATTTAATAATTAATTTTCGAAATTATTTAATTAATTATCTATTTTTTGGAAATTATGCAGGAATAGCCGATGACCGGAATTTTATGCTGATCGTCATGATGCAGTCCGTTTATTTAATTGAGTTCTACGTTGTGTTGAATTGAATAAATTGTGGATTTTTAGGATATATTCCTAAATGAGTTAATTTTGAGTAATTGATTGAGGAACAACTGGGTATTGGTTGTCAGTGTTTAATTGATTGGTGAACTATGGAAAATTGCGAAAAGTGAGTAAAATTGGTGAATATGGGAAAATGTCCCAAAATTGAGAAGTGTCGGTATTGATTAGAAAATGACTGTGAGAGGTTATGAGTTGAGCCTATAAAGCTGTCCAAGTATGGTTGTGCCACTTGGGCCAAGAGTTGCCACTGAATTGGAATTGGTCGCACCCAACAGGGCCGTTATTGTCCACCTGCTAAGGGTCGTGCCTAATATGGCCGTAATCTACCACCTATTAAAGGTCATGTTGAGTGGGGCCGTGATTCCAGTAAGTATAAATTGTGTCCATTGGGGCCATGATTCGCTACCTATTAAAGGTTGCGCCCAATGGGGCTGAGATTTACTACCTAATAAAGGTTGTGCCAAGTGGGGCCGTGATGACCACGAAGTCTGGACTGTACTGTAAGGATGTGATTTGCCACCTGTTAAAGGTTGCACCCACTAGGCCGTGATTACCACCTAGAGATGGGTTGTGTCATTTAGGACCAGGATTTATAGCCAAGAAATTGATAGGCTAGGCTTGTTGAGCCGTTAGTAAGAATTGAATTGAGTGACTGAAATGATCGGTGAGTAGTCTTGTTGTCATGTAATTGACGAGATCGATTGATCGATGGTTCGATCTGTTGGAGTGAACTGATGCGATTAATGTATATTTAAAATATACTGACTTACAGGAAGGAAACTGAGGCCAAGGTAAGTCCTCTAACTTGTGTTGTGCTTAGGCAGCCTAAGGTGTATTGAGTTCCTAATCGAGGGGTAGAACTTGCTGAGACGTAGTCTCATCCTAGTTGTGGGAAAACATTTCAGGACCCTGATGAGGAACTTGAGGATAAAGAACCCGAAGAGGAGTACCTGGAGGAGAATCCTGAGGATGAACCGGAGTAGGATCCTGATGAGGATTGAGACTCCACTCCTGTCTGATGACTTTTGCTGTAGAACCTGTTTGAGTAGAAACCGACCCTTTTAATATGGCTTGTATATGTATGTATATGACTGAGTTGTTATATATGTATATAAGGGTGTTGGTTTTCAGGTTCAAGTTTTTAGTCCTACTTGTCTATCATATTGTTTTATTATCTGGGGATTCTTATTATATGCTTCCGCATGTGCATATTAAATGAAAGGGTCGGTGATGCGTCCTAGGACGTCGCTACTAATCGACCAAGTGATGGATGGGATCGGGCCGTGACAGATTCCATTGGGTCAATCCAATCATTGGTCCCAGGCTCAATAGGGTCGGTCATTGGTCTAAAAATTTACCAACACTGTGCAGATTGGTCCTAAAGTGAGGGGGTGGATTGGCCCAACGCAAACCATGCTCACCTCTACATGCATCCTAATCATATGCTAGAGTAAGTCTTAGTTGCAATAATGACGACTTGTTTCTACATCCCTAACTCCCCATACGAACGAATGTGATGTGTTTGGCATTGAGTCCAAGTCACACCACCCTCTTTTTGAGCTCTTGTAATCTTTAGTTTTTTTTTATGTTATGTGTTTTGAACTCTTTATTATTTATTTTATTTTACATGTTCATCTTTCATAGGTTGTTGCTATTGACAATTGGGAAATTTTCATTATTGTTGCATTCACTTTCATTCTACTTAACTAGAAATGAAAAAAGAAGAAGGAAGAACTCGTTAGACTTTAGAATCTGTGACATGGTAGGTTTCCGGTTTTATCATATGTATGATAGGTTTTGGATTCCAGATTCCAAGGTATGCATAGTTTAGGTTCTAGGTAGAACCTATAAGGAATCTGAAACCGTTCACCCTTTAAAATTGGAACATCTCTCTCTCTCTCTCTCTCTCTCTCTCTCTCTCTCTCTCTACACTGCACATATAACCATCAAAGATATGGTATCAACTCTTAAGTACACATGTGGGAGTTCTCTAAAAGTGTTTAAGAGAGTAAAATTGTTCCCTCCTCGAGTGGTTTTCTATAAAAGGAAAATGATCCTCTCACCCAAAGATAAGATTAGTTACTGCTAGCAAGGAACTAATTTGAAAACGGGTAGTTTCCAATTTTCCATTTGATTAACATGTATGTCCTTTGATCCTATGGGCTATTACTCTTTTAAAATTAATTTTGCGGGGTCAAATTTGGTAAATCAAAGTGAGACCAAAACACAAATTTGCTGCTTAAATAGTAGTACTTGCTATGAAATACATGAATGAATGAAATGCATGAATGAATATTCATTATATTCATCTTATGTAATGTACCTATTATGGTACATTTGTATCTTACATTCTAAGTACATCTCCCTATCCAATATATGTATTATTCAATACATTAACATTAATGATAAGTGCATCATTATTTTATTATAAATAGGAGCTTAGTTTTGTCATAGTTATAATAGAGTGAAGAAAAAGAAAATAAAATAGTTAAAATAAAAATTTCTCTTCTAACTTTCTCTACAATATTTGGTGTTTGGCTTTCTCTATTATCTTTGGTGTTTATTTACTTTATGTACTTAATATCTCTCTATTATCTCTATTATATATTTGTAACGCAATATTTTACAACATGTTATCAACATAAAGATCTACCAACTGAGTACCTAATTTTTGCAAGGTAAGTGTTCTCTTTGTTTTTATTAATCAACTTATACTTCATCTTCTCCTCTCAATTCTTCATTTTTCTTTTTCTTGGTTTGAAACCAATTTCAAATCTAAAAGTATCATTTTGCTCCTAAAGTAGCGGTGGCTATTTGGAAATCCTTCTAATTAATTTAACGATTCATTTTTGTGAGGATTCTGGCAAATATCGAAAAGCCCAAATTTTATATCTTGGAAGTGAGTGGAAATAATTATCTATCATGGTATCTTGACATGGAAATGCACCTCCAAGGGCAAGAGTCTTGCTAATGCAATTATAGAAGATAGAACCTCAAATGTAAAAGATAAAGTAAATGCATTGATTTTTATTTATCATCATTTGCATGAGAGCTTGCAAACTCAATATTTATCCATTCGAGACCCTCAGACATTGTGGAAGAGGTTGAAGGATGGGTATGATTTTTCCAAGACTATTATCTTCCCTTAAGCACAATATGACTGACAAAATCACTTATTGTAGTATTTCAAATCAGTGTTTGACTATAACTCCACTTTATTTGATATTATTTCTTGGCTTAAGTTATGCCGTTTCAAGCTCACTGATGCGGAATTGTAAGAGAAAACTATTTCCACCTTCCATGTTTCGAATATTGTATTGCAATAGCAATATCAGCAATGCCAATTTGCCACATACTCTCAATTAATTTCTATGCTCCTCACCGTTGAGCAAACTAATGAATTGCTGCTAAAAAATCATAATCTTAGACTTGCTGGCTCAAAAGCATTGCTTGAAGCACATGCTAACTTCAAGAAAAATACTGGCTATTTTAATCGCTATAAGTGCAGGTAAGAAATAATCCTAGAAATGATGATAGGAAATTTGATCGCCTTAGGAATTCTAACTTTGGTTCAAATCATGACAAAAAAAAAAAAAAAAAAAACCCAAAGAAGGGGACTAATGAAAGTATTTGCCATCAATGTGGCATGACTGGGCATTGGTCACGTACTTGTCGTACGCCAAAGCACTTTGTTGATTTATACCAGGCATTTTTAAAAAATACGGACAAGCTTGGTGAATCTCATGCCATTGAAATTAATTCTATTACTATAATCACACTTGAAACCAACAATATTTATGTTGGTGAGACCCCTCTTGCTCATGAAGTAGCAAATGCACCCTTGGACGTTTCTAATTTCTTTGAGGACCTTTGATTACTTTAATGAGGCATTAAACTGGTAGATGACAACTTAGACTTTGAATTTTATGATTCTAATAATTCATTTTCTAGTTTTTTTCCTTAAATATATTACATTTTATTGTTCTCTAATATGGTTATGTAATGAAATCCTTATGAATCTTATATAATAATTGTTATTTTGAAATTTTAGTTGATTCTATAACTAATATTCAAATTTGGTCATACTTGATACATGAAGTTATCAACATAAACGCAAATGAAAAATACCGAGAAAAAGAAAGATATTTGTTTGCTTGATAGTGCATCAATACATAGCATATTTTATAGTAGACACTTTTTCTCGAGTATGACATTGCGTAATACACATATTTATACAATATCAGGTATTGTTTCAATTTTAGATGGCTTTGGGAATGCCACAATTATTTTGCCAAATGGCACCAAGTTGCATATTGAGGATGTAGTAGATCAAAAAGGAATATGCTCAGCTTCAAAGATGTTCGTTGTAACGGGTACTATATTGAGACTAGTTATGAGTAATATAAGTAATATATTAAAATTACCTCTTATATGATGAGCCTAAAGACCATCCATGAGAAGCTAGAAGCTTTTTCTATGAGTTTGTATTGTGTCATGATTAAGGTTGTTGAAACCTACGCTACCATATCATGGAGATTGGTAAACCCTAAGTAGTTTGGACTGTGGCATGATCACCTTGATCACCTTGGTGCTTTAATGATGTGTAGAATAATTTAGAATACAAAAAGGCATCCTTTAAAGGATACAATGGTATTGTTGTCCAAAAAAATATAATTGTGAAGTTTATTCACAAGGAAAACTCATTACCAAACCTTCTATAACAAAAGTTAATCTTGAATCCCCGTTATTCCTGCAAAAAATTTAGGGTGATATTTGTGGACCAATACAACCACCAAGTGGACCGTTTCAATATTTTATGATACTAGTGGATGCATCTTGTAGATGGTCCCATGTTTGCTTATTATCTACGTGCAATGTTACCTTTGCACATTTACTTGCGCTGATTATAAAGCTTCAGACATAATTCTCTGATTATCCAGTTAAAAGCATAAGGATGGATAATACTAGTGAATTTATATCAAAAAGTTTTGATACGTATTTTGTCTCACTTGGAATTGAGGTTGAGCACCTGGTCGCATATGTTCATATCATAATGGATTGACACAATCCTTGATTAAACATATCTAAATCATTGCCCACACTCTATTATTGAGGACGAATCTCAATGATACAACATGAGTTTTGCATGTGACAACCTTAATAAGATTACGCCCCACTGCTAGTCTTTTATAATCTTCCATTAAAATAATTCTTGGTTATGAACCTAATATTTCACATTTACGCACATTTGGTTGTGCAGTACAAGTGCCTGTAGCACCACAAAAAGGATGAAAATGGGCCCCCAATGCCATTTGGACATTTATGTTGGGTTTAATTCACCGTCTATCATTAAGTTATTGGAACCAACTATTGGTGATTTTTTTATTGTCGGATTCGTAGATTATCATTTTTATGAGACTATGTTTCCATCAATTGGGATACCTACAACTTCCATGACTGTGAAGCATAAACCAATTAAGGCTTCCTCTTGGAATGAGAAAAATTCATCTTAATTAGACCTAAGAACTCCTAAGTGCGAAAACAAGGTGCGGCACATAATCTATTTATAGGCTATGAACAATAGACTTTTTGATGCATTTAATAATGCCACTAAAGTCTCACATTCTAGTTGCAAATGTTCCAGCTAGAATAGCTGTTCTCGAAAGATAGGCTAAAATAGATCAAAATATCCACACTTGAAGCGTGGTAGACCGATAGGATCAAAAGATACTGTTCCTCGAAAACGAAGGGGAAAGAATCAGGAATCTACTTCCTAAAGGCTTATCGTTGTGCTTGCTTTTAAAGAGCTTATTACCTCTAAAGAAATGCAAATCAATGAAAAGAACACCAACCTTGGGAATATTGAGAATTCCATTACATATTGTAGTGAAATTTGGAATTGAAATGAAATAATCATTGATGATGTTTTGCATTTTCAGTTGTTCATAAAATTATGGATGATAATTGTGAGCCACAATTTATTATTGAATGCCGTCAAAGGCAAGATTGGTCTAAGTGGGAGGAAGCAATTAAGGCTGAATTAGCTTCCTACCTAAACGAGAGGTTTTTGGACCCGTAACTCGAATCCCTGATAATGCAAAACTTATTGGATATACATGGGTATTTGTCTGGAAATGAAATGAAAAACTGAAATTGTTAGGTATAAAGCTTGACTCATTGCCCATAATTCTCCTAGAAATTTGGGATTGATTATGATGAGACATATTCATCTATGATGGATATGATTACATTTCGTTTTCTCATTAGCTTGGTACTCTCGAAAGATTGGAAATGCATCTTATGGACATTGTGACAAAATGTCTATATGGGTCATTAGACTCTAATATTTATATGAAAATTCTTCAGGGATTCAAAATGCCTAATGCATGCACTCCCCACAACTTATTCTTAATAAAATTGCAAAGATCTTTGTATGGGTTAAAGTAATTTGGTTGCATGTGGTATTAACGTCTAAGTGAGTACCTAATTAAGGAAAGGTATTTGAATGATTCTATCTACCCTTGTATGTTTATTAAGAAAACATAAATTAGATTTGCTATTGTAGTAGTTTATGTTGACGATATAAATTTAATTGGAACTCCAGAAGAGTTCGCTAAAATTGTTGAGTATCTGAAAATGGAGTTTGAAGTTAAAAAATTGGGTAACACTAAACTTTGTTTTGGTCTAGAGCTTGAGCATAAAGTAAATGGGAAAACCGTCCATCGATCAACATACATTAAAAGATTACTTAAATATTTCAATATGAATAAGGCTAACCCATTGAGCACCCCCATGGTTTTAGAGTCTCTAGATCCCCAAAAGGATCTGTTTCGTCCTAGAGAATCTGATGAAGAGATACTTGGTCTTGAAGTATCATATCTTAATGCAATTGGGGCTTTGATGTACTTGGCACAATGTATGAGACCAGACATTGCTTTTGTGATAAATTTCTTGGCACATTTTAGTTCTTAGCCAACTCGGAGATAATGGAATGAAGTTAAATATATTTTTTGTTATCTATGAGGAATCATAGATTTGGGATTATATTCCAATAATTCCACTATCTCTGGTTTAGTTGAATATGCTAATGCTGGATATAGATTTGATCAACATAAGGCTCGCTCTTAGACTAGTTATTTATATTGTTTTAATGGCACTACTATTTCTTGGCGTTCTATGAAACAATCACTAATAGCTACATCTTTTAATCACTTTGAGATTATTGCTTTATATGAAAATGAAAGAGAGTGTGTTTGGTTAAGATTTGTTATAATACATATTCACAATTTTTGTTGTTTAATATCGGTTACAAATTCTCCCACCATACTTTATGAAGATAATGTTGTTTGTGTTGCACAAATTAGGGGAAGATATATCAGAGATAATCGGACTAAGTCTATCTCGCTGAAATTTTTCTATACTCACGAACTCCAAGAAAGTCAATAAATTGATGTTAGACAGATTCAATCTATAAATAATCTTCCATATTTTTTTATAAAATCATTGCCAACGTCAATTTTTGATAAATTAGTATATGGCATTGGTATGCGGCGAATTCATAACATGCAAGATTAACTAGTCCCAATAGTGGCTATATGGCTCAATTGAGGGGAAGATATTATAAATTATGCATTGCACTCTTTTTTCTTTCTATCTAGTTTTTCTTTCTTTTTTTTCACAAGATTTTTTCCGACTTAAAGTTTTTAACATGACCTTTAATACATCTATATAAAGAAGAGATCATAAAATTTATGCTTTGTACTTTTTTTCCCTTTTATTCGGTTTTTGTCCTACTAGGTTTTTTTTTAGCTTAAGGTTTTTAATGAGATAGTATCATTCAAAGCACATTCGTAATATAATGAATATAATGAATATTCAAGGGGGATTGTTATGAAATACATGAATAAATATTCATTATATTCATCTTATCTAATATACATATTATGGTACATTTATATCATACATTCTATGTACATCTCCTTATCCAATGAATATTCATCTCCATATCTAATATATGTATTATTCAATGCGTTTACATTAATGATCAGTGCATTGTTGTTTTCTTATATTTATGAGCTTAGTTTTGTCATAATTGTGATAGAGTGAGGAAAAAAAAATATAATAGTGAAAATAAAAATTTCTTGTTTAACTTTCTCTACGATCTTTAGTGTTTAGCTCTCTTTACTATCTTTAGTATTTATTAGCGTTCTCTACTTAATCTCTCACTATTCTCTCTATTATATATTTGTAACCCAATATTTTACAATAGTACAGACTTTATGTGCCCTTGTGCTCAATTATCATTACAATTATTTTTTAATTGAGCCTTGTAACAACTTAAGTTTTATTTGTGATGCAACAAAACTAATCATCCATTTAATTCAACTTTTCAAAAAAATAAGAGAACGGTGATAGGACATGGAGATGGTAGGAGAAGCTAAATGAATGTGGTTTTATGTAGATGTCGAAAGTGTGGGATGAGCCGCTACAACAGAAACAGGCATTAAGGGCATTCGCCGGAAGTAGGAAAAGCGACGCCAAATGCTAGGTGGCGGCGGTTCCCAAGATGACAGCGCAGTAGTTGTAAATAATGCTCGATGGCGACAAATTCCACGACGCTTTTGGAAAAGACGCTAATGGGTTACTTTGAGGACATTGCTTTGTGACGTGAAAGTGCCACTAAAGATGTGTTCTGAGAGGTTAGTGGAAAGCCTCTATAACCTGTTTGATGACAGCTTTCAAATGGTGACAAATTCCACGACACTTTTGGAAATGACGCTAATTGGTTACTTTTTTTTTTTTTGGTCGGTAACTAATTGGTTACTTTAAGGACATTGCTTTTTGCCGTGAAAGTGCCACTAAAGATGTATTTTGACACAGTGCAAATATTGATTAAACATGCCGGTTTCAGATACTGTGCAAAGCACATGTCTAACTAGTAGGAAGCAAGCTTTTGACAAGGGCTTCCGGTAGTAGTTCGGTAATCTGACACCTAATCTAGATGCGTTTCTTATTTTAATGTGTCGGTACCTACACTCTCTGTCCCTCCTAATTTGAGAGAAAAGTTTTTCTTCCCTCACTTAAGGAAATACCCCCAAATTTTACGTCTCAAAGTTCAGACAAAATAGTTTAAATTGTGATAAATTACTCGATGCTTTTGCAAATTACGCTAATTGGTTACTTTTTTTTTTTTTTTTTTTTTTTTTTTTTTTTGGGTGAGTAACTAATTGGTTACTTTAAGGACATTGCTTTATGACGTGAAAGTGCCACTATTCTGAGGGGCTAGTGGAAAAGCCTCCGTCACCTGTTTGATGACAACCTTCAAGTGTCACAGAGGATTTGTCCAGAGAGATCTTTAGTGACACTTTGCAAGTGCCACTGATTTTGGGACATTTCAATAAATCTACAAATAGAATCCATGCTCCATGACATTTCAAGGCTCAAGCTGAGACTGTTTTCCGTGACTAGGCAAGGAGGAGGGGAAGTGGCTGCTGGAAGGACGCCGGGGGCGGCAGAATTGAGGGGCGTTGGTCTGGTAGTCGATTCCACGACTAATGAGCTTGCGCTTGATGTGGCTATCTCTTAATTCTTGAAAAATAATGAACCGTAAAGAAACGAGGATGAATATGAATGGTAACCACAGAAGAAAAAAAGGATAGAAAAGGAAAAGAAAAAAAAAAACAGAGAAAAAAATCAGAAAATTGGAAAATTTAGCAAAATGGCATCATTTCGGTTTTGTTTGCCCACATTAGATCGCCTGTCATACCACGTATAACTAGACAGTCATGTCATCAATTTTAGGAGATGATAGACTAGATGAACTACATTGAAACTTAGTGCAAAATTTTACAACTTAACTAAAGTAATTGACATGTCTAGGACTATAATGGAATCATACAATAAATTTATCACTGAAACAGTAATTTTCCCTCATAAAGTGAGCTGTGCTTTTAAGACTTTCACAAATTCCTCATGGTCAAACTTACTTAGCTTATATATATATATATAACAATTGTAGTGAGGTGGAGCTTGGAGAGCCAATGATTATTGTAACAATTGATATTAAAAAGGTATATGCTTAATCTTTTGATAGATATGCATGCAACAATGGTTTTGCTTTATCTGTGATAAAGGATATTGTGTCGAAAAATCCTTACAGATTAGTTAAAAGTATATATGGAGTTGGTGTTTTGATGAGGTCTGTAATTATGGCGAAGTTCAATCGAGACTTGGACTTCAAAGATGTTTGTGGTGCTTCAAGCCATTAAGAGTTGTGGGAGAGTAGTATCAGAGTTTGAATTTTTGGCGAAGCGATTGTGATTTGGCTCAACCCAAAACGTTGAGCCAAGGTGGACAATGTTAAAATATGTCTTGAGTTTGAGCCTAAAGTGAAAACTAGAATTTTGGAAATTAATAAATAAAGAAAAAGCATATCGAATGCACAAGGGAAATATACGGAGATTGGGTTAGTGTTGGAGTGGTCAAGACTAGAACTCCTTCTGGGGCAAATTACATGAAGAGGCAATACAAGATAAAAAAAAGGGGGGGCTTAAAATTCCTACATAAATACATGCATGTACGTGTGGGCCAAGTCTTTTGTCTAAAAAGGAAAGTTAAAAGCAAGGGTCTACTTTTTCTCCTCCTTTACTTGCAGTAGCTGCGGGAATATATATATTATGTGAGAAAAGACTTGAAGTGCCAAAACGAGTGCTTGGGCAATGTGGGCTATCTTCATGGGTTGTTGTTTGCACAGTTAAATTCAAGAGATTAGTGTTCAAGCCAATAAATTCTTGTGTTAAGAATTTGTATACAATTCCTTCATTAGATTGAGAGATTATTTAATGAGAAATTGTGGAATTAAACACTGTGTAAGTTATTGGATGTAATTGAGGCTTGGGAAATACTGATAGTGTTTGAGTAACTTGAGTGCGAATATAATTTCCGTTGTATTGCTTAATTTATAGTAAAATTCGTTGTTGCTCTTCCCATGCACGTTGGTCACTACGATCGAATCACATAAATTTGACGTATGATTTATTTTCTTGTTCTATCTATTTTTTGTCTAATTGCTCGCTTTTGTAATAGACAGTAGAGAATTGATAAAAAAATAACAAGTATATTACTGACATTAACAAAATGCCACCATGATATGGAAACAAACTAGAAACAAAATACCCACGCTTCTCTCAAAAAAAAAAAGTCTAAAAAATGGCAAATGTTTTCATTTGTTTCAATTTTACTAGAAACAAATCACTCATGCTCCTTTCAAACAATATTTATCAATATTAAATGTGGGGCCCACCCTTGATTTAAGATCAACCCTTGCCTTTATTTCTTTTATTTCTCTTATTTCCTTTCCTTTCATAATTTGGAACAAAATTGGTGCTCTTCTTTTAAATTAAAAAAAAAAAAACAGTTTATTTGATAGGTAGCTGACTAATTTTTTCTAGTAAAAAAGCAACAATTTTATTACTGATTTTTATATTTTGATTTTTGTAATAGGAAATAATTGTTCAAAAATTTGTACCAATATTCGAAGTCAAAGAATTCATGATCAAAGGATAATCTACTGAAATAAAGTAAATAATATTAATGATTCATTACCCCAACATATGATTAGTGTATGCTCAGGATGTAAAAATGGATAATAAGTTTTGAAGAAGAAAAACATAAAGGATTTAAAATGTAACCGGTGTGGATGAATCGACCAGGGTGAAAAAAAAAGCTATTTGAAAGTGTTGTGGGTAAGTTTTTCTTTTAATATATTGACCAAAACAAAAGAAAAAAAATGTAAGATATAATATTAAATTATTAACGGGAATAGCAAGGGATCATGTGGTTAATTTCAGTGCTAGGAAAAAGGTAAGAAATAATCTAAAATCAAGAATGTAACCCGTAAGGGTTAGTGTAATCAATTCAAAGTGGTAGGAGTGTCAGAAGCCAATAAAAGGATGAAAGGAGCATAAGCCTTTCTCTTTCTATCTTTTCTCTTTTGAGCTCAAGGAGGTGTACATGGGGCAATCATTGACAAGACCATTGATAGGACCATTGCCAGTTTGACACTCTATTATTGTGCAATAATTAGGGGAAGCTTATCAGCACTTTGCATGAGTTATTGTCCTTTTCTCTCACCTGACTCAAGAAAATTTCACTATTAAAATAACGCCTGACTCAATGAAATTTATTATGGAAATAAATGCTATTGACGGTAAGAGTGAGCATGATTCCAAGGTAGAACATGGAATTTGAGAACCGAGTCAGTGAGAACCTATAGGTTTCGGGTTTCAAAGTATGTAGGATAGGTTCTAGGTTAAAAATAAAAATAAAAATGAAGAACTTGTTTTGACGATAGGCTCCGGGTTCTTAGTTGAAGGAACTTAGAACATGGAATCTGAAACCTAGAACCTAGAGTAAATTTTAGTTTCTTTTTTTTTTTTTTTTGGTCCATGTCTTAGTGTGATCCTCCAATATTTCATACTATTCAGTAATGAGTGTATAATCTGAAAGTACCGGCTTGGGCTTCCATTTTATGACTAAGATTTTTACTTTATTAATATTCATATTTTTTGTGTGTCTAAAAATAAGTTATGGTCAATGAATTATAACAACGAATGGTAATCATTAAAATATTTAATTTACTGCAATCGTTTAATTAATAATATAGGTGGAATCTAGATAGAACCTCGAATCGACCTTGAAACCTATAATTTTGTATCTGTCTTCAGGATGAATTCCCAATTGCCAAAATTCAACTTTTAGGTCAAACTTGGAATACACCTTGGATGTGCAGGGTGGATTCAGCTTTAAAAAATGAAGAACCTATTTTGATTGGTAGGTTTTAGGTTCCAAGTAGAATCCTTATGGAACCTGGAACTACTTAGCCTTAATTGACAGTACATATAACATTATATAAGATTTGCAGTAAAATAAAACAAGCCTAAAAACAACTTCTCATAAAAGCAGCAAAAAAGATTTGAGTGTCAGGAAAAGGTAAGAAATAATCTAAAATGAAGAGTGAAACCTGCAAGAGTTAATGCCTTTCTCTTTTTAGCTTCTCTCTTAAGCATCTTTAGGGGGAATATTAATATGGCCATTGATCAGGCCATTGCTAGTTTGACACTTAATTATTGTGCAATAATTAGGGGAACCTTGTCAGTAGTTTGCATGAGTTATTGTCCTTTTCTATCACCTAACTCAACGAAATTTTACTATGGAAATAAATGCTATTGACAATAGAAGTGAGCATAATTCCAAGATAGAATATGAAATTTGAGAACCAGATCGGTGGGAACCTGTAGGTTGCATTTTCTAAGATATATAGGATAGGTTTCAGGTTCCAAAAGATGAGGAACCTATTTCAATGAGTAGGTTCCAAGTTCTTATTTGGAGGAATCTGAAACCTGAGACTTGTGACCTAGAACCTGGAGTAAGTTTTAATGTTTTTCTTGATCCATGTCTCCGTGCAATCCTTTAATATTTCATGCTATTCGATGATGAGTGCATAATCTGGAAGTACTAGTTCGAGTTTCTATTTTATGACTAAGACTTTTACTTTAACAATGTTCATATCTTTCGTGTATCTAAATATAAGTTATGATCAATGAATTGTAGCAAGAAGTGTGGTCATTAAAAGTTTTAATTGACTATAATCAGTCAATTAATAATATATGTGAAACCTGGGTAGACCTTAGAACTAACTCTGGAACCTATGATAGGGTAAGTTTTAAGTTCTAAGGTATAGATGGTAGGTTCGTTTCAAGAAATGAAGGACCTATTCCAATGGGTAGGTTCCAGGTTTTAGGTAGAACCCATACAGAGCTTGAAATACGGAATTTGGAACTGTTCACCCCTAGTCGACGATATAGATAACATTATATAGGATTTGACAATCAATTATTGTGCAATAAAATAAAACAAGCCTAAAAACAAATTCTTATAAAAGTAGCAAAGAAGATTTGAGTGTTAGGAAAAGATAAGAAATAATCTAAAATCAAGAGTGGAACCAACAAAAATTAATATAATCAATCCGATGTGATAGGGGTGTCAAAAGTTAATAAAAGAGTGAAAAAAGCGTGAGCCTTTCTCTTTTTATCGTTTCTTTTTTGTGCTCAAGGAGGTGTACCTAAGGCAAACATTGACAAGACCATTGATAGGACTATTGCTGGTTTTACACTCAATTATTATGCAATAATTGGGAGAAGCTTATCAGCGCTTTGCATGAGTTATTATCCTTTTCTATCACTTGTCTCAATGAAATTTTACTATGGAAATAACACCTGACTCAATGGAACTTATTGAGGAAATAAATGCTGTTGATGGTAAGGGGTAGCATGATTCCAAGGTAGAAAATGGAATTTGAGAACCGAATCAGTGAGAACCTATATGTTTTAGGTTTCAAGTTATGTATGATAAGCTTTAGGTTAAAAAAATGAGGAACCTATTTTGACGGTAGGATCCGGGTTCTTAGTTGGAGGAACTTAGAAATTGGAATCTAGAACCTAAAACGTGGAGCAAGTTTTAATTTTAATTTTTTTGGTCAATGTCTTCATGTGATCCTTTGATATTCCATACCATTCGATGATAAGTGCATAATTGGAAAGCACTAGCTTGGGCTTCCATTTTGTGATTGAGAATTTTACTTTATTAATATTGATATATTTCATGTGTCTAAATATAAGTTATGATCAGTGAATTATAACAACAAATAGTAGTCATAAAATTTTTTAATTTATTGCAATCATTTAATTAATAATAGATGTGGAATCTAGACAGAACCTCAAATCGACTTTGAAACCTATAGTTTTCTATATGTCATCAGGATAAATTCCCAATTGCCAAAATCCAACTTTATGGTTAAACTTGGAATACACCTTGGATATGCAGGGTAGGTTCAGCTTTAGAAAATGAAGAACCTATTTCGACAGGTAGGTTTCAGGTTTCAGGTAGAACCTATACGGAACCTAGAATCGCTCAACCCTAATTAATAGTACATATAACATTATATAATATTTGTGGTAAAATAAAACAAGCCTAAAAACAACTTCTCATAAAAGCAGCAAAAAATATTGGAGTGCTAGGAAAAGGTAAGAAATAATCTAAAATGAAGAGTGAAACCCCTGAGAGTTAATGGCTTTCTCTTTTTAGCTTCTCTCTTAGGCATCCTTAGGGTGAATATTAATATGGCCATTGATAAAGCCATTGCTAGTTCAACACTCAATTATTGGGCAATAATTGGGGAAGCTTGTCGGTAGTTTGCATGAGTTATTGTCCTTTTCTATCACCTAACTCAACGAAATTTTACTATGGAAATAATTGCTATTGACGGTAGAAGTGAGCATGATTCCAAGATAGAATATGAAATTTGAGAACTAGATCGGTCGGAACTTGTAGGTTGCAGATTCTAAGATATATAGAATAGGTTTTAGGTTCCAAAAGATGAAGAACCTATTTTGATGAGTAGGTTCCAAATTCTTATTTGGAGGGATTTGAAATTTGAAACCTGTGACCCAGAACCTGAAGTAAGTTTGAATGTTTTTCTTGATCCATGTCTTCATGTAATCCTCCAATATTTCATGTTGTTCGATGCTGAGCGCATAATTTTGAAGTACTAGTTCACGCTTCCATTTTATGACTAAGACTTTTACTTTAATAATGTTCATATCTTTCATGTATCTAAATATAAGTTATAGTTAGTGAATTGTGGCAAGAAGTTTGGTCATTAAAAGTCTTAATTGATTGCAATCAGTTAATTAATAATATATGTGCAACCTGGGTTGACCTTGGAGTTGACTCGGGAACCTGTGATAGGGCAAGGTTTAGGTTTAGGGGTATATAGGGCAAGGTCATTTCAAGAAACAAAGAGCTTGTTCCAACGGGTAGGTTCCAAGTTTCAGGTGGAACCTATACGAAACTTGGAACCGTTCACCCCTAGTTGACGGTATAGATAACATTATATAGGATTTGAAATAAGATAAAATGTTCCTAAAAACAAATTCTTATAAAAGTAGCAAAGAAAGTGTTACGAAAAGGTAAGAAATATTCTAAAATCAAGAGTGGAACTCGCAAAAATTAATATAATTGTGATAGGGGTGTCAAAAGTTAATAAAAGAGTGAAAAAAGCGTGAGCTTTTCTCTTTTTATCTTTTCTCTTTTGAGTTCATGGAGGTGTACCTAGGGCAAACATTGACAAGACCATTGATAGGACCATTGTTGATTTGACACTCAATTATTGTGCAATAATTGGGAGAAGCTTATTAGCACTTTGCAAGAGTTATTGTCCTTTTCTATCACTCGACCCAATGAAATTTTACTATGGAAATAATGCTTGGCTCAATGAAATTTATTATGGAATTTGAGAATCGAATCAGTGAGAATCTATAGGTTTCAGGCTTAAAGGTATGCAAAATAGGTTCCAAGTTCAAAAAATGAAGAACCTATTTTGTTGATAGGATCCAGGCTCTTAGTTGGAGGAACTTAGAACCTGGAATCTAGAACCTAGAACCTAGAGCAAGTTTTATTTTTTATTTTTTTGGTCCATGTCTTCATGTGATCCTTCGATATTCCATACCATTCAATGATGAGTGTATAATTAGAAAGCACTAGCCTGGGCTTCCATTTTGTGACCTGAGATTTTTACTTTATTAATATTTATATATTTTGTGTGTTTGAATATAAGTTATGGTCAGTGAATTATAACAATAAATGGTAGTCATTAAAAATTTTTGCTCACTACAATAGTTTAATTAATAATATAGGTGGAATCTAGATAGAACCTCAAATTGACCTTGAAACCCGTAGTTTTGTATCTGTCTTCAAGATGAATTCCCAATTGCCAAAATCCAACTTTAAGATCAAACTTGGAATGCACCTTGGATATGCAAGGTAGGTTCAGCTTTAAAAAATAAAGAACCTATTTCGACGGGTAGGTTTTATGTTTCAGGTAGAACTTGTATGGAACCAAGAATTATACAGAACCTGGAACTGCTCAGCCCTAGTTGATAAGATTTGTGGTAAAATAAAACAAGCCTAAAAACAACTTCTCATAAAAGCAACTAAAAAGATTTGAGTGTTAGGAAAATGTAAGAAATAATCTAAAATGAAGAGTGAAACCCCCAAGGGTTAATGCCTTTCTCTTTTTAGCTTCTCTCTTAGGCATCCTTCGGGTGAATATTAATAAGACCATTGATAAGGCCATTGCTAGTTTGACACTCAATTATTGCGCAATAATTGGGGGAAGCTTGTTGGTAGTTTGCATGAGTTATTGTCCTTTTCTATCACTTAACTCAATGAAATTTTACTATGGAAATAAATCCTATTGACGGTAGAAATGAGCATGATTCCAAGATAGAATATGAAATTTGAGAACTAGATCGATGGGAACCTGTAGGTTGAAGGTTCTAAGATATATAGGATAGGTTTCAGGTTCCAAAAGATGAGGAACCTATTTCGATGAGAAGGTTCCAAGTTCTTATTTGGAGGAATCTGAAACCTGAAACCTATGACCCAGAACCTAGAGTAAGTTTTAATGTTTTTCTTGATCCATGTCTTCATGCGATCCTCCAATATTTCATGCTGTTCGATGATGAGTGCATAATTTGGAAGTACTAGTTCAAGCTTCCATTTTATGATTGGGACTTTTACTTTAATAATGTTCATATCTTTCGTGTATCTAAATATAAGATAGTAAGTGAATTGTAGCAAGAAATGTGGTCATTAAAAGTTTTAATTGACTATAATCGGTCAATTAATAATATATGTGGAACCTGGGTAGACCTTAGAACTAATTCTGGAACCTGTGATAGAATAAGGTTTAGGTTTTGGGGTATACAAGGTAGGCTCGTTTCAAGAAATGAAGAGCCTGTTCCAACGTAGGTTCCAAGTTTCAGGTGGAACCTATACAAAACTTGGAACCGTTCACCCCTAGTTGATGGTATAGATAACATTATATAGGATTTGCTATAAAATAAAATGTGCCTAAAAACAAATTCTTATAAAAGTAGCAAAGAAAGTGTTATAAAAAGGTAAGAAATAATCTAAAATCAATAGTGGAACCCACAAAAATTAATATGATTGTGATAGGGGTGTCAAAAGTTAATAAAAGAGAGAAAAAAGCATGAGCTTTTTCTCTTTTTCTCTTTTCTCTTTTGAGTTCAAGGAGGTGTACCTGGGGCAAACATTGGCAAGACCATTGATAGGACCATTGTTGATTCGACACTCAATTATTGTGCAATAATTGGGAGAAGCTTATTAGCACTTTGCATGAGTTATTGTCCATTTCTTTCACTTGACTCAATGAAATTTTACTATGGAAATAATGCTTGGCTCAATGAAATTTATTATGGAAATAAATGCTGTTGACGGTAAGGGTGAGCATAGTCCCAAGGTAGAACATGGAATTTGAGAATTGAATCGGTGAGAACCTATAGGTTTCAGGTTTGAAGGTATGCACGATAGGTTCCAAGTTCAAAAAAAAAATGAAGAACCTGTTTTGACGGTAGGATCCAGGTTCTAGTTGGAGGAACTTAGAACCTGTAATCTAGAACCTAGAACCTAGAACCTAGAACCTTGAGCAAGTTTCATTTATTGTTTTTTTTTTTGTCCATGTCTTCATGTGATCCTTCAATATTCCATACCGTTCAATGATGAGTGTATAATTTGAAAACACTAGCCTAGGCTTCCATTTTGTGACTGAGATTTTTACTTTATTAATATTTATATATTTTGTGTGTTTGAATATAAGTTATGGTAAGTGAATTGTAACAATAAATGGTACTCATTAAAAATTTTAGCTCACTACAATCGTTTAATTAATAATATAGATGGAATCTAGATAGAACCTATAATCGACCTTGAAACCTATATTTTTGTATCTGTCTACGGGATGAATTCCCAATTGTCAAAATCCAACTTTAAGGTCAAACTTGGAATACACCTTGGATATGCAGGGTAGGTTCAACTTTAAAAAATGAAGAACCTATTTCGACGGGTAGGTTTTAGGTTTCAGGTAGAACCTGTATGGAACCAGGAACCGCCTAAAAACAACTTCTCATAAAAATAGCAAAAAAGATTTGATTGTTAGGAAAAGGTAAGAAATAATTTAAAATGAAGAGTGAAACCCCAAAGAGTTAATGTAATTAATTCAATGTGAAGGGGGTGTCAGAAGTCAACAAAAGAGTGAAAAGAACGTGAGCCTTTCTCTTTTTAGCTTCTCTCTTAAGCATCCTTATGGCGAATATTAATAGGACCATTGATAAGGCCATTACAATTTTGACACTCAATTATTGTGCAATAATTGGGGGAAGCTTGTCGGCAGTTTGCATGAGTTATTGTCCTTTTCTATCACCAAACTCAATGATATGTTACTATGGAAATAAATGCTATTGATAGAAGAAGTGAGCATGATTACAAGATAGAATATAAAATTTGAGAACCAGATTGGTGGGAACTTGTAAGTTGCATGTTCTAAGATATGTATGATAGGTTTCAGGTTTCAAAGAGGATCCTATTTCGATGAGTAGGTTTCAGGTTCTTAGTTGAAGGAACCTGAAACCTGGAACCTATGGCCCAAAACCTGGAGTAAGTTTTA
Source organism: Eucalyptus fibrosa (assembly GCA_017140475.1). Lineage (NCBI taxonomy): Eukaryota > Viridiplantae > Streptophyta > Magnoliopsida > Myrtales > Myrtaceae > Eucalyptus > Eucalyptus fibrosa. The sequence continues at coordinate 20,407,919 of CM029509.1, read as the reverse complement.
ATGTTTTTCTTGATCCATCTCTTCATGCGATCCTCCAATATTTCATGCCGTTCAATGATGAATGCAAAATTTGGAAGTACTTGTTTGAGTTTCCATTTTATGACTGAGACTTTTACTTTACTAATGTTACTATCTTTTGTGTATCTAAATATAAGTCATGGTCAGTAAATTTTAGTAAGAAGTTTGGTCATTAAAAGTTTTAATTCATTGCAATTGGTCAATTAATAATATATGTGGAATCTGGTAAACCTTGGAACTGACTTTGGAACCTATGATAGAGTAAGTTCTAAGTTACGGGGTATAGAGGGTGGGTTTGTTTTAAGAAATGAAGAACCCGTTCCAATTGGTAAGTTCCATGTTTCAGATGGAACCTATACGGAACTTGGAACGGTTCACCTCTAATTGACGGTATAAATAACATTATATAGGATTTGCAATAAAATAAAACGAGCCTAAAAACACATTCTTATAAAAGTAGCAAAGAAGATTTGAGTGTTAGGAAAAGGTAAGAAATAATCTAAATCAATAGTGGAACCCACAAAGATTAATATAATCAATTTAATGATAGGGGTGTCAAAAGTTATCAAACGAGTGAAAAAAGCATGAGCCTTTCTCTTTTTATCTTCTCTCTTTTGATTGCAAGGAGGCGTAATTGGGGCGAACATTAACAATATCATTGGTAAGACCATTACAAGTTTGACATTCAATTATTGTGCAATAATTTGGGGAAGCTTACTAGCGGTTTGCATGAGTTATTGTCCTTTTCTATCACCTGACTCAATGAAATTTCACTATGGAAATAAATGCTGTTGATGGTAAGGGTAAGCATGATTCTAGTGTAGAACATACAATCTAAGAACCTGCAACCCAAAACCTAGAGCAAGTTTTGATGTTTTTCTTGGTTTTCGTCTTCGTGTGATCCTTCGATATTTCATGTCATTCGATGATGAGTGTATAATCTACAGGCAACGAGTTGGAGCTTCTATTTTATGACTGAGACTTTTATTTTATTAATGTTCATATTTTTCGTGTGTCTAAATATATGTTATGGTCACTATATTGTTGCAACAAATGCTAGTCATTAACAGTTTTGATTTGCTGCAATTGTTCAATTAATAATATAAGTGAAAACTAGATAGATCCTGGAATTGACCCTGAAACTTGTGATAGGGTATGTTCTAGGTTTTAGGGTATGTAGGGTAGATTTGGTTCCAAAAATTGAAGAATATGTTCTAATGGGTAGATTCCAAGTTCCAGATGAAATTTGTACGGAATTTAGAATTGCTCACTTCTAGTTGATGGTATAGATAAAACTATATAGGATTTGCGATAAAATAAAATGATCGTAAAAATAAATTCTCGTAAAAGCATCAAAGAAGAGTTTTCTTTGTAAGCAAAAAGGCGGAGAGGGGCGATAATGTAGATAACTTTCTGAACGTTACCATGAGAGTCTTACACTTGTTATAAAAAATCCTGTTTAAGTCATAACTAATTAATCTGTACGAGCTAGTTGACCGTAAGGCTTGCCAAAAATTAGGGAACATTATTACATGAGATAATAAATACATAAGGCATAAGGAGACTAGAGGTTCATTCACGATAGGCGTCGAACTTGTGACCTCTTCACCATCATAATTGAGCATATGGCAAAACTAATATGAAATTCACAAAGTTGTAAATTAATCAAGAAACATTTTCGCATGAGATAGCAAATGCACAAGGTATAAGCTGACCCAAGATTCATTCTCGAACTTGTGACCTCTTGGAAGACTATGTGCCTTATTTACCATCATAACTAAGCATATGGCAAAAGCAATATGTAATACACAAAGTTGTAAATTAATCAGGACAACATTAACGGGAGATTTGTTCCCTGGAATTAAGGAATCAATACCAAGGAAACACATTTACTAAGGTATGTAAAACTTCAAAAGATAAGAAGACTATAATCACGCTTCTTTTTTTCGCCGCTAAAGCAGAGGAGCTATTTATCAATTGCTGGAAAAGAAAAAAGGGCGAACTTTGTGGCCCCAAAATAGGTGAATTGACATGTTTCTTTCCCTGGAATTAATATTAAACTGAATAAAACCCTAGACGAAGAATATTTTCCTCTTATCGGCACCAACCGCACCAGATGGCGAGGTTGAATATATATATACACACACACACACATATGCCCATGTGCATCGTGAAGGAGATACTGAAGACGCTCTTTCTATATTCCCCTGTCACTCATTAGTCCTAAATCCTGCGCAAGTGGCGAGCACACAGGCGCACATGGAAAGAGATAATAGTGTTGCAGAGAACATTGACAGGCTAGAAGAGCAAATCTCGAACCGCATTACTAGGGTTCTGAAATTCACGAATCTGTACTTCGTCTTCCAAGGTGTGATATTTTCTTCTATTATGTCATCCTCGACAAAGATCAACTGTAAACTGAGATGGATTCCATTTACCCTCTCTTTACTGGTTTCCATTTTCAACTTCCTCGCGGTATTGGAAAACATCCATAAGTCTCTGGAAATTTACGGAAAGGTGGTCCAAAGGGAGGGCGAGTTGGAACGCAGAAGGGAGGTGGATGTCAACAATGTTAATGCCAGAAGCGGGCTGCAGCCCTCTGGAAGCAATTCGTTGGCCCCCCAAATCAGGGCGTTGCTCCAGTCATATAGATTGAGGGTGCGCACAGCTGTATCTTATTTGACACTGCTGCTGCTTTTTGTGTTCATGGCTGTAATGTTATGTGGTTGCTTCCAAATCGAGTGTGTGTGATCCCTGCTGTCGTCAAGGAAGATCAAGTGACTTTTACATTATGTAACACTAGTTCACGAGTCAGTGCGTGTGGCATGTAGACTAGTTTGTTGATCATGTCGGGGTCAAACTACGTAGATGTCGCCCGATTTGTTTTCCATTTGCAAGTGCTTCTTGCGTGTATTGAATAAATTTTATCTGGACGCTTCCATTGTAAAAGATGGAAGTCGCGTTAAATATGAATTGAAGGATTTTTAGTCTTGTATAATGCGACCTTTGTGGAGGTGAATAACCAAAAGGAAAGTTAATGGATTACTAAATCAAAGACTTGGCGCGGATTTTTTCAAGCCCATATCAATTGCAACTTTAGGATTTTGATTTAATCAGTTTAATATGCAATTTAATTTAATTATGAATCGTCATTAATCTATTAAAAACCTATTAAAAACCCAAGTGAAGTATGAGAAATCACTTTATTTCTTCAAACTAGATATATCACATATATGGGGACCAGTTAACGCTAATTAAGTCTAACGTCATTTTTGTACATTCTCTCTTATTGCATGCAGTCTTGGTCAATTTTAATACTAAACCTTTAACTTGTGATGGATGATTATGCAGGTGTGCAATCAATAATATAACACTTAATAGGTCAAAACAGTAAATAAATTGGTAGAAATAGGGCAAATCTCAATGCATTAAGCAAAGCATAAATTCACTAAGATTATGCCCTAGTATCTCCAATATGTTAATTCAAAAAATGCATGCGTAACCTACACATGATTTTTCAATGTAATGCCAACAAATTATGTTTGGGTTTTTCTTCCTTTTATAAAAGATTAAACTATATGCAAATGCATGAGATATAATTTTAATCTAAGTTATGTCTATGTGATCCTAATTTGACTAATGACATGTGACGTGGACTTAAATGCAAGCTATATTCAACCTAATTCTAATGATGGTCAAGAGAATTGAGAATTAATCTAACATGATTTGCAATGAATTTTGACATGGAAATATAAAGACATGAAACTAATGATATTTCAAAGATGACATGGCAATGTGATGATGTGGCAATGATGCAACTAATTCTATATAATATATGCACGTTATTTTTTATGAATTTATTTTAAACTAAAAAAGGAAATTACCTAAAATATGTGATTGCCAAATTTAACTAGGAAAGAGTTTATATTAATTCTAATTATATTATATATTTTCCAAATTACTACATGGTTTCTAGATATGCAATTCTAAAATAGAGAACTAGATGAATGCAATCTATCGACATGGAGTGCAAAATTTTTTATTTTCAAAATAAATAAATTTCTTAAATTGATAATGCGCAATGTTCAAGGCCAAATAATCAAATATTTGCCACATTCAAAATAGAAATTAATGATAATTGGGGATCTAATCTTGGGTGTTAAAGATTAAAACCTCGACTGTTATGCACGAATCAACAGAAGAAATTTTCTAAATGGGATTCACCTAAAATCTTAAACCAAATCAAGTTAGGATCACGATAAATCAACTTATGAATTTAAATATTCAAATTAAGTTTGAGAAATCACCTAATTTGGAACCTTGACTCTAATGTGACTGGCGACAAGGTTAATTGGCATGCGAAGTGTGACATCCTGAAAATTCATTTCTACTTTCAATTGAATAAATTGGGCTTTTCATCGACACGCCTATAGTGCTATTCTCAGAGCCGATCACTCCTAAGATAATTAGACTATCTGGGGAAGTAAATAAGGGATTTTAATGCAATAGACTTGATGATTCGACTAGGAATCGACTACTCGACCGTGCTCATCTGTCGAGGTTGTTATGACACAGTAAGATCGACTAGAGATCAGAGAGAGTTTGGTTCGACTAAGAGATGTGGTTAAATGTGGGTGATTCCACTAAATTGTAAAATTCTCGTTGATTGGCACTAGACTAATTTTTTTTGTTGTTTTGGTACCTTGTATCCATATTTGAAACCTCGAGATTTTCACGACAATCGAGGGTTGCTAATGTGTCGAAGATGTTCATTGTGCCTCGAAGAAAATCGACCACCGGTCATTTGCATTAGAAATTTCTAAAAGTTACTCAGTAGCCTAGGTCATGCTAAAATCATGCATGATTGAAATTAATCGTAAATTTGAATCCGATTTCAAAAATTGAAAGTTCTGTCATGTCACAAGTCATTTTAGGAACGTCAACTCGCCTTCCAAAATTTTTTCTGCAAACCGGGATTTTTGGTGAAAAAGTCGAGGTATGGTCGTTTTTATCCAAAAAAGTTCGAGAACTATTTTTGATCACGAAATTGGAATACAAGTGGGTTATATTGGCGAGGAAAAATGCCAATTTGATCGATGATATGTTGGTTGAATTTTTTAGGCCAAATTGAGTTGATTCAAGAATGAATTGAATCCATTTTGTGCCAAATGGGTGCAAAATTCGTATGCCCCCATGACCCATGAAATTTGGACCACTTCAAGCATCTAGAAGAGGAGTATTTTGGCTGAAAATTGGATGTGGATGACAACATGCATGGTGCGAGCAAGCTAAGGGACAAGAAGATGAGGTAGAAGACCAAGGTGGTCCCCCCTCATCTAGCCGATTCCCTCTCCTTCTCCCTGCCCTCACTCATTGACCCCTCCTCCATAGCATCTCCTTGAAGACCTCAAAAACCAAGAGTTCAGCCACCAAGCCACTGGAGCAGCCCAACCACCGGTTTGACAACCGCACGCCATGCTCGATTGCCTGCACGCCGCTGCTCATCTCGCGAGTGCCCGGCCAACCGCTGTTGGTCCCGTGCTCGTCTCACCTTGCTCGCATGTCTAGGATCTCACTAGGCTAGCTCAGGCCACCGTCGGCCGCCGTTCCACCGCCGGGAGGCCTTGCCGAGACCGTTGCTGCCTCCACCAAGCTTCCCTCACCAGTTCCAAGCAAACAGCACCCACTGGCTAGCCTTTCTCAGCCAAAGATATAACCGAATAGTGTAGGTATCACCAACACTGTTTGGCCCATTTTCGTGGCCTTCCCGACCTTGCTTAGTGGTGCCACATTGAAGTTTGTGGACCGCTTCTACGTCCCCGTCGTTTTAATCCGAGCAGATCATTAATCAAGTGAGTTTAACTCACTAATCCTTGCGTAGTAAGTTAATGACATTTAAGGGTTGATTATTTTAGACTAAGTATGTGTTAAGTGGATAGTTAGATTAGATTAATAATTTAATTAATCATTCGTGCATGTTAGGTGGTTGGAGTAGTGTAATTAGAGCCTAGACAAACTCTAGTATTTATCTAGAGGGGTTCAGAAATTTTCTAGGCCCGTCTCGGCTTTTAATTAGGTTTTACAGGCTTAAGTGTGCATTTTTGGTATTTAATAATTAATTTCCGTAATTATTTAATTATTTGTTTATTTTTCAGAAATTAGACCGGAATAGTCGATGATCGGAATTTCATGTTGAATTCAATCGTGTGATCTGTTTAATTAATCGATTGTTATTTTGTGCAAATTGAGTGTGATTTGTGATTGGGGGTATTTATCCCAAGATTTATTTAATTTCATTAATTAATTAGAAAATCACCGGGTGTTGGTTTACAGTGCTAAAAAGAAATTTGTGAGATTTTCAAGTGAGAAAATATTGTATTTTGGCAAGGCCAACCGTGTATCCACACACGAATATATTTATTAGGTATCTTTAAAACAAGGAAAATAGGCCAAGATATTATTTTAATTGAGGAATTTAAGTGTGGAATATCACGTTCTTGGCTGTGGGTGATTAATCATGCGATGATTTATAGTCGTAGGAAGATAACTATCGAAAGCTGAGATGACACGTGTTGTGCATGATCTTATGAGTTAGATCAAGGAAACCGCCGAAGTATGGCTGTGCTCATTGAGCCGTAATTAACTGCCAAAGTATGGCTATGTCATTGATCCATAATTAACTGCCAAAATATGGATGTGCCCATTGGGCCATAACCTACCGCCTAACTTGGACAGGTTGTGCCCATTGGGCTGTAATTCACTGTTGAACATTTAGTAGGCCGTGCCCGTTGGGCCGTAATTAATAGTTGGAGTGAGTAATTGAAATGACCGTGTGATGGTCCTGATGACATGTAATCGACTAAGTCTATTGATCGATGATTCAATCGGCTTGATGATTTGATTAGCTTGATGATTTGATTGATTGAAGTGAATTGTGAATTTGTGAATTATATTGATTTCTGAGGCTAAGGTAAGTCCTCTGAGTCGTGCTTGTGCTCAAGCAGCCCTTGCGGCGTATTTTCTTCCTAGTCGGGGCTTAGAGGGTTGAACTCAATGAGACATTGTCTCACCCCGTTGTGGGATAACTTTTTTAGGTCCTTAGATGGCGGTTGTTGAGGACCGGAAGCCCTGGATTCTAGGAAGGTAGAGATCGAATAATCGACGAACGTGTCTAACTAGTGAGTAATAGGACAATTCTCTTTTTGTTGAGTCGGTATTTTTGCAAACAGCCTAGTATTGTATATGGGCCTGTTTGTTTATAAAAGGCTTGTTTTGGTTTGAAAATTTGTGGCCCTACTTTCCTATCCCATCCTGTTGTTGTCAAGGGATTATTTATTTGCTTCCGTATGTGTGTTAAAAATTATGGGTCGGTGATGTGTCCTGGGACGTCGCTATTTAATTAACCATCGAGGGATGGGCACGTCCTCAGAGGATCGGGGTGTCACATCCCCATTTAAGTGGTATCAGAGAGAAGTTTAGAGATTAGAGTGATAAGGTGCGATGGTCTATGGGATAGTTAGTAGGAAAGGCCTTTAATTCATGAGTGGTGCATAACTGTGATAGTTGATTGGTTGAATCGTTTGTTGTTATCGCTCGACTTCTAATTCGGTGTGGAATTGGAATGCAAGCTTTTGTAGAAAGCCTGCAAGATGAGCAATTAGGAGCAGAGGACTCCTAGGAAGAGTACCATTAGGCCTACAACTTGGGGTAGGACGGTAACGAGGGTCAGTACCCGAGGAGGCCGTGGTAGAGCGCCAACTCAATCTAGCACTAGTGGAGTAGCACCACCTCCCGTTGGTGCTGGGGTAGCAGCCCCTGGTGATCCGAGAACTATTGGGATCATGCAAGCGATGGATGCGATGAGAGAGATGATGGGGCAATAGGCTTAGAACTAAGCTGCCGCCTTTATTGTTGTTGTTGCAGCCACCACTCAAGCTGTTGCCAATGCTACCGTTATTGCCGCAGCCGCTGCTGCACCTGCCGCCGCTCCTACTAAGGTTCCACCAGGGAACGTGGTCCTTGGGAGGCCAATGCATAAGTTGGTGGAATAGTTCCTAAAATTGAACCCACCGAAGTACACTAGGGTAGGAGATCCTGAAGCTGCAGCTCTTTGGATCCAAGGCTTAGAGAAGGCATTTGCACTACTAATGTGTACAGAGACTGAGAAGGTAGTCCATGCAACCTACCAGTTGGAGGGAATTGCAAGTACGTGGTGGAGAACCACCCAAGGAACAGTATTCCTTGAAGGCGTGGTTCCGGAGTGGAACGCCTTTGTTGAAGTCTTCAATAGTAAGTGCTTCTATGAGACTACCAGAGAATAGAAGATGATAGAATTCCTGCGCCTTTGCCAAGGTACAATGATCGTAGATCAGTAACAAGCGAAGTTCGCGAAACTGTCACAGTATGCCCCCGAAATGTGACATCCCAGATTTTCGATCATGTATTCTATTGAATAAATCGGGCATTTCATTGACGTGCCTATAAGGCTGTTCTCAGAACTGATCACTCTCGAGATAACTAAATTATCCAAGGAAGTCATTAAAGAATTTTAATACAATAGACTTGAGAATTTGACTAGAAATTGGCTATTCGACTATGCTTATCTTTAAAGACCATTATTGCATAGATAAAAATTGATTAGGGATCAGAGATAGGTCAATTCGACTGAAATGTGTGGCTAAAACCGAGTGACTCCACTAATTTGGAAAATTCTCGTCAGCCGGCACTAGATTGATTTTTCTATCGTTTTGGTACCCTGTGTTCGTATTTGAATCCTCGAGATTTTCACGACAATCGAGAGTTGTCAATGTGTCGAGTGGCTTCATTATGGCTTGAAGAAAATCAACCACAGGTCATTTGCACTAAAAATTTCTAAAACCTACCTAGTAGCCTAGGTCATGCTAAAAACATGCCAAAGTGAAATTAACCACAAATTTGAATCCGAATTCAGAAATTGAAAGTTCTATCATGTCACAGGTTATTTTAACAAAATCGACTCAATCTCAAAAGATTTTTCCGCAAACTAAGATTTTTTGGGAAAAAGTCAAGGACTATTTTTTATCATGAAATTGGGAAGCAAGTGGGATCAATTGGTGAGAAAAAATACCAATTGAATCGGTGAGGTGCCGGGTGATTTTATTGAGGCCGAATTGTGTTAAATCAAGCAAGGATAGGTGTCCAATTTGAAGGAAAATCATGCAAATTCGTAGCCTCCCTTGCCTAGGAATTTTGGACCATCTCAAGCTTCTAAATGGGGGCAAAGGGGTTTGGAAATTGTTGGTGGATGACAGCCCTCATGTGGGGACCAACAAAGGGGAAAAATTGAGAGAAAAACGAGACCAAGTGGTCCCCCTTGCTTCTCTTCTTCCTCATCCCCTCCTGCTACCGTCGATTAGCCTTCCCCCTCTCTTCTTTGTGTTGTTTTCGATTCTAGCAACCAGTAGAAGACCAGCCGTGAAGCTCCTCACTATCGAACGCCACCTTCGTCGCCGTCGTCGTCCTCGCGCACCGTCGTTGGTCATGCTAGCCCTGCGCGAGCTCGACATTACTTCGCCTTCCTCTCACCTGTTTCGACGTCCCACCTGCCGTCTCGTGCCGTGTGGAGCTCAGTTGAAGCTGTTTGGCCTGCCTCTGACCACTGTGAGTCCCCATTTGAACCCGATTTAGCCCCTTCCACCTTCCTCAGTCTATCCCCGCCTTAAACCGAGCTTGTTGTCCTCTGTTTTAGCCAAGAACATAACCCGAAAGAGTGGCTTTTCCAGCAAGAGTTTGGCCCGTTTTGAGGACTTTCCCAGCCCCAAAAGTTAGGCTCCCTTTGGAGAGAAGTTAGCCCTGTTGCGTCCTCGTTGATTTGCACCAACTGGATCGCCGAACAAGTGAGTTTAACTCACTAATTCTCGCTTAGTAGGTTAATCACGCTTAGGTGGTTAGTTAGTGCAATTAGCAAGTAAACACGTTCTAGTATTTATTGAACGAACCTTGGAATTTTTCCGGGTCCGTTTTGGCATTCAATTAGGCATTATGGACCAAAGTTGGATTTATTGCTATTTAATAATTAATTTTCGTAATTATTTATTTAATTATTTATTTTCAGGAAATTAGACTAGGATAGTTGGTGACCGGAATTTTATGCTGGTTATTGTGATGCAATCTATTTATTTTTTGAGCTTTAATTTGTGCTAATTTTGCCTGATTGTGATTTTAGGATTTTATTGCTAAATTGATTTAAATTTGGTAATTAACTGGAAAATTACTAGGTGTCAGTCCACAGTGTCAAAAATCTATTTTGGGACTGTTGGAAATAGTAGGAGGTTCAAGAGTAAAAACCTTATATTTTGGCTAAGGCTCGCCATGTACCCATACACATGTATTTTTATCGAGTCTGATAAAAATGGTAAATTGATTGTATGATTAGAATAGTATATTATAACGGCTCAATAACTCTATATGTCATCTTGGAAAAAGAACGTTATATAATATTGGCTCGATGACTTTATATGTCATCTTGGAGAAATGAGAATATGCTATATTGGCTCGATGACCCTATATATCATCTTTGAGAAAGGACGGTATGCAATATTGGCTTGGTAACTCGATATGTCAACTGAGAGAATGAATAGTATGTTATTTATTAGCCTTTAGGGCAAGCTACTATCTATATATCACCTAGGTGAGCAGTCTTGGATTTTGATTAGATGCATAAATAGTATTGTTTTGACCAGGTGAAGGTCCGATGATTCGATCTGTGGTGATTGATTGGATGTCTATATGAATTGTGCTGTTTTGCAGGGAGAGATTGAGGCCGAGGTAAGTCCTCTGACCTATGGTGTGCTTAGGCAGCCCTTAGTGCGTATTTTCTTCATAATCGAGTCTTATAGGGTAGAACTTGCTAAGACGTAGTCTCACCCTATTGTGGGAAAACATTTCAGGTTCATAGATGGCAGCACCTCTAGCTCCTCTCGAGCATTTTGGTATACCGGAGGAAATCACTGAGATAGGTTATCACATTCCAATACACCATCTCCCAAAGGGTTGGAATACATAATGATGAAATCCATCATCTGGGTTGATGTGGGTGAACCCCAAAGGGTGCCCCATGTATACTGGTTTGGTATCATCATTATAATGATGGCCAAAGGGTGGGCCCTATACAAGACTCTAATGTACCTTTGTACGCTTTAGAGGTAACGTTCGAGAAGGGGACAGTAGATCCCAAGGGCGGATCGATGGTGGATGATCTTGACTCTCCAGAGCACTCAGTAGTGGACTCCAGCTACAGCATGGAAGAAGGAGAGATCATTGAGGAGGAGGAGAACTCGGAGGAGGACCCAGAAGAGGATCCAGGAGAGGATTGAAACCCGAACCCTATTTGCAAGACTTGTGTACTGAACTAGCTTGAGTAGAACCCGACCTGTTAGTGTACTGTATGTATATATATGGCTCAGTTGTTATATATGTATATAAGTGTGATGGTTTTTCAAGTTCGAGATTTTTAGTTCTACTCTCCTATCCCATTATTTTATTGTTTGGAGATTTTATTATACTTCTGCATGCGTATTTAAAATGAATGGGTCGGCGATGCGTCTTGGGACGTTGCTATTTAATCGACCAGTGAGGGATGGGCATGCGCTCAAGGATCGAGGCGTGATATGAAATAGTTGAGAATCCAATGAACTGGGTTAGGAGATTCAGAGACGGACTCAGACCAGAGCTGAGGAGTCCACTGATACTACTAAACTCGAGGAACTACAATGACCTGTACAAAAGAGTTTAGATGATTGAGAGGGATCAAAATGAATGAGCTACCACATTTGGGTCATGGTTGGATCAAACCGAGATGGAAATCGGTATGGGAAAAAGCCCATGATCGGAGGAAGATTTCAAGTCCCGCCCAACAAAAAAGGTTGAATTGGAAAGTTATTGCCTAGCTAGAATGGCGTGTACCGCTTGTGTGGAAGGCGACACTGATTAGCCCTATATCAATCTAGGCCGGGTACTTGTTTTGGGTGTGGCCAACCAGCTCACATTGCTATGAACTGTCCTAGAAGATAGAGGAGACTACATCAGTTGCCGCCGCCACCACCGTTGGGTCAAATCAGGGGTTACATGCCACGGAACACACCACAGGGTGGACAGATAAGATCCCCAGCTCAGGGAATAGTTTATGCCATCACCAGAGGTTAGGCAAAGGATACTCCTGACGTGAAATTTTTGAAAGCTATGAAGAAAATCGACTACGGGTCATTTGCACTAGAAATTTTTGAAACCTACCCAATAGCCTAGGTCACGCTAAAATCACATACAATTGAAATTAACAGCGAATTTAAATCTGATTTCAGAAATTGAAAGTTCCACCATGTCACAAGTCATTTTAGGAACGTTGATTTGCCTTTCGAATATTTTTTTGCAAACTGGGATTTTTGGTGGAAAAGTCGAGGTAGCGTCATTTTTGTCCAGAAAAGTCTAAGAACCATTTTTTATCACGAAATTGGAATGCAAGTGGGTTATATTGGCGAGGAAATATGCCAATTTGATCAATGATATGTTGTTTGAATTTTTTAGAGCCAAGTTGAGTTGATTCAAGAATGAATTGAATCCAATTTGTGCCAAATGGGTGCAAAAGTCATATGCCCCCATGACCCATGACTTTTAGACCACTTCAAGCTTTTAGAAGAGGAGTGTTTTGGCTGAAAATTGGATGTGGATGACAGCATGCATGGTGGGACCAAGCTAAGGGATAAGAAGATGAGGTAGAAGACCAAGGTAGTCCCCCCTTATCCAACCAGTCCCCTCTCCTTCTCCCTGCCCTCACCCATCGACCCCTCCTTCATAGCATCTCCTTAAAGATCCTAAAAACCTAGAGTTTAGCTAGCAAGCCGCCAGAGCAGCCCAACTACTCATCCAACCACCGCGCACTGCACCCGATTGCCCGCACGCTGTTGCTCGTTTCACATGCGCTCGGCCAAACGCTACTGGTCCCGTGCCTGTCTCGCCTTGCTCGCGTGTCTACGAGCTCACCAGGCCAACTTAGGCCACTTTCGGTCCCCGTTCTGTCGCCTGGAGGCCTTGTCGAGACTGCTGCTGCCTCCACTGACCTTCCCTCACCAGTTCTAAGAAAACAGTAGCCACCGGCCAGCTTTTCTCGGCCAAAGACAGAACTGAACAGTGTGAGTATCACCAGCATTGTTTGGCCCGTTTTCGTGGCCTCCCCAACCTTGCTTGGTGGTGCCAATTTGAAGTTTGTGGACTACCTCCGTGTCCCTGTCATTTTGATCTAAGCATATCATTAATCAAGTGAGTTTGACTCACTAATCATTGCTTAGTAAGTTAATAACGTTTAAAGGTTGATTAATTTAGACTAAGTATGGATTAGGTGAATAGTTAGATTAGATTAGCAATTTAATTAATTGTTATTGCATGTTAGGTAGTTAGAGTAGTGTAATTAGAACCTAGACAAGCTCTAGTATTTATCTAGAGTGGTTCGGAAATTTTCCGAGCCTATCTCAGCTTTTAATTAGGCTTTACGAGCCTAAGTGTATATTTTTGGTATTTAATAATTAATTTCCATAATTATCTAATTAATTATTTATTTTCTGAAAATTAGACCGGAATAACTAATGACTGGAATTTCGTGCTGAATTCAATGGTGTGATTTGTTTATTTAATTGACTATTATTTTGTGCAAATTAAGTGTGATTTGTGATTAGGGGTATTTATCCCAAGATTTATTTAATTTCATTAATTAATTAGAAAATCACTAGGAGTCGATTTATAGCGTCGAAAAGGAATTTGTGGACTGTTGAAATTAGTGGGATTTTCAAGTGAGAAAATATTGTATTTTGGCTAAGGCCGACTGTATACCCACACACGATTATGTTTATCGGGTATCTTTAAAACAAGGAAAATATGCCAAAATATTATGTTAATTGAGGAATTTAAGTGTGGAATACCACGTTCTTGCCTGTGGATGATTAATCATGCGATGATTTATAGTCGTAGGAAGATGACTATTGAAAGCTAAGATGACGCATGTTGTGCGTGATGTTATGAGTTAGATCAAGGAAACCACCAAAGTATGGCTATGCTAGTTGAGTTGTAATTAACTGCCAAAGTATAGCTGTGCTCGTTAAGTCGTAATTAACCGCCGAAATATGGCTATGCCCATTGGGCCATAACCTACCGCCTAACTTGGACAGGCTATGTCTATTAGGCTGTAATTCACCATTGAACATTTAGTAGGCCGTGCCCGTTGGGCCATAATTAATAGTTGGAGTGAATAATTGAAATGACCAAGTGATGGTCCTGATGATTTGATTGATTGAAGTGAATTTGTGAATTTGTGAATTATATTGATTTCTGAGGCTAAGGTAAGTCCTCCGACTCGTGCTTGTACTCAGGCAGCCCTCGAGGCGTATTTTCTTCCTAGTCAGGGCTTAGAGGGTTGAACTCATTGAGACGTCGTCTCACCTATTTGTGGGATAATTTTTTCAGGTCCCTAGATGTTGGTCGTGGAGGACCGGAAGCCTTAGAGTCTGGGAAGGTAGAGATCGAAGAATCGACAAATGTGTCTGACTAGTGGGTCATAGGACAGTTTCCTTTTTGTTGAGCCGATATTTTTGTGAACAACCCAGTTTCCGTTTGTTTATAAAAGACTTATTTTGGTTTTAAAATTTGTGGCCCTACTTTACTATCCTATCTTGTTGTTGTCTACGGATTATTTATTCGTTTCCGCATGCGTATTAAAAATTATGGGTTGGCGATGTGTCCTGGGACGTCACTGTTTAATGGACGACTAAGGGATGGGCGCGTACTTGGAGGAGCAGGGCGTGACATGGAGTTTGGTGGTGAGGATGCTTGGCTAAGGCGATGGTGAATGGAAGAACCCCAGAGCAATTGTGAATCATGAGCATGGATTGGGCTTGGTAAGAGTTGGTAGCTCTTGCTCGAATCTCTAGGTCTTTGAATGTTTGATGCTCTATTCTTTCGGCCAGATTGAAGAACTAGGTGTTATAGAGATATCCTCAAAATTTCAACGCATTCAACCTAGAATGAACACATACTCATTGTTTTTGCAAGATGGCGCATTGGACTCTCTAGCATTATGATTTTCTCCTTTAAATAAATACTTCCTAATATTTTCTCACTATTCTCACTGGACTAACTCAAGAATTATATATAACCATACTCTTAACAAATTTTGACACTCTGGCTATGCTGTTCCAATGTGGTAACCTCTTAGATCAGCCTTGCCCCAGTGTGGAGGATGATAGTCAATTGGGTTTGAGAAACGAATTTGCAGGCTATAGGGTAGAGAAAGGAAAACTTTTCATCACTTTAAGACACTTAAATTATCGTTTGAGTTCATTTGCAATAGGATATTCGAAATTTGATACAAGTGAAGGCAATAAGTTTGATATATTTTTCTTACCTAGTATTTGTTGTGGCTAACAATAGGTGATTTCAAGAGACTTGACTAACTTATGTGAAATTATGAGAGCCAAGTTTGATATAAGTGAGGCTAATGATAATGAGTTGATATAAGCAAGAGTAGTTATATTAATTAGTGCAATGTGCTTCAACAAGATAGTAAAAGATATAAGCAAAGAGGTAGTATTGATTAGTGCAGTGCGCTTCAATCAAATAGTAATAGATATAAGCAGAGAGATAAGGAACGATGCATTTAGAGCTATATAGTGATTTACTTCTATCCGATAATTGTGAGATATGCATCGAAATGTGACCATTTACTTATTAGCATCACACTATTTTTCGTCGAGCAAGAGCTTCATTCTTGCTTGATTTGCTTTTCGTCGGAGACGATCCTCACCACTAAAGCTTCTAAGAACTCTATTTTTCACTTTGCACATCTTTCAAAGCTAAAGCTTAGGCATTGACCAGACTCCCCTGCTCACTCCTACTTTGATAGGGGAAGTTCGAAGCACTCCTTTCTTGTGGTGTTGGAAAAAGTTGGCAAAAAACAACTAACCTCTTTCATACGTAATGAACAATTTACCCCGGAACGAATGTTGAATTATGGGTGAATGACGAACAATATGACTTCACAATGGTCTAAATGTAGTCACAAGGAAAACATTCAATTTCCACTGCGTAAATGCCGATTGTCTTCGTAAATGAGTAATTGAATGCCTATTTTTTTTTTTAATAAAGGAAATAGGAGAAGAAGAGAAAATAATTTCTTTCTAAATGTTCTTTTTGCCAATTGACCCAACGGTTATCTTCTAAAAATTTTTATATGACTCACTTACACCATTTTTAAAGAGTGTCTCTCCATTATAACATATCATGATGAAACGGTGCGTCTTAATTGCACCGCATCATGGACGTACTAAAAAAGTACAACATTTCCTCCTCATACATGATGGGCTTGATAGTGCTCTATTAAGAATATAATGCATTCAACATTCATAAACTTTAGAAACAATTCATAATGTCAAGAAAGCCGTGCGACCAATGAGTACACCTACACTTGGGAGCTCAAATTATTCATTTGTTAAGGATGGCATAATGGCTAAAATCCGAGAAAGAAATAAACAATTGATGTCTCACAACGCGCCAAACATATTTTGTTACATCAAGTCAAGTATACTGTCCCTTAAAGGCTATACTTGACTATTCTTATAATACCATGTATTTACAATTATATCTAAGATCACAGAAGGCAATATAATTGGTTGACTAGTAAATATATGTGATAGATGTAAAACAAAAATAGTCTTCCTTTGTACTCATGTCTCTCTCTATTTCAGAACAACTGCTTTCTTAGACATGTCTTATAAAGCCATATCTATTCATGACTACCGGTAATATGCTAAAGTAGCAACATTGATCTTTCAGTTTGAGATCATAATCATAAGTAACACATGGCATAAAATGAGGTAAATTAGAAATTACATCAAGGGCTCACACGATGAGTAAATAGGGATAATTTCACTCACCTTCCGTTATCAGTCGTACAATATACATGTAGTATGAATTACATACTATAGTGGATTTCTCTTTCTATAAAAGTGAATGTTATTTATTAAATATATCCACTATATGGATCTTGACTCCAACATAATCATGTCCTTCTCACCTACTTAATTTTAACTTGAGTGCTATATCAGCTCACTTTCTATAGCGCCCAATTAAGTACTTGCATTCAGCATCTTTCAGGCATATATGATTGTGGGACTATCATGTTCGGTCTTATCATATACAAATCACAAACCTCATCTTAACTCCAATTAAGGCGACATATTGTTTTATTTACTAAACCTGTTCTTCAATAATTATTTATACATAACGTCTTATCTTAACGTGCTAACTATAGGACTTGAAGTGATTGCTCGTGTGAGTGAGCTAATCATTGCCTGTTGACATACTTTTCAACAATATATGTGTGCTTGTGCTAGTCATAATGGATTTGTACTTATTGATAAAATATCGTCATTAAAACAAACAAGTACAATACATATGTTCACATATATATAAACCAATGATTCTCTACAATATCACATATCACATTCTACGTGACCCTAGAGACATCCTATGGGTCAAGAATATGTCTCTAGGGATAGCCTTCGTAAATGGATTAGCAACTATTCTATTAGTTAAAATGTATACAAAGATCACTTATTTATCATTAGTCTTGGAATCTCAGTGACAATGGCTAAATTTTCCAAGAAACGTTTTAGTCATACTGCTTCTTGCACTGTGGTAGAACATGTAATAAATTTTACCTCCATCGTAAACAAAGTAGTACATGTTTGTTTCTTGCTATTTCAAGAAATTGCACCTTCATTGAGCAAGAACGCATATCCAAAAGTCGATTTACGCTCATTTAGGTCTCCTCCTAATCAGCATCTAAATAGCCTAATTGGCATAAATCATTTCCTTGATAACAAAATCAACTTTCCATGGTGTTTTTTAAGTATCTCAGGATTCTCTTCACTATTTTCTAGTGTACTTGATCAGGATTTGATTGATATTAGCTTACAACTCCACGGCATAACATATGTAGGGTTGAGTACACCTCATAGCATACATCAAATTTTCGACTGCACTGGCGTAAGGAACAGTTTCCAATTTTTTATATTCTTCTGGAGTCTTAGAATACATCTTGATACTTAGGCTTTCATCTCACATGACAAAGGTATCAATGGGATTATAATGCTACATATTAAAACGCTCAAGAATCTTCATTATATAAGACTCTTATGATAAAATAAGAAGTTTCCTTGATTGATCTCTTTCAATCTTAACTCCTAATATATCAGCAGCTTCTCCCATGTCATTCATTTCAAAATTGGAGGACAATCATTCTTTTATGGTGATAACCAAAACCTTATCATTTCTAGCCAACAGAATATCATCCATATAAAGTGATAAAATCACAAATTTATCTTCGAACTGTTTAACATATACACAGTAATCTTATTCAATCATCGTGAATCAAAAAGTTGTTATGACTCAATGAAAACAAAGATACCGCTGTCTAGATAATTGCTTAAAGCCATATATTGAGCGATGAAGTTTGCAAACTTTACACTCTTGACCTTTAACTATAAAACCTATTGGCCACTTAATATAGATTTCCTCATCTAGTATTCCATTGAGAAATTCCATCTTTACATCCATTTGATGTAATTCAAGGTCCAAATATGCAACAATGGCTAGGATAAGGTGTATTGAGGCAAATCTTACAATTGGTGAAAATGTTTCCTTATAATCTGTATCCTCTTGTTGAGTATAACCTTTCGCCACAAAACGAGCCTTATGTTTTTCAATGGATCCATCTGCCCTTCGCTTAATCTTAAAAACCAATTTATTTCCAATAGCCTTGTGATTGCGTGGTAGATCAACCAAGTCCCAGACGTGATTTACCCTTATTGACTCCATCTCATTTTCTAAAACTTTTATCAATTCTTACTTATCAGAGGATGAGAGAGCCTCTTGAACAGTTTTAAGCTTGGCATCGTCTTACAAAGCAATCATAAATGTTTCATCTTCAATCTCAAAATGATGACTAGGAAAATTTTTACGATTACTTTTACGTAATTAAACTTCTCTTGAATTCAATTCGCTAAGCAATATAATACTCTCACTAGGTCTTGTATGTTGAGGTAAAACTCTATTTCCTTCTACAATATTAGTAAGTGTATTATTAGGATCTTCCATCTCATATAATTGAAAGTCCTTATTAATCTCACATCTACTAAGAAAATTATTCTCCAAGAACACGATATCTTGTGACTCCATTTTGGTCACACTTCCATCAATTTGTTCACCTATGAACACGTACCCTTTGGAGTGTTTAAAATATCTTTAAAATATACATTTCTTCCATATAGAGCCTAATTTACCATATTTATGGGATCAATCATGAACATAAGCTACATACCCCTAATGATGTAGAATACTTAAATCTAGTTTCCTACCAGTCCATAATTTATAAGAGGTAGAAATGACTGATTTTGAGGGCACATATTTAAGTACATAGGCTGTAGTCAATAACGTATCTCTCCAATATGAGATAGGTAAATTTGTTTGCACTATCACAGACATAATCATTTCTAATATGGTTCTATTCTTTCTCTTAGTAACCCCATTTTGTTGCGGAGTATCAGGAATAGTCAATTGTCATATAATTCTCCTTTTATCACAAAAAGTATTGAATTGCTTAGATAGATATTCACGTCCGCGATCGATTCTCAATACCTTTATTATTTTGTTCAACTAATTCTCTACCAACATTATATATCGTCTAAAGCAGTCTAATGCTTCTGACTTATAGGAGATCAAAAAGACATAGTTGAAACACATGAGATCATCTATGAAAGTGATGAAATATGAGGCAACATGCCTTGCTCTCACGTTTAATGGACCACAAATGTCAGAATGTATGAGTTGTAACAGAAATTTGGCTCTAGTTCCTTTAGCGAATGGTTTTCTTGTTGCTTTTTCCATTAGACATTGTTCACATACGGGTATATCAGCATTAGAGAGTGACCATAAAAGGCATTCTCCAATTAACCTTTGCATTCTTTATAACCCAATGTGACCTAATCTAGCATGGCAAGTACTTGCATCAAGCTTAATATTACTAGAAAATACAATTAAAGAAAAACAACTATCAACATTAATATTGTACAGATCATAGTCAATGTCTAATACTATAAAACTATTCGATATATGATCAGAATCATAATAAACTGTTCCAAACAAAATGGCAACACAATCACTATGGAAATTCAACACATAACTTATGCTAAGAAGAACAACTACGGAGACCAAGTTTCATCAAATATTTGGAGCATAAAGGATATAGTGTAGGAATAGGTTTCAACCACCACATAAAATTAATTGACATGTGCCAATATTCTTCACTTTAACTCTTGGGTTATTTTCAACATATATTCATCTTATTCCAAGCTATATGTGGCATCCCAAAAATTCAAGACAACCTCTAGATGAATAAAAGCCCATGATTAGGTAATGAAATTACCTATGGCTTATGTTTTAGCCATTAGTTTTCTCTTAAGACTAAATGATGTATGCTTGTGTTCATGAATTTTTGAAATTAGTATCATAGGACAAACTAATGAGAATAATCTATTCTTGGCTATGTGGCTCATAGACTAAATTCCTATAGATAAAATGTTACAAGATTTTGGCCATGTGAAATTGAAAACTTGAAACCTATAAAAAAAGAATTAAAAATTGTTTAAAGGAAAAAATTAGGGTTTAATTAGGTTTGGGCCTTAGGCCCAATAGCTTGGACTTTTGGTGGGCCAAATGGTCGGCCCATTGGAGCCAAGGAGGGGCTGTCGACCGGCCCACTTACTGGCCCAAAGCCCAGCCGAGAATGAGGTCCATTTTTGCATGAAGAAGGCCATGTGTCTCTCCCAAATTGCCAAGTGTAGATCATGCATTGGCTATTGGGGAGGCATCTCATGATTGCCAATGATGGCTTTGTGGGGAATCAAAAAGGAGAGAGAGGCCGGCTGGAGGGGCTGTTGTCCAAGAGAGTGTGAGAGAGAGAGTTGCGAGAGAGAGAGAGAGGGTCGCTGAGAGGGAGAGAGGAACCGAGGAAGAAGGAGCCGTCTGCCCGTTGCCGCCCGTTCGCCGTCCGTGTGCCGTCCGTGTGCCGTTGTTCACTTGATCTTAGAGGCAAGTTAGGATCCAATTTCTACTCTTGCATGTGTGTCTTGCATGTGTGGTTGAAATGGTGTTGTATCTTGGGTGTTTAGAGGTAAGGAACCGAAGCTAGTGTGATTTGTTCTTGAAATGGCTTGCTGTTTGCGTGTATACCGCCCAACCCAGAAATTTGTAGAGGCTTGCATGCGTGTTTTGAGTTGGATTTTGACTTCGACTCCTTTATGAAAGTTGTAGAAAACATTTGAAAGTATAACATACTAAAATTTGAGAGAAAAAGGCTGAGTTTTGAGAGGTGAAACCCTCCTCCTACAAAGACACTAGATCTGGAACTGCCTTGCTGACCTTTTGGTAGTTTTGTGGGTTGCATGTTGCTTTTTACCGAGAATTTCCCTTTGACTTATTCACAAAACTTGTAGATAACATCCTAAAGATTAACATACTCAAATTTGAGGTAAAATGAGTAAGTGTAGCCTAGTGAATCGACTTTCTCATGAAGATGGTAAATCTGGAAACACAGTACTGGACACCCGAGACTTCTTGGACCCATATGGTGACATTTATTTGGAAATTTCACTTAGATCTCTTAATGAAAGTTATAGGGGACCTCTTGAGCCAAAACATATCAAAATTTCAGAGGAAACGAAGAAGGATAAGTAGGTGAAAACTCGATGTTTCGGAGATAGCTATACTGGACGTTTCGGTGCTAGAATCAGGAGCTTCGGACGTTTATAGGAAATTATCTAGAACGAATCTAGCCTAGATGCCTGCATGACAAATCTACTTTAGAGTCTTTACTATAACCTGGTGAAATTTCATAATTTTTGGAGGTCGTTCGGGTATTTTAATTAAAATATTTCAAGAACTGCACAATCTGATTTTATCCGAAATTACATGCTGTATTTATGTGAATTATATCTTCTTGTGTGAAACCCTTTTTGGGCATGTGTTCTTCATGAAATTGTTACCTTATTGTCTTGTCTATCACATGTCCTGATTTTAAGATTTTTGAGAAACATATGGATTTTTAATTTAAATGTTTTCTAAAATTGTGCAAGCTGGGAATTTAGTAAATTTCAAAAAAAAAAAAAAAGAGCATGATATATGGAATATTCTAAATTGTATGGACTCAATGTATTGTATTGTTATGAATGAATGTGTCTTGCTGCATGTATGATGATGATGCGAATGCATATATGAATCAAAGGATGAAAATGATCTTGATTGCCATCATATCACATGCCATGTTAAAATTGAATTATAATTGAAGATGTGAATTAAGATAAGTGAGAAGGCCGTCAGAGGTGTGAGCCGACGATGCCCTGGGAGTGTCGGGATGCCTGGCTGAAACGGTAAGGCCGGTTGTCCGGTGGCCTTAAATGGCCGGATGCCAGAGGGTCCTCGGGAGTTTCGAGATGCCGGGAGAGTGGGGGAGCTGGAAGCTCAGTAGGTATTGTGCCGAGGGATGCCTCGTGATGCCAGTTGGGGTACGAGATGCCTGGCAGGTATTGTGCTGGATGCCCGGTAGGAATTGTGTCGGATGGTTCTCGCGATGCCAAGTGGGGTGCGAGTGATGAATGTGGGATGCAAACATTGGTCCCGGGAAAGATAAATATGGCAGCTCAAATTGAAAGAATAAAATTGGAAAATTGGAAACATGCATGATGGTACATGTGACATGATGATGATGAGTGCATGGATGCATAATGATGGTGAGTGCATGGATGTATGTGCACCTATGACATGATGGTACATGTGACATGGTGATGATGAGTGCATGGATGTATGTGCACCATGGCATGATGGTACATGTGACATGGTGATGATGAGTGCATGGATGCATGATGATGGTGAGTGCATGGATGTGTGTGCACCTATGGCATAATGGTACATGTGACATGATGATGAGTGCATGAATGCATGATGATGGTGAGTGCATGGATGTGTGTGCACCTATGGCATGATGGTACATGTGACATGATGATGATGAGTGCATGGATGCATGATGATGGTAAGTGTACGACCTTATGGTGATGATTATATGGCGATGATGGTACATGCGATATGATGACATGTGCATGATATCAAGGTAAATTATGCATGAATGCTTGAATGACATGCGTTGTGATGATTGTATTGTATGATGCATTGAGTGGTTTATTAGTCATTTACTTACTAAGTGGTTGTACTCACACCTTCGGGGACCAATATTTCATATTAGAGAGATGCCACTCCCTGCTGTCACGCAGGGCGTCTTTTATGGCCTTCCTTCGGATGTGGAGGTCGAGTGTGTGGAGATCAACTATCCCACCGTCCCTGGTCTTACGTTTATTCAAGTTCGCGCGTTAGTGATGTATGATGTGGGCCTAGCTGAGGGCCTATCAGTCAGGAGTTCATATTCGTTCATGTTCGTCGAGATGGAGCGATGCGTGGGATGTTGCCGCCGCTGCCACCTGATGCACCGGGATAGGTGTGAGGGCTTGTGCGTGAGAAGTAGGAGCTGCAACTTTTTGGGATGATAGCCGACACTAGTTGATGGGGGATCTTGCATGATAGACATAGTGGGTCGAGTGTCTTTTTGGGGTTATGGTCGAGTATAACTACAAGTCTTGGCCTTTCTTTTGATGTACCAACCCGAGAAAAACCCATCATGAAAATATGTAAATAGAAGTGTCTTGGCTCTATCTTTTCTTATGATGTTAGTGGTGTGCCATTGTATCATGGTGGTTGAAGGGGGAGTTAGTAAGACTCGATTATGCTTCTGTAAATAAGATGCGTTGGGACCATTTTTTTAAAAAAATGCCTAGGAACGAGGGTTCTTCTTTGGTAGGATGTGGTGACCTTGGACGCTTCGGGGTGCCACACTATATCTGACAATACTCTACAAATGCTCTTTGGTCTCTAGCTATGTTGACTGTTGCTCCTGAGTTTAAAGTCCACATTGGATGAGATTTAGCAAGCATTACAGTGCTAGAAATAAAAGCATTACTTAAAGTAATGAAGTAATAAGGTGCCTCTTTCGACTCAGTACATTCACGAGCAAAGTGACCCATCTTATCACAATTATAGCATTTCATCTTGGCTTTGTCCTTCTTCTCATCACGTTTTTTGCGTTGGAAGTTCTTAACCCTCTTAGGTGCTTGATCAGTCTTCTTCATTTTGTTGTTGAATTGATGATTCATTTTGCGCTTAAAGCTTGAAGCTTCGTGCGAATTCGATTCAGCAACATAAGTATGGATAGAGGATCTTGTAACCTCGAGACACTCATCCTCTAATTCCAAATGATGCATGATATCGTCAAAAGTGACAATATTCTCGCTATGCGTCATGTTGATCTTTGTATACTACCAATTGTTAGGAAGAGAACTTATAATAGCCTAAATTCGTTGTTTGTTAATAAAGGAGTAACCTGTCGACTTTAGCTCATGAATTATGTTTGACATTTCCTAAAAATGCTGCCTCATCGTTACATTTGGACACTTTTGGTATGTGTCAAACTTGATGATGAGTCTCCTCAACTTAGTGGTAGACGTATCTCCAAATTTATCTTTCAAGGCAATTCATATTATTTGAGCTATATTATAACTTTCAAACTTACACATGAGATCATTTTGCATATAACTTAGCAACGTGATGTGAGTAATACTATTTTTTTTCCAAGGTTGATAATCTTCTTGATCACTTCTATGTTGAGCTAAAGTTCTATGCTCAGGATCATCCATAGTGTGGTTAAGGGTTTCCAAAACCTCTTGCTTTTTAAGAATGTACTGAACCTTTTGGTGCCAAATATCATAATTGTCACTGTTTAATTTATCTCCTTTATTGAGATCATCCACAATGGTCTTGGATGCCGAAGCCATAATCAATTATTATAACACTTTGACATAATAAACGCAGAATCAATACCAGCACATTTTAAAAGTAATACACATTTAATTTGCAATAAAGACATACTAAATTGATGATAATTCAACAAAAGACACAGAAATGAAAGTTCACTATATTCTCAAACAGCTTCTATGTATGATTATTCTACTATAATTTATTAGTTTAATTTATGCAAACTTTAAGTTCTAGGTGAGAACTCTTTAGAATTCTACCAACCTACGAACTCTCACTAAAAAACTAATTACATGACCTCATGTAATTTGCATATTTTTCTATTAACAAAAAATAATCATGCATCAACTATAATCGAAATTGTAATTCGACACGTAATGAAAAAATCAAGGATTTCTAACGATTGTTTGAGTTTGTTTGGAATTAGAAAATTGCAAGCATATTAAACAATATAAATGCTATCATCGAACCAGGCTCTACATAACACATAAATGATCACTTTTATCTAAGCTAGCTTCTGTATTTCCAAAAAATACAATAAAATTCAGGTTAAAAGGAATAAACAATGTACTTATATCCCAAAAATATGCATACTTAGAGTTACGTACACATTCTCATACCTTTAAAAAATCAAACATGTAAAATAGTTATACCATAGAATAGAGCACATCTATACGAACCAAATGCCACCGATCATGCCCTGATTGGAGCTCCCACGCGCCTGCACACAACACCTGAGTGTGTGGCGCATGTGGTGCATGTGCTAGCGAGCCAATATGGCCGGCAATGAATTTGATCAGTCCAACTACCGAACCGACTAATCGGTTAGACCAGTTGGCTGATCAACAAGTTCAGGTCACCAATTGGGTCGGGTTAGGTCTCAGGTCGGGTCGGATATCAGTTGATCGCCGGTCAATCAACTACCGCCAGTGGGTGACATTATCAATGACATCATCAAGTAGTTACCACTATTGGATGACATCATTGATGATGTCAGCACATGTCGGTTCGCCGACGCATGCGTGGTGTTCACACGCTGGCATGCCTAGCGAGTCGGGTATGTGGTGGCCACACGTTGTAGCTTCAGGCCGTGCGTGTTAGCGCGTCTAACGTCTTCTAGCGTTGCTAAACCCACTGTTTGACTTGTCTCAATGAGTACTTTTACCTTGTATGTTCATGCGTAAAACCCAGTGTTTGGCAAAAAAATACTTCAAAAAATGGCCAAAACTGTACGGGTTTATGTGACCTCTAAACCCATTCTTTGCTTCGGTACGTTTTCAATGATTCATGTTGCAATTTTCAAGTAATGAACATCTAGATGATGGGAAGTTCATCCTCTTGATCCCCATATCAAATGGCAAATGAGAAAATTCGATGGAAAAACAAGGCATAAATCACAACTGGGCTCTGATATCAATGTTGGAAGAAAGTCGGCGGAAAGCGGCTAGCCACTTTGATGCGCAATAAACAATTTACCTTGGAATGAACGTTGAATTACTGGTGAACAATGCCGGTGGTCAACTGCCATCGGTGGGTGACGTCATCGATGACGTTATCAAGTAGTTACGCATCATTGGATGACGTCATTAAAGATGTTAGCACGCATCGATTTGCTGAAGCACTTGTGGCATTCACACACTAGCATGCCCAGCGAGTTAGGCACATGGCACCCACACACTATGGCTTTAGGCTGTGCATGTTGGCACGTCCGATGTCTTCTAGTGGCGCTCGACCCACTATTTGACTCATCTCGATGAGTACTTTCACGTTGTATATTTAAAAGTTGATTTTGGCAGAAAGAAATATTTTGAAAAATGGCCAAAACCGTGTGGGTCTACGTGACCTCTAAACCCGTTCTTCGCTTCGGTTCGTTTTTAACGATTCATGTTACAATATTCAAGTAACGAACATCCATACGATGCGAAGTTCATCCTCTTATCCCTATATCAAATGGAAAATGAGAAAATTCGATTGAAAAACAAGGCATAAATCATAACCGAGCTCTAATACCATTGTCGGAAAAAAGTCGGCGGAAAACGGCTAGCCTGTTTGATGTGCAATGAACAACCTCCGAACGAACGTCGAATTATGGGTGAACGACGAACAATATGACTTCATAATAGTCTGAATGTAATCACAATGAACATATCCAGTTTTCACAGTGTAAATGCTGATTGTCTTTATAAAAGAGTAATGGAATGCCTTTTTTTTTTTTTTTTTTTTTTTTTAAAGGAAAGAGGAGAAGAAGAGAGAATAGTTTCTTTCTAAACGTTCTTTTTATCAACTGACCTAATGGTTATCTTCTGAATTTTTTTATATGACTCCTTCATACCCTTTTCAAATGATATCTCTCTATCATAACATATCAAGAAGAAATGGTGCATCTTAATTGCACCCCATCATGGACGTACTAATAAAATATAACACATTGCGAGCTTTATCATCTTCTCTGATACTTTCCAATGAAGCCCTCTAGAAACTCCTCTTGCCAGTTGAACAATCGATTGTCACATTCGTTCGTCATTATTGCTGGCATTGATGCTGGAAGAAATGTTGGATTTGCTTTTTTCTCCCTTACTCTGATATTGGAAATCTTGCAATGGCAAAATTACTGTTGAAAGTTGTTCATTTGTCATGGTTTCAGATGCCAACACTAGTTCAACTCTAATCTACACGATATGCAAATGCAATTTTTTTTTTGTATTTTTGGGATAAATAAAGCGATTAAAAGATAAACACCAAATCATTCACGGTCATCAAAGATATTATCCGTCATTTGAATTTGGAAATGATATCTAATCAAACCTAATTGTTTCATTAATAAAATCGATAAATTAATCTTAGGTCTTAAAGATCAAGATATCAATTTTATTCCCACGTGATTAATTATTTCATCTAAAGCTTTATAGATGGAACAAAAATCCGTGTGCGGTTGCGAATTAGGCGGTGCATCGGGAATTTCAATCATGCATCGAGAAATATTTCAAATAAAGAAAACAAAACAAAATAAAATAACTAATAAATAATAAATAAAAAACTACCGAATTTAATTCTTTTAATCAGGGCTTAGCAAACAGGTTCGGAGGAGCAGCTATGAGCGAAGGAGGTGTCGGCGTTCAGAGCTCTTGTGAGGGGACCAACGGTAAGCAGTGAGGCAGCAACATGTGCGCGGCAAGGAGGCTCAAAGCGAAGGTGGCCTGCAGCAGGGGCGTTGCTCGAGCATGCAGAGGCTTAACATCCGGTGGCATTACAGGTAAGCCGCAGTGGTGACAGACGCACAAGCCAGCAGAGGGAAGCTCGGCAACAAAGAGCTCGCGAGGAAACTCTAACGCAAGTAGAGGGAAGCACGATGACCGATCCTGGCGTCGCGGGTCGGCAATAGTGATGGGCGTCGGCGTGGGTCGTGGCTGGCAGCTTGAGAGGTAAGGTTAGGTGCAGCTACAGTAGGCGTCGGCGAAGGAGATCGGCTAAGGCGCAAGCAAAGCGGCAAGACAATAGCAATGGACGGAGTAGGAGCAACGTCGGGTCGTTGTGGGTCAGTGTGGGCTGCTAGTGAGGCGCAACGGAGCTCAAAATCTGCTACAGAGGGCTGCTGGCATTGACGTGGTGGAGCAGGGACTGAGCTTCGGATGCTAGGTGGCGATCGGCACAGGGGACAAGTGGACAGGGGCACGGGACTTGGCCAGCGCGGGGATTCGGCGACTGCAGAGGCACGGTAGGTCGGGTAGCAAGGAACGAGCGAAGAAGAAGAATGGTAGTTTGTTTTTTTTTTCCTAGTCCCTGCTGACTTTTTCCCCTCTTCAAAGAATGAAAGTTTCTTTCTTTTTTGTTGAATTCTTTTTGACCTAGAAACCGAGAAAAAAAAAAACCCCATTGACATGATCAAACAAAGCCCCCTTCTTATGTATTGTAGCAACCTATTGATAGGTGAGTGGACTAGAGTTTTAAATCAACATCCATGAGGATTTTTTTTTAACACAATATTTGTTTTTGTTACATATTGCTAAAGATTTAGGATTGCAAGAGGATTTTTCTCAAATTTTGAATCCTGCAAAGATGAGCTCCCAATATTATTTGTCACACTTGCCCTATTCGAAGATATTGAAAAATCCCCATCATATTTCAGAAAATTTCAAATCTCTATTTCTCACAAGATAACTTTGGTCATAAAAAAAAAAAATAGGGGGGGCTTGGGCCAATTTGCTCCTTAGTGGGCTTAGTCCAACTTGTCAATTTAAAGCTCGAACCACCGATTTGAACCAATTTGTCTCTAGCTCAATGCAAAAGCAAATTAAAAAATGCCCTTAAAAGTATATGCTACACAATTTAAATCCTATATATTTTTTAGGGGTTAAAAAATTAATCCCTAATTTTTATGCAATAAATAACGGGGTCGCCAAAATTTAGGTGTCAACAACAGCCTCTCTTTGAAGGTGAGCTCATAGAGGTTGCCTTCAAAGATAAATTGAGACCTAAATTTTAATCATACATGGACTGAATGATTTTTTTGTTTGAAAATGAATTTCATTTTGGAAAGCAATTTATGTGATGCATGGAAATGCTAATGCAAATGATAAATGAATCTACTTTGAATAACTTACCTTTAAAGAGGGTAGAGTAATTAAAGATAGTTGGCGTTACATGTTTAGGACTCATACATTTCTATAGTCGCCCATAATGATAGTATTTTATTGTCCAGGACCCGAACCTTTCTTTGGTTGTCTTGACGATTTTTTTTTTTTCCAAGACCCGTACCTTTCTACAGTCGCCTGTTTGAGCAATAAATATTGTCTAGGACCCATACCATTCTACAGTCACCTAAATGGGAAATCACTTTCCAGGTTCTATACCTTTCTACGGTTGCCTAAATGGGGAAATTGCTTTTCCAAGACCTGTACATTTCTACGGTCGCCTGTTAAAGCAACAAACATTGTCTAGGACCCATATCATTCTACGATCGCCTCATTGCAACATAGATCTTCTGACCAAGACCCAAACCTTTCTTCGCTCGCCTTAATCATACTAAATCTAGAGAAAAATCTTTGGGAGATAGCTCGACCAAGTTGAGTGTCGGTGCACTTGAAAGAGAATACCTCCTAAGCACGCTAATTTGATAAGGGGACTTTGGGCTACAGAAACACGCCATGTCAATAAAATAAAATAAAAACTCTAAGTTACAGAAGCACGACAAGTTAGGAACTCCGGGCTATGGGAGCACACCATGTCAATTAAAAGAGATGTCGAGCTATGAAAGCATGTCGAGTCAATGAAAATGACTTTGGGCTACGGAAGCACGCTAGGTCAATATGAAGGAACTCCGGGCTACGGAAGCACGCTGGGTCGATAAAAAGTGACATTGGGCTATGAAAGCACACTCTATCAAAGAAAAGGATTTTGGGCTACAAAAGCATGCCAAGTCAATATAAATGAACTTCGGGCTATGGAAGCACGCCAGGTAGATAAAAAGGGACACGGGCTATGAAAGCATGCCGTGTCAATGAAAGGGACTCTGAGCTACAAAAGCACGCTAAGTTAATATAAAGGGACACCGAGTTATGGAAGCACATCGAGTCGATGAAAAGGTCATCGGCCTACGGAAGCATGCCAAGTCAGTGAAGAGGTCTTCAGGCTACGAAAGTATGCTGAATCTCGAGGCTTTAAGGAGCAACTTGAACGTCAAGTATTAATTGGTCTTCAAGGAAATATCTGTCAAACACAATTAGAGTAAAAACTGATGCATTCATTAAAGACGTAGACAATTTGAGCTACTTTAGAATGCACATTTCAAAATTCAGTGAGGTTTTCATCAATTCAATCAAAGTTTGTGCATGATGACTTTACTATATTTACATCACCCAAATTTTCACTAGAGAGAATTATCGTTCAAAACAATTTTCCACTCATGACATGGATTTTCTAAGAATACTAAATGAGAGACTTTCAATTAGAAAGGACTTTCACTCACTCTCATTTAGAAAGGCTATTCTATGAGAATCATTCCATCTCACTATCATCATATCGACAAGGGTCTAAGTATTCTCACAAACAGTACGACCTTACCAATTTGAGAGGTCTTTAATAAGGATTGTAATGAAGGCTTGGTTAATGGCTTAATAAAAGGACTCTTTGAGTCAAGACAATTGAAAGGATAATTCTGTAATTATCTTCGGGTTTACAAGTCAAGAATCCTACAAAATGAGAAAGAAATAATCTTGCTCGCACTTCTTCAAGCAATGCTTATAAACATATGAACTCCTACGTTAATTCAAGTGTCATAATCTGAAGAGAATTTGTAAGGGACGTAACATAGGCTGTGTTCATAAGTTGGGAAATGAAAGATTGTTGGGCTCAAAGATGTGTATATGGGTCAAAGTTGATGATCATCTAGGCATTGTTGCCGATCTTCTTCTTCACTAGGGGCTATCTTGGCAATGTGCTCCACTAATTGTAGAAACTCAGTATTTAAGTTCTTTGAATACTGCTCCATTAGGGATACAACCTTTTAAACTGACAGTCACCGATCTTGACTCTCTTTTTTCATATATGGATATCGGCCTTATTTTTTACCAGGCACACCGCTTTTTCATACCCCTAATTCGCATTCATTTTTTCTTCACTTTTTTTCATGGGCATTGGCCTTGCTTTTACCAGGCACACCGCTTTTTCATGCCCCTAGTTCTCATTCATTTTTTATTTTCACTTTTTTTCATGGGCATTGGCCTTGCTTTTACCAGGCACACTACTTTTTCATACCCCTTGGTTCTATTTTGAATGAGCATATGGTGCTTTTAACATTTGGACCTTTAGGAGGTCTTCTTCTTCTATCAGCACTCCAAACCATAATGTTTGAATAATTGCTTTTTGCCTTGCTCCAGTGTGGGGGATAATTACCAAATGGGTTTAAAGAAATAAAATTGTAGGCTCAAGTGGGTTATGCAAATGATATAAGTATGTAGGATAGAGAAAGAAATGCTCTTCGTCATCCTAAGGCACTTAAATTACCACATGAATTCAATATAATAGCACGACTTGAAGATTAATACAAGTGAGAGTAAGAAAACTTCTTGCCATTTTTCTCACCTCATGATGCCATCTTACCTCCCATTTTCCCCGATGTGGGGTGGTTCATGACAGGGGTAATTTGAAAAGAATTTCCATAAGTGTATAAGGCTCAAAGAGGTTAAGCAATGAATCACCTATAGTATTTGGGATAGAGAAATGAATCGCCCCTCATCATTTTGATCACCGTACCTTTCGCGAATAAATCCTTTATTTTGTAGATATGGAACTTTCTACACTCATCTCACAAATATATAAGTAGGGGACTGTGTATAGGACATGGCTTGCCTTTCGTCATCCTAACACATCTCATTCAACATTCTTAAGCATTGATGTCACTCCATTGAATTGTCTATCTTGACACATCTCCACATGAAATTGGTGAGTCAAATAGGAAAAACCATTCTCGAGATTCTCTTTTCAAAAGAGTCTGGCAATTTAAGCATGAAAAGCTTTGTGACTTCAAAACAGACAATTTACCATACTCAAAACATGGTTTTAAGCATCCATTCAGGGGAATGCCCCACAAAGGGATTGGCTCCTTAGATTGCCCCTATCAATCAAGATTGAAAATTCAATCTTTGATTTGATAAATACTCCCTCCTTGCTTTTGCCCCTACACAAGAGAACGTGCATGAATATGATACTATGCAACGAGAAATGAAACTCAATTAATTTCAGTCATACACCAAAGAACCAGCTTAGTCGGTTTGCTATCACCATCAGAATTTGACATGCCCTCAAGTTCGTCATCCCTACTGTCTCATCAATGTACAAGGAAAAGAGGTGCATCAAGCATGGAGTTGAGAAGGGTCGGGCACCCCTTTTGCCTCTTTGGGGTTAATATCTCACACAAGTAGTAATGAGAGTTGCCCCACATTTGTTTCTTATTGAAAGTGCACTCTAAGCCAGTTGATCTATCATTGCAACCTAAGTCAGTTGATCTATCATTGCAGCCTGATGTGCCTTTTTCAGATGCTTTCTCATCAAGTCCAAAAAGTAATGCTCTGAACATAAAGTAAATGAGTTAGAAAATTAAACAAGGGTAACATAATGCATGCTTTTATAAATGGCTTGAAAAAATGATCTTTTATTCTTTTTTTTTTTTTTGGGAACTTTTTGATGAGGAAGCATGAAGAAGCCTAGTTCTCAGGATTTCTCCATGGATGACATTTTCTTTTCATGGTTGGATATCGTCATTGAACTGATTTGGTGTACCCCATCATGTCCTCAAAATTAGAAATCAAATTGTAAGTTCACTGAATAGAATCAAATGACTTATATTACTAGAATGGAAAATGCAAACAAGCAAACCCTAGAAACGAAAGCAATAATTGAAATCTCAAAAAGCAGGAAATCCTAAAAAAAAAAAAAACTTGAAATCCTTGAAATCATAAAAAAAGAGACTCATTCATAGAGGAGTGTGAAGATAAGAACTTCTTCACTCAGTGATAGTATTTGCACCTCTGTCACGGTTTGGCAGAGGGTTTTTATGATTACTACTGAAGGAGAATGCCTTTGTATCAAAGAGGTCTTGGACCTTATGCTTTAAAACATAGCAATCATCAGTGGAGTGACCAATCTCTCCCATGTGATAGTCACACTTTTTGGAGGGATTATGTGCAGAATAATGCTCAGGATTTAGTTGCTTCGGCTTAGTAGAGAGTAATCCCTTCTTTTAGAGAATAAGCAAAACTTTGGATAGGTGTCTAGGAAGAGGTGTGAACTATCTTCTAATATTACGTCATTGACCCGAGAACTAATGTTCTCCACCTTATTGCTCAGTAAAAATCTTAATTGCTAGAGTGCGATTGGATGTATCATGATTTGGTTGAGAATATGCCACATTAATCTCAGCTTCAAGGTCCTTCTCCTTCTTGGTAGAAAACCTCTTGTTACATGGCTCAGTAAACCACTCTTCTCTTATCTCCATCTCAATTTGTTCTCCCACAGGAACAAGTTGGTTAAAGTTTTTGACGTATGTGCTAGCCATCAGGTTACAGAACTCAAACGAGAGAGTCTTGATGAATAACTTTATCAACTCCTTGTCAGTAGGCTCAGGAGTGATTTAAGCTGCCAAATTTCGCCATCTCACGGCATACTCCATAAACGATTCATTCATCTTCTTCTCCATTCTCTCAAGATCTTCTCGGGAAGGTGCAATGTCCATATTGAACTTATATTGCTTGAGAAACGAGTTAGCCACTTTGTTCCAGGTGTCGAGAAGGTTCACATTCTTCGACACATACTAGCTTAGTGCGGGCCCGGTCAAACTCACATGAAATGATTGGATCATGAGGGGCTCATTCTTGACATATTGGGCCATGCGCACATGGTACATCTGCAGATGACATTTTGGACAGGAAGTACCATCGTATTTCTCAAACTCTAGCATTTTAAATTTTTTTGGAATCTTAACCTTCTCATACACTGACAAGTTGAATGGGAGTGAACTCTGTGACTCTTGCAATTGCTTCACTTTCTCTTCCAGCTTTGCGAAATGTTCATCTTGCTCCATCTTAGGAATGTGGTCAAGCTTAGCTTTTTCAGCGGTGATCAACGGTGGGTCATCTTCCATCTTGGACATGTCATCATCACCCATTTGGGCCTTGTTTGCCTACTTTGGGACTACTAACTCGGGGAGAGCGAGTGTTGGAGTCGAATTTACCCAGAGGGATTGGATTTGAACTGACATAAGTTGCATGGAGGTGAGCAACTATTGGAGTTGATCTTCCATAGTGGAGATACGATCACGCATTTCAGTTTGGTCGGCCATTTTGCTCTTGATCATGTAACAATGAGCCAATGTGAGGGATTCGTTATGACCTAATTTGAATAAATGAAAATATGTAAGCACGAGGTGTAAATAGAGAGCCAATCTATGACAATGATCTAATCGATTTTTCATTCATTTTTTCCATTTATTCAAGAAAATTCATGAATTTCCTAAAACTATAAAAATAGACACCCTAGCAAGAACAAATTTCCTAGACATGAATTGAAAATAAATACTCCAAAGTTTTTTTTTTTGTTATTTTCAAATCATTCATTTTATGGCAATTTTCTCATTTCATTTGGAATGACAAAGGAATTAGATCAAATGATTGACCTAGATTGTCATGGGCAGACCAAAAGTATGACAAAATAAGAAAATTGCATAGTATGGGGATAGAAGACTTATTTCACCAAGAAAAATTGACAGCAACCACATAGAAAAGCACATGAAATGTCGGGTTTGATTTCTATCTAAGAAGGCTAAGCAAAGTGGAGTTAAAAGGGTGGGATGACTAGTCGCAACCTCACGTACTAAGTCAAGTCCTTCTAACTCCGGCTTAGTAAAAAATGATACCCCTATGCGACGCAATCTCCCGGGCAGAGATAAAAATTCTTGACACCAAGACAAAAGCATTTGGGATTGAGTTGGGCAACCTCTACTACGCGGCCTCGCGGTCGAAGTTGTATCTAACTCAATACCATCCTAGGTATCCTAGTGCGGCCCAGGTTTGACGGCAGCTTGTGTATGCAAAAGTGTAGTGCTAAATGCAAAGCATGCACAATAGTTTATTTCAAGCAACACTTCATATATGAAAGCAAACCATACGTTCCTACACCTCCCTACAAAACAAGGGTGAGCAAACACTTCCACTTATACCTCCCATCTTTCAAGAACATTTAACACCTTAAATGTTAAGGACATACCCGGGATCCTCGATGCTAAATAAAAATATTTTTTTTTTGAAAAAAAATTGGCCTAAGTCCACTAAGAGTTTCAACTCAACTCTCCAGTAGAGTCGTTAAGCTGTCGCGACCCAAACTCGGGTGAACAACCTAGAGTCTAGCTAATGGATTACTAAGCCTAAACTTAGTTCGGGCTCTCCCAAGTCCATGCCAATTCGCGACTTAGGTTCAAGTTCTTAACATACAAATGATTTTTCAATTAGGAGTCGCCACTAATATATTTTTGGTGGGTCGATTAGAAACCCAAGTAAAGTAACGGGAGATTTACTTTACTCCTACGAATCAAAGATTTATGAGTTTGGGGACTTGATTACACTAGATTTCTCTAATGCCCTTTCGGTACCTTTCTCTTTTATTTTGAAAAAAATGTTTGTAGGCGGCTTGAATTGATTTTAATTTACCTCCCTAACATGTGAGGTAATCATATGGGTGTGCAAACCACTAATTTAACACTTAGATGAAGCAGTAAATAAATTGTAGGACTTATCTCATCGCAACAAAAGCATTTGCAATGTTAGATCAGAATTCACATCAACGGTCCTAGATATGATTTCTAAATAACATGCAGTCACTTAATTTGTTTTCTTGCACTTATTTAAAGAGAACCATGCTTTATGCAATGCATGCTACCAATCTAACATGATATGACATAATAATATGACCTAATAATATGACCTAAACTATATGATGCAAATGCGATGTTTTTTGTGTTTTCTTAATAAGCATGCAATCCATCCTAGAGAATGAAACTAATTTATTCAAAGACAATTTTTTGGGTATTTTCCATGAAATTTGAAATTAAAATCATCCAATATTAAAGGTTGGGCCAATCTAAACTAATCCAAATGACCTAATTCTAATGATGAACAACTTCTAACTAAGTGGATTAGAAAATAAAATTAAAATCAATCCTACTAATTGACATGCATTTCATGAATTCTAGTTTTCTTTTTATTTTTAAGAAATTCGAAATTAAAACAATAATTAAATGTGCAATGTAAATTAACCAAATTTTTTGTTTCTAATTTTTTTTATTTATAAAAATTCTAATTAAAATATTTTTTTAATAAAAAATATAAACTAAAAAATAAAAATCTAACTAAAGTGAGATATCATCTATTTTAAGTTATGATTAGACTAATTTGAATCCTATCTTAACTTATAAAATTATCTCATCATGCAATTTAATTCAAAAGATATTATCTAACCTAGATACTATCTAAACATGCATTTTTTTTAAAAATAGTCAACTATCCAATCATGCAATTTTATCTAGGAAAATCAATTCTAATCTACATGATATGCAAATGCAATTTTTTGTGTGGTATTTTTGGGATAAATAAAGCGATTAAAAGATAAACACCAAATCATTCACGGTCATCAAAGACATTATCCATCATTCAAATTTGGAAACAATATTTACTTGATTGTTTTGCTAATAAAATTGATAAATTGATCTTAGGCCTTAAAGATCAAGATATCAATTTTATTCCCACGTGATTAATTATTCCATATAAAACCTCATAGATGAAATAAAAATTTGTGTGCAATTGCGATTGGGTGATGCATCAGGAATTTCAATCATGCATCGAGAAATATTTCAAATAAAGAAAACAAAACAAACTAAATAATAAATAAATAAATAAACTATCTAATTTTTTTTTTAATCGAGGCTCAGCAAACGGGTTCGGAGGAGTAGCCGGGGGTGAAGGAGGCGCCGGCGTCCGAAGCTCCAGCGGGGGGACTGCTAGCGGGCGGCGAGGCAACAAAAGGTGCATGGCAAGGAGGCTTGGAATGGAGGTGGCCGGCAGTAGGGGTGTCACTTAGGCGTGCAGAGGCTCAGCGTCCAGTGGCATTGTGGGTCAACCGCAGTGGTGGCAGACGCACGAACCAATAGAGGGAAGCTTGGCAGCCGGGGGCTCGACAAGGAAACTCTGATGCCGGTAGAGGGAAGCTCAGCAACTAGTCTTGGTGTCGCAGGTCGGTAGCAGTGATGGGCATCGGCGCTAGGTCGTGGCTGATGGCTCGAGCGACAAGGTTTGGCATGGCTGTAGCAAGTATCGGCGAAGGAGATCGGTTAAGGCGTGGGCAGAGCGGCAAGGTAGCAGTAGCGGGTGGAGTAGGAGCAACATCGGTTCGTCATGGGTTGGTGCGGGCTGCAAGCAAGGCGAGGCGCGACGAAGCTTGGGATCTGCTATAGAGGGCTACTGGCGTTGACACAGTGGAGCAGGGATCGAGCTTCGGATGTTGGGCGGTGACTAGCAGGAGGACGAGCAGGCGGGGGCGCGGGACTCGGCGGGTGCGGGGATTCGGTGACTGCGGAGGCACGATGGGTCGGGCAGTGAGGAACGGGTGAAGAATAAGAACAATAGCTTTTTTTTTTCCCTCTTTTCTCTGTCTCACCTATTCCTCTCACGTCTTCTCCCTCTTGCTATTGTACTTTCTGCAGCACTTTTTAGCAGAAGGAAAATGTCCCTGCTGACTTTTTCCCCTCTCCAAAGAACAAAAGTTTCTTTATCTTTTGTTGAATTTTTTTTTTTTTTTGGACCTAGAAATCGAGATCGATGTGATCAAATAAAAAACCCCCGTCTTATGTATTGTAGCAACCTATTTATAGGTAAGTGGACTAGAGTTTTAA
Source organism: Eucalyptus fibrosa (assembly GCA_017140475.1). Lineage (NCBI taxonomy): Eukaryota > Viridiplantae > Streptophyta > Magnoliopsida > Myrtales > Myrtaceae > Eucalyptus > Eucalyptus fibrosa. The sequence goes on along the minus strand of CM029509.1, from coordinate 20,369,470 downwards.
ATCAACATCCAAGAGGATTTTTTGCGAAGGCAATATTTGTTTTTGTTAAATATTGACAAAGATTTAGGATTGCAAGAGGATTTTTTTTCAAATTTCAAATGCTACAAAGTTGAGCTTGCAATATTTTTCGTTACACTTGCCCTATTTGAAGATATTGAAAAATCCCCATCATATCCCGGAAAATTTCAAATCTCCATTTCTCACAAGATAACTATGGTCATAAAAAAAAAAAAAAAAATTTGGGCTTTGGCATATTTGCTCCTTTCGTGGGCTTAGGCCCATTGTCAATTTAAAGCTCGAACCACCGATTCGAACCCATCTGTCACCAGCTCAATGCAAATGCAAATTAAAAAAAATGCATCTAAAACTATATGCTACGCAATTTAAATCCTATATACTTTTTTGTAGGGGCTAAAAAATTAATCCCTAATTTTTATGCAATAAATTACTAGGTTGCCAAAATTTAGGTGTTAACAAACCTTTTCTCCATTTCCTATCGACCACATTACCAACTTGAAATTGCTTCTCTTCCCATCAAGATACTTTGCTAACCCCACAATGGTTTCGACCCTTTCTCAACATGCCAAAAATCAGTATGATTGAAATACAGTCCTTTTAGCAACTTACTCCATAACACATATGGATTTTTTTTGCCAATCTCCAAGCTTGTTTTTCTAGGAGAGCTTTGTTGACAGTAATGAAATTCCTGAAGCCCATTCCTCCTTTGTCTTTTCTTGTTTTCATGACTTCCCATATTTTCTAGTGTAAACCAATTTTTGTCTCACTATTTTTCCACCAAAAAATTGGTATTTTTTGCTCTATGGCTTCATAAATTGACATAGGAATTTTAAAGATTGACATTGCATAATATGGAATAGCTTGAACCACTTATTTCAGTAAAAAAAAAAAAAATTGCCTGCTTTAGACACAATTTGTTCATTCCATCCTTCTAGTTTCATATTTACTCTCTCTAAAATCTAGGAGAATATATATCTTTTTGAATTTACCTAGTTAGAGGGGATGCCAAGGTACTTTCCTGTATGACCCATTTCTGATATTCTCAATTCTCCTGCCATATTGTTTCTTAATAATTGAGGGCAACACTTGCTGAAATATATATTGATTTATTTAGATTATAGCTTGTCCAGTGGCATAGTAATATTGGTTAAGAACATTCGAAACATTTTCACACTCTTGAATGGTTCTATCTAGAAAAATGATGGAGTCGTTCGCAAATAACAAAAGGGAGAGTGTTGGACAAAACATGTTCTGTTTGATCCTTTTTGTATCTCCATTAGTTAGGGCATTCTCCATCAAAGAGGATAAACAATTTGAAACTAGAATAAAGAGGTAAGGTAACATAGGATCCCCCTGTCTAATGCCTCTAGTTGGGTGAAAAAAAGGAAGAGGCTTGCCATTTATTTTCACACTACATGATACTATAGTAATGCATTGCATAACCCACATCATACCCATATCTCACAAAAACCTATTTCCAGCAAACTTGCTTTCAAAAATCCCATTCCACTCTATCATAAGCCTTTTGCATATCCAATTTCAGAACAACTTGGAATTTTTCCTTTCGTTCCCTTATTCTCAATTGGTGTAGCACCTCTTGCACAATCAAGATACTATCTTGGATCTGTTTTCCACTAACAAATGCACTTTGTTCTCCAGAAATTAACTCGGGCATCCATCATTTAAGCCCGTTTGCCATTACCTTCGAAATTATCTTATACATAAAATTGCAAATCTAATTGGACGAAATTGCTCAAGTCTTTATGGATTGGGGCTTTTTGGTACAAGAGTGATACGGGTTCTATTCAAAGCTGAATACAAGATTCCCAATGTGAAAAATTCTTTTACTGCCTCAAAAACATCCTCTTCATCACTTCCTAGTGATGATGAAAAAATAATCTGTTTAAACCATTTGGACTAGGAGCCTTATTTGTTCCAAGTTGAAACACAGCAGCCTTTACCTCTTCCATGGTTAATTTTACCACTAAAGAATTGTTCATTTCATCACCAACTATTTTGGGACATAGATTCAACACAAGTTCAAAGTTCTAGGCCCCACCGATGTATATAGGTCTAAAAAAAAAGAGATTGTCATGTTTTGAAGTTGCCGCTTATCCCTTATCCAGTTATCTTCTGAGGATCTCAGCATCAAAATTTTGTTTTGTTGTCTCCTCTCAATGGTGGAGGCATGAAAATATCTTGTATTCTTATCCCCCATTTTAGCCGTTTAACCCTTGATCCTAAACCCCAATACGTCTCCTCTCTCCTCCATAGATTTTCGATTTCCTCCTTACTATTTTAAATTCTGCTACTATCCCGGAGGATGTTGGTTCTATTAGTAAAAACCTATAGCTCTTGCTTAAGTGCTTCAATATGACGAGTGTTGTTGGGAAATTTTCTTATGCTCCAACATATTAAAGCCTTTGTAGTGACTAGCAATTTTTCCTTTAAACCAGCATTATCCAGTAGTGGTTGCTCCCAAGCCTCTTTTACAACCGTCTTGCATTCAGCTTCTTCTATCCAAAATGCCTCGAATCGGAACTCCCTTCGTCTCTTTACTTATTCTGCTGCACAAGATAGATCCCCTCATTAATGCATGGATTTTGATTTAAGTTACATTTGATTATTGTTTAGACCGAATCTGACCATATTTTTTCGTGTTCTTCTTTGCATTGTCTCTAGGCGTGTTTCCGTGTTTGTCAATGGTGATTGCTGATGAGGAATGCCAAAGGAGCGATGATGTTTGATAGATGACGCCATTTGTAATATGGAGGCTAATAATAGTGATCTGGTGATGATTCGTGGTTGACGATGGCAATGTCCACTCTAATCTTCAAATGTGCCAGTTTAGGTACATATTTGTTAATGATCTTCACATTTCGGTTATGAAATTTGGCGTGAGAAATGTCTCGACAATAAGGATCCGGACGTAGGGCATAGAATAGAAATAAAAGTAAAAAAAAAAATAGAGTAAGTTGATTAAAGTAAGAGAAAAAGCCGAAAAAAAAAAAAAAAAAAACCTAAACTTCTAACCGTGGTGCATTTATCCTAAACTTTTTTTTCTTTGTGATACTAAAAACTCAAAACCTGTACCTATATGACACATCTATCTCGAACTCTTTTCTGTGATACAACAAATCCCAAATTTTTACTTGTATATCACATTTATCCCAAAATTTTTCTATGACATCAAAATTTTGCAGTAAATATGTCACCAGATATAAATTTGGGGCTTTTGATGTCACAAGAACAGGTTTGAAATAAATATGTCACATTATATAAGTTTAAGATAAATATATTACAATGGGCAAAGTTTATGATTTTTAGTATTACAAAAAAATTTGGGCTAAATATACCATAATGGACAAAATTTGGGGTTTTTGGTAGCTTTTATCCAAAAAGATAATATAAAGGCTTGAGAAGTGTGTCGATAGATATGGGCTGGTTATAGTTTTAATTAAGTTTGGGCTTGATTTGGTTTAGGAAATTTGGGCTTGGCTGAATAAGGTATATTTGGACTGTTTTTTTTTTTTCCTTTTAAATTGGGCCTTTGTCTAATTAGGGAGAGGGAAAACCCAATATAATAGCCCAATTTGGTATTCATGGTTTAGCTTTGCGAGACCAGCACCCATACTCAGACTAAGCCGTAAGGGCCTGGCTCGAGTCCCTATTTCTAGAAAAAAAAAAAAAGTTATGAATGAAAAAAAAAAAAAAATCCTAAGTAGGAAAATTCTAAAACAGAGAATTGGAAATTTTGTTAGAAAAATAGCTTTTGATTAGATCATTGGATTTTAGTATCAGATTTCACTTCATTAGAATTCATATAATTAGGAAAATTATATTTTCAGTTTTTAGTATACTTCGTGTCCTTACTTGATTGATTGATTGATGATTTGTATGTTTATGTTAGATTAAATTGTGGATTCTTAGTTCAGTTTAAGATCTTTGAGACTAGTTAAGCTAATTAGCCTCATTGCATGTTTAATTGACTTTGCTTGGGTTTTATTTGATGATTGATTGCCTTCGATTTTGATTAACGAAGCATGATTCCTCAGCGGGTAGATTAGGAATGTGGATTAGAATTTAACTAGCCGCTTAGTGACTTAATCCACCACGTGACAAGCTTCAAATGGGGGTTAATGATCACGTTGCGATAATTAATCAATACTAGTTATATGAGGTGACTGGGTAATTGAATTGCATGTGCAATATCAAATTCCCGAGCCCCAGTTCAAGCTTATTGATTTTTTATTGATTGTGTGACCTTGCCAATCGCTTGATTTGAATGGTTGCATGTGCGACTGATCATGATTGGGGACCAACGGCCGGTGGTCGAGAGCATTGGCGGTGGCGACCGAGAGTCCACATGGTGGTTTGCGGCTATACAAGGAGTTTAGGTTTAGGATCGTTAGCCTAGATTAGTACTAATTGGTCTAGTTTGGCCAATAGACTTAGATTCTAATAATCAAATTAGCTTAGCAAATAATATTATAAAAAAAAAAAAAAAAACCAATGAGACTTAGGGATCATTTTTCATACTCAATGATTAGTCTCGTATAGTTTAGTCTCATCACCATCATTAAAATGAGCAGAACTTTAGGCTCACTTTAGAATAGGCTTAGTCTCTAATCTCTAGCTTTTGGGATCATGTTTCAAAGCTTACAAGAAGGAAGTGTATATTTTTTTCCCGACGTAGTATCAGGTTAAGCTTATAGAAGCTCATGTCCCAAGACTTATAATGAGGTCATGTAATTTCTTTGCCCAACTTGTATTGGGTTTTCGTTACAACGCTCTTATTCTGCACTTTCAATACTTTGGGATTTTAATTCCCGCACACTTAAATTGAAGTGAATGTTTCTTTTCCTTGTTAGAAATTGTCAGGATTATCCCTTAGGAACATAAAAAGCCCCAAAGAGAGCATTTATAAGAATATGTAGTGACTCAAAGACCACTAGGATCATAAATTGGTAAAAACTTGCTTGACCACTTAGATGAACAATCTCACTAAGTTACAGGTACTGAAAGGATGCCAATTAGATGATTAGCGTAATTAAGTCTTCAAACTTAAAAAATCTTTAATTGCATATAAAATGAGACAAAAATCCTGTGTCTCATGTGTATTGTTTGGTTTCTACTCAACCATAAAAATGTTAATGGTGACTCCTATAATCCTTTAAGCTAAATTGAAAATTAAAGTCAAATATAATGTCGCGCGAGGTTTGGACTTGAGAAAGAGCCAACACTTAATTGAGGGCCGTTGACCACCATTAAACAATTCCTTCAAACTCTTCTTATCCGTTTTCCCCAATTTGAAACTCGAAAGGAGGGTTGCGACATGAGGGAGTAGTTGAACGATCACCAAGGATAATGGATGGTGGAGGCAGCACCAAGGATAGTGGAGGCAGCACAGGAAGAGGGCGGGCACAAAGTGATCTAGCGCAACACGGGTCTAGTAAGGGCAGGCTGCGCCACGCACTCATCGTTCGTCTGATTGGGCTGAGATTTTTATGGGAGATAGTCAACACTTCAAAGGATAGCATGAAGATTTCGTGCCCAACAGACGTTGGGAAGTCTACTTAATGGAGGCCATAAATTACCGGTTTTCGTGTATAAGGTCAGCCCACGTCAGCTCGGAAAATGGCAAACCTGGAACGCTACATCTAGAACTAGTGTACGAGTCATATATAATTGGGAAAAACACTCGTAGACGCTCAACATCATACCTGCCTTGCAATTTTCCGAGTTCTTTTGGGCTTTGAATCGATCAGGAAAGGATAGGCAAAAATTGCTGGAGAGGAGTTTGGGCCCAAGTGTGAACTGGGGTAGTCGAGATTCTATGGGGTTGCAGTTGACCAAATTTTAGCCGTTGGGCCCGAGGTTGGAAAACTAAAATGTCTTTTGCTTAAAACTATAGAAGAAATACAGTGGAAAAAAAATGAAAGCAAGATGACGTAATACAGACGTTTTTAATTAGGGGTCGAATTGCGCCTTCCATAGCTGATCTACACGAGACGCACAGATCGCCTACATGAAATGAACCCTAACTATTAATGAACTATCATGCTTATTGGATATACGTGCCGAAGGAACACGATGAGAATAAGGAACGCAGAATTACATTATTTTTTAGCTTTTTTTAGTTTTTTTTAGTTTTTTTTAGTTTTTTTTTTTTCAGAGGGTTTAACTCCCATTGTTGCTGGCGAACTTCATCCTTGAAATGAAAATGCATGATGAATTAGTCAGTGAAATTCAGGTGTCAACACAGTTATTGTTAGTTGATGATGATTGACTGACAATTAATAATTAGTAAATTTAACTAAATGCTAAAGGCATGACTGAAAGCCATGAAGACGTTGCCTGGGGAGATATCGATAGTTTGCGGAAGGATTACCGTGCGAATGTGGAAAGCAGGCATGGAGCTAAAGTTGACCCCATCGATGTCTACAGAATTACAACTGTTTGTAGATAAGATGAAGGTTTAGTTACAAAGCAGGATTTTGGAGCCGGAAATCAAGGACATTGTGGTTTTAATTTCAAGTTTTAATATTAACCACTTGTTGGTTGCTAGGTTGTATAAGCTATGTTGAATCATTTAATGGCCCTCAACAATCATGAACATAATTATGTACTTTTCAATCTATCCATTTATTTCGATAAAAAATATCAATTTATCAAGTTTCTAGTAGTTGCATTTATCCAATTTGTAGATTTTGTTAGCATGGATCCTGTTTACATTTCGATGATCCTGTCCGAATTGCCACTGAACCCGAATCAAATAAGAGCCGAAGATCGGCCTTCCACAAAAGATATTGAGTCGATTGGAACTAATCCCAGCGTTACAATAGGACCACCATTATTTGGGACTTGGGGACCATCACATCGAAAAAGGTCATCCGGAATTTAGGACCCACCATCTCGAAAAGGATGTTCGGTACTTCAGGACACTTTCTGCTCAGTAGAACAGCCACCACTCTTCTTCGCGTGCTGCTCCATCCATGATTCTATAAAAAGGAACGATTTCACATGCAACATCACAACATTCGACTTCTCCCCTCCTACAATCGCTAATATTCTCCGTCTGCACGCCCACCACCTTGGCGGAAGCACTGAATCGGATCCGAGAAATGACGGGTAAGGGATTTTCATTTCGAAATAATCACTGCACATGAGGAAATTCCTGTCTTTTTGACAATATTCTGAATTCACGTTGTCCACCATTTCCATGAATCATGGGGTAAGTACACTATTAGTGCCAAAAGTTGTGTATGGCGCTCGCTTTGATACCAAAAGTTTATGTCGGATCACTTAAACGTCAAATTGGAGGAAAAACAATCACTTGAGTGCCACCAGTGAGAGATTCTGACCAAAATAATTACGTAACTTTTAAGTTTAAAAAAAAAAATCGACGTAGCAAAAATTGAAGAAGATTGTCCACGTGGAATGTGATAAAACGATGCCGTTTTCCTTTCTTCGTAAAAAACGACGTTGTTTTATACCATTCCACATGAATTCACTTACAAAACAATGCCGCATTGCTCTATGGCCAAAACGGCGTCGATGAAGAGGGAGTAAAATAGGATTCGTACCATACGAACTACAATTCTCGCTCGACGCCGGCCGTAGCTCACTCACCCACCGTTGTTCGCTCGCCTGCTGTCACTCACCTGTAGTTGCTCAGCCACTGCTGTAGTTGCGTCGTCGTTCACAGCCGTTCGCTAGCTGTGTCTCCAACTCTCACTCACTTAGGTTTGCCATGTTCTCTACGTGGGTCAATTTAGTGAAAAATTTAGGGTTCCAACGAGCAAATTAGGGTGCAGAGGGCAAATTGAGGGCTCAGCTCAGGAGGAAAATTGTGAGGAAAGTGGTGGGGATCTCACTTTTATGGGAACCGAATAGAAAAATTTAGGGTTTCGTCATTTGCTTTCTTTTGTGGGTACCAAATAGAAAAATAGGGTGTGGAGGGGAAAATGGGGGCTCGACTCAGAGAGAAACAATGGTGGGACCTTACTTTATTTAATTAGTTGGACTACTTTTATGGAGAACCAAATGTGATTGAATTGAAAAATGGGTGGTGGGGACTTCACTTTGTTTATTCAATTCAGCTTCTTTTGTTTCTATAAAGGGACCAAATTGAATAAATTGGTCACATTTGTTTCTTTCGACAAAATAATAAGGACCTGCGTGTGAAGTTGTTGATTCTGTCATGTGGTCCCAAAAAATAATGACTTTTTTTTTTCCCTTTGTGTGTAGCATCGACATGGACAAGAATCAGGTAAGCGTTATTGTTTGCTATGATGGAGAGTTTGTTATTGGCGCTGAGGACTGGGAATATACTGCTAAAAATGAATGTACTATCTATGTCAATGTTTGGAAGCAATCATATATTGATTTTCTAAGGGATTTGGTGTACTTTTTACGATATAAAGTGTAAAAACTACATTATTGTGTTCCTGGCAAGGAATTGAAGGATGGCTTGAGATTTTTTAATGACACTAATGGTATTAAGGATATCATTAACCATTATATTCATGACAAATAAGCTAGGGTATATGTTGAGTATTATAGTGATGATGAGGATGGTGAGGATGACGATAATGATGACGACGAGGATGGGGATGAGCAGACCACCACCTAAAGAGAAGAAGTGAGGGATCCTCTTCAAGCGAGTAATCAGATCGGGGATTAGTTTAGGTTAGATGAAGGGAAAAATGAAAGGGAGAGAAGTTATATTGATAGAGATGAAGAACAGGGAGATGTCTTGAATTCTTGGGTGAAGATGTGAGCGATGAAGACTTCATTAGATTAGAATGGGAAGTTGCTTTATCCAGTGAATCGAAAGTTGAATATTTGGCTTCCGTAAGTTTCCCAAGTAACGAAGATGATGATGAACTCACACAGTCAAGACAAAAGTAAAGGGAATTTTTCAGAAAAAATTTGCAGCTTCAGGAAAGAGGCTCGAGCCAATAAATAGGGATGGAGCTCCGACTGAAGGTAATAGAAGTGAAGATGAAGAAAGCTACGGCGAAGAAATTACTGGTTTGGAGAATGAGTTTGACAATAATGATGAAGAACCTGCTCGTGGAAGAAAAAGTAAGTATCATTGCTATGATCCAACTGTTGATAAACCTATTTTGTCTTTGGGCATGAGATTTGACGATGCCAAACAAGTAAAGGAAGCTATTGTCAAGAACTCCATTACTGAACAGAGAAGCGTTAAATTCATTAGAAATACAAATGAATTTGTGAGAGCTAAGTGCTCACAACCCAATTGTTCATAGAAGCTCAATGGCGCGCTGAGTAATGGGTCATTCTAGATTAGGTCATTCTAGAAGGAGCATACTTGTCCAATTATATTTAATAATAAAAGGGTAACAAGTGTACGGTTATCAAAGCATTTTTTCAATACTATCAAAGTAATGCCTGAGATCAAGAGTCCTCAGTTTCAACTGTTAATGAATGAGCAATTAAGGGTAATGTGTCAAAGAATTAATGCAAGGGAGCTAAGCTAAGGGTGATGAAAATATTGATGGGTGGGTATAAGGAAGAATATGCACAGGTATGGGATTATGTTGACAAATGCATGCTTCAAAACCCATCTAATAAGGTATATATAGAGGTTGTAAAGAGGCCACTCCTTGATCTTGGGCCTAGATTTTTGATAGATTTTTTGTTTGTTTTAATGCATGTAAACGGGGTTTCTTGGTTGGTTGTAGAAAAGTTATAGGATTGGATGGATGCTTTCTAAAGGATTTATGCAATGGGGAGTTATTGGCTGCTGTGAGAAGAGATGTTAATAATCAAATGTTTCCGATAGTTTAGGCGGTGGTGAAGATAGAGAATAAGGATACCTGGTCCTAGTTCTTCAAAAATTTAATGGTTGACCTTGAGATAACCAATGGGGGAGGATGTGCATTTGATGAGCGACCAATAGAAGGTAATACCATTGTCAATTAATTCATTCCCTTTTAATATTAATTATTTGCATGTTTTTCCTGATTTGTGTTTATTGGTTTCAATTTTTGTAGGGACTTATTCCCGCATTAGTTGAGTTGATGCCACATGCTAAGCATAGAATATGCACAAGGCACTTGTACGCAAACTGATCAAGGAACTTCAAATGAGATAGGTTGTAGAAGTAATTCTAGCAGATAGCGAAGAGTACCAACATGACTAATTTCAGATTAGCCATATAGGGATTGTTGCAGTTAATAAAAGAAGGTTTTGATGCACTCTTCCAAATAGAAACTAAGCACTGGTGTCGAGCTTTCTTTAGTAAAGAGTTCAAATGCGATATCATTTATAACAACCTCAATGAAGCTTTCAATGGCAAAATTTTAGAGGCCAATTGCAAACCAATTATTAACATGCTTAATGATATTCTAGTTATGGTCATGACTAAATTGCATAGGCAAAGAGATGAGGCTACGAAGTGGACTAGAGACTATTGTCCTAGGATTGTGAAGAGATTGGATGTAAATATTGCTACTAGTAGGTTCTGCCATCCAGTTTGGAATGGAGATAATGGATATGAGATCATTCAAAATCATAATAAGTATGTTGTCAACTTAGATAGAAGAAAGTGTTCATGCCTAGTCTGTCAACTAAATGGAATTCCCTGTGCCGATGCCATTTATGATATTTAGATGAAGTAAGAAAACCCAGATGATTACCTAGATGATTGATACATAAAAACCTCATACCTTACTTCCGATAGGGCTAGTATGAGCACTTAGAGAGGGGTGAATAGGTGATCAAAGAAGTTTTTGCGAAACTTAACAGAATAAATCAACTTTTAAGAATAATAGACTAAAGGTATAAAAGACTATAACCAGTTATATAAAGTCATGAATCAAAGTAAAAAGATTAGGGAAAGAGAATCAAAACACAAGGTTCATAGTGGTTCGGCTTAGATGAAGCTTACGTCCACTCTTCCACATTGACAACCCACTAACTGGATTTCACTAAGGACCAAAAGAGATTTTACAGTTTCACGTCATTGATTCCACAATGCAGAGACTCTGCTATACTTCTTTAAGGTCTCACAAGTATTTAATCTCTCTTTTGAGTACAAATTGAGCTCAACGATTGAAACAACATAGAACTAGGAACTTCAGACATTGGAATTTTTCTTTCACGTACACACTCGACTAACTTGAGCATCTTTCTTATATACTCTTCCATGCCTTCACAACTGTTGGCACCTTTCAAAGGAATTCTTCCAATTAACCTGTTGGACAGAATTAATTAGGGAGATCTCGAGTTATTTAAGGAATGAGACGAAAGCCCACCAATCCTGCTTGCCCATACAATCAGAATCTAGGTTTCTATAAGACGAATCTTCTAAGTATACTTTGCCAATCAATTGATCTAATTACTCGAATTAATTTCAATATGAATAAATGATCACAAGATGCTATCTCTAGCTGTGAGATTTTCTTCAACCGTACAAATCAAATCCTTAAAGATATTCTTGCATTTGGATAAGTCTTCTTCAGTGAATAAAACTTTTCTTCATCGGTCTGGAAACTATCAGTGAGGGCAGATTTTGAGTCTTGAGTCTGGAGGTCTTTAGATTTTGACGATAGAGTCTGTAAGTCTTCAGACTAGACTGATGGAAACATTTTGTTAACTTCAAAACAAATAAGGAACTTTTCTCTAACAATCTCCCCATTTTTGATTGTGACGAAACTTTCCCGCAGATTTGGATACTTTTGACCTACAAAACAACACTTAAGCAAACCAAGATAGCTCATAAAAGATAAGTAAATTAGGATAAGGATAGTAGTGATTTTGCAACTACATAAAATGTGTTAGTCTTGTATATAAACAACTATCTTTACCATAATCATAGCTTAAGTCATTACAAGCATTAAAAGATCAAACCAATCAGTCCAAATCAGTTCAAGATCAAACCAATCAAAAGATAAGTCCACAAATTAAAACCAATCAAAGTCAAAGTCAAATCTACATCAATCTCTCCCCCTTTTTGTCAACAGCAAAAAGTGGAGAACAAATAAAGGAGATGTTTGAAAATTGAGTCAGAATCATGGCTGTTTTGGAAGGCGAATAAGCTCAAACTCTCCCATAGAATTCACTGTCTTCTCAAGCCTTGCAAAACTCTGCTTTGGTGATTGAAATTCTTCACCCTGCACAATAGATTGCACTTGAATCTTCAAGGCTTGTAACTGATCGTGCAAAGACACTGAAGTGGCCATGAAAGCATTCTTGAGATCCTGTATCTCATACCTCATAGCATATTACTGCTTCCTTACATCCAATAAGATCTCCAACAGTCTCGAAAAGTCTGTTGTTTGCTCTATTGCAGCACTAGGTGCAGCCGAGTCAATTCCAGGGATTTTGAGAATGGATAGAACTTTAGCAAATTGTCCACCATGACTATGAGTGGAGGCTTCCAGATAATGAGAGGCATATACATCCTCTAGATCCGCTGTAGAACGATTCACATCACTAGTAAAGATAGGTGAAGAAATACCTTTCAGTCCAACAACTCCCTTATTTTGTTGCTTTTAGTGGAGCAGGGATGATTTCTTCTTGATCAACTTCTGCTTCAGAGAGATGCATGTCACCAGTTCCAGTTCCTACCATCTTAGAATTATCAGACAAGGAAACTGCCAAAGTTGGCTCAAAAGAGTCTTCTCGACCCTTGTTTCTCTCTTCTCCTCCTTCATGTCCTCTTTCTTCTCCTCTTTCTGCTTCTTCCTCTTCTCTTCTTTCTTCCTCTGTCCTCCTCTATTCTTCATCTTCCTTCTTGTCGCGACCTCTCTTTTTTCGTTCGGGGAAAAATGAAGAAGGATTAGGGGTATTTGCCCAAAGAGGCAAATCAATAGCCCTAAATTAGGTGTGGGCTCTCCCAAGCCCATACCTTGTGCGACGTTGAATTTTTGTTTTTTAGTTCTTAACAACCTATGTAATTCTAGAAATCGCCACTAATCTATTGGGGTCGGCTAAAAACCAATCAAGATACGGGAGTGTTGTCTCGATTTCTACGCAACTAGAAATTTCTAGAAACGGAGACTTGTTTATACCAATGTTTCTATTAGCGCCCTTGCAGTACCACTAACTTGGAAGGTTGTTTATCTAAATGGCCACACAATCTTGATTACCGATTATAATCTTTATGAAACCACTAAGTGCTCGTGCAAATGTTTTTGTAAGTTTTTTTTTTTTTATGTCTAAACTATTCCTAACATAATTTGGAAAAAAAATTTACAATTAAATTATTGAAAAGTGGTGTAGTAAATAAACATCCAAGAAATTAAAAGGACTTGAAAGTAATGCGGAAAAGAAAGACCTGATACAAGTTAGGCAAATAATATTACATGGCCTTATTATTACGCCCCGGGACAGGTCCCCCGAGAGCGAAATGGGAATTTCAATATGCATGTTGTTACTTTAAATGCATGAAAATACTCTAAATAATTTTAATCTAGGGAAAATGGATTGTTTACAAAAAAGATTATAAATTATGATCATATATGTCATTCTTGCCTTAATTTGATACCATCTATCACTTTTCTATATATATATATATTTTGAAATTTTTGAAATTTTTGGATTTTTTTATTTTTATTTTTTAAAAATAATAATAATGATCCCCTAAACCAAAATATGCTAACATTGAACAACACAACACATGAATATCACAATAATCGAACTCAAATCGACCGTTTTAAGATCGAAATTTGGTTCTAACATTTTATCGAATACCTGGCTTGTATCAAATCACCTCAAAATGGCTTTATCGGGCCATGTTCGTGGCCTTCAATCTCGACCCATAAACAATTTCATGTGAAAGAAAAGTATCAAGGATATACAATTACGTGTAAAGAACAATTTTAGCTAGAAATCATAGCCTAAAACACACAAGAACCAAAATGAAAATGGCCGCCAATATGCGGGTTGGAACCGTTTTGCAAATCTGGTGTTGGAACGCTAGTCAAACAGCCATGTCAAATGCCCATATTGAAGCCCCGACAACCATTACATGTAACATCCATATGAAATATTACTCTATCCGGATGAAAATAGGTAACATTTACTTTCAAACGTAACAAACATCACCGAAAACGATTAACCGGACGCATCAAAACGAACTCTCCAAGAAGCATACATGCATGATCTATGCTGGCCAACCATGTCTCAATGTGGAGTGGCGTGGTTTTTGGCTCACGTTATGGACGGTTTCATGGTTTACAAGGAGATTTAAAGACTGAACTGGATTGTCCTATGCATTATTTATACTCCCATATAACATTCATCAAAGTGACAATGATAAAAAACACATGCAAAAGGGGGAGGAACAAGTCAAGCATGTAGGGGTATTGGAGAGGCTTTAAACACTTAAGAAGTATTTCAACCTCGAAAATCAATTCTCCGGACTAGTTCTCCTCTTGATTTTTGTGATCAAAGCATGTTCGAACTCAAACAAAAATACCTCTAAGATGCTTGCCTTGCTTCCTAGTTTCGTTTTCAAGTGACTCCTGGTCGAGGAAACAAGAAATTATCTTCCGGGGGGCACGTGGAATATGGCTCCTTCAAACTGAAAGTGAGGTCTGTAGAAGAGAAAGTTAACAACGAAGGTTTTTGTTGACCTCCAAAATTAGGCTTCTGAACCTCTTTTGTTGACCAACTTAAAACCACCCGAAACTATATTTATTACAGCTTGGCTTGTAACTCATTTCTTTCCTCATTTATCTCTCCTTGGCCTGCCAGAAGGGTATCTTTTCGGGGGGCTTTAGGATGTCTTCCCAATCTCAATTTTGGACATGTGACCTATGGTTGGAATGATATTTGAGTGAAGTTTCAATCTCAAGTTGAAGACTTTGGCAAATTTTGGCTGCAATTGGTGAAAATCTCACTTTTCTCTCTCAAGGTTGATCTGGAATTTCTGGGTTCTTGTTTTTCTGGAGTTGATTCCGAGGGGTTTTTTGGGCATGATCGTGAGCTCCTCCTCGTGTTTCTTGTCTTCTCCCTCTTATCCCTCAAACGAGCATGCTTCGTAGATCTTATCCCCTGAATTAAATGGTCTCTTGACTGGCTTTTTGCCTTCTTGCCAGGCATACCAACTAAGCAGTCCAACCACTTTCTGACTTGGTCAAAATTTTCAAATCTTGCAGATGTTGAGTGTGCCGATTTTATTGTGACTTGCCCTTGTTTTCAGCAGCTTATCTTTGACAAATTTTTGTCCAGTTGCACTAATTATCATGGTCTTCCATCACGTGCAAAGATCAGGCTGTTTGGGCAGTTGAGGAGGATATGGTGGGGCCACCAAGTTGCTTACTCAACAACTCCGAATTCAGACCAACTTGTGGATTGGGATTTGTTAGCTGGTTTGGGTGCTTTAATCCATGAATTTGGCTACGATTTTTGATCAATTAGCAAGCTTATGTATAGCAGTTTAAGATCTCGACTAGATTTTGCAATTTTGCTCACCCAATTTTGCAATAAAGTCCCTCAAAGTTGGCAATTCTCTTATCCAAAAATACTCAATTCAATGTAAATTTGGTTCTTTTGGCCCAATTTGATTGATTCAACCTAACCCAAGCTCAATTTCAACTTAATTGAGAACCAAGATGATGATTTAAGGGCTCGGGCGAGATTTTACAAAATTTTCAAATTGGTCCCTTAACTTTTGAAAATTGCATTTTGGCTCCAACTTGCCGTTTTAATTACAATTTGACCTCATAGGCTTGGCTAGTCACATTTAGATCATTGGCCCCATTTTGCTTCTCTTTTTTTTCTTCTTCTTCTTTTATTATTAATTTAATTAATTTTTTTCTTCTTTTTTTCTTTTTTTTTTTAAAGGAAAAACATCTTCCATTAAAAAAAAACTATAATAAACACCTAGGTAATCTATATGCGAGAATTTGATTTAAAATATTTTTGTTGAGAAATAATTTTTCCATCTTTCGGAAATGATTTTTTTTTTTTGGAAAAAATTTAGGTGTCGACAGGTGCCCCTCTTTGAAAGGGAGCTCAAAGGGGTTTCTTTCAAAGATAATATGATACCTAATTTTCATTTAATTAATTTCATTTTTTAGGTTTTTTTTTTTTTTTTACAATAGCAAAATGAAAATGGTTTAAGGCAGTCCCACTAACCATGTGGTTTGAGGCAGTCCCACTAATCATGTGGTTTGAGGCAGTCCCACGAATCTTGTGGTTTGAGGTAGTCTAACTAACTGTGTGGTTTAAGGTAGTCCCACAAATCTTGTGGTTTAAGGCAGTCCCACTAACTATGTGGTTTAAGGTAGTTCCATTAACCGTGTTGTTTAAGGTAGTCCAACTAATCGTGTAAATTATATGGTTTGAGGATGACTAATAACCTCTTGAAGATACACGGTTTAAGACTGACCCATGAACCCTTTGGAATTGCGTGGTTTATGGATAACCAACAACCTCTTGAAAGTGCATGGTTTAATGTTATCCCATGAACCCTTTGAAATGGCATGGTTTAAGGATAACCAAAAGCTCTCGAAAGTGCGTGGTTTAAGGCTAACTCGTGAATCCTTTGAAATTGCGTGGTTTCACTAGAGGAACTTGTCATTCAAGAATATTCTGAAGTGGGTATTGCACATCAAATAGAATTCGTTATAACAAGTATTCTAGTAACGAACGTATACTAGATGAGATCAATTTCAACACATGTCATCAGAAACAATATCTGAAGTGTATCAATAATGATAAGGCATTGATTTTATAAACAAATCAAACTAATTCTGACCACTTGAAAAAATCACAAAACTGTCATCACACTCTGATGATATCTTTAATTGTCAAATTCTCTTGGGAGAAAAGTCATTGTCAAAATGACCTTGACTTATGAGAAAGGCTTGTTAAGTACGCTGAGCAAGGTCCCATAGTTAGAAAGGGCTTTTCGGATATTCTCGAGAAATTGGCTGTTTGATCCCATCTATTCATATAGGAAATAAACTGATCACTTAATCTCACTCTTCTAGTGTGCAAGTCTTTGAATCATTCGCAATAAGTACACATTGACCAATCTAAAAGGTCTTTTAGAAGGACCATAGTGCAGGTTTGGTCATGGTTTTAGCAATGGATAAACATCGTTGGCTATGAAATGTATTAATCACTGATCAACACCGGGTTTACAAGTCAAGAAACCTTAAGATGAGAAAAGACAACCTTGCTCTCACTTCTTCGAGCAACATCTTCTTTAGAAAATCCTAATTTCGACTTGAATTATCCCAATCTAAAGAGACTTCGGGATTATGTTGTAATGTTGGTTCAATAAAAGGCTCAAAAGGCTCAACACTTTTTCGAAGAGGAGTTTGAGAGTTGGTGATTATCATGGCATCATTACCATATCATCCATTTTTTTTTTTTTTAAAGCACTAGGCTTTTAAAATTCAAAATGTCTCGAAAGTCCATTGACTAATCATCTTAACATAATGACTTTTGCATTTGCAATGATTTTCTTTTCAATGCAAGCATTTCTTTTCCCCGGGCATTGGCCTTGCTTTTACTAGGCACACTACTTTTTCATGCCCTTTAATTTTCATTTGACTTTTGCTCTTTTGGACTTTTTGAGCTCTTAGGACTTTTAAGATGCTTTTCGTATTCTCATGTAAACACCAATTGCATTGGTAAATCATATGCCCTGCACCCAATGTGGGGAGATAATCACCACTCGGGTTTTAGAAATGAATGATTAGGCTCAACTTGGTTTAAGCAAAGGGTATCGGTGTTCGGGTAGAGAAAAGAATGCTCTTCTTCACTTTGGGATGCTTCCAACTTCCATAGGAACTCACCTAAAGTTACCACAAAAGGATTTATGCAAGTGAGCGTAAGGAAGCCTTTCTCATCTTTCCTCTCCGAATAATGTCAACCCAGACCTCCATAATTGTCCCTTTGTGGGGTCATTCTTGAAAGGGGTATTTTATAGAAAATTCTGCATATTAAAAGGCTCAAATGGGCTAACTATTGTCACTTGTAGTGTGTATGATAGAGGAAAGAGATGCCTCTTATCATCTTGATCTATGTACCACTTGCGAATGAATTCATTGACCTTAAACAACGCGGGTTTTCTTTCTCGCTTGAATCCTAGAGTGCTTAAAGGATATGTTTGGAAATGGGTTGCCTTTCTTCATCCTAAGTGTTTCTCGCTTGGCATAAGTAACATTGCCTTTCATTTTTGTTGAGATCATCTGGGTGGATTAATCTCCATAGATAATTTTGATTCGAAATGAGTGATCCATCAAGTGGATGGACAATTTAAAGATAAAGAAGAGTTTTGCAAACTTTGTGGAAAACTTGTTTCTTCAACTTCCATTTTTTGTGCTTGTTTCTAGAAAAACACTAAAGGTTCTTTCTTGCGATGGAAATTCTCCATTTGCTTTCCATTTGATTTTGAGAAGAAGGGTACTTACCTGTGGCCTTGGTGGTTAGGTGATCCCTCTATCAATTTCATAATTCGGTGGCAAACGGTAGAATGAACCTATTGCTTTAAGGCTTGAAGAGAGTCTAAGATCTTTCGTGTCAATAGTTCAAGCACTCTCCTCTTTTTGCAAAAGTGAAAGATGCAAATTTTTTTATTCTTTTATTTTTTTTTATGGCTACCTTGTTGCCGTTTCCAACGATCGAACACCGTACCTCTCGGACCCATTCATTCATTCCCCATACCACTATGCTGAAGTGCTAGTAGTGTCCATGGAGCACTTCCTTTTTATATAATTGAACTGGCTCTAGAACGACACATCTTTTACACCAAGTTAGGTAAATTTGACATGTGTTATGCCCCACAAGCTTGCTTGGTAGAGTGATATCTTGTTCAAATAAACTTCTCGGTTTTATTCTTTGAATACTGACATTCTTGCCAAATAGGGAAACTACATCAATAAAAGAGGTTAGAGAAGGTACATTAGAAACGATACCAAATTACCCTTCTCTTGAGTTTGTATTTGACAACTCCTGGGAATATCTCAAATGTGGACCATCACCATTTTGTTTTGTCATTTCAATTTTCTTCGTTTTACTATCTTCCCACCAAAGCAACTAGATACGCGTAACATGAATACATATGCATGTATAGAATGTATGCATGAAATGCATGATGCAAGTGCTAAGTGACTCGGGTCGTACAAGAAATGGCTCTACAGCCTTGATTTCATTCATGGAAAGCCTTTCTTGACTGCATCAGCATTTATAGGCTTTGGCAGCTCACGACCGTCCATTTCTACCAGAATTAAAGCCCCACCGGGTGGTATCTTCTTAATGACATAAGGGCCTTCATAATTTGGAGTGAATTTTCTGCGTGGGTCCGGTATGATAGGCAATACCTTCCTCAACACAGCTCATCCACTTGTAAATGTCTCGGTCGAACTTTGTGATTAAAGGACTTCGGAACTCGCTTTTGGTAGCATTGACCATGGCATAGTGCACTAAGTCTCTTCTCTCAATCATATTCAGTTGTTCATATCTCTGCTGCATCCACTCAGCTTCCAAGAGTTTAATCTGCGAGAGAATTCTCAACAAGGGAATTTCCACCTCTACTGGTAAGACTGCCTCTATACCATATACAAGTGAGTATGGCGTTGCCCCCGTCGAGGTACGTATTGAGGTTCGATATGCCAACAATGCATATGGCAATCGCTCATGCCAATCATGATAATTGTTCGCTGTCTTAGATAGGATTTTCTTTCTATTTTTGTTAGCTGCCTCCACTGCTCCATTCATTTGCGGGCGATAAGGTGATGAGTTCAAATGGCGAATTTGGAATTCATGAAGCAACTTGTCCACAATCTTGTTATTCAAATTCGAGCCGTTATCAGTAACAATGTCTTTTGGTACACCATAACAAGCAATGATGTCACGACGAATGAATTTGGCTACGTTTTTCACTGTGACGTTGACATATGAACTCGTTTCAATCCATTTCGTGAAATAGTCAATAGCTACCAAAGCTTCTAATGGGCATCGCTTCATTTTGGTAGCTATTGACTATTTCACGAAATGATGCCCATTAGAAGCTTTGGGGTTAATTGGCCCGATTATATCGATTCCCCACATGGAAAATGGCCACGGCTGAGACATCAAGTGCAGTTCGTTAGGTGGGGCATTGACATTGTCTCCATAAATCTGACACGGATGATAGTAGTGAACATGTTTGATATAATCGGTTTCTATGCTTAACCAAAAATATCCAAGCCTCATGATCTTTTTTGCTAAAAGGTGGCCATTCATGTGTGGTTGACGCTCTCCTTCATGTATTTCTTTCATCAGCTGGTTGGCTTCTCTAGCATCGACACCTTTCAACATGACTGAATCAAATGATCTTTTGTAGAGCACACCACCAGAAACAAAGAATTTCAACGCTAACTTCTTGAGATATTTCTTCTCAGCTACCTCACACCCTTGAGGAAATTCTCCCAGTTGGAGGTAATTCAAGATGTCGTGATACCATGGCTTTCCATCTAGCTCGCCTTCAACTGACATACAGTAAGCTACGTGTTTGAGAATCTTGATCTTTAATGGCTCAATATCCAATCCCTCCATCACATGCAACATTGATGACAATGTGGCCAATGCGTCAGCAAATTGATTTTGGGACCTCGGCAAATATTCAAAGGATATTTCCTCAAATTCCTTCGTTAATTCTTCAAGGAATTCATGATATGGGATTAGCTTAGGATTGCATGTCCGTCAACGACCCTCTATTTGCAAAATAATAAGTATAGAATCGCCATATACCTGTAAATTCTTGACATTCATGTCAATGGCTAATTGCAAGCCGATGATGCACGCTTCGTATTTTGAGATATTATTAGTGCAAGGGAACATCAATTTTGTAGCTACGGGATAATGTTGGCCAGTTGGAGAGATCAAAATTGCCCCAGTCCCAAAGCCAGATAAATTTATAGCTCCGTCAAAGTACATGGTCCATTTATCATTTGCTACAGCCAAAATACGTTCGTCCAAGAAGTCCGTTGTGTCGAAAAATTCTGCTTCTCTAGGATTTTTAGCCAACATATCGGCTATGGCTCTCCCTTTGATTGATTTCTACATTATGCTTTGTACATCAAATTCGGAAAATTAGGACTTGCCATTTAGCCATCTCCCCAACTAAAGCAGGCTTCTCTAGTAGATACTTGATTGGGTCATTCTCTGTCACGAGCAAAATCTAATGGTGGAGAGTGTATTGGCGTAGTTGGTGCAATACCCAAATCAACGCTACACATGTTTTTTCCATTTCTAAGTAATTCATTTGAGAAACAGTGAATTTTTTGCTGAGATAATATATTGCTCATTCTTTTTGATCACTTGGCCTCTTCTAGGCAAGCATGGCCCCTAGTGACTCCTTGTGGATGGTTAAGTAAAGGACCAGTGGTATTCTTGGGACCAGTGGTACCAGCACTAGTGGCTGAAGAAGGCATTGCTTTATCTCTTCAAAGGCTTTCCGGCATTCGGCGTCCCATTCAATCTTTGTATTCTTCATCAAGAGTTTGAAGAATGGTTTGGCTGTCTCCAACAGTTGAGAAATGAATCTTGCGATGTAGTTCAATCTACCCAAGAGACTCCGAACTTCCTTGACAGTAGCAAGAGCTTTGAGGTTGCAAATGGCTTTAACTATTGACGGATCGATTTCAATGCCTCGGCTACTAACCATAGAGCCTAATAGCTTCCCAGACTTTGCCCCAAATATGCATTTGGCAGGATTAAGTCTCAGCTTAAATTTTCTGAGCTGGTCAAATAACTTCTTTAGAACCCTAATATGGTCTTCTCCATGCTTTGATTTGGCAATCATATCATATGATTGACATATACCTCTATTTCCTCATGCATCATGTCATGGAATAAGGTGACCATTGCTCTTTGATATGTAGCTCCTGCATTCTTTAGGCCAAACATCATCACTCTGTAACAAAAGGTCCCCCATGGTGTAATAAAAGATGTTTTACTCTTATCCTCCTCTTTCATCCTAATCTGGTTGTATCCAGAGAAACCATCCATGAAGGAGAATAGTTCGAATCCCCCGGTGCTATCAACCAAAACATCAATATGCGGTAGCAGGAAATCATCCTTTGGGCTTGCCCAATTTAAATCCCAATAGTCTATGCAAACTCTGACCTATCCATCATTCTTCATCACTGGAACAATATTAGCAATCCAATCAGCGTAATGGGGTACTTTGATGAATTCCACTTTTAATAGCTTCATAACTTCTTCCTCAATCTTCTTAGAAAGTTTTGGTTTCGTTCTTCGAAGTTTTTGCTTTTTTTGTGGCATGTTTGGGTTAGTTGGTAGAGTGTGCTCCACAATTTCTAGGTCTAGTCCCAGCATATTTGCGTAGGACCATGTGAATATATCTTGATATTCCTTTAAGAATTCAACCATTCTTTTTGCCTCGATCTCTAAAAGGCTCACCCCAATCTTGGTTTCGTTAACATTTTCTGCGCTGCCAAGATTTACAGTAACCGTTTGCTCGACTGTCAAGGGTTTAGATTCTGCATGACGAATCCAATTTCTTTCAAAGTCTTTTTGGATATCATTATCCTCGTCCAATTCGAAGAGACTTTCATCATGCAATTCCGAGTCACATACATATGTATGAAGATTATGCTGAATGACAAGCCTGAGATGCAAATGAGGGGATCAGTAAAATCACTTAATGAATGCCGTGCATGATGCACATTCAAAAATTCTTTTTGAATAACTATTTGAAAAAAATATGAATTGGGAAATTGTCCTCATATCCTCAGACATCTTTTCCCAAAACTTTGAAATCTAGGAGTCATGAGGAAGTCCAAGCCTCAAAGCATCATCATTGGATTGGTGGAATACTTCTACACGCCCTTAATAAAACATGGATGCATTTGTATTAACATGATAAGGCCATTTTACAAGGTTCATGATCTTGGACCACGGCTCACAGTCCAATACCTTGATTACAAGCGAAAATAACAAAAATAGCTAAACAAATCTTCCCATGTAAGGGAATACACAAGGAATTGACATAAAACTAAAAAGGATAGGTAAGTAGCATCCCTACTTTGAAAGCTGGAAGAAGCTTGCAGAAGGGTCAGCTTGGTCATCATCAGAGGTGACACACACATAGTTGGCACCAAATAGGTCTGCTATGTTCAGGATTGCTCCCCCCTCTTCTTGTAGCAGCTCGGATGACTTAACAAAGGTCTTCTCCAGTGGTAGATAAGGATCCTTTAGTGATGGAAGGAGTAAGCCTTGTTGATTTTGTATTGCATTAGTGCAACTTCCATATTCAATTCGTCCCATATAACCTCCACACACTTCTCAGCCCCAACAGTTACTTTGGCCCACGTGTCCCCCATGCATACTTCGGCCTCCACGATTGCCTCGGCCCTTGCAGCCTCCATGGTAACCTTGGCCTCTACCTCTGCCATATACACCTTGACTAGCAAGCTCTTCATATTTCACCTAACTCTCTAAATCTTGTTGGTAGCCTAAACCTACTCTTTTATGATTCCTAGGGGCTTGAATGGGCTTGGTAATACCTTGTGCATACACTCCCAATCCCAGTCCAGGAATATGACCATACTTTAATAGCGCTCTACTTGACATGATAGACGGGCTAGACATTTCAAGACTCTTAAGGGCGGTCCCAACGGGTACATGGACCATTGAGACTAGCTCGAAGGTATGGTAGCTAGATTCCTCCTTCTCCTCAGGCTCTACATATGGGATGGCTGTGTCTTGAAAGATCTTAAAATCAGTTTTTGCACGAACGGTTACAATTTTCCCCTCCGAAATGAACTTAACCATCTGATGTAGAGAGGAAGGTATAGCTTCAGCGGCATGGATCCAGGGTCGACCCAATAAGAAATTAAAAGTACTGGGGATATCCAACACTTGGAATATCAGGAATGAGGTAGGGCCGATCAAAAGGTTGAGCTCAACTTCCCCAATTGTCTATTTCTTTACACCATCAAAAACTCAGACGGTATACTTGGATGGTTTAATTTGGTCTTTACCAACCCTGAGATGACAAAGGGTGGCTAATTGACAAATATTTAGAGCGGACCCATTGTTAATTAAGACCCGGGCTACTATCATATCGCAACACTTGGTCGATATGAGTAAGGCCTTGTTATGATCGTGTCCCTCATTCGGAAGATCTTTGTCTGAGAACGAGATTTGGTCCCTCAAGAGAATGGACCCAACAAAGTCCTCCGGCTGCTTGTCCTCAATGGTCTCCGGTACATTTATCTCATTTAGAACCTTCAATAGAGCATTTGTGTGCTTCTCAGAGGTCCTGAACAACTCCAAGAGCGAAATCTGGGCAGGCATCTTCCTTAGTTGCTCTACCACGTCAAACTCACTAGATTTGATCATCGCCAAAAATTGCTTCGCTTCCTCATCAGTGACAGCTTTCTTTTCCATAGTTTCTGCTGGTGCATAACAGTGACCTGATCGGGTAACAGCATCAACTTCATTTGTCCCATAATCCCATGGGACTGCCTTAGGATCGAAACTAGCAACAGCGCCTTTTGGGATCTCGTCTTGATCATATAGTGGCAACTCAATTACCATCCGTTTGGGCTCAGCCTCTTCCAACTCTAAGTTAACGAACTCCTCGACCACCAAATCAATAACCACATGTTTAAGCTCGCACTCATTAGAGTCCCATTGCTCTTCTTCAATAGATAAATCGATGATTACTGGTGTCATCATGGCGATGGTCTCTTCCTTGAGCTTAGCTAGGTCGTCCATGCCTCCCCACCCATCAGGGACAATTTCTTTAGGATCCAAGAAAAAACTTGGAGGAGGTGAGTATTTGACAAGATAGTCATACTTCCCACTTGGTTGGCGTAATGTATCTACCACTTTGCCCTTTTCTAGTGCCATCTTCAAACATTCATGATCTCCACAAACTCTTTTAGCTTTGAGCTCAGATTCAGCATCTAAGGCCTCTCCCTCATTTATGATTAACAGTTCGGTTTCCTTAGCTACATTGACATCATTCGGTATTTTGACAGCACTTACTTCCTTAACTGACATCTCCACAATTGTCCCAAATTCACAACAAGAATTCTTGGGAGAGAAATCAATTACAACTGTCATCGTCTCATTTGCTTAGCCTCCTCCTCCATTTTAGATTATGCCCATGTTGATCATTTTGGTGATACACTCCAATTTCTTCTTAATTGGGACACCTTCATCGCTCCTTTTGTAATAGCCAGTTAAAATCAAATCTTCATACAGTTTATGGACATCAACCTTAACCATTTGCACGTTCCTATCATTTCCTTCAGCAATCATATTGACATCCTTGACATGAACGGGTAAAGGGTTTTGCTTGACGTTGGGCTGCATCTCCTTAAATGACAAGATATCTTTGTCCAATAGGCTCTGAACCTTGTTCTAGAGTGCTCGGCAATTATCCACATCCTGGCCTTTCTCACCCATATGGTACTTGCAAGACTTTGTAAGGTTGAACCCTGGGAATTTAGGAGGGTTGTCATGAGGAATCTCCTTAGCTACTAACCCTTTCTGCAGTAACATGGCTAACTATTTGGACAATGGCCTAGGCAAATGTGTGAATTGCCTTGGTGTCCACTTCCTAGGCTCATAATTATGGTACCTCCCTCATGATGCAAAAGGATTTTGGGGATTCGAAAATGGTTTTGATTCGGGTGGGCCTTGCACGTAAGCTACTTCTACTTCTTTCTCCTTCTTATTAGTAAATTTCCTGCTCGTACCTTCAATTATCCGATCATCATGCATGTCTTCTTCAATTCTCTCCCCTATGGCAACCAAATGGGTAAAGTTTCCACAGTCAGAGCCAATCATTTTGTTGTAAAAGTCGGGAGGAAGGGTATTAAGGAACAGCTCCACCATTTTAGTGTCGTCAAGTGGTGGTCGAACCTGAGCAGCCAAGGTGTGCCACCTTTGTGCAAATGACTTGAAGGACTCATTTCTTCTTTTCTCCGTGCGCGTTAACACTTTGCACGTCGGGGCAATTTCGGTATTGTATTTATACTGTAGCACAAATGCCTCTGCCAATTCCTCCCATTTTTCCATCTTTTATGGTTCCAACAGGATGTACCATTGCAAAGCCTGGCCAGATATACTCTCTTGAAAAGTTTGAATCAATAATGGGTTGTTCTGCGCATAGCACCCCATCCTATTCAAATAGTACTTCAGATGGACCTTTGGATAGCTGGTACCATCATACTTAGCAAAATCGGGAACTTTAAACTTCTCGCCAAAGTTCATTTTGGCATATCGAGACAGATCCTCGATCATGTTAGTTTCATATCCTTGTATGGCTTTAAGCTTCTCCTTAAGGTAGCAAATCTTTTGTTGTTTTCCTCCTCCATTCGAGCTGAGATGGCTTCCGAGATGGGGTCTAGTTCCACCACTACAGATGTTTGATGGGGAAACTCTTTAGCAACGTTCTCCCTAACGTTGGCATTGCTAGCCTCAGGAGTAGACACAAGTGTGTCTCTATTGGGGGCTGCAGCCACTAGATTAGCTCGAGTCTCGTTCGTGAATTGGGCAAATTGAGTTGCCAAGTCAGTGATTCTATTATCCAAGGCGTTAAAACGGGCATTGCTAGCCTCAGGAGTAGACACAAGTGTGTCTCTATTGGGGGCTGCAGCCACTAGATTAGCTCGAGTCTCGTTCGTGAATTGGGCAAATTGAGTTGCCAAGTCAGTGATTCTATTATCCAAGGCGTTAAAACGGGCATTTTGCTCTTATGTATTCATCCTTGTAGCTATAGAACAGGTCCTGATGGGCGATCGTCTTAAAGTTGTGTTGTCAGTACCTTGTTTAGTACAAATAAAACAAAAGAACAAACAAATCAGCATACAAAAAATGAGAATAAAATAAAATAAAATAAAAAACTCAAAACCCTTCAATTTTATATTTTCTTATAACAAAATAGAAATAAGAAACCCTTTGCATAAGCCGAATCTCGCATAAGTGGCTTCTTATCAATATTTTGTCATAGGAAGTTATACAATTAAAGGGGTAATACATGATGATTGATCAAAATGCCCATCTCATATTCCATTAGAATCAAAGTAATTATAAGGGAGGGAAAAACATCACTAATTACATCCGCTATAGTAAAGAAACTCCTAAATATTGCTACTAAAATTTCATATAAGGAAAACCTTATACAATTTTTTTTCTAAAAACACAACTCTAATGGAATATGACTAATCTTTCAGTTTTCCCCTCAAAGTAGCTTACGGATGCGTTTGTTTGCTTCGGTCGAACGCTCCACCTTAGCTAAAGCTTCATCCCTTTTCCTTATAATCCACCCCATTTGGATTTCCTTTGGAGTTGGTTTCATAGGAAACTTTGGAATGACGATGGCAACTTCGGGTTCAATACAGTAATCAATATATCCTCTTGATGCGTGGTGCTCTCTCATTTCTCCTTCCAACTTAGTGACCCACTCAATATCCCTTTGTGGGAAATGATGTAGGATGTTGATGATTTTTTCCACTTCTTTTTTCATGTCTTCGATTTGGTTCCCCTTGACAACCTTATCACGAAAGTCAAAACGAAACAAACCCAACTTTAAAGGAGGAGGGATTTCTTGAAGTACTCGATGTTGACGAACTACTCTTAAAGGGTAATAAGACATAGATCCTGTCAAACCTAAGAGTGGAATCGGGTCATCATGACTACTCATAAGTTGTGCTTTAGGGAAGTGAATCCAAGGGGCTTGCCACAAAATTTGGCTTGGGGTGATATTTTCAAAAAGTTCTACCCAACCACGGAATGTCCAAGCATGGAGGAATTCCCTCCAAATACTTTTAAGTGAGAGAGAATCCAAACTTGAATGATGCCTATAGGTGCTCTAAGGATCAAACCCTTGTCCTCTTTGAAACGTTTGAGAGAGAGGAACATTTTGGCAAGAAGCATGTGTGCAAATCCCCTAAGGTGAAGGACTCTATAGACAACATGAGCAAGGCTAGGATCCATTGTCTTTTGGGTGAACAGAAAATAATGAATCCGAAAAATGCTAGAAGGAAAATTTTAGCATTTTGAGGATTGGGGCTTGGGAGAAGACTACGGAATCTTTGTTCGATGAAAGACAAAGGGAGGCCTTTTGAATTCCTATTAAGAAGTTCTTTAATTTCAAGAGGAGGAACTCCTAGGAATTGTCTCAATAGTGGGATAGGATCTCCTCCTTAAGGAGAGTCGACAAGACCAAATGCAGGGACATTGCCAACAATGATTTCTAACTCCTCTAAAGTTGGGGTTAATTCATGATGACCAAACACGAACATTGAAGTCTTGGGGTTCCAAAAATGAGCCATGGCCCTCACTAATGGCACGTGGGCCTTTCGATATAAGAGAAAAATAAGATAGCCAAGTTTCTTCTATACAAAAAGTCTACTTGCTCGCATCAAGTGCATCCCACATGTCTAACAACACATTCTTTGGGATTGGGACGATACGAAGCTTAGGAAAACCCATGTTATCTAAACCTAAATAGGCATTTTGATCAATCACCATATGTCACAAAATAAGCTAAGCTTAATGATAAAACATTATACGCACAAAAAGCATTATTTACATTGGAGAATAAAATGCTAGTACCTTCAATAGAGAGGAAAAAAAAGGGGTAATCACAAAGACACATTGTATGTCGACTCGTGAGGCTCACTAAGAGGTATGATTCTAAAGGCTAAAGGTTCCCATTTCAATTAGATCAAAAGAGTTTTTCCCACTTCGCACTTTCGTCGGACAATTCTTTATATCATTAATTAAAATGAGCGGGACCAAAAGTGGATAACCATGGGTCATTCCCCACATGGGATCCATCTTTTGGCACCTCCTATGGGCTTCCTAGTGCGATCGGGGTTTTAGATCATGGGTTGTGTATGTAAATGTGTAGTGCTAAGGTAAGTATAAAGGTACACACAACAATTGATATCCAAACAACACTTCAATTTCATCCATATAGACATACATTCCTACATCTCCCTATAAAAGAAATGGGTTAACACACACTCCACCCCTTATTAGTCCAAACCTACAAAAACAATTAACATGTTAGTGGACTAACCTTGTCTTCCACGTGGCTTTGACATGTGCTATGAAATGAAGACCATGTTAGTGAACAACCAACCAAATTATTACAGCCTAAGTCCTATAAGGTTTGTAACCAAGTCCCCAGTGGAGCCGCCAAGCTGTCGCGACCTCTTTTTTTCGTTCGGAGAAAAATGAAGAAGGATTATGAGTATTTGCCTAAAGAGGCGGATCAATGGCCCTAAATTAGGTGTGGGCTCTCTCAAGCCCATACCTCGCGCAACGTTGGATTTTTGTTTTTTAGTTCTTAACAACCTATGTAATTCTATGAGTCGCCACTACCTTGTTGGGGTCGGCTAGAAACCAATCAAGACACGGGAGTGTTGTCTCGATTTCTACGCAACAAGAGATATCTAGAAACGGGGACTTGTTTACACCAATGTTTCTATTAGCGCCCTTATAGTACTGCTAACTTGGAAGGTTGCTTATCTAAATGGTTTCACAATCTTGATTACCAATCATATTCTTTATGAAACCACTAAATGTCCATGCAAATATTTTTGTAAGTTTTTTTTTTAAATGTCTAAAATAATCCTAACATAATTTAGAAAAGAAATTTACACTCAAATTATTGAAAAGTGGTGTGGTAAATAAACATCCAAGAAATTGAAAGGACTTGAAAGTAATGCGGAAAAGAAAGACCCGATACAAGTCGGGCAAATAATATTACATGGCCTTGTTATTACGCCTCGGGACAAGACTCCCGTGAGCGAAATGGCAATTTCAATATGCATGATATTACTTTAAATGCATGAAAATACTCTAAATAATTTTAATCTATCCAGAATGGATTGTTTACAAAAACGATTATAAAATATCAAAATAGCATGAAATTAGGAAAAATGACCTTATAAAATTAATAAAATTTCATATATGTCATTCTTGCCTTAATTTGATACCATCTATCACTATATATATTGAAATTTTTGATTTTTTTGGATTTTTTTTTATTTTTTTTTTTAAATAATAATAATGATCCCCTAAACCGAAATATGCTAACATTGAACAACATAGCACATGAATATCACAATAATCGAACTCAAATCGACCGTTTTAAGATTGAATTTGGTTTCAACATTTTATCGAATAATTGGCTTGCATCAAATCACCTCAAAATGGCTTCCTCGGGCCATGTTCATGACCTTCAATCTCGACCCATAAACAATTTCATGTGAAAGCAAAGTATCAAGGATATACTATTACATGTAAAGAATAGGTTTAGCTAGAAATCATAGCCTAGAACACACAAGAACCAAACCGAAAACGGCCTCCAATATGTGGGTTGGAGCCGTTTTGTAAATTTGGTGTTCGAACCCAAGTCAAACAGCCATGTCAAATGCCCAGATTGAAGCCCTGACAACCATTACATGCAACATCTATATGAAATATTACTCCATCCGATTGAAAATAGGTAACATTTACTTTCAAACGCAACAAACATCACCAAAAACGATTAACTGGACGCAGAAAAACGAACTCTCCAAGAAACGTACATGCATGATCTATGCTGGCCAACCATATCTCAATGTGGAGTGGCTTGGTTTTTGGCTCACGTTATGGACGGTTTCATGGTTCACAAGGAGATTTAAAGACTGAACCAGGTTGTCCTATGCATTATTTATACTCCCATATAACATTTTTTTTGGGTGACCTAGGGAACCCCCGTGCACCGCTTCGCGGCGGAGTAAACCCTGGGAGGGAGTAGAGTCACCACCACCCTTGCTCCCCAGGTAAGTCAGCACGACGCAGCCAGGATTCGAACACTGGACCTTTTGCGAGAGGAACAAGTGCTTGAGCGAACTGCGCCGCAGCGCTGGGTGGTTCTCCCATATAACATTCATCAAAGTGACAATGACAAAAAACACATGCAAAAGGGGGAGGAACAAATCAAGCAAGTAGGGGTATTAGAGAGGCTTTAAACACTTGGAAATATTTCAACCTCGAAAATCAGTTCTCCGAACTAGTTTTCCTCTTGATTTTTGTGATCAAAACATGGTCAAACTCAAACAAAAATACATCTATGATGCTTACCTTGCTTCCTCGTTTTGTTTTCAAGTGACTCTCGGTTGAAGAAACGAGAAATTATCTTTCGGGGGCACATGCAATATGGCTCCTTCAAACTGAAAGTGAGGTCTGCAGAAGAGAAAGTTAACAACAAAGGTTTTCGTTGATCTCCGAAATTAGGCTTCTGAACCTCTTTTGTTGACCAACTTAAAACCAACCCAAGCTATATTTATTATAGTTTGACTTGTAACTCATTTCTTTCCTCATTTATCTCTCCATTTTCTCAAAAACACTCCCTTTTCCTTGCTCATGACCAACCGGGCTCAACACTTAGAAAAATCTTAGGACTCCCTCAGCCCACTAGAAGGGTATCTTTCGGGGGGCTTTAGAAGGTCTTCCCGATCTCTATTTTGGACATGTAACCTATGGTTGGAAATATATTTAAGTGGATTTTCAATCTCTAGTTGAAGGTTTTGGCAAATTTTGGCTGCAAGATTGTGAAAATCTCACTTTTCTCTCTCAAGGTTGATTTGGAATTTCTGGGTTCTTGTTTTTTTGGAGTTGATTCGAGGGGTTTTTTGTGCACGATCGCAAGCTCCTCCTCGTGTTTCTTCTCCTCTCCCTCTTATCCCTCAAACGAGCATGCTTCATTGATATTATCCCCTGCATTAAACGATCTTTTGACCGGCTTTTTGCCTTCCTACCAGGCCTACGAACTAAGCAATCCAACCACTTTCTGACTTAGTCAAAATTTTAAAATCTTGCAGATGTTGAGTGTGCCGATTTTGTTGCAACTTTCCCATGCTTTCAGCAGCTTATCTTGGGCAATTTTTTGTCCACTTGCACTACTAATCATGGTCTTCCATCACGTGCAAAGATTAGGCTATTTGGGCAGCTAAGGAGGATATGGTGGGGCCACCAAGTTGCTTACTCAGCAACTCCAAATTCAGACCAACTTGTGGACTAGGATTGTCAACTAGTTTGGGTGCTTTAATCCATGAATTTGGCTGTGATTTTTTATCAATTAGCAAGATTATATATAGTAGTTTAAGATCTTGACTATATTTTGCAATTTTGCCCACCCAATTTTGCAATAAAGTCCCTCAAAGTTGGCAATTCTTTTATCCGAAAATACTCAATTCAATGCAAATTTGGTTTTTTTGGCCCAATTTGATTGATTCGACTTGGCCCAAGCTCAATTTCAACTTAATTGAGGACCAAGATAATGATTTAAGGGCTTGGGCGAGATTTTACAAAATTTTCAAATTGGTCCCTCAACTTTTCAAAATAGCATTTTGGCCCTAACTTGCCGTTTTAATTACAATTTGACCTCCTAGGCTTGGCTAGTCACATTTAGATCATTGGCCCCATCTTGCTTCTCTTTTTTTCTTCTTCTTTTTTTTAAATTTAATTAATTTTGTTCTTCTTTTTTTTCTTTTTTTTAAAGGAAAAACATATTGTTTTAAAAATACTATAATAATCACTTATGTAATCTATATGCAAGAATTTGATATGAAGTATTTTTGTGGAAAAATAATTTTTCCATTTTTCAGAAATGATTTTTTTTTTTTTTGGAAAAAATTTAGGTGGCGACACTTCTTTGTCTCTCCTCTCTTTTTCTCATTCTTCCGGCTCTTCTCGAGTCTCTTCAAAACTGACAAAACTCTTCAAATTTCGTAAGGCTAAAAGAGTCATTTCATCCTCATTCTCTTCATCCTGCAAGATGAGAATTCTTTTCCTCTTAACTGGAGCAGCCATGGGCTCATTGCCTTTCCTCTTTGCGGCAGCAAAGTCTTCTTTTCCTCTCACGGGAGACTTCTCCTTCATATGCTCCAACACCTTGTTCAGCTCTTTCAAATGCACCTTTGTGACCATTTTGTTCCAATCACCATTGGAGAAATGGTTATCAAACATAATGGTGTAGGGATATGAATTTTAAAAAATCTAAAAAGATGCGAGATAAAAGCAAAATAAGGGAGTTGTCCCTTATCCTTCACCATTGATCGGTACATGTGAAGCAAGATGGTGTGGGGCAAAGAGAATTCATAGCCAGTGTTGATGGCATACATCAATTTCGCTTCAGACTGAGAGACATCAGTCTTGGAAGTCGACTTTGGATGGATGCAGTTAATTACGATATTGTGCAACAAGATGTTAGAGGCATTCATCCTAGAATAGGAAATGTTGCCTTCAACATCCCAATCTTTCACCAATGACAAAGTAGCATGAGCAGCAGACACAGTAATTGGTTGGAAACTTAATCTTTCCACCCCAATTATGTCAGTCAATGTGTCAATATTCATGAAAAACTCCTTCTCCCTCACCGTGAAAGAAAACTATTTGCATCTAGGAAAGATAAATTCGAATAAAAGTATGATGTAAGTTCAAGATAAGCAATAGTAGATTTAGAACAAAATCGCTCCAATTGCAGTAGAGCGAACTTCTCTCGCAAACTTACTTTCACCGAATCCAAGAAATTAAAATCGACACTCCTAGGATTCATGACCCCTCTCTTCATCAATTTCAAATAAATCCTCTCGTGGTTTTTCGATCTGAAAATACTTGAACCATACCAGCAATGTTTACAGCCACTCATGTTCGAAGCTGAAGCTGAAAATGGGTAAACATACGTTCGTCATCGTCCTGTCCTTATGGTTGATTAGCAGTCCCAAAGCGCGGGTCACTAGGAAAGTTAGCGAACGCTTTTTTAGCAACACCCATCTTTTCCATGTCACGCAGAAAAAGAGTCTCATTCTTATAACCTCTCTCTCGCAAGTATTCATCAATCAAGGACATAGGAGTTCCCCCTCTTTTCAAATTAGAATAAAGCTTGAAAGCAACTTGAGGAGTTAACATTCTTACAGGTTCCACTTCTTCCAACACTTCTTGAGTCGGTGGTGGAGTCTGGTGCTGCTAAGAAGGTTGTTGTTGTCTTTGTCGCTAAGGTGGAGTAGAATCATCTTCTTCAGTCAAGTCGAAGTGCGTAGGACCCTCGGGCATATGCCGTGGTCCCTTGCTTGCTATTCTTGATGACATTCTCGAAGACATTGCTTCTTTCAATAGAGAAATTCATAGTTTTGTTCGAAAGGTGAAATTTTTTTGGATTAAACAATAGGGAAAGTGAGAGCAAGTGGGAGTTTGGAATTCTAGGGTTTCGAGAGTGAAAATGAAGAAGATAGATTCAACAATATATAAAGCAAGTGAAGCGAGGTAAATGAAGCGACATAAAAGGAAAAAAAAATACCTTTTCGAAAAAGAATAACTGTCTTTTTGATAATCGATAACTGCTATAAATAAAAAGAAACTTTGGAAGGATAATTTCAATCAAATAGCGATTAAAGAGTAATCGTACATTTTCAAGCCTTTATCCAAAAGTTGAACTACTAGAACCGAAATCACTTACAGTCGCAATTCTTGATCTTCTGAGTCTGGACACCTTCAGACTTTCATCTCTAAGTCTGAGCTTCTTTAGACTTTACTGAATAAAGGATATGATATTCAGTCTGGTCCGAATAGACTCAAATAAGCTTTTCTCCAGTAGCTTTGTAAATATGTCCACCAGTTGATTCTTTGAGTAAATGAATTGGATCATAACTTCTCCATTTTGAACATGATCTTTAATAAAGTGGTGTCAAATATCTATGTGCTTTGCTCTTGAATGAAGAATTGGATTCTTTGTGAGATTAATTGCACTGGTGTTGTCACATTTCATCTTGGTGCATGAGTCTTTGATTCCAAAGTCTCTCAATTGTTGTTTTATCCATAGGTTTGAGAATAGCAACTTCCAAGGGCCACATACTTTGCTTCTGCCGTTGAAAGAGCTACAGTACTTTGCTTCCTTGAAAACCATGATACTGTCCTGTTATTAAGTAATTGACACGTGTCGGAAGTATTCTTTCTATCAACTCTGCAACCTACTAGATTTGCGTATGAATAACCAAGGAGAGTAAAGTTTCATTCTTTGGGATACCATATACCTAACTTTGAGGTAGTTGCAACGTATTTGATGATGCATTTTGTAGCACTTAGATGAGATTTTTTGGGATCAGATTGAAATCTAGCACAAATGCAAACACTAAACATAATGTCAGGTCTCGAAGCAATAAGATAAAGAAGTGCGTCAATGATACTCCTGTAGAGCTTATGGTCAATTTTTTTTCTTCCTTCATCTTTGTCCAGCTTTAAAGAACTTGATATTGGTACCTCAGTCTTTTTGCAATTCTCCAATCCAAACTTTTTAACAAGTTTCTTTGCATATATTTTCTTGGTGAATGAAAATTTATTCCTTCAATTGTTTTACTTGTAGTTCGAGAAAAAAAGATAGTTCACCCATCATGCTCATCTCAAATTCATCCTGCATAAACTTAGAAAACTTCTTGCACAAGTTTTTGTTAGGTGAACCAAATATAATATCATCAACATATATTTAAACAAGTAAAAAGCTCTTACCTTATCTTTTAATAAACAAAGTAGTATCCACTTTTCCTTTAATAAAACCATTTTGAATTAAAAAATTACTTAACCTGTCATACCAAGCTCGAGGTGCTTGCTTTAACCCATATAAAGCCCTTTTCAGTCTGAATACCGAGTCTGGTTTCCTTGGGTCTTCAAAATTGGGAGGTTGTTCCACATAGACTTCTTATTGGATAAATCCATTTAGGAATGCACTTTTGACGTCCATTTGAAATAACCCGAAATTCTTATAACAAGCAAAAACAAGTAATAATCTAATTACTTCTAACGTTGCTACTGGAGCGTAGGTCTCATCATAGTCTATCACTTCTTCTTGCGTATATCCTTTTGCCACGAGTCTTGCTTTGTTTATGACCACTTTACCTTTTTCATCCAACTTATTCTTGAAAACCCATTTAACTCCAATAATAGATATACCTTTTGGTTTATGAGTTAATTTTCAAACATAATTACTACTTTTGAACTGTTTGTGCTCTTCTTGCATAGCTTCAATCCAGCTTTCGTTGGTTAAAGCTTTTTCTATGCTTTTGGGTTCTATTTTAGAAATAAGTGCCGCGGTGCTAAATTCTTCTTGCCTTTTGGATCTGGTACGAATTCCTTCATCAATGTCACCAATGATGAGTTCTTTGGGATGACTAGACTTGTGCTTCTTGTTGCTAGTCGGTCCGATTGATTGCTGATCTTCAGCTTTGGTTGATTCTTCAATATCCATTTGTTGTTGTTCTTATGAAGTCTAAGCTGCTTCAGGGGAAGTAGACTTTGTAGAGTCTAGAGTAGGTTCAAATTCTTCAAGTTGAGTCTGAATCAACATTCATAGATTCTTTCACAGACTAAGTCTTCTTGTTGAATATTCTATAGGCTTTGCTGGAGGTTGAATATCCAAGGAAGATTCCTTCATTTAATTGTTTTTTCAAACTTACCAGTTCAATCATTTACATTTTTCAAAACAAAACATTTGCAACCAAACACATTAAAATAATGAACATTCAGCTTTTTTCCTTTGTATAACTCATTAAAAATTTTCTCCAGAGTAGGCCTTAAGAATACTCTATTAATAATATAACATGCTGTAGAAACTGCTTTAGCCCAAAAAAGAGAAGAAATATTACTTCCAATTAAAAGAGTTCTTGCCATCTCTTGCAAAGATCTATTCTTCATTTCCACAACTCCATTTTGTTCTAGAGTGTATGGAGATGAGAAAACATGCTGAAAACTTTATTCATTACAAAATTTTGCAAAGTCTTGATTTTCAAACTCACCTCCATGGTTTATCCATATGCTTAAAATAACATATCATTTCTCATTCTATACTTTCTTGGCAAACTTTGGAAAGTGAGAGAAGGTTTCAGACTTACTTGCCAGAAAGTGATGCCAAGTAAATCGTGAATAATCATCCACTATTATTAGGCAATATCTCCTTCCACCAATGTTTTCAGTTTTAGTTGGTCCAAAGAGATCCATATGCATAAGCTGCAACACACGATTAGTAGAAACTTGATTTGTTGGTTTAAAAGAACTTCTAACTTGTTTTTCCAATATACATGGTGTGCATAGTCAAACTTTTGATATTTCAGATTTGAGAGTCCTTGAACAAGTTTCTTGAAAGAGATCTTGGCAATTTGTTTCATGTTGACAAGGCCAAGCTTTGGATGCCAAAGGTTCACCTCATCCTGAATTGATATTAGACATTGAGATCTTTCCGATTTAATATCAAGAAGATAAATGTTCCCATGTCTTAATCCAGTAAAATATTGAGAAAAATCTTTACTAGTTCTCGAGCATATTCCTTCTTGAAAATTGATTTTGAATCCAATGTCCCACAATTGACTAATGCTGAGCAGATTGTAATTTAGTCCTTCTACCAATGAGACATTGTTGATTGTAAGACTTCTAATCTGTACTGTTCCACATCCAACAATTTCTTCCTTTGCTATTTCACCGAAAGAGACTTTTCCACTATTTGTTTGAACAAAATTTATAAAATAAGTTGAATCTCTTGTCATATGTCTTGAATAGCCACTATCCAAATACCATTTAACATTTCTCTTGATAGTGACCTGCCATTAAAAAGGAAGCTCAAGCTTTCTTTGGTACTCACATCTTCTTGGATCCAGTGGAGTTAGTGCAATACACAGTCTTTGCCTATTCCTTCTTAACAGGTCTCCAAACCATAGAACATTCTTTCTTAAAATGTTCTAAGATGTTAAACTTAGAACATTTAGAAGCACTTTGGCCAATAGGTTTTACAAAGATTTTTTGAAAATGATTTATGTAAAAAGTTTTTGTAGGTCTTTGTTTGATTCTTTTCTTTTCTTTTGGAAAATCAGTTAGAGGAATATTTTCTAAAGTCATTCTCAAGCCTGACTTGTCGAAATAAGGTCTTTGTACCGTAAGAATCTTTTTCAACTTTTCAAATCCTATTGAAAACCTTTTTGAGATATTTGAAATGTCCTCTTTGAAAATTGTATTTTCTTTTAAAAGAAGGTCTGCATTTTCTTTTGCAACAACAAAACTTTTGTTTAAATTTTCAAACTTTTCTTTCCAAGAATTTTCCTATTACTTCAGTGTAAAATTTTCCCTTTTTAGTTCGAAAATCATCCTAAGAGAGGTTTTGAGACTAAGACAAAGCTCATCAATGTATTTCGAGAATTTAGTTTGAATTTTTAAATTACTTACCTCGATTTTGCTGCCTAAGTTTGAGTTTGTATTTGTCTCAAAGTTTGAGCCTGATTCAAATTTTGCCATTAAACAAATATTGGTATAATTATCATCGCTTTTTTCGCATTCAGTATCACTCCATGTTTCTGCTTTAAGAGCCTTTTTGTATTTCTTAGCTTTTTCCTCATTTTTCTTCAACAGAGGATAGTTTGGTCTGATGTGTCCCTTTTTCATGCATTCAAAGTAAATAACATATTTATTGAATTCATCATCCTCAGTTGATTTGTTTTGAAACTTTTGAGTGCTTTGTTTTTTCCAATTGAATCTTCACTTTTTGTTTAGTTTCCTGAACCTTTTTATCATAAGTGCTAACTCTTCATCGTCCATATCTTATTCAGAGTCAGTAACATTAGAATCATCATTAGATTTTAAGTAACATTAGAATCATCATTAGATTTTAAGGCAATAGACTTCTTACCCTTGGGATCTTCTTTTTTGTTGATTTGCTTCACTTCATAGGACTGAAGTGTGCCAACCAATTCGTCTACGGAGAGCAGCATGATCATTTGTGTTTCCCTTATTGAAGTCTTTACATGATTCCAGTCTTTAGAGAGTCCACTCAGTAATTTGTTAACCTTCATGGGTCATGAGATTGGTTATCCCTGATACTTTAGACCATTTAGTATTTCTGTAAAATAACTAAACATGTCAGTAATAGATTCTCCTAGCTTTATCTTGAAGGCTTCATACTGTCCTAGTAGAATATTAATCCTATTTTCTTTCACTAGATCGATTGCTTCATAGGTAATGTGCAGCCTATCCCAGACTTCTTTGACTGTTTCACAAGAAGATAGTATGTTATACTCAGTACGAGATAGAGCACAATATAAAGAATAAATTGATTTAGCATCAAGAGCTTGTCTCTTAGTTAATCTTGAGTTATCTCGCTAACTTCTGCAACTTCTCTTCCCCTTTCTGAAACTGATGCAGCTTTAGAAATGATTCCTTTTTCTACCATATCCCATTTAAGAGGATCTTTTGACCTTAGGAATGCCTTCATCTTGTTTTTCCATGTGCTGTATTCATTTAGAGTTTCAAACTTCTAGTTCTCTCTCAATTGAGGGAAAAGATGCTAAACAGTGTCGTTTTGTTGTTTGTATGCTGATTGTACTTTCCGGCGATCCATGTCGGCTTCAAAAATTAACAAAAAAAATGTCATATCGGATTTTTGGCCAACAGATTGGCGTTGGCACTAAAATGATCGTTTTAAAAAAAAAAAAAATTGTACTTAAGTGATCCAAAATAAACTTTTGGTACCAAAGTGAGCGCTGTACAAAACTTTTGGCATCAAAGTGAGCGTCGTACACAACTTTTGGCACTAATAATGTACTTCCCCCATGAATCACTATAGAACTTCCATGACTCAATAAGCTTCAAGTACAGACAAATTGTTCATGGACACCTTTTTGTCATGATGATTTCATATGAAGTAGGGGTCAACTAGACATTATAAACAACTTGTATGAGATGAGATTCTAGTTTCTACGGTTGTACTAAGAAGTTGGGGTTTTCATCTACATTATCTTCGTTTGTCGGTCCATTGTTCTGGGAATTTGTTTATGAATGTGTTGCATTGTTGAAATATGCTGTAAGAATTGTTGCCCACATAATTTTATTAACTATGGTTTAATGAATATTTAAGAGTTAAAAACATATTGGTTATGAGAAGTTGTAATCCTCATGAAATGAAAAGAATCCTTATGAGGA
Organism: Eucalyptus fibrosa; assembly: GCA_017140475.1. Classification (NCBI taxonomy): domain Eukaryota; kingdom Viridiplantae; phylum Streptophyta; class Magnoliopsida; order Myrtales; family Myrtaceae; genus Eucalyptus; species Eucalyptus fibrosa. The sequence continues at coordinate 20,329,483 of CM029509.1, read as the reverse complement.
AGTTATGGTTCTTATAAAAAAGGCATAAAGATAGAATGTGCTTTGATGGAAGGTGCATATTGACATCCTATAAAAATTGAATTTGGTCCTCTCCCCACCCACGACGTGAAAAAGAACGTTGTATTCTATCTTCCATTAGACATAATACGTTAAGGGAAAAGTGGGTTAAGGGAATGAAATAAGATTTCTTCATCTTTTCAGTTTTTCCGTGATAAATACATTAAAGGTTTTGCTATGGATAAATGTATGTCTTCATTCCTCTTATTGTGAAAATTATGAAGATAAAAGATCCCATGTTTTATGATTTTCCGCATTACAGAATTACGTTATCGCTTATAGATGGTATTAGAGTGTGGTTTAGGATCTCATAATTTTGGTGCTTACTGAAATATTATAATTTACGGATGAAGATTCATTGAATGGCATTAGTCTTTTCTTGTTATTTGCTATTGTTGAATTGCTTTTAGACGGATTGTTGTAGGGAATCTTAATGAAGAAAGACGTGATGAAAAATAGGGCGGAAAAATGAAGATAAACACTGAACAGACACAAAGGGGAGGAAGATGTGTGGACTACATGCATCCCCATGAGTGTAGGAGGGTAAGGCGCATGGAATCCACGGGCCACATGCTCAAGTGCATGTGTTGGAGGGTTGGCGTGTGGGATTTATGCACCCTCGAAGCCAACACGTTGCAGCAGTAGAGGCGCTTGTTGCCCTCTACCTATTATTTACCTTTTTGCCCCTTAGCCCGTTTAGTTACGATTTTGCCCTCTATGCCTATTTATGTTGATGCCCTTCTCCATGTTGCATAATTACGACTCTACCCTTCATAATGGTTATTTATGTTTTTGCCCCTATTTGTTAGCTAATTACGATTTTGCCCTAGCATTTAATTTACCATTTTGCCCTTGGATATTTGATTTGCAATTTTGCCCTTCTAGTATTATGATTTTACAATTTTAACCTTATGCTTTAATTACGGTTTGGTCCTTGGGTGCAATTTGGTGAATGTTCGTAATTTACAATATAAAAAATTCAATAAATAATGGTTTGTTAGTCACCAAAGTGGCCAAACATTAAGGTATTTTGAATTTTTATATTGTAAATTGTTTTATTCAATTACCCATGATTAATTGATGCTATGATTGAAATTGATATGTTAATATCCTTATTGATGTTATGGGTATATTGAAGTTCATTTATTATAAGAACTTAGGGATTAACCCTAAGGTTAATCAATATCTTATAATTCATGAATATAATAGTTGGTAATTAATATTTATTTTTAAATTTTTTTATCCAAAAAATAGCAAATAAATTTTAATGAGACATATTTATAATTACCAAATTAAAGTTATTAGCATCATAATGGTTTAGTGTATGTTAGTATATCATAGGATCACGCAAATGAGAACTATGATGTACATGTATTGTTTAGTTTAAGTTTGATGAGGTGATATTCTCAAAAAATTAATATATGAATATTTTCTTGCATATTTATAGCATTTGTGCATGTTTCACTTCATTTGTATGCTTCGTTTATTCCTTTGTTCAACGGAATGAATTTTTCTGATTGGAGTGAATAAGTCCAGTTTCAGTTAGGTGTCTTGGATCTTGATTTGGCACTTCAAGTTGAGAAACCAACACTATTACTAATGAGAGTAGCAATGATGAAAAGCATTTCCATAAAACTTGAGAAAGATTGAACATACTAAGTTTAATGTTTAAGCGAATGAAAGTTGCAAATAACTTAAAGACTACTCTTCCTAAAATTGATAGCACTAAGGAATTTATGAAATTTGTGGAAGATCGTTTTCAGACTATGGATAAGTTAGTTGCTGGTACATTAATGAGCACTTTGATCACCATAAAATATGATGATTTGTGTACTATGCACAAGCATGTTCTTGAGATGACGAACTTAGTAGTAAAGTTAAAAACCTTGTGAATGAATGTTGATGAGTACTTTTATATAGTTTATACTTAATTCCTTGCCTCATGAACAATATGAGTCATATCAGATGAATTACAACACTATAAAAGATATGAACAATATGAGCCATATCAGATGAATTACAACACTATAAAAGATAAGTGGAACATAAATGAATTGGTGAGTATACTTGTTCAAGAGGAAATGAGGATAAAGAATTAAAAGGTTCATTCCGTTCATCTCCTAAGTTATTAAGAAATTGAAAAGAATTCCAAAAAGAAAGGTGGAAGGAGTAAGAAGAAAGGATTACACATACTAAATGAATCTTCTAAAGCTTCTTAAATCTACGAGAAAGAATACAATTTTATTAAGTGTTACTTTTATAATAAAGTTGGACACTTGAAGAAATATTATCGGAAGCGTAAAGCTTGGTTCAAAAAACAAAGTAACCTTGTGCTTTAGTATATTTTGAATCAAATTTTACTGGAATTCCTCATGATACTTGGTGGATTGATTTTGGTGCCATCGCTCATGTGTCAAATATGACATAAGGATTTCTTACCGTGACATCCTAAATTTCGACCTTGTCTAGATTATATGAATTGGGCATTTTGTTGACACACCTATGGTCATTTTTCTCTGATCTGATTACTTACGAGTTAACTAACCTATTAGGTGAAGCCTTTAAGGGATATAAATACAACAGACTTGAGAATTTGATCGGAAATTGATTGCTCGACCGCGATAATCAGCAAGGGTTAATACGACATTGTTATAATTAATTTGTGATCGAATATAGGTCAATTCAACGGAATCATGTAATTGAATTATGGGTGATTTTGCATGATTGCGAAACTCATGTCAAACTGCACTAACCCAATTTTCTATCGATTTTATACTCGGTATCCATAATTGAAACTTTACGATTTTCACGATAACCGAATGTCGCCTACGAGTTCGAGATGCACAAATGTGAACTAAAAATTATCGACCACGGGTCAAACGCATTAAAATCCGTAAAAGCTACCCGGTAGGTTAGGTTGTACTAAAATTGCGTCCGGTTAATTTTAACCACGAAATTGAAATTGGTTTCGGGAATCGAACGTTTGAGCGTGTCACGATTTATATTTAAGACCTCATCTCATATTTTGAAGAAAGATAGCCAAGAGAACATAGCCATTGGATGTTTCTTGGACTTTGTAGCTGAAAACTTTAGGGGCAAGAATACTAAAGTGCATGGGATATTTGTGTTGGCCCCCTATTGGCTAAAGCCTTGACCTTGCTTCCCTCTCTCTCTTCCTTTCTCTCCCTCCCCATGCCCATGTTTCCCTCTAGCCGAATCTGCAGCTTCATCTTCCTTATTTCTTCTTCTTCTTCTTCTTATTTATTCTTCCTTATTGTTGCTGCCTCATCCAGAACACCAGTCCAATTATTGCCGAGCAAACACCGCCACCCCACCACTAGTCCACCATCGCTCGTTCGACCACCCTCACGCCTCCCTCATGTCCCGCCAACCCCGACGCCAGACCACCTTAGCAGCTCCATGCCTCAACCAGCCACGCCCTTCATGCCGTCGGTACTACCAGCTCCGCCCTGCTGCATATGTCTAGCCAAGTGGCCATTACTTCAACCACCCCTAGCTGTCTGTCCACCAGCTTGCTAGCCCACCCTAGCCCCTTGATCCAACCCTTCCATAGAACTAAAACTTACTCAAGCCGTGAGCTTTGAGGGTTGATTTTAGCCTCGGTTGGTTCTCTGTTGGTGAAGCCATAGGCTTAGCTCTTCACTGCCTTCACGCCGCCGTCACCATGAACTCGTCGCCACCCTAATCCGGTGAGTTAACGCCTTAATCTCGGATTAGGAAGTTAATTACACTTAGTGGTTAGACTAGTGTTAAACTAGATTAGTGTTAATCCTTAGTTGAAGTAGTTAGTTAAGGTTAGTTGGTTAGGCTAGCTAGTTTGCTAGGTGGTTAGTTAGATTAGTTTGGTTAAGGTTTAGTTAGGTTACTGCCCTAGGTTAGTTAGTTAACTAGGGTTAGTTAAAATAACCGTGGTTAGTTAACCAGGGTTAGTTTAGTTAATCGTGGTTGAGTTAATTAAATTGAAAAACATTTTCCCAAGATTTATTTAATTAATTTTTATTAGCGTAAATTGTGACAAATAGCCATTTATCAGAATTTTATGCTGATTGTCGTGGATGAGTTTATATGTGAAATTGATCACTTATTTGTGTAAGTGAGTGCTTGGTGGTGATTAATGGTTATTACTGCAAAAATTGATTTGTATGGGTATTTAATTAAAAAAATACAAGGTGTCGGTTGTTGACGCAAAAAATATTTTAGGTACTATATAAATCGTAGGATTTTGAAATGGGAGTGTACCGTGCTTTATGGTTCAATTTAAAGGTGTGACTACGCACAATTATTTTACCAGGAATTTTTAATACGAAAAAAATTGGTCAAGTCTATTATTTGAAATGGAAGTATTTAAGTGCAAAGCACGGTGTTCTTGGCCGAGTATGGATGGGCGTGTAATCACAAATATAACCTATCACCCAATGGGAGTTGGGGAGGCGATGCTTGATTAAGTTCGGACGTCCCAAGTCAATGGATGCCAGTCACAGTGGAGGTTGGGCCAATGCTCCTTTATGGAATGCTATGACATCCCGAATTTCTGATTCTGTTTTCAATTGAACAAGTCGGGCTTTTCATCGATGTGCCTATAGTTCTTTTCTCTGAGTTGGCCACTCAGGAGATAACTAGCCTATCAAGTGAAGCCGTTAAGAAATTTAAACGCAATAGACTTGAGAATTCGACTAGGAATCGACTGATTAACCTTGCTAATCTACAAGGGTCATTATGGCACAAACTAATTAGAGACTGAAGATAGGTCGATTCAACAAAGCCATGTGATTAAGTGTGGGTGACTCCATCTAATTGCACAATTATCGTCGATTGGCACTAAATCGATTTCTCTGTCGTTTTGGTACCTTGTGTCCGTATTTGAAATCTCAAGATTTTTACAATAACTGAGAGTTGCCAATTTGTCAAAGATGTACTTTGTGGCTTGAAAATAATCAACCATAGGTCAATTGTATGAACAGGTTCCTAAAAGCTACCGGTAGGTTAGAACGCACTAAAATCGCAACAGATTGAAATTAATTGCGAAATTGAACCCGATTTTAGAAATTGCAAGTTTTGTCATGTCACGAGTCATTTTAGGAACATTGACTCACCCTCCAATGATTTTTCTACAAACCAAGATTTTCGGCAAAATCTAAAGTAAGGGTATTTTGGATCGAGAAATTCGTAGGCTCATTTTTGGTCGCTTTTTTGGGATTCAAATTGGACTAATTGATGAGGAAAAATGTTGATTAGGATGATGGAACCTTGGTTGGATTTATGGACACTAAATTGAGTCCAATTGGAGAAGAATTAAAGGAAAATTGAATGAAATTGAAGAGCAAATGTCACAAATTCGTAGGCCATGGGGGAGAGAACATTTAGACCACTTGGGAAGCTTCTAAGGGAAGCTTGGCTACTATTATTTGGCTGAGGATGATAGCCCAAGTGGTGGGGGCAAGCACTTGAGTAGTTAGACAAGCGTTGAAGGCTAGAGAAGCCGTTTGGGGTCCCCCTTTCTTCAATAGCTTCTTCTTCGTCTATCCTTCTCCTTCCTCCATTGTTAAGGCTTAGGAAAAGCTTAAGAGAACCAAAGGAGAGCTAGCAGCCACCATCGAGTAGCCTTGCTACCCGCCTAACCTTGAACAGCCACTCACGCCATCGCTCGCCTGCGCGCGTCACGCCTACCAGCCGCACCCAATAGCTCACCCAGCTGCTCGTTCCGCCTCTGCCCACAAGTCCAGCAACTCACCTGGCCGTTTCTTGCCGTTTCTAGCCACTAAAGTTGCTTGGTTCAACTCCCTCGACCCGCAAGTAGAGGCAAAGCCATAAGCAAGCCATGAGGCTTTGTGGCCCATTTTTGAGCAATTCCCAACCTTGGTTGGTGTTGTCGTGGGCTTCGTTGTCACCCTTCTCCGCATTGCTGTCGCCAAGGACTCACCGGATTGCTAAACTGGTGAGTTTACTCATTAAACCTTGCTTAGGAGGTTAATTATGCTTAAGGGTTGTTTATATTAGGTTAAGAATGGATTAGTGCTAATCTAGAATGGTTATATTAGCCTTAGAATGGTTTAGTATTAATCTAGTTTGTGAGATTAAGAGCATTAAAGTTGGTTTAGTCGAATCCAATGGACTTCCTACAGTTATGATCTTTGGACTCTCGTCATTTGCCATTTTTATAGATCGAAATGGGTTGCCAATATAAAGTTGATGTATGCTTGAGAAATGTTTTAAACATCTTCATCTAAAACATATACTTTACTCAGGATTTTTAGAGATTTAAAAGTATGAGATTTCAGCTCTGACATTTGCAATCAGAATCTCAAATTGTTCTGGAATTTGTAACATTTTGGGATTCTAGGGGTTTTTACCAACTCTTAGGATTCAAATTTCAAAATGGTTTCTTCACAAAACTTATTTGTCACATCTTCTAGTTTGACATAATCAAATTTCAGATCTAATGGACAAGTTTTTGATCTCGAGCAAAACTGATTTTTGAAAAAAGACTTTCTAAAAACGGACCCAGTTTTGGTACTAGATTGAGCAATTTACTAGGACGAATCTAGAAGAATCTCGATTAAGGTGTCTTCATGAAAAATATTCTTTTATGTGTTCTTTAAAACATTTTCAAATGTGGGAATTTTCCAAATTCATTTAATTAGATTTCTAGATTTAAATTCGGAGATGCACGAGTGGACCGTTCTACTGGTTAGGACCGATTATAGTTTTATGATGGTTCTCGATGCTTTTCTTGCTGAAAATTGCACATTGGGTGATGTGGTTGCTTTGTGCTACTCCTGGAGGTTATGCGTGAGGAGATGCAAATGGTTATGCCATGGTTATGGTGTTATTGGTGCAATGCTTGCTGGTTTGTGCATATTTGATGATACAGTTGGTTTGTGACATGCCTAGAGCTTATGTTTGATGATCGTGTGATGGTTTATAGACATGGCAAGGTGACTATTGATCGTCGAGGTGACATAAGGTGTGTTGAGGAAACCCAATGGGTTGTGAGCCGATAAAGAGCTAAGTGCTACACGATAATGAAACTAGTTCCGAATCTAAAAATACAGCCTTCTAATCATTTTCATATTGCATCAGAGGCTTATAAATCTGTTGTAGGATGACTGCCTAAAAGTTATAGGCTAATATTCTTAGTGATATCTTACAGCTTGATGCAATAGCATTTTGATTGTAATGCCAAGGAATGGGTCTCTGAACAACAACACCAGCATCATGAACACAGGGAAGGGAACCAAATTTTGGCATTGAATGCATCTATAGACCACTAGTTTTATCCCAAGAGATGTGTGAACCACACTAGTACTTCAAGCACTAGCGGAAATAGGCCAAGACCTCCACCCCAGATACTCCAAAAATCCTATTTAAAAATCAAACCATGGTCAGCAATGGAAAGAGAGCCACACAAAAGAACATGAAACATTTGAAATAACAGAGGAACTATATGTCCTTTCAGCATTTTCCTTAATGAGTTCTCACTCGTGATCATCCATGAGGATGTCTTGCATATTAAAAATAACCCTAAAAGCTTATGCATGCTCAACTACAAAAGCAATATGAAGATTGGGAATGGGTAGAGATCTATGAAACATTGATTTTGATGAGGAAAATGTGAGGGCTTTGAGGATTTGGGACCGAGTCAATTACAACATAAAAAAAAATGCACACATTGATGTTAGAGAAAGTTGCACAGCAACGCAACACGCAAAAATTGTAATACTTTAACGACCTCAAAGACCTCTTCAACAAGCTTTCCAACATCAATATGAATAAAAGCCAATATAGATAAGCAATTAAATGAAATAAGATCAGGCAAATACATGTACGGAATTTCAACATATTTAGAGATTTAATCACCATTCTTACTTTTCCCTTAGAATTGTAATACTCAATAACTAGAAGGCTAGACTCTAAAAACACCTTAAACATTTTCTTTATTGTTTCTATATTGTCATCTTCTCTTCCCTTCAAAACCAGTAAGAAATAGTGGAAAAGTATCAACAGATCAATAGAAGTGGTAGCACGAATCTCGTTTAACAATGAGGAAAGATCAAGATAACAACCTATTTATATGAACAACATAAAATTAATGATAAGCTCATAAAAGGAAACTGAATTAATCGATTCAAATTGACCCATGTGAGCTATGGTAAGCGATTCACAAGAAGCCACCCCCAGCTCCGAGCCAAACCATTCCACCATACTTTTCCTATACAGATCCCATGAATGCTCCAACTCGAATATGCTTTAATCAGCAAGCTCAGTCTAGAATTTCCCCCAAATTTTTCAAGAATTTGAAAGCATGCAAGCCTAATCGAAAAGGAAAATGGGAAAACTTGGAACACTGGGTGGTGAGAGAGTCCAACTTGTGAACGATTAGAGAGATAGGGAACTCTTACTATAATCTGTGACTCCAACCCGATCGGCAACGCACCAAAGAGAGAGAGGGGATTCGGCTAGCTGATTATCTCATCACCCTTGGAGCCTAGGCGAGGGTTCCAAGGTCGTTAGACCCCAGGTGCAGTGATCCCGGGGTCCCGCAACCTCTACGAGCCTCACAACAATAGATCTAGGCGATGATGCAACCGACGACTAGGCGATTGGCGACGACCATTAATCAAGTGATCGGAGGTGACTGGGTGAGCAATGTCACTGGTTGATCAACGGTCATGTGGTGAATAAGAGAGGTGAGAGAGATGTGTTTCATTAGACGAGTGGCTGAGTGAAGAGAGACGTGAGGCAAGGGAAGAGAGAGGCAACAAATCAAGGTTTTTACGTTAAAATGGGGGTAAATGTGATATTAATGTTAACGAGTGAGGGTAAGATTGGAAATTCAAAAAAATTATTCACTGAGGTACTGTTGCATGTCGAGAATGCCAGAAAGCCAAAGTAAGGAAGAGGGAGCCTTGAGCTAAAGGCCTTTACAGGGCCTTACAAATGCTAGCATGTCCCAAATGGCCTCCCAATAATAATTGCCAAACACACTTGCAAAGTTGTTCCCAAAGCGTAGCCTATATGACAAAGCGTGTAGAACGCCAGTTTGTTGGGATGAGGTCAGAGAATGAAAGATCACAGGCCAAGAGTTGGTTCAGTAGTCAGTGGATGCAATTGCTGTCATCAAGGATAGATTAAAGACCGCTTAGAGCTGCTAGAAAAGCTACGCAGATAAGTGCTAGAGACCGTTGAAATTCCAAGTTGGTGATCACATTTTTATGAATGTGTCACCAATGAGGGGTACTTCGCGCTTTGGCAAAAAGGGAAAGCTGAGTCCAAGGTACGTAAGTCCCTTTGAGATTCTAAAAAGAATTGGGATCCTAGCGTATTGTCTTGCATTGCCCCCGAGGTTGGCGCAAGTGCATGACGTCTTTCACGTGTCGATGTTGAGAATGTATGAGCCTGACCCGACTCATGTGTTAAATTTTGAAGAATTAGACATGGACGATAGAGTGCTGTACATGGAAAGCCCGGTTCAGATCATAAATCGCAAGGAACAGGTTCTGCATACCAAGACATTCCCGTTGGTTAAAGTGGTCTGGTAACACTATGGTAAAGAAGGAGCGACTTGGGAAAGTGAAGATTTGATGAAACGACTATACCCCCATCTTTTCGTTTAAGATTTGTAATGGTTTAAATTTTGAGAACGAAATGTTTATAAGAGGGGAAGAGTTGTGACATCTCAAATTTCTGACTCTATTTTCAATTGAAAGAGTTGGGTTTTTCATTGACCACTCATGAGATAACTAGATTATCAGCTGAAGCCGTTAAGGAATCTAAACACAATAGACTTGAGAATTCGACTTGGAATCGACTACTCGACCATGCTAATCTGCAAGGGTCATTACGGCACAGACTGATTAGAAATCAGAGATAGGTCGATTCGACTAAGCCATGTGATTAAGTGTGGGTGATTTTATCTAATTACACAATTCTTATTTATCAGCACTAAACTAATTTCTCTATCGTTTTGGTATCCTGTATCCATATTAGGATGATGGCACCTTGGTTGAATTTATGAACACCAAATTGAGCCAGTTGGAAGAATTGAATGGGATTGAATGAAATTGAATGGAAAATGTCACAAATTCGTAGGCCATGGGGGAGTGAACATTTGGACCACTTGGGAAGCTTCTAAGGGAAGCTTGGCTACTTCGATTTGGTTGAGGATGACGGCCCAAGTGGTGGGCACAAGCACTTGAGTAGTTAGACAAGTGTTGATGGCTAGAGAAGCCCTTTGGGGTCCCCCTTTCTTCAGCAGCTTCTTCTTCCTCTATTCCCCTCATTTCTCCATTGTTGAGGCTTAGGAAAAGCTTGAGAGAACCAGAGGAGAGCTAGCAACCACAACCTAGTAGCCTTGCTACCTGCTGAAGCCCGAACAGTCGTTCGCGCCACCGCTCACCAGCACGCGTCAAGCCTGCGAGCCGTGCCCGGCAGCTCACCCAGCTGCTCGTTCCACCTCTGCCTGTAAGTGCAACAGCTTTCCAGGCCATTGTACGTCACCATCATGGTCATCAAAAGACCCACCATCGGCCTTGCTCACCCGCCTGGCCGTTTCTTGCCATTTCCAGTCGCTGGAGTTGCTTGGTTCTCCTTACTTGACCAGCAAGTAGAGGCAAAGTCAGAAGCAAGCCGTGAGGCTTCGTGGCCCATTTTTGATTACTTCTCGACCTTGGTTGGTGCCGCTATGGGCTTGGTTGTTGCCCCTCTCCGCATTGCCGTCACCATGGACTCACCGGATCGCTAAATTGGTGAGTTTACTCACTAAACCTTGCTTAGAAAGTTAATTATGCTGAAGGGTTGTTTAGATTAGCTTAAGAATGGATTGGTGCTAATCTAGAATGGTTAGATTAAACTTAGAATAGTTTAGTATTAATATAATTATTGAGATTAGCAGCACTGAAGTTGATTTAGTTGAATCCAGTGGACTTCTTGTAGTTTTGATCTCTAGACCCTCGCTATTTACCATTTTTGTAGATCAAAATGGGTTGCAAATTTGATGTTAATGTCTACTTGAGAAATTTTTTAGACATATTCATCTACAACATATATTTTATTCAGGATTTTTAGAGATTTAAAAGTTTGCAATTTCAGCTCCGTCATTTGCAATCAGAATCTCAAATTGTGTTGGACTTTGTAACCTTTTAGAATTCTAAGGGTTTTTATCAACTCTTAAGGTTCAAATTTCAAACTGATTTCTTCACAAATGTTGTTTCTCACATCTTATAGTTTATCATATTCAAATTTAAAATCAAATGGATAATTTTTGGATCTCGAACCAAACTAATTTTTGAAAAGTAGACTTTCTGGAAACAGAGCCGATTTTGGTATTGGATTGAGCGATTTATTGGGCCGAATTTAGAAGGATCTAGGTTAAGGTATCTTCATGAAAATTTTTATTTCATGTATCCTTTACAACATATTAAAATTTAGGAATTTTCTGAATTCGTTTGTTTAGATTTTTGTATTTAAATTTGGAGACGCGAGTGGACCGTTCTGCTGGTTAGGATCGATTATAGTTTTATGATGGTTCTCGATACTTTTCTTGCTGAAAATTGCACATTGGATGATGTGGTTGCTTTGTGTTATGCTTGGAGGTTATGTGTGATGAGGTGCGAATGGTTATGCCATCGTTGTGGTGTTATTGGTGCAATGCTTGCTGGTTTGTGCATATTTGATGATATGGTTGGTTTGTGACATGCCTAAAGCATATGATTGATGATTGTGTGATGGTTTATAGTCATGGCAATGTGACTATTGAACGTCAAGGTGACATAGAGTGTGTTGAGGAAACCCAATGAGCTGTGAGCCAGTAAAGAATAGTTTATAGTCATGGCAAGGTGACTATTGAACGTTAATGTGACATAGGGTGTGTTGAGGAAACCCAATGGGTTGTGAGCCAGTAAAGAACTAAGTGCTACACGATAATCAAACTTCGTGTGGGCCACCTCTAGTACCTTGTACCATTACTTATTGTAGTCAAGGTCTAAGTGTTACATGGTGACTTGAGTTACATGGGAGCCACCTCTAGAAACCTTGCAATACTGTCATGCATAGTATAGGGGTTAAGTGCTATACAATAGCGAGACTTCATGTGAGTTACCTCTAGAACTTTATACTAGTGCTTTTCGTGGCCAAGAACTAAGTGCAACACGACATCGTGACTTCGTGGGAGCCACCTCTAATACCTTGAGCTATTGCTTCTTCTAGTCAAGAACTAAGTGTTACACAACAACGTGACTTCGTGGGAGTCACCTCTAGTACCTTGAGCTATTATTCTAGTTGAGAACTAAATGTTACACGATAGCGTGACTTCATGGGAGCCACCTCTAGTACCTCGTGCTCTAACTGATTGAGGTCAAGGACTAAGTGCCACACGATGTCGGAACTTCGTGGGAAGGGGGCACCTCTAGAACCTTAAGCCTAGTATTGAGTATTGAGTCAAAATATTGAGTGGGGATATCGAGTTGAATTGGGAATTTAATTATTGAGAGTGAATATTGAGTTGGGATTCAACCACTGATATGAGTTACCCGCACCTAATTATGGAATTAAATTGTGTAGCACAGAATGGGACGTGTATTAACGATTTGGCTTTATAATTGGGACTCCTGTGTTTGATTGGGTTGAAAGTGAGTTGTTTAAATTGTTGTGTGCATTAATTATATGCATTTGTGATATGAATTGTGCTAACATGCAGAAAGGAACTGAAGTGAGTTAAGTCATTTGTGTTGTGTCGCTAGGCCATCCTTGGGTGTATTTCTTTCCTATTAGGGGTTTAGGGGGTGAATTTGCTGAGATAATATCTCACCCCGTCGTGGTCTTAGCTTTTCAAGTCCTTACATAGTGGTTGTGGAGGACTCGAAGCCCGAAGTCTGTGGAGGTGGAGTCCGAAGGATTGGCGTATGTGTTCGACTAGTATATCGTAGGACAATTGCTTTTTTAGAGCCAATCTTTTGTAGGCTTTTGACCAAACTCATTTTGTACCTAAACCCGGTTATTTATAAAGGTTGGCTTGTGTGAAATGTTGCCATACTTTTCTATCCCATTCTGTTTGTTGTTAGGGTATTTGTTTCGCTTCTACATGTGCATTAAAATGAATGGGTCAGCGACGCATCCTGAGAACATCGCATTTGTATTGACCACCAAGGGGTGTATGTCACACCACAACCTTTGAGCGCGTGCCCATCCCTCAATGGTCGATTAAATAGCGACGTCCTAGGATGCATTGCTGGCCCATTCATTTTAACGCACATGAACTAATATGGGATAGAAAAGCAGGAAACGATTTCATAATCAAAACAAACCTTTTATAAATAACAGGGTTTAGTTACAAGACGAGTCTGGTGAAAAGGCTACAACAGGTCAGCTCTAAAAAAGAAGCTGTCCTACGACATACTAGTCGGACACGTACGCGAATCTTCTCCATCTCCACAAACTCTGGGGCTTGGGTCCTCCACAACCACCGTCTACCGTCCTAAAAAGATATGCCCACAATAAGATGAGATAATGTCTCAGCAAGTTCACCTCCTAAACCCTTATTAGGAAGGAAATACACCCAAGAATGGCCTAGCCACACAATACAGAGGACTTACCTTTACCTCAGTTCCCTCTTACACATTAGCACAATTCATATCTCATATATACAGTAACATCATTCAACAATTGGAACACATCTCACTATATCTCAATCAATCACTCAATCCAATTATTATTCATGGCCACTCACTGACACAACTTATTTCATGTTCGGCGGCCTCCTAGTGTAGGTTAATCACGGTCCAATGGGCACAGCTTATGTTAGGCGATAATCACGGCCCAATGGGCATAGTCGATTCCAAGTTGGGCGGTAAATCATGGCATAATGGGCACAGCCTACTAGAAGTTCGGTGGTCTTCTTAACCCAATTCTTATCGTTACACACAACATATGTTACCTCATCTTTCAATAGTCATTTTACCATGACTATAAACCATCACACGGTTATTTACCCACGTCCAAGGACATTGTGTTTCACACTTAAATTCCTCAATTAAAATAATGTCTTGGCATATTTTCTTCATGTTAAAAATACCCAATAAAACTAATCGTGTGTGGGTACATGGTCGGCCTGAGCAAAAAAGTATAATATCTTCATTTTATAAAATCCCACTAATTATATAGTTTATAAAAATATTTTTGGTGTTGTTAACGGACGCCCGGTAATTTTCTAATTAAATACTGAAATTAATAAATTTCTGGATAAATACCCAAAATTTCAAATATCACTCAAATTGCACAAATTAGCACCCAGATAAATAAGCCAAACACACCATTGCAACCAACACAAAATTTCAGTCATTGGCTATCCTGGTCTAATTTTCGGAAAATAATAATTAATTAAATAATTACCAATAAATATAAAAAAATAACAACTTAGGATGGAAAAGCCCAATTAAATACCGAGACGGGCCCAAAAAATTTCCGAACCTATCTAGGTAAATCATATGACCTATCTACTTGCAAATTGGACAATTCTAACCACCTAACATGCAATAACAATCAATTAAATCTCTAATCCATTCTAACTAACCACATAATCCATACTTAACATAAACTAATAAACCCTTAAGCGTCATTAGCTCCCTAAGCAAGGATTAGTAAGTAAAGTCACTTGATTAGCAATCCAACGGGACAACTATGATAGTGAGGTGGAGAGGAGCGATAAACTCCAAAGCGAGGGCACCTTTCGAGGTGCGGAAGGGTACTAAAGCAGGCCAAAAGTGCAAGGGAGAATCAAAAGCTTCGGTTCTATGGCTGGGCCGAAGATGGCAAGACGGTGGTCGGTTGGGCTGGAAATTGCCAAGGAGGACCGGTGAAGGCTGCAGCGAGGCTTCCGGCGGTTCAGTAGGCGTCCAGGCAGCTCCGGCGACAGCAAGGGAAGTTTAAACAGCTTGGGGGATGGCTTGGGGGTCACGTCTGGGCGGATTGACGACCAAGGATGCGCGGCTCAGGGGCAAGGCTCGCGATGGCAACGACAGTGACACAGTGGCTCTAGGCGGCTTGGCTGGTGTCAACAGGCAAGGGAAGGCTACTACTTCAATTTCTCTGGTTTTACTGTGCTCAAAACAATAAGCAAGAAGGAGGGGGAGAGGTCGATGGCAAGGGGAAGGAGAAGGGGGAATAACAAGCTTTTGGAGGGGGCCACTTGGTCTCAATCTCATCTCTTTGTCTCCTTGGCTTGGCCCCACCATTCCTAACTAGTTTCGACAGCCAAAAGCAACCACAAAGCTTCCTTAGGAAGCTAATGAAGAGGTCCAAAGGTGGTATCCAAGGGGGGCTACGAATTTGGACTTGAATTTCTCCAAATTAGATTCAATTCCTTCTTGAATTAATGCAAATCGGCCTCCAAAAATTCCATTACTGAGTCATCGATCAAATTGGTATTTTTTCTCGCTAATAAAACCAACTTGCATCCCAATTGCCTGATCAAAAACGCTCCTCTGAATTTTCCAAACAAAACGGCCTTATCTTGACTTTTCGCCAAAAATCTCGGTTTGCAGAAAAATTTTCGAATGATGAGTCGACGTTCCTAAAATGACCTGTGACATGACAGAACTTTTAATTTTTGAAATCGAATTCAAATTTGCATTAATTTCAATCTGGCGCGTTTTTAGCGTGAAACGCTACCAGGTAGCTTTTAGAAATTTGTAGTGCAAATGACCCGTGGTTGATTTTCTTCGAGTCACAATAAAGCTCTTTGACACATTGGTGGCTCTTGGTGGTTATGAAAATCTTGAGGTTTCAAATATGGATACAAGGTATCAAAACGACAAAAAAATCAACCTAGTGCCGATCAACGATAATTTTGTAATTTGATGGAATCACCCATGTTTAGCCAAACATTTCAATCGAACCGACTTATCTCTAATCTTTAATCGATTTTTAACTATGCCGTAATGATATCTATAGATGAGCATGGTTGAGTAGTCAATTCCCAGTTGAATTCCTAAGTCTATTGCATTAAAATCCCTTAATGACTTCCTTAGATAGTCTAGTTATCTCATAAGTGATTAGCTCAGAGAATAGCACTATAGGCGCATTGATAAAAGGCCCGATTTGTTTAATTGAAAGCAGAACTGAAATTTTAAGATGTCACAACTCTTCCCCTCTAACAAACTATTACAATACTTTAAACAAAAAGGTAGGGGTACAATCGTCTCATCGACTCTTCACTCTCCCAGGTTGCTCTTTCAATGCCGTGGTGTTGCCAGACCACTTTGACCAATGGAATGTTCTTGGTATGCATAATATGTTCTTTCCGATCTACAATCTGAACTAGGCTTTCTACATATGACACTCAGTTGTCCATGTCCAATTCCTCAAAATTAAGCACGTGGGTCAGGTCAGGCTCATACTTTCTCAACATCAATATGTGAAAAACGTCATGCACTTGTGCAGTAATGCAAAATGATACGCTAGGATCCTGGCTCTCTCTATAATCTCAAAGGGACCTACGTACCTTGGGCTCAGCTTTCCCTTCTTGCCAAAGTGCGAAATACCCCTCATTGGCGACACCTTTAGAAAAACATAATCACCAACTTGAAATTCCAATGGTCTCTGGCGCTTATCTATGTAACTTTTCTGGTGGCTTTGAGTGTTTTTTGATTTGCCCCTGATGACGGTAACTGCATCCACTGACTGCTGGACTAATTCTAGGCTTATGATATTTCTCTCCCCAACTTCATCCTAACACACAGATGTTCTACACGCTCTGCCATACAACGCTTCAGAAGGAGCCATCTGAATGCTCTGCTTGCTGACAATATTGTGCCTTTACTTGCTAACACATTAGACACTTGGCAACATGCTTGGTGATGTCTGCATTCATACTAAACCACTAATAGTGTTGACGCAGATTTTGATACATCATCATACTGCCAAGATCAATGTTGTCACTGCTATGACGAGCTTCTGATAAGATCTCTAAGGTCTACATCATTAGATACACACAAACGTCCTCGGAACCTTAGTATTCTGTCATCAGAAATCTTAAAATCAGCATTCATTTTATCGGTGTCCTCTTGTAGAATCTTCTGAACATCTTGGTCTGTCGGCTAAAGTAATTTAATTGTGATATGAATCTCCGGCTTAATTCTGAGGGTGGCCATAAGATTTGAAAGGTGGCTTACCTCAAATTTGAATACGGAATCTCAACCTCTCTCGAGTAAATCCCACTCCTTAACCAGCATATGTACGGCTGAAGACTTTCGACTTAAAGCGTCGGCAACCTTATTTGTTTTTTTTTTTTTGAGTAATATAGGATATCACAATCATAATCCTTTAGAAGTTCCATTCACCAACGTTGTCTCATATTCAACTCCTTTTGAGAGAATAAATATTTGAGACTTTCATGGTTGGTGAAGATTTTGAATCTTTCTCCACACAAGTAATGTCTCCAAATCTTTAGAGCAAAAACAATCGCTATGAGTTCCAAGTCATGCGTCGACTAATTCTATTCATGAAGTCTCAAATGACGAGAGGCATATGCAACAACCCTACCATGTTGCATTAGTACACAACCTAGTACTCTGAATGACGCATCATTATAGATCTTGTACCCTCCAGTGGGATGGTCAACACAAACGCGGTAGTCAGCTTTTACTTAAGCTCTTGGAAACTACACTCACACTTGTTTGTCCACACAAACTTTTCTTCTTTCTTCAGGAGTCTAGTCAATGGTGACGTTAAGGCTGAAAACCTGTCCACGAACCGTCTGTAATAACCTGTTAAACCCAGAAAACTTCTGATATTTGTCATGGTAGTCGGTCTTAGCCAATTGATCACTACTTCAATCTTGGACGAGTCCACAGAGATTCCTTCACCTGAAATCACGTGACCTAAAACACTACTCGAGTCAACCAAAACTCGCACTTACTGAAATTGGTTTACAACTGATGAATCCTTAGGGTTTGAAGTACCAATCTCAGATGACTTTCATGCTCCTCAGCACTCCTCGAAAACACTAGAATATCATCGATTAACATAATCACAAATTGATCTAGATATTCTTTGAACACTTGATTCTCTCTCTCTCTCTCTCTCTCTCTCTCTCTCTCTCTCTCTCTCTTTAGGGTAGTAAGCCTGGCAATTCTTTCAGGAGAACATCTAGAAATTCTTGCACCACTGAGATATCCTCAATCTTTAGCTCATCAACTGTCGTATACATGATAGTTACCGGGTAACCTTGACAACCCATGTCTAATAACCAAGTTGCCTTAAGCAATGAGATCGAGGTGATCGAGGGTCCTCCTCGATTCCCAACAAACTCGAAACTTTTACCCTCTAATGGGTTAAATTGAATCACTTTACGATAATATTCCATCTTAACTCATTGCTTGGTGAGCCAGTCCATGCTAATTATCAAGTCAAAGTCATAAATGGCTAGGACTAATAGGTCTATTCTCCCCTCTCCTTCACTGATTACTAACTTGTAACCAAAGCAACCCAATGCAGACAACACCTTATCCTTTAACAGTGTAGATATGCTAACCACTGACTCTAGCAACTTAGGACTTAATCCTATTGACTTATCATATTGCTCAACAAAAAAGGAATGAGTCACGCCAGGGTCGAACAAAGCATATGCAGCATGGTCATTCAACGAGACTGTACCTGTAATCACATTAGGTGAGTCCTCTACCTGACCTCTTGTGATGGCGTTCACTATCCCTTGAGCTGGGGGTCTCATCTGTCCACCCTGCAGTGTGTTCTGCAGCACAAATCCCCTAATTTAACCCATCAATAGTGGCAGCGGTGTCGGTTGTGCTCTCCTCTGTCTTCTAGGATCGTTTTCGGCTATATGACTCTGCTGGTCACACTCAAAGCAAGTACCCAACCTAGATTGGCATGGGGCTGATCTGTGTCGCCTTCCACACAAGTGACACACGCCATTCTAGCTTGGCGTTGACTTACCTATTCCACCATTCCTATTGGGTGGGATATGAAATCTTCCTCCGGTCATGGACTTCTTCCCATACCGATTCCCATCTCGGTTTGATCCAAACCGTGACCCAGATTTGGCGGTTCATTCATTCTGATCTCTCTTTATCATCTGGACATGTTCATACAGGTTGTTGTAGTTCCTTAAGTCGAGTAGTATCAACGGATTTCTAAGCTCTAGTTTGAGTCCATCTTTGAATCTCCTGACTCAATTTACCGGATTCTCGACCAGTTTGAGGGCGTATTATGATAGTTTCATGAACTTTGCTTCATATTGATCTACAATCATTGTACCTTGGCGAAGGCGATGTAATTCTACCATCTTAAGTTCTTTAGCCATCTTAGAAAGTATTTGCTGTTGAAGACTTCAATAAAGGCATTCCACTCCGAAACTACACCTTTAGGGAACACTATTCCTTGGGTGGTTCTCCACTAAGTACTCATAATTCATTGCAGCTGGTAGGTTGCAAGGACTACCTTCACAGCCTCGGTGCACACCAGCATTGCAAAGGCCTTTTCCAAGCCTTAGATCCATAAAGCTGCAGCTTCGAGGTCTCCTGCCTTAGTGAACTTTGGTGGGTTCAGCTTCAGAAATTGTTCCACCAGCTTACTCATTGGTCTCCCAGCAACCACGTTCTCGGCAGGTGCGGCGACAAGTGCGGCGACAGTAGCATCCACGGCGGTATTAATGGCAGCTATGGTAGCAACGGCTGAAGCGGTGGCACTAGCAGCTTGAATCAAAGTCTGCTTATCCATCCTATTTCCCAACATTTCTAAAGCCTGTATGATCCTAGCAAATCTTGGATCATGAAGGGCTACTAACCCATCACCAATAGGAGGTTATGCTACTTCATTGGCGCTAGCCTGAACTAGCACTCGACCACGACCTCCTCAGTGTCCAAAACAAGCCTTTTATAAACAACAAGGTTTAGTTTACAAGACAAGTTTAGTCAAAAGGCTACAACAAGTCATCTCTCAAAAAGAAGTTGTCCTACGACATACTAGCTGGACAGATATGCTAAATCTTAGACTCCATCTCCACAAACTCTGAGGCTTTGGTCCTCCACAACCACCATCTACGATCCTAAAAAGATAAGCCCACGATGGGGTGAGACAATGTGTTAGCAAGTTCACCTCCTAAACCCCTATTAGGAAGAAAATACATCCAAGGGAAGTCTAACCACATAATACAGAGGACTTACCTTTGCCTTAGTTCCCTCCTACATGTTAGCACAATTCATCTCTCATATATGCAATAACATCATTCAACAATTGGAACACATCTCACTATATCTCAATCAATCACTTGACCCACTTATTATTCATAGCTACCCACAAGCATAGCCTATTCCATGTTCAGCGGCCTTCTAGTGTAACTAGGTTAATCACGGCCAATGGGTACAACCGATTCCGAGTTCGGCAGTAAATTACGGCCCGACGAGCATAGCTTATGTTAGGCGGTAATCACAACCCAATGGTCATAGCCGATTCCAAGTTCGGCGATAAATCATGGTCCGATGGGCACATTAAATGTTAGGCAGTAATCACGGCCCAATGGGCACAGTCGATTCTAATTTCGGCGGTAAATCACAGCCCGATGGGCACAGCCTATGTTAGGCAGTAATCACGGCCCAATGGGCACAGCCGATTCCAAGTTCGGTGGTAAATCACGGCACAATAGGCACATCCAATGTTAGGTGGTAATCACGGCCAAATGGGCATAGTCGATTCCAAGTTTGATGGTAAATCACAACTAGATGGGCACAGCTTATGTTAGGTGGTAATCACGGCCCAATGGGCACAGCCGATTCCAAGTTCAGTAGTAAATCATGGCCTGATGGGCACAACCAATGTTAGGCGGTAATCACGGCCAAATGGGCACAGTTGATTCCAAGTTCAACGGTAAATCATGGCTCGATGGGCACAGCTTATGTTAGGTGGTAATCACAGCCCAATGGCCACAGCCGATTCCAATTTCGATGGTAAATCACGGCTTGATGGGCACAACCAATGTTAGGCGGTAATCATGGGCCAATGGGCACATCCGATTCCAAATTCAGCAGTAAATCATGGCTTGATAGGCATAGCTTATGTTAGGCGATAATCACGACCTAATGGGCACAGCCTACTAGAAGTTTGACTGTCTTCTTAACCCAATTCCTATCATCATGCACAACATACGTCACCTCATCTTTCAATAGTCATCTTACCATGACTATAAACCATCACACGGTTATTTACCCATGGCCAAGAAAATTGTGCTTCACACTTAAATTCCTCAATTAAAATAATGTCTTGGTATATTTTCTTCGTGTTAAAAATACTCAATAAAAATAATCGTGTGTGGGTACACGGTCGGCTGAGCCAAAAAAATATAATATCTTCATTTTATAAAATCCCAGCAATTATATAGTCTATAAAAATTCTTTTGGCATTGTAAACGGACGCTCGTTAATTTTCTGATTAAATAATGAAATTAATAAATTTTGGGATAAATACCCAAAATTTCAAATATCACACAAATTGCACAAATTAGCACCCGAGATAAATAAGCCAAAACCACTAATGCAATCAACACTAAATTCCGGTCACGACTATCCTAGTCTAATTTTCAAAAAAAATAATTAATTAAATAATTACCAATAAATATCAAAAATAGAAACTTAGGCCAGAAAAGCCTAATTAAATACAAAGACAAGCTTAGAAAATTTTCAAACCTATCTAGGTAAGTAATATGACCTATTGTCTTGCTAATTGCACAATTCTAACCACCTAACATGCAATAACGATTAATTAAATCACTAATCCGTTCTAACTTAACACATAATCCATAAACCTAAATTAATCAACCCTTAAGCGTTATTAACTCCGTAAGCAAGGATTAGTGAGTAAAGTCACTTGATTAGCAATCCAACGGGATCACGACGATGGCAAGGTGGAGATAAGCGATAAACTCCAAAGCGGGGGCACCTTTCGAGGTCTGGAAAGGTACCGAAGCGGGCCAAACAGTGCAAGGAAGACCAAGAAGCTTCGGTTCCATGGCTGGGCCGAAGATGGCTGGACTGTGGTTGGTTTGGCTGGAAATAGCCAAAGTGGACCGGCGAAGGCTGCGGCGGGGCTTCCGGCGGTTCAGTGGTCGACCAGGCAGCTCCGATGATGGCGAGGGAAGTTCAAACAGCTTAGGGGATGACTTGGAGGTCGCGTCTGGGCAAAACGACGGCTAGGGATGCGCAGCTTGCGGGCGAGGCTCACAGTGGCAACGAAGACAATGCGGTGGCTCCAAGCAGCTTGGCGGATGTCAATAGGCAAGGGAAGGCTGCTAGTTCGATTTCTCCGGTTTTGCTAAGCTCAAAACAACAAGTAAGAAGAAGGGGGAGGGGTCGATGGCAACTGGAAGAAGGGGGAACAACAAGCTCTTGGATGGGGCCACTTGGTCTGAATCTCATCTCTTTGTCTCCTTGGCTTGGCCCCACCATTCTTAGCTGATTTCCTCAGCCAAAAGCAACCACAAACCTTCCTTAGGAAGCTAATGAAATGGTCCAAAGGTGGTGTCCAAGGAGGACCACGAATTTGGACTTGAATTTCTCCAGATTGGATTAAATTCCTTTTTGAATCAATGCAAATCAGCCTCCAAAAATTCCATCATCAATTCCTCAATCAAATTGGTGTTTTTCCTTGCCAATAGAACCAACTTCCATCCCAATTGCACGATCAAAAACGGTCCTTTGAATTTTCTAGGCAAAAACGGCCTTATCTTGACTTTTCGCAAAAATCTCGATTTGCAGAAAAATTTTCGAAGGATAAGTCGACGTTCCTAAAATGACTTGTGATATGATAGAACTTTCAATGTTTGAATTCGGATTCAAATTCACGTTAAATCTGGCGCATTTTTAAAGTGATAGGCTACCGGGTAGCTTTTAAAAAATTTTAGTGCAAATGACCCGTGGTCGATTTTCTTCGAGCCACAATGAACCTCTTCAACACATTAGTGACTCTTGGTGGTCATGAAAATCTCGAGATTTCAAATATAGACACAAGGTACCAAAACGACAAAAAAATTAGTTTAGTGCCGATCGACGAGAATTTTGCAATTTGGTGGAATCACCCACGTTTAGGTACACATCTCAGTCGAACCGACCTATCTCTAATTTCTAATCGATTTTTAACTGTGCCGTAATAATCTCTGCAAATGAGCACAGTCGAGTAATTAGTACAGAGAATAGCACTATAGGCACATCGATGAAAGGCCTGATTTATTTAATTAAAAGGAGAATTGAAATTTCAAGATGTCACAATGTGCGTGCGCTTGAGGTTTGGGGAATGACAAATGCCATTTAGATATAGACGTTGCCATGCTCGACGAAGCGAGACAACGCCCACTTATGCCGAACGACCGTCAACTGTTGAGTTGGCCATGGCCAATGGGTTGTAAATAACCGAGACATGCCTAAGTGATTGACATAGTTGTGCCTGATTATGGGACAAAATTGTGTAGCATAGAATGTGACGTCTCATAACCGTTTGGCCTTATAATCGGGACCTATTTGATTGTTTGGAAGATGAATTGATGTGTCATACGTTTGATGTATGCATATGATATATGTGATGAGCTAATGTGCAGTGAGATGCTAAGACGAGGTAAGTTTGTGATTAATGCCTATTTAGGCTGTCTCTAGGTGAATTCTTGTCCAAATCGGGGTTTAGGGTCTTGACTCACTAAGCTTTTATCTCACCCTGTCGTGGTTAAATGTTTTCAAGTCCTTAGATTGAGGTACGTCACATCCGTTTTGGGTGCCCATGGGAGGTGGAGTCCGAGTCTACCTTTTCCCTATCCTTATGACCACTTGGAACCGTGAGCTCGTGGTGACCACTATTTGGGTCGATGAGGGCCTATCTCACTTGGTACCTCATTGCTTTAAAGCATGGTTCCTTAATGAGCTCGACGGGGTTCGGGAGGGCCCTTTGCAAGGTTTTAACATGTAACATCCTGAAATTCGACCCCATCCTAATTTTATGAAATGGGCATTTCGTCAATGTGCCGATGGTTGTTTTACTCTAAGTTGGCCACTCACGAGTAACTAATCTATCAAGTGAGGTTGTTAAAGGATTTAAACACGGGAGACTTGAGAATTTGATTGAAAATTGATTGCTCGACCATAATAATCGGCAAGGGTCAATACGACACCGTTATAATCGATTAGTGATCAGATATAGGTTGATTCGACAAAAACATGTAATTGAATTGCGGGTGATTCCGTGGGATTGCGAAATTCACGCCGAACGGCACTAACCCAATTTTCTATAGATAGTGCACTCGATACCCATAATTGAAACCTTGCGATTTTCACGACAATCGAGAGTCGCCGACAAGTCGAAGATGCAAAAATGTTGATTGAAAATTACCGACCACGGGTCAAACACGATAAAACCCCTAAAAGCTACCTAGTAAGTTAGGTTGTGCTAAAATCACCTCCGGTTGATTTTAACCATAAAATTTAATTTGGTTTTGGGAATCGGACGTTTGAGCATGTCATGATTCATTTATAGGATGCCATCTCATCTTTCAAAGAAATTCTGTCGAGTTCGGAATTTTACGAAAAAATTGATTCAGACAATTCAGAAAATAAAAGTGGAAATTCGGATGGGAGGAGGAGG
Organism: Eucalyptus fibrosa; assembly: GCA_017140475.1. Lineage (NCBI taxonomy): Eukaryota > Viridiplantae > Streptophyta > Magnoliopsida > Myrtales > Myrtaceae > Eucalyptus > Eucalyptus fibrosa. The sequence continues at coordinate 20,304,775 of CM029509.1, read as the reverse complement.
AGCTGTTTTGGCTACCCATATTGGCTTATTTGGGGTGAAGATAGAGTGAATTCTCTGATTGGAGGGCCATTTGACTTCAACGAAAGGAAATTAGGATGGGCCAAATAGAGGGGATTTTTGGCCTCAAAAGTGACCTATTTGGTGAAGGGGAATTATGGAAATTGTGCGGGCTTCCTCCTTAGCAAGATTAGTCATCAAATTAGGAAAATTGATGAAGAAATTGAATTTTGGACAAATCGAAAAATGAAAGTAAATTCGGATGGGAGTGAGGGTGGCTATTTTGCTATCCATGACTTGTTATTTGTGGGAATTTACATGCAAGAAACTAAGTGGGGACCAAGTATATTAGCATGGAAATTTTTGGGGACCAAATTGGATTGAATTGAAGTCCAAAATTGTTAAATTCGGAGGCTTGTGTGGGGGCTGCAACATTTGGCACCAAAATTGGTTAATTGTGGGATTAAATTGCAATAAAGTATTTAGGGACTAAAGGGATATGCTTGAAGATTTTTGGGGACCAAACCATCATGAAAATGGGATATTTTCTTTGACTTTTGGCCTCTCTTTTCCCCCTTCGTGCGATAGTCCTCTCCCCTGTGGACTGACTTGCTTATGCTTTCGCTTTCATTTTTTTTTTTTATCATTCAAGCTTGGTTCCTCCTCTAATTTTCCTTTGAGTCGCAAGCTTTTTCCCTCTCCACTCACGCCAGCGTTCCTTTCAGTCCTTCCTTCGCTACAAGCAGTCACAACATCACCCTGTAGCTCCTCCATCGGTTGTTCCCTCAACCGAAGCTCTACCCACTCCCCTCCACTTCCTTGCAGTTGCCATGAGATCATCTCCACCAAAGTAACCTCCATCATCTTCCATTCCCCCTCAATTTCTACCGCATGTCCATCATCATCCCCCACCGACCAACACCCCATCCCCTTTTTCCTCGCATCCACCCCCACGATTTCACCACCAACTCCCCAGCCCGCTGCCAACACATTTGTGCTTCAACCCCACATCTCCATCGAGTCAACCCCTCCTAGTAATGAAGCCCGACGTTGACCTCACAAATCCAGCAACCTTCGATGCATCCCCTCTCCGCCAGTTTTGCTCCTTCACCGTTGCTCCTCACGCCATCAACGGCCCAACCCATCTTTAGCTGCATGTAGCTCGCTTCTCAGCCCCAAACCGAGCCGAGGTCATCCCACTCAATTCGACCAGCAGCTTCCTCAAGTCTGGACCGAGCCCAACAATTTCACTGTGGGCTTGCTAGGCTTTTTTAGCCTAGTCTAAGCTCTCGTTGGTGTCGCCGTAGGCCCAAGTTTCGGCTGCTGTCGCACCACCACCGCCATGGACTCACTAGCCCGCAAAACAGGTGAGTTTACTCACTAAACTCTGCTTAGGAAGTTAATGATGCTTAAGGGGTGTTTAGATTAGGCTAATTCGGGATTAGGTAGTTAGTTAGAATGGATTAGCAATTTAATTATTCGGTTTTGCATGTTAGGTGGTTAGAGTAATATAATTAGAGACTAGATAAGTTGTATTATTTATCTATATTGGTTTGGAAATGTTCCCTGTTTCGGTATTTAATTAGGCATTTCCAGCCTAAGTTTTTTTTTTGGTAATTAATTGCAATTTTTAATTATTTTTTGTATTTATTTAATTATATTATTTTCCAAAAAATTAAACCGGGATAGCCGGTGACCAGAATTTTGTGTGGATTGCAATTGTATGATTGGTTTATTTAATTGAATGCTAATTTGAGCAAATTAAGTGGTAATTGTAAATTTGGGTATTTATCACAAAATTGTGTAATTCTAGTATTTAATCAAGAATCACTAAGGGTCGGTTTATAATGCCAAAAATATCTCTATAGACTATATTAAATAATGGGATTTTTGAAAAGAAAGATATTGCATTTTTGGCTCAGGCCGATCGTGTACCTACACACGATTATCTTTATCTGGTATTTTTAACACAATGAATTTAGGTCAAGTGTGTTACTTAATTGAGAAATTGATGTGCAAAGCACAAGGTCCTTGGCCGGGATTGATTTATTGTCAGCTTGTGTGAGCATTATTAAATCACAACTTGTGCGAACATTATTGATATGTCAGCTTGTGAGAGTAGTTTATTATATCAGCCTATGTGCGCTTGATATATCAGCTTGTGGGAGCAGTATACATTATCAGTTTGTGTGAGCAATGATCGTTTATCAGCTTATGCGAGTTACTATCTATCTATATCAGCTTGCACGAGCTACTATCTATCTATATTAGCTTGTGAGAGCTATTACCATCTATTTTAGCTTGTGTGAGCAGTGATTGTATCGGGGAATTGATAGATGGTATTGAATGATAGATAATACTGATTGAATCGATTGGACTAATTTGATTGGTTGAGATTATGAACTGTACTAATGTGCATGAGGGAACTGAGGCGAGATAAGTCTTTTGACTTGTGTGTATAGTTGCCTCCAAGTGTATTTCCTTTCTAGTCGGAACTTAGGAAGTGAACTTGCTGAGACATTGTCTCACCCCGTCCTTGGCTCAACCTTTTCATGTCCCTAGTGTGAAGAACTCAGAGCTTGAGGAGGAAGGGTCAAGAGCATGGGTGGCTCAGAAGTTCTTTTTGGAGATAGATCTCCTGTACATAGACCCTAGAGTTGGCCTTTGTTTGTAAACCAAACTGTTTATATAAGCTGGGTTGATTAATTTGAAATTTGTTGTCTTACTTTTTCTATCCCATGTTTGTTATGGTCAAGGAATTATTATTTCGCTTCCGCATGCGCATTAAAATGAATGAGTCGGTGACACGTCTTAGGATGTTGCAAATTTATCGACCACCGAGAGATGGGCACGTGCTCAAGGATCGGGGCGTAACATCCCCGCTCGGAGTGGTATCAGAGCCGGTCAATAGTTTGAGTGATAATGTGCGATAAGTTATGGGATAGTTAGTAAGAATGACCTCTGTTTCATGTTGATGCATGTGATTGATAGCTGATTGGTAGCTATTTGTGGGGATCACTCAGTTTCTAATTCGGTGTGGAATTGGAAAGTAGGCTCTATAAGAATCTTGCATTATGAGTGATCGGGAGCAGAGGATTCCTAGTAAGAAAGCAATAGTCTCTGTGACTTGAGGTAGAATGCCGACAAGGGTCGGTACCCGAGGTGGTCGTGGTAGAGCGCTGGCTCAGGCTAGCGTAAGCGAATTAGCATCGTCACAAGTCAGTGCTGGTGTAGCAGCACTTGGCAATCCTAGAATCGATGGGATCGTACAAGGGTTAATGACCCTTGGGAACTTGTTGAGCCAACAAGCTCAGGACCAAGTCGCCACTGTTGCCACTATCACTGTTGCACGCCAATGCCGTAAACGTTGTTGTTACCACACCTACTGAGGTCCAGCATGGAGATATGATTTGGGCGCGAGCCATTACATTTGAGTCGAGGTTAGGATCTAGCATATATGGTAATCGATTGGGGAAGAGTCCGATGTCAGAAGTGAGGTATTCCACCCCTTCCAACTAAAAGGGCGCGTATCGTGTCTGTAGGAAAAGGCATATATCTACTTTGTGATGTAAAAAGGCAAAGGCTTGTTACAGGTGTTGTGAGTATGGCCACCTAATCAAAGATTGTCCCAGAAGGCCGATGAGATCACAGGTGCCACCGCTGTCGATGAGACAAAATAGAGGGAACTCATTGTAGAACACTTTGTAGGATATTTGGAATAGGCCTTCGGTGTAAGAAAGGGTGCATGCTGTCCCCAGATGTGTGCCGAGTTTGTAAAAGGAAGCATGGATCAATCCAATGTCTTGGTGAGGGTTTGTCCACGTAGGTCTAAGGGAGCACAAGCACCGCTTCCACAGATAAGGCGCCACTAGGATGGCAAAAGAAACAGGAGTGAATAGAATCATGCACCAATGAGGGGAAGAAGGTTTTTGGGGTGATTTTAGCAAAGTAGCATAGTCCAGTTTTGGGGTTAAGTTGTAGAATTTCAGTTTGTTGTAAATAAGTTGTAGAAAGAAGAACCACGGGCTAGAGTTGTACTTGACTAGTTTGCTTATGTATAACTTTGACGTTATTTATAAAAAAAAAGTTGGCTCAAGAAGCATCTTGTGGTAATGAATTGTTGTCGTGAAGTAACTCTATTTAATCCGTTAGTATGTGAAAGTTTCGAGTTTATTAGGAGTCGAGGAGGACCCTCAATTACTTTAATCTCATCGCTTGAAGCCACCCGTTTGTTAGATGGGAGTTGTCAGGGTTACCTGGCAACTGTTGTGGATACGACAGTTGAGGAATTGAAGATTGAAGATATCGCAGTGGTACAAGAATTTCCAGACGTAGTTCCGAAAGAATTACCAAGCTTGTCGTCAAAGAGAGAGACAAAGTTCATGATCGAGTTAGCTTTAGGGATAAAGCCAATCTCTAAGGCTTTTTATCGAATGTCGTTGTTTGAGTTGAAATAACTGAAGGTGCAGATGCAAGAATTGTTGGATAAGGGATTCATTTGTCCCAATGTATCACCTTGGGAGCACCAGTTTCATTTGCGAAAAAGAAATCTGGGTTGTTGTGTCTGTGCATTGACTATCATTAACGCAATAAGGTGACGATCAAGAACAAGTATCCTATCACGCCCCAAACCTTGAGCACCCGAACATCCCACTTTGGTCGATACAAATGCGACGTTCCCAGGACGTGTCACCGACCCATTCATTTTATTACACATGCGGAAGCAAAACAAATCCCCTGACAACAAAAACTTTGGGATAGAAAAGCAGGCAATCAATTACAACCAAAACACTTCTTCTTATAAACACAAAGGTTTGTATACATACTAGACCAAAGACAAAGGTCTACAAAAAGGTTGGCTCAACAAAAAGGAATTTTCCTATGACAAGCTAGTCAGACAAGTTCGCCGATCCTTTGGTCTTCACCTCCTTTTACTCCATGGCTTTGGGTCCTCAACGACCGCCATCTAAGAACCTGAAAAATGTTGAGCCCATGACAGGGTGAGACATTGTCTCAGCAAGTTCACCCCCTATATTCCTATTAGGAAGAAAATATGCCTCAGGGCACTCTAGCCACCTTAGTTCCTTCCTACACGTCAGTACAGTTCATAATTCAACCAATCATTTCAACACATCAAAGCAACAAGTCAGATCGAAACATCGATCAATCGACTCAGTCGATTCCATGTCAATGAGACCATTCCCCGGTCATCTCAATTAATACTATCTACAAGTCCGACCATAGTCTAGGATTGTTCACTTTAGCTAATATATAGATAGTATAGCTCAATAGAAGCTGCCACAATTATAGTCATATAGTATACTATAGCTCACTAGAAGCTGCCATAATTATACTCATATAGTATAATATAGGTCATCAGACGCTGCCTCATAAACTGAGATAATATACTATATATATGCTCACCAGAAGCTGCCTCAAATACCGATATAGTGTATTACATATGCTCGCCAGAAGTTGCCAGCTATACTGCTGTAGTATACTGATAATAATGATGCTCACCAGAAGTTGCCAGCCATACTCTTATGGTATGCTGAAAATACTCATTTAATCAAATTAACATTCTTATCCTTCCCGATAAAGATACTCGTGTGTGGGTACACGGTCAGCCTTAGCCAAAGTACAATATTTTTCTTTTAAAAAATCTCACCATTTAATGTAGTTCATAAATATATTTTTGGTGTTGTAAACCGACGCCCGGTAGTTCTTATTTAAACCTTGATATTACTCAATTTTGGGATAAATTCGCAAAATTACAATCAACACTCAATTTAATGATCAATAGCATAAACTAACCACACCATTGCAGTTAGTACGGAATTCTAATAAGCGCTCACGCAGTATAATTTCCGAAAAATATTAATTAATTAATAGTTAATTTAATTATGAAAATTATTTTAATTTAATTATAAAATAATATAATTCAATAATTCAATAATGTTTAATTTAAATAAATAAATAAATAATTAATTAATTAATTAAAGCCTAGTCATGGTTAACCTTAATCTAATCACACAATTAGATTAATTAATCCAACCCTTAATCTGATCATCCATCTTATCTAATTAACATTTAAATAATCTAATCTATCCAGCTAATCCTACTTAGACTAATCTAAACACCCCTTAAGCATAATTAACTCCCTAAGTAGAAATTAGAGAGTAAACTCACCGGATTAATTTTTCGATGAGTCCATGGCGACAACAATGGCGAGGCGGGCGACAAACAAGCTTTTGGCAACACCAAGCAAGGCCGGGAAGAGCTTGAAAGTAGGCCTTAAAATTTGGAACACCTTGCTGGTTCGGTTTCAGTTTTTGCTTGCTAGACTGAGGAGAACTAGCAGTTAAACGGCGAGGAAACGGGCCGATCGGAGCTTTAGCAAGCGGCTAGTCGGCAACCGTTGGCTCCCAGGGATCTGGGGGGTCTTGTGGGTGGATGGGATGGGCAAAGGAAGAGTCAGAATGGGAGAAAAAAAAAAAAAAACGCAAAATAGGCGGACCAGCGGGCGGACCAACGGACTGGTGACTGGCAGCTTGTAGTGGCCGTATAGGACAGCCTGTAGCTCCGTTCAGGGCGAGGTCAGGCTCTTTGGAACAGTCTGGATGTGCTGGTTATGATGATGGGTGGATCGTTGGCTAATTCATCTGGAAAGACCACTTTCAACTTAGATTTTTGGCAAAAGGTCATCTGGAGCATAAACTAGTAGAAGAAGAAAACAGGGGGGAAAAACGGCAGGCTTCGTTGGTCCGGTGTGCGATAATGGAGCTGGCTCAGCTGGCTTCCTCTAGTTTTGTTGAGCTTCTCTTCTTCAACAACAATGGAGAAAGCCACCATTCAAGGAGGAAGAAGAGCTTCTGAAGCAAGGGGTCCCTAAGGGCTCTCTAGCCTTCCAACACTTGTCCAATCTCCTTGCTTTGCCCCCAACATGACAGCCCATGACCTCAGCCATTTTCTCTCCTCAAATCTTCCTTAACAAGTTTCCAATGGGTCCAAAATGTTGTCCCCCATGGCATACGAATTTTGTGCAATTTGGCCTTCAAAGTCCTTAATTCCTCTTCAATCCTCTTCAATTCAATTCAATTGAAGTTTAAAAAATTCCAGCCATGTGTCCACACTTGAATCCAAATTTTTTCATGCCAATACATCTATCTTAGATGCCAAAAGTGCGCTCAAGAACAGTCTTTTAACTTTCTCGATCCAATTCTGTCAATTCTTGATTTTTCACCAAAAAACTCAGTTTGTAGAAAAATTCTATGAGGATGAGCTGACATTCCTAAAATGATTTGTGACTTGACAAAACTTCAAATTTTTGTAATAAGGTTCAATTTCATGGTTAATTTCAATCTGCTGCAATTTTAGCGTGTCCAAATCTACCGTGTAACTTTTAAAAACTTTTGGTGCAATTGACCTGTGGTCGATTGTTTTCAAACCACAAAGTGCATTTTTGACACATTGGCCACTCTCAGTTGTCGTAGAAATCTAGAAGTTTTAAATACGGATACTAGATACCAAAATGACAGACAAATCGGTCTAGTGCCAATCGACAGAAGGTTAGTACGGTCAAATTCTCTGTTGATCTCTAATCGATCTATGCCGCAATAACCCTTGTAGATTAGTACAATCGAGCAGTTGTTTCCTGGTCGAATTCTCAAGTCTATTGCGTTTAGATTCCTTAACAGTTTCACATGATATATTAGTTATCTCGTGAGTGGCCAACTCAAAGAAAAGAGCTAGAGGCGCGAAGATAAAATGCCCGACTTATTCAATTGAAAACAGAATTGGAAAATCAATATGTCACATATCCATTGCCGAGGATCGATGATTTGTTTGACCAGCTTCAAGGAGCCTCAATATTTTCAAAAATCAACTTGAGGATATGGTATTATCAACTAAGGATCAAAAAGGATGACATACCAAAGTCAGCATTTTGTACTCGGTACAGCCATTATGAGTTCATTGTAATGCCGTTTGGTTTGACGAACGCCCAAGCTGCTTTTATGGATCTGATGAACCGAGTGTTCAAAGAATATCAAGATCAGTTGATGATCATATTCATCGATGATATCTTGGTATATTCCAAAAGTTCTGAGGAGCACGAAAGGCATTTGAGGATGGTACTTCAGACCCCGATTTCCGTAAGTGTGAGTTTTTGTTGACTTGTGTAGCATTTCTAGGTCATGTGATTTCAGGCAAAGGAATCTCTGTGGACCCATCTAAGATCGAAGCAATGATTAACTAGTCAAGACCGAACCGTGACAGAGATCAGAAGCTTTTTGGGTTTAGCAAGTTACTACAGAAGGTGTGGAAGGATTTTCAACGTTAGCGTCGCCATTAACCCGACTACTGAAGAAGGAAGAGAAGTTTGTGTAGACGGACAAGTGTAAGTATAGTTTCCAAGAGCTTTAGTAGAAGCTGACTACCACACCTATGCTGACCATTCCATCTGGTCCTGAAGGATACGAGATCTATAGTGATGCATCATTTAAAGGATTGGGTTGTGCACTGATGCAACATGGTAGAGTAGTTGCATATGCGTCTCGTCAGTTGAGATCTCATGAGCTAAATTATCCGACCCATGACTTGGAACTTGCAGCAATCATTTTCGCTCTGAAGATTTGGAGATATTATTTGTGTGGAGAAAGATTCCAGATCTTCACTGACCATTAAAGTCTCAAATACTTATTCTCTTAGAAGGAGTTGAATATGAGATAGCGTCGCTGGATGGAACTCTTGAAGGACTATGATTGTGATATCTTGTATCACCTTGGAAAGGCGAATAGGGTCGCAGATGCACTAAATCAGAAGTCTTCAGTTGCGCATATGATGGTTAAGGAATTGACTTTACTTTAGAGAGCGTGAGATTTGGTTTTGACATTTGAGGTAGGCCACATTTCGAATCTTATGGCCACCCTCAAAATTGAACCAAAAGTGCAGATCAGTATCAAGACGCTTTAGTTGATAGACCTGGATGTTCAAAAAATCCTGCAAGAGGATACCGAAAAGAGAAAGACTGATTTTTAGATTTCTGAGAACAAAACACTAAGGTTCCGAGGACGATTGTGTGTACCTGACAATGTAGAGCTTAAACAAGAGATCTTATCAAAAGCTCATCGTATGAGTTACAGCATTCATCCCAGCAGTATAAAGATGCATCAGAATTTACGTTAACGCTATTAGTATCCGATATGAAGGTGGACATCGCCAAGCATGTCACCAAGTGTCTGATGTGCTAGCAAGTGAAAGCATAACATTGCAAGCCTGGAAGGTGTTTGCAATCTCTCGAGATTCTCAAGTGGAAATGGGAGCATATCACAATGGATCTTGTGACAATCTTACCAAGGAGTCAGAGGGATAATAATTCTATTTGAGTAGTGGTTGAGAGGCTAATAAAGTCAGCTCACTTCATTGCAATATGAAAAGACCTTGATTTGGATAGGCATGCAAAGTTGCATGTGCGTCAAATTGTTCGTCTACATGGAGTGCCAGTGACAATTACATCAGACCGAGACCCAAGATTCACAACTACCAGCAGAGCATTTAGATGGCTCCGTTTGAAGCGTTGTATGGCCGAGCATGTAGAACTCCCACCTGTTGGGATGAGGTCAGAGAACGAAAAATCACAAGCCTAGAGTTAGTCTAGCAGTTAATGGATGGAGTTGCTATCATCAAAGACAGATTAAAGACCACTTAGAGCCGCCAAAAGAGTTACGTAGATAAATGTCGGAGACCTTTGGAATTCCAAGTTGGTGATGACGTTTTTATGAAAGTGTCGCCAATGAGAGGTATTTCACGCTTTGGTAAGAAGGGAAAGTTGAGTCCGAGGTACGTAGGTCCCTTGGAGATTCTAGAAAGAATTGGGATCCTTGCGTATTGTCTTGCATTGCCACTGAGGTTGGCGCAAGTGCACGACGTTTTTTATGTCTCGATGTTGAGGACGTATGAGCCTGACCCGACTCATGTGCTAAATTTTGAAGTATTAGACGTGGACAACAGAGTGTCGTACATGGGAAGCCCAATTCAGATTGTAGATCGAAAAGAGCAGGTTTTACGAACCAAGACGGTACCCTTGGTTAAAATGGTCTAGCAACACCACGGGATAGAAGGAGAAACACGGAAGAATGAAGACTTGATGAGACGACAATACCCCTAAATTTTTATTAAAGATTTGTGATGGTTTAAATTTCGATGACAAAATTTTTATAAGAGGGGAAGAGTTGTGACATCCTGATTTCCAAGTTCTGTTTTTGATTGAATAAGTTGGGCTTTTCATTAACACGCCTATAGTTCTTTTCTTTAAATTGGCCACTCACGAGATAACTAGCCTATCAGGTGAAGCCGTTAAAGAATATAAACGCAATAGACTTGAGAATTCAACTAGGAATCGACTGCCCGACCGTGCTAATCTGCAAGGGTCATTATGGCACAGTTAAAAATTAATCAAAGATCGGAGATAGGTCGAATTGACAGAGGTGTGTGATTAAGTGTGGGTGATTCCACCTAATTGCAAAAATTCTTGTCAATCAGCACTAGACCGATTTTCTGTCGTTTTGGTATCCTGTGCCTATATTTGAAATCTCAAGATTTTCACGACAACCAAGAGTCGCGAATGTGTCGAAATTGTACAATGTGGCTCGACAATAATCAACCACGAGTCAATTACACTAAAAAAACAATCTTAAAAGCTACCCGGTGGGTTAGGTTACGTCAAAATTGCATCAGATTGAAATTAACCACAAAATTGAACCCGATTTCAGAAATAGGAAGTTTTGTCATGTCACGACTTATTTTAGGAATGTCGACTCATCCTCCGAACAATTTCAGCAAGACCGTAATTTTTACGGAAAATCAATTTGGACGATTCGAAAACAAAAGGAATTGTGGAAATTGTGTGGGCTTCCCCTTAGCAAGATTAGTCATCATATTGGGGAAATTGATGAAGAAATTGAATTTCAGATAAATCAGAAAATGAAAGTAAATTCGGATGGGAGTGAGAGTGGCTATTTTGCTGTCCAGGACTTTGTGGGAATTTACATGCAAGAAAGTAAGTGGGGACAAAGTATATTAGCATGGAGTATTTTGGGGACCAAATTGGATTGAATTGAAGTCCAAAATTGTGAAATTCGGAGGCTTATGTGGGGGCTGCAACATTTGGCACCAAAATTGGTTAATTGTGAGATTAAATTGTAAGAAAGTATTTGGGGACTAAGGGGATATGCTTGAAGACTTTTGGGGACCAAACCATCATGAAAATGGGATATTTTTCTATGACATTTGGCCTCTCTTTTCCCCCTTCGTGCGACGGTCCTCTCCCCCATGGACCAACTTGCTTCTACCTTAGCTTTCATTTTTTTTTTTCTATTCAAGCTCGGTTCCTCCTCTAATTTTCCTTTGAGTCGCAAGCTTTTTACCACTCCACTCATGCCAGCGTTCCTTTTAGTCCTTCCTTCGCTATGAGCAGTCACAACATCACCCTGAAGCTCCACCATCGGCTGTTGCTCAACCAAAGCTCTGCCCACTCCCCTCCACTTCCTTGCAGCTGCCATGAGATCAACTCCACCGAAGCAACTTCCATCATCTTCCTTTCCCCCTCAATTTCTGCCGCATGTCCATCATCATCCTCCACCGACCAACACTCCATCCTTTTTTTCCTCGCATCCAACCCCACAATTTCTCCACTAATTCCCCAACCCGCTGCCAGCACGTTTGCACTTCAACCCCACATCTCCATTGAGTCAACCCCTCCCAACAATTAAGCCTGATGTTGACCTCGAAAATGCAGCAGCTCCTTCAACTCATCCCTTCTCTGCCAGTTTATTGTTGCTCGTCATGCCATCAACGGCCTAGCCCATGCATGCAACTCACTTCTCAACCCTAAATCAAGCTGAGGTCAGCCCACTTGGTCCAACCAGCAGCTTCCTCAAGTCTGGATTAAGCCCAACAGTTTCACTGTGGGCTTGCTAGGCTTTTTCAACTCGGTCTGAGCTCCCGTTGGCATCGCTGTAGGCCCAAGTTTCGGCCACCGTTGCGTCGCCGTCGCCGTGGAATCAGTGGCCCACAAAACTGGTGACTTTACTTGCTAAACTTTGCTTATGGAGTTAATATTACTTAAGGGGTGTTTAGATTAGGCTAATTAAGGATTAGGTGGTTAGTTAGAACGGATTAGCGATTTAATTATTCGGTTTTGCATGTTAGATGGTTAGAGTAGCATAATTAGAGACTAGATAAGTTGTATTATTTATCTATATTGGTTAGGAAATTTTCCAGGCCCATTTCGGTATTTAATTAGGCATTCCCAAACCTAAGTTTCTATTTTCAGTAATTAATTGCAATTATTTAATTATTTTTGGTATTTATTTAATTATATTATTTTTGGAAATTAGATCGGGATAGTCGATGATCGGAATTTCATGCCGATTGCAATGGTGTGATTAGTTTATTTAATTAAATGCTAATTTGTGCAAATTAAGTGGTAATTGTAATTTTGGGTATTTATCCCAAAATTGTTTAATTCTAGTATTTAATTACGAAACGCCAAGGGTCAGTTTATAACGCCAAAAATATCTCTATGGACTATATTAAATAGTGGGACTTTTGAAAAGAAAGATATTGCATTTTTGGCTCATGCAGACCGTGTACCCACACACGATTATTTTTACCGGGTATTTTTAACACAATGAAATTATGCCAAGTGTGTTATTTAATTGAGGAATTGATGTGCAAAACACAAGGTCTTTGGTCGAGATTGAGTTAATGTCAGCTTGTGTAAGCATTATTAAATCACAGCTTGTGTGAGCATTATTAATATGTCAGCTTGTGAGAGTAATATACTATATCAGCCTACGTGCGCTTGATATATCAGATTGTGACAGCAATATACATTATCAATTTGTGTGAGCAACGATCATTTATCAACTTGTGAGAGCAACGATCTATCTATATCAAGTTATACGAGCTACTATCTATCTATATCAGTTTGTGAGAGCTATTACAATCTATTTCAGCTTGTGTGAGCAGTGATCGTATCGGTGAATTGATAGATGGTATTGAATGATAGGTAGTATCGATGGTATTTAATCGATTGGACCAATTTAATTGGTTGAGATTATGAACTGTAGTGACGTGCAGGAGGGAGCTGAGGCGAGGTAAGTCTTCTGACTTGTGTGTATAGCTACCTCTAAGTGTATTTTCTTCCTAGTCAGAGTTTAGGGGGTGAACTTGTGAAGACATTGTCTCACCTCATCGTGGGCTCAACCTTTTCAAGTCCCTAGTTTAAAGAACCTAGAGCTTGAGGCAGAAGGGTCAGGAGCATGGGTAGCTCAAAAGTTTTTTTGGAAATAGACCTCCTATACTTAGACCCTAGATTTGGCCTTTGTTTGTAAACCATATTGTTTATAAAAGCTAGGTTGATTGATTTGAAATTTGTTGTCCTACTTTTCTATCCTATGTTTGTTGTGGTCAAGGAATTAGTAATTCGCTTCCGCATGCACATTAAAATGAATGGGTCAACGACGCGTCTTAGGAGGTCGCATATATATCGACCACTGAGGGATGGGCACACGCTCGATGATCGAGGCGTGACAAGAGGCATTGCTTTTGGGTATTAAATTGAAACAATTGTTAGCCAAATCTCCAACCACTCTCAAAAGCAGATGTGATTGGAAACTTGCAAACTGAATAACTAATGTTGTTAAATCAACAAAAAGAAGGGTCACCTAATAAAAAATTAAGAATGATAAATGTCACACCTCCACCCCACATCCGGCACAAGGTCATGACCCGACGGGTTAGCATCGACGTCCCAAGCAACGTCGAACATCCCGAAAGTCTTTTATCTTTAGTAAAGCACATGCGGAAGCGATCATAAATAATTCCCGTACAAACAAACATGGAAGCCGGGCAAAGATGTATGCAAGCCAAGCAAATAAAAGCAACATATTCATGCACATATTCACATATCAAAAGCTATTCTGATTACATGCCCATCCTAGTCTTGGGCTACTTATTTGCATTTTATATATATAGTCAATCAAAAGGCTAGGTTAGCCTAACTCGTCTATCGAGTTGCTCCAAAAGCGGCCCCCATACTATGTGTATTCCCTTCTTGGACCATGGTTCGCCAATCACACACCTAAAATGGTGGAACAACAAGAGTGAGTCGAAGACTCAGTAAGAAGAAATCCCTAATTCTTCTATAGGAGGATGTCTCGCCGTTGGTCCTCGGATACAAGATCACCATCCACTTGTTGATGGCAAATCAATAGCAAGGTTCGTGCCTTGCCTGCTTATGCATATGAAAGGCTTTCAACCATCTATATGCTTTCAAGAATCAAATATAAGGAGTTAATGCATATAAACAAGCTTTCCAAAGATCCATGGCTTATGATCGTTTCGGTCATGAAAAGGAATGCTCGCATCTCATGAAACTCATTCAAGCACTGAGTGACCTAATCTAAACATATGCTCTAATTGATGCAAGGACTTAACAATGCATATCAAATAAACCCAGTTTTTGCAAGCATCACGCACATATATCAGTCATGAACCACATGTGGACTTTCATTTTTTTCCTTTTCTGTATCATATTAATCAAACTTAATCGACTCTTCCGGTAACAACCGAGCATTGGTCCCGCCCTTGGCAACCGACATTGTCTCGATCTTTTTATCCGGACGGCATCCAGGGCAACCCCCAGGCATCAGCCTCATCTGGCCAGCATCGTCCGCGATCTCAATATCGGGACGGCATCCAGGGCTTTACCCCAGGCAACGACCCGGCATCCGCCAGCGTTGGCATATAGGTCCATCGTGTGTCCATGCATTTCAAGCATCAGCCAATTCATGTCATGTTTAAACTTTTAGCCGAATGAAAGGCCCAAAGGCATGCCATGCAAAGTGAACTAATGACCTACTCTTGTGTTTTATTAACTCAAACTCATGCTGGATGCGATTCGGGCTCGTGACCTTGACTTAGAACCATTCGCTTAGGCTTTAGCATTGTCCATAGTCGCCGAGACCTTTCCTCGACATCCAGGTGTGCTTGACACTCATGCGGGATCATGAACTTACTTAATGTAACAACAAGCAATAGAAACACAATAATCATAACAATACAAAGCCAACACAAGCAAACGATGACATGATCCTAAAATTGATAAGCGTAGCACATCGCCCTATCGAAGAGTTAGCTCCATGATGCTTTATTGGTGGTCAATCGGCGTCTAAGGCGGCTTGGAAGAGAAGGGCATGAGAGAGAAGGGAGGAAGGGAGAGGAAAAGAGAGAAAGGCCAAGGCTTGAAATGTGAGGATGGATCATCCTATTTATAGACCTCTTCCTCTTAGATTGTTATTGCAATTTCATGATGACGCCTAAATGATGAGTTGGCACCTAGGTCCTTTGCTGTTGGCTTGTGATTGGTCCACCTATTTGGTTGCTCTCCAAGGCTCAATCTAGGCTCATTATTGCCTATGGTGCCTAAGGGACACATAAGCCCCTTTAATGCCTAATGTTTTCTTCTAATTGGTTGGTGCTTACCTTGTTCACCAAGGCTACAATCTAGGGCCATTATAACCTAAGATTCACCTAAGATTCTAGGGGAAACCTAAGTAGGTTAATCTTCTCACTCATTGATTGCCAAGATTTTATGCAATCATTAGGCTTGGATGTGTTCACATTAGTCAACTTGCTCTCCAAGTTTCTTCTCTTTAATACACTAAGGTCCAAAAACATTTAATGCATTCTTATCTTCAAGCCAAGAAGTCTCTAGATTAGCGTGCTACTCAAGTTGGGCGTGAAGCCTCCTTCCCCTCCAAGTTGGGCGTGTGGTTCTCACATTCTAAGGCAAAAAACAGTTTTGAACAATTTTTGAAATCAGTACCATTACCTTATCAAACGGACTCGAAAAATTATAAAATTTTACTATGTTGTAGAGAAGACCAAAGAAAAAAAATTTCATGAGGAATCCAAGCTAAATTCGGTCTGTGGAAAGAGCAACAAATCAGTGAACACAACCCAAAATTCATCCGTTGAAAAGATTCAACGGTCAGAGAGAAAGACTCATTTAGAAGTCCAAATCTTTACAAAACTCTTTGAAATTTTGATATGTTGTAGATAGAGATGTCCTTTAAAAAATTTTTGAAGGAACTATATTCGAATTCGAAAGGGAAAATTTTATAAAAAATCGAGAAAGCAACCTGGTAACTGTTTTCACTACACAGGACAAGTTCCAGACGGTGAATGATTGGGCCTTCATCCTTATCATTTCACCTTAGAAAAATATTAAATTTAATTATATTTTAGACCAAGATGTTTAGAACAACTTTTATGTAGGAAGTTTTTCCAAATTCGAAGTAAAAAGAGCTCTGTAAAATTGGAAAACGGAAAAGGTCTAGGGATTTCGAAAATCTGAAGAGTCAAAACCTATGGAACCTTAAGTGGCAAGCCTAAGGGGAAGGGGACTGATGTGAATCGTTACGGAAGGATCGTTCTACGAAGGCCCAGATGGTGCGAATTGCAAACCTCGACCTCCAATCAAACTTCTGATTGGCAACCTCGGTATGAATGTGACCTGTTGACGAACGCGTGTCAACCAACCAACGATATAGACGCCACGAGAGAAAGAATTCCTTATCTCGCTCGATAAGTCGAATTGACCGCCACAAGAGAATCTTGATTAGGTCAAGTCCTCAAAAGAACAGTAAAAGAGAACCTCTCAATTCTTTTCCTAAAAAATAAAATATCCCCGTCCCCCAAAGAAATTCAGTCAGTCTTATATATATGGGCCTTCTAGCTACCACACAAACCCTAAAACCAACCCTAAAAAAAAAACTAATGCGTCATATTCTAGGATATTCCTATCTAGAATATTCCTAAACAAGAAGAATATTCCTATTTGAATTGGTCAAATATTTGGTGACCAAATAATTAAATTGCGCCAAGATTTTCAAGATTCTTCAAGATTTGATCCAAGGTCATCTCCACACCAAAGATCACGAACCATGACACCAACAGCTTGCCTAAATTGCTTGGCCCGCGCTCGAGTGATCGAACCAGTAGGAATAGATAATGGGTACTTAGCACCTCCTCCTCGATATGGCTCGATGTCCACATCATTCCCTCCCCTATGCAAAGGATTTGCCCTCAAATCATCACTGTCATAAAAAAGAGTCAAGTCAGAAACATTAAATGCAACACTAACGTCATACTTACCTGGAAGATCGAGCTTGTAGGCATTATTGTTAACTCTTTCCAAAACCATGAATGGTCCATCCCCTCGCGGTAATAACTTAGAATGTCGCTGCTCAGGAAATCTCTCTTTGCGCATATGAACCCAAACCCAATCGCCAGGTTCAAACACCACTTCCTTGTGCCCTTTGTTGGCTTGCCTTGCATATTGCTCAGTCTTACGCTCAATATTTGAGCACGTCTTCTCGTGTAATGCCCTGACAAATTCAGCTTTCTTTGCTCCATCTAAATCCACACGCTCATCAACAGGTAAAGGGGTTAAATCTAATGGAGTTAACGGATTAAAACCATAAACAACCTCAAATGGTGTAAATTTAGTAGCAGAATGCATGATCCTATTATATGCAAATTCAACATGTGGCAGACAATCTTCCCAAGATTTTATGTTCTTTTTAATAATAGCACGCAACAATACCCCTAAAGTTCTATTAACTACCTTGGTTTGACCATCGGTCTGTGGATGACAAGTAGTAGAAAATAACAACCGTGTTCCTAATTTTTTCCACAATGTTTTCCAAAAGTAGCTAAGAAATTTAGAATCTCGATCTGAAACAATCGATCTAGGCATGCCATGCAAACGAACAACTTCCCTAAAGAACAAATTAGCAACATGAGATGCACCATCAGTTTTATGACAAGGTATAAAATGAGCCATCTTTGAAAACCGATCAACAACCACATAAATGGAATCTCTACCATTCTTAGACCTAGGCAATCCTAACACAAAATCCATAGAAATTTCAATCCAAGGATGCGTTGGAATAGGTAATGGTGTATACAAGCCATGCGGTTTAGTTGTAGACTTAGATTGTTTACAAGCAATGCATCTCTCACAGACATGTATAACATCTCTCTTCATATGTGGCCAATAAAAATGTTCATGCAGCACTTCATAAGTCTTATTAATGCCAAAATGCCCCATTAAACCACCACTATGCGCTTCTCACACCAACAATTCACGCAAAGAACACTTAGGCAAACATAGTTTGTTTTCACGAAAAAGATAACCTTCATGCCTGTAAAATTTATCAAATGCAGCGTGTTCACATGCTTCATACACTCTCCCAAAGTCATCATCATCAGTATATAAGCCCTTAATATGCTCAAAACCTAGACACTTTGCTTCTAAAATAGTTAGAATTGCATACATTCGAGAAAGTGCATCAGCTACCACATTCTCCTTACCTTTCTTGTACTTGATCACATATGGAAAAGTCTCGATGAACTCCATCCATTTGGCATGTTTCTTATTCAACTTTTGCTGCCCTTTCAAGTACTTCAAGGTCTCATGGTCGGTGTGGATCACAAACTCCTTTGGCCATAGATAATGTTGCCAAGTCTCCAAAGCTCGCATTAAAGCATACATCTCTTTATCATAGGTAGGATAATTCAATGTTGCTCCACTCAATTTTTCGCTAAAATAAGCTATGCGACGCCCTCCTTGCATCAACACAGCTCCAATTCCTATATCAGAAGCATCGCACTCTATCTCAAAAGTAGCACTGAAATTTGGCAAAGATAACAAAGGAGCATTAGTCAACTAATCTTTTAAAAGATTAAATGCTTTATCTTGCTCTTCTTCCCACGTGAAACCCATGTGTTTCTTGATAACCTCAATTAAAGGTGCGGCAATGGTGCTGAAATTTCTCACAAATTGTCGATAAAAACTCGCTAATCCATGAAAGCTACGCACCTCTCCTATGGTTTTAGGCATTGGCCATTCACGGATTGCTTTGACCTTTTCTTCATCAACCTGTATACCATTAGCACTAACAACAAATCCTAGAAATACTAATTTGTTGGTAACAAAAGAGCACTTATTTAGATTAGCCTATAATTGCTTGACCCTTAAAACCTGCAAGACAGCTCGCACATGCTCAATATGGTCATCAGGACTTCGGCTATAAATCAAGATGTCATCAAAATAGACAACCACAAATCGACCAATAAAAGCACGCAAAACATGATTCATAAGTCGCATAAACATGCTCGATGCATTAGTTAATCAAAATGGCATTACTAACCACTCATATAATCCGTACTTGGTCTTAAATGCAGTTTTCCATTCATCACATTCTTTCATCCTAATTCGATGATAGCCACTTTTCAAATCGATCTTAGTGAAAATGCAAGAACCATGCAACTCATCCAACATGTCATCTAACCTAGGAATAGGATGTCGATACTTTACCGTAATAGTATTGATTGCTCGGCAATCGACACACATTCGCCAAGTTCCATCCTTCTTTGGCACCAACAAAACAGGAACGGCGCACACACAAACCCTAAAACCAACCCTAAAAAAAACTAATGCGTCATATTCTAGAATATTCCTAAACAAGAAGAATATTCCTATTTGAATTGGTCAAATATTTGGTGACCAGATAATTAAATTGCGCCAAGATTTCCAAGATTCTTCAAGATTTGATCCAAGGTCATCTCCACGCCAAAGATCACGAACCATGACACCAACAGCTTGCCTAAATTTCTTGGCCCGCGCTTGAGTGCACATTAAATACAACAAGGGAAATATCAAGTTAGAAGATCATCTTATAGGGCAGGAGTCAATTGAGGCTAATCACGATCGATTACCTTATTTGACATGAGGTTCTTGCCTAAGCCATGATAGAATAAAGCCAAATGTATTGGGCTTAATTGGTGAAACCGAGTTCGGACTTCTCTCTATAAAGGGCTCGAAGTTGAAGATGTTACAACTCTCCCCCCCTAAAAAAAAAAAAATTCCTTTAAATTTAAATATGTACCTGGCTCAAATAGGTATGGGTATGACTGTCTCATACTTTCTTCACCCTCCCAGGTCGCTTCATCTACTCCGTGGTGTTGCCATATTACTTTAACTAAGGGAATGGTCTTATTTCTCAAAACTTGCTTCTTTCGATCCACGATCCACACTGGCTCCTTAGTATAGGACACTTTGTCATCTACTTTGATCTCCTCAAAGTTTAGCACATGTGCCGGATCGGGTTCGTACTTTCTTAACATTGAAATGTGGTAAACATTGTGGACCTGAGCAAGCTTTGGTGGCAAAGCCAATCAGTAGGTCAAATTCCCTATCCGTTCTAGTATCTCAAAAGATCCTATCAATCTAGGACTCAATTTTCCTTTCCTACCAAAACGAGACATACCTTTCATGGGCGATACTTTAAGAAAAACATGATCGCCAACTTGAAATTCTAGGGGTTTCTGCCTATTATCAGCATAACTCTTTTGATGACTTTTGGCGGCTCTCATTCTATCTCGGATTGTCTGAACAGCGTCTATAGTAAGTTGAACTAGCTCTGGACCAGTGATCCTTTCCCCAACTTCATCCCAGCACACTGGAGTCCTACAAGCCCGACCATAGAGTGCTTCGAATGGTGCCATACCAATACTTTATTGATAACTAATGTTGTAGGCAATTTCAATGGGGTGTAGCCGCTCGTTCCAACTTCTTTTGAAGTCCAAAACACGGGCCAGTATCATGTCTTCTTTGGCTCCACCATTCTTCCGCTACGCTACTCTGATTATTATTCTTCATTGATCACTACATGGCCTAAAATTACCACACAGTTTAACTAAGATTCGCACATGCTAGATTTGGCATTTATTTGGTGTTCTCGAAGTATCTACAGCCCCACTCTTAAATACTGCTCATGCTTACTTAGACTTTTCAAGAACAACAAAATGTCGTCTATAAATATTATAACAAAATAGTCCAAGTACAATGTGATCATCCAACTTATCAAGTCCTTATGATAACAGTCTAGGAATTCTCTACTTCCTCTTGGGTCATCACGTATAGTCTTCTTGGTGCTGACGGACGATTAGGATTATCCTAAGATGTAACCCTCAATGGTGGTTGCTGTGGTTGCTGTTACTGCACCCCTTGTTGCCGCCGATAGTTTCTATGGAGGTGGCCCTGCTGGCCACATCCGAAGCAAGCTCCTATCTTTACATAATAGGGAGCATTCCCAT
The DNA here is from genome assembly GCA_017140475.1 of Eucalyptus fibrosa. Taxonomy (NCBI): domain Eukaryota; kingdom Viridiplantae; phylum Streptophyta; class Magnoliopsida; order Myrtales; family Myrtaceae; genus Eucalyptus; species Eucalyptus fibrosa. Next base: position 20,283,547 of record CM029509.1, on the reverse strand, counting down.
GATGTCTTCCACAAATGTGGCACCCATCTTTTGAAGAAAAAGGGGGCTTCTGATTACAATTCCTCTTACTAGGGATAAAGGAAGATTTGTCTCCCATCATCGGCCTCTTACCCAAGCACTGATTCTTATCCTTCGAGGCGGAATAATAAGATTGATCCTCCTCTCTCTCTCTCTCTCTCTCTATGACGTCCTTCTCAATCAATTGAGCCTTTTCATATTTCTCACCATAATCTTTGAGATTTAATGGCACAAGTTGGCTTCGTATTTCGGGCTTTAATCCATCTCGAAATCGCTTAGCCTTATCTATGGGATGCTCAACCAATCAGGAAGTGTACCTGGATAGTTTAGAGAACTTTGCCTTGTACTAGTCGACCGTCATATTATTCTGGCAAAGTTGTAGAAATTCTTCCATCTTTCGATCACGGACACACTCCGAAAAATATTTTCCATTAAATGCTTCCACAAAAGCATTCCAGGAAATAGCTGCACCATTAAAGTATATCCTCGCCTGAGTTGCTTTCCACCAATGGCTAGCATTACCTTGTAGTTAATACACAACCAATCTAACTTTGTCCTCATCAGAGCACTGCAGTAGTGCAAATATCTTTTCTAGTTCATCAATCCATGATGCTACTTCCTCAGGATCTCCAGTTCTAGCAAATTTTGATGGCCCGAGTTTCAAGAATTATTCAACTAGTCCCTAAATCGATCGATCACCATTCCTATCACCATTAGTCTACTGTTGTGCCTGTTGTTCCATTAAACCTCCTATGGTCGCAAGGGCTTGCGGTATTCCATTGAGTCGGGGATCTTGGTTCGACTTTCCTTTAGAAGTCGACTGGTCCCGAGCACTCATGGTGTTCTACTAGATTTCTAAAGAATACCTATGCAAAAGAATAAGCATAGCTATAGCAATACCAAAGCGAGAGGGGTAAATGTTAGCAAAAACAAATCACTCAAGCGAACACATACATGATATTTTTCCTAACTAACTAGCCCAACTCCAAGTGCACCTTATCACTCTAGGTAATTAACCCTGCTCTGAGACCAAAAATAGGATGTCACACCCCCGCCCCACCTCTGGCACAAAGGCATGACCCAGCGGGTTAGCATCGATGCCCTAGGCAACGTTGAACGTCCCGAAAGTCTTTTATCTTTAGTTGAGCATGTGTAGAAGTGATCATAAACAATCCTTGTATAGAAAAACATGGAAGCCGAGCAAGACGTATGCAAGCCAAGCAAATAAAAACAACATATTCACATATCAAAAGCTATTTTGATTACATGCCCATCCTAGTCCTGAGCTACTTATTTGCGTTTCCATATATATAGTCAATCAAAAGGCTGGGGTAGCCTAACTCCTCTATCAAGTTGCTCTAGAAAGCGGCCCCCATAGTATGTGTATTCCCTTCTTGGACCATGGTTCGCCCATCACACACCTGAAATGGTGGAACAACAAGAGTGAGTTGAAGACTTAGTAAGTAGAAATCCCTAATTCTCCTATAGGAGGATGTCTCGCCGTCAATCCTTGGGTACAAGATCACTATCCACTTGTCGATGGAAAATCAATAGCAAGGTTTGTGCCTTGCCTACTTATGCATATGAAAGGCTTGCAACCGTCTGTATGCTTTCAAGAATCAAAGATAAGGAGTGAGTGCATATGAACAAGCTTTCCAAAGATCCATGGCTTATGATCATTTCGGTCATGAAAAGGAATGCTTGCTTCTCATGAAACTCATTCAAGCACTAAGTGACCTAATTCAAACATATGCTCTAATTGATGCAAGGACATAACAATGCATAAATAAACCCAGCTTTTGCAAGCATCACACACATGTATTAGTCATGAACCACATGTGGACTTTAATTTTTTTTCTTTTCCATATCATATTAGTCTAACTTAATTGACTATTCCAGTAACAACTGGGCATCGGTCCCCCCTTGGCAACCGACATCGTCCCGATCTCATTATCTAGATGGCATCCAGGGCAACTTCCAGGCATCGGCCTCACCCATGCCAGCATCATCCACGATCTCAATATCTAGACGACATCCAAGGCTTTACCCATGCAACAACTCGACATCCCCTAGTGTCGGAATATAGGTCCATCGTGTGTCCATGCATTTCAAGCAACAACCGATTCATGTCACGTTTAAACTTTTAGCAGAATGAAAGACTCGAAGGCATGCCATGCAAAGTGAACTAATGACCGACTCTTGTGTTTTATTAACTCAAACTCATGCCGAATGCGATTCGGGCTCGTGACCTTGACTTGGAACCATTTTCTTAGGCTCTAGCATTGTCCATAGTCACCAAGACCTTTCCTCAACATCCAGGTGTTGTAGACACTCATGTGGGATCATGAACTTACTTAATGTAACAACAAGCATTAGAAACACAATACTCATAACAATACAAAGTCAACATAAGCAAACAATGACATGATCCTGAAATCGATGAGTGTAGCACATTGCCCTATCGAAGAGTTAGGAAAATCTACTTACTAGTTTTTGGACCTAGCTCCAAGATGCTTTATTAGTGGTTGGTCAGCGTCTAAGGTAGCTTGGAAGAGAAAGGTGTGAGAGAGAAGGGAGGAAGGGAGAGGAAAAGATAGAAAGGCCGAGGCTTGAAATGCGAGGATGGCTCATCCTATTTATAGGCCTCTTCCTCTTAGATCTTTACTACAAAAACTCATGATGATGCCTAAATGACGAGTTGGCCTACCTATCTTCCCAAGTTGGCGCCTAGGTCCTTTGGTGTTGGCTTGTGATTGGTCCACCTACTTGCTTGCTCTCCACGGCTCAATCTAGGCTCATTATTGCCTATAGTGCCTAAGGGACACATAAGCCCCTTTAATGCCGGGGTAAGTACACTATATCAATGCCAAAAGTTGTGTATGGCACTCATTTTGGTCTAAAAAATTTTTGTCGAATCACTTAAGTGCCAAATTGGAGGAAAAATGATCACTTTGGTGCCACCGGCAAGAGATTCCGATCAAAATGATTACGTGGCTTTTATATTTAAAATAAAAACAATCAACATGGCTTTTAAATGACGTCGTTTTCTATCCTCCTTAAGAAAACAACATTGTTTCGCTGTCCTAAGTGGATGGCCTCACAAAAACAATGTCACACAACTCATTTGGGAATTTTTGTGTGGATTGAAATTAGGGTTTTTTGTCCGATCCTCACCCAACGCCGACCTAGCTCTCTCGGCCACAGCTTGAGGCATGTGAGGTTCATGCACTTAAGCGAGCTCATCACGAGCGCTTCGTCGCTGATGCTCAATGACTTGCGGTTGCACTTGACCGCGAGCTTCGTGGCCAAGTTGAACCCGCATGAACAATGCCAAGACGGTGTCCAGCAGCTCCGAGTGGGCATGGAGGGCAAGCCTTGGCGGCTCTAGCCTTTGATCGCAAGCCAACGATGGCACACGAGGGAGCACCAGCCCTGATCACTAAAGCCTAGGTCTGGAAGACGCAGGCCAAGCACTCGTTGAGGAGATTAGAGATGGAGAGGGAGAGATCGGGGGTGGCACACTTGTCGGTGGCCTCCCCGAGCACTAATTAGATCACAGCCTTCGACTTGACCGCCGAGTGGCTATCGTCAAGGTCGGGGTCGGGGTCGAAGCCGCAGCCGCCAAGCGTGGGGGCTCTTGAGGACAGCGACTAGCCCGAAGTGAGCGCTGTTTATCTTCTCTCTCTCTCTCTCTCTCTCTCTCTCTCTCTCAATTTAGGGATTTAGGGTTTTGAATTGGGGGAGAGACACCAAACTACGTCATTTTGTTGTTTAAATGCTGACTGTACTATCCGGCGAGCCACATCAGCTTCAAAAATTAATAAAAAAGTGCCACGTCAGATATCCAGCCAACCAGATTGGAGTTGGCACTAAAATGATTGTTTTTCAAACTGTTTGGCTCTTAAGTGATCCAAAATAAACTTTTGGCACTAAAGTGAGTACCATACACAACTTTTTGCACTGATGGTGTACTTACTCCCTTTAATGCCTAATGTTTTCTTCTAATTGGTTGGTGCTTACCTTGTTCACCAAGGCTACAATCTAGGGCCATTATAGCCTAAGATTCACCTAAGATTCTAGGGGACACCTAAGTAGGTTAATCATCTCACTCATTAATTGCGAAGATTTCATGCAATCATTAGGCTTGGAAGTGTTCACATTAGTCAACTTGCTCTCCAAGTTTCTTCTCTTTAATACACTAAGGTCTAAAATCATTTAATGCATTCTTATCTTCAAGGCAAGAAGTCTCTAGATTAGCTTGCTACTCAAGTTGGGCATGTAGCCTCCTTCCCCTCCAAGTTGGGCATGTGGTTCTCACTTTCTATGGCAAAAACTGTTTTCAGCAACTTTCGAAATCAGTACCATTACCTTATCAAACAGACTCGAAAAATTATATAATTTTACTATGTTGTAGAGAAGAATTTAGAAAAAAAAAATTCATGAAGGAATCCAAGCTAAATTCGTTCTATGTAAAGAGCAGCATATCGTTGAACACAATCCAAAATTCATCCGTTGAACAGATTCAATAGTGAGAGAGAGACTCATTTAGAAATCCAAATATTTACAAAAATCTTTGAAATTTTAATATGTTGTAGATACAGATGTCATTTAAAAAAATTTTGAAGGAGGAATATTCAAATTCGAAAGGGAAATTTTTATAAAAAATCGAGAAGGCAACCTAGTCACCGTTTTCACTACATAGGACAGGTTCCAGATGGTGAATGATTGGGCCTTTGTCCCTACCATTTAACCTTAGAAAAATATTAAATTTAAGTATTTTTAGATCAAGATGTTTAGAACAACTTTCATGCAAGAAGTTTCTCCAAATTCGAAGTAAAAAGAGCTCTATAAAATTAGAAAATGGAAAAGGTCTAGGGATTTCGAGAATCTAAAGAGTCAAAACCTATGGAACCTTAAGTGGCAAGCCTAAGGGGAAGGGGTGGCATCTTACTTGATCTTCAAGACCCCTTGTCATTATTTTTCTAGGCTATGAATCATTCCCCACCATTAATAAGCTTATGACTCTCCCACCCTCTTAACACATAACCATCCAAAATTTCATGGTTACCTTTCAAGGGTAAGAATAATTATGCCAAGTGTTCTACTTAGTCATCATGCATTAATTGGCTACCTTCCAAGCACATTAAATACGCCAAGGGAAATATCAAGTTAGAAGGTCATCTCATTGGGCGGGAGTCAATCGAGTCTAACCACAATCGATTACCTTATTTGACCTGAGGTTCATTCCTAAGCCATGAACGAATAAAGCCAAACGTAATTGGGCTTAATTGGTAAAATCGAGTTTGGAGTTCTCTCTATAAAGGGTATGTTACAATAAAAGGAGTTGTTGAATTGTAGGTCAAAGAGTTGCAAGATTCTCATCTAATCATTTGCGAAGTAAGCAATTGACGATGTTTTACTCCATTCTTGTTGTCTTGTTATTGAGTGATCTCTATGATGGAAACTAACTCTCGATTTCTAAACTCGAACTATTGAGTAACGTAAAAATCGCATACAAAAACAGGCCCAAGAAAACCTTGTATCATTTATCGAAGTAAATTACACTAGAGAATTGTTTTTCCATAGATTAAATGCACCTATTGCAACATTGTAAGAGATACTGAGTGGGGACAATTTTCTTCATGGGAAGAGAGCTTAGAGAAAACACGTTTTTTTCTCTTTTAAAAAAGTAACCCTCTTTAAATTGTGGGCTGTGGGTCCTTTGAGTTATAGATTGGGTTAGCCCAAATTGGCCAGTGACATCCTCGATTCGCACTCTTATATCGGACATGAGAAATGGATTAAGGATCAGTACGCCAATAACGAGAATGGGCTGTGAGCCAATCCTAGGGATTGTTCACGAGCCAACTAGCTGATTAGGGGCAAGGCGACTCCAGATCAGATTTACGTCAGACCAAAGCACTCAACCATGAAAAGACCATCTGACCATAAGGATCGATATAGACGATCACATGCCATCATGAGTCGATCAATAGATGGATATAGATCAATTCAGCTTGAATATATACTAGTTGCAAGTGACTCCATACAATCACTGTACTGTCCACAAACGACCCTAATATGATTTTGTGCGATCATGAACCAAGGGAAGTCAATCAATCCTACACAAGTACATGATAACTGAGGGTCATTCATGGATCGATCATGCTCAAACATTGGTCACACATAGAATCCTGGACAGGCACCGAACTCAGTTTGGGTCTAGCTGCGCGAACATTGCGAAAGCTCCTTAATTAGCGTAGATCGCGTTAAGGCCAATTCCAATCGAAACTTAGGTACAAACCCGTGCAATCAAACCCAAACTGAGTGGAAGATAAAAACTAATTGTGTACTTAATCCGTGTGGTCATATGAGGAACCTGTCACCAATGGATTTTGGGATGATGCCCAACGGATTTTAGATGCCATTCGTGGAAGTGTTATTTAGAATAATACCCGATGGATTTCGGATGCCATGCCTGATGGGACGGGACAATGCCCCGGGGGTTTTTAGAAGAGCCGTAGGGTCTTGACTATGTGTGTATGATAAATGGACTCAAGATAGCATAATATTATGGGGTATTATGTGATTCTCGAGGTGAAAATTGTATGCGAGGCATTTGAGTGTCATGTGCATACTTTTGAAATTGTTATATGTCACGTGCATATTTGGTATGGTATTATTTGAGGTGCAAGAGGCACGTGCATAATTTTATTTGTCATTATTAGTGATTTGGAAGACATGTGCATGTTATAATCACTGTTATTTATGACGTGAGAGTCACGTGGATATTTTATAAATCATTATTTGAGACTCGAAGGCCATGGTAATATTTTTTAAGCTAATATTGGACACGTGAGAATTTTATAGCCTATTAATTACATTATTTGAAGCATGTATGAATTTTTATGCTGTTACTTAGGACTCAAGAAGCACTTGTATGGTGTTGAATTTATAAATTGGCATGTCTAGAATATTTATGAGTACGAGATACCTTGTAGGTTCTTGATAGGTTAGATATTTAGGTAGTTGAGGATTTTCCTCCATGTACATAGTTAAGGCAAAGTAAAAGCGTTTTGCTATTGATCTGCCATCGATAAGTGGATGTCAAGTTCATAGGTTTCTGAAATGAGGCATATGCTTTTATAAGGTTTAGATGATTTACTTATTGATTTTTCAACTCATTTGTTGTTGTTCCACCTTTTTCAGGCCTTGTAGGTATGAGTCATCCCCCAACCAGTTACAGTCTGTTAGTGTAGATGGAAGTGGTGATCCTCGATACTCAACATCATATAACAGAGGCACACCATGGTGGTGTGGGTTGACAAGGGCTTAAGGTAATTGGTGCCCTATTTTTACGAGGCCTGGTTTGTATGGGTCGATGAAAAGGTCTTCAGGCCCCTTTGCGGTTTCGATGATCCATCTAATGGTCCTGACAGTTTAATGGTGAACCCTCCTAATGGAGCCATGGAGGACCTAGACTCCAACCCGGTTATGATCCCAAACCCGAGCCATGAGGAGGTAGCTTTTGATGGGAACCATTTTTGATAGTCGCCCTCGTAGAGGTGCTAGGACTAACCCCCTTGTTATCCATTATGAATGTGTATCAGATTGGCCCAATAAATGAGCTTGTAAATTAAATGATTTGATCTAATGAAGCATGTATATAAGTTGTATATTTGCATACATGTTTTCCTTGCTATCCCTTTGTGGTTTGTTGATTGGGTGTTGATGTTATACGCTTCTGCATGCATTTAATTGAAAGATAAAAACCGATGGGACGGTGTCGCTTCTTTGGGCGTCACGTAATTAAACTCCACGGATTTCGTGTTCCCAAGGTGGGGGAAAAAGCCCAGGGTGTGACATCCTACCGTATTTATTGGTATCAAAGTGAGGTTAATACCTGGTGTGATAAGGCACATGGGAATCTTTGGATAATTAGTTAGGAAAATACCTCGTGCTTGTGATTGTTGATTACTTTCTTAGTTAATGTTCTAGATGTCTAATCTTGTTGGAACTTGTAGAGTAAGTTTCTCCCTAGAACTCCTTTAGCTACAACATGAGTACCTAGGAACCAAGGAACCCAAGAGGAAGGACTACCAAAGGCCAGTCAAGTTCGAAATGAAAATTGAAAAAGGACCCCCGACTTGATGGAATTTTGCAAGTACTAGAGACCATAGGAAATATAGAAATATAGCAAGCTCAGAATCAGGCTACCGCTACCCCCCATTAATGTCCCAGTAGCTGGAATTGAATTGAGTCACAGAAATGGTGAATGACCAATGCATGGATTATCGAGTAGTTCTTAAAACTATGGCCCTTAAAGTTTTATGGGTCAGGTGATCCTGAAGAAGCGACTTCATGGATCGATGAACGAGGTAAAGCCTTTGCACTCTTGAGGTGTTCAAGTGAGGACAAAGTGACATTGGTGGTGTACCAACTGAAGGGTAACACTAGTCATTGGTGGAAGGCCACCAAGGAAAAAGTATTTCAAGAAGGTATTATTCCGACTTGGGATGCCTTCGTTGAAACATTCAATGGGAAGTATTTCTCGAAATGTGCATGTGATTTGAAGATGGCGTATTCCTACAGCTTTGCCAGAATCATTGGTAGTTGACTAGTACAAGACAAAATTTGCAGAATTGTCAAAGCACGCCCTTAAATTGATTGAGAACCTAGTGGATAGCGCAAAAAGACTCCATGATGGGTTAAAGCCTGATATCTAGCGTCAACAGTGCAACTCAACTTCAAGGATTACAAAGAGTTGTACAAGTGAGCTTAGCTAATAGAAATGGATTCATTGGAATGAGCAGCTATGATAGGCTCACATTATCTGTCTACTCAGAACAACCAGTGCATAGGCAAGAGGCCGATGATGGGAGGTAAATGTTCCTTTCCTCCTAAAAAGAAGAATAACAATGGGAAGCTGATGTATGCTCCTAGCGATGCATGCCCCCTTTGCGGAAGACAGCATAGGAACACCCCATGTCTAGCTTAGACAGGAGCATGTTATAGATATGGCTTGCAAGGCCATCTCCTAAGAAGTTGTCCTTAGCACCACCACATATGTAGATGCAACCACAACAAGTGAGGCAACAATTTGGAGCCACATTGCAAAACAACACCAACCATCCCCTAGCTCAAGGAAGAGTGTATGCAATTAGCTAAGAAGAGGCAAAGAACTCCTACACCGTGATAACATGTGTAGTCTCCTTGCATGAATATGCCGCTTACGTACGATTTGATGTGGGAGTCGTACATTGGTTTGTTGTTGAACGATTTGCAAGGGTAGCAGGGTTAGAATCTAAATCATTGGAAATGATTCTTAGTGTTTCCACCCCAATGAGAGATCAGGTATTGTCCACCATAAGGTGTTGAGGATGTAAAATAGTTTTAAGTGGCCAAGAGAAAATTCTATTTTTAGCTATTTTGGCCATGTAAGACTTCGATGTCATCATAAGAATGGATTAGCTTGCTAGGCAATGAGTTGTTGTAGACTGTCATAGTAAAGTGATTTAGTTTAGCCCCCCCAACCATCATAGTTATAAGTTCATAGAAAACAGAGGAGGACCCTCTACACCGCTAGTTTCGGCACTTGAGGTAGCTTGACTTTTGAAGAAAGGTTATTTAGCAACGGTGGTGAATATATCCATTGAAGAACCAAAAATAGAAGACATAGCCATGGTACAAGATTTTCATAATGTCTTTCCAAAGGAATTACCAAGATTTCCCCCAAAGCGAGAGATAAAGTTTGTCATTGAGCTAGCTCCTAGAACGGAGCCGATTTCCAAAGCCCTTTATCGAATATCGTTATTAGAATTAAAGGAATTGGAGGTACAGTTGCAAGAATTGTTGGATAAAGGGTTCGTCTACCTTAATGTATCCCCATGGGATGCGTCAATCTTGTTTGTGAAGAAAAAAGACAGATCGTTGCATCTTTACATCAACTACCAGCAACTCAACTAAGCCATTATCAAGAATAGTACCTGTTGCCAAGGATCAATGATTTGTTTGACCAACTCAAAATAGCTTCAGTATTTTCCAAGATAGATTTGAGATCGGGTTATCATCAATTGAGGATTAAGAATGAGGACATTAAGAAAATGATGTTCCAAACCAGGCACAGCCACTATGAGTTTACAATGATGTCGTTTGGATTAACCAATGCCCCAGCTACTTTATAAATTTGATTAACCGCATGTTCAAGCCGTTCCTAGATCACTTCGTCATAGTGTCTGTTGACAACATATTGGTGTATTTGAAGAGTCCAAGTGAGCAAGAACAACTTTTAAGGATAGTACTACAAAGTCTCCAAGAACACACATTATACACTAAATTCAATAAGTGCAAGTTTTGACTCAACTAGGTAGCCTTTCTTGGACAAATAATATCAAGAGAAGGAATGACAATGGATCCAACAAAGACAGGAGCAGTTATAAGCTGGCCAAGGCCGGCAACAGTGATATAAGTTTGAAGTTTCCTAGGTCTAGTTGAATATTATCAATGACTCATGGAACGATTCTCTAGCATAGCCATTCCTTTGACAAAGCTACTGAAGAAAGATGTAAAGTTTGAATGGACGGATAAGTGTAGAAGAGCTTCTAAAAATTCAAGCAGAAAATGACTATAGCCACTAGTTCTAACAATATCGTCTAGCCTAGGAGCTTATGAGATTTTCAGAGATGTCTCTTCTAAATGGCTAGGTTGTGTGCTAATGCAATACGAAAGAGTGGTAACCTATGCATCTAGACAACTGAGGCCATATGAACTAATTTATCAGATCCACGATTTGGAACTAGTCGCATTCATCTTTGCCCTAAAGATTGGAGATATTATTTATATGAAGAAAGGTTCACACTCTACACAAACCAACAAAGCCCGAAGTACTTGTTTTCCCATAAGGAACTAAATATGAGGCAGTGATGTTTGATGGAACTTCTCAAGGACTACAATTGTAATGTTCTTTACCATCCCGAGAAAGCCAACAAAGTAGCAGATGCTCTTAGTTGAAAGTCAACTATTGCGCAATTGATGGTTCGAGAATGGATTCTTCTTCAAGGAACTCAAGGTTCTGAGTAAAAATTCGAGGTAAACTATCCTTCTAGTATTTTGGCTACCATTAGAATTGAACCAAAAGTATGGTCAAAGATCATGGCACTACAACAAAATGACCCTGAACTCTAGAAAATTCAAAAGGAAATTTTAGAAAAGAAAAAGTTAGATTTCCAATTGATGGAAGACGGAGTATTGAAATTCTACAGGTAATTATGGATACATAATGATGCAGAACTTAAGAAGGAAATCCTATCGGAAGCTCACCATAACTATAACATACATCTAGGTAGCACGAAAATGTTTTGAAATCTCCGACAACATTACATGTCACTAAATGTTTGACATGTTAGCAAATAAAGGCACAACACTGCAAGCCTGGTGGATTACTTCAACTATTAAAAATTCTAGAGTGGAAATGAGAACACATCACAATGGACTTCATCATGGGTCTTCTAAGAAGCCAAAGAGGTCACAACTCCATTTGGGTAGTAGTCGATAGGTCGACCAAGTCTGCCCATTTCCAAGCAATAGGAAAAGATTTCTCATTGAACAATACACAAGATTGTATGTTTGGCAAATAATTCGTCTTCACAGAGTGCCAATGACGATTAATTTGGATAAAGACCCCATGTTCATTGCCACATTTTGGAAAAGTCTTTAGACAGCCATAGGAACAAAGCTCCACTATAGCACTACTTATCATCCACAAACATATAGCCATTCAAAAGGGACGATCTTAATACTCGAAGACATGTTATGTGCTTGTGTTCTCAACTTTAAAGGAGGTTGTGAGGAATAGTTACATCTCTTTGAGTTCACTTATAACAATTGTTATCAGCAGAGCATTCGGATGGCACCATTTGAAGCTTTATACAGTCGAGCTTGCAGAACTACGATATGTTTGGATGAGATTGAAGAAAGAAGGATTACTAGCCCAGAGTTAGTGTAGCTTTTAATAGATGTAGTGAAGGTAAATAGAAATAGAGAGGACTGCCTAGAGTAGTTAAAAACATTTTGTAGATAGACGACGAAGACATTTAGAGTTCCAAGTGGGTGATCATGTCTTTATTAAGCTGTCGCCTATGAGAGGTATGTCGCATTTTGCTAAGAAAGAAAAGCTAGGTCCAAGGTATGTAGGACCTATCAAAATCTCAAATAAAATAGGGAATTTAGCCTACCGGTTAGCACTTTCGTCTAGACTTGCTCAATTACATGACATGCTTTCATGTATCTATGTTAAGAAAATATGAACCCTGTCCGATACCCGTGCTAAACTTCGAAAATATCAAAGTAGATGACAAAGTGTCATATGTTAAAAAGCCTGTGCAGATCGCGAATAGAAAAGAGCAAGTGCTACGAAATAATTCCATTCGCTTAGTTAGGTGATTTGGCAACATTATGGAATGGAAGGAGCAACTTATGAAAGTGAGGAATCAATGAGGCTCCGATACCCACACTTGTTTGAGGAATCAAACATGTCTTTAGATTTTGAGAATGAAATTTCTTTTAGAGAGGAAGAATTGTGACATCCTCAATTCGAACCCCTATTTTGGGTGCAAGGAATGGACTAAGGATTAGTATGCCAATGACGGGAATGGGTTGTGAGTCAATCCTAGGGATTGTTTACAAGCCAACTAGCTAATTAAGGGCAAGGCGACTCAAGATTAAGGTTACATCAAACCAAAGCATTCGACCATGAAAAGACCGTTTGACCATAAGGATCGATGTGGACGATCATGTGCCATCATAAATCGATCAATGGATGGATATAGATCGATTTAGCTAGAGTATATATTGGTTACAGGTGACTCCACTCGGCCACTCAACCATCCGTGAACAATCCTAATCCGATTCCATGCAACTGTGAGCCAAGGCAAGTAGATTAATCCTACACTATTAAATGATAACTGAGGGTCATTCATGGATTGATTAGGCTTAAACATAGGTCATGTGTAGATCAATTTAGCTCGAGTTTATATTGGTCATAGGCGACTCCACACGACCATTGTACCATCTATTAACAATCCTAATATGATTTCGTGCATGTGACATCCTGATTTTTTTATTCTATTTTTGATTGAATAAGTCGGGCCTTTTAGCGACACGCCTATAGTTCTTTTTCTTGAGCCAATCACTCACAGAATAATTAATTTATCAAGTGAAGCCGTTAAGGAATCTAAATGTAATAGACTTGAGAATTCGACCAGAAATCGATTGCTGGACTTTATTAATCTGCAAGAGTCAATATGGCATTGTCGAAATCGATAAGAGATCAGAGATAGACAGTTCGACTGAGGTATGTGATTAAAGTGTGGGTGATTCCACCTAATTGCAAAATTCTCGTCGAATGGCACTAAACTGATTTTTCTGTCATTTCTGTACCATGTACCGTATTTGAAACCTCGAGACTTTCATTACAACCGAGAGTCGCCAATATGTTGAAGATGTACAATGTGGCTCGAAAATAATTGACAACGAGTCAATTATACTAAAAATTCCTAAAAACTACTTGGTAGTTAGATCACGTTAAAATTGGCTCGATTGAAATTAACCATGAAATTAAACCCAATTTCAAAAATTGAAAGTTTTGTCATGTCACGATTTATTTTAGGAATGTCGACTCATCCTCCAAGGATTTTTTTGCAAAGCCAAGCTTTTGACAAAAAATTAAATTTAGGCATTTTTTGTCCCGGAAAATTAGAGGGCCATTTTTTGTTGCACTTTTGGCATTCAAGTTGGACTATTTGGCAAGGAAAAATGTGGAATTTGATGTGGGAACCTTGCCTGAATTTGTTGGCACCAATTTAAGATTAATTTGAGAAGAATTGAATGAAATTGAAGAGGGAAATGTCCAAATTCGTAGGCCAAGGGGGTGTGCAACATCTGGGCACCAAATTGAAGCTTGTTGGAGAAGATTTTGAGGGATAAGGGGCTGCTGGTCAAGGCTTGAGCTGGTGGGGCCTTGGTGATGAGTAAGTTGGATATTTGTGTAGACTTTGAGGCCAAATGGGTCCACCCCTTTCAGCTGCTGCCTTCTTCTTCTTCCTTGGCTTCCTTTATCCATTGTTGTTGTCTTTGAGCTCAAGAAAAATTAGAGAAAGCCCCTAGCTCGCCCGTCGACCGCCCTTGCCATCCAAGTGCTGTCACTACCGCTTACAAGTCACACATCGTCCGCTCGGTCGTTCCGCCTCCAGCTCGCGTCTTCGCGAGCCTAGCTCACTGTCCCAATCCATCGAGCCCACCATCCAATCATCAAAGCCGCACCACCGTCACTGTCCAAATGTCGGAGGCTCCATTGTCGCCTACTGTAGCCACCGCTGCCCGCCTCATTCGTTTCAAGCCACCGTATCCAAGCCAAGCTACCCTTTCAGCCCTTGGACAGAGCCAAGCCTCACAGCCCAGCTATGAGCTTCATGTGGCTTTTTCGAGCCCTTCCAAACCTCCATTGGTGTCGCCGTAAGCTTGGTTCTCACCTGCCTTGGCGTTGCTATCGTTGTGAACTCATCGGCCCACAAAACCGATGAGTTTACTCACTAAACCTTGCTTAAGAGGTTAATTATGCTTAAGGGTTATTTAGCTTAGCTTAATATGAGATTAGGTGGTTAGTTAGTTTAGATTAATGGTTTAATTGCTAAATTATGCATATTAGGTGGTTAGGATAGATTGATTAGGTGCTAAATAGATTGTACTATTTATCTAAATAGGTCATTAATTTTCTAGGCCCGTTTAGGTGGTTAGTTAGCATTTCCAGCCTAGGTTAGCATTTATTGGATTAATTGGTATTTATTAAATTAATTTTGTAATTTATTTAATTATTTAATATTTTCCGAAAATTATACCGAGATAGCCAAGAACGGAATTTTGTGCTAATTGTAGTGGTGTGTTTAATTTATGCAATTGAGTGTTATTTTGTGCAAATTGAGTGGCGATTGTGATTTTGAGTATTTATTTCAAACTCATGAAATTTTGGTAATTAATTAGAAATTACCGAGTGTTAGGTTTTCACACCAAAAATGTTTTTAAAGACTATATCAAACAGTGGGATTTTAAAAGGAAGAATATCAATTTTTCTGGTTCAAATTAACTGTGTACCCAAACACGATTATTTTACCGTGAGTTTTTAATATCAAGAAAATAAGCTAAGTACATCATTTTAATTGGGACATCTAAGTGCAAAAATGATGTCTCGGCCATGATTGGATGGGTGCATGAATGATATGAGAACCCGTCACGAGCCTTTGGGGTCGGACAAAGCTCAAGTCAACGGATGCCGGTTATAGTCAAGGCTGGGCCGATGCTCCTATGTGAAATGCCATCTAGATATAGATGTTGTCGTGCTCGATGGTGTGAGACGACGCTCGGCTACGCCGGAAGACCACTGACTGTTGAGTCGGCCGTGGCCATTGGGTCGTAATCAATTGGGACGCATAATTGATTGAAATTGACGCGCCTAATTATAGGACAAAATTGTGTGGCACGGTATGAGACATGTCATAACGATTTGGATTTATAATCAAAACCCCTGTGATTGATTGAGTTTTAGTGAGATGTTCCAATTGATGTGTGCATCTATTATATGCATTGTGTATATGAACTGTGCTGATGTGCAGGGAGGAACTGAGGCAAGGTGAGTTTTTGTGGTTATGTGGTTAGGCCACCCCTAAGTGTATTTCCGTCCTAATAGGGGTTTAGGGGGTGAACTTGCTGAGACATTGTCTCACCCCGTCGTGGGCTCAATCTTTTCAAGTCCTTAGATGGCAGTCCCTCCTAAACGTTTTGGTCAGCCTCTAGCTGTTACTGAGCAGAGCATAGACTTCCCTATTTCTAGGAGTCATTAGGTCTGTGAGCTAATTGTGACCGCTGTCTGGGTCGATGAGGGCCTACCTTAGAGGGTACCTCATCGATTCAGGGCGTGGTTTCACCATGGACTCAATAGGTATAGGGTAGGTTGTGGCATCCCGGAAATTCAAAGCCGAGCCTTAAGGTGTGTTAAATGTCTTTAATTAGGTAATAGAATTTTATGGCTTATGCTTTAGCCAATTTGTCTTTTAATTTGATGAATTTTGCTTGTGTTGTGTAAATTTAAATTTAAAAGCGTGGCCATATGATTTAAATTTCAATAATTGAAATATCCCAAGACTTTGGCCAAGATGAAATTTGAGTTTGGAAATATTAATTAAAAGGAATTCAAAAAAAAAAAAAAAAGAAGAGAAAATAGGGTTATTTTCGAAATGGGCCTTGGAACCATTAGCCTAGAGCTTGGTGGGCCAAGCTAGTCGGCCCATTGGGCCCAAGAAGGTTTTTCGACCAGCCCAAGAAGGAATGGCCGGTTGGGCCTAAGCCCAAGCCCAAGCCCAAATTGAATTCAAAAAAATTGAAATTACAAGTGGCAAGACAAATCCTCATGCATTGGCCATGGGTGGGTGGATCAATCATTACCTATGATGAGCCTAGGGGAGTATAAGAGGGATGAAGAGAGAGAGGGTGACCGGTTTTCTTCATTTGGCCGAGAAAGGAGAGAGTGAGGGAGAGAATTCGAGAGAGAGGAGGCGGAGCCGAGAGGGAGGAGCCGCCCGTTCGCCGTCGCCGCCTTGTCCAACCGTCCTACGCCGCCTTGTGCTTGCTGTTCGTTCATTTTGGAGGCAAGTGGGGGGTCCTTTACTTCTCTTGCATGTTGTTTTGATGGTTGCATGTTCGGTTTTAGGGGTGATTTGGGCGAAATACTGAAGTAAGGGTTGAATGTGTTCATGTTATGTGGCTGTTTCCGTTCGGTTGGTGGTAGACAGTATCTTATTCGAGCTTGCATGTGTATTTGGAGTGTGATTTTGGCTTCGGTGTCTTCATGAAAGTTGAAGCTAACATCTTGAGGTATGACATACTCGAATTTCATGGAAAAATATGGTGATATGAGGGGTCAAAAGTTCTATTTCACGGAGGCTTTAGATATGCGAATTTCCTACTGACCTTTTGTTGATTTCTTGGTTGCATGTTGATTTATGTTGGAGATCTCACTTTGTTGTCTTCATTAATGTTGTAGATAACATCCTAAACTATAGCATACTCAAATTTGAGGAGAAAAAAATGAGTATAGCCTAGTTAATCAGCTAGATCTTTGAGACGGATGGTTCTGTTGAAGTGAACCGAGACACCCGAGACTTCAAGGACTTAAAAGAGGATCATACTTTGGTCATTTAACCTAGATATCTTCATGAAACTTGTAAAGGACACATTGATATATAACATACTCGAATTTCAGAAGAAACGAAAGAGATTTTATGGGTCAAACCTAAGTTTTTCGGTGATGTACGTTCTGGACGAAACGGTAGAGGTTCCAGAAGCTTCGTGGAGTTATATAAATTAATCTATAAAGAATTTGGCTTAGAGTTCTTCATGAAAAATGCACGAAAATGTGTTGGCTATCATCCTGTAAAATTTGGGAATTTTCGGAGGTCATATGAGTATTTTAATTGAATTAATTCGAAAATTGTGCAATCTGGCCATGATCCGAATGTTGTGTGTATTTTGTGGAAATTTGGGAAATTATGTAAAATGCAAATTAGCCATGGATTTTATGTGAAATTTGATTCTAATTGTTTGTTTAATGATTGATTGAAGATTATGATTTTTGGAAAATCATAAATATTAAATATAATAATTATTTATGAAAATAAATAAATATAATAATATAATAATATAATAGTAAAATAATAAAATAATAAAATAATAAAATAATAAAAGGTGGATTATTTTATTGGCCATGAGTCCTATGGATATATGATGCATTGCTATATGACATTGATGCATGTATGATCATGAATTATGATGTATTGTTATATGGCACTGATATATGAATGATCATGAATTATGATGCATTGCTATATGACATTGATGCATGTATGATCATGAATTATGATGTATTGTTATATGGCATTGATGTATGAATGATCATGAATTGTGATGCATGTATGTAAATCATATGCCATGAAATAACAAGATGAAAAGGATGATAAAAAGTGGAAAATGGTATGTGAGTAAGAGGTTGTGGCGGAGGATGATATCTGGTGGCCGAGTGGCATAATTCCAGAGATTCCCTGGGAGTTTCAGGATGCCCGGAATGTGGGGGGCCGGAAGCCCTGTCGGAGGTTTCTGCCCGAAGGGAGTGACTCGCGATGCCAGGATTAGGGTGCGAGATCCCCGGTTAGAAGGGTAAAGGCCGGAAGCCCTGTCGGAGGTTTCTGCCCGAAGGGAATGCCTCGTGATGCTAGTTGAGATGCGAGATGCCCGGAATGTGGGGGCCGGAAGCCCAAAGTGGCCATGAGATGGCTGGATCGGGATCCCCGTCGGAGGTTTCGCCCGAAGGGATGGTGATGATGGTGAATTTGATGATTTGAGAAAAGATAATGTGGGGATCAATTGATAAATAAAAGTGGAAATTGATCTATGATGTGATATGCATGGTGATGCATGGCCAATGATGAAGGGGGCAGAGGAGGTAAGTATGGGGGGAGGGATGACAGGTATGGAGGAGGAGGAGGAGGAGGAGGAGGTGGCAGTGGGCGCTATGGTCCTGATTGATTCAACCACATATCTCCCAGTTTGATTGGTATTGCTTAGAAGTAATATTGGATTTATAATTCATCGATGGGATGAGTTCTTTTTGTTTTTCTTTGTGATCATGGTAATGCATGGCCAATGATGATGTGATATGCATGGTGATGCATGGCTAATGATGATGTGATATGCATGGTGATGCATGGTTAATAATGATATGATGTGATATGCATGGTGATGCATGGCTAATGATGATGTGATATGCATGGTGATGCATGGTTAATGATGATATGATGTGATATGCATGGTGATGCATGGCTAATGATGATGTGATATGCATGGTGATGTATGGTTAATGATGATATGATGTGATATGCATGGTGATGCATGGCTAATGATGATATGATGTGATATGCATAGTGATGCATGGCTAATGATGATATGATGTGATATGCATGGTGATGCATGGCTAATGATGATGTGATATGCATGGTGATGCATGGCTAATGATGATGTGATATGCATGGTGATGCATGGCTAATGATGATGCGATGATAATGATATATGAGATGCCATGATGATGATATATATGCTATGATGATGCATGAATACGCTTGACATCAAAAAGGTAAGCAATGCCTGCATTGTATGATGGTATGCATGGTGCACTGAGTTGTTATTGGATTTCCCTATCTGCTGAGTGGCTGTACTCACCCCTTTTGGGGATAACATTTCAGATTAGCACTATGCCGCTACCTGCTGTTTCGCGTGGGGTATTTTACGGTCTACCGTCTGATGTTGAGGTGGAGTGTACGGAGATAGATTGTCCCTCTGTGCCCGGATTGACGTTTATCCGAGTGCGATGCTTAGTTATGTATGATATCGGCCTGGCTGGGGGCCCTGTCATACAAGAGTTCATTTCTGTTCACGTCCGTCGAGATGGTGCCATGCGAGGGATGCTGCCGCCGCCACCACCTGACGCACCGGGTTGGGTGTGAGACTCACGCGCGACGAGTAGGAGCCGAGCTTTTTGATGTAGATAATCGACACCTTTGATGGGAGCTTGTCCACTTGATGTAGAGGGTTGATAGTTTCTTTTTGAGATTTTAGGCAGGACATAGCAGAGTCCTCGCTTTTCTTGTTTTGTATCGACCCGAGAAAGGAAGAGTCCCATCTTAAAAGAATATGTAAATAAAGTGTCGATGTTCGTATATAAAATCCTGATGTGTAGCTGGTGTGTATTTGTATCATGGGTTAGAAGGGAGATAGATGACGATGTGAATTTTGCTTCCGCTATGAGTCGCGCATGGGACCGCTTTAAAAAAAAAAAAAAAAAAAAAAAATGCTCGTAATCCGGCAAGGCTTAATTTAGCAAAGAGATAGAGATGGTAAAAGATGTAACATCGGCACTGTTAACGACCTGCGAAGGGTTCGGGGTGTTACATAGGTCCCCTTCAAGGATTTGATATCCCCGCCATTGCAATCAACGCTGCTCTAGGCGAGGATACAGCTAACCCTCCTGATGGGGTGGTGAAGGACTCGAAGCCCCCGGAGCCTGTGGAGGTAAATTCTGAAGCATCGGTGAATGTGTCCAACTAGTAGGTCGTAGGACTGCTTCTTTTTTAGAGCCGATCTTTTGTAGACTTTTGTATATAAACCTAGTGTGTTTATAAAGGTGTTTTGTGAAATTTGTTTCCTAATTTTCTATCCCTTATTTGTGTTGTCAGGAGTTTTGTTTATATGCTTCCGCATGTGCAATAAAATGAATGGGTCGGCGACACATCCCGAGATGTCGCAAATTTTATTGACCACTGAGGGATGTCTGCACGCTCGAGCTTCGGGGCGTGACATCACTACCTGGAGTGGTATCAAAGCTAGTTAGTGGTTGGAGTGATAAGGTGCAATGGATTATGGGATAGTTAGCAAGAACAACCTTTATTTTATGCTGATGCGTGTGAGTGATAGCTGTTTGGTAGTTTGTGTGGTCGCTCAATTTCTAATTCTGTGTGGAATTGGAAAGTTGGTTCCTTAAGAATCCTACAAGATGAGCAATCAAAAGCAGAGGACTCCTAGGATGAGGACCATTGGACTAGTGACTCGGGGTAGGATGCCGACGAGGGTTGGTACCTGAGGTAGTAGAGGTAAAGCGTAGGCTTAGGCCAGCATAAGTGGAGTAGCACTGCCTCCAAGTGATGCAAATGTAGCATCACCTAGTGATCAGAGAATTGATGGGATCATGCAAGTGCTGGAGATGCTTGGGAATGGGGCAGTAGGCCCTAAATCAAGCTGCCACAACTACCACTGTCGCTACTGCCGTTACCGTAGCTGCAGTCGCACCTACCGAAGTTCCTCCTAGGAACGTGGTTGTTAAGAGGCTAATGCACAAGCTTGTCATGCAATTTCTGAAGCTGAACCCACCGAGGTTCGCCAGTGCTGGAGATCCTGAGGCTATAACACTCTGGATCCAAGACTTGGAGAAGACCTTTGCACTGCTAATGTGCATTGAGGAGGAAAAAGTTGTCCTTGTAGTATACCAACTGTAGGGTAACGCGAGTACCTAGTGGAGGGCCCCTAGAGGCAAAATAGTTCCTAAAGGCTTGGTCCTAGTGTGGAATGCCTTTCTCGAAGCCTTTAATGGCAAATATTTTTCTGATAGCGCCCGAGAGCAAAAGATAGAGGAATTACAATGCCTCCATTAAGGGATGATGACCGTGGACTAGTATGAGGCTAAATTTGCTGAGCTGTCACAATATGCTCCAAGGCTAGTGGAAGATCCTAAAGACAGAGCTCGGAGGTTTAGGAACGGCCTCCGACCGGAGCTAAAGAATCAGCTAGTGCCATTTGACCTGAAAGATTACAACGAGCTATATGGTCGGGCCCAGTTGGTAGAGAGGAAACCGGTTTGAGGTTCAGTTCAAACAAAGATGGAAACCAGTTTGGGAAGAAGCCCATGACTGGAGGAAGGTATCTTATTCCCCCTAACAGGAAGGGTGGGGTAGGCAAGTCCGCACCAAGCCCTAGTGGAGTATGTCGCTTCTGTGGAAGGCAACATGGATTGGCCTCATGCCATTCAAGGACGGGAGCCTGCTATAGGTGTGGCCAGCAGGGCCATCAAGTCAGAGATTGTCCCCGTAGACCGATGGGACCGCAGCAATTGCCATCATCACTGCTGATTGGACAGAATAGGGGGTTTACACCACAGAACGCACCACAGGGTGGACTGAACAGATCTCCAACGCAAGGAAAGGTGTACGCCATCATAAGGAGACAGGCAGAGGACTCGCTTGATGTGATCACAGGTCCAATCTCGTTAAATGACCACGCTACTTATGCTTTATTCCCTGGTGCAACTCATTCATTTATAGCCGAGCAATCTGTTAAGCTGGTAGGGTCGAGTCTTGAAATGTTGGAGTTAGTCATTAGTATATTTACACCATTAAAGGATAATGTGTTGTCTTTGATGGGCTGTCCTGGTTGCAAGTTAGTGATTAGTGAGCGAGAGGGGAGGATAGATTTGATCGTCCTAGCCATGTATGATTTTGATGTAATAATTGGCATGAACTGGCTCACCAAGCAACGAGCTAAGATGGACTGTTACCGTAAAGTGATTCAGTTTAAACCATTAGTGAGTGAAAGTTTCAAGTTTATTGGGAGTCGAGGAGGACCCTCGATTACCTTAATCTTGTCGCTTTAGGTAACCCGTTTATTAGACGGGGGTTGTCAAGGTTAATTGGCAACTGTCGTGATTATGTTAGTTGAGGAGCTGAAGATCGAATATATTGCAGTGGTTCAGGAGTTTCTAAACGTGTTTCCAAAGGAATTTCCAGGCCTACCGCCAGAGAGAGTATTACACCCCGATCCTCGAGTGCATGCCCATCTCTTATTGGTTGATAAATATGCAACGTCCTAGGACGCGTCGTCAACCCATTCATTTTAATACACATGTCGAAGCGAAACAATATCCCTAACAACAAATAGCTTAGGATAGAAAAACAGGCAACAATTCACAACCAAAACAAGCCTTTATAAACACTCCGGTTTATATACAACGATCTACAAACAAAAGTCTACAAAAGATCAAGTCTCAAAAGGGAATTGTCCTACAACCTACTAGTCGTACACATATGTCGATCCTTCAAACTCCACCTCCACAAACTCCAGGGCTTTGGGTCCTCCATAACCACCATCTAAAGACTTGAAAATGTTAATCCAACGATGGGGTGAGATAATGTCTCAACAAGTTCACCCCCTAAACTTCGACTAGGAAGAAAATATGATTAGAGGCAATCTATGCACACAAGACAGAGGACTTACCTTGCCTCAGTTCCTTTCTGCATGTTAGTACAATTCATATTCAATCATTGCTCACACAAGCATGAACTACTAACACACATCGGTCTATCAATTCAATCAATCCACCAATCAATTAATTCAATCAACTCAAATCGATTACTACTCACCCAAGCTGAGATTGATTAATATTGCTCACCAAAGCTGATACATGTATATTGTAGCTCACCAAAACTGATACATGTATATTGTAGCTCACCAAAGCTGATAGATGTATATTATGGCTCACCAAAGCTGATTAATATGTATTATTGTTTGCCAAAGCTGATTAATGCTCACCAAAGCTGATTAATATATTGAACCAGAAAGATTTTGATATTCACACTTTTAAAAATTGCACGATTCGATCTAGTCCTTAAAACTAATTTCAATGTCCAAACCCAACACCCGGTATTTTTCAATTAAAATACCTATATATCACAATCATCACTCAATTTCACAATATATCATTCAATTACAAAAACTAAACACACCACTACGATCGATTTAAATTCGAACGAACGGCCATCACGGCATAATTTTCGGAAAATATTAATTAATTAATTAATTTTCGAAAATTAAATTGAATTAAATATAAAAATAGAAGAGAATAATATTTAATTTAAATAAATAATTTAATATAATAATTAATTAAAACTCTAATCATGGTTACACTAATCTAATTGCATAATTAGACTAATTAAACCATCCACTAATCTAATCATTCATATAATCTAATCATCATTTAACTAAGCTAATCTAACCACTTAAACCATACTTGGAATAATCTAAACACCCCTAAAGAATATTTAACTCCCTAAGTAGAGTTTAGAGAGTAAACTCACCAGTTTAGCATTCCAATGAGTTCACGGCAACGGCAATGCCAAGGTGGGCAATAAACCTCTTGGCGGCAACACCAAACAAGGCTCAGAAGGGACCTAAAATGGGCCACGAAGACTGAAAGCCCTTGCTGGTTCGGCTTCTACTCCAAGGACCAAAGGTTTGCTCGGTTTGGCTGAAACGAGAAAGGTAGGCGGCTAGGCAGGCAGGCGAAGCTACAGTGGCTTAGGACTGCTCGACGGGCTGGACGGTGGCTTGAGGTAGCCTTAGGATGGCGAGACAAAAGCGGACAATGAACGAGAAGGAGGGATAATGTGCGACAGCTAGCGGCTGGCGAAGCGACGTGCGCGAGCAAGCGAGCGACAGCGGGAATGGGGCTCGGGTGGCTCGGCGGGCTGCTCGACGGCAAGGTGGGCTAGCTGCTTGGTTTCTCTGGTTCTCTAAGCTTCCAAGGCACACCAACAATGGAGAAAGTAGCCAAGGGAAGGAAGAAGAAGGCTGCTAAAGAGAGGGGGACCCTAATGGCCTTCCAAGGCTTCAACACTTGGCCAACACACTCAAGTGGCTGCCCCACCACTTGCTCAGCCATCCATAGCCCCTTGGTAGCCCCAAACTTCCTCGACACATTTCCCATGGTGGCTAAAATGTTGCACCCCCCTTGGCCTATGAATTTTGTACATTTATCCCTCAAATCCCTTCAATTCCACACTTAATCCATGATTTTTCCTCATCAATTGAACCAACTTAATGGCCATGGGTGTTCTCAAAAACGGTCCCCGAAACTTTCCCGATCCAATTTCGCCAAACTTTGTATTTCCGCCAATAATCTCGATTTGCAGAAAAATCTTCGGAGGATGAGTTGACTCTCCTAAAATGACTTGTGACATGCCAAAAATTTAAATTTCTGAATTCGGGTTCGATTTCGCGGTTAATTTCAATCTGGTGTGATTTTAGCATGACATAATCTACCAGGTAGTTTATAGGAACTTTTAACACTTTTGACTTGTGGTTGATCATTATCGAGCCACAAAGTGCATATTCGACACATTAACAACTCTCGATTGTTGTGAAAATCTCGAGGTTTCAAATACAGACATTGGGCACCAAAACGACTGAGAAATCGATCTAGTGCCAATCGACAAGAATTGTGCAATTAGATGGAATCACCCCACTTAATCACATACCTTTGTCGATTCAACCTATCTCCGGTCTTTAATTGGTCAGTGCCATAATGACCCTTGTAGATTAGCACAGTCGAGCAGTCTATTCCTAGTCGAATTCTCAAGTCTATTGCGTTAAAATCTCTTAACGGCTTCACCTGATAGACTAGTTATCCCATGAGTGATCAATTCAGGGAAAAGGTGTCGATGAAAAACCCAGCTTATGCAATTGAAAGCAAAACTTGAAATTCAGGATATCACAACTCTTCCCCTCTTATAAAAATTTTGTTCTCGAAATTTAAACCATTACAAATCTTTAAATAAAAAGGTGGGGGTATAGTCATCTCATCGACTCTTCACTCTCCTAGGTTCCTCCTTCAATGCGGTGGTGTTGCCAGATCACTTTGACCAATGAGATGGTTTTGGTGCACAGAATCTGCTCTTTCCAATCCACAATTTGGACCGAGCTTTCCACGTACAACACTTTGTCGTCCACGTCTAATTCTTCAAAATTTAGCACGTGGATCGGGTCAAGCTCATACTTCCTCAACATTGACATGTGAAAGACGTCATGCACTTACACCAATCTCGGCGGCAATGCAATATGATAAGCTAGGATCCCGATTCTTTTTAGAATCTCAAAGGGACCTACATACCTCGGACTCAACTTTTCCTTTTTACCGAAGTACAAAGTACCCCTCATTAGTGACACATTTAGAAGAACGTGATCACCAACTTGGAATTTCAAAGTTCTTCAACACTTATTAGCATAGCTTTATTGGCGGCTCTAAGCAATCTTTAATCTATCTCTAATGACGGCAACTACATCCACTGACTACTGAACTAATTCTGGGCCTGTGACCTTTTGTTCTCCGACCTCATCCCAACACATCGGCGTTCTACACATCCTGCCATACAATGCTTCGTAAGGAGCCATCTGAATGCTCTGCTAGAAGCTGTTGTTGTAGGCAAACTCGACAAGATAAAGCTGTTCCTCCCAGCTTCCCTTGAAATCCAATAAGCAAGCTCATAGTATGTCTTCGAGGGTTTCAATTGTCCTCTCAAACTAGCCATCTGTTTGAATGATAAGCCGTACTATACTGCAACTTCATCCCTAAAGAGGTCTGCAAACTTTTCCATAAGGTAGCTATAAATCTCGAGTCTCGGTCTAATATAATCGTCACCGGCACTCCATGCAGACAAACAATCTGACGCACGTACAACTCTGCGTGCCTATCCAATTCAAGGTCTTTCCGTACTATAATGAAGTGAGCCGACTTCGTCAATCTATCATCCACTACCCAAATGGAATTATTACCCCTCTGACTCCTCGGTAATCCTGTCACAAAATCCATTGTGATATGTTCCCATTTCCACTTGAGAATTGTCGCGACCTCCCTGAAGCGGGTTGGACCACCTAAGGGTTCGGCTAATGGATTGCTAAACCTAGACTTAGCTCGAGCTCTCCTAAGCCCAAACCAATTTGCAACTTAGGTTTTAAGTTCTTAATATGCATATGATTATTATCATTGAGTCGCCACTAATCCATTTTTGGTGGGTCAATTAGAAACCCAAGTAAAGTAATGGGAGAATTACTTCACTCCTACGAACCAGAGATTAAATGAGTTCGGGGACTTGATTACGCTAGATTTATCTAACGCCCTTTCGGTACCTTTTCTTTTTTCTTTTAAAAAATATTTTGTAGGTAGCTTGAATTGATTTTAATTTATCTTTTTAACATGTGAGGTGATCATGCGGGTGCGCAAACCACCAATTTAACACCTAAGAAAGCGATGAATAAATTGTAGGACTTACCTCATAGTAATGAAAGCATCTGCAATGTTAGATTAAAATTCACATCGACAGTCCTAGATATAATTTCTAATTAACACGCAATTTCTCTTTTTTTTCACTTTTTTTTAGTGAAAATCATGTTCTATGTAATGCATGCTATTAATGAAATGACATAACCTAAGAATATGACCTAAACTATATGACGTGAGCAAAGTAAATTTTTTGTACTTTCTTAATGTGCATGCAATATATCCTGGAGAATAAAATTAATTCAAAGAAAATTCTTTTTGGTGTTTTTCATCAAACTCGAAATGAAAGTTGTCCAATAATTAAATGTGCAATCTAAATTAACCAAATGACCTAATTCTAATGACAAAAAATTTCTAATTAAATGAACCTATCAATAATCACTAAATGACGTGCATTTCATGAACCTAATTCTACATGACATGCGCATGATTGATTTTTTCTTTCTATTCTTTAATAAAAATTCGTAATTAAAATTGTTAAAATATAAAGAATCTAACTAAAGTGAGATATTATTTATTTTAAGTTAGGATTAGACTAATTGAAGTCCTATCTTAACTAAGAAAATTATCTCATCATGCAATTTATTTCAAAATATATTATCTAACCTAGATGCTATATAAACATGCACTTTTAAAAAAACTAACTATTTTATCATGCAATTTTGTCAAGAAAAATTAATTCTAATCTACATGATATGCAAATGCAATTTTTTTTTTTTTTTTGTATTTTGAAATAAATAAAGCAATTAAAAAATCCTCCATGGTTGTTTCGCTAATAAAATCAATAAATTGATCTTAAGCCTTAAAGACCAAGATATTAATTTTATTCCCGCATGATTAATTATTCCATCTAAAGCCTTATAGATGAAATAAAAAAACATTGTGCGGTTGCGAATTAGGTGATACGTCGGGGATTTTCAAACATGCATTAAAAACTAATTCAAACAAAGAGGCAAAATATTAAAAATAACATGATGAAATAATTCTACCTAATAAAATATAATAACCCTACTTAATTTGAATTTTTTCGAAATTTGCCTTAATGAGCGGACTGTGTAGACTACGATGGAGATTCGGCTCACGTCCGGGGTGACACGGGCATTGGCTTGGACAATTGGCTATTCATGGGCTTGACAAGGCATCGGCGTTTGGAGCTCCGGCGAAGGGCGGTGGCTGATGATGTCGTGAGTAGCGACGAGTCTCAGACCGGCACGATGGTGCGAGCTACAGTGGACATCAGGGCGGAGGTACAGGCGCGATTGAGACAGTGGCTTCATAGGCTCTTGGTTTTGGGAGGGATTGAGTGGCGGTGGAGAGCAGTGGCGGGCTCGAGTGGTTCCTACCACGACGAGTAGTAGAATGCAATGGTTCTAGCTTAAAGGTGCAGCTGGTGAGCTATTGGTATGGTGGCAAGCAGGCTAAAGTGCAGCTGTGGAGTTGCAGACGTCGCTGGTGGTGGGAAGAGGCTGGCACGACGATCAGCGGCCATGGGTGAAGTAGGAGCAGCGTTAGGTGGTCGCGAGTTGGTGTGGGCTACAAGCAAGGGGACCAGTAGAGGTGTGGCCGTGTTCACATGGGGGTGACCAGCGTCGAGCAGCAGGGATCGGATTGCTGCACGACTAAATAGACACAGGGAGTAGACCCACAAAATGTGAAAGGGCTGGGCTGTAGGTCATAGTGGGCTTAGCAGCAGCGGTGGTGCGTAAACTACTGGTGCTCGCGGCTGCAGACGTGCTGCTTATAGAAGCAGCGGTGGTGGGCAAAGATAGTGCCGCACTCAGAGGCAACAAACGGGGGCTCGACTACTGCAAGTCACTGGCAGAGCAGAAGCAGCGGTAGAGTCGCTCGGGCATACGGTGGCTCAACCTTCGGTCCTGGTGTCGTGGGTCAGCAGTAGTGGTGGTGGAGGAGCGGTGGAGCGGCGAGGCAGCAGTAGCGAGCAGAGAAGGAGTAGCATCGGGTCATCATAGGTTGGTGCGCACAACAGGCAAGGCGGCGCATGGCAAGGGTGGAGGCACGACGGTGCGAGCGCGGGCCGTGAGGGGTCGACGGCAGAAGCCTCGCAAAGGAGAAGAATAGTAACTGTTCTTTCTTCTCTCCTTTTTTGCTTTTCTTTTCTCTCGCCTCTCACGTCTACTCTCCCTCTCTTTCTCTCTCTGTACTTTCAATGTACCTTTTTCTTTTTCAGTTCAGCTCCTCTCTCTGACTTCATTTTTTTTCTATCTCTCTTAATCTCTTCACTCATCTGTCTCTCTACGGGCTCTTTTTAATAGTTTTTTCTCTCACAAACCTCTCTAGTGAATGTTTCATTCTTTCCCCCCCTTCTAAGCCGAGGATCCTTGCTTATTTATAGGCAACAACCGACTTTAGCGTGAACAAGTGAACAGGAGGCAGCCGCAACTTTTCCTTGCTTGTTCAAGTTTGGTTTTTTTTTTTTTCAAATATGGTGGCCACCGATCTGCTCTCTAGGAAGAAAAGTATTATGAAAATGTTAGCACATCTTTTTGCAGGCGTCTGTAGAATTTTCACGTCCCCCATTCATGCGTGCATGTGCATGCATTAATGAGGGGGGAGAAAATGCACGTTCATGGATTCTTCTTTCTTCTTCATGCTTAGGGCTTCCTATATGGCTACTTGTCCCTCCCTTCTATAAGATTGCCGCAACTTTTGACTTTTCTTGTTTATTATTTGCTTCCTCCATCAGCAAATTTCTCGTTGCTTGTCCTGACATCCCACACTTGAGAGAGAGCATACTATATAATATATCATGGGCTCATTTTGCTTCTCTAAGGATTCCTCTAGAATCCGCACGTTCGCCAAATTTGTGCGTGCATGCGCATGCATTAATGAGGGAGAGACAACGGACGTGCAAGAACTTCCTTCCTCTTTTTTTGACTTTCGCTCTTTTGCGTGCTCAGACCTAGTGGAGAGAGACCATCCCTTCGTGCATGAAATCGATTGCGAGCCGCTGCGTCTTGTCGCGCTTTTAGTAACAATGCAAATGCAACTACATGAAATGCAATTTTACTATTTTTCTTAGGAATTATAGATTAATCCCTAAATTTTCATGCAATTAATTAATAAATGATTAATCAAAATTTAAGTATCAATAGCTGCCCCTCTTTGAAGGTGAGTTCATAGAGGTTGCATTCAAAGATAATAGAATACCTAAATTTTGATCATGCACATGCAATGAATGATATTTTGGCAGGACCATGGATTTTTTTTTTTTTTAATGAATGCGATTTCATGAAAATGGTAATGCAAATGTGAGATATTGAAAAGGAGAGCATACCTGTAATTACTTACTAGTCAGAGCATCGTGAAGTACGGGATGAATTTTTATTTGCTCAGCAAGTGTCCAGGTTCCCCGAAGAGTCCACATGAATTTATCCAACAAACACTCAATGTTAGGTGAGATGCCTTGTTGAATTCAGATGATTCGAAATACCTAGATTCACACTAAGGTATAACAAGTAAGATCGACAAGATTTGAGAAATCCAGATCCAGACTGAGATATCAAGAAATTGGGGACTTAACCAATAGACACTCAATGTTAGGTGAGATGAATATTGGATTAAGACGATTCGAAATACCTAAATACAGACTAAGGTATAACGAAAAAGATGGGAAAGCATTCATATCCAGAATGAAATGCTTAACGAAGAGTTTTGAGACATCTAAATCCAAACTAAGATGTCGAGAACTTGGGAACTTAACCAATAAACATTCAATGTTAGGTTAGATGAATATTGGATTAAGACGATTGGGGATTTAACCAATAGACAATCAATGTTAGGTGAGATGAATATTGGATTAAGACGAGTCGAAATACCTAGATCCAGACACAAGTATAACAAAAATGATCGGAAAGCATTCATATCCAGAATGCTTAATGAAGAGTTTTGAGACATCCAATCCAGACTGAGATGTTGAGAATTTGTGAACTTAACCAATAAGCACTCAATGTTAGGTGAGATGAATATTGGATTAAGAGGATTCGAAATACCTAGATCCAGACTAAGGTATAACGAAAAAAGTCGGAAAGCATTCATATCCAGAATGAAATACTTAACGAAGAGTTTTGAGACATCCAGATCTAGACTAAGATGTCGAGAATTTGTGAACTTAACCAATAAGCACTCAATGTTAGGTGAGATGAATATTGGATTAAGAGGATTTGAAATACCAAGATCTAGACTAAGGTATGACGAGAAAGATCAGGAAGTATTCATATTCAGAATGAAATGCTTAATGAACAGTTTTGAGACATTCAGATCCAGACTGAAATGTCAACAATGGATTGAAAGATTTCAGACTCTTAATTTCTAAGAAGGAACATGGGCTATAGAAGCACGCCGAGTTGATGAAATGGACTCTGGGCTACGGAAGCATGCCAGGTAATGAAAAAGGGACTCTAGGCTATGAAAGTACGCCATGCTAGTATAAAGGGAATCCGGGCTATAGAAGCACGCCGAATCAATGAAAGGGACTCTAGGCTACGGAAGCATGCAAGGTAATGAGAAGGGCACCGGGCTACGAAAGCACGCCAGGCCAGTATAAAAGGAAATTTGGACTACAAAAGTATGCCAAATCAATGAAAGGGACTATGGGCTACGAAAGCACGCTAGGCCAATAAAAAAGAGACATCGGGCTACGGAAGCTCACCGTGTCAATCATGAGGGACATCAGGCTATGGAAGCATACCGTGTCAATCATGAGGGACATCGGGCTATAAATGCACGCCAAGTCGATGAAAGGGATTCTGGGCTACGGAAGCACACCATGTCAATATAAATGGACATCGGGCTACGGAAGCACACCGTGTCAATCATGAGAGACATTGGGCTATAAAAGCATGCCAAGTCGATGAAATGGTCTCTAGGCTACGGAAGCATGCCAGGCCAGTATAAAGGGAATCCGGGTGATGGAAGCATGTCAGGTAGGTAAAGAGGGACATCGGGCTACGGAAGCACGCCAAGTCGATGAAAGGGACTCCAGGCTATGCAAGCACGCCAGGTTAGATCAAGGAACTCTAGGCTATGGAAGCACGCCAAGTCGGTAAAGAGGGACATCGGGCTATAGAAGCACGCTGAGTTGATGAAAAGGACTCCAGGCTACGGAAGCATGCCGGGTCATATCAAGGAACTCCGGGATATGGAAGCACGCCGGGTCGATAAAGAGAGACATCATGCTACGGAAGTGTGGAACCCCTTGATGGCCCCTGATCCATTAGGGTCGCCACAGTACGCTTACTTTTCACTTTCCCTAATAACATGTCACTCTGATACTATTTCAATTGCAGCAGATCCATATAACCTGGGGGTTTACGTTTTTTTTTATCGGTCCCTTGCGTAGTTCATATAATGGAAGCATATCCAATAATTCCCTTCCCTATATTCAAAAAAAGTGCACACCAACTAAACATTTTATATAAGTTAAACCCGAACACTTTTATTTACATAAAGTAGATGGACATCTTTAGTCGGTACATTGAAATGTCATGGTTTTCTATACTTGACTACACTTCAAAAGATGACCGACATCTCCTCCAACAGTCGTATACTTAACGTCCATCGATCAATGTCAACGTCCAAAAGCTCCTTCCTTTGCTATCCTCCTCCTCGTGGTCATATCCAACGACTTGAATCATCTACTGGTGGCAATGGCAGCAGAGGAATTTTATCTAGTCCGAAATGTTAATCCCCAAAAGGGGTGAGTACAACCACTCAGCAGTAAAGATCCACCAAACTACTCATTGCGTCACACAGAACAATCAATGCATCATAACAAAGCACGTATCATTCATGCATTCAAGCATAACTTACCTTGTAGCCATGCATATGTCGTCATACCATATGTGCATATATTATCATGCACTCATCATCAAGCATTCGTGCATATATCACCATGCCATATGGGCACATACCACCATGCACTCATCATCAAGCATTCATGCATATATCACCATACCATATGTGCATATACCACCATGATTCATATCATATAGGCTATCAAGCATACATCACCCTGAGATTCATTCTTATCTTTTACAAGGATCTCCTCAGTTTTCTTTCCGGGGACTAATGTTTGCATCCCACAATTTATCGCTCGCATCCAACCAGGCATCGCGAGGAACCTCTAGGTATGTATTCAAAATACAACCGGGCATCCGGCACCCCCACTTTCCAGGCATCTCGTATCCCAACTAGCATTATGAGGTATCCCCCGGCACACACCTCCGAGGTTTCCAGAATTACGTACCGCCATACCACCAGGCACTCCCCCTGGAATTACATACTGTATACCATTAGGCATCTCGAAATTCCCGAGGACATCCGGGCATGTATCGTAATACAACTGGACATCTGGCACCCCCACATTCCGGGCATCCCGACACTCCCGGAGCATTGTAAGCTCACACTTCCGACGGTCATGTTACCATCTCAATTCACATTTATACATGTATCTTATTTTCAACATGGCATTTGATGCAACAATATCAAGGATCTCAACCAACTTTTTATGCCAATTAACATGCCATATGCCATCACATATGCAGCAAAATCAACCACTCAAAGTATTTCATCACATGGAGAATTTCATTTATTTTTCAAAACACATCAGTTTTTCAAATAAATCAGAATGCATTCCTCTAATTAAAACTCCAGAAAAATTAGTAAATGACAGTAATAAATTCTGGAAAATTGGCACATTATAGAAAAGACCTAAAGGCAGATATCTCATGAAGAACACAACACCACCAGAATTTCATACAAAACAGAATAGTCCATGCATTACAGCTTTTGAAATTCACCCGATCCAGCTTGCACAGTTTTAGAAAACATTTTAATGAAATACCCAAATGACCCTAAAAAATTATGAAATTCGAACATGTGATAGTCAAGACATAAACTCAGATATTTTATGTGGAAGACTACACCAAAAGATCACCATATAATTCGGTACAGACCACGCATCACAGCACTACTAATTCTGTCCGTTCCAGTCGCACAGTTTTTGAAACATTTTCGGTTAAATAGGCAAATCAACTTCAAAAATCACGAAATTTGAATATATTGTAGGGAAGACATAAAAAAATATATTTCATGCATAACACTTTTCCAAAAGAATCTCATAAAAAACGGTATAGACCACGCATTGCAACATTACCAGGCCCGAACACATCAGATTACACAGTTTTAGAAATTTTTTTAATTAAATACACAAATGACATTTAAAAATTATTAAGTTCGACTATGTGATAGCCAAGACATAAGGTAAATACTTCATGAAGACATCAAAGTCAGATTCGTCCTAGGTAATTAAATATAGGCGGTTAAAACTTCTGTTTCTAGTACCGAAATTTCTAGATATAACCATCTCCGAAAGACCACGATTTCACCTACCTAATCTTTTTTTTTTTTTCTAAATTTTTGATATGTTCTACTTCAAGAAGTATGCTAAAACTTTCATTAATAGATCAAGGTGAGATTTTCACAAGAAGGTTACTTTATAGACCACGTAACCACTGAAGGTCAGCACAACGAATTCCCGATCTAGTCTCTTCAAAGAAAAATCATTTCACTAACCATTTCTTGTTCCTTTTGCCTCAAATTTTAGTATGTTGTTCTTCAGGGTGTTCTCTACAACATTCATGAAGAAATCAAAACAAGATTTCTACTAAAAAGTCACATGCAACACACAATCTTATGGACGGTCGGACTGGTCTTTCCAGAAACAGCATGCATGGCCAACGAATCTCTCTCCATAGCTCCGAAATTTCATCCCATCTACCACAACCAAGACTTAACATCTACTACACATACACACAGCAATGCAAATGGTAGGTTTTAGGACTTCACTTGCCTTAAACTCAAGCACAAACAGCGACAAAATGGTGGGCAAGGCGGCAAAGGATCGGCAGCGAACAAGCTCTTCCTTCTTCCTCTTCTTCTCTTGCACGCTCACTCTCTTTCTCTCTTCCTTTCTTTCTCTCAGATGACCACTCTTTCTCCCTTTCTCTTTCTCTCTCAATCCGCCCTCTTCTCTCTCCCCTTTTCTTCCTTTCACCCTCATGATTACCAGGTAATCATTTGATTTGCATGAAGATTGACACTTGGATAACCCTTCATGCCACTTGTTTCATCTCCTCGCCACTTGTCATTTTTCATGCAAGTTAATGGGCCTCCTTTGGGCCGAGCTTTTTCTCCTTCGATCAACAGCCCTTGGGAGCTTCTTGGGTCGGGCCTCTTGGCCCACTTTGGGTCCAACACATTTCAGTCTAAAGTCCAACTTAAATGGCCCAAGTTTATTTTTAATAATACATCTTAATCCTCATTTAAGTAAATACCTAATTGCATAATAAAATGGCCAAAAGACTTTGTGACATTAATCCATAAAATCAAATCTATAAAGTGCATATTCAAGAACAAAGTCTTCTTTATCAAATTGTCCTGTAGCACCAACCTTGATCATCCATTGACATAAGATGTATTTCTACCCAAATAATTCTCCATTAAAATACTCGGCATTAATCTATTAAAATCCTTTGGTCCAAAGGCAATAACAAAAATCAATAACACTGCCATCACATTTTCTTAGGTTGTAATGCATCTAGAGGTTGCCATGAAATTTTGGGATGCCACAGGAAGCACGCCGAGTTGACAAAAGGGACTCTGGGCTATGGAAGCACGCCAGGTCATATCAAGGAACTCCGGGCTATGGAAGCACGCCGGGTCAATAAAGAGGGACATCAGGCTACGGAAGCACGTTGAGTTGATGAAAGGGACTCCGGGCCATGGAAGCATGCCAAGTCATATCAAGGAACTCTAGGCTATGGAAGCACGCCGGGTCAATAAAGAGGGACATCAGGCTACGGAAGCATGCCGAGTCAATGAAAGGGACTTTGGGCTACGGAAGCACACTAGGTCATATCAAGGAACTTCCGGCTATGGAAGCATGCCAGGTCGGTAAAGAGGAACATCGGGCTATGGAAGCACGTCGAGTCAATGAAAAGGACTCCGGGCTACGGAAACACGCCAGGTCATATCAAGGAACTCTGGGCTACGGAAGCACACCGGGTCGGTAAAGAGGGACATCGGGCTACGGAAGCACGCCGAGTCAATGAAAGGGCCTCTGGGCTACAGAAGCACGCTAGGTCATATCAAGGAACTCTAGGCTATGGAAGCACGCCGGGTCGGTAAAGAGGGACATCGGGCTACGAAAGTACGCCGAGTCGATGAAAGAGACTTCGGGCTACAGAAGCACGCCAGGACATATCAAGGAACTCCGGTCTATGGAAGCACGCTAGGTTGGTGACGAGGGACATCAGGCTACGGAAGCATGCCGAGTTGATGAAAGGGACTCTGGGCTACGAAAGCACGCCAGGTCATATCAAGGAACTCCAGGCTATGGAAGCACGCCGAGTCGATAAAAAGGGACATTGAGCTACTAAAGCACGCCAAGTTAATGAAAGGGACTCCGGGCAGGTCATATCAAGGAACTTCGGGCTATGGAAGCACGCCAGGTCGATAAAGAGGGACATCGGCAGTGTACCTCAAATATTCATGAACGTTTCTCACCTCGAGGCTTCTGAAAGTAACATAAATGCCAGGAGCTCTTGGGTCTTCAAGGAAATATTACTTATCGGGCATGATTAGAGCAAAAATACATGCATTCACCAAAGAAGTAAAAAATTCAACATTCTCCAAAGTCCATTGAAGTTTTTTATCCATTCAATCAAGATTTATGCATGATGGTTTTACCATATTTGCACTACCAAATTTCCACTAGGGAGAATCATCGTTTAAGACAATTTTCACTCATGACATGGATTTTCAAGAATACCAAATGAGAGACTTTCAATTAGAAAGGACTTTCACTCACTCTCATTCAGAAGACTATTTTGTCCCAACCATTAATGTGGGATTACAGGAATCACTCCATCTTACTTTCATCATATCAACAGGGGTCCGAGTATTCTCGCAAATAGCATGACCTTACCAATCTGAGAGGTGTTTAATAGGGACCGTAATGTGGGCTTGGTCAATGACTTAACAAAGGGAGTCTTTGAGTCAAGGCTATTGAAAGAACAACTCCGCAATCATTTTTGGATTTATAGGTCAAGATTCCTGCAAAATGAATTAGAAATAATCTTGCCCGCACTTCTTCAAGCAATGCTTAAGACATGTGAACTCCTATGTCAATTCAAGTGCCCTATTCAAAAGAGACTTTACAAGGGATGTAACGTAGGATAGGTTCATGGGTTGAGAAACGAAGGGATCGTTAGGCTCAAAATGTGTATAGGGGGATGAGAGTTGGTGATCATGTTGATATTGCCACCAGTTTTCTTTTTCACGAGGAATTGTCATTATAAATGCACCATTGATCTTGACTCTTTGAGTACTACTCCATTGGGATTCAATTTTTGCAATTGATAGTCCTTTATCTTGATTCCCTTTTTGTCATCTATGGGTATCGGCCTTGCTTTTACCAGGCAAACTGCTTTTTCATGCCCCTAGTTCTCATTCATTTTTCCTTTACTTCTTTTTTTCATAGGCATTGGCCTTGCTTTTACCAGGCACACTGCTTTTTTATGCCCCTTAGTTCTATTTTGATTTCAATTCTTGCGCAAAATGCATGCATCAAGCAATTACACTTTGAATGACACTCGTACTTTTAAGGGTCTTCATCTGCCTTTTGCCTTGCCCCAGTGTGGGGGATGATCACCAACTGGGTTTAAAGAATTGAAATTGCAGGCTCAAGTGGGCTATGCAAAGAATGTAAGTATATAGGATAGAGAAAGCAATGCTCTTCGTCATCCTAAGGCACTTAAATTACCACATGAATTCAATGTAATAGCACAACTTGAAGATTGATGCAAGTGAGAGCAATAAAATTTCCTTTCATTTTCCTCACCCTTATGGTGCTGTCTTACCTCAAATTTGCCCCGATGTGGGGTGGTTCTTGACAAGGGTAATTTGAAAGAAATCTCCACAAGTGTATTAGGTTCAGAGGGGTTAAGTTATGGATCACCTGTAGTGTTTGGGATTGAGAAATGAATTACCCCTCATCACTTTGGTCATCGTACTTTTTGTGAGAGAACTCTTTACCTTATAGATATGGAACTTCCTACACTCATCTTACAAGTGTATCGGTAAGGGACTGTGTATAGGATAGGGCTTGCCTTTCATCATCCTGACACGTCTCATTCAGCATTCTTAAGCATTGGTGTCACTCCATTGAATTGTCTATTTTGACAAATCCCCACATGAATTTGGTGAGTTAAATAGGCAAAACCACTTTGGAAATTCTCTTTCCGAAAGAGTCCAGCAACTTTAAGCATGAAAGGCTCTTGTGACTTCAAAACAGACAAGTTACCACACTCAAAACATGGTTTCAAGTATTCATTCAGGGAATTGCCCCACAAAGGGAATGTCTTGGCAATGGGTGTTCTTGGATTATCCTTATCAATCAAGACTGAAAATCTACTTTTGCCCCCTTTTAGATGCTTTCTCATCAAGCTAAGAAAGTAATGTTCTGAAATATAAAGTGAATGAGTCAGAAAATTAAATAAGGTTAACCTAATGCATGCTTTTGGAAATGATTTTTTTTTTTGGATGAGGAAGCATGAAGAAGCCCGGTCCTCATAATTCTCCTTGGATGATATTTTCTTTTCATTGTTAGATATTGTCACCGGACTGGTTTGCTGTACCCCATCATGTCCTCAAAATTGGAAATAAAAATTGTAATTACATTGAATTACATTATTGGCATGGAAAATACAAACAAGCAAATCCTAGAAATGAAAGCTATAATTCAAGTCTTAGAAAACAGGAAATCCTAAAAAA
Organism: Eucalyptus fibrosa; assembly: GCA_017140475.1. Lineage (NCBI taxonomy): Eukaryota > Viridiplantae > Streptophyta > Magnoliopsida > Myrtales > Myrtaceae > Eucalyptus > Eucalyptus fibrosa. The sequence continues at coordinate 20,244,918 of CM029509.1, read as the reverse complement.
ACTTGAAATCCTAGAAAGCATAAAAAAAGACTCCTTCGTAGAGGAGTGTGAATATGAGAACTTCTTCACTCAGTGCCAGCATTTGTGCCTTTGTCATGGTTGGGTAGAGGATCTTTCTGATTACTGCTAAAAGAAAACGTCGTTGTATCCAAGAGGTCCTGGACCCTATGCTTCAAAACATAGCAACCGTCAGTGGAGTGACCAACCTCTCCCATGTGATAGTCACACTTCTCAGAGGGATTATATGCAGGATAATGCTTAGGATTTGGTCGCTTTGGCTCCGTAGAGAGTAATTCCTTCTTTTGGAGGATAGGCAAAACTTTGGATAGGGGTCTAGGAAGAGGTGTGAATTTTCTTCTAACATTACATCGTCGACCGGAGAGCTGATGTCATCCACCTTGTTGCTCAGTAGAAATCTTAATTGTTGGAGTGTGATTGGATGTATCATGATTCGGTTGAGAATAAGTCACATTAATCTCAGCTTCAAGGTCCTTCTCCTTCTTGGTAGAAAACATTTTGTTAGACTGTTGACACCTAAATTTTGGCGATCTGGTCATTTATTTATTGCATAACAAATTAAGGGTTAATTTTCTCCGAAAAAAATTTAATTGCATAACATGTAGATTTAGGTGCATTTATTTTTAATTTGCATATTTTGTTTTCATTTTATTGGATCGGTGGCAAATGGTTTCAAATTAGTTGGACTAAGCCCATGAAACGAGCAAGTCGGCTCAAGCCCATATTTTCAAGGCAGATGGGTAAAAAAAATATTGCGATTTGTCTTTAAAAGATTTGGATTTAGAAAAAATTTCATTTTGATCTCAAATCCTTATCAGTATGGGATGAATTTTGTGAAAAAGATTTGCGAAGGTTGATTCGAGGAAGAATTTGAAAATCCAATTCCCTCCCCTATAAAAGGCCATACACGTAGGAGAGGAGGGGGGTCTTTTTCTTTGGGTAAAAAAATAAAAAGAGACAAGAGAGGAGAAAGTACAGAGTGGGGAGAAGGTGGAGACGTACAGCAGAGGTGAAAAAGTAAAAAAAAGGGGGAAGAAAAGCTGTTCATCTTCTTCCTCGTGGGTTCCTCCGCCGCGCCATCACCGCCTTGCAGCCGTCCGGCATTCCATCCCACTGTTGCCGCTCCTTTTCAGCCCGCGACTTAGTCATGCCACCGCAACCCCCCTCGCGACCGACGTTGCAATCTGCAACAACCCGAACCTCTGCCCTAGCGCTAGTGCTCCACCTCCACCTAAGCGACCCCTGAGCCGAATCTGTGCCCTACTGCCCGGAGTTTCTGCCGACGTCGATTTGCCCAACGCTGATCTTGCTCGATCCGTGACTCCTCGCACTCGGAGCCCCTGCTGTACCCGATCTCGCCATCGCTCTGCTCCTCCCGCTGCTCGAATCTTCATTAGAATTAAGTCATTGCATATTTAATAATTGCATGTTCATTAAGAGATCACAAAAAAAATTTATTCATATAGTTTAGGACATGTTGCCATGTTATATTAGATTAAAAGCATTGCATTGCATATGGATTATAGTCTCATTAAAAGTGAAAACAAAAAAAGAAAGCAATTGCATGTTAATTAGAAACCATATCTAGGATTATTGATGTGGATTTTAATTTAACACTACAGATGCTTTCGTTGCTTTGAGGTAAGTTCTGCATCATTTAATTGCTTTCTTGGGTGTTAAATTGGTAGTTTGCACACCTGCATGAACACCTCACATGTTAGGGAAATAGATTTAAAATCAATCCAAATTACTTGCCAAACATTTTTCAAAATAAAAAGGAAGGTACCGAAAGGGCGTTAGAGAAATCTAACGTAACCAAGTCCCCGTACCCTTAGTCTCTGGTTCGTAGGAGTAAAGTAAATCTCCTGTTACTTTACTAGGGTTTCTAATCGACCCACCAAAAATAGATTAGTGGTGACTCCTGATTGAAAATCTATTTGCTTGTTAAAAAATATGACCTAAG